>CM038224.1:12187678-13463165 GCA_021442155.1 Cymbidium sinense | reverse complement strand
AGAAATTGGATTTCAATGACTTTAATGGATGATTCAAATAGCTTGATAACCGCCAAGATGGCGAGGGAGTGTTAAGAACTATCGCTCAAACGACTCTAAAGTTCGAGGTAATTTACGAGCACCATCGAGGGGAATATCTTCTCTCCTCTTTTTTTATCTTTTCTCATATATGTATATCCTTTGTCAGATCAGAAATGAGCAAACTTTATCGCTTATCCGTGAGAGAGAGTCAAAAAGGAGGCTTCAAGCATTGGGGTGAGTGAGTTGTTTTTACAAAATTCTCGATTTTTTGTTATTTCTCCCTCTTTATTTATTATATATTTTCAGGTGATGGCCGAAGAAAACCCATAGTTTGATCTGAGCGATATACCATCCACTATCACATCAGATAGTTTAATGGTGCTCCGCAAAAAGTTTTTCTTCCCTAAAGAGATCGATAGAATTTTCAGATAGTTTAATGGTATATATCACATCAGATAGTTTAATGGTATATATCACATCAGATATGTTTCTTATCGGACTATAAAGAATTGGATAGAATTTTCGACGGATCAATCTAGAAATTGGTTTAATAGATTCTTTTTTGTGAAATATGAGAGGCCTTCCCGAGAGATGGGAAGATTGAATGACCTTCCGCATCCATTCTGATGTGAGAATGAGATCCGCAACTCTTAATATCCTCGATGTAGAAGCTTGCAACATGAGTTACGTCACATTGGCAAATATATAGTTGAAGATAGAATGTTTAAGGTTGGCCTTTATTTCCAGGCAAGGAGATCTCATTCTTTTTCATTAAAGAGGTCAAGTAAAGGTGATGAAAGATCTCCTCATATTCATAGGGTTCTTTCAAGAAGCCCGTCACGAAATCAGGGTGGTGGTAACATTTCTTTCCTAAAGAAAAAAGACATGTTGAACTACTTAGATATCTGTGAAGAAGATGTTCCCCTTGACCTCGAGAGTTTAGCTTCAACTCATGATGGGAGTTCATTTCAAGTCGCACATTTCAAGAGGTATTAAATCACATATGTATTGGCCAACGCATGAATTATACGTTGTCTTCCTTCTTCTTCTTTTCTTCTTTTTTTCTTTTGTGTAATATTTGTGATGGTTTTTTTTTTTTATAGGTAACTCAAACATTAGGTAGATGGCTCATTTGAGTGTCGCTTTAGATGAGTGGAATAATTTGTGAAGATAAAATATCAAAGGCGAGTATGAGCGAAAGATGAGTATTAAAGCCAAAGAAGCGACTTTGGAGGATCAGAACCGGGTGCGAATCGAAGCTAGCTAACATGTCGACTTTTCTTTCTCTCCTGTCGAGGTGGAGCACACTCGTGATGAGTGATTGAGGTGAGGATGAGAATCGTAGAAAGAAAAAACTCAAGGCACTTGCAATGGAGAAGAGAGCTCGAACTGAGAAGAAAGCATTACAGGATCGTCTTTCCGAGAAGGAGCATATAATGTCGCGGAAGCATAAATGAAATCTCCTTGAAGGTGGAAGACTTTAAGAACTAGCTTATCTCTACACTCAAGACCATGTTCGGCTCGTAATCATATACTTGATGTTGAAGTGAAGGACTTGGAGCACCAATGTTTAGAGGAGACTTCATCAGGGTTCCTAAATGAATCCACTTAGTACATCGCAAGACCGAGCTAGTATAAGGATCTCTCCTCACCAAGTATCCAAAGACTCTTCGTCCGATTCAAGAGATGAAGGAGTTGGGAGTGAGTCCAAGGGAGTATCTCCTAGTGGTGAGGAGGACGTTGATATCACAAACTGATATGATGTAGCATCACTTGAGGATGCATTTTTTTTTAATGTATTGTTATTAGTATGTATCAGAATCTTGATTCTTTCTTATATCATCATGTTAATGCTAAATTTTTTTTTAGATGATATGCTCTTATTTTGTTTTTACCTATCCGGGGTGAATATTATTATGGCGCTAACACTTTGTGATATCACAAAAATTGAGCATTTGATGTCAGCATAGCATCAATGATCAATTCGAGGAAGAGGAAAACTATCTTTCGGGCAAGCCTTGTTAAGGTCAGTGTAATCAATATACATTCTCCATGTTCCGTTTATTTTCTTAACCATGACAATATTCGCTAGCCATGTAGGGTTATGTACCTCTCGTATGAATCCCACTTCTAGAAGCTTGTTAACTTCTTGCTCAATACTTTGGAAGCGTCTGCAAAACTTTGCTTCTTAGATGATCGGTTTGAATGTCGGATCGATCTTGAGGAGTGCATGATCACATTGGGGTCGACTCCGGCATGTGTCGGACTCCAGCGAAGATGTCTTGATTTTTCGCAAAAGTCTATGTATTTTTTTCCTTTGTTAGTCGAGGAGATCCAACTTACCTTGTCGTAATGGTTGGTCATCGATAATACAACAAGAGCAAGTCTTCTGAAGCTTTTGGGGTACTTCTTCATCTCAAAATTAAAATCTTGATCTTTGAAGGTCCAAGAGCGTGGTTGAGCTTATGCGAGATAACATGATTGTGCTATCTGGATTTTTCCAGACCACTCCAACTCAACGGGGTTGAAAATTTCATCTTAAGATGAGATCTTGAAGTGGGAAAATTGATTGATTGAGGGCTTCCAAAGATAGCGTTATATCTTTGAATCGACTTGACCACCATGAATTAGATTAAATGAGCTACCGAGAAATTCACCAGGACAACGGAAGGGTGATTGTCCCTCTACTTCGGGGCGATTATCAAACATTACAATGGTCTGCGGGTTGGAGCTTTTCCCAACCATGTTAAGAAATGTGGAGTAAAATAAGACATCAAGAACTCCCATTGTCAATCAAAATTCTCTTAACATTATAGCATGGGTCACCGTCCTGGCGATGATAAGTGGATCTTGATGAGGAACATGTACTCCTTCTATGTAGTCATTAAAAGTGATGGAATGATCGATGAGACTTCTTCAACTCCGGCTCTTCAGAGATGGTAATGAAAACTTGATTAGATAGTATTGGTCCTCCGATTGTTTAATTTCTCAACTTTTTTGATGATTGTTTTGTTATTTCTGTGATGATTGTCCTGGTTGCCCCAAGTTGGAGGTATGTTTGTTTGAGTTGATTGATTCTTCACAAATCGATGTAGATATCCTTGTTGAATGAGCCTCTCAATTTCTTCTTTGAGTTGTTTGCATGCCTCAGTAGTATGTCCACGACTTCGATGGAAGTGACAATATTGCTCGATTTTTGAATTTGGTTTGGTGGATGTGGCCACTTGATATTTTCTTCATCTCGAATAGCCATTAGGAGGTTAACAGATGTGTTTGGCGTGTATTCTTTTTACGTGGTTCCGTCGTTGATATGGGGTTGTGGAGGAGATCCGCGGGTTCTTTTTTGATGTCGTTAGCATTCCGCAGGGTGCTTTTACGTTTTCAGATTGCTCAAATTATTTGCGATGGGCGGTAATAGCCTCATCGTGAGATTTGTGCTTCCACACGATGAACAAGTGCATATGATCGTGTCACATTAGTGAGTAAAAGACGGGAGTCCCAAGGAAAACTCCTCTTAATAGTTGATACTCGGGTATTTGGCGAGCTTTTAAGGAGAACCTGAAGTATTCCTTAAATGATTAGCCCTCGTTTTGATGAATCTGAGAGATGGGAAAGAATCTTTAATGATCCTCCAGACTTGCAATGAACTACAAAATCTTGGCGAGTTCGTCAAAGGTATGGATGGATTCCCTTGGAAGGGAGTAGAACCAAGTGCGAGCTTGTCCCTTGAGTGCGGAAATACGACAAAGTGTGTGTCGGAGCTTCGTTGGATATGCATGATAGTCTGTAATAATGATGTGTTCATGTGGGTGTCGCCCCATCATAGGAATCAATGTTGGAAGCTTGAAACCACGGGAATAGAATGTTGAAGAATAGCTTATCAGGTGAGATTCCTCATAGCTGCGGTGAGGAAGATGATTTCTATCTTGGAGGTGAAATTGCCTTACATTAAACATCATAATTACGCACATAACATGATGTGGGTGTGGGGCGAGAATGTGTCAAGCTACCGGAATAATTGGTGGATTAGCGGTCGGTTGGCACGTGGATGAGTAGAACTAGCGGTGTCGAGGAGATCGACATCCGGTCTACCGGAAGAACTTCAAGGAAATTAGCATTTTGACCTCCCATTGCTGTCGATCTTGGGGAGATGTGTTTTCCTTGATAGTATGTTGTGTTCCTGCAAAGTCGATCATCTCATTTTGAGATTCTTCCATTTGGCTACGATCTTCTAAAGAGATTTCTCCGCCTTCGTGAGTCCTATCGGGGAAGTGAAGCGAAGGTTGGCGTCCTTGGTTCAAGGATTGGTTTGAGAGTGGCGGAGTTGGCGGGAGGCCCGTTATTACAGTGTTGCTTTATTAGCCATAGGCGTTCGAATTGTGATTGAAGGGTTCTCTTCAGAGCGTCAGCTGATGCGTCTAGAAAACCATTCGTAGAGTAAAGTTTTAGCTTCGTTGTGAAATCGACACACGTATTTAAAGAGTGAACAATAAAACTCAATTTTTTACGTGAAAACCTCAAAGAGGGAAAAACCAGGGGCTAGCCATAAAAGCTTCTTATATATATTTGAGTACAAGATCTTCCGATCTGGGATTACAGTGTATATGAGAAAGGGACAGCGATTGCTAGTAATAGGCGATGTTGGCGATGATGGAAACGATGGTGGTGGGTGGTGATGGCAAACAGCGGTGATCGGCACGGCGAGGATCGGTGGTGGCGGCTGGTTGGCGGCGTCAGTGGTGACACAATTGCTTGGAGGATCTTTAGAGCTCTCTCCTCTCTCTTGCTTGGCTCCCTCATATGAGGAATGAGGAGGTATTTATAGATTGGAGGAGTGGCGTCTCATAAATACAAGCAAAACCCACACTCACTTCATCGGACGGCTCACAATGATCCTTTGATCATTTGATGTATTTTAAATATTTGAATGCTCAAATGAAGTCGAAATTTTGAGATCTTGGGCTTGTTAGATCCGGCTCGTCGAGACGCTCGATTTGACTATAAACACTCCATGTTTAAGAGCTTTTAAGGATTTTTGATATCCCAAAGTTTCAATGATATTTTAAGTGCTCGATCGACCGGTTTCAACTTTGGATCGGTTTACTTTTAGCATCAAGATTAGGTGCTTACTAGTAGTATTTTAAGTGTCATATCAAGGATTATTAATAGATTTATTATGAGATGTACAAATCATGCAAACATATTCAAGTTTATATTTTATATATCACTTCAATTAAAAAAAAATCATTTCTTACTTGAAATAAAAAAAAAAAAAATGGAGAAATTTGAAACAAATGATAATTCATAGCCATGTGGTAAGAATAATGCATAAAATTCAAAACATGAAAATCATATAATCAATTGAAAATTACACGTGCAAAGAATACAAAATTATTTTCAATTTGAATAGAATCAAACACACATGCAAATCAATAATAATAAAAATATAGAGAACATAACTAAAGTAGAGAAAATATTGCAAAATCAAGCCTCCCACTTAAAATGGTGATAGTCTCTTCTAGAAATCTTGTTGCATGCCTTAAACCTTTGTTATAATCATGAATTTATTGAAAGATAACTAATGAATTTCTGCATGTCTTAAACCCTTGCTATAATCACAAAATATTCTTACATTTTCAATAAAAGTAAAAAAGAAAATAAGAGTCGACAACAAAATCCATAAGGCTTCCTTAAAGAATATCTTAAATCTAGATTAGTCAATCAAAGAAATCATGATAGATTTGCAAGATAACAAATAGCTAAAAATCAATCCACCACAAGACCTCCCATTACAAATCATCAAGCCACATCGCACCCAATTGCAATCTGTTCCTAAACCCTATAGGAGAACCTTAATTGTAGAGAGTAGCCATCGTTCTATCGTTTAGAATCCACCCAACGGTAATCTCCCATGCCGAGCAACTCCAAACAAAAACTTAACGCAAATAAGGACTGAAGAAAAAAAATCAAAACTTTTAATACAGATGAGAATTTACAACCCAATCACAGGCTGATGATTGAATAAAAAATAATTATATTAAAAAAATCAGATTAAACAACAAACCATTATGGCAGAAACATCATTAACATATTTTATTACAAGAAAATATGAAATATTGAAATATATAACTCCTTAAAAACTCTCAAATTACTAAAAAATGAAATTCATATTCCGATCTGTTCATCTTGACACATAGAACTATGCATTTTGACAATTATTTGTAATTTTACTACAGCATGACCCATAGCAAGAGTAATGTGAGAATTATATAAGATCATATGCAAATATATGTGATATTTTAATGTTGGAGCATATATGTTATTGGAAATAGATGTGGTCATTACAGGTTTAATGGGTGCAGAAATAGTCATTGGAAGAGTGACCTTGCTTCTGTTTTCTGAATGGGTTTGCAGGTTTAGAAGTGAGTTTGTGTGGAAGTAATGGTGAAAATATTGTTTGGATTTAGTGCTATGGATTAGAGCCTAATGCATGAGGTCCATTGTATTGGAATGAAAGAAAGGTGCCAACTTATCACTAGAGTAATGCAATATTAAAGAGTTGATAAAATTTAAAGGTGTCGACTGCCCAGCCATCTCTTGGTTCCACCATTGTCAGACCCTAACAAGAGTTTGTATTGAGCTTTTGCCTAAGCAAGCGAGATCCTTGGTCATGCCTCCGATATTGCAAACCCTTGACCATTTTACACAAATTTTATTCTCATATTTTTTGGAGATATTAGCAAATTTAATTAAATAAACTCACATATATGTGTAAAGATTTAAACCAAGATCTCTTGGTTAAAATCAAAATTTTCAATCACTAGGCTAAGATGCTTGCACTAGTACTCATGTTTTCCTCTTCTCCCTCTTCTCCCATCACGTCTCCCCAAAGCTTCCCTTTACTTCTCAAAGCTTCTACCATCTAAAATGGACTTCTTCCTCACAATGTCTTCCTCATGGCCAAACCTTCCCTCCTCAACACCAAGACCTCCAACCAAGCAAGGAACACACGATGGGGGCATGGGGCTTAATTTTTAAATTAGACCATTTTATAAACTTAATTAGGTGATTAATCATTTTAGAAAAAAATTTAAAATAGGCTAGTCGCTGAATGCGGCCCGACGAGCATCATTTAGTAACCTTGAATGCCACTCGACCTTAATTTAAAAAATAATAATTAAATAGGCAGTCCAAATTTTTTGGCCATATCTGACTCATCAGGTGTCAGATTTCGACGTGCTTGGAATCGTTGGAAAGATAATGAAAAATTCTACAACTTTCATGTTAACAACTTTTGGAATCTTATGAGTGAAATGCGTGTTTGCAAATGTCGAAAAGTTACAAATTGAAGATATTGATGCAACAGTTTTTAGCCATATATCGCTCATTAGATGTCGGGTTTGCGTGGTTGGTATCGTTGGAAAGATAATGAAAATTATACAACTTGTTGATAAATTTGACGAATCTTTGAGCCGCAATTTTTGTAAATGTGACAAGTTAAAAATTAAATATATTCATTCTGTTTCTTTTTTTGTAATACAATGATATATTATTTTTGGTAATATCGAAACTCTATTCTATATATAAATTGTTTGAATCTTTATAATTCTCAGTTGAATCTTTCCTCTTGATGAGCTTATATATAGAATATAATGAGATTTATTTATGAAGAGAAAGATTTAATTACATAAAATTCAAACTCAATTTATATATAATATAATGAGAGTGTTTGATATTACCAAAAAATAATATATCATTGTATTATGGAAAAAAAAAAAAACAGGAGCTGTCACAATATATTTAATTTTTGCATTATTTGCAAAAGCTGCTGGTAGATTCGTCGAAAGTTATCAACATAGAAGTTATAAATTTTTTATTATCTTTCCAACAATACCTTAAAACCGACTAATGAGCGATATGGCCAAAAACAGTCAATATCTTTTTCAACTTTAGAAGCATTTCAAACCCCTCGATTCATGAAAGTTGTTAACATGAAAGTTGTAGAATTTTTAACTCAACGATAAAATCTGACACGATGATAGATATGGTCAAAATATGGATTCGTATTTAATTTTTTAAAAAAAAAAATTAAAGGTCAATTAGGTGATAACACTATTTTAAATTTTTTTAAATAATCAATTAATTAAATTTAAAAATTGCCTAATTTAAAATTAAACTTGTAAAATTTAGAATATAAAATATATAAATCTTAACATTTTGAATATTATGTATGTAATCATTTTTTTAAGAAAGATTTGCAAATCAATCATTTAATATATATGCATATTTATAATTTAAGTGTTCTTTCTGTTTATTTGAGCTATTGTATTCATATATTTATATATATCATGATTAATTTTTTATGAATTTTATAAAAATAAAAAATATAAGTTGAGATTTTATTATGAATTTTAATATTTTAAAATCAATTTAAAAAATTAAAATTGAACATAATTAATTTATAAATATAAAATAACAAAATAACCACATATAAAAGTTTTTTTTTTAATTAGTGTACCGCCGACCACTCAACCCACGTAACGAAAAAAATAATTATTTACGACTCTCAGTTCCTGAATGATTCAAATGCCCCATTCGTCCTTCCTCCTCATTCGGCCTGTAAACGAAGGCCATTCACACGCAAGTTGCATAATTAAATCCACCTCTCTCTCTCTCTCTCTCTCTCTCTCTCTCTCCTCTTGAATGGTTCAAAGTTCGCATCCATAGTTACTCTTCCAATCAACCAGTATACGAAGACGAAGGCGTCACTTTTCAGGGCTGTTTGGTCGCAGGATTTAACCTAATCCCTCAAAAAAACAAGTTAGCTTCCTGACTTCTTCTTCTTCGTCGTCGTCTTCTGCTTTGTTAAATCTTCTCCTTTACAAGCCGCTGGTCCAGACAATGGCTTCTCCAGCTAGCTCACGACGGAAGGATTCCAGTAAATTAAAGCAATTTAAATAAGTACTCTTTATTGATAGCTTTGGATTTGCAATTTCTTAGTTATCATTCTTTTAATTATATGTATTGTGAGTTTGCGATTAAATTAATGAATGTAAAAAAAAATTAATTAAATATATTAAAAATGTATAATCTTATTAAATTACATTAAATCATCATGATAAATGTTTAATAATATTTTATAGATTATTATATATGTATCAGATTTCTTTTAGTAAGTAATTTTGAAAAAAAAAAAATTTACGTTGACTATTCAGCAAGATTGATTTTAAGCTCTTCTATTTTTGCTTTAGATTTGGATATTCTTACTAGACTTTAAACCCTTATCTTCAATTATGGATGTCAATTTAAAGTCTGCAATTTTTCATTTAAGTAGATCTAAAATTATATATATATATATATATATATATATATATATATATATATATATATATATATATATATATATATATATATATAATCTTATATTTCTATATATATATATATTGTAATTTAAATACAAGTTATAATAATGTTAATGTTATGATATTGGGTGAGCAATTCAGATGATTCATTACATGTGAATTTAAGTTCTAAATTTTTAAAAAGTAGTACAAATATTTATAGAAATGGGCGATCAAATAAAAAAAAATGAAGAACAAATACATCGTCTGCGTGGAATCGCACCACTCCCTATTATGAGGTGGCTCGTGTGATGGGCGATCGCGCGGTGATGGTGGCCTCCGTCTGATATCTTGGAAGTAGGATAGTCACGTGATGGAAAGAAAGGTATGTAATGGCACTTCATCACGGTATCTTTGATATGGGAACTTTGGAATTAGCGTATGTAGATAGATCACGGATCGGCATATGTAGATGGTATGGCTGGTCATCTTTGTGGGACATCCTGCAGCAGGCTCCGTAATGTGGAATTCGCCGTATACACGCAATCTGAAATCTCTGCATAACACCTCGTACAACTCTCTGTAACATGTGCTCATCTGCACGGTCAAAGTACGGCTAGAAGATGTCCTGAGTCGCCAAGATGTGCTCTGAATGCATGAAAAAATAGTGTGTAAAATTAACCTCAAGCAATATATTGAATTCAACAGAATACTTATGTTAACGCTTACATATATGTGCTCTACAGTGCTCTGGGATAATAAGCGGTGAAGGATCTATCGAGGTAAGTCTGAAGCCGTCTACTAGCACATGCTTAATTGATAGCCGTCAGCATGTCCTCATCTTCATCCAAGCCCTCGATTATGTAATCCCTCCACCTCTCCCAGCGGCAATGTGCACCTGGTGGTAATTAATTCAGTCTACATCCGCTTTGCCTCGACCATCAACCCTTTTGAAACTAAGGTCAACTAGTGCCACATCTATTCTAGGTATGTGTCCAAACGGTTGCAACACTCGATCAGGTAAATGTCACTCCACCCTCTTTCGGTGATTAAGGCGGGTTCGTTGCCCATATAGCGAACTTCTTGAAATATGCGACGTGGCGTGATGCCTTTCGATTAATACGGCTCTCAAATCACCTGCACATATTAAAATTTATGATGCATTATAGAAATTAGAATCAAAATGTACTCTGCAAGTCTAACATGTGTATGCAGCAAGCCATCCAGTCATATACAATGCAATATTCATCATTAGCATCTGGCGAATATATCTCTCATTTTATATATGCACATAACACATTTTAAACAAATAGATAAGCTAAAAATTTGAGTCTAAGGGTTATTTTGAAATATCAAAGCCAACGGTAGTGCAGTAGGGCGAGTCCAAGCAGGTGAGGCCAAACAGTATGAATAAAAATTCTATCACATTAAATTATTGACTGAATTTGGTCGGCCGGGTCATTTGTGCCTAGTCGCAAATCTTTTTTAAGGATTGGTTAATTTAATCGAGATTGAATTTTAATAATGAAGCAGCTTGACTAGTATATTAATAAATAAAATTTTAGAATGCTAATCATATCATTTAAAAAAAATTAAGGTGATGTAATAAAAAAGTCAGGTGATATATTATTAAATTCATGTAATATTGATGAATAAAATTCATCAATTTGTTTGGTCCTTTGCACCATGGAGAATAGGGGTGTAAAAATAAACCGGCGTTCAACAAGCTACTGTGACTTCGATTAGAGCTTCGTTTATGTTCGTTCATTTAATTAATCGAGCGAGCTTGACACTTTATAAATACCGATTGTTAAATGAACAACTTGAACAAGTTATTGTTATTCGGTTATGTTGGTGAACAATATCATTTAAAATTTCAGAAACAAGCTTCGTTAAGGAGCTTCGATTCGATTAAGGCTCGATTAAGGCTTGTTCAAACAATATTTATAAGGCTGATTAAGGCTCGATTAATCGATTAAGCTTGTTCATAAACAATCATATAAGGCACGATTAAGGCTCGATTAAGGCTGATAATGGCTGATTAAGGCTCGATTAAGGCTCGTTAAGGAGCTCGAACACAATTTTTTTAACGAGCTTAAGCTCGAACACCATCCTAAAGCTTCGAATCGAGCTCGGAGAACTCGAGCTCCATCTTGGCAACGAGCTTGAACTTGAGCTACTCGCTTTCGGTTGTTCGGTTCGTTCTGCCTTAGTGGAGAATAGAGGATGGAGGCTGTCAAACAAAATTTAAATCAATCGACGTTATGACGCCGACATCTAAGGTGACTAGCTCTAAAGGTAACGGGCTCTAATCTTATAGTCAACTATTACAACTCAAATCCAACTCATATCATTCATAATATTTCAGGTCATTTATAATAGTATACTCGACATATATTAAAGCGTTAAACACGGTATTATCACATAAAATTATAAATCAATTACCTAAACCGCAACCCAAAATTACAAATCAAATCATACTATAAAACTCTAATCATATAGCTCTACTAATTTATAAATGAGAAAAAATTAGGGATTTATCGTGTAGTTCTGAAACGTGGCGAGAATGTACGCTAAAACTCTGAATCTACATGAAAACTTCCCGAAAGAGCAGGGCCGTGAATCATCGTCAGAAGCTAATGTTGGGTTTTAAGGGATCTTAGCTTAAGAGGAAACTCGACACATGCAGCGGACGAGGCTCTCGGCAAAAAAAACGAGGTGGGTTCGGCTAGAAATGGAAGATGGAGCAATGCCGGCGGTTGGAGCAAGGTCGATTCAGGAAGGGAGAAGTTGATCGTGCTCGGAAGAGAGAAATGCAGGCGGCGCATGGAGGCGTGGATGCCTGCAGTTGGATCCACGAGGAAAGGGCTTGCGAATAAAGGCATCGATCAATCACGATATATCTCAAAATATTTCAAAACACAAATCTTGATCCGAAACCGATATGATTTTGAGTCATACGTCGAGATCAATATCATTGGAATCTTTGGGGCGTGATTAAATCTCAAAGCGTCTCAAATGGAGTGTTTATAGTGAATCGAAGCGTCTGCGGATCTATTAAGATCTCATTATTTTTTTAAATGCTCAAATATCAAATGATGAAGGAATCATCTCCGTTAATTACTTTACGTGAATTTCTAATTTAAATAAATCTTTAAAAAAAAGCCAGAAATAAACAAGTGAGAGAGCCATGAGTCAAGGCCAGGCATGATCCTTCAATTAATTTTAACAAGGAAGAAGAGGAAGAGTAACTAAAGAAGAGAGGAAGAGCGAAAAAAAAGAAAAAGAGTAAAGAAAAGGAAAATCAAAGAGGAAAAAAGTGAGGAAGTTAATCCTAATTTTATAAGATTACTAATGAATCATTTAATAGATCATAATTTGTATATTAATTCTGATGTAAATTCTATGATCGTTAAATAGTATTATTCATCTTTGATTAATCCGTTATAAGATTTTGTAATTAAACAATCATATATTTTAATTTTGGTTTTCCCTCTTTATTTGTTAAAATTTTGTATTTTTACTTTAATTATTGTCTTAATTTTTATAAATTTCACTCTGATTTGGTTTTCATGCCGTATATTTATTTAACCTAAAAGTCATCCACTAAATTTATAAATATTACTTCTATTATATTAATTTATCAAAACAATACAATATACATATTTCTAAATTTTTTAAACCATACTTAATTCCTTAATTAAGTTTAAAGATACTTATTTTTAAAATTGCCAAAATTAAACATGGAGCGAAGTCAAGGCGAGGACAGAATTTTCAATTAATTTTAACAACTAATATTAGTTAACTAAAATAATAACTTGAAAAAATATTATTTAAAATTAAATTTAATCAAATAAAATGATTATGATTAATTAATTTTATAAATTACTAACGAATATTTAATTTAGATGTTATTTTATATTAATTATGATGTAAAATTTCAATTTTAAATAGTAATTTTAATTGATTAAAAATATATTAATTAAATCAATTGATATTTTTATAATTTTATTTTATTTGTTATTTTGTATTTAATTACTTTAATTATTTAATAATAAATTGAGATATTAATGCATGCTACGTATGATTTAATTAACTTATCTAAAATTGAAAAAAGAGATAATATATTATAATTAGTATTATTCAATCAAATAAATTAGATATAAATATATTAATTAAAATAAAATTAATGTAAATAATTAATACTGATTAATTGGAAATATTACCTTAAATAAATTTAACTTAGAAATTTTTGCATTAATAGCTATCTAACTAATTAATTAATTTAAATATTATACTATTATTACGTATAATTTAATCAAGTAAAACTAAAATATGCTAAATAGGTAAAAAAAAGATATCACATTCATATACATTTTTAATTTTATTTGAGTTAATCAACTTCAATTTTATCAAATAATTTTAAAATTTAACTTATTTCAAAGTTATTAACTTGAGATTTACATCATTTAAATCTACTTTATAAATTACCTTAGTGCGTTTTGAATCACTCACTCTCTCTTTCTCTCTCTCTCTCTCTTCCTATTCTCTCATCTTCTCCTGCTCTCCTCTCCACCATTGCTTCATCCACATCTCTTCACCAACCATCATTTCCGACGTTTCCGCTCAGCTATCCTCAAATCATCCCCACCACCTCCGACCACCTTCTTCAGTCAGCTTCCGTCCCCACCTTCACCACTCGTTCTCCACCGACTTCGCCTTCACCTTGGGCAGCCTCCTGTCACCGCCACTTACTCTCCTCCTCCCACTGCTCCTCCTCCCACGTCCCTCCCGCATCATCCTCAGATGGTTCGCCGCTGCGCCATTCGATCGCATCTTCGGCGTCTGGCTCGCCGGCGTCGAGCTCCTCCGGCTGCGAGCCTCGCCCCATTGGAATCCTCTGGTCCGTTCGCAAAGATGTCACCCGCTACGCCTCCCTTTTCTCTAAACCCCAGACCTTAGCCGTCTACCTCGGCAATCTAGTCGACAAGACCTACACCGGCATCTATCACGTCAACGTCTCGTTCCACCTCTACTTCGACCCGCCGCGGCCACGCCTCGTGCGGTCCCAGCTTTGTCTCCCCAGATCTCATTGTCCCCATATCAAAACTCTACCATTAAACGACGGGTTATGGTTTCAGATCCAGAACTCATCCGATATTCAGGGGAAGAAGATTTCAATCCCGAGAAACGCCTACAGGGCAGTTCTTGAGGTCCACGTCTCCTTCCATTCAAACGATGAGTTCTGGTACACAAATCCCCCTAATTCTTATATCTCTGAGAACAATCTCACCTCTGTTCCCGGCAATGGAGCTTTCAGGGAGGTGACTGTAAGATTGGACAGTAATGTCGTCGGAGCTATATGGCCATTTACAGTAATTTACACAGGAGGAATCAATCCACTTCTCTGGAGACCAATCTCCGGCATTGGTTCCTTCGATCTCCCTTCTTACGACATCGAAATCACACCATTTTGGGGAAAATTTTGGATGCGAAGAATCATTTTTTGGATTTGGTGTCACTGATGCTCTGAACGTTTGGTTTATTGATGCAAATTTGCATCTTTGGACTGATGACAAGAGTTATTCTACAAAAGGAAGTCTGATAAACTACAAAGCACCTTCATTTTCTCCTTCTTTGGTCTCACAGTTTAAGGATCTTGATGGCCATTTTGAAACTACTGCAAGCAGACAGATTTCTTCCACTGGATGGGTGAAGTCGTCTTATGGAAAGATAACAACTCATTTCTTCCAAAGTTTTAATTTTTCCAATAGAATGAAGTTTACAGGAAACGGAAGCATTCAAGAAATGAATCAGAACATAGATTATAATCATGGAAGTTATGCAAAATATCCATCTTCAGTTCTGTACTCTGAACAAGTTTTTCAGAACTTTCCTCTTTATTTATACACAGAGACTGAAGATCAGGCTAATGATAGTTACTCACTTATCACAAATATTTCATTAGGATTCAATGAGAATAAGTTTTCAGGAGAGAGTTTTGGCTTTTCTTACAGTAATTTAAGGAATTCACAGACAGGTCAAGGTATCATGCATGTGAAGGGGAATCTGGTGACTAGTGGTGCAGCTATTACTGAACAAGCTTACAGATATGAAGGAACTGATGGCTGCTACTACAGAGATGTTGGCAGTAAGAATTACACTATTCTATATGATAAATCTGGAGATTATTGTACAGAGAATTCAGAGTTTGGCTCTTGAGGGGGATTCTTTTCTATTGTTAATCTGAATTGCTGCAATGAATAATAAAACTGAGAAGCTTCAGTAAGTGAATCAATGATAAGTGAAGAGAGGAGTTTGTGGCAAGAGTTTTAGGTGCAAGCACTAAGAGATTGACAACAACATATGGAAGATAAGGGTTTGTATTTTAAATTGTTTTTTCTAAATCGAACTGAAAATCCGAGAAAAAAAATCAAGTTGGATTGTTTTGGTTTATGTTATTGATTAAGCATTGATTTTTTAATTTAGATTTAAAATCGATCAATTTCATAAATTTCAAATTGATAACACCAAACTCTAATAGAAGAGTTCTTGATGGGAGGCATTATCGATCCTAATTTAATTAAAAAGAAAAAATCATGATGGCAAGCATTAAAAAAGAGAGCGGGTATTTAAAATTAATTTTTTTAATGCCTAATTAACTAAATTAATTCTTAATTATGCCTAATTTAAAAAATTATCCTTGAAAATTTTGATCATTTTGAGATTGAATTTCACTTATATCAAATTTATATTTTGATACTCAATTATCTTCGATGTTTTTTATAGATGAATGAAAAAGTAAAATGTACATATTTTCACTTATATTTTTTTTGTATCACCCAAAAGTAAAATGTACATATTTTTTTATATATCCCAAACACCTAAAGTATATTTTGCCATCCTTTAAATGTGAAATTTCAATAATTTATACCGAATATGTGAATTAAATATTCTAACCAATAATAAAAAATACATTCTAAAAGAGATAAATATAAGAAATGTTTACTTGGGATATTATCCTCAAATTTTAAATCAAGACATCCAAAATTAAAGTGAACTTTGATTTTATATGCTTAATAATATACTAAATATAGCAAATAGTCAAACTAGAAATGGTGTAGGTGTGATTATAGATAAAGGTTTGAAGGATAATGTTATAAGTATTAATAGATGTGGAGATAGAATTATATCTTTAAAGATTATTATTGACTAAGATTATCAATGTTATAAGTGTATATGCTCCTCAAAAGGTTTGGAGGTAAGCTCAAAGAAAATTTTGGAATGAATTAGAGGGATTAAAACAAAGATACCTCTTGAAAAAATATTTATTGGGGAGATTTAAATGGACATGTTGGTAGAGTGGTAGAAGATTTTAAAAGTATTCATGGTGGTTATGGATTTGGAGTGGTAATGAAGAAGTAGGGGTATATTAGATTTTTTTTTAGCTTATGATTTTGTAGTTCTAATACTTTAATTAAGAAAAAGATGAATATTATTACTTATAAAATGGATCTAGTAAAACATGATTGATTATTTTTTGATAAAAAAAAATAGATCGTTTAGATTGTAAAGATTGTAAAGTCATTCAAGTGAAATTTTAAGTACCCATGTATTAGTTTTAGATTTTAAGATGAAAGGTTGTAAGAGAAAAATAAACTAAATTATTGTCACAGGATTAGATGGGGACACTTAAAGAACACAAATAAAATATTTTTAAGAGCTACAAAATTAGAATTTGGGATGTTCATAAGGAAATAGTTATGTGGGAAAAATATCAGTGAAATTAAGCAAGTTGATAAAGATGTGCTTGGCGAATCAAAGGAAAAAACTTTTAATAAGAATAGTTGGTGGTGGAGTCGAGTGTCAGAAAAGATAAGAGATAAGAAGCATTGTTATAAAACTTGATTTAGATGTAAAAACTTAGAATTGGGAAAAATATAAAATGGCTTTAGAGATTCTAAGAAAGCGATATATGATTAAAAAATTTAGCTTTTAGTGATTTATACAATAGATTAGATAAGAAGGTGAAAGATGTATGTATAAGTTAATACAAAGAAATAGGAGAAGTAAAACTTAGTTGAAGGGGTATTAAGGATGAAAATAATAAAGTCTTTTCTTAGAAAAGATATTGAAAATAGGTGGATGAGGTATTTTAATAAACTTTTCAATGAAGGATCACGAAAGATTGATTTTAACCCTTATACTAAACAAAAATAGAATTTCATTTTATCATAATATTAGTAAATCGAAATTAGTGAAGCTTTAAAAGAAAATGAATATGGAAAAGCAGTAGGAGATAATATTCCAATAGAGTGTGGAAATGTTTGGGAGATCAAGAATTTCTTGGCTTACAAATTTTTTAATATTATTTTAAAGACTAAAAGATGTCGAGATGAGTGGAGAAAGAGTTTGTTGGTTCCATATTTAAGAATAAAGGTGATGCACAAGAGTGTGCAAATTATAGAGAATTAAGTTAATGTGTCATACATTAAAATTATGGAGAAGAGTAATTGAGCATAGGATACGATGTGATATAGTTTCTCTGCAGTTTAGTTTCATGCGGGTAGATCTACTATGGATGCTATACATTTGTTAAGAGATTTGATGGAGAAGCATAGAGAAAATAGAAGGATCTACATATGATATTTATTGATTTAGAAGCTTATGATAAAGTCTCAAGAGATGTTCTTTGGAGAGTTCTAGAACGAGAAAAGTTAATATTGGTTATATTCAAGTCATTAAGGATATGTATGTATACATTACATGTGTCCAAACACAAGGAGGATTGACAAAATATTTTCCTATTTGGTTGGATTACATCAAGGATCAACATTAAGCCCTTATCTTTTTACTTTAGTTATGGATGTTCTTACAGGCATTTACAAGAAGATGTACCTTGGTGTATGCTTTTTGTTGATGACATTCTTCTTGTTGATAAGACTAGAGAGGGAGTCCAACAAAAACTTGAATTATGGAGGTCAACTTTAGAGTCTAAAGGTTTTTGTTTAAGTAGATCTAAAATTGAATATATGGAGTGTAATTTTAATTGTAGAAGGTTTAGTGGTAGTGTTGTGACTTTAGGTGATCAAGTCATTAATAAGAGTGAAGCGATTGAGATATTTAGACTCATTGTTCAAAATGATGGTGAAATAGATGGAGATGTTATTAGTAGAATTCAAGTTGGATGATTGAAGTGGAGGAATACATCTTATTATGTGATAGAAAAGTTCTACTTAAACTTAAAATTTTATAAGATGGTGGTAAGACTGCAATGACTTATATGCAGAATGTTGGCCAATAAAAGAAGAGAAACATAAGTAAGTTAGTGTTACAGATAAGGATGCTCAGGTGGATGAGTGGCTTTACCCTTAGAGATAGAATGCAAAATAGTATGTTGGAAAAAGTTGTAGCTCAGGTGGTAGATAAGATTAGGGAGAGTCGCAGATGGTTTGGCCACATAAAGCGTCGGTATTATGACATTAGGAGAGTAGATGCATTAGAGCCTTATGTTAAAAGGTAGGTAGACCTAAAAAGACTTGGTTAAGATGTATAAAAAAATGATCTTAGTATACTTGAATTAAATGAAAATTTAACACATAATAGGACACAATGGAGACGAAGGATTCATGTAGCCGACCCCACCTAGTGGGATTAAGGCTTGTTGTTGTTGTTGTTGTTGTTGTTGTAGAAAATTAATTTTATTAATACTTTAGATTCATATTTATAAGAATAAAACCTAATAGGTTATTTCTTAATCAAACCCAAAAAAGTAATAAGTTGAATAATAAGAGGCCACAGATAACATTAACAAAATTACTCATCAATCTTAAAGAAAATTCCAAAAGATGGCCACTAAAACAAAAGTTGTTAGAGGGAGAAAAATAGGAAAATAGAGAAAAGTAGCATTATAGATGTCACAAATCCTATTGCATGAAAACTGTAAGAAGCTGTCAATATAAACATAACATTAAGAAATCGTTGAACGCGAGACGAGCCCAATCAACCAAAGAAATCTATTTAGAAGGAGATTGTCACCATCAAAGTAAAAAGTCCTGGCAACAAAAACAAGCAAAAGAGTTCAAGTAGTCCTAACAAAGGAATCAATCAATCGTAGTTAAAATTTGTTGATTCGCATCACTCACTCTAATATATACTTCTTATAAGCACACTATACAAGTTGATGAAAAAAGAGATTTTCATGAATCAATCACACAACCTCCTTTGCAAGGGAGTTGATATAGTGCAAGACATGCATCAAGATTATTCTACATTATTTTTATTATTTTAATATTTTTAATAATTTTTAAGGTTTCTATTTTTGTTTTAATATTTATTTTTAAAATTATCAGATAAAGCTTCTAAAACTTATATAAATTTGAATTTCAAAAATGATTTGATTTTATATTGTAACATTATTAATATAAAAAATTTTAAGTGGTTTACAAAAGAATATCCAATTATGAATTAAATTTGAATCATATTTCCCTTATTCCCTCTCCTCCAACTTCTCTATCCAACCTCCTATGCCCAATGCTCTTGCTCTTGGCCGAAAACTATATTCGAGAGAAGGCATAGTATGAAGTCCACCTCTAACATGATTCCCAAAGCTTCTTCCTCATGGTTTCCTCTCCAAACGTGTTTCCAAGGAGCCAAAACCTTTAACCCTCTCTCCGATCAACACTCTTGCATCTAAACTGACAATTCAATAAATGAAGCTTACAATCAAATAAAACTTGAGAAAATAAAGAATAAGAATATCAAGAACGAAATTGTCATCAAATGATCCCCAATCAAATTTGTACCAACAACAATCATCTTCTAAACAAACTAATATTAGAAAGATTCTTTAATCATCATTAAGCATACTGCATCCCTTTCTACATGACCAAATTAACACACTTCAGATCAATGCATCCATATCTATGATAGCATTCGTGAATTCATGTTGTGTTACATATAATATGGCATTATCGTAAACAATTTATCTACGGCGTTCATGTAAATCTTAAAGTAACATGAACATGTATTCATTAATGGTTAACCAATACTTTTTATGCAAACGATGATAAAATTATGAGAAACTAAAATCACCCGAAATCGATTATGCATTTAAAGGACACATTATTTTAAACATGGTTTGAATCATTCTCAAATTATTTCCTAAGTACAACAATGCACACAACAAAAAGGACATGGTGTATGCAACATTGGTGGGTTCATGACCTTATAGATACCCATCATGTAATCATGTTATTTAGCTTAATATAATCCACAAAAGGGCATAGAAAAAAATAACAAATACTTGATTGATTTCGTTGCATAGGACCAACAAGTCATGTTATTTACGACTACTAAGATCAATTAATTCAATCTAGTGATCCACTACATTCATTGATTCTAACAATACTAAGTCCTTCAAAATAAACCTTATCCTCAATATCGAATCACATAGTAAAGCAAAAAAATGCAAATAAGAAATCCATGCAAAATCTTCAAGTCATGGAAGGTAAGAGAAATTGTTGATGAAATTGCAAGAAGTGGGTGGCCATCAAGCCAGACTTCCAATTGAGGATCCACAAGTAACCTTCAAGATAACAACTACTCTTCTAGCCTTACCTTTGAGTTTTGTAATTGTGGCACGATTGTATCCATTTTGGCAAAGCCTTGAGTATCATCGACAAAAAGTGGAGGCAATATAAATATTGGTGATGAAATAGTAGATGTGTGGGATTGCCAGTTGAACCAAGCAAAGAACTCAGTAGATTCTTGGAATACAGATTGGACCCTCGAGCAATAGGGGATACAATGATGTCCTACTGAATCATACTAGGAGCTCAAGAAAGTGCTTTCCGAATGCAATGCACAGTGCCCATCATTCATTTACAAATTAAAAAGCCATGAGCAATAGCTTGAAATTAGACAAATATGGTGGAGTTATGGGGCTTTGACTATTTGGGGTAGTCAAGTGTTGTATAAATCTAACTTTGAACCTAGTCAATCGTTGATTTATGCCTCTAATAATCATCCAAAATTATTAACTTTTGTTTTCAACATTGTTTTCACGATCCGATAATTTTGGGTGTTGCACCAATTTTTGTAGTCATTAACCCTAAGGGACATTTCATCAAGCATCTTGGCTACATTCGAGAGAAAGCCACTACCATAGAGGGGATGCCGGTAGTGGTAGATGTAGCAATATTACAAAGTAAATCACGAAAATATTACAAAGCAGATCATAGGAGTCTCCTAGGGCTCAACCAAGAAAGGTTTTAACACATCTGATGGTCGTGACATTGATGAGTTCTTGGCGATGATGCAAGGTGTGGTTGTTTGGTCATCAATAATCGAGATATGAAGTGCAATTGGAATCAAATGATATCAAACAAATCTTGTGTCTTTATTAGGTGTGCCAATGGAGTTCTAAAAGTGCATAAGATGGGGATCCAGACAAGATGGACTAAGTCACCTCGGATCAAGCGATAGTGCAAGTGGGCGACAAACATCGTAAGTGATGTAGCTGTTGTCCGAGGAAATATGAGGCAAGAATTGAGTGGAAATCAACAATTGGTATGAGGACAACAGTCGTGATATGCGGGATCTAGCATCGTAGAAGATTGAGACAAAAAAGTGTTGTAGTAAACAAAGATTAGAAAGTTGTTGACTGATGCGAGTTCGCAAGCATGTGGATGTTGAATATAGTTTGTTAGAAGCAGTCACCATATTGACATTGAAGTGAGCAACAATCAATGGAACAAGGCGATGAGGCATGTAGATTGTCGAGATATGAAAGACAAGAATTGGATTTGGCAATGAGGATTGAAGCACTCCGTGGAGATGATGGGAGATGAATATCCC
This sequence comes from Cymbidium sinense, assembly GCA_021442155.1. Classification (NCBI taxonomy): domain Eukaryota; kingdom Viridiplantae; phylum Streptophyta; class Magnoliopsida; order Asparagales; family Orchidaceae; genus Cymbidium; species Cymbidium sinense. Next base: position 13,440,945 of record CM038224.1, on the reverse strand, counting down.
ATGCGGGGGGCGAGAATAAGATCATCGTGATGCATTCGACGAACTCCATGCCAAAGAAGTGAATATGGACACGGCAATGTGCATGTATTTGAGTATAATCAAAAGTAACTTTCTCCTATTTTTTAAAGACAAACAAGAAGTTGTGAGTTGACTTGGACAATGGTATGGGTGTGATGATGCCAAAATTTGAGGCAAAGACGAAGACCTGCAGCACCTAGTAATAGTGGAGAGGCTCAAAGAAAGCACCAATTGATTCAACCCTAAATATCATATCAATAAAAGGATAGTTTCAAGCTCATCAATAACTCTAGAAATTGAGGAATCGAGAAAAAAGAAGAGATTATCACAACAAAAGGGGATTGTTTATTTCATTAATTCCCTACCACTCCCAAGAAGGAGAGATGTAGACATCATAAGGATTTAAAAGACCCCTTAACTAGCAACTAAACAATGCAATACCTATTATAGAATTATGACTACTACGACCAACTAATTCAATCAAATGCGGGCCCTAATTGATTCCAATGTGTGTGTGTGTGTGTGTATATATATATATATATATATATATGTTGGAAGAGTGATGCTGATTTAACCTATACTTGTTTTTGCACAAGACTAATTAAAACAAAGAGATGAGTACGGTGCTTTTCTTGAGGAATACTGCCACCTAAAGCATGTCTTCAATACTTATAATTAAGCCTATAAAGACTTTGTCTCACCAAACCAATAGGGCAAGGACTCGAAAAACCAACAAGCTAGGGAATGGAATATACACGATGAGTAAAAGTTGACTTAAGTAACCATGTTTTTAGCAAATAAGAAGGTTACTAATGAATAAGATAATTTAACAGTTGTAGTTATGTCACATGTACTCAGACAAGCACGTGAAATTGATATGTTGTTAATTGAAAGTTATAGTAATTTTTCGATCGATTATTACATAAATACATAATATGCCTCCATGATTATTTAAGAATGTTTCTACTTCAAACACATTGATTTTTGTGGTCTCTAGATTCACTATTAAGTATATAATGTAGGTAAAAAATTCAAAATTATATACTAGATAAAGTAATATATGTATTATAGAATCTAGAGACCAACTGCATGAGAGCAAATTTAGAAACTCCACATTTTATACATGATTCAACACATATGAGGACTACTATGCTTGGAAGTTGTCTTCTCCTTGAGTAGTAATAACCTTAATATGTGAAGGATGAAGAAAAACCTAGACATATATTGAAGTAATATATACCAATTTTTCATAGCTTAACGACCTATATAAATGTGCTAAGATTGAGCTCAAAAAATTTGACAAATGAAGCATATTCTTTTACTGGGGGTTGAAGACTGAGCAAACTTTTCCGTTACCTTATTGCAGAGGGAAAAAAACAAACAAAGAAAGGGGGTCAAGGGTGAAAGGAACATTAAGATTGTTTAATTGGGTCTGAAAATAACAAAGTAGAAGCAATATTGAATCAGCTTTTGGACAGAACAATTAAACGGGATTGTTAAGTAGAAACTACATGCCCTTTCCTATTGGCTGCTCAAGAAAATTCCTTCGGTTGTGCACATCAAAAAAAAATTTCGACATAACTAATCATATCGTAGATGCAAAGCAGGAGTAGACTTATACGATGGAATGAGAACCCAATTCTCTACAGAAAATATCCATGGTTAGCGAGCATGGCCACCAAAGCATGAAAGGAGTGGCATCCCAAACAAGAACACTGTCGACCCAACACAATGGAAATGAAGTCATCAGACTTATTCCAATCATGAGAGAGGATCTTGTGGTCTTAGGCAAGATCACAAGGGAAGGGCCTAGGTTATAAAAATCTTGAACATCTTATACAAGGCCATGAATAGGTCATAAATAAAAATAAAAACTGGCATGGCAAGGGCTCCAAGAGGCAGAGTAGACGCAGCAAACATGCTTATTGAAGGTGTAGAGAGAAGCAAAGAAATTGATGGTTTGGAACTTAAGAGATTCATCCCAGGAAGTTGAGAGCAAGGAGTCACAATAAACAAGATTCTAATTAATGATGTGGACCTCATAGGCATGTTCATGGAGGGTCGATGGAGTTGGAGAAAGGGGGAGTGTTAATGGAGTCATAGAATGTAGGGAAGCCAGCTAAGAGAACGACAACAATAATGGAGTCTTGAGATTTAGACTACGTAGAATCATAGATGACATCAATGGCCGTGCATGTCAATGTGCATAAAGGTGTGCATGTCCATTAGTCCATTAGTCATTAGGAGTACACGCATGTATGTTTATGTGGGTAGACATTTTTCTTTTGTTTATCAAATTAGGCGAGAGTTTTGGATCTGGCAAAATTTTTTGTTTGGAAGGGCAAAGCCAAAGGTTAAGCATCAATCCCTCTCTATATCGTGGTGATGGAACCACTTGCACTAGTAAACCATATCATTTATGTTTTCTTGACAATCTTTGACTATCAAATGAATAGGTGGTGCATTAAAAGGAGCCACATGCAAACAAAAAACTAAAGATAGAACAAGAACTGAGATATTCAGCATGATGCATCAAGTTAAGAAGAATTGAACCTTTAAAAAAAACATACTTGTGGGGCAAACATGAAGACAATATTGGAAAGTATTCATTAAGTTAAATTGCAACATATATATTATATATCACGATGCTTGAGCAGTGTAAACATGTAATGCAGAGAGGTATATAATTAGTTACACAGCTGCAGATAAGAAAATCAAACTCTAACGGATAATTTCTCCCGCCAAATTATCTACCATATACAACGGGGAAAAAAAAAGACTAGAAAATAAAAACTGAGGGGGTAGAAGTTCTCAGAAGAATGTAGATCAAATCCATTCTTCATTAAACTATAAAGCATCAAATGAACAAAAGGCAGAAACCTCCACTGCATAAGAATTCATAATTGAACCGTCCCTTTTATCCATGAAGAATCAATAATCTACTCTGCAAAATGAGAATTAAAGGACGCAATTTTTCAAACCATAACTTAATAGTTTACCATTGAATAGAAGACAACATACCGAGTCAGAAATTCAAAAACATTCTTCTTGACCTTCTGCCTTCCTCCACCTCAATCCAATCTCTAATTCGTCATCCTCCTTTCCACAATAAATTCTCTATTCTTCAACCTGGAACGCAGATGAATCAAACTTGGAGCTTCAAGGCATGGCCCTGGGATCAGTTCCGTGCTGCCAAACATAGACGAGCTCGTCCCAGCCTGTGCTGGCAAGAAGCCCCTCAACAAGCACGCTCATGTCCACACCAACCGCGAACTCAGTATGGTGGTCGTACCGCGCGAGCAGTGCGTCCTCCGCACGATAATCCCAGACGCAGACGGTCATGTCATAGGAACACGACAAGAGCAGGTTCTCGCGGTGCGGCGAGAACTTGACCCGCCTCACAGCGTACCCATGGCCAGCAAGCGTAGCCACCGGCGCGCGGGAAGCGCGAACATCCCAAACACGAACAGTCTTATCAACCGAAGCGGTGGCAAGGAAGCAGTCATCGTACTTATTCCAGTCACAGGAGAGAATCTCATGGTCATGGGCGGGGATCACAAGTGAGGAAGCCGGATCTCGAACGTCCCATACGCGGGCTGTACAATCGCCGGAGGCCGAAGCGAAGACATCGGCGTGGCGAGGGCTCCAAGCGGCAGAGTAGACGCAGTATGCATGTTCTCGGAAGGTGCGGACGGAAGCGGGGCGATCAAGTGTCCAGAGCTTAAGTGAATCGTCCCAGGAAGCAGAGAGGAAGGAATCACGGCGAACGGGGTTCCAATCGACGGCGTGGACCTCGCGGGCGTGTTCTTTGAGGGATCGGATAGGGTTGGCTGAAGGAGGGAGGGCAGCGTCCCAGAGCTTAAGGGAGCCGTCGGCGGCAGCGACGGCGACAGACTCGTGGGACTCGGACCAGGCGCAATCGTAGACGCCGTCAGCGGTGTCGAAGAAGCGGAGCTCGGAGATCCCTCCAGATGGATTGAGGTCGAGGATGTGGAGGCGTCCGTTGCCAAGGATGCCGAAGTTTTGGGCGGTGGCTACCAGGAGACGGTTCTCGTAAAAGGGGCTGAATCTGACCGCGTAACCATTGAAAGGGGTTTTGTAGACCGGCATCTCTCTGGCTTCTGGAGTTTTCTGCTACTGGTATATGATTGGAGAGAGACGGATCGGACGTGCGTTGAGAGTAATTTTAACAGTAGTTCTTATCTCCCTCAAGTCCCTGACGCTTGCTCCCTCGACCCCTCCCGCCGAGTTCTTATCGGCTATCACAGTGGCGGATCGTCACGAAGAACAATCGAGCTCAGAGTCAGAGAGATAAATGTCTTTTTCAGGTAAATCGAGCTCAAAGAGATAAATAAAAAATCTCATTTATTTTTTATTTTTTATTATTATTATTTTTTTTTTTGGAAGAACCATGAAGATAGATAATGAATTTAAGAGTTATGATCTTGATGATATTACGACTAATTTAGCTGATGATATATTAAATAAAAATATATAGATAAATTTCTTCAGTCATTATATATGTACAATTTTTTTACTGTTTGTTAGTGATAGTCTTTGAAATTGTTTTATTTGGGGTATATTTTCTACACTGTTTGGAGTTTTTTGTAAGAGAACTTTGATTATTTTAGGAAAAATTTTATGTAATGCTATACTCTCTTTCGTAGAGTCTTGACTAATCTATTATTTTTCATAATTTTCAGTGTTTGAACAGAATATATTTATTAGATTATTAGAAGCGATTTGGAATTAATTAATTGATTTTTATGAGATTGTATTTGTACTCTATATCTCATTAGAGTGAGTTTTTTCATTTTTTTTAATTTGTTTATTATTTGAATGAGAATATTTTTATTTGATTAATTATTAAGCAATTTAGAGGCTGTTTGGTTTGGTTTTATGGGGTTTTACATTTGTTTCTCTACTCTCATGAGAGTACATAGTATTTTCTCATAATTTTCACTTTCTGGCTGTTAGGGAAATATGTTCATTACATTCCATTATAAGCTTTGGAGGTGTTTGGTTGATTTTAGGGAGTTTTGTATCTACTTGAGAGTCTGAGCATTTCGATTTTTTTTCCAATTTTTTGGTGTTTGGAGGAAATATGTTCATTACATTATTGTAATTTGGAGGCTATTGGTTGGTTTTAGGAGTTTTACATCTCTGTATTCTCATGAGAATAGTTTTTCTCATTTTTGTCCACTTTGTTTTGTTGTTTGAAGAAATATGTTTATTACATTTGATATGAACAATTTGGATTGATTTTTATGTGAATTTTGCAGTTGTCCTCTCTGTACTCTCATGGGAGTACAGAGCATTTTCTCATAATTTTCTACTTTGTTTGGCATATTTGGAGAGAATATGTTCATTACATTCCATTGTAAGCATTTTGGAGGATTATTGGTTTATTTTTTTAAGTTTTACATGTCATATCTATATATACCCTCTTGAAAGTACATAGCATTTTTGCTCATTTCTTTCCACTTTGTTTGGCCTGTTTGGAGAGAATATGTTCATTAATTTCCATTAGAAGTAATTTAGAGGCTATTTGGTTAGTTTTTAGGTGTAATTTATATCTGTACTCTCATGAGAGTCTGCAGAGCATTTTGCTTATTTTTTTAATTTTTTTGGCTTATTTGGAGAATATGTTCATTACATTCCATTGGAAGCAATTTGGAGGTTTATTGGTTGATTTTTAGAGGAGTTTTGCATCTGCACTCTCTGTACTCTCATGAGAGTACAAAATATTTTGAACCTTTTTTCTTAGTTTATTTGGCATATTTGGAGAAAATATGTTCATTACATTAGATAAATTTGGAGGTCGATTGTTGGTTTTATATGAGTTTTGCATGTACTCTCGTGAGAATATAAAACATTGTTCATTTTTTCCCAGTTTTTTTAACCTGTTTGAAGAAAATATGTTCATTACATTCAATTGGAAGCAATTTGGAGGCTTATTTGTTAGTTTTTAAGAGAGTTTTGTATCTGTACTCTCTGAGAGTACAAAGTATTTTGATCTTTTTTTTTCCACTTTGTTTTGTCTATTTGGAGGAAATATGTTCATTACATTCCATTAGGAATAATTTAGAGGCTGATTGGTTAATTTTTATGTGAGTTTTGTATCTGTACTCTATGTACTCTCATAGGAGTATAGAGCATTTTCTCATATTTTTTCACTTTGTTTGGCCTGTTTGGAGAGAATATGTTCATTACATTCCATTGGAAGTAATTTGGAAGCTTATTGGTTGATTTTTAGGAAAGTTTACATATGTACTCTCTCTCTCATGAGAGGTACAAAACTTTTTCCAATTTATTTGGCCTATTTGGAGGAAATATGTTCATTACATTTCAGTAAGATTAATTTGGAGGCTGATTGGTTGATTTTTATGTGAGTTTTGCATCTGTACTCTCTATACTCTCATGAGATATAGAGCATTTTGGCTCATTTTGTTCAGTTTCTTTGACCTGTTTGGAGAGAATATGTTCATTACATTCCATTGTAAGTAATTTAGAGGCTTATTGGTTAATTTTAGGGGAGTTTTGCATCTGTACTCTCTGTAATTTTTGTACTCTCATGAGAGTACAAAGGATTTTGATCTTTTTTTCAGTTTCTTTGGCCTATTTGGAGAAAATATGTTCATTACATTCTATTAGGAATAACTTGAAGGCTGATTGGTTGGTTTTTAGGAGAGTTTTGCATCTGTACACTTTGTACTCTCATGAGAGTGTAGAACATGTTTATATTTTTTTCCCCACTTTCTTTGGACTATTTGGAGGAAATATGTTCATTTCTGGAGTTGTTTTACATGTTACATGTGGAGTTGTAAAGCAAGTGAATGTGTAAATAATGGTCACGATGATGAAGTCGTGATAATGACCAAATGTGAAACTCCTTGGGACCACTTGTTAAATAGAAGCGTATGCTGTAATGTGACTATGCACATCAGAATGGGTTCGGTGTTAGGAAGGATCATACTAGTTATTGGCCAAACTCAAGAAATTAAAATCAAAGGATTTTTTATGTTCAAAAGTCGAAGAAATCGCGATCTTAACTGCTCAAAAATTCCGAAAATAGAAGAGTGGTTGTCAGATAATGATTAGATTTTACGTTGATTTGGATGGGAATTGGATGGTAAAGAAATATATAGAAATTCATAACTATTCATTGGCAAAGCCTGCTGACGTACATCTTCTCAGATCATAACGATGCATTAGCGATGAGAAGGCGGTTGTGTTGAAGACAATGGAGGAGAAATTAGAGCAAGCGATGCATTACTATCTAGCGAAGTTGGCGGCGTGGAGAATATTGGCTTCACAAAAGAGATGCTTTCAATTTCATCGAAAGAGAGAAGATCGAGGATTGTGAATGGTGATAATGCATTAATACATGTTCAAGGAAAGGCACGTGGGATGGGATGTTGCATGGGATGTCTGGTGATGAGTCAGATTGCTTGGTAAGTTTTTTTTGGAGCAATGGTATGTCAAGGATAGAATATGATTATTTTGGGGATGTCATGATTTTTGATACAAGCTATCGACTCAATAAATATAATCTTATCTGTGCCCCTTTAGTTGGAGTGAATCATCAGCAAAATATGTTATTTGAGTAGCCTTTCGGAAGAGACAATTGAGTCATTCATATATTCTTCAAACATTTCTCTGGTTAATGAGTGTGACATCTATAATATTTGATCAAGATCGGTATGGCGAAACTGAAATTGTATTCGCATACTCATCATAGGTTGGGCCAATGGAATATTTTGAAGAAAGCTCCTACTAAGGTTCATTGTTTTAATAGTAACAAGACAACACAAGGGTTATTCTGTACATGCATGAGCAAGTGTGACTCATAGGAAGAGTTTGATGAAGCTTAGTCTATCATGCTAGATGAAGGTAATTTGCATGATCATGCTTGGCTGTCTGAGCTTTATAAAATTAGATCCAAGTGGTCCACGCATTACAAAGACTCATTACATGGGAATATTGTCGACGTAGTGAGTCCACGAATAATGTATGTCATGGAATCTCTAAACCAACAAGTTCAATCATATATTTTTTTTTGGGATTGGAGAAGGTTATGGACACATGGCCCCGGAATGAACATAACGAAGACTTCAAGTGTAAGCCAAGTATTTTGTTGTTAAGACGGTCAATTAAAACAAGTTGTTATATTTTACGAAAATCTTTATACAATGTTTGAGGAATAATTTTTGCATGGAGTTGGAGGATTATCAACAAATGTGTCAAATGATAATCCCATGGAGTATTTGGTGAGAAACTTAGAGAATAAATATGCTTCCAAAATATGGACTGTCCATTTTGGCAAGACAACCCTATATGTAATTTGTACATGTAAAAATTTGAAATGATGCGATTACTTTATACCCACTGTATCCGAGTTCTTAGTCAAAAAGATGTTGTGCGCATTTCGGATAAGTATCTTCTCATGCGATGGTCTACTAGAACAAAGAGGGATATCTACATTGATAGTACATACATGAACTTAAAATATGTGCAAGATAGAAATGCAGCATTATTTTGAACCACATCGGTCGGTATGCTTATCAAATAAGCATCGAGCCAGGTAATAAGATAGGCGAGGTATATGCTTGGATCCTTAAAAAACTATATCGATGATGTCGACTCTATATATTATGCGAATTCTCCTCGGTTGAAGAAAGCTAAGAAGAGGAAGTCAACCACAGTAGATAAAAGAAATGACAATTTAAAGGATCCAGTTAAGCAGCGTCCAAAGGGTATTTCTAATGCAAGACTTAAGGGATACTGGGAAATAACCAAGAAAACCAAGAGTAATTTTCTATTTGACTCTTAATTTTAAGTATTTTAGATATTGATTTTAAACTTGAAATTATCCTATTTTTGTTATTACAGAAACCAAAGTATAGTCTGAGAGTGGTGGAGAACATGTTGCATCACCCATTGCAACACCTTTCTCTATTATGCAGTATTTTTGGTATGCATGGAAAATGCTAATGATGTTGTAAAATATCATCAACTAATACGATGTTCTACTGTAGAAATTTAACTCAAGCTCAACAATCAATCAGTCGGTCGAAGGGTGCACTAAGCTGATGATGGATATTATTACAAGAAAATATTTTAATGCATGATATCATTTAGTTATGTGTTCTTATTTTACGCATGTCGATTACAATCATAATTACATTATTACAATCATTTACGTAAGACTTTAAAGAGTGATGACTTCTTTTACTTAACAGGCACCTTAGCGGTCTCATAAGGGATTGGTTAGGAAGGCTGGTCAGTGCATGATGACTTTCTCTAAAGTCAATGGATACAGATACTACTTGGGCCCAGCCCTTCACTACTGTTAGTATCATGACTCTTCTTGTAGCTCAATTATGCAATGATTATGCCCTCACTGCCCATTGTCGGGTCCAGTTTTCTGGTTTGTTTTTTTTTTTTTGGCTATTCGCTGAATGGTTTTTTTTCCGATTCTATGTTCGGCAGACTACCTAATGTATCTATCTTGCTACCTTTGATATGTTCACTTCCATGTGGTTAACTTAGTTAATTGTGCCTTTGTTGTATGGAATTATCAACTATTTCAATCGATTCTTAGTTCTTTTGAAACTGCACATATATTGGTGTATCATGTTATTAATATGGTGGATGATACCATATTTGCTAACCCTTTTTTGGATTTCCTCACTATGGGGTTACCTGTGTCGTAGTTGTTGGATTATGCATTACGATATTATGTTGGTACAGTTTGAGGTTTGTGTTGCCTTCTCCCCCATGTGTATATGGTTGTGCCTTGGTAAGCGGGTAACTCGATTGGTCTTTACTTTTAGTTTGGGGTGTTCTTGCTATGATTTTATTATTATGTTGGCATTGTATGCTATTTATTATCTTAGGAAGGAGTGTTGTCAACCTTTTATCAGTAGGATTTGTGGTAACTTGTCTTTCATAATGTTTGTGCACAAGCTTCGGTATGCAGGTATTTAAGATCACACGATTTTCATCCATTGACTAATGTTTTCCCCCATGTTTGTAGGCTATGATGGCTGGGATGATTTCACCCATTCCTTGGCTAGTAGTAGCGCACCTGATGTAACCCTTCCTTTGAAGTTTGGATGCTCATGTTTGTGGCTGCCCCAAATTGGTGTGACTGAGCCTGAGCCTTTCTACACATATTTCTCTATATCTCTATCATTATTCTATTTTATTTTCAACCTAGCTTGTATTACTTTAATGATGCTAACTCTTCCTTCCAAATGTTACAGATTCTGGTTGTTTTTTATAGGTTCCTTCTCTCCTGGAGACATAGACTTCTCTTATCCTCAAGAGTTTCTGCTGATGGCTGGCCAATGGCTTGCTCCTTTGCTCTATTTATACCTTTTGCTTTCTTTTCTTTTTTCATATGTTTTGACTGTACTTAGCTAAGGGATTTACTCTCTAGGGTGTATGTAGCTCGTTAAGCAGTAGTTCATGAGTTTATCCTCTTTTAAGGCCCTTGTAATCCTTTTATTGTGGCAATAAAATTCCCCTATATGGGGTTCCCCTAAAAAATAAAATTAATAGGTCTTCACTAATGGTCCAATTTCCAATTACTAAATTTGTACTGATAGCTTATGAAATTCAATTGATCTATGATGTATGATGTTATACTGAATGTGCTTATATTGAAATGCTTCTTTGTAAGAGTCTTTTTATATAGCCTTACATAACTATCAGAGGTTCATTCTACTGCATCATTGGCTTTAATATTGAATTATATTTTACTCTGTTAAGTACTCCACAATTTATGAAATGATTTTATTGCGCATTACAAAATTTGATAAGCCTCTGCTCTTATCAATAAGATTAATAGAACTTAAAAAAAATTCGATGTAGCTATGATGTTTCTTAGTATGGTGGTCTACGGATATTCTTTCATATGCTCATCTTTAAGCAATTTTTCAAACTGATATTTGAGAACTCTAAGTTATCGGTCTTGTAGCTACGATCGATATAGTTTATATAAAAATTCTATCATTTCTCAATCTCCCAAAAAAATTATTTTTGATGCATTCAACCACTCTCCCAAAAAATTCAATTTAATTCATTATTTTTAAATGGCTAATTAATCAATTAATATAAAATACCTAAGTTTAATAGTCTGACCCACTTATATCTTATAATACTGATGATATTATTTTACTAATTATTTATAATTTTGTCAATAATATTAATTTAATTAATTGTATATTTTCAATTGTTAAATTATTTAAAAAAATTCTTCATCTTAAAAAAAAGTATTTGCTCCACACTACCCTGAAATTTTATATTTCTGAATTAGACGTTGCTTTTTGTAATTTTGATAGTTTATTGGTCTAATTTATGACTCACATTATTCAATAGAAAGTAGATTTCAAGAAGCACAATTTTGTGGACATAAACAAATTTCAAACATTTAAAGAATAATCATACAAATGAATTTAGCCCATTTTAAAGAACATAATTTTCTTTATTAAAGATTTAAGTATAATAATCTTACCCACTAATATTAAGTTTACATATTAAATGGTTTATACTGCTTCTCCTTTACACTTTCATATTGTGGCATTATGAATGTGATTGAGTATAATGATTTATTACTTGTGTCCGATTTGACATATCAAGTATCATTCAATTATATTCTCCTTAATTATGCAATACAAATTTTTGTAATTATTAATTTTTAAATAATGTAAATCTTATCTTCAATTTTTTATTTGATCTTTTCAATGACATGTCAGGATAGGTTAGAAGGCAGATAAGAATTGGGCCAATCAAATCTAAGTTGATCAGCTCAGCAAATGCTCAGCAATTGTAAGGTCTATGGGCATGTGTGACCACTGGTAAATGATCAAGCCTTTTATATGATTGTTAACACAATCGAGCAAAGATGTTTAGATATCTTTACAATGTAGTAGAAGGTATTTGTTAAGATTTTTGAATCAAAATATTGTTTAAAATTAGTCATCATATTAGGTAATTCTGAATTTAAAATATGACATAATTTGAATGTGAAAATTAATTAATCCAATTAAGAAACTATTTAAGAAATTAATGACTTGTATCTTACATGTGTTATGATTATGAGTAAAAAATGAAAAATTATAGAGTAAAAGACTATTAATGTATTACGGAGAATGCAGAGACTACGAGGAGAGTACAGAGAGTTGAGAGAATTGAGAGTATAGAGAAATCTGAGGAGAACCTACAAGCTGCTCAAAAGGTTACTATTAAGGATCCATAAAAGTAATGGAATCTACTTAACATATTAATGAGACATACCAAAAAAGCTCATACAAAGCAACCCAGAAGCCTCCAAATTGCTTTAAGGTTACAATAAACATTTCTCTCGACACAGAAAGAAAAAGTAGAAAAAATTAAGAAAATAATATGTACTTTGAGGACAGTACAAAGAGTGCAGCTGCAAGACACCTCAAATATGCTAATAGTCAACCTCCAAACTACCTGCAATGGAATATAATAAAATAATTCTACCCAAACAACCAAAAGCTGGAGAACATGTACATAATAATTTTTCTTGTCAGATAGTCTGAGTATAGAGTACATGAGAGAATACCCAAAGCGCTCAAAAGGTTACTATAAAGGATCCTCACAAGCTGTAATAGAATCTACTTAACATATTAATGACAGACAGGCCAAAAAAGCTCATAAAAAGTAACCCAAAAGCCTCCAAATTGCTTTAAGGTTATATTAAACATTTCCTCTCCGACCTGCAAAGAAAAAGTAGAAAAAAATAAAAAAATAATATGTACTCGAGGATGTACAAAAGTGCATCCAAAAACACCTCAAATATGCTAATAATTACCTCGACTACGCAATGGAATATAATAAAATAATTCTACCCAAACAACCCAAAAGTCGAGAAATATGTACTAAAGTAGATCAACCAAATTCTGTGGATGGTTTCTCTTAAACATATTTTATCCAAACTACCTAGGAAAATTGAAAAAATAGAAGAAATACTCTGTACTCTCAGGAGAGTACAGAGAGTATAGATGCAAAACAGGTTAAGAAGGCTAATATTCAAACTCCTGGCAACCTATAATGGAATGTACTAAACATTTTCTTTCTAGACAGCATAAAATAAAGATTGAAAAAAGTATGAAAAAATTTTGTACTCTCAGGAAAGTACAGAGAGTATAGATTGAAGAGAACTTAAATAGGCAACCCAACAGCCAATAAATTACTTTAAATTATCACTATAGAAGCTATTCTATCCAAACTGTCCTGAAGAAATGAAAAAAAATAAGAAAACATCTCAGTTAAATAGCCCATCATCAACCAAATTGCTGCACAATATATAATAACTTGTAAAACAAGTGATTTCCCAAATAGCAAACTTCAACTATACAGTTCTTAGCTTAGTTTTTTCATTCCCAAACAGAAGATAGCATAAGCGAACTTCGATAAAATAATTCATCCTCAGGGCCAATCACGGTTTAGATCCGAGGGTTTCTTGATTCGCCTCCATGTACTTACAGACAAACATCCCGCAGTCGACACTGTTTTGTTGGACTAGCAGCCCACTCACAATTTTGATTGACCATTTTGTGGAATCGCTTGCAAAAGACTGGCTAGCATCTTCAACAAGTAATTTGATCTGAATAGTAAGAAGTATAATCAATAAGTTGGCAAAAAAAAAGTAATTTAGGAAAACTGGAAAGCAGTTCTTACAATCTCGAAGAATGATTATGGGTTGGGTTTGATGAATCATAAAATACTAGGCCCCAAGCTTAATATGCCCAACTAGGAGTGTCTGATCTTGATTATTTATAATTGAAAGTAAGAGTAGCTCAATATGATACATATCTGCGGTGACATCTTTGAACATTTTGCTTTTATAGGCCATATATTTCGCATAACTCGCAGAAGGGAAGAGAAAATTTATAAATTATAGCTTCTATCTATATAAACAAGGATTGAATACTACCTTGCATTTCTGTGGGATAACTTACCCAGTGGAAGCATGAAACATATAAATAGGGGACATCTGACGGGCATAGCAGTACCAAGTAGGTAAAGGCAAGGCATCGAGGTGTGCATCGGCGGATATGTCTGTAAACTCATCGATCACGCCCTGTAATAATGATATTCCTCATAAATATTGTATCACCCCTTGCATGAGAAATATTTGAAAGAAAGCTTAATTAAGCATGATATTTTATGTATGAAGAAGGAGTTAAATGAAGAATTTACTTTGTATTTGAATCAGGGGCACGACGTGTCAATAAGTTGCAGCATAGCCTTAGGTAGGATATCTCTGGATAAGAAGTCAACAACATGATATGCCTCAGCTGGCTACAAGGAAATTAGTGATGATGAAAGTTAGTGATGAAGAGCTAGATTAACTGTGAATTAAGGATCAATCTGCTGAGATGATGCAAACATCTAACTGATGCTCCTCAACCACGACGATAGTAGTCGTGGTTCAATTGATTATTGGTGCATCTTTGCACACCTATAAAAAATTTAGTGAAATCATTACTATTATGTCAAATTAAAAAAAAAAGTAATGTAATACTTCTTACGCATTTCTCATAGTGGAGGCTACCTGATTTATTCTGCACCATGACTTCTTATAAGTGTGTGTGAAGGGGGAAGATATAACTTTCCTCTTTCTCATCTATAGACCACACCACCCTTAATCTTTGTGAGTAAAGGCTTCCCATCATCTTCATGTGTAGTGGAAGCCTCCACAAGATCTTCCCCTATGGTGGCCTCCACAGGGGCTTCCCCAGTGGAAGCCTCCAAACTTCAATGGAATCCTCCACAAGTCCCCATGGTAGAGCCTCCCTTGTGGTAGCCTCCACCAGGCTTCCCAGTGGAGTATCCAGGGTAGCAGTTGCCTCCACATGAGACTCCCCTGTGGTAGCCTCCATAAGGGAAGCTCTTGTAGTAGCCTCCAAAGGTGTTGCCCTTGTGACTGCCTGCTCAAGAGATTCCCTTGTGTTCACCTCAGGGAGCTTCCCATGCTTGGGATCTTACCCAGGACCCCTGACAACCATCACCTGTCGTTGTTACCAATCAATTCCATCATTTCTCTCTCTGGCTTGCAGAAAGATGATATAATATCTTAAGTCCACAAAACCTAAGTATCTCTCGCAAAACCTTAGAGAGGACAGGCTAAATACCTTTGGAAGGGGAGAATGTCGAGGAGATATATATGGAGATTTTTAGAGCACTCGATGAACTTAGAATGAGATTGCTATCGGGATCAATAAGGGTTGTATGTTGGGCAAGGGACAATGATTCAAGGAGTCAGATCTCCTCTTCTAATATGTCCTCGAATGAAAGGCAAATCTGTGTTAAACCGATAAGAAAATATGATGACTTACAGTATAAATAAATACATTCTTATATGAACTAAATAATATTATTATGTGTTACCTGGTGTCCTCCTAAACTAGTGAAAGCATCATCTGTAAACTTTATTTTTGGCCATCGCAACATATGTGGCTTTGCAGATGAAAATAGCGACCTTATGATGCTTATGTGCTCACCCGCCCAGATCTACAATGAATATTTATATAAGTTAAATTTAATGCATCAAATAATACATAAGATATACAACGCATATAAGAATACAAAGCCACCATGCCTGCGTGCCTTTTGTGTCTGAATATTTGATGTAATATCATCAAATTGTAAAACCAGAAAGGCCCAAATGGCCTCTGCCCAGTTGTATTCAATAAATTTATCTATGTTGTCGCCATAGGCAATCAATTTTGATTCCACCCTATAGTTGTAATATATAAAAAAAATTTGAAAGCAGAAAATGTATATACAACTGCACAAATTGTGCCACAGGCAACGAGTGATCTGAATTCTCAAGTTTATTCTTATAGTCCACTAAGATGAATTACGACAGCGGAGATTTCTGCTATAAGACTTTCTCCCCTCTATTTGACATCCCTACAATCACTGCAACTTTATCAAGGGTAAAGAAATGCACTGGCCACCCAGAAAGAATGTTTGCTTCTTTATATCCCAGTAAGACAGGGTTGACATGATGACAACTGAGTCTTGCTGAATTCTGTGGAGTCTAGTAAATTGATGCAAATGAAGCCTCTTTAAAATGTCAATGACTTTATCAAGAAAATGTCTAATATTATAACAGCTAACAGGTGGTATTCAGATTGTTATTCTTTTCCCAGATATTGTGAACTTCAAAATAAAAAGTCAATTAATGAAAATATTATCAGCACAATGGAGTCCGAGAGAGTAGACATGTCAAACTACCTTTAAAACCAACCAATCAGCCTCCAAATTAATTCAAATATAAGCTAGTGAACATATTTTCTTCAAACAGGCCAAATAAAGTGGGAATAAATGAGAAATGCTCACTCTCTCTGAGAGTGCATAAAACACTAAAATCAATCAAAACTAGCCAAACAGCCTCCATATTACTTCTAATGTAATGTAATGAACATATTCCCTCTAAACAAGCCAAACAATGTAAAAAAATGAGCATAATGCTCTGTACTCTCAAGAGAGTACAGAGAGTACAAAGAGTGGAGATGCTAAACTCTCGTAAAAACTAACCAATAAGCCTCCAAATTGCATCTAATAAAATGTAATCAACATATTCTCTCTAAATAGGCCAAAACAAACTGGAAAAAAATGAGCAAAATGCATTATACTCTCATGAGAGTATATAGAGTACAGATGCAAAACTCATATAAAAATCAACCAATCAGCTTCCAAATTAATCCTAATGAAATATAATGAATATATTTCCTCCAAACAGGCCAAAAAAATTAGGAAAAAAAGTTCAAAATACTCGGTACTCTCATGAGAGTACAGAGAGTACAGATGCAAAACTCCCCTAAAAACCAACCAATAAGCCTCCAAATTACTTCCAATAGAATGTAATGAACATATTTTATCCAAACATGTCAAACAAAGTCAAAAATGCTCAGACAGAGAGTACAAAATAGATGCAAAACTCACATAAAAACCAACCAATCAGCCTCCCAATTGTTCCTAATGGAATGTAATGAACATATTTCCTCGAAACAAACCAAAAAAATTAGAAAAAATGATCAAAATGCTCTGTACTCTCATGAGAATACAGAGAGTACAGATGCAAAACTATCCTAAAATCAATCAATAAGCCTCCATGCTGATAATAAAAATTGAAATACAATAAACATATTCTCTCCAAACAGGGCAAAGAAATTGAAAAAAATGAGTAAAATACTTTGTACTCTCACGAGAGTACAGAGAATATAGATACAAAACTCACATAAAAACCAACCAATCAGCCTCCAAAAATGCTTCAAATGGAATGTATTAAACATATTATCTCCAAACAGGCCAAATAAAGTAGAAAAAAAGATCAAAATGCTCTATACTCATGAAAGTACATAGAGTACACATACAAAACTCCCCTAAAAATCAACCAATTAGCCTCCAAATTACTTCCAATGAAATGTAATGAACATATTCTCTCCAAACAGGCCAAAGAAACTGAAAAAAAAATGAGCAAAATGCTATGTACTCTCATGTGAGGGAACAAAGTCTGAAATGAAAGTCTTCACCGAGACTACACTAAGGAAGAAGTCTGCGAAAGTGAGCTACATAGAGTACAAATGCAAAACTCACATAAAAACTAACCAATCAGCCTCCAAATTAATCCTAATGAAATGTAATGATCATATTTCCTCCAAATAGGTCAAAGAAATTGGGAAAAAAGTTCAAAATGCTATATACTCTCATGAGAGTACAAAGAGTACAGATGCAAAATTCCCCTAAAAACTAATCAATAAGCCTCCAAATTACTTCCAATGGAATGTAATGAATATATTCTCTCTAAACAGCTCAAAGAAACTGAAAAAAATGAGCAAAATACTCTATACTCTCGTGAGAGTACAGAGAATACATATGCAAATTACACATAAAAATCAACCAAATAGCTTCCAAATTACTTCTAATGAGAATTAATGAACATATTCCCTCCAAACAAAGCCAAACAAAAAATGAAAAAAATGAGAAAATCTCTACAGAGACTACGTATCTGATGCAAAACTTCCCTAAAAACTAACCAATAAGCCTCTAAATTGCTTCCAATGGAATGTAATGAACATATTCTCTCCAAACAGGCCAAACAAAGTCGAAAAATATGAGAAAATATTATGTACTCCCATGAGAGTACAGAGAGTATAGATACAAAACTCACATAAAAATTAACCAATCAGCCTTCAAATTATTCCTAATGGAATGCAATGAACATATTTTCTTCAAACAGGTTAAATAAAGTGAAAAAAAATGTGTATATGTCAAACTCCCATAAAAACCAACCAATTAGCCTCCAAATTACTTCTAATAGATTCTAATAAACAAATACTCTCCAAACAGACCAAAAAATCTGAAAAAAAAATGAGAAAATTCTCTGTACTCTCATGAGAGTACAGAGAGTACACATGCAAAAAAAACTCCTAAAAATCAACCAATCAGCCTTAAATTAGCTTATAAAGCCATGTATTGAGCATATTATATACAAACAGGGTGAGAAGTCTTTTAGAAAAATGTCAAAATGGGTTGTACTCTCCTGAGAGTACAGAGAGTATACATGCAAAACAAACATATTAACAGCCGAATTCATCAAATCTTTCATGAAATAGCACCAAACATCCTACAATGTGATATACTAAACATTTTACAAGCCAAACAGTTCAAAATTTTGAAAATAACGGTGTGTACTATCATGACAGTACAGAGAGTACACGTACAAAATATCTTCAAGAACTACTAAAACTCGTCTTATTCATTTAAATAAGTCAAATGTTTCAACTGTTCATCTACTGGGCGGTGAGAAGAACAGAGAAAATCCTAAATTCATTAAAGTTCAACAATGCAGGTGTAAATATCTCATGAAGTCGCCTATAATACCTCAATTTTTAATGCGCAAGATTTACTAAATCACTGAGAGAAGGTCGGACGTGCGCCGATCGAGAGCAGGAGCTGAGCTGAGAGAATTTTTTCATCGAAACTAAGCCCTAAATTGTTCTGTGACGAAGAATGTCGAACGACGCATATGATAATTTTTCCTCCCGCTGTTTGAGCAGACAGTGCTCATTGAATTAAACGGTGAATTAAGCGCCTGCTGAAGTTATGAGATTGTTAATTGAAAAGATGTGAAAAAAATGATTTTTTAATAATGGACACGTATTGGAGTCCGGACGTAAAGCTACGCCCGACGTAATATTTTCTGAACCCACCATACCGCCCGCACTCAATCGGCCATCAACTCGTCGACAAGAGAGATATATTAGAGCAACTATTACTAAGAAAGTAAAGGTCCGTTTGGGATCATTTTTATTTTTTATTTTATAATTATATTTTATTTTATTTCTATTTATTTAAAAATAAATTTATTTGATTGTACTTATTATTTTTAAAAATACTCGAAATATTTTTTAGATATTTTGAGTATTTTTAAAAATAATATTATTTATTTTTGAAAATAAAAAATAAAACCACATAATGATATTCCAAATAAATATATTTTTAAAATAATATAAAAATAAAAATAATAAATAATAAATAAAATTGATCCAAAACAACTCCTGAGAAAATCACTACACCATTTTATAGACTCACATGACTCAATTAGTAGATTCATCCACTCTTGATACACATAAGGATTCAGTCAATAAAATCATCTCATATTCATGACTAGACAACTTGATCTACATTGGAGGCCATATTATTCAAAACATTGCTTTTATTTTTCTTTTAATGAAAAAAATTTATTTTCATCAAATAAATATTTTCATTTAGTTTTTTACTCAATAAAAAATAAGAAAATAATTTTAATACAATTTCTTTAACTAATTTCATTAACTATTTTTTTAAGTTCAGGGTTTACTTAGTAATGACTTTAAAAAAAATTTTATCACAATCATGAGTTGTAACCTTACATACATTAAATATGTATTTTAGCATTCAATATTCTCTCTCTCTCTCTCTTATATATATATATATATATATATATAATTGTCCACCAATTAAACTTTCTCTCACTACAATATATCAGGTATTATCATTCGCATCTCATGAGCAATCATGACCACTCATCGTAGTAGTTATTATGAATCTAGTGATAATGATTAACGCTTACAAATATTTTTAAGCTAATTCCTTCGCAAAAGGTCTTAATGTTTAATGTGGGATGCCTACAATAAAATCTTATTTTAACATTATTGATTCAAGCAATATATCTTCAAAGAATATCACAACCATTTTGACTTTACAAAATATAGTTATTGAAAGTGGAGCATTATTAATATAATATTAAAAACATTAGTAAATTATATGATTTTTTATTTGAATAGATGGTGGCCTAGAAGAGCAACACAAGATCAAAAATATCTTACATAATATTTATTCTATTCCAATGATAATTGTATGTTTAAAATTTAAAATTTAGTTGGATATTAGTTAAACCGTGGTTAAAAGTTGTGAATTCATTAAAGTTAGATAGAATTGGTTGGGATGAGATTGTTTGACTGTCATAATCATATGTTCAGCCACTTCAAATTCATATATTGTAGCACAAATCAAGACTTGGTTCAAGCTTCTCGAACAAATTAGGTTAAAACTCTCCGTACTTTGAGAAGTTAGATTTTTAAATCTAATTATAATTTTGGCCGCTTGCTCTCCATTTGTTTGAATTTTACTTCTTTTGCTTTATAAAATCATGTACTTTCATTAAAGTATTATTGATTGTCAATTAAAGTTTGCATGTTAGATATTTTTGCAATGAAGTTTGGTGAATTAGCATGTCTTTTCATATTTTAGGCGGGTTTCAATTTTTTTATTTTATGTTTAACATTATCCTTCTCAATTTTACTATAGACCCCAACCATAGCTAACGCTACTGCATATCCCTAATTATAATAAATCAACATAGAAGTCAAAAGGCCATCCCTCATCATCTTTCTCATTCACACATCTAATACACCCTATTTAAGCCTTATCATATTTGGCCCTCTCTTTGTGGGTTCCCAAAATTCGCCACCAATCTCTTCGATGAAAAGAATGGTTTAAAGTGTCGGTGTAATTTTCAGAAGGCAGATGAGATAGTAGATCAGACACTACCCAGAGATTTCACTCTCATTTTGTGAGGACTTTAGATCTGGTTTCCTAAAGCAAGCCCTATAAGCACTCCTCTCAATAACGAGAGAGAACTTGATTATGAATGATTATCATTATATGGTTCTTTCAATGTCTGCCTGTTTAAAAGCAAAAGGAGTGTACCCAATGTATGATCTCACGCTGAATAAATGGGTTACGTCATCCAAGAAATCCTCAGATCTGCAGGTTTTGTCAAGGAGATAATCTTAAGTCTTATTTGGCAGGATGATAAGTATCTATGATTCACAACTCTAGAGGGAGCATGCCACGTGGATTGTAATATAATGGAGCCCAAACCAGAAGAGGACTCCATAAGCTTCATCTATGGAGCCTAATGGCTGCCCAGCTCAAAGGACACGATCATGCCCACCGTGAGATTGATTGAGAGTGAACATAGCATAACACTTGATTTGACATTGGCTCCTTTATGAACTATAGTTTTTTTAATTTGTCACCCCCGACAAACAGTTGTGAAAGGTGGATTCATTGGATTTGATTTAAGTTTTAAGTGATAGAGTTTCATTTAAACAGTTTTAGATTGATATTTAAAAATTTGATTAATTTGGATATGTTTAAGAGCTTTAAATCTTGTCAACTCTGTTTAGCTACTAACAGAGGATTAGATCTACTATCACGACATATAATTTTTCGATATTTCCGATTTGAAACTTTTTTTATAGGTTTTAGGTTTTGTTAACGGGACCTAGTCCTAAGACAAGGAAGCAACCCACAGATCTTGACACTTGAATTTAAGCATTCAATCGCACATGCATGTGTTTATAGCTTAGTTATTTATCTAAGGAGACAATCTTAAGTCTACCTTATGAGGGCTATTTTTCCTATTAAGTATACCCTATGATTCACAACTCAAAAGGCAGAGCCATTGGGGAGAACTACGAAGGATCGAATAATAAATCAAAACCAATTAGATGACTCTCATAACGCTTCATCATGGAGTTTGGCCAAGCTACACAGGGAGGACAGGCCACATCCTTACGGGCAAGAGATTGATTGAGAGTAAACATAGTATAACACTTAATTTGACATTGGCTCTTTTGTGAGCTAGAGTTTTCTTAATCTGTCACCCCCGATAAACAACTGCAGAAGGTGCATAGATTGAGTTTTATTTAAGTTTTTAATGACAGAGTTCATTTAAGCAGTTTTAGATTGATATTTGATTTGATTTGAAAAATTGGTTAATTGGAATATATTTAAGAGCTTTGGATCCTGTCAAATTTGTTTAGCTTCTAACAAAGGATTAGATCTACTGTCACCTGACAGAATCAGTTTCTCAGATATTGTATTGATTTGAAACTCTTATTATAGGTTTTTAGGTTTTGTTAATCCGGACCCAGTCTTAAGACTAAACCGAGAAGCAACCCGTGCAGCATCCGCAAACACTTGATTTTAAGCATTTAACATAGTGTCAGGGCACATGCAGGTGTATAGTAACTTTATGTAATTTTGTGTTTGAATTATGAGGTTAATTTTGTATTTACTTAATTCCAATCTTTAAATTTGCACTTGAAATCTCTATGCGGCACAAAGGAATTTATTGCTTAGCTAATTTCATCTAATTAGTGATTTCGTTAACTTTTGATAATCATAATTAGAATGAAATTCCCTAATTTTCGATTAAAGAAAGCCTCATGATTTTTGTCAATTTTGGTTTAGTATCACCTTCTGTCTGTTTGTACGAAAGATTGCAGATCTGGTGGCGAAGAAAGCATTTTGGAGCTATATGTTCAAGGGATAATTTAATTTATTATTTTAAGGAGAAGATTTACTCTTAAAAGTAGTTCTCCTTTTACCATTCTTTTATTCAAATTTGTCTTCACCCTCTTTTGTTTAAATTTGATTTTCCTCCTCTTTATTCAAATTTGATTTTCCCCCTCTTTGGTTTAAATTTGATTTTCCCCCTCTTTATTCAAATTTAATTTCCCTCTCTTTTTTTTAAAATTTGATTTTCCTTCTCTTATTCAAATTTGATTTCTTCCCTCTTTATTTTTTCTTCCAATTTCTATAAATAAGGCTAAAGAGAGTTGTTTATTTCATTCCATTTTCTTGAAAAGTTAGAGCTAGGGTATTTGAAAGGAAGTGATTAGAACTTCAGTGGATTTTCAATCCTATTTTGATAAAATTTGTAGGTGATTTTTACCCTTCTTTTATTTTATTTATTTTATATATGTCGTATGTCATTTTAATTACCCCCCCACCCCTTTTGTTATTTGACACTTTTTTTTAGTTTAGAATTGGCTGCAAGTTTTCCATTCAACTTAAGTCCATTTTATTTTCACATTTTTCTAAGTCAAAAGATTTGACATGGTTCCTCCATCCCCATATAGGGGATGCTGGGTGTTTGGCTTGCTTGGAACGTCTAGCGTGAGTGTTGTCTACCACACCAGATCTTTTCATCTTATCGTGCCCTGCTGAGCACAACGAGGCCTTCAAACCTGCAAAAAATATATATAATGCAATATATAATCACCTCCCCCCTTTTTTACTAAGTATGGAAATTAGACAAAATTTCGGCATCATTTCTCCTAGGGGGAGCAACATCTAACAACTGATGGCTTACTGGTAGCCTGAAGGTAACGTTCTGCGACACACCTACTTTTTTCATCTCGTGCCTCACTGAGCATAATGAGGTCTTCAAACCTGAAAACACAAGTATATGTATATATTCACATTCACAAATTCTCACATGTCGACATATTTTGCGCCGCAGGTAAAGGAACAAGGTTAGGCGATTGAGAATGCAAGGTGTGACGCCAAAATTGAAGGAAGGATTCGTCGATAATTTTCTTCCGAGTGAAGAGGGACTTAAAGGGGTGCGACTCCAAAAATCGAAGGAAGAATTTGCCTGCTGACGATTTTCTTCCCTGATTTGCGGCGCAACGAAAATGGGTGGCTAAAATAAGGGGTGTGACGCCAAAAATTGAATAAAGAATTCTCCTGCTGATGATGTTCTTCCTTGATTTGCGGCGTAGCTAAAACGGGAAGGGTTATGGGATGCACGACGCTGAAAATCGAAGGAAGAATTTGTCTGCTGACGATGTTCTTCGGATTCAAGAAAATGGCAGAGCGAGGGTGCAAAAAAATCAAAGGAAGAATTCGTCTACTAACGATTTTCTTCCCGATACGCAATGAGAGCGTGAAGGCAAAAGAAGGGAGGCACCAAAATCGAAGGAAGAATCACCGACGATTGTCTTCCCGACCAGAAAGATGGGGAGTATGGCGGAACGAAATGGATTGCAGAACACCGATTTTGGTCAGATTTAGTAGAAGAAGGCGTGGGCAATGGGGCTAAAAGACTGCTAGTGGACACAGGTTTTATGGGTCACAGGATTATGAGAGGGTTGGAATGGGCGGGCGTGGTAGCCGCGCTTGTGGGAGCAGAGCGAGGGAGCAAATGGGTCAAACAAAGCGAATTGGTCACGAAGGTTAGGTCGCAAAATGCGCTGGTTCATGAAGGTTCATCACAGTCGGAAGGCGACGATGGCCATCATACGACGTCATGAGATTGCAAAGTCGCAGTGAGATGGGTCCAGGATCGATCGAGAAATTATGCGAAAAGGGGGATTCGACCGGTGGGATTGCGGACTAGTGGAATTCTTGAGGCAGAAGGTTTTGCACAGAACGGAAGAAAAATCAGAAACCGAGAGAAAAAATCTTGAAAAGGGAGAGGATTCCTTTTTCAGGGGGATTTCTTTTCTTAAACCATGAGGGAGAGATTCTGAGAGAGGAGAGAATGAGGAGAAAATGGGGGGGGGGAGTGATTTTAGTTTTTTATTTATTTTGAATTAGGGTAGTTTTTCAAAAATGAAAATATGGGAGAAATGGGGTAATTTGGGATTTTAAAATAATTTTAAATTTATTAAAAAATTTTAAAGTGGATTTCACACGATAAATGCACATACCACAATAATATCAATTTTAGTAATTCTATCATTCTACGAACGACGCAGTCTGCCGACGCCGATTTTCGACTTGTCAATTGAGTAATGCGTTTGATAAATTTTCAAGCCAATGGCATGATCAATTTCACGAACATCGTTTGACTTGCGTCGGCACCTACTAACTTGATATGCGTGCAAACATGTTGATGACTCGAACACTTAATCAGTTGATCATTAAGTCATACAATATGCAAATATTGACCAATTTTGATATTCTAAATGCGATGGCAAAGTCCGTTTGTCGATCGAAGACCATTTGAGTTGATTTCGGTGATGTCCAATACATTTGAGCCTTGATTTGTGGCTATCACTTCAAATCACTCGACATTTACACAGACTCATTCGAATTGAGTGCGGACAATCTCATTTGATAGATTTTGATATTTTAAAACTAATGACATGATCAATTTCATGAACTAAGGTCATTCAGATATCGTCGTAGCTTCCCGACTTTGATATACGTGCAAGCATGTTGATGACTCGAGCGCTTGATCGATTGATTGTTAAATTTTGTAATATTTATATTCTGATTGATTTTGACATTCTGAACATAACGGTGAAGTCTGTTCGTAGATCGAAGGTCATTTCCACCATTTTCGATGACATCTAGTGTGTTTTGAACCTCGATTTGTGCACTGTCACCTCCGAAGTCCGTCGAATGATTTATGGGCTTGTCTTGATTTATGACACATATGTGAATGTCAACAAATGCCCCCCAACAAATGTGATTTGCATATAGAGCGAGTCACGTTTGTTGAAAACTAGTTGACCATTTGGGCTAGCCACAGAGCTTAGATCATTTTAGCTTCGATTGTAATAGCTTACGGAGGTTTGACAGAATTTTGTCATTAGTATGCTGCCTTATTCAGGACATGCTAAATGACGGGCTTGATCAATTTGTCAGAATTGACTTATCCGATTGATAAAAGTTCTTACACCATCTACTCTCTGTTTCAATGGATTTGTTGAAGATCTCTTTCTTTTATGTCGTTGCAGATTTGAGTTTCCTCAAACCCTAGCTTCATGCTTGGTTGAGTTTGATGGAGAAATTTGTTTGCTTATTTTGAAGAAGGATTTTGCTAGGGAATCAGTTTATCTATGCTTGATCGGATTTGAAATTTCTTCTGTCCTAGCTTTGAGCTTGACGGACTTGATGAAGGATTGACCTGATTTGTCCATATTGACTTGTCAGGAAGTGTATGCACTCCATAAACCCTATACTTGCTGCTTTGACAAATTCGTTGAAGGGTACATATAGATGACCCAGCCTTCCAGCTTATATAGGGTCAACGTTGAGTTATTAGTCTAGCAACATATGCTTTAACAGACTGAATAACCACAAAATTCCTTCCCGCCCTTTATATGAACTATGCAATTGCTTCCTGGCCTTATGCCGCTTTTTGACTTGATGATGAGATAGACTTTGATCTGCATTTTGAACTTGATCAAATCATTTGAGAATATATTGAAATATCATATTGCAGGTAATATAAAGATTGATTTGAGATAGCCCAGTTGCGCTCGCATTGTCTTGATCTATCAAGTAAAAAGATCTCGATCGTGGTTGCTTATAATCACTAAGCCGGATCCGAAGATTGAGCTATCATCATTTGAACGACGAAAGCTCTTTCACTATGGCCTCTTCTCGTGCTTGTTGAGTGAAGAGAGCGTCAGCAACTAGACCATATTTGAGCTTGTTGAGTTTGACCTTTAGAACCCACTCAAGTCTTTGACTTAAGCTGCAGTGGATTGTGATTTTTTCATCAAACTAATGAATGGGGCTCTTTCACTGTGGCCATTTCTTTTGTTGACTGAGGAGAGCGTCAGCAACTCGGCCATATATGGACTTGTTGAGTCCGACCTTTAGAACCCATTCATGTGCTAAACTTTAGGATGTAGAGGTTGATGTTTCTCCAACTGATTGAAGCTTCCATAATCGGAGTTCTTTTGACTTCATCTTTAGAATCTGGCAAATCTAAGAGATAGATTTCTTGATATTTAGGGTTGTCTTTTCATGCATAGAGATAAATGATTTTTGTTCCTGATAGACTCTACAACTTAATAGTAACAATTATGGATATATCCAGGAATTTTGGCATAAAGCTCGATGTCAACCTGAATAAGACTATATTTGAGGATCTCATCTTATGACACTATGTCAACTCAAATAAATTTGATATAAACTAAAAAAAATGTCCCTTTTCTTATGGGGAATTCTAGAGTATATTTAAGAGAATTTTCAATATAAGAAAGTACATAAATACTTCAATATTTGAATTGACATACTTTAAAAGGAATTTTGATATACAACATTGATTTCATTTTATATATAAAATTCTAAAAATGTCCCATGTGTAACAAGAGAATTTTCACGGAAGAGTCCTTCATATGGAGTATATTTATTTAGGGATCTCAGCATGAAGCATGATGTCAACCTAAATGGATATACTAAAAAAAATGTCCCCTATCTTATAGGGGGATTTCTATTATACCTTGGGAATGTGATTATCAAGTATTGACCATTAATTGGCGGCATTGGTCTTTCACTCTTTAGATTGATAAGTTGGTATGCCCCTCCTTGGTATACTTCTTCAATGACAAAAGGGCCTTCCCAATTAGGCTCAAATTTGCCACCAAATTTTGATTGGGATAATTGGTCTTCTCAAAGACCAAAACCAATTCTCCTTTTGGAATGTTCGAGGATGCACGTATGGTCAAAAGCCCGACATCTTTGCTCGATAGACTTCAGATTTTTATGAGCTTGCATTCTAACTTCATCAAGAGCGTGTTCCTCCATTCTCATATGCATTTTGATCTTCGCTAGATCAGATTGATACCTCAAGTGAAGGCAACTCAACTTCGAGTGGAACCGCTTTAGTTCCAAATACCAATGAATAAGGAGAGTGGCTTTTAATGATGTCTTATAGGTAGTTCGATATGCCCATAGAGCCTCTACTAGCTTGGTATGTCATTCTCTCTTATTTTTAGTAAGGATATTCTTGAGCAACTTGACTAATGTCTTGTTGAAGGCCTCCAAACCATTTTTGCTCGATTGTATATTGAAGAGTATCACCAATCAATTTTGTGTCGCCGATAAATCTAAATCTTTACACTTTGAAAGTCGTCATTGTTAAAAATTATTCTGTGGCACTCAATCTATATACATTATGTGTGAAGAAGTTGATCACTCTAGGTAACTTCTTTAAATGGGGTAGCCTCATAGAGAAATAATCGATGCTAGATGAAGCGATGTCCAACCGCGATGGTGGATCAATTGGTCCACATCCTACCTTAACATTCGAATGGTCGATGTTATTGTTGGGTGTAATGGATTTGGAGGTTGGTGGATGAGATTCTCATGTACTTGACACTCATGACACCTTTTAGCATGATTAATATAGTCACTCACCATAGACGGCCAATAATAACCCATCATTTTGATTTTTACTGCCATCTTGGGACCTGACTGATGTGCACCACAAAGTCTTTCATGAACTTCAATCATCACTTTGCTAGCTTCATATACATTTAGACATCGTAACCACATTTGTTCAAAGGATCTATGATATAAAGTGTGTTACTAACGGCAGTAGCATTCTCTTTTCGATTTGAGCTATCAGTGATTCATTACTTGGTAATTTGCCTTCTTTAAAGTAATCGATGAAAGGTTGCCTCCAATCACATGACTGGCTTCAATGTCATTCTTAGCTCTTCTACTTCTTCTTGATTTTTTTTAGAGTATAAGCAACTTGCATCTTGATGTGTCGATTTGGTAACCCCTCTATATACGGGGATTGATACTTTATTGGCTTTAGAACCCATTGAGTAAATATACCGATCATGACATAATCATCATTCATACTTGTCATTTCCTTAGTTAATTTTGCCAAGCAATCGACCTTACTCTCTATTGAGAGACTCGAGTGTGATATTTGGTATATGTTTCATTAGCGAGAACTCACTTGTGATAGAAAGCTAACTCAAGCTTGTTGATTCTATAGATGCCAAGTACTTGATTTATAATAAGTCGAGAATCACCAAAAATGTGCAGGTTCCGAATGCCTATGAAAATAGCTTCTTCTAGACCTACCACTAATGCTTCATATTCAGCTTCATTATTAGTTCTTGGCTCAGTCAATCCATATGATCGTCTCATTATCCCTCCTTCTAGTATTATGAAAATAATGTCGATTCCTGCTCTTGCTCTTGGGAAATTTAGATGTTGGACTTGTTTGATCGATGAGGCTCCATCAAAGTACATTTCCCAAATTTGTTTTTCTCTTTCATGAATCATAATAATTTGCTCGTCAGGCAAATCATCGTTAAGAGAAGAGTCCGAGGATAGGATGTGCAAAAATCTAAGACTTGTCCCTTCACTATTTTCTAAACATATGCTATTGAATTGTAAAGTAATCGCCTCCTGGTTAACGTCAGGTCTTGTCATCAAGTACTTCAGCGGATCAATCCTTGAGATGAGAGTAATCTTGTGAGATAACATATAATGATGAAGCTTTTGGACATATTTGCTCTTTTGATTTCTAGATTTTATTGAGCTTGGTGCATGACCTCGTCAAGTCCATTAAATTCTCACATCCGTAGACAAACATTCTCATCTTGAGAGAGATTGTATTGAATGGCAACTCAGAGTGAAGGTAGTTCAACTTCAAATGACAAAACTACTTCAGCTCCAAATACTTTAGCATGAGGAGTAGATTTTGTGAGAGTACAGTCTAGATGCCACACTATTGTTTATTTGTAAGGGAATTTGACTTCAAGATTTTGACCTCCAAATTTGCTTACCTATTTATCGGGACCTTCGACGTGATTCCATGCGTCGTGTCTCACCTGATGCTCGTAGGACTTGGATTGGTTGACATCTTGTTAGGGTTGTTAGAGGAGGTCTCCTTGAAGGAGCAACTTTGGCCTCCTTGATGGCTGGACTTTGATATTTTCTTTTTATCAGTCATTTCTCCTTTGCAACTTTGAGGACTCGATGCACTTTTGCATATACAATTTAGAGTTTCCTCACTAGAGAAGTTGGAATTTGACATTGTCGGGTCTAGAATGACTATTTGATTTGATCAGTAGAGCTGTTCCGGTTTATCCATTTTAGGTTGTCAAACATGTCATGGGTTGGAACACTCACTTCTAGTTCACAATCGCAACTTCTTCTCAAGGCTTTGACCTCTACATTTGTTTTTCTTTTTGTCGGGACCTTTCGGTGGAGGATTCCTGGACATGCAGTTCAGGTGTCATACCCCGATGTTCACCGTGTAGGAGTTGCTTAGGACGGTATTGAGCTCTTACTACCACTGATTGTAGCTTTTGTAGTGGAGCATTTTTGACTTCTTTGATAATTGACATTTGATACCTGTTCTTCATAATACATTTTTTCTTAACAACCTTCAGAACTCTATGTGCTCGAGTAGATAAAGCTTTATGTTGTTTCTTTGAAGGTTGAAGGCGGTGCTTGAGCCCAAAAATACCGCTTAACATCACCAATAGAGCTATTCCTTTTCACCCATCTCAAAAATTTTAAATTTATTGTGGGGTAAAAATACTCGCTTCTGGTTGTAAGGTTGGTTGTATGACTTGTGATTTAGACAACAACTACTGAGCTCGTAGTTTAGTGTTTCTTCTCCTTTGCTTTTTACTCAATTTTTCTCCGAGAGGAGGCTTGCATCTACCTTTCTAGTGCAAAGGTTCAATCGGTAGGGTTGTCGATTAGCATTGTATGAGAAGCGTTCATGAAGATTCTCTTCATGACTGGCGCTTCAAAATGATTCAATCTTTTAAGTACAAAGACTCTATTTTGAGGAACATTAATAGCAGTAGTGGTCATTCCAATTATCCTACTCCATTGCACAGGTTGGTGTGTACAATATGCAGATGCTCAGGTGGAGGATTATTTACAACGGTGATGGTTGGGAAGTTTATACTATCAAATTGAATAGTAGCTCCAACATCCCCAATATTGATTACAACGTTAGCAAAACGGATATTAGCTCTGCGACCTAGCTGCATGATAAATGATATTCTAAAGGTCCATCGATATACAGAACAAATAGATTAATCATAAGAATATGATTGATTTAAATTTAATTTCATTAATAATTGATTCTATCATGCTCCACTGCTACTATAGCTTAAATTCGACTAGCCAAAGATGAAAAGAGAATCCTGTCCCCAGTGGAGTCACTAAAATCTATGAGCACCGAAAATTCGCCACCGACCTCTTCGATGAAAAGAGTGGTTTAAAGTGTCAGTGTAATTTTCAGAAGGCAAATGAGATAGTAGATAAGACACTACCCATAGATTTCACCCTCATTTTGCAAGGACTTTAGATCTGGTTCCAGGTTTTCTATAGGTGCAAGCCCCTATAGTTAATTAACCCTTCCAATAAGTGAGAGAGAACTTTCGATCAAGGCTAGACATTAGATTGCTCAATGCGCAGCATATAGTAGCAATATGTAGAGTTTCAAAATTTAGATTATGAAATTTATCATTTCACCTTAAACCGGATGGTTGGGGGGAAGATGACATGCCCGATCTAGATCCTATGGTTCCGTCATCCCGGGCAGTCACGGTCCTGTTGACCTCCACATATGTGTCATAAATCAGCCCAAATCGAATTTAACGGACTTGAAGGTAGATTACGTCGGGTTTAAAAACCTGGGCGTCATTGAAAATGATCGAAATGACCTCGGATCGATGAACGGACTTCTCCGCCGCGTTCAGAACGTCGAAATTGATCAGAATATAGATATTGCAAAATCTAATGATCAATCGATTAAATGCTTGAGCTAACAATGTGTTGACACGTATATTAGTGTCGAGAATTGAGTTATGATGATTGCTGTTAGTCAAAATATTGAAATCTATCAAATGAGACTACCCCCACTCTCTCATTTGAATTCCTCCCAACTGTGGCCGCTCTTACTCTTCCCCGTCGACATTCAACCGCTCCCGCTCCCGGCAACTCCAAAATCGCAAGCAGGTGGCAAAGCTTCATTTTCCCCTCAATCGTAAGGAGCAAACCGCATGCATGGAAAAAAGGACGTAACGATGCATGGCTCTCTCTCTCTCTTGCTCGTTTACGGCTATGCCCGTGAACCCCGTCCGCCGCTGGAGTCTCCTCGCCACCGTAATCTTAACCTCACCCTCGTCAACCTTTGTTGTCGCTGTTGCATTGTAAGTTGTCGGAGGCCCCACATTCATCACCATCCTCTCGTGCGTCACCGTCGTCGTTGAACCGACGTCGGTGCCTTCGCTAGCGGTTGTGAACATCATCGAGAAAGAGGGGTAGTTGAGCTTCGACACTGCGTAGTTCTTCCCAGCGTCGCACGAGAAGTTACGGCCCTTCGACAGTGCCGCGATCTGAAGTGACGTGTATTCGAGCGCGTTAGAGGAATTCCAGGTAATCCTCTGTTGAAAGGTCCTAGACAAGCCCGGGGTCCATCGCCTTTCTGGGATCTACATGGCCGGGCCGATGTCGAACGGCGTCGCCACCTGGCCAGTGGCAACGTCCAGGATGCCTTCGCCGCCATGGTATTTCACGTAGACAGTAGTCATCAACTCGGATTTTATTGTTGTCGGGCTCCAATCCGGCTATTCCTCCTTGAGAAGAGCCGCAAGACTGCTAACATGAGGGCACAACATTGAGGTGCTGGAGATGATGTTGAACTCCGATCCCGCCGGAAATCCGTCTCTCGCACGCACCGCTCCTCTTCCCGTGGCCCATTCAGCCCACTGCCGCAAAACCAAACCTGCCGCCTTCGGGTATGAGCTCCGCTCTGATCTGTGTCCGACAGAACATGCATTTCATGGTATTGAGCCAGTTGAAGTTACCGCAATTCCCTGATGAAGTACCATCACGAGGCTTTCCACTCCAAGGAAGATGCTCAGTGTTCAAGATGCTTAGGAAATAATCAACATGCTCAATCTGTCGTCTGCCATTAAATGTGACTCATGAAGCAAGTTTGACATCTCCTTTTGTGGGATCTCAACAAATAGATGGAGATGAGTTCTCAAATGATCATTATAATTCTTTGCTTCTACCCACCCATCAGCATACATGAAGCAGTGGAAGTAACTTAGAAATCGATGACACTAGTTCAATAGTGATTGGGATTCAAGATGGAGAACATGAGAATGGTGCTTAGTGAATGAGTGATACCGACACACAAAGTGCAGGAAGTTATCTTCATCATGGATCCATTGAGATGACTGTATCAATATAGAATTTGCTTATGTGAAGGCAGCTTGCTCTTGTGAACTCTCAAGAGGACACCATTTTCAAATTTGGGAAATTCTAGGTGTTTGAGCAATGTCCAAGGAATCAATCAAGGCTAACTACAAATTGATTGGGTTTGAAGGCCTCATCATGCTCATCAGGGCGTGACGAGATGAAAACTACGGTTTATTACGCTCATCAAGGCGTACCGAGCAAATCAAAATCGTTAGATGTGGCACCCCCTATATCAAAATATTGTCGAAATTTGGATTTAATTCTCACTTGAATATAATACTTGCATTTCTTTCTGCAGGTGATCGAAGACCCTTTTAATGCCCATCGTGCAGTGGTGTATGAAGATAGGCTGGTGTCAGACACCACTATTATCTCATCGATCTTTAAAGCAAACATCCCGATCACGGTTCCTACAGGGATGACGCCGAGGAGGAAAAATTTGTCTAAATTATAGACTTAGAAAAAGAGGGACGGGAAATGAATATATATTGCATTTGTCTTCTTTCAGGTTTGAAGATCTTGTTGTGCTCAGCTGAGATGGCTATCATGAGACACCACTCATACACTCATCGTGCATCAAGCCAAAACACCCCGATGCTACAGGGATGACACCAGGAGGTTGCCAAAATTTTGTCTAAATTATAAACTTAGAAAAAGAGTGAGGGAAAATGAATATATATTGCATTTGTCTTCTTTCAGGTTTGAAGACCTCGTTGTGCTCAAGTGGCTGACGAGATGAAAACTGTGATAAGACACCACTCATTACGCTTCCGAGGCGTCAGGAAGCCAAAATCCGACTCCCTATCTGGGGATGATGTCGAGGTCTGAAATTTTGTCTCATTTACAGACTTTGAAAAAAAGGGGGATGAGTATATATGGCATTGTATATCTTCTTTCAGGTTTAAAGACCTTATCGTGCTCAATAGGGCATAACGAGATGAAAATTGGTTGTGGTATCGCAAGACGCCACTCGCTATGCTCAATAGGACGTACCGAGCAAGCCAAAACACCCCCGATATAGCCCCCTATATGGGGATGATGCTGGGAGGCTGCCGAAATTTTGTCTAATTTATAGACTTTGAAAAAAAAGGGGGATGAGTATATATTGCATTATATGCCTTCTTTCTGGTTTAAAGACCTCGTCATGCTCAACAAGGCACGACGAGATAAAAACTGGCTGTAGTGTCGCATGACACCACTATCTCATAGAGCGTGAAGCAAGCCAAAATGCCCGATGCATACGGGGATAACAGGAGGTCGCCAAAATTAGCCAAATATTTTGACAGAAAAAAAGGTAGTCTTTTTTAAAAAAAAATTGGAAAGGAAATAATACTTATTTGAAATCTAAGTGAAATTTGGGAGAAGGCAAATATTAAATTCATAAATTTAGGGGAGACGAATATTAAACTCATAAATTTGGGAGAACTAATGCTAAAATCATAACAAACTTGCAATAAACTCAAAATTTAAGAATGAATCCAAATTGAGTTTAATAACTTTTATATAAATATGGAGGTGATTACTATGCTAGCTAATAAGCATAAGTGGGGTTAAAGCAACAAACACTAAAATCGGCTCAAAATTGATGTAAATTGAGCATAATCAAGTTGGGAGAATTGCAAAAACTCAACAAGTAAACTAAGTGCTAGTAGTGTGTTAAACTGCAATCTAAATCAAAATGACTTCTTCGCCATCGGATATGCAACCCCTTGTATAAGCAGACAGAAGGCGATACTAAATCAAAATCTACAAAAAATCATTGGGCCCCTTTGATCAAAAATTAAGGAAATTCATTTTAATTATGATCTTCAAAGTCAATAATTTCATTAATTAGATGAAATTAGCTAAGCTATAAATTTCTCCATGTGCTCGGACATAGAGATTTCAAGTGCAAATTTTAATGTCTGAAAAGGCTACGCAGGCTAAAATTAGAATTAAATGAAAATACAAAATCAATTTCATAATTCAAAATAAAAAACTACATAAATTCTCAGATGCACCCGCATGGGCCCCGACACTACGTTGAATGCCTAAATTTAAGTGTCTGAGGATGCTGCACAGGTGGCTTCGTGGTTTAGTCTTATGACTGAGTCCGGGATAACAAAACCTAAAAACCTATAATAAGAGTTTCAAATCAGTAAAATATTTGAGAAACTGATTTTGTCAGGTGATAGTAGATCTAATCCTCTATTAGCGGCTAAATAAAGTCGATAGGATCTAAAACTCTTAAATATATTGATCAATTTTTAAATATCAATCTAAAATAACTTAAATGAAACTCTATCACTAAAAATTTAAATCAAACTCAATCTATCCACCTTCTGTAATTACTTTTCGGGGATGAAAAATTAAGAAAATTATAGCTCACAAAAGAGCCAATATCAAATCAAGTGTTCTGTCATGTTCACTCTCAATCAATCTCTCGAGGGGCGTGACCTGTGTCCTCGACAAAGAGCTGAGGCAATGAGAAGCGATTACGACCGAGTTCTCTCGGGTGGTTTGGCCAGTCCGGCTCCATTGTATTATGATCACGACCGTAGGCCGTATGCTCCCCAATGGCTATGCCCTTTGAGTTGTGAATCATAGGGTATACTTGATAGGGAAAATAGCCCTTTGTCAGCTGAGGTAGACTTAAGATTGTCTCCAGATAAATAACTAATCCTCGCA
This sequence comes from Cymbidium sinense, assembly GCA_021442155.1. Classification (NCBI taxonomy): domain Eukaryota; kingdom Viridiplantae; phylum Streptophyta; class Magnoliopsida; order Asparagales; family Orchidaceae; genus Cymbidium; species Cymbidium sinense. Next base: position 13,404,873 of record CM038224.1, on the reverse strand, counting down.
TATGCCGAACTACGAATGCTTAAATTCAAGTGTATGAGGATCTTGTCGGATTGCTTCCGGTTTAGTCTTAAACGGGTCAGGGATAACAAAATCTAAAACCTATAATTAGTTATCTCAAATATTGATTGATTTCGTCAATGTTGTTTAATCTATGTTAGTGATCTAAAACTCTTAAACATATTCAAATTAATCAAATTTTCAACTCAGATCAAATATCAATCTGAAACTGCCTAAATGAAACTCTATCATCAAAAGCTTAAAACAAATTAAATCTATTCACCTTCTGTAACTATTTATCGTGTGATAAATTAACTCTAAACTCACAAAGGAGTCAATCAAATCAAGTGTTCTATGTTCACTCTCAATCAATCTCTTACAAGTAAGAACACGCTCATGTCCTCAACTATGTGGCTTCTTGGTAAGCTCCACGTGATGAAGTAGTTATGACCAGTCCTCGACGGTGGTTTGGCGGTCTCCATTATATTATGATCATGGAACCCGGTATGCTCCCAATGGCTCCTCCTGAAGTTGTGAATCATAGGGTATACTTGATAGGGCAAACAACCCTCTGTCATCTAAGGTAGACTTAAGATTTTCTCCTTAGATAAACACCACCCCAGATCTACAAGGATTTCTTGGATGACGTAACCCATGTGTTGCTAATGAGGATCCTTCTATCAGGTTAGGTCGACTACCTCCTCACGACTAAGTAGACCGGGGGACGCCTGTGATGAAAACCATGGGATCTAGATCTGGCACGTCATCATTTCCCCAACCATCTAGTTTAAGCTAAAATGATGAATTTCATATTCTAAATTTTAAAACTCTACATGCCACTACTATACGCTACGCATTAAGCGATCTAATGACTAGCCTTAATCGAAAGTTCTCTCTCACTTATTAAGAGGGGTAATTAACTATAGGGGCTTGCGCCTATAGGAAACCTGGAACCAGATCTAAAGTTCTTGCTAAATGAGGATGAAATCTTTGGGTAGTGTTTTATCTACTATTACATCTACCAAAATTACATACTTTAAAACACTCTTTTCATCAAGAGGGGTGATTTTTTTGAGCTCCTGATTTCGACTCCACTGGAGACAGGATTCTCTTTCCATCTTTGGCTAGTCATATATGTGCTATAGTAGCAATAATTTTTTTGAAAATTTAAAATAGCAAAATGGTGATTTAAGTGTGTAACAAATTCAATATGAGCCTCTATGTAGAATGAATCATTCCGTATAGTGTGTCTTTATCATACCATTATTTGTTCTTTGAAAATCTTGAAAGTATGGGGTAAAATAATAATTGCTAATTACTAATCCCCATCTTTCACTTTTGCGAAATGGATCTAAAGCACTCCTTTCACCATCCTAGGTCGTGGTGTAAACATGCTACACATCATCAACCGAGATGTCGGCTACCATCCAATTTGGTAGCTTAAATTTCTCGGCTATTGTAGTTGCAACTCCTGAAGTACCTACCCATGGTACATTCATCCGAGGCCATGCTGGAAGGCCTCAAGTTACTGAAACTCCTACTAGCCAAGTGTGCCAACCAGCTCAATAGCCAACTTCTGTCAAAGAGTTCTCCCAACAGAAAACTTCAATTTTCAAGAGGCTAGGTTAATCTGAAGCTCCCGCGATGAAAAAGAATCGTCAAGGGACAAACTGTGTCTTTAATTCCTCGGTGCATTTGTTGAACCTCGTACAGCATGATCATGAGGCTTCCTCATCGTGGAATTAACCGGAAGACAGGAGAAGAAGGAGAAATCAGCTCAATCCCCTTTGAATCCTAGCAACAAACAATGCTACCGTTGAGCGGAGTATTCCTACCCAACAACAACCGATAATCTAAAGTGGGTAAGAGGAATAAAGTCTTTGGAGAAAACCAACCATGTCAAGCTCCACCACCACAGAGGAGACATCAAGAAACACTATATACTAGGATACATAAAGTTCTCAAAGTAGCCAAGGACAAGGGCCTAATGAAAAGAAGATTTCAGAGGCCTATAGTGAGGGAAAATATCGAAGCTCTATCAAGAAAGTTGTCATCTCTTTGGCGCCAATGAGTCCAATACGGTGAGCATCGATGACACTCCTCTGTCAAGAATCCAAGAGGTCCCATGAAAGGGGTAAAATGGAAGCCAAGTCCCCATAATAAAACTTTGAGTAATAGAAGAGGTGTGACATCTAACACATATATTCAAAAATCTGCCTCAAAATAAACTTATCAGAAGTAGATGCCCAAAAGAAGGGATATCAAGAATGAAAGATATGATGGTCGACACCCTGGAGAATCCTCTAGGGGATCCCATCGCCGATCAATTTCACATTTACAAGAAAATGTTGATGTTGATCGTGGTCCTTAATAGATGGTTGTTCAATTGAACTAGAGATCCATTGGAAATGTCGCTTAGAAATTCGTGTGCATAAAGAAAATAATGAAGAAGATTCTATAGAAATAGAAGTTGTATACATAGTCAGAGATATAGATGAACTCTCTGCTCAGCACCATCAGCATCAACTTGAACTCGGGGAACCTAAACCTGAATTTGATGCTTATGAAGAAGAGTCTTCACGGAAGCAAATAGAGGATAGATCTTTGATCTTTGCTGAAGAAGAAGAAGAAGAAGACGTTCAAAATGAGAAAGAAATCATGGGTGTTGAAGCTGTCTATATGGTTGAAGCAGGAAATGACCAGCCTGGTACATGCTTTTATAATCAGCACTATCGTACAACCTTAACAACAGTTGTCTCTGGAAATGTACAAGGAGAAGGGAAATTAAGTCCCGTTCCTGAAAATGAGCAAGGAGCAGAACAATAATAACAAGAAATAGAAAAAGAAGAAGAGCCTGTACTGATTGACGCCATGATGCTAGCTAGAGAGCAAAGAGAAATGCAATGTCAAATGGAGGCTAAAGACAAGGAGATTGCACAACTTGGTACCAAAATGAATAATATGATGGTACAAATGAACATCATTATGGATATGTTACAGAAGAATATCATATCATCTTTCTTCTCTACTAACAAGTAGGTAGTTAACAATGCAACTTCTATACCACCAGCCACTGTGGTACCTCAAGCTCCTACAACACATGTCATGCATGAAGCGAGGGATGAAGTTAACCAAACACCTCTCCAACCGATAATTCAAAATCTGGCTAGCACACCAAGAATTGTAACAACTGCTCAGCTAAAAATAATAATCAATGAAAAGATAAAGACAGTCATAGCCTCAAAGCAGGCTGAAAAATTGATGAGTAAGGTTCGCCTTACACCAATTGAATCTGACCAAGTACTGAAAGGTTACCTGCCAAAATTTAATACTTTCAGTGGGCTTGGTAATCCAAAGCAACATCTGGCCCAATTTAAGGCTACTTGTGGTAACATAGGAGGAAACGATGCACTGCTTTTCCGTCAATTCGTTAGTAGCTTGACCTCAGCTGCTTTCGAATGGTATGCAGAATTACCAAATGATTCAGTTAAAATATTTATTGAATTGGAGACCATATTTATGAAAAGGTTCGTCAATGCAACCGAGAAAATCATAATTGTTGACCTCGCCTTGTTGAAAAGAAAGGAAAGATGAGTCAGTGATGAAATTCATAAGTCATTGGCGCAACCTAAGTATGAAATGCGAGCAACAATTGGAAGAAGAACATGCAATCCAATTGCTAATGAGCAATATGGATGATAAAATAACACCATTTCTATGCATGATATCGAATGCAATATTTCATGACTTGCTCGATAGGATGGCTAAATTCAAAAGGTTGAATCGCCCTAAGTCTGGAGTCTATGCAGATAAAGCAAAGAGAAATAAACCTTCAGACTCAAGAAGAAATGAAACTCACACGCTTCTTATAGCTCAAATGGTGAGAAGCGGGTGATATACAACGTGGACAAAGGAAAATAACCGGTTATAATGATGATAAGGGTGAAAAACCTGTTTACTCTAATCCACAACCAAAATTAGTACTAGGAGGTAATGACAAACCTCGGGCTTTTCCAAGTGGTGGGGAGCGTCCAAAACAAGCCACAAGAGATGATAAGCCAATGTGGTCATCTCTTAAAGAAAAGATGAACAAGGAATATCCCTTTAGAAGGGACAGTGTGACTAAATTATTTTGACAAGTAGTCAAAGCTGGTTTATAGTTACCAGAAATCAAAAGGCCTGAAGAAGCTGATCAAGTCAATAATCTAAACTACTGTCCCTATCATCGAATGATTAGTCACCCTATTGAAGATTGTTATATTTTCAAAGATTGGCTAGAAAGAAAGTATCAGCGAGGTGAATTTACAACTCGATAGTGTTCTACAATCCTAAAAGAGAGTCTACGAGGATGATTACTCTTAACATCCAACAAAAGGTAAACAGAGGAGGAATCACCAGTTGAAGAATGGCAAACAGTAGTTTCCAAGAAGAGCATGAAGATGTTAAAGCAATTAAAAGACGTCCCAAGGGTTAAGTGGAAATCACCACTTGAACCTATATTGGATTTAAGAGAGATTCCTAAACTAAGTATTTGGGCTCCTCAGCGACACTCGATAAGACTATCTGACATGAGTCTACCAAAAGCATACCCAATAAATCAAAGAAGCTGGCTAAGAAAAAGAAGATCAAAAGAGAACTACAACTCAAAAGATCATTAACAACCTATAGGAGTATCACTAGCTGGCAAGAAAACCATTCAGGCTTGCAGACTTCATGCCTAAACTTTACATTGCTGAATCAGATGAAGAAGATAATGGTGAGTCTTATCCAGTAGAGACGTGTTGAATCATCTGCGTGATGTCAGATATTCTTCAACATCAGTTACTCCGAGATGACAAGGATAGTCAGACACTCTCGACCAACCCATCAAAATTTTTATCAGGAAAGCAAGAAGAGCTTGATGAGTTAGTGTCTGAATTTTATTTAATGACTCAACAAGATAATAACAAGTTAGATGAAGATCTATGTTTTCCTGGGAAAGTCAGAGTCATCAATATCATCATGTATGAAACGTATGACATTGAAAAAAGAGCCTAACCCTTTTGGCCAATCTTCCAGAATAAGAGGGAAATTTGAAAAAAAACTGCCTCTTCAGAAGAATCTGAGCGAGACAAAGTTATTCAAGTTCAATTGAGAAGTGGTAAAGTCTTACTACCTTCATCAAAGAAGAAAAATGCAAATAAAGATAAAGACAAGCAAATTGAAGTCAACGAGGATATTATTCCTAGAAATTCTAGAGTGAAGCCTAAATCAAGCAAAAAGATAGATTATAATATTTTATCACATCTCAGAAAGATCCCTGCACAATTGAGTATGTATGAGGCTCTTTTGATGTTAAAAGATCTCTGAGAAACTTTGATACAAGCTCTCAAAGATCCGGAGAATTATGGAGCTTACTTTGCTGAAAAATGCATGATCGAAGCATTGCAAACTCAAGATTTCTCAGTAATCACATTTTTTGAAGAAGATCTTATGTTGGGAATAGCAGATCACAACCGTCCTCTTTATGTTACTGCAAAGAGTGATGGCATCTCAATCAGCCGCATATTGATTGATCTAGGTTCTTCTATCAATCTCATGAGTCTAAAAGTATTAAGAGGATTATCGTTGGATATCCAATATCTTGGGAGATAAGTTGATGGTTCACGGCTTCAATGAAAAAGGCCAGAAAACTTTGGGTTCATTTATTCTCCCACTCAAGTTCAAAGATTTATATACAGAAGCCAAGTTTCATGTAATCGAGGCTGATATATCATTTAAAGCTATCTTGGGCCGGCCGTGGCTACATGAGTATGGCATGGTCCCATCAACTATGCATCAATGTATGAAGTATCTGAAAGATGGAGAAGAATTTAGAATTCCCCAGTAACTTCTACCCTCATGCAAAATTCATTGCCTTCACAAAAGCTACCTCAACTGATTTTGCTAAATCAAGAAAATCGGTTCCTCATTTGGGAAGTGACACATAAGAAGAAGAAGATATTCCTATCAAACCTAAAAGAACTTATAAACTCTCAAGAAAAGTATAGTATAAAATAAGTGATTCTGATTCAGACTATAATTTTGAATCTACTTATGAAAATAAAGTTTAGATGACTGCATCAAGGAGGATAGCTCACTTGACAGAGTTAGATGACTCACTCAAAATTATACCCATCCCTCAACAATGCTTCAAATAAATCACTCAACTGGAGGTTCATGATATTGAAGAATTGATAACATTCTATGTGTCACCGTTGAGTGAGAGTGGCAGAATAAGAACTCTATTTTATAAATTTGAAGAGTCTCAGCCTCAAGATTTTAAACAGTACGCTCAACATGAAAATTTTGATAAGATAGTACTAACAAGAATACCAATATACTATCCATAGAAGTTGTGAAGAATGATGCATATGCTTGGAGTTCATATTGAAACTACTAAACATAGAACTCTAGTCTTTAATAAGATGTGGAGCCAAAGAAGTCCTCAAGCATCGTGAAGAAGTGATAAGTTTATCACTAAAAGTCTGGGGTTCATCCACAAATCTCATCAAGATAGAGCCTGTTATAATATAATAGAAGCATATATTGAAGAGTCTTAGTGATGAAGAAGATGATTCCCATAAAATTTATTTGAGTTGACATCGTGCCATAAGATGAGATCCTTAAATATATTCTAGTTCAGGTTGACATCGAGTGTTAAGCCAAAATCCCTGAATATAACTATAATTATCATTGTTAAGTTACATGTTCTTGCATAAACAAAAAAAGAAATCTATTTCTATTCATGAAAGGACAACCCTAAATGTCAAGAAATTTATCTCCTAGATTTGCCAAAGTCTGGAGATCAAGTTAGAACTCCCGATTTGAAAGTTTCAATCAACTGAGTTGGAGAAACATCAACCTCTACATCCTGAAGTCTAGGACACGAATGTGTTCTAAAGGTCGGACTCAACAAGCCCATAAATGGCTGAGTTGCTAACGCTCTCCTCACTCAACAAGGCGCAATAAAAGGCTGCAGTGAAAGAGCCTTTATTTGTCAGTTAGATGAGAAAACCACCAATCAACTACAGCTTAAGTCAAAGACTCGAGTAGGTTCTAAAGGTTGAACTCAACAAGCCAAATGTGGCCGAGTTACTAACGCTCTCTTCACTCAACAAGTCACGAGAAAAGGCCGTAGTGAAAAAGCCCATGCTCGTCGGTTCAATGATGATAGTTGTTTAATCTCAAATCAGACCCAGCTTATTGATTACAAGCAACCAGGATCCAAGAGATCTTTCTACTTGATTGATATCAAGACAATGAGGAAACGCCAACTCGGCTACCTCAAATCAATCTTCATATTACCTGCAATGTAATATTTCAATATATTCTCAAATGATCCGATCAAGCTCAACGTATCAAAGCCAATCTCCTCATCAAGTCCGTCAAAGCGTAAAAACAGACCGAGGAAGTAATTCCATAGTTCATACAAAGTCGATGGCCGAACTAAAGGAATCTTATGATTATTTAGTCTAAAGCATATTGCTAGACTAATAACTCAACATTGACCCTATATAAGCAGGAAGGCTGGGTCATCTGTATGTATCCTTCAACGAAGCCGTCAAAGCAGTAAGTACAAGGTTCATGGAGTGCATAAACTTCCTGACAAGTCAATGTTGACAAATCAGGTCAATCCTTCATCAAGTCCATCAAGCTCAAAGCTAGGATGAAAGGAATTTCAAATCTAATCAAGCACGAATAAACCATTCCCTAGTGGAATCCTTCATCAAGACAAGCAGATCAATCCCTCTATCAAATCCAACCAAGCATGAAGCTAGAGTTCGAGGAAACTCAAATCTGCAATGACATAAAAGAAAGAGATCATCAACAAAGCCATTGAAACAAATAGTAGATGTTACAAGAGCTCTTATCTATCCATCAAGTCGATTCTGATAAATCGGTCAAGCCCGTCATTTAGTATGTCCTGAATAAGGTAGCATACTAATGACAAATCCTGTCAAAGCTCCGAAAACTACGACAAGTGAAGTTGAAATGATTCAAGCTCTGTGGCGAGCCCAAATGGTCAACCAATTTTCAATAAACGTGACTCACTCCATGCGCGAATCACATTTTTTGTGGGGCATTTGTTGACCTCCACATATGTGTCATAAATCAAGATCAGCCCACAAATCGAATTTGACAGATTTTGAAGGTGACAGTGCATAAATCGGGGTTTAAAATGCACTGAACGTCACTGAAAATAATCGAAATGACCTTCGATCGACGAACGGACTTCTCTATCGCATTCAGAATGTCAAAATTGATCAAAATATAAATACTGTAAAAATCTAATGATCAATCGATTAAATGCTCAAGCTAACAATGTGTCAGTGCGCATATCAGAGTCAAGAAGCCGCAATGATATCCGAACGACCTTGGTTCATGAAATTGATTGTGTCGTTAGACTCAAAATATTGAAATCTATCAAATAAGACTACCCCACTCTCGTTTGAATTCCTCAAATGCTTCTCTTACTCTTCCCCGTTCAAACCGCTCCCGCCCCACGGCGGAGCAAACCGCATGCATGAAAAAAGGACGTAACGATGCATGGCTTTCTCTCTCTCTTGCTCATTTACGGCTATGCGATGAACGCCGCCGCCGAGTCTCCTCACCACCGTAACCTCACCCAACCTTCGTTATCGCTGTTGCATTGTAAGTTGTCGGAGGCCCCACATTCATCACCATCCTCTCGTGCGTCACCGTCATCGTTGAATCGACGCCGGTGCCTTCGCTAGTGGTCGCGAACGTCACTGAAAAAGAGGGGTAGTTGAGCTTCGACCGCTAGTTCTTCCCAACATCGCACAAGAAGTTATGGCCCTTCGACGGTTGCCACGACCGAAGTGACATGTAGCTGCCAGAGGAATTCTGTAATCCGTAGGTCGTGACAAGCCCGGAGTCCATCGCCTTTCTCACATGGTCGCCGATGTCAAAGCGCCGCCAGACCGATTAACGCCAGGATGCCTTCGTCGCCATGGTATTTCACGTAGACGGTAGTCATCAACTCGGATTTTATTACTGTCGAGATCCAATCCGGATGTTCCTCCGTGAGAAAAGCCACGAGACCGCTAACATGAGGGCACGACATCGAGGTGCCTAGGATGATGTTGAACTCCGACTCTGCCGAAAATATGTCTCTGACCGCCTCTCCTTTTCCGCTGACCGCTCGCCGCGAAAACCAAACCCGCCGCTTTGGGCATGAGCTCCACGACTGCGTACAAAACATGCATTTCATGGTATAGAGCCAATTGAAGTTACCACAATTCCCCTGATGAAGTACCATCGTGAGGCTTTCCACTCAAGAAGATGCTTGGTTCAAGATGCTTAGAAACAATCAACATGCTCAACTGTCCGCCATTAAATGTGACTCATGAAGCAAGTTTGACGTCCCCTTTTGTGGGATCTCAACAAATAGATGGAGATGAGTTCTCAAATGATCATTCTAATTCTTTGCTTCAACCCACCCATCAACATAGTGAAGCAAGTGGAAGTAACTTAGAAATCGATGACACTATTTCAATAGTGATTGGGATTCAAGATGGAGAACATGAGAATGGTGCTTAGTGAATGAGTGATACCTACACACACAAAATGCAGGAAGTTATCTTCATCATGGATTCATTGAGATGATCAGAATTTACTTATGTGAAGGCCTTGCTCTTGTGAACTCTCAAGAGGACACCATTTTCAATTTTGGGAAAATCTAGGTGTTTGAGCAATGTTCAGGGAATCAATCAAGGCTAACTGCAAACTGATTGGGTTTGAAGGCCTCGTCATGCTCATCAGGGCGTGATGAGATGAAAACCACCATTCGTTACGCTCATCATGGCATACCGAGCAAACCAAAATCGTCAGATGTGACACCCCCTATGTCAAAATGCTGTCAAAATTTGGATTTAATTTTGACTTGAATATAGTGGTTGCATTTCTTTCTGTAGGTGATCGAAGACCCTGCTATTGTCCATCTGGGCATAGTGGGTGTATGAAGACAGCTATGGTGTCATAAGACACCACTCGCTACACTCATCAGGGCATACCGAGCAAGCCAAAACACCCATGATGCAGCCCCCTACATGGGGATGATGCCGCGAGGCTACCAAAATCTTGTCTAAATTATATACTTTGAAAAAGAGGGAGGGGAAATGAATATATATTGCATTTGTCTTCTTTCAGGTTTGAAGACCTCGCTCAACAGTGCGATGAGATAAAACTAGGTGTCACAAGACACCACTGCACGCTTCATCGGTGTACCGAGCAAGCCAAAACACTCGTCCCACACAGGATGGCCGGAGGTCCAAAATTTTATCTAAATTATAGATTTAGAAAAAGAGGGAGGGGAAATGAATCTATATTACAATTGTCTTCTTTCAGGTTTGAAGACATCGTTGTGCTCAAGAGAGTGTGTGAGATGAACCGGCAGCGTATGACACCTATCGCACGCTCATCGGCATACCGAAAGCAAGCCAAAATACCCCCGATGCTCTATATGGGATGACGGAGGTCGAGGAAATTTATCTAATTTAAAGACTTTGAAAAAAAAAGGGGATGAGTATATATTGCATTGTATGTCTTCTTTCAGGTTTAAAGACCTCGCCGCTCAATGAGCTGACGAGATGAACCGGCGCTGGTGTCGAAGACACCACTCGCACGCTTCAACAAGGCATACAGCAAGCCAAAACACCCCTCGATGCACCTACACCTGGGGATGACGAAGTCAAATTTTGTCTAATTCTGACTTTGAAAAAATAAGGGGATGAGTATATATTGTATTGTATGTCTTCTTTCAGGTTTAAAGACCTCGTCGCTCAAGGGCTGACGAGATAAAACACTATAGTGTCATAGACACCACTCTATGCTCAACACCAAAAGCCACCCGACCTCACATGGGAATGATCGGAGGTCGCCAAATTACATCAAATCTTGACATAGAAAGGATACTTTTTTAAAAAAAAATTTGGAAAGGAAATAATATTTATTTGAAATCTAAGTGAAATTTGGGGGAGACAAATATTAAACTCATAAATTTGAGGGAACTAATGCTAAACTCATAACAAACTTGTAATAAACTCAAAATTTATGAATGAATCTAAATTGGGTTTAATAACTTTTATACGAATGTGGAGGTGATTACTGCTAGCTAATAAGCATAAGCTAAAGCAACAAACACAAATCGACTCAAAATTGATGTAAATTGATGTAAATTGATCGTAATCAAGCTGGGAGAATTGCAAAAACTTAACAAATAAACTAAGTGTCAATAGTGTGTGAAACTGCAATCTAAATCAAAATGATTTCTTCATCACCGAATCTGCAACCTCTTGTACAAGCAGACAAAAGGCGATACTAAATCAAAATCTACAAAGAATAATAGGGCCCCCTTTGATCAAAAATTAAGGAACTTCATTTTAATTATGATCTTCAAAGTCAATAATTTCATTAATTAGATGAAATTAGCTAAGCTATAAATTCTTGCATGTGCTCGGACATAGAGATTTCAAGTGCAAATTTTAATGTCTAAAAAAGCAAAAATTGGAATTAAATAAAATACAAAATCAATTTCATAATTCAAAATAAAAAACTACCTAAATTCTCGATATACACCCTCATGGTCCCGACACTGAATGCTTAAATTCAAGTGTTTGAGGATCGCGGGTGGCTTCCTAATTTAGTCATATGACTAGATCAACAAAAATCTAAAACTTATAATAAGAGTTTCAAATCGAAAATATTTAAGAACTGATTCGCCGTGAGTAGATCTAATCCTCTCTAGCCTAAACGAAACACGGATCTAAAACTCTTAAACATATTTTAATTGACTAATTTTCAAATATCAATCTAAAATAACTTGAATGAAACTCTATCACTAAAAACTTAAATCAAACTCAATCTATCCACCTTCCACAACTGTCTGTTTGAGTGACAAATTAAGAAAATTATAGCTCACAAAGGAGCCAATGTCAAATCAAGTGTTCTGCTATGTTCACTCTCAATCAATCTCTCGCCAGTAAGGACGTGGCCCGTGTCCTCTGAACTACGTGGCTTGGCCAGTAGGCTCCACATATGAAGTAGTTATGACCAGTCCTCGATCGGTTTTCCCGCTCCATTATATTACGATCATGATCGTAGTCAGTATGCTTCCAATGGCTCATTTGAGTTGTCAATCATAGGGTATACTTGATAGGGCAGAAAGCCCTCTGTCAGCTAAGGTAGACTTAAGATTATCTCCTTAAATAAATAACTAATCTATATACACCCGCATATTCCCCGAAATTATGCTGAATGCTTAAATTCAAGTGTCTGAGGATGCTGTGTGGGTTGCTTCCCGATTTAGTCTTAAGACTGGGTTTGGGTTAACAAAATCTAAAAACCTATAATTAGAGTTTCAAATCAGTGAAATATTTGAAAAATTGATTCTGTCAAGTGACAGTAGATCTAATCATCTGTTATTAGCTAAACAAAGTTGACAGGATCTAAAATTCTTAAACATATTCAAATTAATCAATTTTTTAACTCAGATCAAATATCAATCTGAAACTGCCTAAATGAAACTCTATCATCAAAAGCTTAAAACAAACTAAATCAATTCACCTTTCATAACTATTTATCGAGGTGACAAATTAAGCAAACTCTAGCTCACAAAGGAGCCAATGTCAAATCAAGTGGCTATGTTCACTCTCAATCAATCTCTAGGACGCGGACACGTGTCCTCTAAATTACGCGCCAAGAGGCTCCATGATGTTACATGACGAGTCCTCTCGATGGTTTGTGTTTGACTCCATTATTTTACGATCACGATAGTAACCCGTATGCTCCTCAATGGCTCTACCCTTTAAGTTGTGAATCATAGGGTATACTTGATAGGGAAAATAACCCTCTGTCAGCTAAGGTAGACTTAAGATTGTCTCCTTAGACAAACACCACCCCAGGTCTACAAAGATTTCTTGGATAACATAACCCATGTGTTGCTGATGAGGATCCTTCTGTCAGGTTGTGTCGACTACCTCCTTTAACTAAGTAGACTAGGGACCGTGACTGCCCGGGATGACAGAACCATGGGATCTAGATCGGGCACATCATCATTTCCCCAACCATCCGATTTAAGCTAAAATGATGAATTTCATATTCTAAATTCTAAAACTCTACATGTCGCTACTATACGTTACGCATTAAATGATCTAATGACTAGCCTTAATCGAAAGTTCTCTCTCACTTATTGAGAGAGGTAATTAACTATAGGGGCTCATAGGAAACCTAACTGTCTAAAGTTCTCACCAAATGAGGACAAAATCTATGGGGTAGTGTCTTATCTACTATTTCATCTGCCTTTTGAAAATTGCACTGACACTTTAAAACACTCTTTTCATCGAAGAGGTCGGTGTCAAATTTTCAGAGCTCACAGATTTCTGGCGACTCTGCTAGGGACAGGATTCTCTTTCCATCTTTGGCTAGTCATATATGTATTATAGTAGCAATAAAATTTTTGAAAATTTAAAATAGCAAAATGGTGATTTAAGTGTGTAACAAAATTCAATATGAGCATCTATGTAGAATGAATCATTCTGTAGAGTGTGTCTTTATTACACCATTATTTATTCTGTAGCGCCTCTACATCTTGAAAGTATGGGGTAAAATAATAATTGCTAATTACTAATCCCCATCTTTCACTTTTGCAGAAATGGATCTATAAAGCACTCCTTTCACCGTTCAGCTAGGTCGTGGTGCAAACATCTACCTAGCCAACGCCGTCATCAACACTGGAGATGTCGGGGCTACCATCCAATTTGGTAACTTAAATTTCCTAGCTATCGTAGCTGTAACTCCTGAAGTACCTACCCATGGTACATTCGTCCGAGGCCTTGCTGGAAGGCCTCAAGTTACTGAAACTCCTACTAGCCAAGTGCGCCAACTAGCTTAACAACCAACTGTTGTCAAGGAGTTCTCCCAATAGAGAACTTTAATTTTCAAGAGGCTAGGTCAATCTGAAGCTCCTGTGATAAAAAGAATCGTCAAGGGACAAACTATGTCTTTAATTCCTTATGGTACAGCTACTATGCCTACTGAACCTCTGGTACCTAGAAAGCATGATTATGAAACTTCCTCATCAGGAAGTAAATTAACCAGAAGACAGAGAAGAAGGAGAAATACTGAGCTGAGAGATCAGCAAATCCCCTTTGAATGACCTATTGAACAAGCAATGCTACCACCGAAAGTGAGTATTCCTACTTACAACAACTTCGACAATCTAAAGTGGGTAAAGAGGAATAGCTCTATTGGAGAAATAAAGCAATCCTTCTGAACCAACCACGAAGCTCCACCACCCGAGAGACAACATGAAATACAGCCAGATACATAAAGTTCTCAAAGTTGCCTCAAAATCAACTCATCGAGTGGATGCCCAAAGAAGGGATATCACCGATGAAAGATATGATGGTCGACACCGGAGAATCCTCTGGGGATCCTTTCGATCAATTTCACCTCTACAAGAAAAGATTGACGCTGATCGGTCCTTTAATAGAAGAGGGTTGTTCCCATATTGAACCAGATCCACAAAACATCGATCCGTGTGCGTGAAGAAAATAATGAAGAAGATTTTATGGAAATAGTAGTTATGGTCGAGATATAGATGAACTCTCACCATCAAGATCAACTTGAACTCAGGGAACCTGAACTTGAATTTGACGCTTATGAAGAAGAGTCTTCACAGAAGCAAATAGAGGATAGATCTTCGATCTTTACTGAAGAAGAAGAAGAAGAAAAAGAGGATCAAAATGAGAAAGAAATCATGGGTGTCGAAGCTGTCTATATGGTTGAACCAGAAAATGACCAGCATGGTACACGCTTTTATAATCAGCGTCATCGTACAACCTTAACAATAGTTGTCTCTAGAAATGCACAAGGAGAAGGGTAATCAAGTTTTGTTCTTAAAAATGAGCAAAGACTAGAACAACAATAAGAAATAGAAGAAGAAGAAGAGTCTGTACTGATTGACCCCATGGCACTAGCTAGAGAGCAAAGAGAAATGCAAAGATCAAATGAGGCTAAAGAGAAGGAGATTACTTGGTATCAAAAAATGAATGATATGATGGTACAAATGAACATCATGATGGAGATGTTACAGAAGAATATCATATCACATGTCTTCTATGCTAACAAGCAGGTAGTTAACAATGCAACTTCTATACCATCAGCCACTATGGTACCTTAAGCTCCTACAACACATGCCATGCATGAAGTGAGGGATGAAGTTAACCAAGCACCTCTCCACCGAGATTCAAAAATCTAGCAAGAGAGAACTGTAATAACTACCTAGAAATAATAATCAATGAAAAGATAAAGGCAATCATACCTCGAGCAAAAGTGAGTAAGTCGCCTGACCAATACCAAGTGTCATACTCAAAGATTACTCGCAAATTTAATACTTTGCTTGGTAATCCAAAGCAACATCCGCCCAATTTAAGGCTACTTGTAGTAACATAGAGGAAACGATGACTGCTCAATCGTTAGTAGCTTGACCTTACGCTTTCAAATGGTATGCAATTATCAAATGATTCGCTTAAAATATTTTGAATTGGAGATCATATTGTGAAAAGGATCGCCAGCACAACCAAGAAAATCACAATCGCTGACCTCATCTTATTGAAAAGAAAGAAAGATGAGTCAGTGACAAAATTTATAAGTCGTTGGTGTAGCCTAAGTATGAAATACGAGCAATAATTAGAAGAAGAACATGCAATCCAATTGCTAATGGGCAATATAGATGATAAAATGGCACCATTTTTACATCGACAATATTTCGATTTGCTCGATAGGGTGGCTAAATTAGAAAAGTTGAATCGCCCTAAGTCTGAAGTATATCCTATGATTCACAACTCAAAGGGTAAGCCATTGGGGAGCATACGTACGATCAAATATAATGGAATCGAGCCAAACCACCCGATCGAGGACTCGTTATAACTACTTCATCCGTGGAGCCCATCGCCGTCACGTCAAGGGACACGAGCCACATCCTTACTGGCGAGAGATTGATTGAGATTGAATATAGCATAATACTTGATTTGACATTGGCTACTTTGTGAGTTATAATTTTCTTAACTTGTCACTAACAAAAGCATGATGGTGGATAGATTAAATTTGATTTAAGTTTTAAGTGATGAGTTTCATTTAAATAGTTTTAGATTGATATTTGAAAATTGATTTGATTTGATTTGATTTGAGAATTGATTAATTTGGATATGTTTAAGAGCTTTAGATATATCAACTTCTATTTAGCTTAAGATGATTAGATCTACTATCATGATAGAATCAATTTTTCAAATATTTCACTAATTTGAAATTCTTTTATAGTTTTGATTTTGTTAACCCAATCTAATACTAAATCGGAAGCAAGATCTTGACACTGAATTAAGCATTCAAAGATAACATGCACAGGTGTTTATAGCTTAGTTATTTATCTAAGGTGATAATTTTAAGTCTACCTTAACTGACAGAGGGTTATTTTCCCTATCAAGTATACCCTATGATTCACAACTTAAAAGGCGAGCCATCGGGAGCATACATGATCGTATATAATATAATGGAGCCTGACCAAACCACTGATCAAAGAACTCGTCATAATTGAATCTGTGGAGCTTCGCCAAGCCAATGAAGTTCGTGAGGACACAGCCACGCCCTACTAGCAAGAGATTGATTGAGAGTAAATAAGTAGAACACTTAATTTGACATCGTTCTTTTGTGAGCTAGAGTTTTCTTAATTTATCACCCTTGACAAACAACTGTAGAAGGTGGATAGATTGAGTTTGATTTAAGTTTCTAATGACAGAGTTCATTTAAATAGTTTTAGATTGATAATTGATTTGATTTGAAAAATTGGTTAATTTGAATATATTTAAAAGCTTTAGATCCTGTCAACTCTATTTAGCTGCTAATAGAGGATTAGATCATCCACCGACATACCCTTAGATATTGCATCATTTGAAACTCTTATTATATATTTTAGTTTTGTTAGCACCAACCTTAGACTAAATTAAAACTGCAAAGATCCTCAAATACTTGAATTTAAGCATTCATCATGTATCGTGACACATGTGTATAGTAACTTTAAGTAATTTTGTGTTTGAAATATAATAATTTTGTATTTACTTAATTCCAATTAGCACGAACATTTTCAAACACTAAATTTAGACTTGAAATCTTATGTCTAAGCACATGAGAATTTATAAGCTAATTTCATCTAATTAGTGGTTTCGTTGACTTGACAATCATAATTAGAATGAAATTCTAATATTCAATTAAAGAAAGCCTTATGATTTTGTCAATTTTGTTTTAAAGCTTTCCTGTCAAAGATGAGATTGATCCGGTGGCAAGAAAGCATTTTGAGCTATATGTTCAAGGAATAATTTAATTATTTTAAGGAGAATATTTACTCTAGAAATAGTTCTCCTTTTACCATTCTTTAATCAAATTTGTCTTCACCCTCTTTTGTTTAAATGTGATTTTTCTTCTTTAATTGAAATTTGATTTTCCCTCTATATTATTTAAATTTGATTTTCCTACTATTCAAATTTTATTTTCCCTCTTATTTAAATTTGATTTTCCCCCTCTTTATTCAAATTTGATTTTCCTCTCTTTTGTTTAAATTTGATTTTCCTCCTCTTTTGTTTAAATTTGATTTTTTTTCCTCTTATTCAAATTTGATTTCCCCTCTCTTTATTCTTCTTACAATTTCTATAAATAATAAAGGAGTTGTCTATTTCATTCCATTTTCTTGAAAGGTTAGAGTTATTTGAAAAAAAGTGATTAAGAACTTCATGGATTTTCAATGTATAAATTTTGTAAGTGATTTTTCCCTTCTTTATTTTTTTGTTTTGTTTTTATATATGTATGTCATTTTAATCCCCTCTTTTTTTATTTGACACTTTTAGTTTAGAATTAGCTGTAAGTTTTCCTATTTAGCGCCCTTTAAGTTAGCCCATTCTATTTTCCCATTTTTCTAAGTCAAAAGATTTGACAAAATTTCGTAATACCTAATTAGTTTATTCTTAAATTATTCCTAATTATTGTTTTAGCTAATTAACTCATTTATCAGAAGATATCAGCACCTAAAAGCATACTCGGATTAAAGCACTGACGCTGTATGGTCGATCGACGGGTAATTTCATTTCCTTCCATACCGCTTCATTTCATTTCACGCGAGTTCTTCTCCTCCTTTCCCATTCCTCACCGATCGACGATTCGCTCGTTCCTCGGCCGGCCGACGGCCGCTCTGGACATAGAACGCCGAGCCTTCCTTCAAGATCGCCGACATGTCAGCTCAGATCGCGCATGCTCGAAGCTTGGAAATCGTTTCGGCCTCGCTCGACTGCCGCTTTTACACCATCGCTGGGAAACGCCGCACCTGTAAGTCCTGACGGGTTGGAAAATCCCGTAAGTCGCCGGTCGAAATCCAAACCAATCGCTCGTTGATTTCTTGTTCGGCCGACGGGAAATTTATGGGAATTTTGTAAATTGCTAATTTTCTTTCCCTATCCCTTTTTCTTTCATCTAGCAGCCTTCCTTGGGGTTGAAATGTGTGAAATGCATGATTGGGAAATTTCAAAATCGATCTTGGCTAGGTGAGCGTAATTATTGAGATTTGGATTGACGATTTGTTGATTTTAGTTTGTTGATTGAAGCAGGTAATTAATATTGGCGTTAGGAGTCGTACTCCAATAAGCTTATGAGGAGATATCAATTTCATGTATGATTGGGTTAATTATGACTTTCATTTATGAGTTTCATGTATTAGAAATATTTAGAAGAGTTATTTCATATAGGTAGAGGAATCGAGGCACATCACGATCACTGACAATCGAGGTGAGACATACTTAATGTAAATTCAAATTCTTCTATGTATGCCACTGTTTCTACGACTTCGTATAAATTGTATGAATGACATGTAGATATTTCTCATATTGAATGCATATATAAATGTTGATTACTTGACCTTGCAGAATGATTTACAATGATTACAAGCCGCTAGTTCAAGATTGATTTCATTGGGCATATAGAAGGTTTGAAACATGTTAAATGCGAATGTGATAAATAGGAAAATGTCGGAAAATTGTGATAGAAGGTATGTTACAGCGAGATAGCAGAAAAAAAAGTTCGACAGATGATGCGATTAGGATCTTAATTCGCATTTTGAGGTCGAATAGTCGTAACCGGTGTCGTCCATAGTGTAGTATTTGCCCCGCCTTTACCTACATTAGGCGACGTGACGACCCTTATATGAAGTCAAAACCTATGCAAATGACATTTTTAGAAAATGATTTGATATAGATTTGATTAGAACTGAAATGATTTAATGAAAATTACTGCTCCTTGACATTGATACAGTATGAACCTACAACTTATTACCTACAGCATATTGTTCAGTTATATTGTTACATTTCTACAAAGACTACAATATATGTTGTCATTACATTTACGGCTGCTTTACCGCTAGATTTACATATTACATGCACGATTGTTTCTACCGCTCGTCGAGCTTATTTTAGCATTCTTGTCTCACTAAGCTTTTAGCTTATGATGCTACCATTGAAAATTTGGGAAAAGATGAAATGGGTAGTCTGCTTTTGTTGAATCAGTATATTTGAGAAGCTTAAAGGCTTTTGTACGCATAAAATTAAATGTCTTTAGCTCAGATTTATTTACAAACTTAAAGATTTTATGCTTCCAAAGAATGTGATATGAATTAAGTAGTATATGAATTGCAAATAGTTTAGTGTTGATTTGATTAGATACACCTTTCACTTGCTCGTTCAGTAGACAGAACGTGGTGAATCTGTCCAATCGAAGTCATCCTATTGTACACTTCGATTGACCCATATAAGGGGTTATCTGGGTGTGATGAAAGTGGTATCGAGCAATAAGGTTGATAATGAGCAAAAGATTGACAAGAATGGAAGCATGATTTGGATTTAGGATAAGTGTTGAATTGAGCAATACGAGCTATGTGACGATTAATGTTGGGTTAGAATCCATATGTAATTTCATGCATGTATGATATTTAATTTCATGCATGTATGATATTTAATAAATATGTATCATATAAATACTTTTTAATTTCAGATTAATTTGCCTGAAGAAATGCCTGAAAGGTTAGAGGTCATTCTCAACTAAATGCAGAATCGCTCGAAGATAATTCTAACTGAGTGAAATACAACCCAGAGCAAGTGGTGAAGGTAGATGAATTGCGGGTAGTTCAGATTTCCTGTGTTGTTGATAAGCTAGCCTCTATGGAAAAAATCGACAAGCACAGATGGTTTGTAAGTGACCAACATTTGAGGATATTTCAAACGCTCAAACCACCAAAGATTCAAGGGAGCGATCCTATAGTGGCGAAGATTGGCCGCTTAAAATTGGAAAAATTTTGGATGGATGATTTGCCCCAAAAAAGAAGAGTAGTATTACTTTTATTAGAAGGGGAGGAAAGGTGGTGGCAGCTCATAGGAAAGATTTGAAATGATACCCATTACTGATCAAATGGGATGAGTTTGTCAAAGTATTCAAAGATTGGTTTATTCCTCCATCGCCTGACCGCTTTATAAGACAAATTTTTCAATCTAACTCAAGGCTCAAAACTATAATGCAATATGAAGCCGAATTCACTTCTCTTTCTAGATATGCTCCACATTATATCAAGACACGTGAAGAGAAATGTCATAAATTTCATGATCAAAAATTTTACATTTCACCATATAAGTAATGTCTCTAAATTTTAAGAGCAAAAATCAAAATGATTAAATCATGCACGGATAATTTCTTTCATGAGTTTAATTATCTCAGAAGATAAGCAATTACTTTTCTATTTTACATTAAAACACAACCCAAACCTTTAAAGATGCATCACTAAATATTTGGAATCCTCGTCAAATAGCTAAAAGGGCGGTGGTCAAATGCTTTTTCAATTCTGAAAACTGCCACATTGTGTCCATTGAATTTGACATCCTTTCTCAATAAATTAGATAGGCATTGCAATAGAGAAAATCTCGACAAACTTCATGTAATAACCCGCCCAAAACTAACTTCGTAACATTCTTTGGAACCATTCTAAAATTGCTTTTACTTTTGAGGATCAGAAACTCTTCAATGAAGCAGAATGCGACGCTATGCATCCAAAATTCACATTTTGAAAATGGCATATAATTGATTTTATCTTAACAATTCTAAACAATCCTCAAATGATTTGCATGTTCTTCATGCTTTAGAATAAATCAAAATATCATCAATAAAGATGATAACAAATCTGGCTTCAAACACGATTTATTAAGTCCATAAACGCAGAGCATTAGTTAAACCAAATGGCATAACAAGAAATTCATATGTCCATACCGGTTCCAAAAGCTATTTTAAAAAACATCGATCTTTAACTCTAACCTAATATGATCTCAAATCAATTGAAAATATAAATTTTGATCAAATAAATCATCAATCTCGAAGTGGATACTTGTTTTTGATCACTTTATTTAACTTGTAATCAACACATAAGATAGAATCTTTTTTCTTAAATAAATTGTACTCCACGTGAGTTGTGAGAATAAATCCTTTGTCTGAATTCTCGAATCGACACTTCAATTCATGCTAGAGTCATCTGAAGAGATTTATGTATGAAGTTGTACCGTTGTACATCAATCCCAAACTCTACTTCTCGCATAAATTTGTAATTCCTCCTAAATACATCGTGAAATTCAAATAAGGGAATGTTTTTTAGTTCAAACACCTCCTTATTCAACACATCTAATTTGGCTAGAAATACCATTTCACCGCTTCTTACATATTTACTCAACTTCACTGCACTAATCAAAGAAAAAACATATTCTTATCACAGAAAAATAAAATGATTTTTCACCGGCATGCAAAATTTCATCTCCTCTTCCAACATTCAATTGTTGCAAAATATTTGATCAACCAATCCATACCTAGATAACATCAAAATGTCGATTGGTAAGATAATTAGTTTAGGAAAGTGTATCTTGAATGTTAATGAACACATTTCTATTTGTATTCAAACTATCACCGTAAGGCATTATTTATGTATGAAATAAATAGCATCAACCGTAAACGATTTAAAAAAGGAATCGAAAACGAGCGGTTAAATCAAACAAATCGAACCCAAAATGATGAATTTTAAGCATAGACACCACTTCATTTGATTCCTTCGCTTTTATAGTGATAGCAAAAACTTTGCTTTCAGGGTTGGTTTTTTTGCTCAAGTTTCTCCTTTTCTGAATTGAAGGTTTCCAAAATTATGTGTTAGCTTCTCGCTTCCAAAATTTTCTTTGTTGACCGTCTCTATATCCTTCTTCTCAAATGAGATGGTTGCATGATGTCCAAGACCACATCTGAATTTATCAAAATTGACAAAAATGTTTTCCACACTTATCACAAATCGTTTCTCCAATTGAATTTGTTTCGATGCTTTAAATTTCTTGTTAAAAGGCCTTCTTTCAAAGTTTTGTTTGCTTCAGAATCAATTGCATTTGGAAAATTAACTCATTAAATTCTTTGCTTTCAACTAACATTAGAACTCACTTATATGAAATGAATCTTAATTGATCATCGAGTCTTAAATATATCTTTACACAAAAGAATCTAAGACAAAGAAGATGGCTTGAGTTTATTAAAGATTATGATTTAAATATTCGATTGTCCGCAAAGCTAATGTGGTAATGATGCATTAAGCAAAGTCCATGGAAATGCACTTGGATTATTACTCAAAAGTCGAGGACAGAATTGAGGCTCTACAAATTTGAAGTTAGAAGATTCAAGATACCGGGCATTTATCTCAATTGATAGGTAATCAACTTTATTTGATGTAATCAAAGCCGCACGTAAACGGATCGTGGATATCGAAATTCATTGAACAAATCCATTAGTCGGGCGTAATTTTTGTAGATGCAGAGGGTATTATTCGAAAGCATTCACAATTATGGGTACCTGGTGATGCGGTGTTGAGACAAAAAATTTTACAGGAGGCTCATTAGGCGGGATATACTATTCATCCGTAGTTCAAAATATATAAAGATTTAAAAGCATTTTGGTGGTCGTATGAAGAAAGACATAGTTGAATATGTCTCTAAATGTCAAGCTTCGATAGTTAAAGCTGAGCATCAAAGACCCGGTGGATTGTTACAGTCATTACCTATACCTGAGTGGAAGTGGGAAGAAATTGCAATGGATTTTGTTATGGGATTTCCTAGATCTAGGCAAGGTCGTGATAGTAATAGATTGACCAAGTCAGCTCATTTCTTACCCATGAAACGCATAAATTCATTGATAAATTGTCCGATTATATGTTAAAGAAATTGTAAGACTTCATGGTGTACCAAAGTGATCGTCTCAGAGATGGTAGATTTACTTCATTAAAAGGAATTCAAAAGAGGCTTGGGCAATACGCTACACTTAAGTACGGCTTTTCATCCTCAAACTGATGGACAATCAGAAAGAACAATTCAAGTCCTAGAAGATTTGTTGAGGCTATGTGTTTTAGATTTTGAGGTAATGGAAGATCATATTCCTATGATCGAAGTTTGCTTACAATAATATACCAATCTAATATTCAAATGGCTGTATGAAGCATTGTATGGTCGAAAGTGTAGAACTCCATTAAGTTGGGTCGGTGGGAGAAAGACAGTTAGTCCGTGAGTCAGTTGATCAGAGAAAATCAAAATGCAGAGATAGATTGAAAGTCGCCGTGATCGCCGCCAGAAGTATTAATGACTTAAAGCACCGATAGAATTTCAAGTTGGAGAATTTATATTTTGAAAGTCAAACCTATGAAAGGAATTAGTAGATTTGGTCACGAGGTAAATTGAGCCCTGGTAAATAGACCTTTGAAATCATTGAAATGATCGGCAATGGTTTACTGCTTGCCTTACCCATTGAACGACATTCACAATGTCTTTCACATTTCAATGAGAAAATGGATCACGATGCAGCGAAGATTCCATATACAAAGTTTGAAATACACCGATTTGACTTATGCATTGGCCAAAAAGATTTTAGAATTTGATGTGAAGAGATTGAAATAGACAAATTTATGTTAAAATTAAATGGAAGCACGCACCAATCAAAGAAGCTACTTGGGAGGTTGAACAAGAGATGAGCGTAAGTTTCCTTCCCGTTTGAATGATTCAAGAAATTTCGAGGACAAAATTTTGTTTAAGAGGGGAAATTGTAATACCTAATTAGTTTATTCTAAATTATTAATTATTATTTTAGCTAATTAACCCGCCATCAGAAGGATATCAGAAGACCTATGCTAAGCATTGGATTAAAGCACTCGATGTATGGTCGGATCGATCAAGGTAATTTCATTTCCTTCCATACGCCTATTTCATTTCCTTCTTCACATCGAGTTCTTCTCCTTTTCCCATTCCTCCGAGATCGAGATTTCCGCTCTCCTCTCCTCGGCCAACGGCCGCTCCTGACACAAATGCCGAGTAGCCCCTTCCTCGATCGGCGCCGACAAGGCGCTGCCTCCCAGATGCTGCGTTCGAAGCTATGGAAATCGCCGCTCGCTCGACCGACGGCACGCCATCGCTGGGAAACGCCGCACCTATAAGTCCTGACGGGTTGGAAAATCCCGTAACCGCGGTCGTGAAATCGGAACCGACGTGGATTTCGTTCGCCGACGGGAAATTTGGGGAATTTTATAAATTGCTAATTTTCTTTCCCTATCCCTTTTCTTTCAGCGCCTTGGTGGGTTGAAATGCGAAATGATTGAAAAATTTGAAATCGATCTTGCTAGTGAGTGCGTAATTATTGAATGGGGATTTGGATTGATGTGTTTGTTGATTTTAGTTTGTTGATTGACGGTAATTAATATCGTTAGATGCATCTCAAAAGTTTATGAGGAGATATCAATTTCGTGTATGATTGTTAATTTGACTTCATTTATGAGTTTCAATTAGAAATATTTAGAAGAGTTATTTCATTATAGTTGTACTGAGGAGGAATCGAGGAGCATCCGATCCGACTGATTAATCGAGCGGAGACATACTTGCTAATGTAAATTCGCTTCTTCTATGTATGCCATGTTTTTACCAGATAAATTGTATGAATGATATGTAGATATTTGCCATATTGAATGCATATATAAATATTGATTACTTGACCTTGCACAGATTAATGATTTACAATGATTACAAGCCAGCTAGTTCAGATTGATTTCATTGGGCATATAGAAAGGTTTGAAACATGTTAAATGCAGTAATGAGATAAACAGGGAAATATCGAAAAATATGATAGAAGGCTATGTTACGGAATCTGGCAGATAAAAAAGTTCTCGACGAGATGAGCCGTGATTAGGGATCTTAGTATCCCCGACTGCATTTTGAGGTTTGTAGTCGTCTAACCGGTGTCGGTGTAGAGTATGGTTCTACCGCCTTACCTACTTTTAGTCGACAGGTGGACGCCCTATATGAAATCAAAACCTATGCAATTATAAATGACATTTCTAGAAAATGATTTGATATAGATTTGATTAGAACTGAAATGATTTAATGAAAATTACTGCTCCTTGACATTGATACAGTATGAACCTACAGCTTATTACCTACAGCATATTGTTCAGTTATATTATTACATTTCTACAAAGACCACAAAGATATTGTCACATATACATTTTCATTAGAGCTTTTACCGCTTTGTAGATTTACATGTACATGCACGATTGTTTCTACCGCTTGAATCGAGCTTATTTTAGCATTCTTGTCTCACTAAGCTTTTAGCTTATAATGTTACCGTTGAAAATTGTGAAAAGACGGGTAGTTTAGTCTGTTTTGTTGAATTATATAATTTGGGAAGCTTAAAGGCTTTTGGGTACGCATAAATTAAATGTCTTTAACGCTCAGATTTATTTACAAACTTAAAGATTTTACGCTTCCAAGAAATGTGATATGAATTAAGTTAAGATATGAATTACAAATATTTGATGATTTGATGAGATGCAAATTTCACTTGCTCGTTCCCGCAGAAGCACAGGTTGGAACGTGTTGGTGAAATCTGTCTAATCGAGTCATCCTATTCTGATACTGACCGACAGATAAGGGGTCATCCGGGTGTGATTCAATCCCCATATAGGTCTATTTTGGCTCGACAGTGGCTGAAGGTGAGTGTCTGACCACAACGGTTTTTTTTCATGAAAAGACAAGTTCAAACCCGCAGAAAGAATACATACAATGTAATAAACAATCATCCCCTCATTTTTTTTCTATGGAAATTAGACATTTTGGCAACATTTCGCCAGGGAGCACATCTAATATCCTGGCATTACCAGATGCCTCAAAGATAATGAAGGTGTCTTACATTACCATAGCTTTTTTTCATCCGTCAAGGCCATCGAAAGCACAACGAGGTCTTCAAACCTGCAAAAAAACACAAGTATATAGATATATATATATATATATATATATATATATATTCACATTCACAATCCCACATATTTCATGCATCAAGTGCAAGCAAAGGAACGAGTTATGTATGCGATTGGAATGCATAGTGGCGACGCCAAAAATCAAAGGAAAAATACCGTGACAATTTTTTTCCGATTTGAAAATGAAGAGGACGGAAGAGCAAGTGAAAATTGAAGGAAGAATACATCCGGCCGAGGATTTTCTTCCTGATTTAGAGTAGCAAAATGGGTATTAAAGCAAGAGGCAGGCGACAAAATCGAAGGAAAAATTCTCCGATGATGTTCCTCGATTTAAAACAAAACAAGAAGGGTTACTGGTGTGATGTCAAAATCGGTGGAAGAATTGTTGACGATGTTCTTCCGGTCGGCATGCAGTGGAAAGGTCGGCTAAAGCAAGGTGCGACAAAAATGAAGCACCGTTCATTTCACGATTCGACAAAGACACTAAAACAGAAGGCTAAAAGTGAAAGAGGCGACAATCAAAATCGAAGGAAGAATTTGGTTTGATGATTTTCTTCCGACTGCATGAAACAGCAGGATCGGAAAAGGTTGGGTTATGAACAGCGGGCTGGATTGCGCAGAACGGGCCAATTTGGGTCAGTTTGAAGGCTGGACGGGCCGTGGGCTGTAGGAAGGCAGCGGGCAGGCGGGCTGGGCTGAAGCAACGCACGGTCCAGTTAGCGGACTGCAGGTTTGCGGGTCACAGAGGATTGCACGGGCCATGCAGTGGGGTTGGAATGGACGGTCCGGTTGTAGGGGGCCGCGGTTTGTGTGAGCAGCGGACGCGCCGGCAGGGAGCAGCACAGGTTGGTCAAACAGGAGGCGGAATTCTGGTGTGGGCCAGTTGAAAGGCACGGGTCGCGCAGTTCGGCAGAGCGGGTCGTCGCGGGCCGGGAAGGCGGACGTGGGTCAGCAATTCGCGCCGGCGGGAAGCGGGAACGCAGCTGGCCGGGTTGCAACGGGACGGTGGGTCGCGCGGATGCGCGGCGGATCGGAGCGCGGCCGGCGGGAAATTGCGCAGAAAGGGGGATTCGACTGGTGGGATTGGCCGACCAGTGGAATTCCTCCTGAGCAGCGGCGCCGGCTGTGTGGTTTTACGTAGAACGGAAGAAAAATTGGAAATCGAGAGAAAAAATTTTGAAAATGGAGAGGATTATCTTTTTCACGGGGATTTCTTTTCTTGCACCGTGAGGGAGAGATTCAGGAGAGCGAAAGAGTGGGAGAGAACGAGGGACAAAAAATGGGGGAGAGTGGTTTTCAGTTTTTTTTTTATTTTGAATTAGGATAGTTTTTTTTAGAAAATTGAAAATAGGGGGGAAATGGAAGGTAATTTGAGGATTTTTAAAATAAATTTTAATTTATTAAAAAATTTTAAAGTGAATTTCGCATCGATAAATGCACATAGTCAATATATATCAATTTAGAATAATTCCATCATTCTAAATGCAACTACAGAACCGCTTCAGGATCGGACCGTTTCTGAAGGCCAAATGAGTCCATTTCAAAAAATGCGTGTTGCGCTTTCGACAACTCGATTTTCATACAGATTTGTCTGAATTGAGTGCGAACAGTCTCATTTGATAAATTTTGATGTTTCGAAGTCAATGAATATATCAATTTCAATGAATCATCATTCGACTTGTATTTACTAACCTCGAGCATGTGCAAAGATATTAATTCTCGAGGCTGATCTTGATCATTGTCATACACATGTATATATGACCAATTTTGATGTTCTGAACGTGATGACAAAGTTCGTTCGTTGATCGGATGTCATTTGAGTTGATTTCGGATAACATTTCATCCGATTTGTGGCGCTATCACTTCACTGACATTTGCACAAACTCGTCAATTGAGCTAGTCTCATTTGATAGATTTTGAAATTTTGAAACTAACAATACGATCAATTTCTGAATTGATTCATTTGAATATCGCCACTTCTCGACTTGATACGCGTCGCGTCAATTTACTCGAAGCTGATCAATTGATTGGATTTTGCAATATTTATATTCTCGACCGACATATTTTGAACCCAACTAAGCTCAGTCGATCGGAGGTCGTTTCAATCATTTTTGATGACATCCAGTGTATTTTGAGCCTCGAGATCGCCACCAAGTCTCCAAATTCGATTTATGAGCTTGTCTTGATTTATGGCACATATGTGGAGGTCAACACTCTTCATAAATCCTAGCATATGCCAATGTATCACTAGTATCAATATTCTTTTACAAAGTTCGATCAACCATAAAATCATATTATCACCTCTCAAAATCATCAAAAATAACTCATATATAACCCTGACATCTCATATAAAATCTCATAAATAATTCTATTCCAAAAGAACCTCTTTGCATTCAACCCTCTCATCATCCCACATAATCATCACGTTCCTTCCAAAGGTTGCCTCATATCACCACCAACTATTACTAATATAATAATTGCCGTCTACACTCAAACATCCTCTTGACACTCCCTATCAAAGAGGAGGACCCAAGAACACTTGAAGTGGTTTTTTTCCCTAAAAGGTCACTGCTGACTTTTCTATTACAAAATCAATACTTATGACAGTCTTAATGATCGTTCTTAGACATCTTATCATGCAAAAAAATATATATATAAAATAAAATAAAATTGTACCCTAAATTTTTCCCTTAAAAGTATAAGAAATATTTTTAAAAATAACTATTGTGATGAACAATTATTAAGTTTAGTGAATAAGGTGGGCTCATTTATATCTCAAATGTCAACTAATATGTTGAGAAAATCACAATTTAATGTAGACACAATAAAGAAGCATTCACATAAAAGGATATCAATCGTACACGAGGCGATCAATATTATCATTAGTTTAGACAAAAATTAAAGTTAATAATTATATATAATCTTTTACACTCATGGGCGGACCTGCCCTTACCCGAGGGTGGGCAATTGCCCACCCTGAAAAAAAAAAAAAAAAATTTATGAGGGTATTTTAGACTTTTAATATATTTACTTTAAACTCTCCAGTCTCCTCCCCCAAAATAAACCCTCGGCCCGAGCGATTCGCCTCTTCGAAAATACGAAGCCGCAGCTATCCGTGATGTTTCTATTTGACATCTATCAAAGTATCACTTGTGACATATTATTATAACTTTTAACTAATTATTTATGCTATCTTTATTTTAAAATTAGTTTAATAATTTTAAAATTTCATTTCAATCAAAATTTTTGTTAATGTATTCTAGTTAAAAAAAAACTCATTTTAAAGTTTTGGCAAATTTGTGTTTATCGTTTGTCATTTGATCACAATATAATATTATTTAGAACATTATATTTTATTTATATTTTGAAAATTTATAGTAAAGATATATTTTAATCATATTTAGTCTTGAGATTTTTTAGTGCTTTTGCTTTAAAGCAATTTTATTTTGATACCCATAATAATATTTTAAATATTTTATTTTTTTTATTTAAAAGCTTTTTCAAAAGCCAAAGACAAAATTTTTTTAAGATTTTAAATGAATTCCAAAGTTAATCAAACGGAGATTCTCTACGGTGACGGTGAGAAAATTAAATTTATTATTTTTTTAATAAAAAAATATAAGTTTTATTATAATTTTTTAAATAGTAAATTCGTAATATATCCATCATTATTTTTTTCAGTAAGTATAAGGATAGTTATCTTTACCCTCTATCAACATAGAATTAACGCCTCTACTTGGGGCTGATATCGTCATTTCAACCCATACCCGTCCGTCCCCGGACACGGCGCATTGTCTCTCGCTGACTCGCTGTAGTTATCCTGCAATAATTTCACCGCCGTTTCCCCGTCAAATCCCCTCCCTCCTTCGCCCTTAAACGAACGGCAGCGATGCACCGACTCTCCGATCGCCCCACTCTTCGTGTTCTCGACTTTCACGGCACAACGATCCCTTCCTACCCCCTTGGCGCAAACGTCGGTGCACGCTTCTCCGGCGATCTCCCGTACCCTAACTCATCCTCTTCGGCTTGTTTACATTTCCACATCCTAACTCTTCTTGGCGGAGTCCTCCAGGAAGACAACAAGGTAGGGTTAGGGTTTGAGCAGTGATGGATTTACCTTCCAGGCCGCCGAATCCGGCTATGCCATACCGAGAAGACTGTTGGAGTGAAGGGGAAACGTCGGTACTGGTTGACGCGTGGGGCGAACGCTTCCTTGATCTCAACCGGGGAAATCTCCGCCAGAAGCAGTGGCAGGAGGTGGCGGACGCCGTTAATGCGCGCCCGGGTGCAGGGCGTCGGCCTCCGCGTACGGACGTGCAGTGCAAGAACCGGATCGATACGCTTAAGAAGAAGTATAAGAACGAGAAGGGTAAGATCTCCGATGGCGCATATGGTAGCCAGTGGTCTTTCTACTCCCGATTGGACATGCTCATCGGGTCCTCTGTCCCGGTTAAAAAGCCGCCGTTGTCTTCGCCTTCGCCTCCGCTTGCCCTGCCTTTGCCATCCTACCGTAAGGGGTTACCTCTTCCGGCAGCGGCCGCAGTCCGCGCTGTCGAGTCTCTGCCAAAGGAGAAACGTCCTGCCGCCTTGGGACTTTCCGTGGATGACCCTTTCTTTGGAAGGAACTATACGGTGGCTGCCGCTGCGGCAGCGGCAGCTGCCGCGGAGGTGGAATCCGGGTCGTCTTCTAAGTTGTCTGGATCGAACACTGATAGGTCAACCAGGGACAGATCTGCGAGAGGGTTGAGGAAGAGGCGCAAGGGAACAGAGGGTGGCGGGATTGGTGAATTGGCACGGGTAATCGAGTGGTTCGCGGATGTTTATGAGAAGGTGGAGTTTGAGAAGCAGCGGCAAATGATTGAGCTTGAGAAGGAGAGGATGGAGTTCATCAAGGGGCTAGAGTTCCAACGCATGCAAATGTTTGTGGATGCCCAGGTTCAGGTGGAGAAAATCAAGCGCGCGAGGCAGTCTGATGATGGTGAGCAAGGACCTTCGTTATCTCTTCCTTTTCTTTTTCAGCCCCTGGTGCTCAATATGTAGTTTCATTTTTGTGTTTTCTCTTAGTTGTCTGGGTTAAGTCCTTCCAGATCTAGTTGTAGGTTCATCTGAATTTATTTATACACTTTCTCGTTAGTTATCATTCACATCGAGTTGGATTCGGTCCTCAATTGTCTAATCTTCTGGTTTTTTTGGAGGCCAATGGGTCGGTTCTTGTGGATCATCGGACTCCGTTAGTAATAGCATTAAGTCATTAACATAAATTTAATTTCATGCTACCTGTATTGTCCATGTTTTACCAAACATATTCTTCGACACGGAAAATAGTTTGCATTATATTATTAAATTTGAGATTTTGATGATCTTTTTACCCTAACTTTTCTCCTATTATTTGTCTCCGTTTTCAAGTTGATTGCCCAATACTGAATAAGCAGGGATACAATGCTACCAATTTTCCCTTAAGGCCAGTTTGTTTCACTTCAGGTGTTTGGATTTTAGTTACAGAAGCGGATTTTATTGAGGTTGGTTGCAGTCATATCTAGTTCATTACATTTTTGTGAATTGAAGTAAGCTCATTTATTCTTCACCAATATTAAAATTTCATTATTTTAGAATTTTATAAGTAAAGTAGCATTCTAACCCCATCTTCCTATAAGTTTAATTTCTCTATTATTAAATACAAAAAAAAACCTAGTGATTTCATAATCCTTTGAAGCTAACTTCTCCACATTTGAAGAATTCAAGAATAAAAACTCAGTTGTTTCTAATTTTAACAAAATAAATGCTTGAGCTCACCTCTGTGCATAAGATATAATCACTTAGGAGCATTTTCAATGACAATTTGGCTTTTATTGCAAGTGGAAGAACTTTGAACCGAGTTGCATATATTGCCCTAGTTAGTTGTATTATTGAGAAATGAATGACTGATGTGTTATTCAAGGTGGACGCTTTAGATGTCAAGCTACGTGATTTCATGCATTTCTAATTTTACTCGTTTGATCAATTTTTGGGATTTTGATGTAATTAGTTTATGTTTTCATGGTTCTTTGGGCATATTAGGACTTCAATGTCATTTTCAAATTCATTAAGGGAAACTTATACCATCCTGTTTCCCTCGTAGAAATAGGAGAATGCTTAACACATTATTATTAATACGTCTGGTGTCATTTCCTCACTGTTTTGGTGTTTCATGATTCTTTATTCTTCCGTTGTCGGTGACCGAGGTTGTGCATCAGAGCAGTCTTGAGCTCTGTGCAAAGGTCTTAATTTTATATTTCTACTATTTTCCTTTCAACTCTTTTCCCCATCTTTCCTCTCCAGCTTTCATCAATTTGGTTGCAGAGACTATATAATTCTTGAAAACTCAACTATTTTTTACGACCAGCCTATTATACTAATTTTCTTTATAAAACTAGAGCATATCTCCTTTCTACTGCCCGTGTAATCATTCCAGTTGTTGTTGAATATAGTACTATATGATCTAGATTTGGTAGAACCTGTATTTAATGCCTTTTGTTCGCAGTGTTTACATAAACAGTAACCCCGCCTTCAGGGCTTTCTTCTCTCTCTTTCATCTACCTAAATCCAATAAACCATTTCCAAAATCAAAATCTCAGCCACATCACCTTATAATTTTCAGCAACTTCCATTCATGTTTGAGTTCCAAATTATCAAAATAGTAGGTTCTTGTTTGCTTTAATATTAGGTTCCCAATGACAATATTTCTGTAATTCTTTTTTCTGTGATTATATTCCTAGGTTCTTGGCTCAAAATGTTGGCTAATAAAAGAGAAGCATAAATTGAAGTTAAGTGTTGCAAAGATGAGTGACGTTACACTTAGAGATCAAATGCAAAACATATATATACGTGAAAAGTTGGAGTAGCTCCAGTTGTATATAAGATTAGAGAGAGTCGCCTTAGATGGTTTGGTCACATAAAATGTAAGCTATCCAATGACTTAGGAGATGTATTAGATTTGACCTATGTTAAGAAAGTTAGAGGTAGGCCTAAAATGATTTGGTTAGGAAGTATAAAAAAGAACCTTATTTTATTAGAAATAAATGAGAATTTGACATTTGATAGGATACAATGGAAAAGAAAGATTCATATTGCTAACCCAGCACATAGTTTGGATAAAGGCTTGTTGTTTTTGGTGGTGGTGGTGGTGGTGGTGAGATCTATAATGCTTTATGGCATAAAATGTTGGCCAGTAAAAGAGAAACATAAAATTAAGTGTTGTAGAGATGAGGAAGCTTAGGTGGATGAGTGGCTTTACACATAGAGATAAAATGTGAAATGAATATATATGTGAAAAGGTTGAAGTATCTCTAGTGGTAGATAAGATTAGAGATAGTCACCTTAGATGGTTTAGTCACATAAAACATCGGACCCTCGATAACCTAGTTAGGAGAGTGATAGATTTGGTTTATGTTAAGAAAGGTAGAGGTAGACCTAAAAGACTTGATTAGAAAGTATAAAAAATGGCCTTTTTTATTAGAATTAAATGAGAATATGACATTTAATAGGACACAATGGAGAATAAAGATTCAAAATTCGACTATACGTAAGCCGACTTGATCTATGGCATCTTAGATTCTAAAGTTTGTAATATAGCTATAATATAGCTATCTGATATAATGCATAAAAGCATACAAATAAAATCAAATTTATTGTTCTCATATCATTTCTTTATGAATAATTGTTCGCCTCTTTGATGAAAAGTAGAAAATACATAAAATTCTTGCAAGTGGTACTCTAACGTTTGTCTTATGGAAAATTTGGACCAATCAAAATCACAATTTTATTGAATTTCAACACAATTAGAAAGTACAAGATAGACAAATTTTGAACAATTCTAATCACACCGATAACCAACAATTAGAAGTATCAAATATAAGAGATCAAGGATAAACATTGCCTAAAATATTTCATGCCTCATGTTAATAAAAGGTTATATCTTCTCTTAGAAATTGTCCGTCACCACTTGCCCAAACTTGTAGGATTTTCATCCAATCAATAATCAAACATAGAGGAGAAACAAAAATATCATAGTAAATATTATTGAAAACTTCATTCTTTTTGCCTCATTACTTCATTTATAATCACTGCATTCATCTTAATATTACAAAAATAAAAAAAGGTTCGTAGATAATTCTCTCATAAGGTCAGCATGGATAATAATCCCAAAATCTTATAATAATGATGATTACAAACATTCTTGGTAAACTTTACAACAACACAAAATATGTAAAACATTGAAGATTTAATTCAAGGTCTAATAACATTTTCTCACAACCCATCATGCACAAAAGGCTCAACGATAATAAACTACGAATTGATTAACTCCCAAAGCCAATTAAAGGATCAAATAACAGTGAATAGAGAAACAATGGCTTGGTAGACATAGAGCAAACCAGAGAATAAATAACTTTAGTGAATCAAACTAAATCAGGATGACAACTAAACCTCGTTTTAAAACCGGACGATCGACGGTCCAACTGTGAATCGCCATAGGCGGCTAACTATAAAACCTTTTGCATCGAACCGAAAATTTAAACCGCCTATTATTCGATCAGGCAACCGGTCCCTGCTATATAAAACCGGCCAGTTCAAATAAATCTCATTTAATTTCTTTTAATTTTTTAATGAAATGACTAAATTTTTTAACTAATAATTAACATAATATTTTAATTAAATATTTTTAAAATAAATTTAATACTTCTTAATATATATTTATCTAAATTAATTTATAATATAAATATCAAGCTATTATATCATGACACCACTTAGGTGAGTCCAAAGCTCTTACTTTGAAAACTTTTTCTTCATATAAAAAGAGTATAACACTTTTCTTTTATGATGTGGGATAAAAGGTTTTAGAAACATGTTGAAACTTGACTTGGTTTATAGGAATAAATAATTAAACTAAAGAATTTAGATTTTAAAATATTAAATGGATTTTTAAATCTAAAAAAAAAAATAACATTTTAATTTTTAACTTTATACTTTTATTATAAATTTTTTTTAATATAAATAAATTATTTTAGGAATATAAAATTTATAATAATATATTATAAATATTTTATATATTATATATTATATTATTATTTATATTTTATAAAATTAAAATAAATATTTTTATATTAAAAATTATATATTTTTATTATAAATTATATTAATATTTATAAATCTATATAAAACTTATTCTTAAATTTTAAATATATTTAATATACACATATTTAGATATATAATAGATGTATAATTATATCTTAATAAATTTTAATTTGATTTTTAAATTTATAATTATTAAAAATATTAATTATATATTATTATTTTTAATTTTATGTTTATCTTATATATTTATATTATTTCATCATTTAAATTATTTTTAATAATCTAAATATTTATTATGTCATCCTGCTCAACCCTCGGTTCAACCCCGGTCAAACCATCAAACCTCAACCTCTCGTTTCTTTCTGGTCTATATCCGGTGCCACAACTTTGACTAAACCATAAAATGAAATGAAACTAACATGGCATTAGAGAATACAACCGTTTTCTATAGGGATCATCATCATAATTATAATTTTAAGGAAAAAGGTTGGGAAAAAAAAGATCAACTAAGGTAAAATGAATCCTTTATCAATCTAACTCATCTTAACACACATATTCCATGCTTTTAGTAAATATAAACATTGAAATTTGCATCTCTTAGTTTAGATTATTAAAAGTAGTTTATAAATATCAGGAAAGATGATCAAATTGCCACAAAAATTTAAATTGATTTGAAGGATTATAATCTAGGTATGTTCTTCAAAAGAAAATATGGTCTATGTGGTGGAGGCATTCATTAAATTGTGCTCATGGGTCTTACTAAGTTGTGATGATAGAAATTGGGAGCTACTAGAATTTGAAACTGTCATTTTGGCATATTTGGCTATAGTTGGCTAACATGCCTTCTACTTATCTTGATTTTATAGCCATTCACTTGATTTCTTCTTTCATATCAATACCATTCTATGTCTATCTTGGCTTTTGACTCCATTTATTCAAATGTTGCTAGTTGTTGTCTTGTCATTTTTGGTTGCTCTTTTGGTGTTGTTTAATGGAGAGCGAATGTTTTTGAGAACTGAAATTTAAATTGATTTGAAAAAAAATGATTTTGTACCAGCCATATCTATTAAAATAGGGATGATGAGTTGATAATGAGGATTCAATAACTAAATAGTTTGAAACATGTATTTGGATAACTTTGATTGAATAAAATTTATTGTAATTTTAATAATATATGAGATGTGTGATGATTCCTTTGAGTGTGATTTCTTATTTTGGTACTTTTTCCAAATTTTCTCTCAAACTTGGGACAAGTTTATTTGTTTTGGTGCAGCATTGTCTTTTGATAAATGCACAAATTAGCTACACGATCAATGTAAAATTTGTTAACTAGGTATATATTGTGTTGTTGACCTCCATGCATGCGCCATAAGTCGAGTCGAGCTCACAAGACGAAGTCGATCAACTTCGGATACAACGACGTACAAATCGGTGCTGAAATGCACCGTATCGCCAAATCGCTTGAAATTATCTCGATGGCAGACTTCGCCACCGCTGCTCAAAATGTAATTAATATATATGTTGCAATTTGACGGCCGACCGATCGAAGGAAATTTGTCGACGCGCCTAATGGCATATTGAGGTCGTGAGGCGATGCCCAACCCCGCTCACTAAATTGATCGCACTATTAGCGTAAACGTCAAACCTATCAAATGAGATTGTCGCGACTCAATCAGTCGCCAAATATCGAGCGATCGAAAGTGACATTGTGCAATTTTGAACTAAAGTTGACTTGATTCGACGCCAACTTGAACTAAACGCTTCCGACGCGAAAACGGATCATGCGTTGTCGTAACATCGAATATAATATCGGCATATAATGTAATAAGTCGCTACAAAAAATTTTTAAGTAGGATTAATTTTTACTTAAATAAAACTCTTATAAATACCCATCCTTACATCTAACCCTAATCCACTACCTGCAAAAAAGACCCACCGCACCTCGCTTCTCTGCATTTAATCTGACGCTGAAGCTACCACAGTAGCTCCAGACGAAGCCGCTTCCTCCATGAGATCGAGCTCGCCTCAAGGGAAGCGTGCATCCTCACAACATCTCAGCAAGGATGGCTCTGGCACTAACTCACGCCAAGGCCGGGCCCATCCTCCTCCTTCAGCCACATGACCAAAAGTCCCTCTGTTCATTTTCACGGTATAAAATGCTCCCTGAAACTCAGCATGCGATGTGTTTGACGCGATAGTGAAACCCGACGCGACTATTTAAAGCGGCTGGGAACGCTCAGACGCTCAAGCGGTGGTAAACCGACAGCTTGTTGTAGAGTAAAGAAGATATCGAGTTGTTGAAATATAAGATCAGACGCTGCCTTTCTCGACGCGAAAAAGTACGCTGCTTGTGGGTATATATACACGATTTCTTTCGTGATGTGGAAATCTTATTTTCTGATAAGTACTCGAAGAGCATATGCGCGTCTTTTTAGGCTGGTAGGTTGGGAGAATTACACCCGCGGTGTTGCAAAACATCGTCTATGTGTTTCTTTTTAGACGGGTGGGCATGCCTAGTTTCAGTAGAAATCCCCCGGCTAGAGATGTTATCGAAATTTTGTTGGAATCTATAGTGTCAAGGAATAATAATAAAAAAGGGGTATTTGAAATCTAGGTTAAAGAGTACATAAGTATCCCAGACGCACTTTTAGCGTGTGGTCTGGGTTTCATGCGTGACTTCGAGCTTCATACATGCATTTCTTGGCATAGTGGGATGACAAATTTGACCGTAGTGTTTATACCACCCATATATGTCTTTTCGCGCAAGTTCTCAACATACCCTAGTGAACCCCTATCGGGACGACGCCGTTGCGTCGAAATATCACAAATTTTCACACCGACATGAGGCCTAAACAGTTTGATATAAATTTAACTACGAAGCTAAAATTTATTGTTTAAACTGACATTACAGGTGTATAAGTACCAGACCGCTGTAACTGTTACATCAGATTCGATCCATATACATATTTTTCTCGTGGTGGGAAGATGATTTAATTTGTGTTATATTATCCATACACGCATTTCTTAAAGATTTGGGTGCAATAGGACACACCTATATGAGGACGATATCGGGATGTTGTCGAAATACTACCAAATTTTTACACTGACAGGAGGCCTAAACAGTTTGATATAAATTCAATTATGAAGCTAAAATTAAATATTTAAATTGACATTCGTTTTCTTGGCGTGGCGGAAAATCTGTGTTCATGTAGGTGTTTGAAGACTTCATCGTGTCTTTTCACTATGGTGAGATGGGCATTCGATTGTGATATTTTCCACGTATGCGTCTTTCTTGGCATGGTGGGCATGCCCAGCTTTCGATATATCCCCTTGTACAAGGATGATGCTGAGAGGTTGTCGAAATATTGTCAAAATTTTATTTAAAATCTTAAACTTGCAATAAAACTCAATCAAAATAAGTAACATTGTTCAAATCTGTTAAGCTTATATCAATATTGAATTAAATACTCGTATGGGTCTCGATATTATGCTGAATATTGAAATTTAGTGTTTGAGGATGTTACATGGGTTGATTCCCGGTTGGGTCATAGAACCGGGTCAAAGTTAACAAAACTTAAAAATCTAATAATAATATTATAAGAATATCAACTTAGTAAAATATCTGAGAAGTTAATTTTGTCATATGATAGTAAATTTGATACTTTATTATTAAATTAATACAGTCGACGGGATTTGAAATAATAAACTAAATGATCAAGCAGACTTATATATCCTAATGATGGCTGAGTTGATTGAAGATATCAACCGGATGGGTCATTATTATCAAAATATCTAAGATATTTATATTCGATAATCTCAAATTCAAAACTCTCAAATTGTAAATCTAGATCTGATCTTTTATTATTAAATTAATAGAGTCGACGGAATCTAGAACAATAAACTAAATGATTAAGCAAACTGCTATACCTCGATGATGGTTGTGTTGAATGAAGATTTCAACCGGAGAGGATACTACCATCAAAATATGTTTAAAATTTCAAGTCAAATAAATATAAACTAAATATCAATCTAAATAAAAAATCTCATGAATTATTAAGCTCAAAATGACTAAATGAAAATCATTACTCAAAAAACTTAAAGTTAAAATTCATCCATTTTCCGCAATTGTTTGTTGAAAGTGACAAATTAAAACTTCAGCTCACAAAGCAATGTCAAGTCGGTGTATTTCATGTTCTCAATCAATCTATGATAAGTAGGGCGTGACCATGTCCTTTCATGCGTGGTTTGGCCATTAAGCTCACATATGATGCGTTATATGAGAATTCAATCGAGTGGTTCTTTGTAAATACGTTATTGTATGCGGTGCGATTATAGCAGTATACTCCCATATTTCTGTTGAGTTGTTCATGCACTTAATGAGAAAAAAATCTTATGTTAGCTAAGGTGGACTTAAGTATGTCTCACAAACATACCAGAATTCTGAAATTCTTGACGACAACTGGATGGCAAAGATCCTTGGTTAGGTTGATTCGACTACCTTCTACGACTAAGTAGACTTGGGACTCGACGAAGATGATCTGGGATCTCTTGATGAGACGTCATCATTCTCCAAATCATCCGCTTTAAGTTAAAATGATGAATTTTATAAATTCACAATTTTATACTCAAGATCTTTATACTATTATCACGATTTAGCGATCAATAGTAGCCTTAGCGAAAGTTCTCTTAGCATTGGAAGGGGTAATTAAGTATAGGTGCGCAAAACCTGAAATCAGATCTAAAGTCCTTGTAAAATGAGAGTGAAATATCTGGGTAGTCTTATTTACTATTCCATCTGCTTTCTGAAAATTTCACTAACATAAATCAAACTCTCTAATCGAGGGGTTGGTGGCGAATTTTCGGAGCCCATGTGTGTTTGTGTATTTTATGTGTTTTGCAAGTCTTTTATCTAAGTATTGTTTGCATTTATATTTTTGTTGTTGTTATTATTTGTTTACTAAAGGTCTTAAGTAGGAAATTATAGTTGAACTTAGCTATAATTCAATCTAAAAATTTTCCATGATGCTTTATGCATAGTTCTAGATATTGATGAATAACTATTATCTAAGGAAAATTTAGTTTTATTGAAGAGATTGTAGTTTTATGAAGATTTTAGATATAAAAATAATTTGTAATTATATTGTGAATCTACATATGTTGATTTCATATATGTGAAAATATTCATGACATTGAATCCATACATAAATAAGAGTTAGCATTGTTGTTCAAAGTTGAGCATGCGATCATATATGCACTTGAATTTGTAATGGAGATTAAGGCTCTACTTTGATGTGATATTGAACTAAAATGTTTATTATAGTAGATGAATCAATTGAGCACTTTGAAAAATACTAATCTTAATTACTTATCTATTGATATTATTTGTATATGAATTATCAATCTTTGGCTCTTAGCTTAGTGACAAACAAATTCATAGATCAAAGCACATGATGAGAGTTAAGTGCAGTTTCATGATATCAAAATAAATATAAAAGTTTAAGTGTTAGATATTTAAGTACACAAGAATTGTGTAGTGTATGTAAATCTCCTACATTAAAAAGTACTTCAGATAAGTTCGCAATGAATAAAATTGTAAAATTTATTATTAAATACCAATATCAATAATTTCTTAGAAAACCTAAAATATTAGAATTAAATCTTAAAATTAAATATTTTTTACTTACATAAGAAAAGAAGAAAAAACAAGAAAAAAAAATTTGAAATTAAGATTGGAGGAATAAAGTTAATGTTTTAAAGCAATTTATGTGTAGCCATAATGCTTGAGTTCAAGAGAAATAGGAAGAGATGGATGTTAGAGCTATGGGTAGGAAGTAGATGACAATTGATAGAATGAAGTGATGACTATTGTGCTTGGTAGGATTGATTGATGTTGATTACGCATCAAATGATTGCAAGGAGTAGGAACAAATATAAGAGTAGAAATGCGACACGTATGACAAATGCTAGCACACATCGAGCAACCAAATTGGTTAGGAAGGAGTGGCTTATGGGACAAGAGCGAAAGTTGTATGTGTTGTTTGACACAAGTCAGTTTGAGGAATAAAAAATTATAAAATGTATTCCTCATGATTCGTGTGCATCTTTTTTCTTTTAGGATTGTGTTTGACTTTGATTTGTGCTTGAAACACCTTAGACATAATTATTGAAATTGCATTGAAAATTTTTAATTTATAAAAGTAATGGCCTAACATTTAAAAAAGAATTAGCAAACTTATGTATTTGCATATGATAGAATCAATCGATTAACAATTTAACAAATCATTGAGAAAATAAGTATATGGTTTTGCCACGGTTTTCCAAATTTAGGTGGTATTATTGTAAAGAGAATATCTTGGATGTTGTTTATGTACATATGCTAGTTTTGAATGTTCCACATGAAAAGGCCTCAAAATATAAGCTTAGACAACATTTATCATAATTTATTACTAATAAATAAGATTATAATTTATCATTTACTCTTCCTTGCTATTTATTAACCCTCTTTGAATAATTTAGATCATTATTCTTGATTGTTTTATCATTGCCTTGGGTATTTTACATAAAAAATAAATTAACAAAAAAAAAAAAAAGGAGTATATAACATACATTTTTAGTTGTTATAATAATAAAACACTTATTGTCAATATTGTTAGGTGAAAAGTGATATTGGGTATGATGTGTATACGTATTTTGAATTTATCATATAAAAGGATGGGCATATAAATGAGGATAGTATTTCTAAAGTTAGGTGATTATCTAATGAAAAGTGTCTTAGGAGTAGTATAAGAGGATATCATGGGAGTCTTAAAGGTATTTTTTTTGTGCAATTGAAACTTGTCCAATTATGTTATATGGGTCTAAGTTTTGATAGTAAAACTTGTTCATAGCTAAGCATAGTAAAAATAAGAATGTTTTGGTGATTGTTTGACAAAATTGTAAATATAATAAAGGAATGATTATATTAGAGGAATGGTTGGAGTAATATTTATTGAAGATAAGGCAGTTGAAAATAGATTTTATGGGTTGGACATGTGCAACAATAGGCAGAAAATACACATACTAGGCTTGTATATGGATGATTAGGTAGGAAAAGTGATAGATCTAACATAGCATAGAAGTTGTTAATATGATTTTTGAATGATAGGTTTAACACCTCAAACTTCTCAGTACTAGAATGAATAAAAAATGATGACTCATAAATAATTGGATAAGACTGATGATGCTCATGACCTTTCATAAATAAAAGGATGGATATGAAAATAGGGTTGAACCTTTTTTTTTAGGGATTGCGATTGATTTAACCTAAATGATTTTTCTCTAATAAGATTATTTGAGATTCATGATACCAATCGATATAAGAGTTTTTAGGATCAAATGTTCATAATATAGATCTAATATTACATGTTGAAAAGTCATGCGACAAAAGCATCCATGTTTTACTGGTAACAAATTATTAATTTTAAGCAATTATTTGTATTGTTCATTGAAAATCAAAATTTCAATAGAAATTAATTTGCACTAAAGATTTAGTGCCTTACACCCAAAATTAGGATAAAAAAGCCAATGTTTTGAAAATGTTCTTGATGGAAATTTAATGACATCAAATTTGATTAAACTCAATCACTCTTTCAAAATGTTCTTATTTGGTTGTTATAATAGCAAAATTCCTAATGTTAGATTAGGAAAGAGCTTTGTAAATAACAACTAGCTGAGGAATTGATTAAGAAAGTTGTCGTGTCTGGTGGAAAGAAGCCATCAAACCTATTAGTAGAGCCAGCAAACAGAACCATGGGAAGAGGCCTCCACAAGATCATAAAACTTAGTCAAATAACTGCACGAACTTGTTGAAGTTGCTTAGGACATATGACCCCTGGATAGGAGGACCTAGCTGCAAATAAACCACTTGAATAGGTATGAATAGGTTAACATAGAACCATAGGGAAGAAATCTTGTGAATGGAGCCACAAGGAGTAAATCCAAGAAACAAAGAAATCCATAAGCCACCTTCAAGGAATTTCTTTAAGAATGATAAGATAGAGATCCAAGTACGATTTACGCTTCTACATGGATAATATCCTAGGTATGGGACATTACAAACTCCCGTTAATTCAAAATAATAAAATGCACCCAAAAACCTAGAAATCAATTAAAATTTCTTTCAACTGATTGTGCCTTAAGACACATACTTTGTGTTATAAATGAATGTAGACTGTTGTGTTCATAAATGTAGGACGTTTCACTCTTGAAAAATTTTCTAAGTAATTTCATGTTTTGTATCTCATAAAGAAGCATACTGCCCTGAGTGAAAGCTTAGCCATCAGAGAATTAATCTTATTTCATGCATAATGCTAATTATTATTTATCTTGCAAATGGTAGAGCTCATGATGATAATCTTTATTGTGATAGTAAGCCTTTCTTGAGAAATTCAAAGAATATATAACTTGATTGTGGAGCATGATGCAAGTTGTCTTAGTGTTTGTTCATGTAGATATATTTTAAAATACATGAATCTGGTAATTACACAACTTCGCATATAACAAATTCTTAATTTTGACAAGTTCTTGTTGACTTATGAAAATTATGAAAAAAGTTTACGAAGACTTAGATAATAAATATCCTTCTACTAGAAATGATACATATAAATTAGGAAACATGCTAATCATATAATCAATTGAAAGTCCTTTCATTTTATAAATCTAGATTGTATCGAACTTGACTAAAATTTATCATTTATGCAAAGCAATAACTAAATTTTAGTAAGCAAAAATAAAATAGCCAATCACCAAATCAAGCCTTTTGTGCTTGCACTATGGACATAATATCTTCTGGAAATCTTCAATTTCCTATTTAATCAATAAATAAACTTTAAGGAGTTGTACATCTAATAAGAAATTATTCTAAAATACATGATTATTTTATTACATATCTTAGGATCTCTTGTTATGACCACAAAGTTCCATTGAATGTACAATCAAAAAAAGGAGTTAGCTACAAAACTCTACAAATCCAAAAAAATCATAATTCCCTTCATTGAAAAGTTTAGTTATTTCATTTATATAAGATGTGAAATGATAAGATGATT
Organism: Cymbidium sinense; assembly: GCA_021442155.1. NCBI lineage: Eukaryota > Viridiplantae > Streptophyta > Magnoliopsida > Asparagales > Orchidaceae > Cymbidium > Cymbidium sinense. The sequence continues at coordinate 13,360,248 of CM038224.1, read as the reverse complement.
TTATATTAAATTATAAAATTAATTTTCTCAGACACCAAAATACAATTATCCTTAAAATGGATTACATCGATACAAGTGAATCCATGCAAGAGTGTTAAGTGTATAACTATTTAGCATAAATGAAATAGTTAACTCAACTCAAGAGAACAAGAGATTTTGAGCAAGTAAAACAATTGTGCAAGTAAAACTATTTTATAGAGCAAGATGAACATGATCACTATTTATGTGGTTTGGCTTATTCAGTGGCCTACATCTACACCTAGCCTTTGACGTGAACTAGAATTCAATTCTACTTGAGTAATTAGTCTTTTGATTCGCGTGGGTGGAGAAACTCTTACAAACTCTTTCTTTACTAGGAAGACATCCTCACTTTTTAAGGGATATTGTACCATCACCTTTGTTATGGGAAAGGCCAATACATCTAAGCTAAACTTTGTGGCTCTTTAGGAAACTTTCTTCCAAAGTTGAAATGAAACAAACAATTAGAAGAAAAGGAATGTGAACTTATTAAAATTAGTCATTGATCCGTTCTTATTTGTCTTTATAATGGCTAAAGTTGTATGATTTAATTTTAATTGAAACTATGATTGAGAAAAAAGGATAAATCATGTGATTTTTTGGTTTGGTGAAAATTGTAGTTACTCATCATTCACCTCATCATTGTTAATCACATCCCAATTATTATGCTCAATTTTTCTATTCTATGAGAATCACATTTGTTTAATGTTTTATAAATTATTGTTCTAGGATGACTTTGATATATTTAATGAATTATAAAGTAAAGTGTATTTAATGAATGTTTAGTTCTCATCATCCACCTTATCATTCTTGTGACAACAAACGTATTGAAGTTCTCTAAAGTGGTGATTATAGAATATCATAATTTTAAACTTTAATAATATATGATAACACATGAAATTGTGCATTAAACTACTTGTTCCAATACTAATGCAATGTGATTGCTAATCAGAAAAATTTACAACAACAACAATGAGCCTCTATCTTACATGCAGTCGGCTACATGAATCCTTCTTCTCTATCGTGTTCTATTAAATGTCAAATTTTTATTTAAATTTAATAAAATAAGATCATTTTTATACTTTCTAATAAAGTCTTTTAAGTCCACATTTACCTTTCTAAACATAGGCCACTTCTAATCTATCTACTCTTTTAATTTCTTCATCGGATGATCGACATTTTATGTGAGTAAACCATTTTAAACTACTCTCTCTAATCTTATCTACCACTGGAGTTACTCCAACCTTTTCATGGATTATTCATTTTATATTTTGTTTTTAAGTGTAACATTGCTCATCCACCTGAGCATTCTCATCTTTGCAACGCTTACTTTTTATGCTTGTCTTTTATTGGCCAATGTTTTGTGCCATAAAGCATTATAGGTCTCTCCACCATCTTATAATTTTTTTCCAAAGTCTAAGCATTACTTTTCTATCACACAATACCCCGATGCAGTCCTCCACTCCAACTATCCAGCTTGAATCTACTAATAACATTTCCATTATTTCACCATCACTTTGAACAATATACTCGAGATATCTAAAATGTTCTTTTTTTTTAATGACTTGATCACCCATGCCACAACTCCACTAGATCTTTTACATCTAAAATTACACTTCATATATTCATTTTTAGATCTTCTCAAACACAAGCCTTTAGACTCTAAGGCCTGAACTCCATAATTCAAGTTTCTCTTGAACTAACTCTCTAGTCTTATTAACAAAAAAATATCATTAGGAAAAAGCATACACCAATGTACAACCTCCTGTAAATGTCTAGTTAGAACATCCATAACTAAAGCAAAAAAGACATGGACTTAAAAGACCGATCCTTGATGTAATCCAAGTGAATAGGAAAATACTTGGTCAATCCTCTTTGTCTTTGAACACAAGTGATAGCTCCAACATACATGTCCTTAATGGCTTGAATATATGCAATATTAACACCTTTCTTTTCTAACACTTTCCAACACATCTCTTGGAACTTTATTATATACTTTTTCTAAATCAACAAATATCATATGCAGATCCTCCTTACTCTCTTTATACTATTCAATCACACTTCTCAACAAATATATAACATCCATAGTAGACCTACTTGTCATGAAACCAAATTGGTTTTAAGAAATTTTTGTATCATATTATAACCTATACTTAATTACTCTCTCCCATAATTTTAAGGTATGACATATCAACTTAATTCCTTTATATCTTGCACAGCACACTCTTATGCATCACATTTATTTTTAAAAATAGGAACCAATAAACTCTGTCCACTCATTTGATATTTTTTAGTCTTTAAAATAATATTTAAAAGATTAGTATGCGAAGAAATTCCTTAATCTCCTAAGCATTTTCACAGTTCTATTGGAATATCATCAGATATTACTATGTCTTCACAATTATTTCTTTAAAATCTTTCAAACTTCAATTTTGCGATGATGAAAACAAAAAAAAAAATTTGCATTTAGAGTACTAAGGTCGCTGAAGTTAATCGTATTCTCACAAACTTTTTTGAAAAGTTTATCAAAATATCTCATCCACCTATGTCGAACATACTCTTCTAAGAAAATCATTTTATGAACTTCATTTTTAATGCACTTTATTTGAACTAAATCTTTATTTCTCATATCTTTTTACTCGGCTAATTTATTCATACATCTTTTGCTTTCTTTAATATTCAAATTCCATTAAAAATCTAACAAGCAAGGTTTAATGTTCGGTATTCTAAGAAATTTTTTGTTCTACCAAATAACTTTTATCCAACACAAGGCTGAATTGTTTTTTCATGTATGTATTTACTTATATTTTATCAACTAAAATGATATATACAAATAGCATGTTCTTTAAACTAAAATTAAACTAAGTTAAATAACACAAATCATCAATTTTAATTATAAATAAATAGTATAAAATATTTGAAAAATTAATAACTTAAGCAAGAACATTCCTCATTGGTTAGGGTTATATTACTTTCTTAGAATCTCTATGATCCACTCTATATCTATCTCAATTTTTAGAGCTTTTATATCTAAACTCATTTTTATAACAAAACCTTATTTTTATCTTCTTTTTTTTTGTGCATTTTGGCTTCACCTCCAATTGTTTTTATTAATCAAAGTTTTTTCTTTTAATTTTCCAAACACTTTTGTGACTTACATAATTTCACTTGTTATCTTTTTCAATATAGTATTAGCTTATTTACGAACATCTCAAATTCTAAGATTTTATAGGTTAATTTTAAAAGTATTTTTAATAGCATTTTTTAAGCACCTCTATCTAATCTTAGATAATATTTTGATTTATTTTCCATCTTTCATTACTTCATCTTAAATTCTAAAATAAGTAGTGGATGTTAAGTATTTAAACTTTCACCTGTAATGACTTTATAATATTTAAAATCTAAACGATTTATTTTCTTTATTAGAAAATAATCAATTTACATTTTATTAGGTCATTTCTTATAACTTATAATATGATCATCTCTTTTCTTAAATAAAGTATTAGCAATTATAAAATCATAAGCTAAAGCAAAATCTAATATGATTCTATTTTTTTTTTTTTTTATTCACTTCAAACTCATAACCACTATGAATGATTTTGTTATCGTTGTCGGGTCCCAAGCCTCGGATAAGAAAAGTAGATGGTTGCATTAGGCAATGACAACCAACACAACTTGTTGAAAAATCATGGTATGAATCCTTTGATATATTGTCTCACCCGGAAAAATCGACAATTACTTAAATTGTTCTCACTTCCTTAATAGATTTACATATGCTATTATCACATTGGGAAGAAGCTCTTACTTTAGCAGCATGTTTGATCAATCATGCCCCTTATAGCTCTAATGACTTTTAGATATCATTTCAGGATCACGTGGAAGAAATTGTTGCACAAGTCATCTCAAATTTTCATCTTTCGGTTGTGTATAGCCTTTGTATGCTTTCATAAACATCAAGGTGACTTCATGTACATTGCATTGCCGTTTCCTAGTCTGTGCTGCTCATCAAAAGTGAAATCAATGTTATCATTCTTCTACTCAATGGAGCTCATCACCATGTGTGTTGTCTTTCATGAAGGCAGATATATTTTTCTTGTAAATTTAAATTCTAGAGACTAAAGGGAGAATTGTACATTAACTCAAAGTCTCGATTATGGGTAGTGGAATCCTTGAGAATATGGTAGCTATGACGAGGGAAACTTAGGCATAAGTGATATAAACCTGGATTCTAGTGGTGACAAATTGCAAAATGAACCAGTCGATCATGAAGTAGGTGAATTGGAACAAAGTAGTAATAAACTATGAGAAATGGAAAATGAAAGTCTAGATTCACCTCAATTTTCAGTCGAGAATACTTTCATCATATATAAAACTAGTATATTGAGCCAAGCGTTTGTTAAGAATGTTCTTTAAGTCTGAGGCATATAAAAAACTACTACCATGATGTAATTCCGAAGGTATTATTGAACCCATCTACGAATTTGAGCTTTCTAGTAAAATCAAAGATCACATAAGTTCTTATGTGTCTAACCATCACCTGTCAGAATAAAACCAATCATTTGCAAATCAATTATTTATTGTATTTATTCCTAATATTGTGTCAGAACTCTCAATTAACTGGAAGTCAAAAGCTGCTATGAATAAAGAGATGAAAGCCTTGCAGAAAAATAAAGCTTTGGAACTAATTGATCGTCCATTGGGAAAACAATCTATTAGGTTTAGATGGGAATTATACCATAAAGGACTAGGCAGATGGCACAATTGTATGATACAAAGCAAGGTTGTTAGCAAAAGGCTACATCCAGATCCATAGGATTGATTATATATAAACATTTGCATGCATAACTAAAATCATCACAGTTATGAGTCTTGTTAATTTTAGCTGCAAATCAGGATTTATTTATTTATTTATTATTTCGTAGTTTGGTGTAAAGAATACCTTTCTATATGGAGAATTTTTTGAAGCTTTCCTAGATCTTCCACCATGATGCATTATTTCAACAATGCACAGTCAGAAGGTATATAAACTGAAAAAAAAAAAAAAAAAAATCATTGTATGGACCAATGGAAAATTTAACGTGGTATGTTGGTGCACTTCCTCTAGAATTTTTAATATGCTTTTATATAATTTTAATATATATTAATATGCCCCCTTTATTTGATGTTTACCGTATTAAATATTCAAGTTAATGCTAGCTTTTGGCTGTCAAGAAAGCAATTTTGCCACACTTTATTTTTGAAGAAATAACAAGAGAACATCATAATACTGGTATATGTGGATGACATGATTGCTAGAAATGATACAGAAGAATGGAAAACCTTTTCGCGAAATAGTTGCCCAAAGATTTCGAATTGAGAGATGTAGGCTCATCAAAATATTTTCTTGGCATTGAAATATCTCGATCCAATAAGATAGTATTTTTGTTTTGAAGAAAGTACACCTTGGATTTTTTACATGGGATTGAAATATTAGCATACTAACTAACAATAACAAATATACTAATAGAACAAGAGTTGAAGTTGTGTTCAGCTAGGCCGAGCCCCAATTGATAAAGGGAGATGCCAAAGGCTTTTGGGGGAGACTAATGTACTTGTCTCATTCAAGCCTATATCTTTCTTACTCATTTAGCATTGTCAAATAACTTATGCATGTTCTTGGAGAACAAGCATTTTAAGACATCTAAAGTATGCTTCTAGAAAAGGAACTTTGCTCTTTAACAATAAAGATCATCAGTGCATAGATGCATATATTGATGTGGATTGGATTGAATAGACATATCATAGGCTATTATATTTTGTGGGTGGTAATTTTGTAACATTAAGAACCAAGAAACAAATTATTATCGCCGACTCGACTGCATTTGAGGATTTCGAAGCACGTCCCTTTGAATATGTGAATCTCATCTCTTTCATTATTTGAGTTTTGCATCCAAACATTCAATCTGACTATTTTTATGACTTCAAAGTTGTATGTGGCATTGCTCATAACCTGTCATAACATGATCGCACAAAGTATATTGATGTTGATAGATTTTTTCATTTCTTTCCTAACATACTGTTTTAACATTTCTCCTCAACTTGGTGCATATATATATATCACACAAGCCCAACTTGCCTACAAATTTATTGAAGCGGCCAATTGATCTTTTCATCCAACAAACCCTAAACTCTAAACCCTAAACCCTAAACCCTAAACCCTAAATTCTAAATCCTAAACCCTAAATACTAAATCCTAAACCCTAAACCCTAAACAAAACCTATTCAAAAAGAAAGAAATTTTAAGACTAAATAAAATGAATAAAAATTCGCATAACACACATTACTTCATTTCTTTCCTAACATACATAACATGCATATAGATGGACCCTAAGCATTAAAATATCTGGCATTGTTCATTAAGATACTTGCTTGTTTAGATTGTAGATAGCTGTACAATTGGAATGTTTTTATGTAATATATAATTCTAATTAGATTGAATTGCTTCATTGAAGGGTGTGCATTGTAAATATATACCCATTCATCAAACAAATTAGGGGAATTTACATACATGCCAGACAATTCTTATATATTTACCTCTCTAACACTGAAAACTCTAATATTTACATAATTAATACTTAAATTTTAATTTTACATAAAAAAATAGTATTTAGGTGTTAGATAAGAAGTGTGTGCAATGCATGTAAATCTTCCAACAATTTATATACAGATCTTTTTTCTTATATAAATAGCAGTGTCAAGAAGTACGATAGTATATGTATGTCTCAGATTTAATTTCTATTTATTGTTGCACTTAAGCTGTATATATATCAATCATTGTTTCATGTTAACTGTTTCATTAACTCCCAAATATTATCCTTCTGATCCTCTTCTGTTTTCGATTTTCCAGATATTTATTCATAGCAGGTTCTTGAGATGGAAGCAATTTAGAGGACTCCTGCAGTTAGCAGGTTAGCAGTTCTATCTTATATTTATTAATTAAATAGAAACCTGAACTTGGTACCTTGTATTAGGAGGGTTGGTAACAGCTGATATTTGTTTTTTTATTTGCCTGAGATTATAAATCATCCTTTAGTTTTGCTGTCATAATCCGATGCCCTAATTTCAGTCTTCCATGGCTTCTAAAAAAAAAAAGATAAAATTTGATATTTACATAAATAGGTTTTTTTTTTTTGTGAGTGAAATATATATTTTATATAAAAAAAATAATGATAATGTTATTTTTGATGTGATATTAGAAATTTAAATAATATTTAGATAAATATTAAAAGGGTCATATTGTATATTATTTTTTTATTATATATTAATCATAGAAATTATGTATTTTTGGTTTGTAAATAATATTAGAACAGGGAAGGTTTATTATAAGAATATGATGAGTCCAACAACTAGAATAATTATTATAGAGGTAAAATAAGCTCTATCTATATAATTATTTAGCAGATAATAAATATTTATTATAAATTCATGATGGAATAATAAAATATATAATGCAAATCATTCTTTTTCAGGTTTTTGTAGCATGTTTTAATATTTTTTATTAAATCGCTGAGAATATATAATATATTATACATTTATCTTATATTTTATTTTGTAGCATGTATGAAATTCATTTTGAAGACACTTCAATCGTGCTTTAATTTTTTGGAGGTCGTTGTCGATGGAAATGGGTGAGAATATTTTGATCATTTTTCCCATTAAATTAAAGTTACATAAGCAAGTAATTAAAAATTATGATATTGCAACTTAATTTTTATTAAAATGATCTTAAAAATTAACACATACTGGCATTTATTATTAAATAATTCAATATTTAATAATAAAATATTAAATATAACTATTAAATCATTTAATTCTAACCCATAATTTTTTTATTCAATCTTGAATATTACACTCTCAAAACAAATTGAAAATGAAAATTGAAACTAAAACATTAAAAAAAAAACTTATTTTGTTCCATGACGACACACCACTGCTTAATCAGTCCTTGAGATTTCTCTCTCTAGAAATTAAGTTATATTTTTATAATAATTTCTCATCTCTCTCTCTCTCTCTCTCTCTCTCTACTTGTAATACTTAACCCAAGCCACATGAGACTGATCCTCCACCTTCTCCAAAGTCCCAATCACCCAATCCAACCAGCACTTCTTCTCCTTCTCCCAATACAGAACCCCCAAACAACCGCACGCCGAATCGCACCTCCTCCTGCACTCCTCCACACCCACCCCTTCCGCAGCCTCCCCATACCTATTCACAAAGCTCTCCACTCCCGCCACCTTATAATACTCCCCCGCCGCCCCTTTCCCCTTATAACACCTCGCCGGCGGCGGCGCGCAGTCTTCCCTCCATCCGGCGAGTTGGCCCGGCGGCTTCGGACACGCCACGCACATCTCCTTGGCGCAAACGCCCATTGCGCCGCAGGCTGAGGGAAGGCGGCAGCGGTTTTCCCAGCCGAGTTCGCCGGAGAAGACGGCGAAGACCCGTTCCCACGCGCGGTAGTCGACGGGGGAGTAGAAGGTGTATGCGACGAGGTTGCCGTCTTCTTCTATGCGGATGAAGGTGAGCGTTCCGTTGTATTTTGGACGGCCGGTGATGAGGCTGCCCAGATTAGGCTCTAGAATGAATCCCAGCTCGTATGCGTATGGTACTCCATTTTTCTGATTTGTCTGTACATAATATATTAAAAATAATTAATTGTTATAATATATTTATTTTATTTTATTTATAAATGATGAATAATAAAATATAAATTATGTCATTGATGTCCTTTCGTTATTATTATTATTATTATTTTTAATGATACCTCATCTTGTGATATGTTTGATTAATTCTAATTATTCGACATTTAATTTAATGACCAGATGTTTTTTAGATAGTTTAAAGAAATAAAAAATGATTAAATTATAGATATATTTATATTAGATAATTAATTTATAAATTTTCTTTTTATTAAAGGGAGGATAATCAAAAGTAGTTTACTAGTTATTGTATTTATTTTAATTGATTAATAATATATTAATTGTATTAAATAAATTAAATAATTATAAGATTTATTATAACAAATTTTGATCAATATGTTGTGATAAATAGTTTTTTTTATTTGATATGATGAGTTCAAAATCTCTCAATATTTTTACTTTTTTATACAATTTTGATAAAATTTGGAGCATTTAAATGTAAAAATATAAGTTGAAATAAGTTTTATTATCTTTTAAAATGGTAAACAAATATTAGTATTATGATAATTAAAATTTAAGAGGTATATATAAAACTTACCTGAAATATTATATTCTTTACTCTTATCTTAGTTTTGAATTAAGATGTTTGTTTCAATGTTTAATTATTTTAAAATTTATTTAGTATAAAAATAATCAACTAAAATTTATATTACATTTAATTTTATTTCAAAGAAAATTTTAGTAAAATATTATGGCATAATAATTATTATTTTTTAAAAATGCATAAATTTTTATTAATAAAATATTAGTCTGATTTGACTTGTCTGTATCCATACCTGCGGGTCGGCTCTGAAGGTAACCGATTTTAGCCCATTTCCGGCGATCCTCATTATCCCATCGCCGGTCGAGTACAGAAGCGGCTTCCTGCCGGTGATCTTATTCATATAAAGCGCGAGTCCGCCGGAGTCAGCTGCGAGACTATATCCACCGAGTCGACTCACCAGCTTCTTTCCCACCGGAAGCGATTGGCCAACAAGCAGAGTGTCCGTAGGGTGTTCGAAGCTTTGCCACAAAGAACTCCCCCGCGAATCCACGAGCACAATGTTACCGTTAGGGAGTAAGCGGAGAGCTTTTACGCCTTTTCCGGCGGTTTTAGAAGAGAAGGCGATAGATCCGTTGGCGTCGGTGAGGCGAAGATCGCCGTTGGCGAGGAGAGAGAAGACGGCGTTCTCAGCTACAGGGCGAGAAGGGTTTGCCGTCCAGACGAAGCGGAAGATGGATTCGGAGCGGGTAGTGCCCATGCGGAGGGCGAGGTAGAAGGAGGAAGGAGTGGTGTTGAAGAAGCAGAGTTGGAAAGGGGAAGTGGCGATGGGGAGGACGCGGTAGCTGGCGGAGTATTCGGCGATGTAGGGGCCGAATTCGCCGGAGTTGGAGTAGGAGAAGGTTTGGGAAGGAGGGACTTCTGCGGTGGTTGAGGAGGAGAGGAGGAGGAGGAGGGGGAGGAAGACGAGGAGAGGGGAGGTTGGAGAGGCCATGACTTGGGAGAACGAGAGATGGGTGAAGAAGGGAGTAGAAAGGTGGGGTATTTATAATGAGTTTGTCTGATTTTGAGTGGGAGGGGGTGAGATTAAAAATAATATACTTTTGTATTTTAGTAATTTGGTATATATTAAAATTAATGTGTAGCATATTTTCCAAAGTCTTTTGATAATATATATATATATAAGATTTACATAAATACTACTCAATTTCTGCATAAAAGAGTAAGATCTAAATTCTGATATTTATATTTTTATATGATATTAAATATTTAATTATTATATATAAATCAGAAGAATTTTGTAATCTTAATTTCTATATATTTATGCATATAATATATTTATTTTTAACAATTTTATCTTTGAATAATTAGATGTATTTATTTTTAATATGATATTAAATATTTAAGTGTTATACATAAAAATAGAGAAAAAATTATAAATTAAATATAAAGGTATTTTGATATAATGGAGCATAAGAATTCATGTAGCAGATCTTATATAAGTTGAATAAAAATTTCTTGTTGTTATTATAAATATTAAAATTTAAATATTAAATATATAAATATATAAGAATTATGTGATATATATAAAAATTTCATGATATCTAAATATAAATACTCTAATTTAGTTTATATCTCTAATGTCGCACATATCTCTTAAACGTTTGACTCAGCAAATTCTAATTACCTTCAATCCTATCATATGCTAAGAGAGAAAAAATAGGAATTAGTTTTTTTTATATAATTTTATTTTCAATATTTATGTTTAAATTTTTTAGAATGATTTTGTTCGATATTATAAAATTAGATTTTTTTTTTATACTTTTTTTATATATTTTTAATGTTATATATATCATTTCATTGTTTAATTTCTTTTATTTGTTTGCTATAGTATTACTTTTATACCCAATTAAATAAGAAATAATAATTTTATTGCATGAATTTTATATCCAAATTATCAGCTCTTAGAAATAAAAAAAAAACAACACATTAAGTTCTCCACATCATTAAAATACATGTAATTGCAATGCTTGCAAGATTTCTCAAATAAAAAATATATTTTTGATTGGTTAATATGTTTATTTGATAAATAATAATTACTATTGTTATCTCTAAAAGTGATTATATAATCGTTATCAAAAAGCAGTATTTTTAATTATCATAAGTCTTATATATATATATACATATATATATATATATATATATATATATATATATATATATATATATATATATATATATATATATATATATATATATATATATATTCATTTCATATTGAGCTTCATTATAGCCATTATGCTATTAAATTTAATTCTAAAAAACTTCTCATCATAAAAAGTTAAAAATAAATAAATTTACAATCAAACAAAATATAGTAATTGGCAAAAAAATAAAATTCTGAAAAAACTAACTAAATGAACTCTTATTACTGAATAAGCGCTCAACAAGTATGCAAAGAAAATTATTATTATTATTATTATTATTATTATTATTGATTATATAAAAATGATATATATATATATATATATAAAAGATGATATATTATAAAATATATATATTTGAGCAGTTACGTTAGGCAAAAGAGGTTGGTGCATAGGCTAAAATATGCTCGAAGAATTATTTGGAATTAGTTCAGATTTTTTGTTTGACTATAATAATTTTATTATTTTCTTAAATTATAAGAAAATTATTATCAATTTTAAGTAAAATATATATATATATATATATATATATATATATATATATATATATATATATATATATATATATATATATATATATATATATATTATATATTTTAAATCTCGGTTGTTTTTCACAACAATTTTAAAGGGATTATTTTAAATTCATGTTATCTTAATTATTTATAAAAAAAATTTATTTAGAAAATAGGCTTATCATAATAAAATAAATATTTAACAAATGTCTGAAGGATTTTTTTTTTTTTGCTTTTGGTTTTCGGTAAGAGAGAGAGAGAGAGACGCTTTTTTTTGTTTTGTTTTTTGATTTCGGTAGAGAGAGAGGTTTTATTAATTTGTTTAATTAATATAATTATTTAAAATATTTAAAATATATAATTTAAAATATTTTTATAAAATATTTAATAACTAAATATTTATATATTAGTTATTATTAATTTATTTATATATATAATTAAACATATAATTTAAAATATTTTTAATTATATATATAAATTTAGAAATTTATTTAATAATTTTATTAATTAATATAATTATTTAAATATATAATTTTTTATTAATTTTTGTTAATATATAATTTAAAAAATATTTAAAATATATAAATAAATAATTTTTAATAAATTATATAAATATTTTATAAATTATATAAATAAAGTAATTATATTTATATTTATTTAGTTATTTATATATTTAAATTATATAAATATTTTTAAGTTATTTAATATATTTATAAAATATTTAGTTATATATATATATATATATATATATATATAAATAAAATATTTTATAAATTATTTTTATTATATATTTTAATATTTTAATATTTTTTATTTTTATAACTTAAAATATTTTATAAATTTAAATATAAATATAATAAAATAAATATATATATAATTACTTTATTTGTAAATATAAATATTTATATAATTTATTGTATTTTATATAATATAAATAAATAAATTATAATACTAAATATTTTAAAATATAAATATCTAAATTATTTATATAATTTAATTTTTTTTTGTTTATTTGTTTATTAATTATATATTTTAAATAAATAAATTTTAAATAAAATAAATAACTATTATTATGTATATATATATATATTAATATATATATATATAATATATATATATATAACTAATTATTTATTTATATATTTTAAATATTTTTTAAAATAATTTATATAACTTAAAAATATTTTATATAATTTAAATACAAATAACTAAATAATTTATATATGTATATATATATATATATATATAATATATATATGTATATATATATATATATATATATATATATAATTACTTTATTTATATAATTTTATAAAATATTTATATAATTTATTTCTTTCTTTATTTATTTTAAAAAATTTTTTTATATTTTAAATATTTAAATTATATATTAACAAAAAATTAATAAAAAATTATGTATTTTAAATAATTATATTAATTAATAAAAAGTTATTAAATAAATTTCTAAATTTATATATATAATTAAAAATATTTTAAATTATATATTTAATTATTTATATATAAATGAATTAATTAATAACTAAATATATAAATATTTAGTTATTAAATATTTTATAAAATATTTTAAATTATATATTTTAAATATTTTAAATATATTAATTAAAATTAATAAAATCTGTCTCTCTCTAGAAATAAAAAAAAACAAAAATTCATAATATTCATTCTTCAGATTTATATTTTCAACTTGAATATTTATAAAAATATTTCTCATTTAAAAGTTTGAGAAAATATATTATTTTGATGTAATAATAAAGATTTATCTTATTTAAAATTAAAAATTAAAATTTAAATTTTAATTAAATAAATAAATTAAAGTATATGTAATAATCAAAAAACAAAACAAAATAAAAATTCTCTCTCTCTCTCTCTCTCTCTCTCTAGAAAACCAAAAGCAAAAAAAAAAAAAAAAATTTTCTACGGACTATCATTTATAATTATTGTGTATCACTAGATATTTAAATAAATTTTTTTGTCTTACCTAATTAAAATTAATATTAAGCCTATTTTAAAAATAATAACTTAAAATAATCTTCAACCGTCCAAGTGGACAGTTGACTCACCCGCACTTTTTATTTTATTTTGAAGAGATAAACTTGCTGACAAAGCAGTCCAAAACCGTACACAGAAGGGACGAAATCTACCGACGCCGCCGACGGCTTCGATTTTCCCTGCCTTCTTCGTTGTAATTCTCATGTTTGACTCAATCATAAATAAATAAATAAACAAATATATATATAACCTTCCTCTATCATTAAAAGTCAACAACGTGGCTCAACGATTTTTATATGTATGTCAATGTATTAGAAAATAATTAACTGTGGGATGTAATTTAAGAAGTTGATATTTATTTATATGTTTATTATTATTATTATAGATTAATGTTTAATATATTATATAATAATTTTAGGGCAGTTTATTTCTTTCATAAATGTTTAGTAATTATCTGGTTTTGAAAATTTATGATAGTTGATAAAAATTATAAGATTTTTTTTATTGAACATTTTGAAAATGAAAAAAAAAAAATCTAAGTCAATTTAAAAGATTTCACTAGTATCATAATTTATAAGTATATTAAAAAATGATATCTTGAAAATATATTGATATACTATTATAAGCAGGGGCAAAGCCAAAAAATTTTGTTTGTGAGAGCATAAAATAATAAATTTTAATAATATCTTTAATATTTTAATTTGAGATTGAGACTTACATAAGTAATTTTTTATTTTAATATAAATAAAAAAATATGATTGTAAAAACTTATAAATTTATTATATTATCTGAAATTTTGCCAACCAAATTTTTTGATATTGAAGTTATTGTATAATATCAACATAATTAAATTTGTTATTATTTAATAAAAAAAATTAATAAGATTATGCAAGTGATTTTTTATAACTATTAATACAAATTATGACAATAAATCTAATTAAATAAAAAATTATGTAATCAATTAAACTTATAAACAATTTTAATTTAATTAACTTAACTTTTTTTATTAATATTAATTAATAATTACTATAATGTAACCTTTGTCTTGATTGGTTTCTGTTTGAAAAAAAAAGTTTGGTATTGTGACAATGGAATTTCGCTATTTTGATGAAAACCTTATTTTTTTCATCTATCTAAATTACAAAATCAAAGAAGTGAGAAATCTAAAGTTAACACCTTTCCTCAATTCATGTTGCATGCTTCAATTTATGTAAATCATGTAATTAAATTACAATGAGATTTACTAAATCAAATAGGCAAAATGATCAGAAATAGGAGTTAGATTTTTGCAACATTTAGAGGTTGTTTGGCTGTACAAATGATTTAACTCAATTGGCATTTAGTAAATTCAGTAAATCTTGGTTTAATAAATATTGTGAATGTTAAATCTAGAAAATAATTTGGTATGATAATAGTTAAATCCTCTATTATTTGGTTAATTATATCAAGATTTAAGTATATATATTTTATTTAAAATTTAAATAATGAATATTTAGAGGTTATTTTTTATTATATTTTTTATCACAAAATAAAACTAAAAAAAAATTAATTAAATAATTAAGCCAAGAAGATGTAAGCTAAGTAATTAAGAATATAATAATGTAAATGAAAATATTAATTGAAATTATAAATATTTAAATGATAGTTATAAAAGCACGAAAATAAATAAATAAATGATAGCGATTAATGTATCATTCTTAATATTATTTAAATAATCAATAAAATATATAATTACCTATGTTTGACTATAATCGAGCATATTTAATAAGTGAATTAAATAATAATTTATATTTAGTTTATTTATATAAAATAATAATCATAATTAAATTAATTATAATATATTTATCATAGTATAATATATCAATTAATTATAAATCTATTAATCAATCATAAAGTAGTAAGCCTATATTAATTACATCTAAGTCTATTAAATTATAATTACTCAAGATGATATATTAATTAATTATTATCAATAATTTAACATTAGTTAAAATTAAATCAAAATAAAAATAATTTAAGAAAAGGTTTGTTTGAAATTCTATTTGTACTTTCTTTGCATGAAAAGAGAAGGTAGACATCGAAAGGTTATCATGTATTCCTTATTTCTCCCATCCTTACGTTCTTCTTCTTGTCTAAATCAGATAAATAACCAATATGATTTAGTAAATTTAACTATCTTTAACGATTACAACTGAATTTAACTTGTCCAAAAATACCCTGGCATTTAAGTTAAATAAATCTCCACAAATCCTACAATTCTCCTCTCGAACTCCACTGCTGCAACAGATCCATGATTATAAATATGAATGGTGAAAACTAGCTTCCATGGTTGAAGTAAGAGATATAGGAAGGAGTATTCATTGTAGGAGGTATAATGAGAGGTTTGTTTGGTAGATTTCCTTGTAGGAGGGGAGTGTTAGAACCAAAGATTCATGAACCACATCACCTAGAGCTAAGAGTATAGTAAGAAGTGAAGTAGAGAAAATAAATAGTATGAGAGAGATAAGAGAGAGAGAGAGAGAGAGAAGTTATGAAATTTATTAATTTAAAAGTTCTCTTAGTACAATGATTGATATTGAGGACGTCTTAACCTCTTTTATAATATTTGACTCTTTATTTATAGATTTAGGTTGATACAAAGTTTTTTATTTTTACTTTTTTGCCATTGTTTGAGTAATAAAATGACAATAAGTAATAATCTTGAGCTCAATAAAGATTTTGTTCATCATTCTGAATAATATTTGTTGCAAGCTAACGAATTCTGAATTGATGAACTCCAAGTTAACTTAATTTAATGACCCTTGATTCGATAACCCTAAATTGGGTCCTCAAAGGTTTTATTAATCCTCAAATGATTTGGCCCTAACAATATTTGATTACACAAAGAGATAGATGATTAAGAAGGTGGTTATCAATCTCAGTAGTGATGACATACATTGGTGCTAATGACAATGGCAAAAATTGACATTATTGTTTATATTAAATACTAGCATTAGTGGCAATGGTGAGCATTATTGTTAGTAGTAGTAATAGCCTTTGATTTTATTGATGACAATAGACTTCAATATTATTATTAATAGTAACCATCAATTTTATTTGTTATATGGATGTAGATGTTAAATATTAGTCTTATTAGTGACGATATGTATCTTAGTGTTGACGTAAAATGTTATCAATCTTATAAGCAATATTAGTTATCAGCATTTGTGTTGATGCTAGTTATTAATGTTAGTGTTGAAGGTCGTAATCATCAATCATAATTATCAACCTTGTTGGCAATAACATACATTAGTGTAGATAATATGGGAGTTGGCTCATAGTTACGATATGCATTGTTGTTGTTGATAATGATAACAAATTGTAGTATTTGCAATGCCATGCAAAAATATTATTATCAATAATAGATGTCAATGTTTTTGGTGATAAAAGGAGTTCTATTTATTGGCAATATTGAGCAACAAAGTTATTGATGATGGTAAGTATTGACGAACATTAACATTGATGTTGATTACTAGTACAGCCATATTAGTAATGCGGGGTGTGAGCCTTATTGGCAATTTAAAACATCAATGTTATTAGCATCAATGATGAACATTAGTCTTATGAGCTATAAAAAGAATCAACATTATTAGTAATGACGAGCTTTAATAGTATTATTTGAGATGGCTTACATCAACCTTAGCAGTGATGGCGAATGTTTACTTGTTAGTAATAACAAATGTTTATTGTGCTGAGAATAGAGGATATCGATCTTAATGACAACAATTAAGCTCAAATTTTCCCATGAAGATACCCAAACTTTACTTATAAGACTCACAAGATCACTCTTAATGTCGTGGCCAAGAACTTCCACCACAAGTCACTTGCGCTTTTCATTTTGTGCCTTAGTGATTTTTGAGTAATTTATTTCAAGAATTTGTGTGCATGTCTTCAAGGGAGTCTAATATTAATCTCTCCATTATTATCAGGTGTGTAAATGAGTCGAGCTTGAGTGAGCAAAGTAAATGTTTGTGTTTATCTCGTGGAAAAATTTGATTGTTTGAATTATTAAGATAACAACAAGAATAAAAATTAGTTGAACCATTGTTGCCTAGCCTCTACTGTTAAAACATTGCCGCCTAACCACCACCACCTTTTGATCACCGCCTCATAATATCTATCATTCGACTACAATTATACAATTGCATTTATTCCTTACTAGCTCATCAATATTTCTCATTCCCCTCATAAAAGTTTGTTAACAAATTGTACTATTTTATCTCTTTAGGAGACATGTTAAGTCACGACGAAGAATATTAATTAAGCCTAAAGATGAAGTTATTTTAATTATGAAGATAATAAGAAGAATAATAATTAATTATACTTAACTTGAATTTAAATATTTGATTTTTTTTAGTTACTCAAAATTAGTTGATTTATTTTGAAAATATTACTATATAACTCATATATTATTATTTTGACTTAAATATAATTCATTTCAAAATGACTTAATTAAATAACACAAAAATAATAATTAAAAGACATAAAATTCATTTCAATGTTATAATTTTTTACTTAAATATAATATTACAAAATATTTATTTTGTTTTTTTTTAAATAATGAGCAATAATATTTACATTATTCTATATTTAATAAAGTTGAATTAATTTGTAAATATTGGTAAAATTTTATAATCGTGAGCCACACAGATGCCGCCGCCGTCTCCGGCGCGCCGCCGAACATCCAATCCTCAATCTTCCCACGGTCGGCGAGCCTAATGGCGGCCGGCGACCTCCGTCACTGCCTAAAGCCCAGGCCCACCTGAGCCTTTTCTCTTAAAAATATACAAATAAGGCCTGCAAGTTAATTTTATCTATTGTCCCATTTGAATAGGCCCACGGAAGAAAATTGTCCACTAATACTCCTCCCTTATCTTTTAACGCTTTATAAAGCATCATTTTTCTCTTTAGAGTGTTGTGTGTTTTAGTATATTAGGCATATAAATTAAAAAAAATATGTATGTTTTGATTTTTTTTAATATTTCGTTTAAAGTAAAATTAAATTTAAAATATTCTTAATAATAAATTTATAATGCTTAAAAATACAATTTTTGATGAATTCTAAATTCATATCATGCCATCTACTAAATGATCATACACATCATCAACTCCACTAGTCATGCCCTATATTTAATTTGAATTTATATCCAATCAACTAAAATAAATATTTTAAAGTTTATTTTATAACCAACCAAAGAATTAAAAAAAAAATAGAATGTAACTAATTTACATTATATTTAAAAAATACATGTATCCTAAATAAATATATTTTTTCACAATTTAATTCTTTTAACGACCTCAAAGTTGAGATCTTAAGCTCATTAAATTCCTCTGATCGAGTTGTTTGCTTCAAATATATGCATGTTAGATTTAGAGATTGTGTATCGTTCAATCAATTCTTTGAAGCTGATAATTATATTTTAAGTATGTGATTTGTGCTCATTTGAACTTGAATTAGACTATTTTTTATAGTACTAAATTTATCTTAATTAGATATAAATTTGAGTAAATAATAATATTATAATAGAGAACATTGTAAAAGTTTAAGGTCTATTAGGGTCAATTTTTATTTTTTAAAAATACATTTGTTTAGTATAATTTTAAAAATATTTATTAATTTTTAAAAAAGAAATTCTATTATTTTAAAAATATTTTAAATAATTTTTAGATTAAGCAACATCACCAAATATATTTTATTTCTAATCAAAATATAAACAAAATAATATAAAAATAAAAATAATCACTCATGACCCCTTGATTAACTACTTGCATGAGAAAAATAGTTATTAAATTTAAATTTTTTGAAAATGACAATATCATAAATAACCATTGATTGATAGCACTACTCTAATATGGATAAATTAATCAATATCTTAAATTTAATTTAGAATAACTCACAAATCAATCATTATTTATGTTGAAGTCAAAATTGCCTTCTTTTATTAGACATTCTCTCAAATTTGACTCAATATTATTATTTTATCTATGAATAAATCTTTTAAAATTTTTGATCCACACCAACAATTTTATACAAAATAGATGAAATATGGTAGAAAAAATGCAGCCTAATTTATATTTAAATTGAGCAGTTTGACGAGATAAATTTAACGAGCATAATATCATTTA
Source organism: Cymbidium sinense (assembly GCA_021442155.1). Lineage (NCBI taxonomy): Eukaryota > Viridiplantae > Streptophyta > Magnoliopsida > Asparagales > Orchidaceae > Cymbidium > Cymbidium sinense. The sequence continues at coordinate 13,340,120 of CM038224.1, read as the reverse complement.
ATTCTGCGGTCATTAGGGAACTTAAATAATGAAAGAATGATATATAATTAAAAGATTTAATATAAATCGTTCAATATAATATTTTTGAGATTTTAGCTAAATTTTATTATAATAAATGTTTTCATATTTATAAATAAAATCTTATTATTAGTATGATGGTGGAGCCCACATCTAAACTTGAACTACCACTATAATACTACTATAGCTTTATATTTTGAATATTGTAACTTCATATATATATATATATATATATATATATATATATATTGCATTATTTTGTTAAGTTTTCATGAAAAAACTATGTAACTTCTTTTCTATTATCTTTGTGTACTAATTTTTTTTTTGTAAAGTTTAAATATAATATTTTTTTTACTTTATGGTTATGAATTTTATGACAAGTAATAAATATGCTAAAAATTATGCCAAAACACTTTATATAAAATATAAATAGCTTCAAAACTACATTATATATTTTAAAAAATAATTTATTTAAATATATACACACATTCTAACATTTTTTTTTGAAAAAGTTACATATAATATAAATTTTTTATCTATTTATATATCTAATATTTAAATCTTAATAGCTATAAATATATTATTTTTTATACATTAAAATGTGTATTTTATTTTAAAATATTCATGATATTATTTTTTATGTAATATTTAAAATTTAAAAATTATTTATATATGATATGGCTCTCAAAATACCACCAGTCAAAGCACAAATCTTAATTGAATGATTTATTTTTAAAATAAACGAGATCAAGAGACTTAAAATATCATTAATCTTGGGACATCAATTAAATCCCAAAAAAGCTCTCAAATGTGGAGTGTTTATAGTCAAATCGAAGCCCAATCGGATCTAATGAGCCTAAGATCTCATCTGTTTCATTTGGGCATCCAAATGCTCAAAATACATCAAATGATCGAAGGAGTCATTCGCCATCGAGGGAGTGGTGGTACGACATGAGTTTACTAGAATACCCTCCTCCCATCTATAAATACCCTCAGCTCACATGGGGAAGCTGAAGTGAAGAGAAGTGAAGTGAAGAAGAAGAAGAAGGGAAGAAGAACAGCAAGAAAGAAGAAGAAGAGTCCGAAGTGAAGAAGAAGAAGAAGAAGGCAAGGAAGAAGAGAGGAAGAGTCCGATCGAGAAGAAGAGGAAAAGTGAAGAAGGAAGAGAAAGAAAGCTCAAAGATCCCCAGAAAAGATCGCAAGACACGCCACCATCGTAATTATAATGATTTCCACGGTTAAAGATCTCCAACATCAAGAACTATTATAAACCGATCGCCACATTGTCCCTTTCTCAAGAATTCGTAATCCCATTCGGAAGATTTTGTACTAAAGGATACATAGTGGAATCTTTTTGGGCTAGCCCGTGGTTTTTCCCCTCTTTTTTTTAAAATTGAGGTGTCTCATGTTCATTCTTTAATTACCTGTGTACTAATCAACAAGCTAAGGCATAAATTTTACTCTCAACTGGTTTTCCCATGACAATTTGTCACCTGTAAAAACTCTTCCCTGAACATCCATGTTATGGCTAATATAACACTCCACAACGGCTTCCCGCCCAACTCCGCATTCTCAAAACCCATCCTGCCAGCCAAGTTGAGGCGAACGGAATCTCTTTGGAAGATCGCCGAATGGAGAGTCTCAAAATAAAATGATCCAGCTTTTGCAAGGACTACAGCTACTACGACAAACATATCTCCCCAAGATCGGTCATTGCGAGGAGGTCAAAACGCTAATCCTCCCGACAGGAGTTCCTCGCATGGAGAGTGATCTCTCTCGAACGCTAGTTCCACTCATCCATCGCGTCAACCGCTACTAATCCACCGACGTTGTTGATAGCTTCACACATGCTCATCTCATTAATCCCGCACATCATGACATTCGAGCAACGCTTAATACAAGATGAATTTCACCTTCAAGATAGAAATCATCTTCACCCACACCGCTGCATGAGGAGTCCTCACCTTTAAGCCATTCTTCGACATCCAATTCCGTGGTTTCAAGCTTAGCATTGATTCCTATGATGGGGCAACCACCCACGAACACATCGACCATTACAGGACTATCATGCATATCCAACGAGCTCCTGACACACTGCTTTGTCAGGTCTTTCCTGTTACCCTCAAAGGGCAAGCTCGCACTTGGTTCTATTCTCTTCCAAGGGGATCCATCCATACCTTTAACAAACTCGCCAGGTTCTTTGTGGAACAGTTCATTGCCAATCGGAGAATCATTAAAGATTCCTCCCATCTTTCCAGATCGTAACGAGGGTGAATCACTCAAAGAATACTGAGGTTCTCTTTAGAAGCTCGCCAAATACTGGGTAGACGAACTATTAAGAGGAGTTTTCCTTGGAGGACTCGCCCAGGCCTTTCTATTCGTCATTAATGGGACACGGTCCATGCCGACTTAGTTCATCGAAGCACAAATCTTCGATGAAGCTATTAATGCTCATCGCAAACAATTTGAACACAAAACGCAAAAAACACCCGGAAATGTGGATCGACGCCCATCAAAAGAAGCGACAAGGTAGTCATGATCTCCACGACCCCATATCAACAACGCGTGAACCTCGTAAAAGAGACATAACACGCCAACACATCTCGTGTTAACCTCCTGATGGCTATTCGCAATGAAGAACATATCAAGTGGCCGCATCCATTGAAACCGAATTCAGGAAATCAGGAGCAATATTGTCATTTTCATCGGCCGTGGACAGCATGTAGCATATAAGAGGAAGAAATCGAGACTCATTCAACAAGGATACTACGCTTTTATGAAGAATCAACCACCTCAAACAAACACACCTCCGCTTTGGGGCAACCAGGACAAACATCACAAAACAACCAAATAATCATCAAATAATTGGAGAAATCAAACTATCGCAGGAGGATCGATACTACATAATCAAGTTCTCGCATCGCCCAAAGAACCGAGTTGAAGAAGTCTCGTATTGATCATTCCATCACTTTCAATGACTGACGGAGTCCATATCCTCATCAAGATCCACTTGTCATCGCGCGGATCGGTGATCCTTGTTATAACGTTAAAAGAATTTTGATCGATAATGGGAGTTCTCGATGTCTTATTTTACTCAACTTTTCTTAACATGGGCCTAGCGCAAAAGCTCCAACCGCTCGGACCACTATATTGATAATCACCCGAGAAGGGACAATCACTCTTCCTGCACTCTGAGAATTCCCTCGACAAGTGACTCATTTAATACAATTCATAGTGGTGAAGTCGAGTGATATAATGCAATCGGGAGGCCCCTCCAATCAATTTTTCTGTTATCACTTGGCCTCATCTCAAGATAAAATTTCCTACCCCGGTGGAGTTGTGGTTTGTGGAAATCAACGGCTTCAATCATGTTATCTCGCAAAGCTCAACCGCCCTTCCATCACCTTCAAAGATCGAAGATCTTAACTTTCGAGATGAAAGAGTACCTCAAAAAGCTTCCCGTAGAAGATTTACTCTCAATAGCATTATCGATGACCAACCATTACAAGGTAAGTGGGATCTTTACTCTAAGAACAAAGGGAAAAGTATATAAATTTCTTACGCAGAATCAAGACATATTTGCTTGGAGTCCGCAGATATGCTGGGTCGACCCCAATGTAATCACGACTCCTCAAAATTAATCCAACGCTCAAACAATCATCCAAAAGAAGCGGAGTTTTGCACCGATCGCCTTCGCTATTGAACAAGAAGTTAACAAGCTCATAGAAGCAGGATTCATACGAGAAGTGCATTACCCCACATGGCTAGCAAATGTTGTCATGGTTAAAAAAATAAATGGAACATGGAGGATGTGTGTTGATTATACTGATCTTAATAAGGCCTGCCCAAAGGATAGTTTTCCTCTTCCTCAAATCGATCAATTGGTGGACGCTACATCCGGACATCAAATGCTCAGTTTTTTGGATGCTTATTCTGGGTACAATCAAATAAAGATGAACCCAATAGATGAAGAGGCTACACGCTTTCAAACATATAAAGGTTTATATTGTTACCAAGTCATGCCATTTGATTAAAACGCCGGTGCTACCTATCAACGCCTCATGAATAAGATTTTAAAGACGCTAGCCACACAATGGAGGTGTATGTGGATGACATGTTAGTGAAAAGCTTAGAAAAGTCACAACATATTTCGGACTTAGAAGCATGCTTTGACCTCCTTCGACGCTATAACACGACTTAACCCAACCAAGTGTGCTTTTGGGGTTACGCCCGGAAAATTTCTTGGATTTATGGTAACTCACCGGGATAGAGGCTAACCCCGAAAAAATCAAAGCTCTCCAAGATATGATTCAAGAATATCAAAGACGCTCAACGTTTGAATGGTCGATTATCCCGCTTCTAGCCTGGGACAAATACTTGCCATTCTTTAAAATATTGAAGGGAGCTAAAAATAATAATTTTCAATGGACCGATGAATGTCGGATGCTTTTGAGCAACTAAAAGAATATCTAGCATCTCCGCTATCCAAACCTATTCAAGGAGAAACGTTATACTTATATCTTGCGGTTTCTTCCCATAATAAGCTCGCTTTAGTGCGATGAAGATGGGGCACAACAACCAATTTATTACATCAGTAAAATTCTCTCTGATATAGAAAGTCGTTATCCATTTGCAGATAAAGTGGCGTTAATTTTCTCCGAAAATTGCGTCCATACTTTCAAGCTCACACCATCGGCGTTTACCGATTTACCATTAAGGGCCATCTTACGAAACCGAAGCATCCGAAGATTGATCAAATGGTGTAGAACTGGAAGAATTTGATATAAATTTTCTACTCGCCATAAAGTCTCAAATACTTGCAGACTTTATGGAATGCACCAACCCAACTCTAGAAGAGCTATCTCACGTGTCTTTCATCTCCTCGATGGACTCTCTACGTTGATGGAGCTTCAGAAGTCTGCCGGGGAATCCTACTTTCCCCAAAGAAAAATACCCTAGTATGGACTTCGCTTAAAATTCCGCAACTAATAACATGGCCGAATATGAGGCTCTCATCGCAGGTTGAGACTCACATCGACCAAGCCCAAAACTTAGTAATTCACCGACTCCCGCCTTGTCGCCTCCCAAGTTGGAGGAGATTTTAATACTCATAATCCTCAACCGGTGCAATATCTCCACTTGGTAAAATCTCTTCTTACTCATTTCAAGACACATCAAATCATCCACATACTACGAGAAGAATAAGGCCGACGCTTGCTAAGCTTGCTACCTCTACCACCGGAGATCTATTTAAGAGAAAGCATGTTGAAGAAATACATTTTCCTAGCATCCAAGGGCCATGGATAATTCAAACTATTGATGAGGAAAAGGAACGTTCGTGGATAAACCCGATCCTATCTTTTCTATAAGAAGGGACCCTTCCTGAAGATCCAACTTCCGCAACTGCCTCAAGACAAGCTTCAAACTTTGCTATTATTGGAGGTGAACTATACAAGCGAAGCTTTCTCGGTCCATATCTCAAATGCCTTCCACCTTGTATTACGCTGCTAAAAGAGGTTCACTCAGAATATGTGGGAACACCTTGGAGGAAGAGCATTGGCCCTTAAAATCATGAGGCAAGGGTTTTATTGGCCTACAATGAAACAAGACCTTGGAGTTCACAAAAAATGCTAAGTTGTCAATTGCATTCTAACCTCCCTCACATGTCGCATGCGAACTCTCATCCATTCAAAGCCCATGGCCCTTTGCTCGGGATTGATATCATGGGACCTTTTCCAATAGCATCGGGCAACGAAAATTTATCATTCTACGACTACTTCACAAAATGGGTAGAGGCAACCACTCGCTAAAATCACGAGGCAAATATCAAACAATTTGTTGCGGAAAAATATAGTATGTCGATTCGGTCTTCCTGCAAAGATCATCACTGACAATGGAACTCAATTTATTGGAAAAATCTTTACGTCCTTTTGCAAAGATCTTCACATTCAGCTGCTGCATACGACTGTAGCACATCCTCAAACTAATGGGCAAACAGAAGTTACCAATAGGACCATACTCAAAGGATTAAAACACGTCTTGAGAAGGCCGGGGCAATGGGTTGATGAGCTCCCCAATGTTCTTTGGGCCTACCGCACCACGCCACGCACAACCGGTGAGACACCGATAACTTGTGTTTTGGCAAGCTATCATACCGGTGGATATCTTCCAAAGTCCAAGAGTCCAGCTTTTTCGATCATGGAAGTAATGAAGAAAAACTCCGGCAAGACCTGACCTACTCCAAACTTCGGGATATGGCCTACTGGACCGCTTCCTATCACCAACGGGTAGCCACTTCAATAAGAGTGAAACCCCATATCTCGGTGACTTGGTCCTGCGAAGTCTCGAGTGCAGCAAAAGGCCCTCGCAATAAACTCTCACCTCTCGGATGGTCCGTATGTGGTCATAGCTATGGGTGAACGCTCAAGCTCAAGGACCCGTAAGGAAAAACTCTACCGAACTTGGAATACTAAGAATCTTGAAAATATTATCGCGAACTCTACCGCATAATTATTATGACTTTTATCTCGTCGTCATTTCATCCTTGTATAAGACCCCACCTACTAGGATTAAAGCTTGTTGCGATTGTTGTTGTCATTTTCTCTTAAAGCCCGCACTGTCTTATGATTATATCATTGAACTAGTGAATTCACAGCTTTGTTCTAACAAGATTTGCTTTTTCTTTACTTTTTCTCCCACTTGAGAAATATACAACTCATGTTACATCTTAATTGGGACATGATCAATTCCAAGGAGACTTGATCGGACCTCTTCCATACAGGTTAACGTCATCGAGTCACACTCTGGCAAACAACCTTGGATAGGTCAAAGATCTCCGTCGGCCGTCGACTACCGTCGCCGACCACCCCCCGTCGACCGCCAACCACTATAGTCGGTCACCGCCGCCGACTACCGTCGCCAATCACCGCCGCCGACTACCGTCGCCGGTCACCGCCGCCGACCATCGCCGGCAATCTTCGCCGGTCATCACCATTGTCACCGGTCATCCGCGCCGACTATCGACGCTAGTCGCCACCGTCGACTACCTCAACAGATTCAATTCGACCTCTTCCATACGGGTTAACGTCATTGAGTAAAAACTTTGACTAACAACCGAGGATAGGTCAAAACGCCTGGTGGGCTTCGCGACTTTCCATACGGGTTAACGCCATCGAAAAAAAACTTCGACTAACAACCGGGATAGGTCAAAACATCCTTGGTGGACTTCCCACCTCTTCCATACGGGTTAACGCCATCGGTAAAACTCGACTAACCCGGAAAGGTCAAAAGGTCCGGACTTCCCGGCCTCTTCCATACATGTCATCGAGCAAAACTCGACAAACAACTCAGAAAGGTCAAAAGGTCCTGGTGGACTTCACGGCCTCTTCCGCGACGTTAGCGTCGACGAATAATATTCAATAACCTAGGAAAGGTCAAAACTTTGTACCCACTCCACACATGTTAATGTCATCGTATCACTCGACAAACAACCTGGATGGGTCAAAATCCTCGGATCCAACCTACCCATATTTGTAACGCCAAATAATATTTTGACCAATTATCCAAGGGTGAAAAAAAAAAAAAAAAGAAGGTAAAAAAGAAGAGGGTATATCCGGTATCATTGACGATTAATATGATGATATAAGAAAGAATTAAGATCGATACACGATAATGACATTACATAGAACCAACGCATGAAGAATGACATCCACAATCGATGCTACATAATATCGATATCCTCATCATCACTGGGAGACGCTCCACGGAGCCCACTCACAACTCCTTCATCTTCAATGGTGAAGGATCTTGATGTTTGGCGGGAGATATATCCTCAATTTTGGCCCCGGTCTTGCGATGTGCACAAATTCCTTTCAGAACCCTGGATGAAGCCCTCCTCTAAACACTGCCGCTCCAAGTCCTTCACTTCAACATCAAAGATATGGTTACGAGCCTCCGGATAAAGTCTTCAATACGCCAATGATAAGCGGGAATTCTTGAAGTCTTCCACGCTTCGCATCTGGCTCGCTTCGACATTCTATGCTCCTTTTCGGAAAGATGATCTTGTAATGCTTTCTTATCCGCAGTGCCCGATCCTCTTCTCTTTATGAGTCTGCTCGCTCGCCTCAATCACTCATCACGAAGCGCTCCACCTCGACACCGGAGATAAAGAGAAGTCGACATATTCGCCGCTTCTACACTCACAACCTCCAAGGTCACCACTTCTTTAGCTTTAGCATTCATCCTTCGCATACTCGCCAGATGTTTTATCTTCACAAATTCGTATTCCATTCATCTAAGGCGACACCCAATGAGCCATCATCCTAATGACCGAGTTACCAAAAAAAAAAAATCATCATCGCACGATGTTACATAAGGAAGAATAAGCGAAGGAAAAATAACGACTAATTCATCTCGTTGACGCCCCAAGACATATGTGATTTAATACCTCCTCGAATTTGCGCCTAGAGTAACGAACTCCCCATCATGAGTCAAGCCTAAACTCGGATGTTAAGTGAACGTCATCTCCACCGAGATTCTACAACCATTTCAAAGACTCCCTCTTTTCTAGAAGATGGAACATTGCTACCGCCGTGATTCCGTGATAGGCTTCTCGAGAGAACCCTATGAGTATGAGGAAAACTCTCGTCACCCTTTCTCTTCAACGGAAGAGCATGAGACCTTCCCGCCTGGATGGAAAGACCAACCTTAAACATCCTATCTTCAACTATATATTTACTGATGTAATGCAACTCATGTTGCAAGCTTCCCACATCGGGAATATTAAGAGTTGCTAGAATATCATCCTCCGAGCATCGACGGATCCGAAGATCATTCAATCTTCCCCATCTCGTGAAGGCCCCACTCATTCTTCACATAAAAGAATCCGTAAGACCAAGTTTTGACCGATCCCGCAAAAATTCTATCCAATTCTTTATAGTCCGATAAGAAACACGCCCTGAGCATCACATGTGAATCGCACATTCGCACAAGTATTCGATGTTTAAAGTAACCCCATGCCCCTCAAGAAGGAAGCCAATAATGACCGCTAAAGCTCAAACGAGAATTGCATCAAAGCCACACCACATTTTTTGAAGATCTCAATCACTGAGCCAAAGGGAATCGCAGCCCAAAGACTAAGAGTCATCTCGAAATAAGAAAGTACCGAGGCGAACCGCTCGATCGACTTTTTAGCCACAATAGCCACCAACTCATTGGGAAGAAAAATTTCGGAACACCATTAAACTATCCGATGTGATGGAGGGCATATCATCCGCGCCATACTATGAGTTTTCTTCCGACCATCACCCTCAAGACGCAAGCTTTTTTTTGACCCGCCACAGACTTGAGTAAAATCTTTCTCCCACGACGCCAAACTTCCCGAAGTTATGAGGACAATGGTTCTTAACCGATACTTCCGCCTTGACAATTTTGAATCAGAACCTTCCATCGGTTGAAAGAATACCAATTTCCTACAAGAAAAGTAGCGGCCTTGATCGCCTCTAACCGACGGTCCGACGCGGTGAACCGAACCACGACGATACCGTGGCCTTGATCGCTTCCTAACCCGGACGGTCGACGGGGTCGAACCGGAACCACGACGATGATACCGGTCTTTTGATCGCTTCCTAACCCGGACGGTCCGACGGGTCGGAACCGGAATAACGACGATACCGCGCTTGATCCTCCTAACCCGGACGGCCCGACGGTCGGAAACCGGAACCACGATGTATACCCTTGATCGCCTCTAACCGGACGGTCCGACGCGGTGAACCGGAACCACGACGATACCGTGGCCTTGATCGCTTCCTAACCCGGACGGTCGACGTGAACCGAACCACACGGATACCGCGGGCCTGATCGCTTCCTAACCAGACGCGACGATGAAACCGAACCACGACGATACCGCGGGCCTTGATCGCTTCCTAAATCGCCTCGAACGCCACTTGATCGCTTCTTGATTGCCTCACTCAAAGAAGAAAGGAGAGGGGAAAGGTGTGCTCTCCTCTACCTGGGGTATTTATAGCCAGCAAAAGGGTAAAAACCCCTCAAAAAACGGTTCAAAATGGCTCAAAACCGCCCAATTTCTCAGGCCAAGGCTACTGCCATGGGGCTAGGGCCATGGCAGCATGGCAGAGAGCGCTGCTGGCGTTAGACGCTGCTAGGGCAGCCAAGCCTCTCGCCCATTCACCCGGATTCTAGATGGTTCATGAACCGATACGGAATGGTCTGGAACCGTTATTGGAATGGCTACCGAACGTTATGAATGGTCTGAACTGACGAATGGTTCAATGGCTTCATGGGCGAACCGCCAGCCAGGCGCCACGGCCAGGCTCATGACCGCGCTTCGACTGACGGCCGCTCATCGCCGCGGATGCTACGGCCAGCCCGCAAGCCCTGACGCTGGGCCGACGCTGACGGCCGAGCTCATGTCCCTAAACGCTAAAACTTCCAATTATTATTTTGAACATTTGACATATATTTTTGATGATTTAATGTCATCCAAAAATAGAACCGATATTTCTCAAAATACCACCAAATAAAAGCACAAATCTTGAAAGCGATATATGATTTTGAGTCGAAACAAATCGAGATCAAGACTTAAAATATCATTAGAATCTTCATCAATTAAATCCCAAAAAAGCTCTCAAATGTGGAGTGTTTATAGTCAAATCGAAGGCTCGACAGTCGATCTAATGAACCTAAGATCTCACTACTTCATTTGGGCATCCAAATGCTCAAAATACATCAAATGATCGAATGAGTCATTCCGTCCATCGAGTGCAGACGGCCTTACATGAGTTTACTAATACCCTCCTCCCATCTATAATCACCCTCACTCACATGGGGCCTAAGCTAAGTAAGTGAAGTGAAGCAAGTGAAGAAGAAGTGGAAGAAGAAGAAGAAGAAGTGAAAGAACGAAACAAGGAAGAAGAAGAAAGTGTTGAAGAAGAAGGAGTCGGGGAAGAAAGGAAGAAAAGAAAAGAAGTAAGGAGGAAGAAAGTTCTAAAGCTCAAGATCCCCGAAAAGATCGTCGCTATCGCATTATAATTTCCACCGTAGTTTTACCCAAGATCTCCAACATCAAGAACTATTATAAACCGATACAATATTCCTTCAATACTCAGAATATCGAAAAGGATAGATTTTTACTAAGCGGCCCCTCTTTTTCCACGTTAAAATTCCTGAAATTCTTACGCTCATTCTTTAAGCGCGTATTGACATCAATCAAGCGCATGCGTATAATTTTACTCTACAACCTTTTCCAGCACGCAACAATATAAATATAAAAATATTAAATATATAAATAAATAAGAATTATGTGTCATGCATCTAAATAAAATTTTTTTGTTTTCAAACAGATATAATATTAACGAAAACCGATCAATCGGACTGGACCCTCTCTGCCTAGATTCCCAGCTATCTCCTCGCTGTAATGAGCTGCTACAGCTTAAAATCTAACGGCTAGGATCCATCACAGCCCGACCCACCAAAAAAATCTAGCCGCAGCTGTCACATCCTATAAATGGGATCATCGCCGGCCGAGCTGCTCGTCTAAATTTCTCCTTCCGCTTTCTTTCTTTCTACTTCCATTATTTACCTCTCGACTTTTCGCTCTACTTTTCTTTCTTCTTTCGCTTTCGCACGAGAACGGGAGGAGGACCCTTAACTCTGGAGGGAGGAAGCTGACGAGAGATAAGGAGAAAATCGAAAGAGGAGGGAGATAGTGAGAGTGTGTGAGAGAGAGATAGGAAATCGGGATCCGCCATGGCGTCGCAGAAGGAGCGGGAGAACTTCGTCTACGTCGCCAAGCTGGCCGAGCAGGCCGAGAGATATGAAGGTATGGTGCTTTTGTCGACCGATCTCGCCAGATCTCGGCGCTAGGGGTAAGGTTTGATGACGATCTTCTCGTTCTGGCTTTACTTGGATGCAGAGATGGTGGACGCGATGAAGAAGGTAGCGAAGCTTGACGTTGAGTTGACGGTGGAGGAGCGGAATCTGCTCTCGGTCGGGTATAAGAACGTGATCGGGGCGAGGAGGGCATCGTGGCGGATTCTATCCTCGATTGAACAGAAGGAGGATGCTAAGGGGAACGAGAATCACGTGAAGAGGATTAGGGAATATAGGCAGAAGGTGGAGTTTGAGCTCTCCAATATCTGCAATGACATTATGACTGTGATTGATGAGCATCTCATTCCTTCATCGTCTGCTGGGGAGTCCTCGGTGTTTTACTATAAGATGTGAGTTAGATCTGAGATATGCAGGTTGCGTTCTGGTGGATCTGTTGAATTCTCAAATTTTTTTTCTAGCTTGATTTCGCTTCTAAATTACTTTTAAATAGGAAGGGAGATTACTATCGGTATCTCGCGGAGTTCAAGAGTGGAAACGATAGGAAGGAGGCGGCTGATCAGTCACTGAAAGCTTATCAGGTCTTTTTTTTTTCCCTAGATTTCTCTACTCACGTAAAGATTAGCAATTATGCACTTGAATTCCTTACACTTTCCTTACGTTGATGTTGTATAAACTATTTAATTCTCCAATTCGGACGTTTGAATGAAAGAATTTTCAATCAGGTATGCTACTTAATGCCACAAAAATGTAGTTCCTTTTGAATTTTGTTTCTTATATGATATCCTAATTTATCTTTTATGTGCTGTTGAGTATTAAACAACGGGGGAAAAAGAATTCTGTGTCGCATTCTTATGTATGATGGTTTATAGGTTAGACAGCGTAATCTCCCGTCTCAGTTTCGTTACCACTATCTGCAGCCAACTGCAAAATCAAACATCATGGAGAGAATTTATTGCTAATGTTGGCTGTTTTTCCAGCAATATTTGTACTTTTTAGTTTCTGATGTCTTAGATTGTGCATCTTTTTATCTATATTTTCCAAATTGTATTCATGTAAGTAGATTCACCTTCACTTTCTTTGATGATTATGGAAGATTGTTTTGCATGTTATCTTTTTGTTGATATCCCTAAATATATGTCTACCTTTATGCAGACAGCTTCTAGTACAGCTGAGGCAGATTTGTCTCCTACTCATCCAATTAGATTGGGTTTGGCATTAAACTTCTCTGTTTTCTATTATGAAATTATGAACTCACCTGAAAGGTTGGTGAAGTGCAGCATTTTTAACTGAGCAATCTTTACAATCAATAACTGCCAATCTCATGCATTTACAATGTGCTTACTAGGGCTTGCCATCTTGCTAAACAAGCCTTTGATGAAGCTATTTCTGAGCTTGACACCTTGAGTGAAGAATCTTACAAAGATAGCACTTTGATCATGCAACTTTTGAGGGATAATCTGACATTGTGGACTTCTGACATTCCTGAAGATGGAGGTAAAAGTAGCAACTTTGATGGCTTTTTAACAGTACTAACTTTACCACCTTCTTGAGTACTTAACTCTATTTTGCAATTTTTGATCTGCAAATTGAGTACTAAGTTTGCTTAATTGGACCAGGTTCCAATTTGCTTTTGCATGTTTAGAATTTTTGTTTGCTGAGCTTATTGTTTTGCTAATCTTGCAAGCTAGGCTAATTTCTTTTGGTCCCTTTCATCCTGCTGTAATCACCATCTTATTCTCTATATTAAGATACCATGTCTTATGCATTTTTACCTTAGTTTTGGTTTACTATCTATTGTATTTTTGTTGGGACATTGTAGTGCTAATTTTGTCATACTTTGTTTTTGGATACTGAAATTTGCCCTAATTTTAAATTTTTCTCTCGTTTATGCATATGAATTGAATTAATGTACTCTGTGTTCACCGGAAGTTTAGTTTAATGTTCTTCAGAAAAAGATAAAGCACATAGAGGAGGGTTACAACCTTATGCAATTCATGTTGGAATAACTATAGGGTCTTGTTGAAAAGATTTGCTTCATATTTCTTCCTTAGTTTATTTTTAGTGTTCTGATCCTGAGTTTTATTTTTTTTAACTTTTTAACTTTGAAGGTGAATTTATAAAACTAAAATAAAGCCATCTATGCTGCATGGATCTTAATGTTAGGAAATTAAACAAATTGATGATAGCTAAGGTTTGGTGTTAATATGAATGTGTGATAAAGGATAGTGCGAGTCATGATAATCTTCATGAAATTTTGTGAGTAGGATTTTTGAAGGCAAAGCATTAGAAAATAGACTCTTCAGCATACATTTAGAATAATTTTGAACTATTATGAAGGAAAAAACGCATTTCTAAGTGTGGGCTCCGAAAATTCGCCACCAATCTCTCGATTAAGAGAGTAATTGAAATGTCGGTCAAATTTTCAGAAGGCAGATGAAATAGTAGATAAGACACTACTCAGAGATTTCACCCTTATTTTGTGAGGACTTTAGATATGGTTCCAAGTTTCCTATAAGTGTAAGCACCTATAATTATTTATCTCTCATAATGTTGAGAGAAAACTTAAGATTAAGGCTAGTTGTTAGATCACTAATGCATAGCATATAGTAGAAGTATATGGAATTTAGATTTATGAAATTTATCATCCTTTAACTTGAAGGGCATGGTTGGGAGAATGATGATGCATCGATCAAGATCCTGGTCCGCCATCCCGATCATGATTCACCTACTAAGTCGTGGAGGAGATAACAATCTAACTGAATAAGAATTATTGTCGAACCATGAGGCCGGCCCAAGAGAACCTCAGACTGATGTTTGTCTAAGGAGATAACATTGAGTCCACCTTAGCTAATACAGAGTTTTTTGCTATATCAAGTGCACCCTATGGTTCACAACTCAAAGGACAGAGCTATTGGGGAGCATATGGGCTATAGTCGTGATCGTAATATAATGATGTTATTTAGCAGCAAACCACCCGGTCAGAGGACTCTGGTCGTAATCGCATTATATGTGGAGCTTACTGGTCAGACTACGCGGACAGAGGACACAAACCACATCTTTATTGACACGAGATTGATTTAAAGTGAACATAAAAATACACTTGACTTGACATTGACTCCTTTGTGAGCTAAAATTTTCTTAATTTGTCATCTTCAATAAACAATTACGGAAGGTGGATTGAGTTTTAGCTTTAAGTTTTTTAAGTTGATGATTTTTATTTAGTCATTTTGAGCTTAATAATTCATCAGATTTCTTATTTAAATTGATATTTAATTTATATTAATTTGATTTGAAATTTCAAACATACTTTGATGGTAGTATCCCCTCCGGTTGAAATCTTTATTCAACACAACCATCATCTGGGTGGATGTATTATTTTGTTATTCCAGATCCTGTCGGTTATATTAATTTAATAATAGAGGATCAGATCTACTGTCATATGATAGAATTAACTTCTCAGATATTTTACTAAGTTGAAATTCGTATAATATTATTATTGGATTTTTAGGTTTTGTTAACCCGGATCCGGTCTTAAGACCAAACCGGGAATTAACCCGCGCAACATCCTCATACATTAAGTTTAAGCATTCAGCATAGTGTTGGTGCTCATGTAGGTTATTTAATTCAATATTGATTTAAGTTTATGGGACTTGAATAATGTTATTTATTTTGATTGAGTTTCATTGTAAGTTTAGAATTTTAGATAAAATTTTGACAGCATTTCGACAGCCTCCCGACGTTGTTTTCGTATATGGGGCTACAACGGGGCTGGGCTTGCTACCATGCCAAGAAAGATATGTATGAGTGGTGTAAACACCACGGTCGAATGTGTCATCCCACAATGCTAAGTAAGATATATACGAGTCTCTGAAACACTTGCATGTAACACAGATTTTTCTGTCACATCAAGAAAGGCGTGTACGGGTACTTATACATCTGCAATGTTAGTTTAAACAGTTAATTTTAGTTTTGTAGTTGAATTCATATCAAGCTATTTAAGCCACCTGTCAGTGTGAAAATTTGACAGCATTTCAATAGCATCTTGGCGTCGTCCCCATATAGAGGGTTGTCTCTGGTATGCTGGGCCTGCTCACCATGCCAAGAAAGGCATGTATAAACACCATAACCGAATGTGTTATCTCACCATGCCAAGAAAGACATGAGGCTCACATGAATGATTTCCACCACGTCAAGAAAGGCGTTGTGGTAATTTATGTACAAGTAAGCACAATTTTCCTCTACAACGAGCCCCGGGGTTTACTAGCTACTTGTGGGAGCGTCGCTACCGTTTCTCAGGTCTATAAAGAGCACGTATAGGTTCCACTTGTCGCGTCAAACATGTCGCATGTTGGGTTTCAGGGACATTCACGCTCAAGCATTTTATACCTATAGGAAAGGAGCGGACGGATAATGCAAGACCTGGGGGAGGATTTGAGGCCATAAAGGTGCATGAAAGGCCCCAGCCGACCTCATGTGAAAAAGAAGTGTCTGTAATTTTAACAGATGAAATAGTAGATAAGACACTACCCAGAGATTTATCTCATTTGGTGATAACTTTAGATCCGGTTCGGGTTTCATAGGTCCGAAGCCCTAGTTAAGCACACCTCTCAATAAGTGAGAGGGAATTTTCGACAATCGTTAGATCGCTTAATGCGAACGATAATAATATAATGTAGAGTTTTAGAATTTAGATCATGAAATTTATTATTTTTAAACCAGGATGGTTGGGGAAATGATGGTGAGCCTGGCCAGGCGCTGAAAGGTGGTGAGGCTCAGAAAATTCACCGACCTCTCGATGAAAAGAGTAGTTTAAAGTGTCGGTGTAATTTTTAGAAGACAGATGAAATAGTAGATAAGACACTACCCAGAGATTTCGTCCTCATTTGGTGATAACTTTAGATGGTTCAGGTTTAATGAAGCCCTATAGTTAATTACCCTCAAGTGAGAGAGATGACAAGGAATGTGGGATCATTAATCGTAGATATAATGCATGTAAAGTTTAGAATTTAGATCATGAAATTTATCATTCGCTTAAACCGGATGATTGGGGAAATGATGATGTGCGTCTAGATCCCATAGTTCATTATCCCGACAATCATGGCTCAACTTAGTCGAGGGAGGTAATGACCCAACCGACGAAGGATCTCATCAACAACACATGGTTCGATCCAAAAAATCCAGAACAGGGGTGGTGTTTGTCAGAGAGCAGTTTTACCTACTGAGGAAATTGTCTTTATCAAGTATCTATGATTACAACTCAAAGGACCATTGGGGAGCATATACGGTTGATCGTAATATAATGGAATGGACCGCCAAACCACTTGATCAAAGGACTCGGTCATAATCGCTTCATCTGTCCTACCGGCCAAACCAATACGCTCAGGAGACGCCACGCCTTCGGCAAGAGATTGATTGAGAGTAAACATGAATACTGATGCGTTTGAGCTAAAGTTTTCTTAATTTGTCACCCCCGACAAACAGTTGCGAATAGGGGTTTGTAATCGGTCGATTTGAACGGATCGATTTTGAAATTTGTTAAACCGTTCGATTTTAAACCCAAAATCCGAACAAACCGATCCGTTTAATCAATAACAAAACCAACTAACCAAGAAATTTTTTATTTTCGGTAGAAAACCAAAAATATAATTACTATATAATTATTAATCAAAGAATTACATTATTTTATCAAATCATTTCATACAAAATTAAATAACTCTTTAACAAATGAAACTAATAATATACAAATTTATCATTGAAATTACTTTTATGAGAGGAATTTTCTAAAAAAAATGAAAAAAATTGATTTTTAGCTATTTTGGTTTAATCTTAATCGGATTAAGATAATACAAACCGTAAAACCAAAACCGAATTTACCAAATCCAAAACCAAATCCAAAAATTATAAACCGATCCAATTCAAAATTTGATTTGGATCGGTTCGGATTTTCGATTTTAATTAAAAAATGCACACCCCTAGTTGTGGAAGGTGGATAGATTGAATTTGGTTTAAGTTTTTAGTGATAGAGTTTCATTTAAACAGTTTTAGATTTATATTTAAAAATTGATTTGATTTGATTTAATTTGAGAAATTGATTAATTTTGATATGTTTAAGAGCTTTAGATCCTATCAACTGTTTACGCTAATAGGATTAGATCGTCATCCACAGAATCAATTTTTTTAAATATTTCACCGATTTAAAACTCTTTATAGGTTTTAGGTTTTGTTAACTGACCCAAAGACTAAATCGAAGAACTTAATTTGATTTGAAAATTTGATTAATTTGAATATGTTTAAAAGCTTTAGATCCTGTAAACTCTAATTAGTTACTAACAGAGGATTAGATCTACTGTCACTTGACAGAATTAGTCTCTCAGATGTTTCATTGATTTGAAACTTTTCTTATATGTTTTTTTTTATATAGGTTTTGTTAACCCTAATTCCCAAGATTAAGAAAGAACCCCGAAGATTCTGAACACTTGAATTTAAGCATTCAAAGATAGTGGACGGTGTATTTAAGACTTTATGTAATTTTCATTTCTAAGTTATGAGATTGATTTTGTATTTTAATTTAATTCTAATTTAGCCTGCGCAGCCTTTTCAGACATTAAAATTTGCACATAAAATCTCTATGTCCGAGCACATGCATGTGTTTATAACTTGGATAATTTTACATAATTAGTGATTTTGTTAATTTTGATAATTATGATTAGAATGAAATTCTCTAATATTTTATTAAATAAAGTCTTATGATTTTTGTAGATTTTGATTTAGTATCGCATTCTGTCTGCTTGTACAAAGGGTTGCAGATCTGGCGGCGAAGAAGATATTTCGATTTAGATTATAGTTTAAAGCATCACTTGTACTTAGTTTGCTTGTTGAGTTTTTGAATTCTCCCAGCTTTATTATATTCAATTTACATCAATTTTGACAAGTTATGCCGATTTAAGTATATTGCAAGTTTGTTGCGAGTTTGGCATTAGACCCTCCCAAATTCTAATTAAAGTTTGCTTAATTTTGAAGAATTTGCAAGAAAAAGAAACTGACTTTACCCCTTCAATTTAAGCCATAGAAGATTGCAATTAAAGTTTGTGAATTTAGTATTAGCCTACCCCAAAGTTTGTGAGTTTAATATTAGCTTCCCCTAAATTTTACTTGCATTTTAAATGAATATTCTATTCTTTTCAAAATTTGCTTTAAAAGCTTCCCCTTTTTTCTAGTTTTCCGCTTTTAGTTTAAAATTAGCTGCAGATTTTCCTATTTAGCGCTCTTAAGTCATTTCATTTCACTTCCCTCTTTTTCTAAGTCAAGATTTGTGAAATTTGACCATCCGTTCTTGTGTTTGTGTGTTTTACCATTCGACGTCATCGAGTGTAGAGTGGTGTCTGACACCACAACCTATCTCTCGTCGTCGTGAGCACAACGAGGTCTTCAAACCTACAAGAATACATACAATGCAACATATAATTATCCCCTCTTTTTTTTCTAAGTCTGGAAATTAGACAAAATTTCGGTAGTATTTCATCTAAGTGGAGCAACATCTAATAACTGGTTTTACTGACGCAGAGATAGCGTCTTTGATGACACCATGTTGTTTTCATCTCGTCACTTGGCACAACGAGGTCTTCAAACCTTGTATGCGGGAGAGCGCAGGAGAGAGAGAGTAGTGGGAGAGAATGTGAGGGAGAGGTTAGAGAACGAGGGGGGAGTTTTTCTGCCCAAAATGGGAGGGAGTGGTTATTTTTTATTTTCCCTATTTTTATTTCTTTTTTCATAAAATTTAAAATTAGGGGTGGTTAAATTTATTTTAATTTGTTTAATTTGAATTTTGTAGGTAAATAGTCAATATATATATATATATATATATATATATATATATATATATATATATATATATATATATATATCGATGGATAATTATTTGTTTTGAGCGTAATGGCCGTAGTTTAGCGATCGAAGGCCGTTTGGTTGAGTCGGATTGAGTCTATTTCTAATCGCTTTGCCGTTTTGCTCGCTTCGATTTTTCGCGGACTCGTCCAATTGACGACGTCTTATTTGATAGATTTGGCGTTTGAGTCAATGGCGCGATCATTTAAAAGCGGAGTCGCGATTCTTGTCGGCGACTCTTGACTCGATATGCAGTCGTTGATGACTCGAGCGCTTGATAGGTTGCTCATCAAGTCGTGCAATATTTATATTCTGACCAATTTCGATGTTTTGAACGCGATGGTGAAGTCCGTTTGTCGATCAGATGTCCTTTGGAATGATGTTGGCGACGTTTAGTGTATTTCAGTCTCGATTTGCGCACTACTACTTCAAATCATTCGACATTTGTGCAAACTCGTTCAAATTAATCGCGGACAGTCTCATTTGATAGTTTTCAATGTTTTAAAGCTAATAACGTGATCAATTTCATGAATCGAGGTCGTTCGGACATCGTCGCAGCTTCTCGACTTCGATATACGCGGGCCGTTTGGTTGAGTCGGCCAGTGAGTCCATTTGACTCAAAATGTCGCGTTGTTTTGCTCGCTCGATTTTCATGCGCATCAGTGGCCTTGATCTTTTGATAGATTTCAGCGTTTCGAAGCCAATGACGGAATCAATTTCGTGAACGGAGGTCGTTTGATCATTGTCGGCAGCTCTTGATCTCGATATGCGTGCAGGTGCGTTGATGACTGGCGGCTTGATTTGCTCAAGTATTATATTTATACACCAATTTCGATGTGCTCAATGTGCGATGGTGAAAGTTCTTTGTCGACGGATGTCCTTGGATGTTGGCGACGTCAGCCAGATTTCCGCCTCGATTACCGCGACTACACCACTTCAAATCATTCGATATTTTCTGCACCGTCCAATTGACCGCATTCCTCATTTGATAGTTTTCAATGTTTGAAGTACCAGTGATCAATTTCACATCCGAGGTCGTCGGACATCGCCGCAGCTTCAACTCGATGCATCGACATTATTATTTTAGCTTAATCGACATCTGATTTTCGCATATATATATATATATATATATTGATCAATTTGGACGTTTCTAAACGCAACGAAAGTTCGCTCATCGACGGAGCCGCTTTCGATCATTTTCGATGTCAGATTTCAACCCCGATTTCGCATAAGCCGCTCCAAGTCCATCAAATTTAACTTCATGGTTTGTTCGATGATGACACATATGAGGTCAACAAATGCCCCCAATAAATGTGATTCGCGATGCAGTCACGCTTTGTTGAAAATTGGTCGACATTTTGGGTCGCCATAGAACTTGGATTATTTTACTCGACTACAATACCACTTTTGACAGATTTGTCTTAGTATGTCGCTTATTCGTGACATGCTAAATGACGTCGACCGAATTTGTCGATAGATAAGAGTTCTTACACTATCTACTATCTACTTCAATGGCTTAGCTGAAGATCTCTTTCTTTTATGTTCTTGCAAAATTGAGTCTCCTCCGACCCTAGCTTCATGCTTGGTTGGGTTTGATGAAGGAATTAGTCTACTTGTTTTGATGAAGGACTCCGCTAGGGAATCGATTTATCCGTGCTTGAACGGATTTGAAACTCCTTCTGTCCTAGCTTTGAGCTTGACGAACTTGATGAATGATTGACTTGATTTGTCAACATTGACTTGTCAGGAAGTGTATGCATTCCATGAACCCTGTGCTTGCTGCTTTGACAGATTCGTTGAAGGATACATACAGATGACCCAACTTTCCGGCTTATATAGGGTCAATGTTGAGTTATTAGTCTGGCAACGTGTGCTTTAATAGACTATATAATCACAAAATTTCTTTAGTTCGGCCATCAGCTTTGTTTGAACTATAGAATTGCTTCCTCGGTCCTATGTTCTCTGCTTTAACGGACTTGATGATGAGATAGGCTTTGATCTGTGCTTTGAGCTTGATCAGATCATTTCAAAATAAATTGAAATATCACCTTGCAGGTAATATGAAGATTGATTTGAGGTAGCCCTGCATTGAGCATTTCCTCATTGCCTTGCCTATCGATCAAGCAGAGATCTCTTGGATCGTTGCTTATAATCACTAAGTCGGATCGGATTGAAAGAGCAACCATCGATCAACTAACTAGGGCTCTTTCATGCCTTTTCGGCTTATTGATTAAAGAGAGCGTCAGCAACTCGACCATATTTGGGCTTGTTGAGTTCGACCTTTAGAACCTACTCGAGTCTTGACTTGTAGTGGGTTGATGGATCATCGACCGACAACGAGCTCTTTCACGCCTTTTCTGGGCTTGTTGAGTGAAGAGCGTTAACTCGGTATTTGCTTGTTGAGTCCGACCTTTATAACCCATCCGTGTCCTAGACTTCAGGATGTAGAGGTTGATATTTTTCCAACTCAGTTGATTGAAGCTTCTGAAATCAAGAGTTCTTCTGACTTGATCTCCAAAATTTGGAAAATCTCGGAGATAAATTTCTTTATATTTAGGGTTGTCCTTTCATGTGTAGAAATAGATTCTTTTGTTCCTGCAAGACTCTGCAACTTAATAGTGATAATGATAGATATATTCAGGGATTTCGGCGTGATGCTCGATGTCAACCTGAATCAAAGTATATTTGAGGATCTCGTCTTATGGGATGATGTCAACTTAAATAAATTTAATATAAACTAAAAAAATACCCTCTGTCTTGCTGGGGGAATTCTAAAGTATATTTAGGAGAATTTTCAAGATGAAAGTACATAAACACATCAATATTTGAATTGATATATTTTAAAGAGGATTTTAACATACAACATTGATTTCATCTGTATATAGAATATCTAAAATGCCCCTTGTGTAACAGGGGAATTTTCACGAAAAAGTTTTTCATTTAGAGTATATATTTAGGGATCTTGGCATGAAGCACGATGTTAGATATACTAAAAAAAATGCCCCCTGTTTTGCAGGGGGATTTCTATTGTATCTCAAGAATGTGGTCGTCAAGTATAGTACTTTTTCAGGTTTTGGCCATTAATTAGCGGTATTAGTCTTTCACCCTTTAGGTTGATGAGTTGGTATGTGCCCCTCATTGGTATACTTTTTCAATGACAAAAGGGCGTTTCCAATTAGGTTCAAATTTTCCATCAAATTTTTTATTAGGAATAATTGGTCTTCTCAACACCAGGACCAATTCTCCTTTTTGGAATATTTGAGGCCGCACTGTATAGTCAAAAGCCTTGGACATCTTTGCTTGATAGATTTTCAGATTTTGATGAGCTTGTAATCTAACTTCATCAAGCGTGTCGAGTTCCTCCATTCTCAGACGAGCATTTTGATCTTCAGTTAGATTGTATTGGATGGCTACTCGAAGTGAAGGCAACTCAACTTCAAGTGGAAGAACTGCTTCAGTTCAAAATACCAATGAATATGGAGTGGCTTTAGCCGACGTCTTGCAGGTAGTTCAATACGCCCACAGAGCCTCTACTAGCTTGGTATGCTATTCTCTTTTATTTTTAGTGAGAATCTTCTTGAGCAGTTTGACTAATGTCTTATTGAAGGCATCCGCCAAACCATTTGCTCTTGGATTGTATGTTGAAGAATATCGCCAATCAATTTTGTGTCGATCGACAAATCTATAAATCTTTGCACTTTTAAAGGCTGTGCCATTATCAGAAATTATTTGACGTAACATCCCAAATTTATAGACCACATTATGCGTGAAGAAGTTGATCACTCGGTTAGCAGTAACTTTTTTAAATGGAGTAGCCTCAACCCACTTAGAGAAATAATCAGTTGCTGCTAGGATAAAGCGATGTCCAGCTGATGACGGTGGATCGATTGATTCAATTATATCTGTACCCCAACATTCGAATGGCCATAATGCTATTGTTGGGTGTAATGGATTTGGAGGTTGATGGATGATATTCTCATGTACTTGACCTTCATGACACTTCTTAGCGTGATTAATACAGTCTCTCACTATAGATGTCCAATAATAATCCATCCTTTTGATCTTTACTGTCATCTTGAGACCTGACTGATGTGCACCACAAAGTCCTTCATGAACTTCGACCATCACTTTACTAGCTTCATCTACATTTAGGCATTGTAGCCACATTTGTTCAAAGGATCTACGATATAAAGTGTTGTTGACGAAAGCATAGCCTAGCATTCTCTTCTCGATTTGAGCTGCTAGTGACTTATTACTTGGTAATTTTCCTTCTTTAAAATAGTCGATGAAGGCTTGCTTTCAATCACGTGACTCTTCTACAACAAAAGCTTTACACTGCTTTTCTGAGGCAAGGTCGTTGGTGCATGCAGTGCTCGGGCGGCTGCGGGGGCGGGACGGACGGGAATAGTGGAAGCTGTTGCTCGCGAGGGAGCTCGGGATGAGGTATAGGGCCGACTAGGGTTGGGTATTTATAGGATTTTTTATTTAAGTGAAAATTAGCTATAAATAAGATTTTTTGTGCCGACATTATTATATGAGCAATATATATGTCGATCTTAGGTTATTTTGATGTTTCGGATGTAACGATACAGTACGTTTCGCGATCGGAGGCCGTTTGGTTCACATCGGCATCAAATCGGGTCAATTTTAGTTCAAAATTGCGCGTTGTCGTTTTCAATCGCTCGATATTCGCGCAAACTCGTCCAAATTGAGCGCGTATAGTCTCATTTGATAGGTTTCGACGTTTTGATGCTAACTGCGCGATCAATTTCGTGAACAGAGGTCGTTTGGATATCGTCGCAGCCTCCCGACTTCACGTAGACGCGTCAACGGATTTTCTTCTTTATCGGTTGACAGTCGAATTGTGCAATATATATATTATGATCAATTTCAACTTTCTGAACTCAATGACGAAGTCTGTTCGTCGATCGAAGATCATTTCAATGATGTCTAGTGCATTTCAGCTCCGATTTGCGTGCTATTGTACTTGAAGTTCGTTGATTTTGACTCGTGAGCTCGACTTGACTGATGGAACATGCATGGAGGTCAACACTAAATTACCAAGGAATTTGTAAGATATCATCAAATTAAGTTAACTTCTCACATAACACCAATCGAAAATGAATGAACATTGAGCATTCATAGAGTGGCCACTCTATCAGTTGGGATAAGGCTAATGATAACTAATGAAGATGAAAGAGTTTGTTGTGCGATTTGCAGTGTTAAACAGTTAAAACACTAGGAATTATTATTCATTATCTTTTATGAGTAGTGTGAAGAAGTGAAATATATTTTATTTCACAAATTTTTCACTACCAATACCATCATTATTTATTCAATGTAAACTTTAGTTAAAATGTAGCAGGTTTGGTGCCTAAAAGTCCACAGCAAGTATTTGCAAATTAGATTTACTAAAATAAATGCTTTAATGGGGCATGTTATTCGAGATTGGCTTCTAAAAATCTTTTTTATATCTCTCTAATTGTACCTTTCCTTCTTCAATGTCTTTATTGGTTTTAATGACCACTATAGTTACTTCCCAAAACCCACATGATTAATGATACAAGGCATATGAAATAATCATCTACATTAACATATTCGCAATTTGATGTTCTATAATTTCAGACATTTTATATAAATGAAGAGCTTTTTATTTTTTTATTTTTACAAGATGCTACAGTTATATTATTGTGAGCTACAAACCACCTTTTTGAAGAAAATTAATACAAATGTTTGAAACGTAACACTATGTGCAGACCATAATTATCATTGCTGGTTTCTTTTTTTCTTCTTACCAATTGGGGGTCGATTTAGCGAATTCTTCTCCATTCACTTATATAGAGTAATTCTTGAATGAGTGTTAGAGTTGGATTAAGGATGCGTTTATAGTAATTTTTTAGTTATTTTGCTTTTTATCAAACACAATTACATTTGGCTACTAGCTTTTTAGTTTTTTTTTTTTTTTTTAAATTGTGGTGAAGAGCTCTGATTTTAAATGCATAAGAATTATGTGTTATGTATATAAATCTTCCAAATATTAAGTTGAGTGTCACACAGATAAGGATGCTCAAGTGGATGAGTGGCTTTTCACTTGGAGACAATATACAAAATGAATATATACGAGAATATATGAAATGAAAATATAGGAGAAAAGGTTGGAGAATGGCGTGACTGCTTCTTGGCCGTGGATTAATCTGTTGAGAGAAGCTAACCTTATACTTTGCTTTTGTTGACTGAGCCGTCGATACCCGAGAGGAAGAGGCGCATTGGGATGGAGGAGAACCTGGTTTCTCAGATGGAATGGAGTGAGGAAAACCTAGAAGAAGATACAGGAGGAAGAGACGAAGAAGGAGGTCAAGAAAGATAAGTTTTTAAATTCTTGATTATCCTTCGTTGGCTTTTGATCTCTATTTATACTTTTTTCTCAATCTTCCAACTGTCGAGTTTACTAAGTGGTTCCACTGCTTAACCGTCATTGAGGTTGTTTTTTATTAACTCTATCAACTCGCCTTCTTTGGCGGTTGAGGTATGAGCAAAGAGCTATCTTATCGCATTAATCTTCTTGTTTTCTTGTTATCAAGCCTCTTTCTTTTGGTTATTTACGTGATGGATTTACTTTTCTAAGGCCGAAATAGTTGTTGCTTTTAGTTTAAACATTGGCTTGAATCTGTTGGTTGTAACTACATTCTGCTACTTATCGCATCGATCGTGTATTCTCATTGACTTTTAATTCTTGTTTTCGCTTTGGTTTTATTAAACTTCCTTGTTTTGTTATGGATGGTTGTAATCTTTATTTCTTGAGAAGTTCTCTGTTCAACTTCAGAATGGATTCTAGACTCTACAGTCTGTTGTAATAGTAATTCTTAATGTTGTATCAGTATTTTGGCTCGGAGAATTGGATTCATAACATTACTCCCTCCTCACACGACTTTGCCTTAGGTCACCATTAAGACTGCTCTTTCGATTCCCAATTCATATCTTGATCCTCACTTTATATTCCCTGAATTTCTCAGATACCTTGGTAATGGTTTTCTCGTCTACTGTAGTTTTAGCTGCTCCTTGTATTGCTTCTACCACTCTATTACTCTTGTAATGTGGGTTGATCAGACTGGGAATTCTTTGTGACCATTTATATGAAATTGGAAAGGTTCTCCTCAGATTTTGCTTATGTCATTCTGGGATTTAGATTTGGCTATATCCGAATTATAATTCTGCTAAGTCAAAGGTCGAATTATCGGTAACTTATTTGACTATTTTATAATTGACAATTATATGTCCTCCGCCTTAACCTGATTGAATGGTGATAGTTAAAGTTTGATAATGCTCTCTTGATCCATTGAATTTCACGGTTGAGTATCTGCCAGTAGTTGATAATACTACCATCAAAGTAAAATAATTTGGCTGACATATATGTGATATTTTTCCTCACAATTAAAACACAATCCTTTCTTTCTTCTTTCTTTCATTTGTGTAGGTGTTAGCCTAATTATTATTAGCTTTATTTGGATCTTTGTTGATTGGCATTTGGTGGAGGCAGAATGTAATGGAGACTTTGATATTCTTGTTACTTACGAGTGTCGATACATTTCTACGATTTTACATCGACATCTTCCATTACTAATGAAATGCGTAAAGTGTAGGCTCTTATTTCCCTTTTAATTTTTGGTCTAAGCTCGATTCAAAGCCTTTGTAGCCATTCATGTGGAATGTCCAAATTTGGTATTATCAAAAATGTTGCACTTTTGTGAAGTTTATTTAGCTTCTCCTCTTAAATCAGAGGAAGGGCCAAATCTTTGCATAATTTGTTCTTTGAACCGTGGCCAAGAATGATTTATTTACTTGCATCCATCGATACCATTTCAAAGCCATCCATGTATATTGAGGATATTAAAATTCGATCATCGATGTGTTGTAAAACTAATTGCTTTAAAGAGCCAACTGGGTTTTCTATTAAATCCGGGCATATCTATTTTGAGTATATGGGGTGTGTGTATGCCGTTTGGAGAATAGATTAAGGGGATGCATCACATACCCGGATTTGAGGTTATTTTTCCAATCTTTATGGTCAATCTTTTGATATTTCAATCAATACCATATGAGAGATCATTTTCTGCTTTTGTTTAATCTGAACACATTCTTCAAGTGTTTTTGATGTGTTTGCCTTCTCGCCATATCGATGAAGTAGTCGAGAGCACCAATGATATGTCCTAAATTGTAATTAAGTGGGCGTGAATGGTGCTCGTTAATTCTGCCCGCTTTTCCCGGTTTGGTCCGTCCCGGCTTGAGTGGTTTATTTGAGTTGACTCACCGAGTGAATCAACATGAGTGGAGAGTTGGGAGGGTTTTATGCTCGATCCATTGATTTAGCCTTTTTTACGCCGTTGGATCTAGTCACTTGGATTGAGTGCTTGAATGACTCCTGAACCGTGATGGCCTTCGACCGCTTGAATTTGTTTCTTGATCATGCGGTGGTTGATTCTTTCTGATTTAATGGATTAGTCTGATGCGGCGCTGATTCTTGAATAGAATTGCCTTTGATTGGGAATGGCGTCGCGTGGATTAATCTTGAGAGAAGCTAACCTTATACTTTTTGTTGATTTTGTTTATTCGAGCCCGAGAGCTCCCGAGAGGAAGAGGGCGCTTGATCGGAGGAGAAACGTGCTCCGATGGAAGGCGGCCAGAAAACTAAGAAGATCAGGAGGAAGAGACGAAGAAGGAGGGAAGAAAGATAAGTTCCTTTCAAATTCTTGATTATCCTACGTTTGGCTTTTGATCTCATTTATATTTTTCTCAATCTCCACATGGTTAGATCTGAGTTTACTTAAGTGGCTCCACCTGCTTCTTTAACCGCTTCATTGTTATTTTCTCATTAATCATATCAACTTGTTTCGCCTTTCTTCGGTTGAGGTATGAAAAGGAGCTATCTTATCGCTTTAATCTTCTTGTTTCTTATTATCGCCGCTTTTAGTTATTTCGTGATGGGATTTACTTTAAGTCATGGAAATAGCTCGTTGCTTTTTAAGACCTTGAACTGTCGGTTTGTAACTACATTGTTATTTAATCTTATCATCGTGTATTGTCCAGACTTTAATTCTTATTTTCTTTGGTTTTATTAAACTTCCGGCCGTTATTTCATATGGATGATTGTAATCTTATGCATCGGGAAGTTTTCATCCGCTCAACTTCAGAATGGATTCTTGTAGCAGATTTGTAATTAATTTGTCAGATCAGATTTTGGCTTTGGAGGAATTGGATTCATAACATTAATACAGCATACAACATTAAGAATTACCATTACAACATACGTAGATTCTGAATCCATTGTAGTTCAATGCATAAGTAGCAGAACTTCCTCAAACAAAGATTACAAACCATCCATGTAAACAACTAAGTTTAATAAAACCAAAGAGAAAACAAGCACTAAGTCATAAACGTATGTAATACGACAAGTAGCACAATGTAACGTAGCTACAACCAACATTCAAGCCGTGCTTAAACTAAAGCAATAACTATTTCCACGCCAAAAGAAATCCCATCACGTAAATAACCGCCAAAAGAACGTATTGATAACAAGAAAACAAGAAGATTAAGAAAGATACTCCTTGCTCATACCTCAACCGCCAAAGAAGATCAAAGAAGTTGAAACAGATTAATGAAAATAACAACCTCAGAAGCTTAAAGAACCGTGGAGCCACTTAGTAAACTCAACGATCTAACCATAGGAGATTGAGAAAAGTATAAATAGAGATCGCCAAACGGGATAATCAAGAATTTCGAAAAGGAACTTATCTTTCTTCGCCTCCTTCTTCGCTCTTCCTCCTCGCTATCTTCTAGTCTAAAACCACCACCTTCCATCGGAGAAACCGCTAGCTTTCTCTCCGATCCCGCTCAGCCTCTTCCTCTCAGAGCTCGACGCCAATAAATAAACAAAAGCAAAGTATAAGGTTTGCTTCTCTCAACAGATTAATCCACGGCCAAGAAGCAGCCACGCCATTCCCAATCAAAGGCACATATTCTATTCAGCAATCAAGCCGCACAGATCACAGCACCTGTAATCCATTAAATCAGAAACAATCAACCACCGCATGATCAAGAAACAAATTCATGATCGAAAACAAGGCCATCCGACTCAAGCACTCAATCCAAGTGACTAGATCCAACGATCAATAAAAGGCGCTAAATCCAACTGGAAAAGCACCGCGAAAACCTCCCAACTCTCTCCACTCAGCCGGGTTCAGATTCACTCAGTGAGTCAACTCAATTAAACCACTCAAGCCAAGCCGGATCAGACCAAATCAGGGAAAACGAACCCGAATTAACACAGAACAAAACTATTCACTCAAGCCCACTTAATTACAGAATTTAGGACATATCATTGGTGCTCTCGTTGAGATCTTCACCACTCAGAAAATATGGCAGAAGGAACAAGAAACACATCAAAAACACTTGAAGAATGTGTTACCAGATTAAACAAAACAGAAGAGCAAATGATCTCAGTCACTATGGTTTTGATTGAAATATCAAAAGATCATCATGAAAACAGATTGGAAAACAACCTCAAATCCGTATGTGATCCCCTTCGTAATCCTATTCTCCAAAGCACCACATACACACACCCATATACATCGCCAAAATAGATATGCCCAGATTTAATGAGAAAACCCTAGGGTTGGCTCTTTAAAGGAATTCTTTTACAAACACATCGATGATCGAAATTTTAATATCCTCAATATACATGGATGGACCGCTTGATGATCAATGGATGTAAGTAAATAAACAATTGCATTCTTGGCCATAAAGAACAAATTATGCAAAGATTTGGCCCTTCCCTCTTTAAGAGAAGAGGAGAACTAGCTAAACAACAAAGAAACCACAAACATTTTTACAATGAATTTGAAAACTTTTAACCAAATTTCGTGACATTCCACATGAATGGCTACAAAGTCGCTTTGAATCAAGGCTTGAATTAAAAGGGAAATAAGAGCCTACACTTCTTCCTCAGACAGATTTCAATTAAATTAAGCTAATGGAAGACAGATTGTCTGATGTAATGTAACGTAAATAATGTAAATCAGACACTCCGCTCAAAGAACAAATTATGCAAAGATTTGGCCCTTCCTCTACAGATTTAAGAGGAGAACTAGCTAAACTTCAACAAAGAAACCACAAGGTAAACATTTTACAAATGAATTTGAAAACCTATTAACCAAATTTACATTCCACATGAATGGCTACAAAGTCGCTTTGAATCGTGGCTTGGGAAATTAAAAGGAAATAAGAGCCAGCTTCTTCCTCAGAATAGCATTTCAAAGTAATGGAAGACAGATTGTCGATGTAAATGCATAAATAAAGAATCAAGACACTCCAAGAAAGAACAAAGAATATCAAAGTGCTCCAACTACATCACTGCAGCCTCCACCAAATGCCAATCAACAAAGAACAATCCAAATAAGCAATAACAATTCGAGGCTAACACCTACACAAAATGGAAGAAAGAAGAAAGAAAGGATTGTTTTAATTGTGAGGAAAAATATCACAGGCATATATGTCAAGCCAAATTATTTCATGTCGTTAATGATGACCAAGAGTATCAACTACAACAAGATACTCAACCAGAAATTCAATGGATACAAGAAGAGGCATTAGAATCAAACTTTAACTATCATTCAATCGCAAGAGTATATATAATTGTCTAATTATAAAATAGCCTAAATAAGTTCTCAATAATTCGACCTTTGACTTATTTAATTATAATTCGATATACCAAATCCATAAATCCCCATCGACATAAAGAATGCCAGAGATAAAGTAAATATGACAAAGAACCTTTCCAATTTCATATAAATGGTCACAGAATTCTACAAGTGGCCCCAACATACCGACATTGCTGAGCAGTTTTGAGACTACATAAGAATGGAACTACCATATAAGATCAGAAACCAAGAAATCTCAGAATGGACTAAAAGAGTGGAGTAATGTTATGAATCCACCTCCAGCCAAAATATACAAAGATACAACATTACTAATAACAACACTGTAGAGTCTACAAGAATCCATTACGTAAGTAACAGACAAGAAGAGAACTTCCTCAAGAAACACAAGATTACAACCATCCATAATGTAAACAACGTAAGTTTAATAAAACCAAAGACGAAAATAAATAAGTACCGTAATACAATCAATCGCAAGCATCAATGTAATGTTACAACCAACAGATTCAAGCCAATGCTTAAACTAAAAGAATGTAACTATTTTCAGCTAAAAGTAAATCCCATCACGTAAATAAATGCCAAAAGAGCGATAACAAGAAAACAAGAAGATTAGTAAGAAGATAGCTCCTTGCTCATACCTCAATTGCCAAAGAAGATCAAGCAAGTTGATAACAGATCAGAATGAAAATAACAACCTCAACAGCGTTAAAGAACCGGTGGACCTTAGTAAACTCAATGATCTAACCATAGGAGATTGAGAAAGTATAAATAGAGATCAAAAGCCAAAAAGGATAATCAAGAATTTCGAAAGGAACTTATCTTTCTTGCCTCCTTCTTCGCCTCTTCCTCCTTATCTTCTAGTTTTCTCACGGAAACCATGGGCCTTCCATCTGAGAATCGCAGCTTTCCGATCCCAAAATACAGCCTTCTTCCTCTCAGAGTTTCGACGCCAATAAATAAACAAAAAAGCAACAAAAGAAAGAGCTTAGCTTTCTCAACATTAATCCACTGCCAAGAAGTACCACGCCATTCCCAATCAAAGGCACGATTCTATTCAAGAATCACGATCACAAAGACTAATCCATTAAATCAAAACAATCAACCACCGCATGATCAAGAAACAAATTCAAGGGATCAAAACAAGGCCATCCGACTTGCTCAAGGAGCCATTCAAGAAGACTCAATCCAAGACGATCCAATCCAACAGTAAAAGGCGCCAAAATCCAACCGAAAGACCCGCGAAAACCCTCCCAACTCTCTACTCCGGTTCGATTCACTGTGAGTCAACTCAATTAAACCAAACCAAGTCGCCTAATCGCACCAAACCGTAAAACGAACCAATTAACACGTAACGTAATCCATTCACCAAGCCCACTTAATTACAAAATTTAGGACATATCAGAAAATATAGGAGAAAAGGTTGGAGTTGTCTCAAATGATTTGGTCAGATAAAACATCGGTCATCGGATGATCCATTTCGGAGTGTATGTATTAGATTCGGCCAAAGTTAAGAAAGGCAGATGCATACTTAACAATATCGTTTAAAGCTCATGAATAAGCTCCTTAAGAAACTCGATTACGACTAGATTAAGGTTTATTTGTGAACGGTATTATTTAATTTTTTATTTTTTTAGGCTTAATAAGCTTTAATTAATACAGTTCAGGTATATTTCTCAATAAGTTGCTCGCAAACAAGCTTGATTAAACTCGTTAATTTCATTAAATGAGTTGCTCGTTAATAGGCTCGATAATCCAATTTGAACTGAGCTTGTGAACGAATTCTAATTGAGCTTAAGTTTGGGCTCGATAATGGTAAACAAGCTCTATCTTGAACACCATCTAAAATAATTTGAATCGAATTTAAGCTTGATAATGTTAAATAAATTTGAACTCGAACATGCACATAATGAACTAGAACCGGTCAAAGTTTGGAATATATTATTAGAATTGATATGATAAGTTATGCCTTTGCCTTCAGATAACATCTCCCTGCCTTTTGTGTACAGGTGACGAGTCAATGAAAGATGGCTCCACTAGAGCTGGTCATGGAGAAGATGCAGAAGTAAGTTTTCATATATTTTTCCCAATTTTTCTATCAGAAATTTAAATAGAGATTTTTACGTTCAGAGTCACCTAATTTTTGTATATTTATAAATTAATCAGTCAATTCATATATATTAATAATTTAATCATCTTTCTTATTTTTTTAATTATCAGACTTATTTATTTACACACAACATGATAAAATCATTGAAAATTTAAAAAAATAAAAAAATTAGGTTGAACTTTTATTATGAATTTTAATATTTGAATGCTAATTTCAAAAATTAATATCAAAGATAATTAATTTATAAATATATAAGAACTGGTATGTAAATATCTCAAAAATAAAAAAAGGTTAAATAATAAATAAATATAAATTGATTGATTTATGATATATATATATATATATATATATATATATATATATATATATATATATAATATTTTAATTTTAAATATCATATTAAAAATATTATCATTACTTATTTTTTAAAAATAAAATATATTTTTAAAATATAAAAAAATATTAGATAAATAAATATTTAATTATTAGATATATAAATATATAAGAATTGTGTGGTATGTTCGTAAATCTTTCTTGACTTATTTGTAAAACTCTCATTTAAATATCAATCATCATTTACTGGATGTGCTATCTCATGATGTGAACATCTTACTTGGCAGTGAATCGCGGACTAGCAGAAGCCCTTCTCAAAGCACAAACCCACCCGCGTGGGTTTGGATTCTGAAGCCGCGCTCTGTTGCTTTCGTTGAGATTTATGAAAAAAAATTAAAATTAAATTAAAGCACGTATTTAAGTTTTTTTTTAATTTTTTTATCAGCCCGACTGTTTAAAACGCCCGTCTCCTCTCTCTCTCTCTCTCTCTCTCTCTCTCTCTCTCTCATCTGGAATTTGTTTCGAGGATTTCCTGCCTTCTTTACCGACTGCCACTCTTTTCTTCATTCGTCTCCTGGTTTTAAGTTCGAGGTTTTTGCTATTGCTGTTGTGATGCTCGATGGTTTTTTTTTGTGTTTTTTTATATTAAAATTGAGAATTTTCATTGTGATTATAAAATTTTTATCCAGTATATTTACTTGAAGTGAATGAATTAAATAATTATGTTATTTATGTTCTTGAACACTATTTTATTTCTTATTCTTGTAATTCATTTTAATTTTAGGAGCATTTATATATATATATATATATATATATATATATATATATATATATATATATATTATATATATATATATATATATATATATATATTATTATTAATATTTTAAAGTGATGTATTTTTTAAATTAATAGAGAAAGTATTATATTTATAAATATTAAATTTTAGATTTTAGATGTTAGATGTGTAAATGTATAAGAATTATGTAAAGTAGGGAAATTTACTTTTATTTTTCTCCACATAATTAATCCTTCGCATGGGTACTAAGAACTATAAGTTGTACCTAGTAAAGTAGTAGATAACAAATAAA
This sequence comes from Cymbidium sinense, assembly GCA_021442155.1. Lineage (NCBI taxonomy): Eukaryota > Viridiplantae > Streptophyta > Magnoliopsida > Asparagales > Orchidaceae > Cymbidium > Cymbidium sinense. Next base: position 13,305,126 of record CM038224.1, on the reverse strand, counting down.
CATGATTAAAAAAATAACATGAAGTGATGAAAATAAAATTACTAATAATAAAAAAGAAATTGTTTTTACTTTATTTGTTAAATTTTTTTAATTAAAGTTAAAAAATAATTAAATGTTAAGAAAAAAATATTCTAACTTTTTAACGTTAATAATAAACTTAATTTTTTATTAGTTGTTTTATTATTAAATGTTATTGCTAAAAATAGAGAGATGCAAGTAAAAAAAGGCATAAAAGAGAACTTGATTTTATACTCGTTCCATGGTGAAGGCTATAAAACACCTTTATATTGAGAATATAAGGCATGACTAAGGGCAACCAATTAGCTGAAAAAAGGGGGAAAATGGTTAAGTAAACAAATATATGCAATACTAAATATCAAATAGTATGTAATGGTAAATAATAATACATTTGGATTGCAACAGAGATAGAATTCTATACTCTTAATTAATAGCCAGTAATATTTATGGATTCATTGTTATTAAATACCTTCTTGATTGTTATCTTCACAATTATTTCCTTTTAGATTAGTGCGTTCAGCTTCAATAATAATAATAATCTTTGGCTCATAGTTTTTGTTAACTTCCTTCGTTGCTCCTAAGATTTTCACACGCTTGTTTTGAAATGCATTAGAATGGTCATTTTAGATATATTTGGAATTCGCTCAATTTGGACGAATTTTAAATACACGGGTTAATGTAAAGTGTTTGTCGTAGACCACCGTCGGCCCCGCCGCAACCTCCGCTAACGTCTTGTCAGCCGCCATATAGTGCACCCCGACGTCATTGCCATTCTTTGGTCAATTGATCGTGATAATCTGAAAATACTTTATATTATATTTATTTTGTCAAATAAGAAAAAAAATTTATATATTTGTAGAGTTTTTAACTAAACAAATTAAAGTAATTTAAATATATTGTATTTAATTTATTTTATACTCTAAGTGTAGGTAACCAAACAGCTCCTTTAGTGAGGATGTAATTGTTTGAGATTTTGTAGGAGTGTAGATCATTTTAATTATTCTGTTTTGTTATTTTTTTCTTCTATAAAGTGTCACTCATTCTTAATAAATTGAAAAGATAAATTGTCATAAAAAATACTCATTAATCAAATATTTCATATGAGATACAATTGGGATATTCGCGTTAGAATTGATGTTGCCTTACAAAAGATAATTAGAGAATAAATCATATGGATGATTTTGTTGTGAACGAAGACTTGGATCATCAATATTTTTTAAATTCTTCTGACATATGTATATATATATATAACTTTTATATGATCTTGAGAATTTTGAACATTGATGGGGGGTTGAGATTTTGAACATGTCTTTATATTATAACATTTTGTTTTTATATGTCTAAAATAATTTTTAAGTAGTAAGCATGACTTAGTGGTTAGAATTTTTGCCATGCCAAATCCTCATGCCTTCATTTTTTTTTTTTTTTGGTTGATTGCTTTTTTAAGTCATTTCAAGCTCATATAAGCCATTTCAAATAATATGAGTTGAACACGAATAATAAAATTTTGAGTATTTTTTTTAACATAAGCAAAGTAATTTTCAAATAAGCCGAACAAGAATAAAAGTTCGGCTTGTTTACATCTCTAATTTTGACAGTTGATGAGTTTCACACTAGAATAACTTGAGAATTTTATTACTAAAAAAGTATTAGAATAATTTTTTGAGATACATGATATTTGGATTATTAAGGCGAATGTGTCATAATATGATTGCACTCTCCTTAGGATAGGATAAAAAAACTAAGCATTTTATATTTGTAATGCATATTTTCTTCAATATTTTAGGAAGTAGAATCCATTACTCACTTACTAATAGATAGGAAATAGTAAGAAAGTATTGAAACTAATCTACTTTAGGGATGTGGATTCTCTAGTATCTATTATTAGAGATAATGACCCATCATCAATCCTTAACAAGGATACATTTTGTGAAATAGGGAGATATCTTTGGTTAGGGTTAGCTCAAGCTTGTTTACCTAAATATGTTTGAGCTCTAGTTTGATTCAAGTTTTAATAATAATATCTAAGCTTGATTCATTTAAAATCATGACTATTTAAACTTAATATAAGCTTGGCTTATTAGCTATTTAAATGCACATTATTTTGCCCCTTAATGAGGAACACTCTTATCAAGTCTATCAATGAGTAATATATTGCACTTAAAAATGAGAATTTAATTGAATTAAATATTAAATAAATAAGTATTTTAATAATCATAGCTAAGTAGTTTTTTGTTCATGAATAATAATAGAGCTTCCAATAAATTTGTTCATAAGATTTAAATGATTTTATTCGTCATCATAAACTAATCAAACATCAAATTAATTAAGCTTGTCTAATTATCAATTGAATATTTATAAAAGTATTCAAATTTATTTAATTAGTTAATCAAATGATCATGAACGAGCTCAAATTGAGTCAAGCTAAAGGTAATTTGTCAAGTATGTTGGTAAATTTGTTGCCATGTTCTTTTTGATATTAGATGTAATTAGGCTAGTTTGAAGTTGGTTGGACATTGTATTTAACATCTTTGTTTGCTTTTGATTGAATAATGGAAGTGTGGAGGTAGATAATGGTTTTAGAGATTCATAATTAGTTGCCAAAAACCCTGAATTTTTTCTTTGATTTTTAGGGAATAGGTTTTCCATGCAACTTCCAATAAAGGGTTTTTTTTTTTTTTAATGTGTAGCTTTTTGATAGTGGTCACAACAAGACATTTTATTTTTTTGATAAATTTTTATTGGATCTATTTATATTTTGAGAGGAGAGTGAAACTTCTTGAGGAGTTAGAGTATTTTAGGGTATGTTTGAGGTAGCTGTAATTTTTTAAAAACTTGATTGTAAGTTTTGAAAAAACTACCGTGTGTGTTATAAATTTTTTTTTTGAAAAAATCAAAAAATAACTTTCTGACAGCCACCACATTTTATTAGTTCTGATTCTCAAAACAACTTTTTCACTATAAAATTTTATAAAAAGCAACTAAAAATTAGTAGTCAAACGAAACTTTTTTACTTTCTTACAACTTTTTAAAAAAGCAAAATAGCTAGAAAGCTGTCCCAAATGAACTTATTATAATTTTTTTTTAATGATTTTACTCTCTCCAAATCTCAAACAACACTTGGTTTGGAGGGGTTCTATTTCAAACATATTTTCACATTTTTCATCGAAAAATTTTGTTTAATCCAAGAAGGAATTTGGATACAATGTCTTTCTTAAGTATTTTTTTTATGCTTGATTACATCCCATGGACACTCTAAAGTCTTAATGTAGTTCTCTAAAAACATCTAATTATTGTTACCACCTATTTAGTAACAAAAAGATTGCCTTCTCAAAGATCATGGAGGGCATCTTTGATTTCAAGTAATATGAAAAATATTTTTATTGTCTAAATATATTTCTTTTATTGCATCCCATATCTTTTTTGTAGTGCCATAGAAAATCAAATTTAAGCCAACTTTATTTTTATTGGTATTTATAAACTATTTTTTTATTATTTTCATCCCATATAAAATATTTTTATAGTGCCATATTATTTTTATTGATTACATCCCATACAAAATTTTAGCTTACTTTATTTTTATTGATTACATCCCATGCAAATTATTATTATTAGGACTATTTACATTCATACCACACGATTCTTATGTATTTACACATCTAACACCTAAAGTTACATATTTACTTATCTAATACTTTTCTATGCTTAAAAAAATGCTCACTGTTAAAAAGTGAATGATGATGATATTTTTGATGTGATATTGAAGATTATGTGTTATATATATATATATATATATATATATATATATATATATATATATATATATATATATATATATATATATATATATATATATATATATATATATATATATATATATCAAAATTGAACTTTAGGTATATGTAAATACATAAGAATTGTGTGGTATGTATGCAAATCCCCTTTATTATTATTATTATTATTATTATTATTATTATTATTATTATAGTGCCATATTATTTTCAAATTTTCATGATCTAAACTAGGGATCTTCAAAAGAAAGTTTATGAATACAAAAAGGAGAAATTTTATTGTGATTATAAATGATTTTTTCTTGTCTAAATGTGGTGTTAGAGATGAAGCTTCAATTGAAAGTTATTATGTGTTAAACCATAATCATGATTAAAAGTAAGAAAGAAGAAGATAGAGAGAATAGAGGACTATCAATGAGGAGCTCTAATATCATATTCAAAATAAAGAGACATTAATGAAAAGTATTTGATTGTATCCATTATTCTAAAGTGGAATCAAAGTACACCTTTTTATAGATAATATAACATTTAAAGATCAAGTAAAGAAAAGATAAAAAAGAAGAAAAATTATAACATAATAAATAGAGATACAAAAGACATCATTTAACACATAAAATGAAAAAAAAAAAAACAAATCATATTTCAATAACAATAGAAATAACATCTAGTTGTCTTAATTAACAACCAACAATAATTATTTTCTTCTAAATTGATATTTTGAACTTTAATAATAATAATTCCTCCACATGATAGTTGCCCCCCTTCTTACCAAACAATATGACCAAAAGAAAAAAAAGAAAGAAGATGATACCAATTATAACATAAATATAGTTTTAAAGAATTTTTAGTTGAAGTTTTTTTTTTTTTAATTTATAGAAGAGATATATTTATTTCATTAAAACTACAAAAAATAAGCCTAATCATATCCCAATATAAGATCTTAAGAAATTTAAATCAATAATAACCATAAGATAATAGAGTTGGACACATTTTTTAGCTTCTCCTTTGATTTTGATTGAACAATATAAGTGTGGAGGCAAGTAGTAATTTTAGAGATTCACAAATAGTTGATAAAAAGCCCAAAATTTGTTCCTTGATTTCTAGTAAATAGTTTTCCATGCAACTTCTAATTAAGTTTTTTTTTTAATAATTTTTGATAGTGATCACAACAAGTCATTTTCTTTTTTCTGAGATTTTTTTTTATTTGATATATTCATACCTTGAGAGTAGTGTCAAAATTTTTTACCGACTCGAACTTACTCTAAAATCATTGGGTTGACCCACCAAACCGAAATTGACCTGTGAATCCAAAATTGACCCAATATTTACCCATGAATCCGAATCTCACTCAATTTTGACTCGATTTTGACCTAAAATATATATCTAAATAGATTATTCGGGTCGCGTCGGGTCAATCATATTGAAGTCAAGTCGGGTTCGGGTTGAGTTTGACTAATAACGGTGGTTGAGTAAACCTATTAAGTCAAATTCAGTCGGATCCAAACCCAACTCGAATTGACACCCCTACTTGAGAGGTGAGCGCAAAACTTCTTAAAGAGATTAGAGTGCCTTGGTCTCCCATTATAATTTGTTGTTTAAAGAACACTCGAGGGATTTTATTTCAAATATATTTTCACATACCTCATCAAATTTTTTGTTTAATCCAAGAAGAAATTTGGGTATCATATCTTTCTTGATTATTCTTTTGATACTTGATTACAACCCCTAAACACTTCTAATGTAGCTCTTTAAAAACATATATTTTTATTTTTCTTGGTGTTAATAAGCCAATAGATAACCATATTGTTTTTAGATTTCATGATATGAACTTTGAATCTTCCTTTTGAGGAGGAATGCTTTAGTGTAAGACACAATATTAAAGAGTTTAATAAAAATCTAAGAGTAACAACTGACTTCTCCAACCATCTCCCTGATTTCACATAGGAGTGATCATATCATGACTAATAACAATAAGAAAGAAGAGCATAAAAAATATAGAGGAAGGTCAAAGGAGATTACTCTAAAATCATTTTTTAAAAAAAAAAAAGATTGACTTGTATTGCTTGTTCTAAAGTGAAATCTAAGGACACCTTTTTATAGATAATACAAAATATAATTTAAGGATCAAAAAAGAGAGAAGAGACACGAAATAAATAGAGAGATACAAGATATCATCTAACATGTGAAAGCATAAAATCCCAATGTGTTCTTAATTGGTAGTAAATTGTCATTAAATATCTTCATAATTATTTTCTCCTAAATTGATCTTTTAATCTTTAACAATAATAATTCTTGCACATGACAATGGTCCACCTGCATTACACCTAAAAGCAATTCTTCCCCCAAACTCTATGGTCTAATATATGACAAATTAGCAAAGAGTATGAAAAATAATAGATGATACCAATTGTCTCATAAATAAAGTTTTTTTAAAATTTGAAAGCTCTTTTTAATCTATAGAAGAGAAATACATTTATAATTAATATTAAAAAAAATATTTATTTGCAATTAAAATTTGAAAGCTCTTTTAATCATTTTGTATTTAATCATAATCATTGAAGAAAATAATATTAAAAAGAAGAACATAAAGAGAATAGAGGTGGGTAAAAGGAGACTACTTTGACATCATATTAAAAAAATAAAAAAGACATTGAAGAAAAAGACTTGCTTGTATTGCTTGTTCTAAAATGAAATCTAAGGGCACCTTCTTATAAATAATACAAGAAATAATTTAAAGATCAAGAAGGAAAGAGAGGAGAAAACGAAAGAAAAAACCAATAATACCCATCAACCCATTAGCAAACTATCACCATAATTAATTTTTTACCCCGATATGTGTCATAAATGCGTTAAGCCGCAGTCAAATTCGGACTTTAGGGGTGGGCAAAATCATCAAAATCGTTGATCTAAACGAAAATGGTGAAACGACCTGATCGATGCGGACTGACGTTGCGTTCAAAATCGAAATTGATCAGATATAAATATTGTATAATAACGATCAATCCCATCGATCGTATTAATGTGTTGGCACAGTCGAAGTGCGACAATATATGAACACCCGTTCACGAATTAAATAAATGTCGTTAAAATATCGAAATATCAAATGAAAATGAGGCCACGCCAAATCGGATGAGTTTATGCAAATCGAAAGTCGGGATGCAAAATGAAGCTAAAATACGTTGCCAAAATCTCAAACCCAATGACGGACTTCACCATCGTCATTGATCAAATTGGTCAATATAAAATTGCATAACGATGATCGATCGTGCCAGTCATCAACGCGCGCACTTATCGAATCGAGGCGCCCCAAACAAATGACTCGTTCATAAAATTGATTGCGTCGTTAGCTGAAGCATCAAAATGTATCAATCTTGCTCATAAAAGTCGAAAATCGGCGTCAGCGGCACGCTTATTTTGGTGAGATTGACTCAATTTGGCGTCGAAAAAACATCCTCCGACAGCACGATTCATTCACATCGAAAAAACTAAGATTGATGTATATATTGGCCATGTAATTTTATAAAAGTCAATCAACTTAAAAAATCAATTTAAAATAAAACTAACCTAAATCCCCTCATTTCACTTGGCAACCATTCCTCCTAGTATTCCTCCAAGTCGTTCTCCTAAAAGAAAAAAATTGTTCCCTCTTCATTTTCCACGTCGATTCGGGTTGTTTCTGAAGTGTCAATCGAGATATGCTTAATGTTTAAATTCAAATGTCTGAAGATGTTGCGTGGGTTTTGCTAGGTTTAGTCTTGGGTCGGGTTATAAAACTTAAAATCTATTATAAAATTTCAACTTAATAAAATATAGAATTTAATTTTATTATGGATAGATTTGATCCTCTCTTATGAAATAAATAAATGATGATGTAAAATTCTCAAGTATAAGTAATCAATTAACTTCTGATACATTATGTTGAATGGTGATTTCAAGGAGGATACTCCAAAACAAAATGCTTCTCAAATCAAATTAACTCAAATTGAGTGTCAATCTAAAAACTGTTTAAATAAAACTCTATATTAAAAGATTATACAAACTCAATTTATCAACCTTCTGCAACTGTTTGTCTGAGGTGAAAAATTAAGAAAATTCCCAAGTGTATCAAATATTCTATGTTAACTCTATCTACTCAATCTCTATCACTCATAAGCGATTACTTGTGGTTTTCAATATTTATACGATGATCGCACGTCTCATGAATGAATTTCTTGGATAACCTCTTTAGATGACATTCTCCTAGATCCGGTATAGAATTTTCTACTCAGCTCAAGAGGATTCTTCAGTAGGATCCATTCTAATGATCAGCCGGATCTAAATATGCCATTATTCCCCTTAAACGAAATATTAAATTTAAATTTTAAATTAAACTCATACTACTCATTCGCATTAAGCCTATCAATGAAAATTCTCTCACTTATTGGGAGGGTAATTAACTATAAGAACTGCTTATAGGAAACCTAAAATTCGCATAAAATGAGGACGAAATCTGGATAGTATCTTCTTTAATTTTGAAAATTACACACATTAAATCACACTATCAAATTATCGAGATGCTAATTTTCAATTTCTTGATATTTATTTTTAAGCTTTAACAATAATAATTCTTGCACATGACCCATTACACTAATATATGACAAACTAGCAAAGAATATATATATAGATGATGCCAATTATCACAACAATGAGAAATACATTTATTTCATTAAAGCTACTCTCTTATCCTCACCAAGGAAGCAACCAATTTTTCTAGTGATTTTCCCTTTGCATGTTTTATTTTAATTATGTATAAATTATTTAAAATGTTATTATATGCAGTGATGCTATTCTCAATGGACTCATCATTATGGGTTTTACATATTTATGTATTAGTAAGTCCATTTGATTCCTTGTATTCCATTATATACATTGAATTTGCCCTTATATGAAAGAAAGAAAAGAAAATTAAAATGCTGAAGATTTTAGCACATATTTAGACATATTGAAAGATTTTACTGGAATCAATCACCAAAAGTCTCCATCTTTAGTTCAAGCATGAACTGATGGACTTTCTATCTAATTAGCTTAACTCCATTCAAGTTCTGATAAGTTCTTATCAGATGCAGACACTTTCTAAAGGTCTGAAAGCTCCCAGAGATCAAAACAAATAGAAAGAAAACAAGATAATGAGAAAATTCTTAGCTGAGAGAGAAGATCTTCTAACATGTTCTGAAGAATAAAATAAACTCGCTCTTCTTGCAGATGAGACAATTCAAAAGCTCTCTGTAACAACAGGATTCTTGGTCGAATATGAAGCCACTCGGGTTTTCGAGCGAGGCCAGGTTAGTGTGACGCTGCTCGAGGGATGCGCGGCTTCACCGGCGTCTTCGATGGACTAATCCTAAAGAGGTAAGAAAATCAGTTTTGTAACAGCAGATATAGAGTTGCAACTGAAGGAATGAATGGAGAATGAAGATTTATAAAATCAGTTTTAGATATTGCTAAGGATGATGATAAACAGTTTTAATAGTATGTCATAAACATAATTTGAGAAACTTACCTAATTTGAAGAGATCCAAGAAACATGCCACTACAGTTCAGAGCAAGAATGGCACTCTCAGCCTGTGATAAAGAGAATGAGCTATAAAATGTGCTATATTTCACCATTTTTGTCATATGCAATGCGAAATATATATCATCTGTAATTTCCATAAACTTCTCAGCTATAATGATTTCATTGTCATGCTCAAAAAAGGAGTCAAACTGAAATAAAAAATTTGATTGAATTGAAATTGATGTTGAAATGATATTAAATTCAACAAAATAATAAATTTGAAAAAGATGAAAAAATCAACTCCAACCAAAATGCCAATTCAAGCTTTAGGAGTAGCACATGACAAAAACATGAATTGTAATTTGTTGTGGATTTTACTTTGCATCAAAAGCAAAAAATAACCTTAGGAGTACAAAATGTTACAAAGCATGTTTAGCCATAAGTTCTAAGGCATATGAGAGTATTGATTTAGTGTCATATTAGGTAGTTGAGAAATATATTGGTAAAAAAAAACGTTATGTGAATAGCCCTTACATACAAACCTAAATTTTTGAGTTGAAAATAGGATAGAACATTAAAGCATCTAGCGCAATTTGGTACTTTTAGTTCACAATCCTTAACACGTAGTTTTATAACTGATGATTTGGTTAGAATTGGGTCGTTCATGCGGTTTTTGACTCCTATGGATCATGATTGTTTTCTATTATAATTGAGAAAGTTCAAGAGCAGATGACCCCCACAATAGACCCACATGATTGAGTGTTTTTGGAAGATGATATTTGGTGGGTTTCAATTCAAAGAGTTGACGATTGATGTAAAGTGTTGTATTGTGAGAGTGAGATTATTAAGGCAAGTATATAGGTCTAATAGCACATCATAGAATGCCAAGTGTTTGGCCCGCATCCATTAGCTTAAGATTTTGGGTTAAAAGTGCGGGTTGGGGGATCACCGAGATTATTAAGGCAAGTATATGTCTAAGAGCACATCATAGAATGCCAAGTGTTTGCATCCATTAGCTTAAGATTTTGGGTTATATGTACAATATGACCCAACTTTGATCACACTTTGATTCACTTCCTGATAATAAAATGTGTATAATAGTGAAGCAATGAGATAACCAACATTACCTCGTATATACTATGATATTACACAACTGGTTATTAGTCAACTATAACAACCAACACATAATATACCAATTTATTCATTTTGGTACAAGGAAACATTATTTAGCACAGCAGCTACAAAGCAGTGTGCTCTATGCAGCTGGTGCATTCAGTGTACTGGTGAAGCTAGTGGACCTCCCTTCACCCGCCATTCTAATCTTCACTAATCCTATTGACTGAAAGGATTAGATCCCTATCATCAAAATTTGTTCAACTGATCCTATAATCTTCAGAGTAGGCAATAATGCACGTTAAAAATATTTACAACAAGGGTTATAGCTCAGTTAGACGGAGTAACTCATGTTCTCAGAGGAGAAGAAATATAGAACTTTCTCATACCAAATTAAATGTAGAAAACTCACCTGAACAAACTCGACAAAAGCTATCCGAGTGGAGTGCGCATTATCGCCAAGTAGTCGCAGACGGGAAACCTGATTATAACACAAAATTAAGTTAATCGCTGAATGTAAAGACCTTTGGAATCCATTAAAAACATGCTAACTGTTGAGAACTATCCTAACCTCACCGCAGACTTGTTCAAAGAACTGTTTTACTTCTAATTGTGTGACCTGCAAGAGAAGATGCACAATCAAGACAGTAACAGTCAGCTCAGGTAATCAATAACATGGTTTAGTATCCGATTGTTCTAAATCTTTGAAATCATTTATTAAATTCCCTCAAAATCATTAATAAATGCACAATCAATCAGTAATTATAACGTAACAAGCAGAAATCAGTGTAAAATAGCAGCTATTGTTAAGTTAGAGAAAAAGATTTATATTCACCTTCTTGTCAATATTTGTACAGTAAACTGTCCTCACAACCATTTCCCTTTCATCATTGGACTGCAACAGTTTCAGCAATCAGAAAATATTCTAAAAAACTAATATAAACAGCTGAAAAGGGTTGATTTTCGACCATTCTAGCATGACAAATATATTAGAAAATAGTACCTTGGTAGAAATTTAGGATTCACAGGCAAAATTGCAGTTTTTGAAGGTAAGACTTTGACAGGATAGTAACCAAGCAGGGTTCCCCCAATATTCAGAGCTACCATTGCACCCTCTACAGCAAAACAAAAGGCACCGTTGTTTAAAAGACAAATAATGGCATCAATCAATATTACTGATGTAACAAAACCAAAAAATTTTAGAACTTACCCTCATCAGCAAACTCAATGAATGCAAATCGAAGAATTGAGTGGGGGTCGCCGCAAATCCGGCAGTCAACTACCTTCAGCATGAGAAATTCAAACAGTCAGAAGGCAAGAAATTTGATCTCAGTTATGCTTTATTTTGATTGAAGTGAACATAATGAAATGAAATACTAAACATATTGTGGATTGACTATGAATCTGTAACATTTTATTTGAAATTTTAAGATATATTTTTACATTTCCTTCCACTCAAATTCCTATCATCCAGACATGGCCAAAGGAAAGTACTGGTTGACAACATTAGCACAACTTTACCTGAGCGACAACACACAGATCATGAAGGGAGGGATCAAGTTTGTATAAGTTAATGCCAGAATGTGTTTCATGGTGGAGGAGATTTAAAATTCATGTTTGCAACAGAAAAAAAGCTTGATATGAGTTCTAAGTCCATTTTGCCTGAACTTCTGCATATAAGGAACATGGTGGAACAAAAGATGGCATCATCATCAACAATTTTAAAAAATAATGAGATTAAGTTTCAAAGCTCAGCTCAACATTGATTTTCATGGACCAAAGTTCTTTGAAAAACTTGGAAATTACATTTCGTGCATTTAAACATATTTAAAAAATCTAGAGAAACTTGACCACAACCTTACAGAGGTCTCAAGAAACTTGAAGAATTTAATTTTCAAGATTTTTGGTTTTTATTTTCTTCCAACACTTATTGCAAAACAATTAAGATATTGTCTACAAGGTTTATTTATACTTCTTACCGACCAAATGATAACAAGCGTGCAACTCCAAATCAAACAACAGCACATACCAATATGGCATTCAGTGAAGTAAGACAAGTTATATCGAAGCATAAATTGCAACAAGAAAAACTTTGCAAAAATCAATTACATGCTTGTTCGTTATCCATCATCATTAGCCTTACAAACTTTTTGGGTGAGCTACTGCATCCTCTTGCTCCATATATCCTTTTTGAAAGATACATGAGGTGTTAAGCACCTCCAACACCATTAATCTACCATTACACCTTCCAAATTATTTCTATCTCTATATACCAGCCTTACTGGTGGTTTATCTTTCCTCATGTGCCTAACGCACAAACTTATAATTTTCACTAAATTATCTTTGGTGGTTTTACTCCCACCATTTCTATAATTAAACTATTTCTCATTAGATCATTTCTAGTAATGCAAGATATTGAGCTCAGCGTTCTCATGCGACACACTTACCTTGATGATCAATGACTTCTTTGTTGCCTAACATTGGATCCATTTCATAATAAGTACATGAAGTCTCTATAATCTACTCTTATCATCCACATGATGAGCAGCTTTTTTACAACTCACAAAACATCAATTAAGAGTATGTTTGGGGTTTCTTTTCACAGATTTGCATTTCAAACCACTACCACATATTTGTTTGGCAACTGCATTCTTTGTGCTTTTAAAAAATTTCTGTGGTGATAAATATCTTTTTATAATCATATCTATTAAAATATGATAGTTTAAAGAAATTATTGTGACATTTTCAAACAAAAAAGATTATAATACCTACATCAACTTTCAAAAAAGTTACTTTCGCCACAATAGCTTTATAGCTACTTTTACAAATAGCTACAACAGCACAAAAGAGACCCTAAACCTACATCAAAGAAAAACTTGAATGGTACATTATCAATGTAGCCAACCCAAAGAAGATTGGAAAAAATTTGTTGATAAATATATATCTGTAACATAACCTGCAATTGCATGAAAACAACACTTTAATAGTGTAATATACTTGGTTCTGCTAGAAAAACCTAATTTATTTTAGTTAATGATATAAACTACTACTAACTGAAGCAAAGCTCTGATTCTAAAAGATAAAAACTAACACCTACAACATGATAACTTTGCAATAATAAAAAAAGGTAAGAATCCAAAATAGATTATTCAACAATCGTCCACCTCCTTTAACCATTTAAGTATGTTATTGTATTTTCATAGGTATTTTAATGTATTTGAAACTCAATATTTAGTTCATTTTTGATGAATTCAAAATTCAATTAATTTGACCAATCACTATCCACTGTTATTACCTCCACAACCACTATCACCCACCATCACCATCGCCTCCAAATGCACCTAACCACTATTCGACACATCACCAACCGTCGTTGTTGGGCTTTACACTAAACTCATTTTACTTTAAATCAAAAAAAAAAAAAAAACTCATACATTTATTTTGTATCCAACCAAACAAGTCTAAAATATTTCAAATATACTATAGTGTGTTTACTTTGAATTCCTGTTTCGGCAAAACAAACAACCCTTTAGGCTATTTGATTTGTGATTTAGAAAAGTGACACTATTGAAGTTATATATCAAGTCTTTTTTAAAATTTTAGATCAAGTAATGCAATTATTTCTTTGAAAATCAACAAAAACCCACACAGCTTAAAATCTGTCAAGGAAGTAATTGGATCTTAGGCTGAATGATAAAAATGAAGCAGAAATAAAATATCAAGAAAATGAAAAAAAAAACAAATAGATACCACGTTTTCTAGTGTGCAATCGGTGCCACCATGAAGCATGGAATTTGTATGATAGAAGTATCAAAGCAACAAGGAACTACTCAGTCAACAATGGAGGGAGAGAAAGACAAATTTCAACTAATATAACACAATTTAAATTGATTGCAATTGCTTTCTATGGAAGTACCAAGTTTAAGAAGCTCCCATCATTGGAGGTCCAATGCAAAAGTTGATGTATGAAGTCTTTCGTTCCATTAAAGAGGTATTTTTATGATTCAAGCACGCGACCTTAGGCAATGATGGGGAAAATCTAAACATTGTGCTAAGAATAGTGCAAAATTAAACATAGTGCCTAGAGCCACTCTTTGCAACACCTACTATCTGATATTATCAAAAGAAATGTCAATCAAACCACATCACTCTATCCTTGAAGAGTTTTCTATAATTCCTTGCCTTTCACTTGGTTTTAGATCCTTTCGACATAGAAGCCTAATGCTCTATTTAAAAAGTAACCCATATTGATAGAAATCACATATTCAGAAGACCAATTTATAATGCCTTTCTCATATGAACTTACAAAAATATAAGCAATTAGTATAACTGAGGATTGGTGTTAGTGCTCATTTCTACCCACACCTTTCCTTAGACCCAAGGATGAGGGTAAATGTTCAAAGTAATAAACCTTAACATCATGGTTATTATGGACCACGAACTAATTTGAAACATCATGACATTCCACAACAACAAAATAGACATATCATTTGAGAAATAGGATGCATGAGAATTGAGCTTATAAAAAATTATTTTTGTTCAATAAATAATACACAATGTCAAAGAAAAAAAAACCATGAAATCACAACCAAAGAAAAGAGTTGTCTACCATTTCAGTACTTCTCTAGGAAAAAATTTAAAAAAAAAATGAAAAAATCATGAAGTATACATGATCAGTTGGATATCACAAGTCCTCAAATCACCAATTTCTTCCCATACAATATGAACAAATAACTTGCATGCCGCAAGAATAAGTAAAAGGCAGTAGATAGAATAGACAAACTAGCAAAGTTAAAATTACAGCGAAACCGAGTGATCAACATGGGAAGAAGGCTTTAGGACAACAGAATGTAACTTATGATTTACTTCATATCAGAAAGCCTACTAAACTTTGCTTGCAACTACATAAATAGGTCTCTCGAACTTAAAAGAATTTCTCAATTAAATCAAGTATCCCATAACAAACAAACTCTTCAAGGATTATCTGAAATCAAATAGCCACAATTTAAATATACTAAAATAAATCAAAACATGATTATGATCTAGCATAGGTTGTGCAAACATCTTCCCATGCTGAAGTTTGAGCGCTTACTTGACCACAAGGGGCAAACAATTCAGCAAGGTGTTCTTCTGTAACCTGCTTTGGAAAATCAATGGCAGTTCAAATAAGAGAAATTAAAAGCCCTTAACCAACATAGCACTCATAAAAAAAAAAAAAAAAGATTCTTTAATTTCTTACATTTTGATCAATATCAGAAACATAAACAGTTCTTCTGATGCTTTCCTCTCTTTCAGCTCTCCTCATCCTATCGTTCATCCTTCTCCTCCCTTGGTTATAACCATTCCTCGTCTGTCCAAAACGCTACAATATTCTAATCAGACACTGAGATAAAATACTTTAGCTGATAAAAACAAAAGAAACTAAATTGAACAGAGATATCACAGATGAAACAACATCATAAATCAGATTATTTTCCTTGAATAATTTAATCAAAATTGAACCCTACCCTCCGATTCATCGGCTGATTGTTGGATGATCCATCGCTGCTCGAATCCTTACCACTATTCCCGTAATTGAACCCATTGCTACTGTTATAGTAATCGACCGAAGAGACGAAGACAGGCGCATCTGCAGATAATCGGCCATCCGATTTTCTCCAAGAAGGAAAGAACTCCTTCGCCGATGGATTCAATTTAGAAAGAAGGTCTACTAAGTTCCTCACATCCCTCTGATACTCCGATTCCGAAT
This sequence comes from Cymbidium sinense, assembly GCA_021442155.1. NCBI lineage: Eukaryota > Viridiplantae > Streptophyta > Magnoliopsida > Asparagales > Orchidaceae > Cymbidium > Cymbidium sinense. Next base: position 13,288,922 of record CM038224.1, on the reverse strand, counting down.
CACTAGACGCAGGCATGCGGTGGATGAACTGGTTCTCCGAGTCGATCGCGTTATCCGCCACGGCAGCCATCACCTCTTTACACAGGGAAAAAAAAACCCTACAATTTGAACGCAGAACGAGGAATAGGAAGCAAAAGAATTGATTTTTCAAAGAAAGAAGATTGCTTTTCTTAATCAAATAACAAATCCTCTTTATATTTTCTTAGTCCTCTGCGGCGATGAGAATTTGGAAGGTTTACCCTTTGAGAAGGGGCTGCAGAGACAAAAGTGAGAGAGGAAGCGTGAGGAAGCGAAAGAGAAGGCTGGGGGTTGGAAGGATATCTGCTCGTAAACTACAATAACTAGGAAGAAGCCATTTGCAAATCCTGCGAGTATAATTTCTCTCGTTAAGATGAGAGCTTTTTTAACTAAAAGAAAACCTTTTTTTGGAGTATATACTGTAGTAGAAGTAGAAGGCGGAGAAGATGAGATGACAGATGATAAAATGAGTAGGGTAGGTATGTAAACCAAAATGATTACGTTCATACCATCCGGGGGTAGAAGTCAAGTTTTACTTTGAAGTAGAATTTACATACTTATTATATTTTATGTAATTATATGTATAATATTTATTTTTTATATTTATGTAAATATCATCGAAATATATTCATAAAAATGTATATTTTATTTTAAATAAATTAATATTAGGTGTTATAATATATGTGTATATATATATATAGCACACAAATTATTATGTATTTATATATCTAATATTTAAAATATAATATCTAAAAATATAATTTAAAAATACATAATATAATAATTTGTGTTATTTTAAAAAGGTTTAAATATGTAATACATAAATATATAATAATTATATTTATGAAGATTTATATATATATCATACAATTCTTATGTATTTACAAATCTAAAATTTAAACATTTTTTATATATATAACGTCTGTCATCTTTATTACAAAATTGAAATCTCTTTTAAGTATAGAAAAATATTAGATACGTAAATATCTAACTTTAGATGTTAGATATGTAAATATATAAAAATTATATGATATGTATATAAATTTTCTTATATATTATTAAAAAATAAAAATTCAATAATTTTATCAAACGGTACTCTCAATTAAGTTTTAACATCACCATCCACAAACATAAAATAAAAGCGAGATTTTCTATAGACGATGCGAGACACTTTTTGTGGCTAAATTACCAAAAAAAACTCAGTAAAATTTATTTTTTTATTTTTTTAGAGAGAGATAGACAGCATAATATATTAATAAATAAATAAAAAATACAAACTTTAACGAAAATAATTTGCATAAAAATTCTATATTATATGAATACTTAATGAGATGAGCTAATAAACCTTTTTTGCAAATAAAACAATTATATTCTTTTAAGTTTAAATTTTTTTTTATCTTAAGTTTAATTGATGCATTTATAATAATTAAATTTTAAAGATATCATTCTCAAGTATTCTCTTTCACCTGTCCTTATTCCGATGTGACAGCTTACCTCTCAAATGGCTATTTTTTATTTATTAATTATTTTTTAAAAAAATTGTTTAAATAAAATAATATTTAGGGCTTAAAGAAGGGTGGTTTGTTTATGGTTGAGCGAGGGCAGGTGCGAAGCACGCTTCTGCCTCATAAATAAATAAAAAGTGATAAAAAAAGATTAATTATTTAATAATATAAAATTTTAAAATAATTTTTTTAAAATAATTGAGATAATAATTCATAATATGAGATATTTAATAAAAATTAATAAGTGATTGAAGCTTAAAATGTGATTTAAACTAAGGAAGAAAGTCCTCCTAATATAAATCAATAAAGAGAATTTGTATCATAATAAAAATAAGATAAATTATACTAAGATTCTTGAAGTGTAGGCCATATTTCATATGGGCATGTGTTCTTAAAAATATTACTTTCTAATTATATAGATTTATAAATAATAGATTTATTAAGCTCTAATTAAATACCTTAATTACTAGTTAGTACTAAAGGCCTTGAGCTTATTTTAATTCCATTGAGATTATCGATAGTTAATTAAAGAATTAAAGATATGAAAGCTAGTTAGTACTAATATAAATGAGATGAACTTAGGCACTCCGAAGGAGTGCATCAAAATAGTATTGGGGAGAAAAAAAGGTTGAAAGAGGAGGAAGAGCATAGTGTAATGGCACACACTATGAGGAGTTAGGGTCAATGAGATTGAAGAATGTGAGATTTAAGGATGAGAAGGACGATGCCACATGAATTAATATCAATGGAGATGCTTAAGGTAAAGGTAGTCCCATGAAGCAAGTGAGAGAGAGAGAGAGAGAGAGAGAGAGAGAGAGAGAGTAGAGGTCAAGGAGGTAGAGTGAATGTGAGCTTGAGAATTCAGTGTGGCATATAAAAGAATAATATAACTCAAGAAGGATCGATGATAGTAAAGAAGGTGAGCGAAGATGTGGTCAAGTGCAAAGCAAAAGAGGAGAAAGAGGGCGAGATCAAAATATATTTTGATAACTCTCTTAGTAAAGAACATTACAAATTATCACATATAAGATCACTTGATTATAGTTAACATTAAGAATTAAAAATAGTCACAATATGGACCTACATTTAGGCAAGAAGTAATTTCAGGGACTCGTTTGAAACTTTTTTTTGTAACCATATTGAGTTGTATTGTTTGTATCAATGCTCTTTGTGCTTCTATCAAAATTTATGAAAGTTATAAAGTGGTTTCATTATCACTTATGATAGAATAATATGAAAGTGTCAATTGTATAAATTTTTTGGCTTATAATTAGTGATAGAGAGATAAAGGATCTCTAATGAAAGAAATATTTGAGGTATGTATGTAGGTGTCTAAGTCCAAACATAGAAATTTTAACTTGAATTTTCATTATGCCTTCGTACTTATGTACGGTTTAAATTTATTATAGTTTGTTGATTTAAATCCTTACAAATCTATCTATTATATTTAGTTGAGTAAATCTTTAATAATATTTTTAAATTTTATAATATTTTGAACTTTGTGCATATTATATAAGGATTTAAATTTATAATATTATAGGGTCACTTTATGCTACAAATTCTCCTAAAAGTAGAGTTAATAATAAAAATTAAAGACCAAAATATTAAATTTTAAATTATAATTAATGTGATTAGATTTGTGGACTCAGAATATTAAATTCTAAATTAATTTTATCATATAAATTATAGAGATAGTCACTTTATTATTATTTTTTTAAAAGATTTTCATATATGGTACATAATTCTTATGAATTTATATATCTAACAATTAAAATTTAATATTTATAAATATATTTTTTTTGTCATAAATATGTGCACGTCATTTTAAAAAGTGAATGATAATTGTTGTGTGCTAGAAAAAAAAGCGGTAGAGTGAAAGTTCGCGCTTGTTGTGAAGTCAGCAGCAGTAATTAAAGAAGCGAGCACACTCAGGTTTTGAGCGTGGAAAATCTCAAAAGGGGAAAAACCGGCAGGTAAAAGCTTCCACTATGTATGTTTGAGTACAAAGTCTTCGATAACGGGATTCTGAGTGCATATGAGAGGAATAACAAGCGTAATGATGATCGAGGTTGTAATTGTTTGATGGTGAAGATCGGGTAACCGGTGGGAATCGGGATCTGATTAGTGACGGCGATGGTAGGTGGCGGTGGTTGATGGCCGGCGAGTCGATCTTTGAGTGCGATTGCTTGGAGGATCTTCAAGCTTGAGCTCTCTCTTCCTCCTCCTTGGGCTTTTTCCTCTTCTTCTTTCGGACTCTTCCTTTTCTTCCTTGCTTGGGTTCCTTCTCTTCTTCCTTGCTTGGACTCTTCCTCTTCTTCCTTGCTTGGACTCTTCCTCTTCTTCCTTTGGATCCTCTTCTTCCTTGCTTTGGACTCTTCCTCTTCTTGTTGCTTGGACTCTTTCCTCTTCTTCCTTGCTGCACCTCCTCTTCTTTACTTGTTTGACTCCTCTTCTTCACTTGCTCCCCCCATGTGAGGAATGAAGGCCTATTTATAGATGGGAGGAGGGGCATTCTTGTAAATTCATGTAAAGCCCATTCCACTCCCCTCGATCGGACGGCTCAGGATGATTCCTTGATCATTTGATGTATTTTGAGCATTTGGATGCCCAAATGAAGTCGGAATTATGAGATCTTAGGCTCATTAGATCCGCTTGTCGAGCCTTCGATTTGACTATAAACACTCTATATTTGAGAGGCTGTTTTGGGATTTAATTGATGTCCAAAGATTCCAATGATATTTTAAGTCTTGATCTCGATCGATTTTGACTCAAAATCATATCGCTTTCGACATCAAGATTTGTGCTTTGACTAGTGGTATTTTGAGAGCCATATCAATAATATTATTTATAATGTAATATTAAAAATTTAGATGTTAGATATATAAATATATAAGAATTTTGTGATATGTATATAAATTCTCCTATTATTTTTTTATCACAATATTTTATTATAACATGATCAACTAACAATAATGTCAGAAAATTATTTAAATAATAAGATTACTTCATAAAAGTTAATTAGTTATTATGAGTTAACAAATGCTAATTAGTTAATTTAATTAGTTGATTAACAAAAGTTAATTAAATGGAAAAGGAGAGACGTTTCCTCATTCAAACGTCATTAGACTTAAATAATTAATTTGGTCATAGAGAGAACAAATGGCTCTTTGTATTTTGAGGGAAGTTGAAAACGAGAAGGTAATATTTTTCAAACGTTGAACAAAAAAAAAAATTATTTATATTAATTTTGTTTTTTTTTTTTTTGAGAGATTAGTTTTTAAAAGGAGAGAGCAATCTTCCTCATTATAGGAACGCCCATATGTCCTTCTAATGGCTACCTAATGATATAATGCATGAATTATCATTAATATTTTTTAATGTTCAATTATTTAGATTTTCAAAACCAACCAAAATGACTAAAATTTTTAAGGAGCAATTGAAAACTTTGAAATATTAATTAGATGGTCAAATGATCTCATTAATCTATCATACGTATAGCTGAATCAAATTGCTCGACAAGAAGAATCCAATTAACCTAAGACCATTCAAATATGAGGCCTTTAAAGTAGTTAAATGTTGAAAAAAAAAATGATTTATAATCAATGAAATCAATATAAACCGACTAATAGAAGGTTTTAAGATTTTCATTTATCAAAATGACTCTCTCAGAATTCTATAAATAGAACCCAATTCTCATCATGGAGAGCAGAAAAAACTAAGGGGCTAAGGCTTCGTTTGGGAGGGCTTTTTTAGTTCGTTTTGTGTTTGAAAACATGAATTTCTGATTTTGATACTCGTTTGAATAATGTGTTTTTTGAAATTGCGTTTTAAAAGTTCCATTTAGCTCGTTTTTTTCAAAAGCAAAAGACAAATACCTTTTCAGGAAATACTTTTAAAGCAGCTTTTCAAGAATCCGAAAAGTTTAGCCAAACGAAACCTAAGTTTAAAGACTAGAGCTAGTCACCATCAAAAATCTTTTTTAAACATCATTAGTCATTCTATCACCAATAACGATTACAGCTCGACTACACCTATGCTGATATTATTGTATTATTCTTAGGCTATTATTGCTTAACTTTTGTATAATTTATATCTTCCTAATTTAATTTTTACTAATTACAATGGAAAGTAAAATTCTATAATCTAATCTACATAATGAATTAATTAGACTAAGCTAGGTCCATAATTTTTTCCATGTATTCTTCTATTCTCTATATATATGCTAGATTTTCATACAAAATTAAAATATAAAATTTTACTCCATCATCATGAATTTTTTATTGTGTAATAAAATTAGACATTGAATAAAAAGAATGAGAGCTAATTATTTATAAGTTCAATTGGAGTTGAATTGCACAACCAAATAAATATTATAATAATTTTAATATATTTTAAATGATTTAATAGTATTATAATAATAATATTTTTCTAAATTCAATATACAATATTCTAATTCAGATACTTCATTATTAATTTTTTTTGAATATAATTTTAAATCAACAATTTTTAATATAATATCTTAATTATTTTCTCTAGTTTTAATTTTAATTATTAATGTCGGATACTATATTTAAAACCATGCAAATAACCTAAGATTTGACTCTTATAAATTGAAAAAAAAAAAAATAGATCAAATCGTTTTTGCTAAAATTTAGTTAATATTAATCTTAAAATTATTAAATTTATTTTAATATAAATAAAAAAATAAAAAACTTTATTTTATATTTATTTTGAAAAATATATAATAATTTTAAAATATATCCTGATAAAAAAGAAACTTTTTTATGATAAAGCTTTTTTTTTTATACTTTGGTTCCACTTACTAAACTATAGGGAAATACTCACTTCTAAAACCCCATTGCATATGCATCCATTTTTCTCATATATAATTTATTTAAAAGGAAATTATAATTAATATTATAATTTCATTTTAGATAATATAATAAATGCATAACAAAATAAATTAATATTATAATGCTGAATTTTTTCCCTTTTTTAATATTTCTCTAATTATCACAACACAATAAATACATTTTTAAATAATTCTTTTTTTATATAAAATTGAGTGAGTTTCATTTCATTATGAATCCCACTTCATGATATCAAACGATTTTATTTTACTAAATAAATAAATAATGAAATTTTTAGGACCAAATTAACAAATCATTGCATAATAGCTACAATAAGGGATTCCAGCCGATATAATCATTTTCTTCGATGAATAAATATATTATTTATTATATTTTAAAACATTATGCCGTCTCGAAAATTCTATATTTCAACGTTTTGCAATATGTGGTCAGAAATTAATTTTTTTTAAAAATAATAATAAAGAAAGATTTAATTATCAAAACAAATCAAAATATTTTATTTAAAGTTATTTGTAGTGTCTCCTAATAATGACAGGTTGCGCCTCTTATGATTTGTAGTTTATAGATTTAAATAATGAAAATAAACTCTTCATATTGCAAAGATAATATTAGATTAGATTTGTATTTCTATGATTTTAAGGTCTATTTGAGATAATTCTTTTAATAATATAACATTCAAAATATGACTATTCACAAAATTAGCCTTTTCATATTTTAATTTTTTTTAAATTCTATCAAAATTCACATTAAAACTGAATTCTTGTTATTAATATTTATAAAAATTTTAATAATTTGATCATAGCATGCATAAATATATATATTCAATAGATAAAAAAATGAAAGATAATTTTATAAAATATATAATTTTTGGATGCTATGCATGTAATTATCCTAATATTAAATTAAAAAAAAATCAAAGTTACAATACCATCTTTTACATTATTACGGATAAGTTAATGTTAACATCCATTATATCAAACACTTTAAAGTGTATTAATCATTATTATTATATATAATTAATTGATGTTACTTTAAATTGTAGCTGAAAGCTCAATTATATTAAATTATGCACACACAACGGCATCATTAAATGCTATAATTAAGAAGTTGGGGGGGAATTTGCATGTTTGGTCACCAAAGTATTTGATTTGGCAAATGGAAGCACCACTTTCTGAATTATGAAATATTATGAGGGTACATTGTGGGAATATCCCGCGGATCATTATGAATTTGCATATTAGGGCTTTTTTTTGTAATTAATATTATTGGCATTTTCAAAATATTTTAATCACAATAGAGAAACTTGATATTCTTGAAATCATAATTTTTAGTGTTTAATTTGTTTATTTTTGTAATATTTGATTATTGTAAATTTATAAATGATTATTATTAGGAAGATTTACATACATGACACACAATTCTTATATATTTACATATCTAACACTTAAAATTAGATATTTACTTATACTTTACTATGCTTAAAAAGGTGTATTTCACTTTTTAAAAATAAGTGATGATGATATTTTTGATGTGATATTGAAGATTGGAGGGTTATATATATAAAAATTAAAATATAAAAATTAAAATTTAGGTATTAGATATGTAAATACATAAGAATCATGTGGCATGATGATATTTTCTTTATTTTTTATAAAAGTATAAGAACTTCTTGTTAATACTTGAAGTATGTTTGAAATAATTCACTAATCTTATTAAAAATCTAGTTTGGTAGCTTGAGAAGTTTTTCCTCAATATAATATCAATAATTTAAAAATATATTATATTCATATAATTATAATTTTATAATTGTTTATTATATATGACAATTCCATAATTATGCTCATGTACTAATGTTTGAAGTAATTAAATGTATATAGTATAGCTCATTCAAGGGCTCACAATATTATCATAATTGTAATGCTCTTGAGTGCTTTTGATTTTCATTATTGTTCTATTATGCATATTTGTTGGGAAAAGAAGATGAGTATAACACTATTCTTGGAATTTTTAAGAATAACAATTATCTTATTGTATTCATTTCAAATTATTTTGCTTATCATTAAGGGTGTATTTCGAACAGCTTTTTAGATACTTTATTTTTTAAAAAAACAGCCAGAAAGCAAAATAATTTCGTTTAGCTATAAATTTTTTGGCTAATTTTCAGAAATTTTAATGATAAAAAAGTTGATTTGAAAATCAGAATTATTAGAGTATAATGACAGTCAAAAAACTATTCTTTAAATTTTTTAAAAAGAAAAATATTTATAACTCAAACAACAATTTTTTAAAAGCTTCTTTCTCTATAATAATTTTATAACTAACTTTTCAAAAAATTACAGCTGACCAAACAAATCTTAAGCTTCATTCTAGTCTTGATCGATTGACATCAAAACTTCACAACCCCTTTGAATTATAACTTATCATCCTCTAAATATAATAGCTTGTAGGATTTGAGACACTTAAATCTTTCAAACACTCTTAAAAAAAATTTCAACTCTTTGGGACCAACAATCAGCTCTCTCATTCTCTCTCTCCTTATCTACTTCCTCAAAGTCAAGAAGTATCTTAAGTCAAAGATTGTCTATCCTGTGGAATGTTATTTATCTCTATTGCACTAATCATCTATGCTATTAATTATATTATATTCTTGTATATGAATATTTTTTTTATTAATTTTATTTATTTTTGAAATAAACTAACATTATTTTTTGTTTTTTTGCTTTGGTTGCTCCAACCAAGGCTGCCAAAAAAGCTCGATTGTTACAAACGTATTTCGATTCACAACTAAACAAGTTCGAACAAAGAACAAATATTTAACTAATTTATAAACGAAATAACATGAGCAATCTTTTGTTCGATCATGTTCGGCTCGATTTAGCTTGAAATAAAAAAAATAATAATAACAATAATATATATACATACACACACACACACACACACACATATATATATATATGGATATTGGTCCACAATTACAAACATGGCTTAGTAGTTAAAACTTTTTATTATGCAAAAGATTAGCTCATGTTCGAATACTCCCTCTTACGAATTTTTCGGATTATTGCATTTAAATCCATTTCGAACACGAGCCGAACACGAACAACGATTCGACTCGTTTACACCCCTAGCGCCCATGATGATATCATCATCATCATCATTATGACTTTATAATAATTCATAATATTATTTTGGAGATAGAGAGATTAATATCTGGGAATCATACATGTAGAAAAATTTGAACAAGTGTGTTAATTAGTGTGAAATTTGCTTATATACTAATGTGTACAAATATTTATATTATCTTGTAGAGAGCAATATATAATAAAACCACACCCCTTAATACCTTTTTGACATGAGTATTATAATTCAGCTTACCGAACATTTTTTTTTATTTGGAAAAGATGTGGTTGCGGTCAAGTGAGAGGACTAGGGCTACTCTCTCTCTCTCTCTCTCTCTCTCTCTCTCTCTCTCTCTCATATACATATTGCCAAATCACCAGAAAAGATGAACAAATTTTTGTAATTTCTACAATTAAGAGGGAAATATTTACAAGTTACCATCAATTGGACGTTAAGGTTGTTACAAACTAATCTACGTAAAAACTTTAATGCTTGACAAAGTAGCTATTTGCAGATAAACCCTCCCAAAACTTTTTGGGTTGCTTTGTCACTAATGGCCAGTTTTATGTCTTTTTTTATTTTCATATTTATGCGAGTGCTAAACATAATTTTCAAACAAGGTAACAATAATTGCTTTTAGTTGAGAAATAAATTAAATCAAGTAAACAATAATGATGAAAGAAAGCATGAGACAAGTAGCAATCAAATCTTCTTTTGCTAAGCTATATTTTGTGCTTCTAAATAGGACTATAAATATTTGGGATTAATATTATACATCGGATAAAGTTTTTGAATAATTACTTGAACTAATTTAACATTTTTTAACATTTAAAATTTTTCATAATTATATATATATATATATATATATATATATATATATATTTCAACAGAACTGCAGTTAGAAATCAGTCCACAGATGTATGAATGTCAAGCAACAAGGAGGTTTTGATAAATCTTAGTTCATAATAAGAAAGGATCAATCTATTCATGCTAAAAATTTAAAAAAAATAAAAAAAAAATTGCAGAGAAATAGATTTATAAAAATAAGATGCAGGATGCCTATATTCTGAAAGTCAGGAGGAACAACACTAGAAGTATTTGTAATCAATAGCATTTGAACTGACCGAATTAAGTTGATCTTTCCATGATTCAATGGATGGTGGAAGAAGACCCTTAGAAGATGGAGTAATTTTTGCAGAATCAGTAAGGCTGTTGAATGTTGCCATGGTGTTGGAGAGAGATCTGGCAGAGAAAGAAATGTGTGGTTGGACTTGAGTGGCATCACCTGCAGATTGCAGAATCGAAAATAGAATTCATTATATGTTATTGATTGTTAGGATAGGAATAGTGATATACGGTGAATTAATTACCACTTTGTTTCATTGATTGTAAGAGGGTTGACATTATGGTTTGGATGTTAGCTCATTTTTTATACTTTCGTATTAAGTCTTTTTAAGTTTATCTCTACCTTTCTTAACATAGGCCGAATCTATGAGCCTCTACTCGCCTAATTGGGTTATCGGATGACCAATGTTTTATGTGATCAAACCATTAAGGAAACTCTCTCTAACCTTATCTGCCAAATCTAACAAAAAACCAACTTTGGGTCAACTCATGTAAGATTTTATAATGAGTCGACCTCGGTCTCAAGGTATGGAGGGTAAACCAAAACAATGATTTAATAATTTCATTCTTTTATAATAAAAAACATGTTAAATAATACTTTTTGTTATTTTTATTGTGTTTTGTATCCAAATAAGATAATTATATACATTTATGATCAATTCGACACTCATTACTACAACTTAAATATTATATCATGCCGTGTCATGTGAGGTTGATGTTAGGTCGAGTTGAATTCAGTTGAAGATTCTTTAGCTATACAATAAATTGTTCAGATTTGAGTTGACTATATGCATGCTAAGTCATGTTATTATGAAGCAAACTCAACTCATGAATCTGAATTAACACCCCCACCAAAATCACAATAGGACACTTCTGCTGGCAAAGTTTTAGGAACACACTGGCCATTGAACCCTAAAATAAATTTCTTATCATATATAAATAACGGAAATTATCTTAGTAGAATCAATGCTTCACCTGGATTAGTTTTCCTGGGAGAGAAACCGGGAGGGGTTGAAAAAGAAGCTCTCTGGGTAGAATTTGAGCATGGGAGCTGAGAGATAGATCGATATAAAGAAGAACCTGCAACGGTATCAAATTATCAATCAATTAAACAGAGCACGAAGGTCTCTACCACAGGCTTAAATGAAATGTAGTTCAAAACCAAACATTAATATCATATGACGCAGTAAATGATGCAATAGCATAAAATTCACCGTACAGGAATGCCTGCCATGTAGAATACAAATGACTCCGTGGTAACTATGAAGGAATAGATCAAATTGCAATTTGTTAAAAACATGATTACAGATGGTCATTTTCCTCACTGTTTATATTTGTCATTATGGAATATTATTCTATTGTAATTACTTCGGTCAACAACAACATTTAGCATCAATGACCTTTCACTTGAACACAACTAGGTTATTAGAAATCAGCTCCTCTCCCTCCCTCACGCTCTGCTCTCAAATGATTCCAGACTTTAACACATTACTTACAAAAAGCTATCTCTAACCCTGCACCAAACCCAAGCAAGAAAGAGAAGTCTAATTTTTTCGTTACCAAAATTAAAAAAAAAAATTTATTTTACTTGTCTAACATTATGTAATCAACATAAAAGAAATCAAGCATCCACAGTATCCCCTTTTCTTGGATGCCCATGTAATATAGTATTATTAAAGTTCACATGTGATTAATAAGGGGAGGGCAGTGGAGACAAAGTTTGTGTGAATTTTTGAAATATTCATTTGTAAAGGGAAGAAACGATGTAGAAAAACTAAAAGATAAAGAAATGAGATGAAAAGAGACAGGCATATCTTGAATATGTATAGAAAGAATGGGTAGAAGATCCATATAATTTGAAATAAGATGAAGGAATCGATAAGTCTAAAGAAGATGCAAAAATAAAAAACATTTCTTTGTTCTATAATCAATCATCCAAATTATAACATTTGGTCTACTACATATAATAAAAATCAAAACACCGTGCATAATCTAATAACATTAACAAAATGACAAATATAGCCAATGCAATGAATATAATACATGAAATAATAAAATAAATCACTTGAACTACTACAATGGCCGTGACTGAAGCTAAAGTACATGACTTGCACTTCATTAATTCTCCAGAACACTTACTCCAAACAGTTAAATATTGGTAGAGGAAAAATGGATCATCAAAAGTACAATTGAAATAATGAAACCCAACTCAAATAATAATAATAATAATAATAATAATAAAATAAAGAATACGTAAAATCCCAAGAAAACAATACCATCGACAAAATTGTTTGAAGGCTCTTGCATAATCCTAAAGAACACTATCATCATCCATGAAAATATATCTCTAGAATTACAGAAGTCTTCATACACAATGATAAACTGATTCTAAATTTTTGAATAAGTGATTAAAAATTTTTTTGGTCTCCAGATTGAACTACATTGGCCTAATCAGTTTGAGTGGTAAATAACTCCGTCAATACAATCACATTAATTGATTTGAATGGCTTGAACTGATTTTGGGAAAGAGATGAACTAGTGACATTAATTTTTACAAGAAGCAAATCAAATTTGATTAAGTTAAGGTCATTACAAAACAAATTATAGAGAAAAAGGTGGAATAAGATTGCACAAAAATATGACTTCAAAATTTAAATTCTTTTTAAAAATTCAAATAGAGAAGATTTAGAGATTTTGGTAGAGGAATTATGAGAGATATTATGAAGAGAGTTGTAGGAGATTTGTTGAAGATATGGACAGAATACTAGCTAAAATTTTAGTTAACAATATCAAAACCCACACAAAACCTCAAGCAAGAAAGAGATGTCCACACTCCCAAAATAAGCACAAAATAACTAACATTTTACTTAGCAAAATTAAAAAAAAAAACTTCTACTTGTCTAACTTTATATAATCAACAAAAATTAAAAAGATCAATCATCCACAATTTCCCTTTTCCTGAGTGCCCAAGTGATTTAATGTTATTAAAGTTTACATGTGATTAAGGGCAGGCTAGTAAAAAACAGTGTGTTAGCTTTTGGTATATTCATTTGCAAATAAGGGGAGAACTGATATTAAAACCCCAAAAAAATTAAAAAAAAGAAATGAAAAGAGACGTGTATATCTTGAGAGCAATGAGGCAATATATAGAGAGAATAGGGAAGAAGAACCTTATAATTTGAAATAAGAGAGGAATCGATCAGCCAAATTAGATGCTAAAGAGCAATTTGGTTGTTAAAAATAGAATGCAATGTAATTGATATATTTGAAATACTTTAGAGTTGTTTGTTTAGATGTAAAATAAATATAAACATTTTTTTATGTTTAATCTGAAGTAAAATGAAGTCAATATAAAACTTGGGAATAACAAATGGTGATAACCACTATTTTATGGGAGGGGTGGGCGTGGCAAGCATAACCCAATGACCTGACAACTAGAAAGCCAAAATAGTGGAAATTAATGATGGTGGGCAGTAGAACGCAGCACTACTGTACATTTGAAAATCAAGCAAATATAGGTGATTTTCAATTACACTAAATTTGAACTAATGGGTGAATTCTGAATGCACCAAAGTTTTGCACTGCATTCCATTTTTCATCCAACCAAATGCCAAAATTTAATTATGTAATGTATTGATTTGCATTTCACTAATAATACTAATCAAACAGCACCAAAAAAAACAATTTTTTATTCTATGATCAATATCCTAATTATAAAATAAATAACAAATATTGTTAATAACATGATAGAGTAAATCACTTGCAATTACAATGACCCATGAATATAAACTAAAGTAAATGACATGTGCACTACATTAATTTCAATGAATATAAAGAACTCTCACTAAAAGTTAAATGTTACTAGAGAAAAAATTGGATCCTCGAACGTCACTTGAAATCCATCTCATGAAAAATATAAACTGAATGATAAGTGATGAATAGAAAAATGTCCCAGGAAAGACAAATGAAAGAGGAAAATAATATCATCATCAATAAAATTATTTGAACGCTCTTGCAAAATCCTAAAGAACATTATCATCATCCATGAAAAGATATCTATAGAATTATAGAAGTCTAAATACATAACAGTAGACAAATCTAACTTTTTACAGAAGTGATAAAATTTTTTATTCATTAGACTCAAGATTGAGCTATATTGGCCATATTAGTTGGGTTAAATAATTTGGTTCGTACAATCACATTAATTGATTTGGATAACTTAAACTTGATTTTGGGACAGAGGTAAATTTGGTAAAATTAACTTTTGTGAGAAGCTAACCATGTTTGATTAAGACAAGGTGGCTACAAAACAAATTATAGAGAAAAAAGTGGAATAAGATTACACAAAGGCTCAAAATTCAAATTCTAAATTTAAAAAATCTAATCTTAATTTAAAATTCAAATAACAGAAAAGTTACAAAATTGGTGGAGTTAAGAAGGATATTATGGAGAGAGTTGTGGGAGATATTGTTGAAGATATAGATAGAATAATAGCTAAAAGTTTAGTTGACAATATCAAAGCCCACACCAAACCCCAAAAGCAAGAAAGAGAAGTCCACACTACCAAAAGAGGCACAAAATAACTAAAATTTTAATTAACAATATCAAATCAATATTTTTAACTTGTCTAACATTAAGTAATCAACCAAAAAAAAGATAAATCATCCACGACATCCCCTTTTCTTGGATAATGTACATATGTGATTGAGGGCTAAGAGTGGACTTGTTTCAGAGTAAAGTTCAAAATGTCTCTCCATTGAAATGTCATAATAATTAGTATCTCATTACTAACAATAAAAATACAACTCATAATTTTGCAACTATTGAACAATAATTGCATATAAAATACAAGCCTACAAAAACTCACAACTACGTTAAGCAAGGAATTCATAATGCCATAAAAAAGAATTAAAAAGTTTAGGAGTGCTACCAAAAGTATTTAATCAATCACTTAAATTAAAAATGCACAACGAAAACCCTCCTTTTCATCACCTATTTAAAATAAGAGTTTTACCTACAATTCAAGACAGTTGTGGCAAGGCTGTGCTCAATAGCATCCTTTGCATGAGGACAACAATTTTCATGATAGCAAGGTTGCAAGTTTAAGAAGGTGAGGTTGTGAGGTTGGGAAGTGGGTCTAGAGGTGGGGAGGCATAATCATGAGCTTGAGAAGGGAGGTTCTGATATCAAGGTTGTTGACCTCATTTTTGGATGAAATTAACATCATCCCTAATCCTAATAATTAGGATTTCTAATCTTATAGATTAGGAGTTCCCTAATTAGGCACTCAGAACACTACGCTTAATGACTAAGTGACCAAATCAAAATAAAATAACAAATCAAATCAAACATTAAATTTGAAATTAAAATCAAATCAAAGTCAATATTCTAGAGTGAAAGGTTAGGTCATCCTGATAGATACTTCTAGAATTTGTCCTAACCCAATCGGATCAAATGAACCCAAATCTAACGAAACTCAACGGAAATCTATATCAAGCATATTTAAATTGAAATTTAAATTCAATTGAACCTGAATTGAGGGAATTAAGTTGATTGACTCAATTAACCCATTTAAGCTCAAAATCACCCAAGTCTAAATAAAATCAAATTAAATCAAAATTAAATCAAATTAAATCAAATCAAAAGTACAAAATTAATACATAAATATAAATGATCTCAAAAATAAATCTAGATGAGGCTCGAAATAGCAAATAAGTTATTTGACCTAGAGTTGATTCATGTGAGCACCACCAAATCAAAAGTCAACCAATCAAAATTTGGCCAAATTGAATCACTCTAAAGGTTCAAAATTATCAAATGAATATATATTTAAGTATAAAACCAATCAAATCTAAATTTAATGAGGATTCAAATGGGTTAATTTGGCCACTTAACTCAAATGAATCTTATTGAACTCAAATTCAAATTACATAAAAAAATAATTCAAATTAAACACTTCAAATATTTTAAGAATCATAAATAAACATAATTCAATGATTATTTGGTTTAATTTGAACAATTTGATCACTTATCCCAAGTGAATCCAAAGTAGCCCATTAAGCTCAATTTGGGTCAAAGTGGGTCTGAATTCAAATTAACTCCAAATCAAATGAAATTAATTACTCCAAATCATCTCAAGCGCTTAGTTAAATATGATTTAAATATGATTAGAGCTTAAACACATTTTGATGGATTCAAATTGGTCATTTGATTCATTTAAATGAAATTTAACCCATTTAGATCAAATTGGATAGATTTGGACTCAAACTAAAACTTAACTCAAATTAATTAATCAAAAGTATCATATATGATCAATTGAATAGAATTGAACACAAATATAAGTTTAAAAGTGGTCATTTAAGCTAAGAATTTTAATTTGACCCACTTAGGTCAAAATGGTCAAACCTAGCCTAAACTACATCAAACCCAAATAAACCTTTGATCAATTGGTCTCTAAGCCTTACAATGGGTAATTAGGCATAACTACAACCTAATTCTAAACCCAACCAATCAGATAAAATAAAATTGATCTAGTTCAAACCATTCAAATTAATTCAAATCTAAGTGAATCAAATAAAGCACAAACACAAATACAACTCAATTGAACTTGAGGTTGACTCATAGTTCACTTTTAAGTCTTGCTTTGGGCAGCCAACTAGAAAACTAAAGGTGATGAAGTGGCCATAAAGGATGGGGTAGAAGCCATGTGAGGAGGAAGGAAAGAACAAACTTATGCACATGAAGTTAAACACCCATGCATGAAGGCAATCAAACTCATCTCCTCCCACACTCCATTGAATGGAGCTGATCTCACAGCTAAGATGATGGACTTTGGGAGCAAAAGGACAAATCTTGCAATCACCATAGCCACCATCTTGGACTCCTTCAATAGAGATGGTGCACGGCCAAGGAAAAAAAAAGGAGGAAGAGAGTGGCTAAGGGGAGGGGCATGCATTCCAATCTCACCTAAACATTTCAGAGGGAGGAACGAATCATTCTAACCCCTCACCTGATCCCCTCGCAACCGGCGAGCTGAGAACCACATCAAACTCCTTCAATGGAGAAGGTTCTCGGCCAAACATAGAGAGAAGAGGAGAGACCTCTCCTCATTCCAATCCCACCAACATGCTCTTGAAAGGAAGAGAAGAAGAATTGAGCTCTTTGTCGAACTCCTTGCCACCGGGGAGCCTTAATTTGGCCACAGTTGGCAGCAAGCCTCAACCAAATATGAAAACAGGGGAGGAATTAGCCATTCCTACATGTTTTTTAAAATAAAAACTAGCTAAGCTCACTTGAAGCCCTCACTCTGAGAGGCCACCAAGGCCGGCAGAGGTGGAGCTTGGTCTCCACACTGATTTGGAGGGAGGCGAGCCTCCAAATCGTGCCCAGAGCTCTGCCTAGACGAGGTGAAGGTGCTCGAAGTGTCTCCGTCCCCGATGATCAACGTCGGCAAAGTATGGTTTCAAGCTCGCCACCCTTAAAATTAATTTGGCTCTTTGTGAAACGAAATTGCTCACCATCAAGATCTAACAGCATGGATTGGATGCAAATCGACTCTTGATTAATTTGCAACTGAAATTGAGCACCACCATTGCCTAGATCGCCAACGGCTCTTTGTTCCAATCGGAGAGAATATGGATGAAATCTGAGCCTTTCATTCTTTTTAGAATGGACGGCTCCGATCTAGCCAGACCGTTCAATTTAATCCTTTAAGAAAAATCGGGATCAAATCGAATTCGTCACGCCACCATTTTGCGGGATCCATGGATCCGCATGGACCAATCCATTTGGCTTTGAAAGTCGCGACTAGGTTAAATAAAAAAATCCAGCTTTTTTGGATTTAAAAATTATTTTAAAATAACTGAAAGTTAAAAAAATCACAGAAATGAAAATACTTAATGAAAAATTGCAAGGGCTTGTTGGATTCATCTTTTCGAGAGGAATCTAATAAATCTAAAATCCTCAACTTTTTATTGGGTATTTTGAGTTTAATTGGAGTTTGAATGAAAATCAAATTTCTTTAATTAAATCAAAATTATTAATCAAATTGATTTGAAACTTTCAGGAATTGAAATTGAGATTAAAATCACTTACCATAAAAATTTAAAATTAAAATGATGAATGGATTAAGAGGTATTGAATTTCAAAATTCAAATGCTTAATTTAATGAAATAATCAATCAAAAAATTTAGAAAATCATAAAAAACCATCAAAAAAGTTTAAACCACTTCAATTAACAACTAACACTCTTGATAAAATAATATGATCTCCTGAAACTTGACAAACCTAAAAAAAACACTTAGTCAGGATTTAATAAATAAAAACAAAAAAATTAATATTAGTTAAATGAATTAAAGCTAAACTACCAACAATTTAAGTGTTAAATCAAAATCAAAAATAAAATAATAATTAAACCATTATTAATCAAACCTTAAATCAAGAAAATATCACATAATCTTCAAATGAAATTAAACTAAACATAAACTTGAACCTAATTAAATTCATGAAATTCAATTAAATATTAATTAAATTTCAAATTAAACTCAATTAAATAAACTTAATTGATCGAATTATTATGAACATTATTAATCTAAACACATAAAACTAAATTACTCGCTTTCTAGATTCTCCCTATATAAGAGAGGGATTTTATCAAATCTTTCTTGTCTAGTTACTTTGCTCCTTATTTCTTTGTAGGATCCTAAGGCTATATTTTGTTTCTACCGATGAAACAATCGTAGTCTTGTCTTTTTAATGTTTGTTCAATTACTACTCGCAAACGCAATGTAGGCATTAGGTTCAGAATAATGATATCTCCCAACATACCAAAACTGCTATAACTCGCCGGTTAGGAGATGTAAGGATTGATACATAGAAGAACTTTTCTTTGATAAAAAGAGATGCGATCTATATAAGGTTCCTCTTACGAATGAAATTCAATGGGGTGCTTTTCACGGTAACAACAGAATCGCATACAAAAGTTCACAAGTTGAACACCTTACCGTGGAAGCCGCTCTAAAGAGATCCGGTGACCCTTTCTTTTATTGGTTCTATATGGTTTAGGTGGTGGGAATGTATGGTTACATCCGGTTACAATGATCCTATTAGGCCGAGCAAAGAAGGTGAAAGTGGGTTAGTGGAAACTTTCAGAGGGGATAGGATAGCCGCAACAAAGAGGGGCGTTGATCGAGAAGTATACGCTCAAGCGTACCAAACGACTTATCTTTCAGTCATGATCCCATGAGAAAGGGGGGCTTCCCCAAGCCAAAGGAGATGATCTAGATCTACCTGATTCCCTTCCGGAGATTAGTCTAAAGCCATGATGATCTTTCTATACTCAATATCCGACGAATTATCTGAATGAAAGCCTTCTTTTTGGCTCTCGTGTGAGGGTTGTCATAACTTTTGTCTTTCTGCTGTGAAATGACTTTCTAGAGTCCTAAGGGTAGTCTCAAAGATAAGGGATTCAAGCCGTATTCATTTTGATTAGCTGCCCACCCAGCCGCTTCTTCGCCAGAGTAGTTTCATATGAATTCAAACAAAGAAAATCCAAATTCCCTAGCAACAGTTAAATGGATGGATGACCTGATGCTCATGTCCTAGTTAGTTGGCAGAGGAAGATTCGAACTCCATAGTAGGCTTCCGTGGTTGGCTCTCCAGATTGGAAAGTTCAGCCCTACCACCTATCCTATATCCTATAGTATAAGAATAGTATTTTTCCCTATCTCAACAAGGTTGATTACTCATGTAAATGAATGGTGTAAGACTCACTCAATGAAAAAATGATTGGTGTCGAATTTTCCGATCAAGTGTGTGTGATCTCATCTGTAAGAATTTGGAATTCCTCTTGGATGTCTTTCTAGATAGTTCTCGACTTCTTTCTTGGCAGAGAGGGCAAAACAATCAAAAGGATGTAGCAGTTATCACTTAATTGTTGGCAGGTTGAGACTATTTGGGAATTTCTTGGATTGTTTAAGTAAAGCGAGATTTTGGACGGTCTGTTATCGGGCAATCTCTTGAGAATAACAAAGTCATCTCTGAATACTCAAAGTTTCATATCTGCGAGTTTTAGCAAAAGAAGCATCGGTGAATGAGCCAAGGACTGGGAAATGGGAAAGAAAACTATTGCCTTTTTTTTCTTTTAAGAACATGGCTCGCTGGCTGATGCACTTCACTCTCGTAGCTCGCTCGTTCATTCACTTGCTCATGAACTGTTGCCGTAAGAGAAGCGATTAGTCGCCTCCTTTCCTCCACCGAAGATGCTTA
The DNA here is from genome assembly GCA_021442155.1 of Cymbidium sinense. NCBI lineage: Eukaryota > Viridiplantae > Streptophyta > Magnoliopsida > Asparagales > Orchidaceae > Cymbidium > Cymbidium sinense. The sequence goes on along the minus strand of CM038224.1, from coordinate 13,268,017 downwards.
GCCTTGGCTTCTGAAGGAGGGAGCCAGGAAGGCTTACGATGGCAATGAGGGGAAGGCGTAGAAGCTTTGCCCCTTTCTTTCAAGATGAAGAAATGAAATTATTCTCCTAACTAGCTAATCTGAGTTCCCTTCAATCTTATGAATTGAATCGAGCAGCCATCCTTTCGATTGAACTAACCCATTTAGGGCGTGCGGGAAGGGGAGAGTGGTCGAGTGGTCAAAAGCGACAGTAAATCTGTTGAAGGTTTTCTCAGGTTGAATCGCCTCTCCCACTTGTTGTAGACTTCAAAGAAGAGAAAGTAGGCGTCAGCATGGGAGGGCCAACCGAGCGAATCTACGCACCTTGTCTTTCTTTACGATGCCTCCAAGCAAGCTTTGGTTTTTGGTCTTTTTGGAAGACCAAAATGTTGAATATTGAGTCCTCAGAGGTGAGGCCCAAAGCAAAGGGTGTCGGGTCAACTCGACAAGTTCACTCAAGAGTCTTTCACAGAGTACCCAAGGTTGAATTTCCTCGGAGAGTGGAATTGAATGAAGAAGCTAAGGTGCTATTGTGGTGAGTGAAATGTGAAAGGAAAACTCGTGGATCCCTACTCACTTCAAGTGAACGCTTAGAGTGCACTCGATGAGATTGAGAGAACTCAATCCTTTGAATAAGTCATTTCATTGACTTCTTAATAAGGAAATCAAACCTCTGCTTTCAGTCGAGAAAATTTGCATGATCTAGAAGAAAAACCTGTTGAAGGTGGTCCGACCAAATGAGTCTTTTCAATGCCAAAAGGGCGAGTAAAGATTCCATCACTCAGACTGTCTCATGAAGGTGAAGGTCAGATGGAATGTAAGAGGGTGAAACATGAAAGAGAAAAGAAAGAGTTGAGGAAAGGTAGGGAGATCGACTAGTCGAATTTGGAGAATTTGATGTTGAGACAAAAGTGATAGAATCCAAATCATTCAAAGAATCGAGTGGCCAATCCCACATTCGATTGATTGCCTGATCGAGTCCTTGAGTTAGTTATTCGTTCTAGTTTAGCTTCTTAAGAGAAAGCTACCAAAGATTCCACCCTTCCTCACAGGAGCGATAACCACTTCTTTTTAGATTGAAAAATGAGAAGAAAGCAGATTTATTAATCCAATCTCAATTAAATGAATAACTTAGAATATTGATTAATCAAATCAATTGATCATCAAATAACCTGAACTTCAATCAACCTACTTGGCCAAGATAATCATTTATAAGCTAATAATAAAGAAACTATGTAATCATCTAATCATGATTGAATCAATTGATCATTAAATCTTTAATCAAACCAAACATCTAATAAATTAAAGGCTTAAACAATCACTAATCCAATAATAATTAAAACTAATTAAATTAGACATAATCAACTGATCAACTTCTAATTAAGGCCAACCTTTAATCAATGAAACTTTAAATCCAAATTAATCAATCTTTTAACTAAAACAAAATTAAATTAAATAAACCCTATAAAATAATAACTGCAATAATTCTTAAGTCAATTAAACTTAAATGAAGCCGATAGTAAACACTTATAAATAAACCCTCATCATACTTTAAAAGAAGCCAACTAAACTTATAATTCTTAAGTCTATAATAAACACTCTTTAAATCAAAATCAATCATGGCTACTTTAATTTCAATCTCTAATTAAAATTTGCAAGTTAATCACACAATCAAGTTAATCATTTTGAACCTAAACAATCCGTAATTTAATTAAATTAACTAAACATCTAAATTAAATATAATATGAACAAATTAGTTTAGATAAAATAAACTAAAACAATTATTAATCAAACTCTAACAACATCAAGTGAATGAACTTAATCACGAATACCCAATTAATCAATATGCATATTTTAATCAAACTAATCATGATAGAATTAAGGAATTTAATTGAATCAATCATCTAAACTAAACTTTGAACAAATGAATAAAATAACTAAGTCAATCATAACCATCCAATCAACTTAATTATCTATATCAATCAAATTAACTTAATTAAATCTTAATTAAACATTGAATCTCAACCATATGAACCACTTAAATTCAATACACAACAAATTGAATCAAACTTTAATTAAGCATTAAACCATAAATTAAAATAATCTTAAATCAAATTTATTTTGATTAATCTTATGATACTAATGAAACCAAATCAAATGAAATTAAAATAAACTTTAATCAATTCAATATATAACAAAATTATGCCTAATTCAATCTATTTGAATACAATGAACTAATTAATCATAAAATATATAAGTTTGATAATCAAATTAAACATGAACTCTTAATAAAATATTAACCACATTCTAATAAACATAACATATGAATTAAATTAAATAAAACGTAAGTTAGGTCGATAATCTGTAATTATTTGGTGTGATGTGATATTTTTTCTTATTTTGTTGTGTATTATTTTAGACTTGATGGTTAGGATTGTTTATTCGCTAGCATGGATGTTGGGGCGTTCTTTTTAGCCTAACATTATTTTTTTGCAGGGCATTGTGTTTAAAGGGGACCATTGTAATAAATATAAAATAAATATTATTTGATTGCAGGTGTTGCTTAAGTCCTTAAGCATAGTCCAATAGGATAGGAGGACTTGGCAATCACTGACACTAAGCTTGTATATTTGAAATATAAACTACTAGTGTGTTTTATGTTTTGCCTAACAATTTTGTAGGATTTAGGATTCTATTCTGAAATTTTAAAAAGTAATTTGAGCCTAGAATTAGATTTGGATCTATGAGATTTAGAATTAATAAGAGCTTAATACTTTTGATGGTCCGCGTTGGAGCCAAAGAAGGTCCCTGAAAAAGTTGACGATCCTGAAATTAATAAAAGTCCTATAAATCAAACTTTTAGTTCTAGGTCGAGCTGTATAATGATAGAGCTCGGCTATCCATTTTTCTATTTCCAAGGTGTATAGCAGTACCCAGTCGCATCAACTTATTTTATTTATTTAAATTTGGTTTGATTTATTTTGAGGTACGCAATAGAACCAAATGCTTTTATAAGTTTCTTTTTGTAATTGTTATGTGCAGTGATGAAGCCTGGATGCGTTAGGCTCTTAGGAAAACTAAATTGTCTACCCCAATTAATAATTTAATTAACTCATAACCTCACTTTAAAGTCTATGATCTTAATTAAGAAATAAAAAAATTTAGTAACCCTTTAGTTGAATAGTTACATGTTTTAACATCATGTATACATATTATTTCACTATTGTAAAGAGGTCTCCATTCTTGCATGATAATGAATAGGCTTGACTTGTGAGAGCAATCCCTTGTAGTAGAGAACACTTGTTCTCTATGATTTCATTTGACCCATAACCAATTTTCATCATGCATTCAAGCATAAATCACCCGAGTCTAAAATTGATGAGTCAAAATGAAATAAAAAGTTATAAATTTTATTGCATTAGTCTAAGTCATGGAATGCATATCACACATAATTTAGTTTCTTAAGGAGTGAGTTTAGGATTCTAAAATATTTTCTAAGCTAATAACAGTCTAGCCATCTTGCACTTGCATAAGACTGGCCTACATGATCGTTTAGGTGGTGTTAGCTGACAACCCCTTCCAAACAGAAAATAAATCCAGAAGAGTCATGATAGATTTATTTTCTCAAGTGAGAAGAAGAACCGATAATTCTCAAATTCATAAAATTATGACTAGGTCGAGTTTCTGACTTATGTCAAAAGCATTTTTAGACTTAGGTTCTGAAGCATCCTGTTGGAATAAATCTTCAATCATTAGGAATTTCTGCAGTCTTATGCTATCAAGATCTAAGCTCTAAATTTATAATTAAATGTCAACTCAAAATCTTAATAACTTTAAGTTCAAAAATGTAAAGCCCAATAATAGGATAGTTGGAATGCTTACTAAACTTCTCAGTATCTAAAAACATTCTCTGCTTATTCTCATTTGGCTTCCAAAAAGAGCGCTTCCTTTTTGGAGTGTTTCCTTTCAGATTTCAAACTTAACCATCGACCATTTTAATACAAGCTTTGAAATCCATAGAAATGAAAATCAACTTCTTTAAGCAAGGGTATTCTTAGGAGGAACTTTTTTCCTTCTAAGATGTAATTAACTATAGGGGCTCGTCCTTATAAGGAACTGCGAACCCTGCAATAAAATAAACTATATTCTACTTTTCTATGTAATTCAGAGAAAGAATCTTTGGTATATCGAAGACTCATCAATCTTAGGAGTATTTACTAAATAATCAAATCCATTATAGAGTAATATATTTATCTTTTGAGATAAAACATTTATCCCTTAATAACATATTTGATTACCTAAATATGTACCCCCAAGATCTACGTGGTGTTACAAATAAAATTTCCACAAAGGTGACAAAATCTCACATCAATAAGATCTGGAGGACTAAATTAGCAGTCATAAGGTTGTGATAAGATGCAAGATTGTAAAGCCAATAGTGAGATTCTAAGATATTTTAAGTACCTTACTATTTTAGCTTGCACAAATTTTACTTACACCAAATACTAAAAAAGTTAAACACTAACATTTTTCTTTACGGTTTACACCCATAATGCATCTAACTAAAGAAACACCTTTTATGGAATTTGTCACAACTAACCTAATAATATGTTAAATATTGGTGGTAGGATGATGATAAAACTATTAAAAAATTAAACCCTAAAGCACAAGAGTTCACAACATGTTTGATTTCTAAAGAGGAAGAAAGTGTGAAAATTAAAAAAATAATAATAAGATGAAAGTGTATAGAGTGATTTATCACAAAGAATTGGGAAAGAGAAAAACATGATATCATGATCTATCAAAATATCAAAATTAAAAATAAACCTTAATTTTTTTCATGGAATACATTGTCGATTTAATAACTTCAATTTTAATAATGCTTGATGACGAGCAAGAGATCAGAGACAAAGATTTAGTGACTTCGATATCATGATTACAAAAAAAGGAACAATTTGATTTAAGGAAATAACCATTTAGATAAAGCGAAGACGAGGTGGATGCATGATTCAAAAGGGAGACAAGAAGTAAAGATAGAAGAAAAAATCTCATAACTAAGAGAGAAAGAGAACAATTGATCCCTAAAGAGGATAACAAAGGCATGCATTCATTCCAACATCAATCCTTCTAATTAAAACCCTTGGCCTATTATTTATGATAGTATCCATAATCTCATTGAAAATCTAATCAAATAACAAATAACAAAATAAAATATATATATGATAACATAAATATGACAATAATATTGGTCAAACTATCAAGTATTCTAACTACAAATTGAATTGACTCGTGTTTCACCAAGATGCAAGTAATGCATGGCATTAATAGGAATGAAAGTATTAGCAAGTAATTAGAGCTCAAATTAATGAGGATATATGTCATTCGAATGTTTAAACAAATTCAATATGATAAAAAACAAAAGAACTTTAAGTGTAAGATAAGCATCATATTTAGATAAGCTAGGCAAATATAAAAAACTACACAAAACATTTAAGAATTAAATAACAAAAATAAGGCTGATAGTAGATTCATTACCGTTAACTTTTCCCAATTGATTTGGGTCTAATTTATGAATAATCATTCCCCATTCATTCATTCTAGTTTGCTTGAGATGTTAAATTTATTTTAGACACATATCTTTTACAAATAATTATATCCATGTTATGTATGGTTTACCAATTTTTCTTCATAATCATTCTACAAAAAATTAATCTATATACTTTATTGGTACAGCTTCTACCATCCATTGTACATGCCTTCGCTGTAGAAGTCTATTTTCAACTATCATATTTTCAAGAAGTAATAATCAAATTGCCCCACTCATCTAATTATTCATCTATCAATTTTTTTTTTATTTTTATTGTTATTCTATCTTAACATTCTCATTTGTATCACATGCAAGTTTCAATTTGTTTGATGATATATTGGGTTCATAATTGACTAATGTCAAATTTTTTTCACATAGGCATTACCCCATGCTATGTGGACAATACTTTTCCAACAACTGTATTTTCCAAAGTGATTTAGCACAAGACCTAAGAAAAGCCATATCTACAAGATAGTGTAAACCCCTATTGACAAAAAAAAGGCTCTCCAAAAGGCATTATCTTCATAATTATAAATTTTACACCACAAAATGCATCAAGAAAAAAAGATTGCTAAATATGTGTTCAAATTATTAAAAATATAAAACATGGAGAATTCTCTAATATTACAAAATTACAACCAAGTAAATTCTGCTCTATTGATTCAGCACAAGAAATTTTCAATAGTTGAGTATGATAGAAATAAGAATGTTAAAATAGATGTGTGGAAAAACTAAGAAGATGAACTTATGAATGATTATATTGGAGAGAAAGTGAAAACAACATCAACTGTAGATGAAGTAATAAAACATAGACCTAGATGATTTGTACATGTACAAAGAAAGGTACCAATTACACTAGTAAGGTAGAAAAATTCTTGACAAAAGAATAGAAAGAAAATGAGATTGTTTGAAGCTAACATAGAAAGAAATTGCATACAAAAAAAAAATGCATAATAAATTTAATATGTCATGCATCACTTGGAAAGAATAAATGGAGAATGGGGATTTAAAAATCAAATCCCAAATAATTGGGATAAGGTTAATGATAATGATTGTATAAGCATTCATTATTCTATTGACCCTAAACTTTTTATCTTCAAAACATTTTCTCTATTGTTCTAACTTCTTATTTATTCCAATAAATTTACCAATAATTAGAACTACATCTTATACAAATAATTTACAATGAGGTAATTATCTCACTTTACATATCATTTGTAAGTATCTTTGAAATCAAAACCTTACCTTAATTTGTCAAATAAAAAATGTCAATAATATTGATGTGGAATTAAATAGAAATGTTAATGAGGATAGAGAGGCTTGAAGTAGGAAGCAAAGTACTTGTAAATTGAACATTGAATATCAAAGATGATGAATATCAACTACTAAAACAATGAGTGTGACAAGCAAATAAAATTTTATGCAATAGTGTTAGTCTAACCAAAAGATATAAAATAATCAAATAAAGTGACAATACAACAACAACAACAAGAAGCCTTTATCCCACTATGTAGGGTCGGCTATATGAATCATTCTTCTCTATTGTGTCCTATTATGTATCAAATTCTCATTTAATTCTACTAAACTAAGGTTATTTTTATACATCTTAACTAAGTATTTTTAGGTTTACATCTACATTTCTTAACATAAGCCAAAAGATATAAAATAATCAAGATAATAAAGTGACAATACCACAACAACAAGCCTTTATCCCACTATGTGGGGTTGGCTACATGAATCCTTCTTCTCCATTGTACTATTATGTATCAAATTCTCATTTCATTTTAATAAACTAAGATAATTTTTTATACATCTTAATCAAGTCTTTTTAGGTCTGCTTCTATCTTTCTAAAAATAAGGCAAATCTAGTGCATCTCTCCTAATTGGGTCATCAAACGGTTGACGCTTTATGTGGCCAAACCATCTAAGGCGACTCTCTCTAATCTTTTTTGTCACTGTAGCTACTCCAACCTTTTCCTGAACATACTCATTTTGCATTTTATCTCTAAGAGTAAAGCCACTCATCCACTTGAGCATCCTCATCTCTGCAACACTTAACTTAGCCTTATACTTCTCTTTTACTAGCTAACATTATGTATCATAAATCATTGCAGATTTTACCACCCACTTATAAAAATTTTCTTTAAGTCTAAACAATACTTTTCTATCACACAACACAAGCCAGATGCATTACTCCACTTCAACCATCCAACTTCAATTCTACTAAAAAAATCTCCATCCATTTCACCATCATTTTGAACAATAGAGCCTACATATCTGAAACGCTCACTCTTTTTGATGACTTGATCACCCAATATCACAACACCACTACTAGAACTTTTACAACTAAAATTACACTCCATATATTCAGTTTTTGATACTCAATGAAAACCTTTAGACTCTAAGGTTGATAATAAATTCTTGAAATGTTAGCCAGTTACATACAATAGCCAAATAAAAAACAAAAGAGAATAGTTTGGACACAATAATAGAAATGACCTATAGATAACTAATAAGTCCTTTGCCCCAAGAACACAACATTTGTCAAAATTTGAACCATGAACTAAACGGCCAACTTTATCTGTGAATAATATACAATCATCAACTCATATAATCATACAACTGAAGAATAAAAAACAATATCGGTTGTCACCTGAGTGACGCATATCGAACAAGCTTTCATAGCCACTGACTACCTCTATAGTAGAAAGAAGACTGGTAGTGTTGGGAATCTTAGAAGTCTTTAATGTTTCGAAATAAAATTTATTGAATGAATCCTCCACATAGGCTTCTTTCTTTACCATGATTTTAGAGCAAGATGAGTTATTTGTCAGACCAGAAGCGCCATTAGAAAACTGCCCAAAAGAAGCATACAAATCATCCATCATTGAAAAATAAGATTTTGAATCATCCTGAGTGGATGGCAACATAGTGTTTGATATTCTTGACAAGTCATCAGGGAGCTGCTCTAAAATAGAATGTGTATCACCAGGATCATCAACTGCATCAAGATCCAAAGAAAAAATATTCGATAAAATTCTATCTTCACAATGCTCTATATAGGATTCAATCAAGAATTTCTCATCTCTAATCTTATCAGCAAGGGCAAACCCACTATTACTTGAAGATCTACTGCACAGGTTTTTCTGTTCACCATGAGACAGCATAGATTCTGTAGACAAAATTGTTGAAGGCTTTTCGAGTTTATGTGACAAGTTAGTGGCAATTGTAGACAAAATGGAGAAATCCTTCGATTTTTTGTTCAAGGGAGAGCAAAGACTTTCATCTTCAAAGCTACAGCTGAATTTTGTAGATCCTAAGTCTGAATGCAACTGATTCAAGAATTTCTTATCTCTAGCCTTATCAGTACGGGAAAGCTCAAAATCTGGGCCACCATTACTTGTAAAGCTGTTGCACAAGTTTGTGCTGATTGCAGAAAAAGTGGAGAAATCCTTGGATTTTCTGCTAAAGGGAGCATAAAAGCTTTCATCTTCAAAGCTACGGCTGAATTTTGCAGATCCTAAATCTGACTGCAACCTGGACCAATCATATGACTCAAGAGCATTCTGCTGTTTAGATGTGACGTCACCCAGTAATGTTTGCAAACTTAAAAAGGAATCACAATTTCTAGAAACACAACCCAAATCATCCCGTTCTGAAGAAATGTTTTTGGCAATATTTCCCAAAGATTCAAATTTCCACTTGCCTATATTACTCAAGGAATTAAGGGCACCAGCAGAAGCATGTGTCCTCACATTTGATGGGATAGTTGATATTCCATCTGAGTGGGACAAGCATGGTTCTCCTATAATTCCCTTAGACATGCCATTGTCAAGAAAAGATGGCCAACACGTGTTATCCTCTGCCACCAGATTAATTTCAGCAGCAGTTTTATAATCAAGCGAACAAGTTTCTTTTGAATGGCAAATCTCAACAAATTGCTTTGCATGAGAAAAATTTTCTATGTTGTGATTAGGAAATGACATTTCATTTCTTGATGAAGGAACCGTATTGCTAACATTGTTATGATCCCTTGTACTTGATGGAAAGTAAACTTTTGCACTACTGGAAGGGGTAACTAGGTTGTCATTCATGCTGAAGAACTTCGGTTGATTGTGTGATGATGCAACAGTAGCATACGACCTATAAGAGAATATTTTCAAGCCAGCACCAAAAGCATGACAAATGTAGATGGTAAAGAAATCAGTTATCAACATTTTACTAAAAAGATGTCACATCATACCTCACAAAATAATCACTTTGCATGCACCTATTGTGGCTGATAAGACCCTGTATAATAAAAGGGTTAAGTATAAGCTTGATATAGGAAAGTTGTGAATCATATGTTCTGAACAAGTGGAACTGTTGAAATTGAAATCATTACTGGTATAAAACCAGCAGATCAGAATGCTGTTTGAGATAGAAGAACAATTAATTAATTATAAAAAAGGTGACATCAACATCAAACAGTACTGATGAGATTTATTGGAATTACCAATGGGGGTAGCGAATTCTTTGTGTCTAGCGGTGGAGGAAAGAAACTTCCTGAATGTTGTTTGAGATTAGTAAATGCAAGCCCTGGACATTGCTGAAGTTTACTGGTCCAATGACAAGAATAATGAAATGGTTTCAGGAAGTAATCTCATTTACTCGAGCACTCACAAAACAAGAAAAAGAGTCAAATAGGATAAAAAATTTCAATTCAAAAAGGATAAAGTTCATGGATCCAAAAGAACAAATTAGGAAGAGCTCATCCGAGAAGTATTGCCATTCTGATATAGATCATATCTCTACATTATAATTGAACGAACAGGTCTTTGGTAGCATTCCTGCTCCAACATGCAGCCCCATATTAAGTGTAGTAACATATGGAGAAGCTGGAATTCCTTGTAGAGTATTACTACATTGGCAGTTAAAAATCAAAAATACGTGACTGGAGTTTCATCAGAGTAAATGGATAGGTGTTTGTGATGGAAATTTAAGGCTTTTTCAGGTATTGTCTATTCATCAAACTATATGAAAATATATGTAAATGAATTAATTAAAACTGGATAGCTGCATATTAAATTGCATCGTTTCCTGTTGATTTGATAAAAAAAATGCAAGCAACATGACCAGGTGATAGACAGGCCCACAGCTCTAAATAGAAAATATTGTAGCAATTCAAGCTGATTCATTCAGACATCAAGTGGACTTGTCACAAAAGTCAATCAATAATATACCCTATTTTCACTCCCAATGAGCAAACAACCTGTCCTGAAAATCCATATCAATTGTGGAAACAGCGTAAGAGCAATTTAGAAGAGAAAATAGAAATGGAAATACAAATGACTTGTCAAAAAAGGAGCTAAAGGCATCCTACGCAATGGAAGTTTATCCAAACTTGATAACATTCTGCAGGATGATTAGTGCAGTAATCACAAGAATAGAGAATGAAGGCTTATTCCCACATGATCATGACCACCGTTAGCATGGCCAACCAACATTATACTCTACAATAAGAAAAATAAGTCAAAAACTGGTGGAGCTGAGAGCAAAATGATCTCCAAAGAACTAGGAGAGAGCATTGGCAATATTGACAACAATAAAATCACCCATCATTTGAGAGTGAACATGTTGAAGGGAGAGATGAAGGTTCAACTCATGATGTTTCTGCCATGCTGGTGGATCACTAGTAAATGGTTTATATTGGAGAAGTTTATCTTACTTCACTCGCAAGGTACTAATGTATATGCAAAAAAGATAGTTGAAGAGAAAATATCTCGGAATATAAGGCATAAACACAAGATATTATTTTTTTCTAAAAATGGTTGGAATAGATGTAGAACATCTTCTTAGCAATGTCCTGACACAAAATAATCAATGGAATTGATGGTTCATGTAGCCAAGTGAAGACAATCAATCCAGGCACTTCTCACTTAAAAAAATTGTTATTTTAGAGAGCCTGATTTTATCAATCAACCTGAGATGTACTGTCAACTCAGCCTTCTCCTTCGTGCCGATCAAACTCGACAGTGAGCTTGCTGGTGTATAGCGCCCAATGCCTTGACGTTAGATTCTGAAAGACTCAACTTCAAATATAAAAGCCAAAGCATTGGCGCTGCAGGAGGCACCAAGTGCAAGAAAGACAGAGGTCATCACTACAACACTGTAGGAGTTGCGCTGCGGCGCTTGATCCCATGCTGAAAAATCAAAAAGAAGGAGATCAGCACATAGGTGCCAGGCTGTGGTGCCGTTATGAGTCAAGATGTCCATCTTAAGGCAAATTTTCTTCAATTTTTTGTGTTTCTTTACTGTTGTCTTGTGAAAGGAACGAGAGAGGAAGTACTCTAGAGTGACTGAAGTGTGGAGAAGATTGAGATAAGTGTAATTTGTACTATTCTCCTCAATTTTTCTTTCATTGTGGATTTCTTGGTGGTGTGGCTCCATGGTTTTTTCCTGTTCTCGGATTTTTCCATGCTAAGTTTGGCGTTCCTCTATTTGAATGCTTTTATTTTAGTTTCATTTGTTTCATGTATGCTTTGAAACACTCATAGTTTCCGTATTTAAGCTCTCAATAGTTGGTATTAGAACTTGAAGTTTTGAAGGTTTAGTTTTAGTAAGAATAATGACAGATAATTCAAAGTTTAAGATTGAGATGTTCAATGGGACGAACTTTGCTTTCTAAAAGATGCAAGCGGAGGATTTGTTGTACCAAAAAAATTATATCTACCACTAGATGGGAATGCCAAGAGATCGAAGTCAATGTCTATAGAAAAATGGAAAGTACTCGATCGAATAAGTTGATTTGACTCTCACTATCCTCATTTGTTGCTTTCAATATTGTAAATGAAAAGAATACGATGGATCATATGAATGAACTAACAAGAATATATGAGAAGACATCGGTTTCAAATAAAGTATTCCTGATGAAGAGACTCTTTTTTTTTTTTGAAATAGTGCATATTTGCATTAATGAGAAATAACAAAGTACAATATTGAAGTGGATACAAAACATACTAAGAAGAAACGGACACTCTCTCTCCTCCTCAAGTAAGGTGAAAAGATGGAGGAATAGTGGTACAAGAAGGACTAGGCCACAAGAAGCTAGAAGTTAAGCAGCAGAAGTGGCAAGCTACTGTGCGATCCCTCTTCACATGTGTAAAAGTACCACGATGGAAGTCGTGAGGAAGGATAGATCGGGGCTGAAGTAAGTGGTACGGTCTTCCATGTCATCAGCAGAAGTCATTGCTGGAGGAAGTCAATCACCGAGGCATTGTCTCCTTCCAATATGAGACCCTTATACTCTAACATCCATGCTTCAATGCTCTGCTCGAAATGTAGCATAGCCTTGAGTTCAACCTGTGTGCTGTCCCAATGAAGAGACTCTTTAACATGAAGATGGTTGACGGAAGTCCAATCGTTGAACATTTAAATAATTTCAACATTGTGAAGAACTAATTGTGCTTGGTTGGCATCAAGTTCGATGACGAAGTAAGGGCACTATTACTCCTGTCTTCATTACCTGATAGTTAAGATGGACTAGTTACGGTTGTGGGCAACTCTTCTGGCAACATGAAGTTGAACTTTGACGACATAGTTGGGTTGGTGTTGAATGAAGAAGTCAGTAAATGAGCGAGTGGGAAGACATCAAATGTCGTCTTAAATGTTAAAAGGAGGAGTTCAAACGAAAACTCAAGTAAGAGCCGATCCAAGTCAAGGAAAGACAAATCCAAGAATAGAAGAGAAATAGCAAGGTGAAGTGCTGAAACTACAGGAAGAAATGACACTTCAAGAAGAAGTATAAGGCTTCTAAGAAATCAGGTGGTGGAAGATAAGACGAGATACACTATAAATATCTTCATAGAAGAAGCTTAATGTGATTCTCTAATTTTATCTTTGAATAATATTGAGCCATGGATAATCGACCCAATCGCCTCTTTTCGTGTAAGTCCCAATAAAGAAATGTTCAAAAATTACACTCAAAAAGATCTGAGGAATGTATACTTGAGGGACAATAAGGCCTACAATATCATAGGCAAAGGTGTTGTGAACATCAAACTGTCAAATGATCTATCTAGAAACTGAAGGATGTCAAGCATATTCCATATCTAAAGAGAAACTTAGTTTCAGGGAGTCAGCTTGCACAATCAGGATTCATGACCACCTTCACTGGGGATTCATAGAAGGTGACCAAAGGTGCATTAGTTATGGCTCAAGGAGGGACACTGCACCTAATCAATAAAGTGTCAAAATTTTTAAGAGTTGCAAAAAAAAAAACAAAAATATAGATCGACGGCACCGGAGGCTTGGCCATATAAACGAGAAAGGTATGAAATCTTTACTTTCAAAACACAAATTTTATAATTTAGAGTCTATAGATTTAGATTTCTGTGAAGATAGAGTATATGACGAATAAAAAAAAAGTGAGCTTCTTTAAAGTGGTGTAAAGCTAAGGCAAAAAAAAACTGGAATTAATACACGCAAATGTATAAGGTATCACTCCAATTTAATATATTGGTGGATTGTCATATTTCATTACATTTATTAATGATCATACCAAGAAGGTATGGATACTTCTTGAAACACAAATTTGAGGTGTTTGATGTGTTCAAGAAGTGAAAAACTTTGGTAGAAAATGAGACATGGTAAATGGTGAAATATTTCAAATCAGACAATGGAGGCGAATACCGTAATAAAAGGTTCAAGGATTACTATGCATCAAATGGCATCAAGTGTGAGTTCCCTATACCTAGAATACCGCATTAGAATGGTGTGGTTGAATGCATGAACAGGACCATCACGGAGCGTGTCAAGAGCATGAGGCTGCATGCTGGATTGCCCAAGCAATTCTAGATAAAAACAGTGAATACTACGATGTATCTGATCAATAAAAGCCTTTTAGTATCGCTAAATGAATTCCTACTAGAAGCATAGTGGTAAAAATGTATATTTATCTCACTTAAAAGTATTTGGATGTTCATCATATGTTCATATCGATGAAGAATCAAAGAGTAAATTAGATCCAAAGTCCATAAAATATATATTCATTGGATACGGCTCAGATGAATTTGGGTACAAATTATGGGTTATCAGATTCAGAAGTTCTTCAAGAGTAAAAATGTCGCATTCAATGAGATAGAAATGTACAAAGACAGAAATAAGATTTAGGAAGATTCTTCAAACACTCCAAAAGAATCATCCAAATACTTTGATATAGAAGATGTACAGGAGGACAATCGAGGTTGTGTTAAGGCTAAAGAAGCACCGGATGTATCTCAAACACCTGTTGTTGAAGTCAGGAGATCTAATAGAGCCTCTCGACCAACACAAAAGTACTCTCCTTCCTTATACTATCTATTATTGACTGATAGTGGTGAACCAGAGTGCTACAAGAAAACTATCCAAGTAGAAGACTCAAAAAGAACGGGAGCATGTGGATGATGAGATGCAGTATCTCATGTCAAATTAAACATGAGATTTAGAAAGGTTACCTGATGGCCAAAGAGTGTTGCACAACAAGTGCGTTTACAAACTAAATGAAAAATCAGGATAGCAGCAAGAGCTATAAGACAAGACTTCTTATGAAGAGGTTTCAGTAGAAAAAGAAATTAACTGCAGAAAGATCTTCTTTCTAGTAGTAAAGAAGATAACTATCAGGGTTGTCTTGAACATAGTAGCAATAGAGAATCTATATCAGATGGACTTGAAGATAGCCTTCTTGCATGGTGGCTTGAAAGAGTTGTACATGGAGCAACCACATGACTATGTGGTTCTAGAAAAAAAAGTCATGGTGTGCAAACTAATGAAAAGTTTATATGGCTTAAAGCAGACACCAAAGCAATGGCATATAAGGTTTGATAGGTTCATGTCAGACAATGAGTACCAACTGTCAGTCTGATCATTACTGCTACGTTAAGAGATATGATAGCCTTCTTGCATGGTGGCTTGAAAGAGTTGTACATGGAGCAACCACATGACTATGTGGTTCTAGAAAAAAAAGTCATGGTGTGCAAACTAATGAAAAGTTTATATGGCTTAAAGCAGACACCAAAGCAATGGCATATAAGGTTTGATAGGTTCATGTCAGACAATGAGTACCAAATGTCAGTCTGATCATTACTGCTACGTTAAGAGATATGATGACTACTACATAATACTTCTCCTATATATAGACGACATGTTGATTATATGGTCTGATATGAAAAAGATAGGACCCGAAAAAATAGTTATTAGAAGAATTTGAGATGAAGGACATGGGTCAAGCGAAGAAGATATTAGGGATGAGAATCAGCAAGGAGAAGAGTGTTGGCAAACTAAAGCCATCTAAATCAAAGTATGTTGAAAAGGTATTGCAAGTGTTCAACAAGAATAAGGCAAATCCAGTGAGTACTCCTTTGGTTAGTCACTTCAGACTGTCCAAGGATCAATCACCTAAAATTAAAGTAGAGTAAGAGCACATGAGAATTTCATATGCTTCAACAATTGGAAGCCTAATGTACGCCATGATATGTACCAAATAAGATTTTGCACATATAGTCGGAGTGGTCAGTAGATACATGAGTAATCCTAGCAAATATCATTAGGAGACGGTGAAGTAAATTCTCAAATACATGAGAAGAACAGTAAATAGGATAATTCATTTTGGAGGTGCAAGAATTGAACTACAAGGATAAGTAGATTCAAACTTAGCAAAAGATCTACATGGGAAGGGGAGTACAATGGGATAAATTTTTACATTAAGAAGCACAACAATGATATTGATTTCTAGGTTGCAAAAGATAGTTGCACTCTCACCAACATGTTGATCTCCAAGCGTGATACATCAGTCAAGCCAAGCTCAAAATCCAAATTCGACGGACTTTTGATGTAATAGCTCACAAATCAGAGCTGAGATGCACCAAACATTGTCGAAACCAGCCCGAATGACTTCCGATCTATGAACGGGCTTCGTCGTTGCGTTCAAAATGTTGAAATTTATCAAGGTATACATATTCCACAATCTAACAGTTAACTGATCAAACAATCGAGTCGGCGATGCGCCAACGCGCATATCGAGGAAAGGAAACTGCGGTGATGTCTGAATGACCTCCGATTGACGAACGGACTTCTCCATTTTGTTCAGAACATCGAAATTGGTCAGAATAGAGATATTGCATTATCTAACGATCGACGTCCAGATCAGTCGATGTGTGTCGCATGTCGATTATGGCCGAGGATCTTTCGAGCACTCCGTTAGCGAAATTGGTCACATCTTTAGTTTCGAAACGTCGAAACCTACCAAATGAGACAGTCCACACTCAATTCGGATGAATCTGCATGAGTGTCGAATGATCGGAAGTGACAACGCCAGAAATTGGTGAAATGTGGATGTAAAATCCAAATGACCTCCGATCGACAAACGAACTTGGCCATTTTGTTCAGAACATCAAAATTGATCATAATATAAATATTGCACTATCTAACGACAACCGTCGGTGATCGGTCGCTATCGTATATCGGGAGCGCGGCGCTCAAATGAGCTCGGTTGTAAAATTGATTACATTATTCACGTCAAACGCGTCAAATGAGACTATTCGCATTCAATTGGACTCACAAATATCGAAAGATCAGTAGCGATCATGATTTTGGTAGAAATTGATCCATTCGACGTCGACTAAATGCTTCTCCGATCATGAACGGACGCCAGTTTATCAGGAATATCGGAAAAACCTTGAATAAATATATATATTGACCATATAATGATGCCAACATAAAGTTTATATTAAAGTTGATTAAATAATAAAAAATAATATTATTAACAGGTCTAATAACCCTGAGATCCAAAATCCTCTTCCTCTCGGTTAACCCGACCCCGAGCGCACGCAAGACCCTCGGCTTCCTCCTCCTCACCTGCTCGATCTCCTCTCAACTGTTCCCTCCAAGCTTCGTTCGATACTTCCTCAACCGCTCCCTCTCGATTCTGCCCGTCTCCTTCAAATCGCAAGCAAAACCGCAAGCCCTCTCTTCATTCCGTTTCCTTCAACCAAAGGTAACCCCACTCTCCCTCAACGGCAAAGAGGGCGAACGGCATTCTCCCTTCCCTGATTCTTCTCCAAGCCCTCGGCACCCTCCCGTTCGATCTCCCTCTCGCTTGTCCGAATCCTCTTCAAACCGCAAGGAAGGAGCCGGATTCTCTCCTCTTCTTCTCTCTCATCTCTCACTTTCTCATTCTTCCCTTCTTCAAACCATTCGATTTCTTCCTCTCAAACCGCAAACCGCAAACCGTAAGTGACGAGTTGATCTCCCTCAACGGCACGCTGTAAGGAACAGCTTGTTATCTCTGCTGATTGTGAATGTTTCGGAAAACAAAAATGTGTGGAAATTATCTGCATATATGTTTGTAATTGTTTCTTTCTTTGCAGGATTCAAGAGTTAATACTAATGTAATGGAAGTGAAGATCTGTCAAGACGCCAGACGCTAATAAAGCATACCGAGTAAGCCTAAAACCTGTTTGATGTGACAGTTCTATGTCAAAATGCTGCCGAAATTTCGTTGAATTTTTAGGCTTAGAAAATAAAATAAAATAAGAGATAATCAAAGAATTTAAATGGAATTAAATAAAAGACCTAAATCAAAATTTTGATCATAACAGATGTGAAGTTATAAAAGCATAAAATAAATATAAGTGCACATGTTAAATTTGAAAGGAGGATTTATAAGAGTGAAACTAATGAATATTTGAAATAATTTGGAGGCTCAATCTTCTTCACTTCTTCTATGGACGATTAGAGTTTTACAAACTTTTGAAAGAATTCAAATGACAATAAGAGTCATTATAACCTCTAATTTGTGGAAATGAAAAGGGAATATAAAGTTCACATCCGGTACTCACAGTGATTTTAATGTTCAATGATTTCATTGGCTATTCTATTTGTAAGAAAATTAATTCATGGAGGCTTGTTAATCTCTTAATTTTTCTAAGTTGTGCTTTCAATTCTAAGAGTTGCAAAGTATCATTTTTAGAAAGCCTATTAAAACTTATATAAAACTTTCTCCTCTATGAACTAAACATTGATAAAATCATACACTTGACATGATAAACAAGAACGTCTATACTGAAACTTAAATATTTAATTCTCTAGCTTCAACAAAAGAGAACATCAACCAGCTAAAAGTGAATTCATTCATTTAATTTATCACCAAATGAATGCTTGAGCCTATTGCTTTATATGTTGAAATAAATGAAGATATTCAAATTAAATGCAAGTGAAGCTTGAGGAGGCTAATAATAAAATCACGAAAGACTAATGATAAATATGAAGTTAGCTTCTTTTAAATAAACATGAAACTTGATGTGGAATCAGGGATAAATCCATATTGGATTCGTAGTCTTTTTGTATGAACAAAGCTTCTCTTCGGAAATTCAAAGTGTTAAACTCATGAACAAGTAATAAATGTGAATAATACACTTGAATAATCACAATTAATGTCAAAAGGAAATAAGGATTTCAATTGAATATCAAATGACAAATGATTGGTGGTAAATTCAAATGTTCAATTCCAAATTGAAAATAAAAATGTGTAAGTAATTTGGTAACTTTCTTACAAGCACAAATTCAATTAAGCAACTCATGAGCAATCATGAATGTGGCCTTTAAAAGGATCATTTGGATCTTGTATTTGAAGTCAAAATTAATGATAATCAAATAAAATTCACAAAGAACAAGAGTGTTATATTAAATTCATGTACTAAAATGAATATTAGATGAAATTATCTAAGTTACAAACTGCTGCATGTGCTCGAACATAGAAATTCAGAGTGCAAATTTTAATGTCTGAAAAGACTACACAGGCTAAGTTGGAATTAAGTGATAGGACAAAAAGTTATCTGTCAACTAAAGTAGACTTAAGCCTATCTCCTTAGACAAACACCACCCCAAGTCTACAAGGATTACTTGGACGACGTAACCCATATATTACAAGAATCCGTCGGGTTGAATTATCATCGGCCAAGTAGATTAGGGATACGATCTGGGATGGCCATCGAATCAGATCGGTATCATTCCCCCAACCATCCGCTTTAAGCTAATGATGATGAATTTTATAAATCCTAAATCTAATTTCCAAAACTCCACAGTGTCTTTGCGATCTAACGATTAAAGCAAGTTCTCTCTTAGGTTGAGAGGGGTAATTAATTATAAGTGCTCGAAGTCATAGAAACCCGGAACCCATCAAAAGTCCTCGCATAAAATGAAATGAAATCTCGGGAGTGAGTTATCTACTATCTCATCTGCATTCTGAAAATTACACCCGACATTTTAAATCATACTCTCTTCATATGTCGAGAGGTCAGTGGCGAATTTTCGGAGCCCACACCACAGAAGATGAGTATATTGTTATGACTGAGGCTATCAAGAGATGATCTAGCTGTAAAATTTTTTGACAAAGTTAGGCAAGGGGTAAGGAAATGACATGATTTACAGTGACAGTATGAGTATCATTTATCTAGCTAAGAATACAACTTTTCATGGTGGGACAAAGTACATCTAACTGAGGTATCATTTCATCCATACACTCCTAGAAGATGATCAGTTATCTTTGGAGAAAATACATACTGCTAAAAATCTTGCAGACATATTGATGAAGATGATTATAATTGAGAAACTGAAGCGATGTTTAACTTCAATTGATGTTTAGGAAGGTTGAGAACAAGGATGAGCCACACCACAACTTACATTATAATGGATGTTACGAATCTGGAGGAAGACAATATTGATTGCAATCAGTCCCCAAGTAGTTGATTGTTACTTTGTGGAACCTAATTTTATTGATCAAGCCAAAATATAATGTCGACTCGGCCCTATCCTTCGTGTCAGTCGAGCTCGACTGTGAGTTCACTGAGGGGTCATAGGGGGACAACGCGCATCCTGCTTGGGGGTTTGGGGGCAGCACCCACGAGAAAAATTTTATTGATCACCTGATAATATTCTAATAAAAGTGTGAAAATATTTAGGAGATCAAGGAATTTCTTGGCTTACAAATCTTTTTAATGTTATTTTAAAGATTAAAAAGATGTCAGATGAGTGGAGAAAGAGTTTGTTGGTTCCTATATTTAAGAATAAAGGTGATGCACAAGAGTGTGCAAATTATAGAGGAAATAAGTTAATGTGTCATACATTAAAATTATGGGAGAGTAATTGAGCATATGTTACGATGTGATACAAAAGTTTCTCACAATCAGTTTGGTTTCATGCCAGGTAGATCTACTATGGATTGAGATATTGTTCGTTACATTTCAACATAATTTACCAATTTTACTCTTCGCAATTTAAATGTATACATGCGATTGTTCTCTTGTCTTGTTACGAAGCTTACTTTAGCGTTCTTGTCTCACAAAACTTTAGATCTTCGTTGATAATTTCGGGAAAAGGCAGGTGAATGTAATCCATTTTGTTGATTTGTATAGTTTTGGGGTGTATAATTTTAGGAAGATTAAAGGCTTTTAGTGCGTCTGAAATTTTTATCTTGCCTTTAGTTGCTTTCAGATTATTTACAAACTTAGATTTCATGCAATTTAGTGATATGAATTAAGTAGTATATGAATTTTAAATTTTGTGATGATTTGATTAAATACAAATTTCATTTGCTCATTCATAGACCGGGTTGGAGCGTGTTGGAATCGGAATCATCATATATTACACTTGGTGATCTCTGAATAAGGGGTCATCTGAGATGTGACACTACATTAGTATGTTTAGTTCCTCCTAAGATTTATACTTGATTGGAATTGTCAATAACAATATTTTAGTTCTCATCATTATGAAAACTTTCACCTTCTAGAAGTTATAAGCAACATATCCACATCATTTGATGACATTACCTCACATGTGCGACTGCTATGCATGATTTCATCCACTCTACTAATCATTATGTGATTGAATGTATTATCTCACGCATTATGTGTAGTTGATTCAAGCCATTCTTTCATTAAAATAGGGAAACTTGCTTTAAAAACGCATTGTGTACCAAACCCAAATGAAAATGAACAAATATTCTTAATATAGAATGTTCTTGGGCCTTTTGTTCAAGATGTAACTAAACATAAGGGATTGTGCTTGTGGAAAACCTGATTACTCAATATAACAAAGCCTATTTACCATCATATGTTAAATAGAAAAAAATCTCTTGGTTGTTCAGTCACATATATCTTTGTGCTTAGAGTTCATAAGGTGAATCATCTTTTCTATACTATGGGATAGTATGGTCTTCCCTCTATGAAATATTCAAAAGAAATATATATATATATACATATGACTAATTTGTCTTTCATTGATTCTCGTATTAAAGCATAAAAGCCTACAATTATTTCTATTTCTCAGGATGATATGATTCAATCCTTTGTGCCTCTCCTTGTGCATGAGTCTCTTTTGAAGGCCACAAGCATCTCAAGTCAAAAGAGCTACAATAAGATGCTAAAATTTATCATGAGAAAAAAAAACACTTGACAATAAGAGATAATTGGTATTGTTAAATTTGATGGTGGTGCTAATGCTAGAGAATGGTTCACGCAAGGAAATGGAGAAGCCATGGCATTATGTAGATAAAGACAGAATTTGAACTAAAATTTTTGAAGGGAACGCAAGTCACAATGATTTTACCCTAAGTACGGATAAGCAACAATAGGATGCATGGAGCACGTGTGGTAGTGTTATGAAAAGAGGGGTCCTCACAAGTGAGGCCTGCGGAGCAGCACAATTGATGTGTGATGGTCTAGGTAAGGCAAGACAAGGGTAGATACCAAAAGTATTAACAATCGATGCAGAGCCAATTAAGCAAGAAGGGTGTGGTTATTTGTGTGAGCAGGGGAGCATGTAACAGGCGTGAAAAAAAGAGGGAGAGGAGGGAGAATGACGAATAGGATTAGGATTAACCTTAAATTGATACCATGTTAGAAAAGAGAAATTTTTGTTTTGTTTTGTATTATTGACTATGAGACTGCATATATATAAACAATGAAGCAAACAGAAAGGGAAATCAAGAGAACAATATTCTAAATGAGAACAGTAAACATACAGAGAAACATATGTGTTGATTAATTCTCAATACTTTCGTACATTGCTATATTCAATTCCATACTTTCCAACAAATAGTGAATAATTGTTAATATTTAATAGATTGTTTGTGAATTTCCATGCTAATTTGCACATTTGTTTTTCATTCTTCACGTATTCTCATTTGAGAATCAATAAATTGGTATCTAATAAGTAGAATTTGCATTCATAATAGTGCGTTATAGCTTGCATAAGGATAAACTTAGATCTTGGCATGCCCACCATCAAAAACCTATCACATTTAAACATTACAAAGGATTTTATCACTATTTACCAACAACTACTTTAGTTATCTTCCATTAACTGCTTAACTTCCTCTAAACCTCTATTACTGACATTATCAATGTAAACAAAATTGATTCTCCAAAACTCCTTCAGCTTTGTCAATGGAACAACTACCCTAACCACATGCAGTCCGCAAAAAGAAAATTCCCAACTTTGTTACAGTTCATCATGTACTCTTAGAGTTAAAAGCAATGGCCCAATAAACAATTGGGGTCAGCACAACAGCTCTTTATAGAATCATGCAACTGGATGATTAAAGATGTTCCTTTCACTGTTCTTCAAAGCAGAAAAAAAAAATTTAACAACTCGAAGATGATCAATTTTAAGTTGTCGCAATCCTTTTATTGTGATAATTATTTAATAATATGTATTTTAATATTAATATAAAAAAATTTCTATTTGGAACGTTGCAATTTTTAACTACAGTACTTGTGTAAATGTTGTGAAAATGGTTTAATGTCAATATAAATTTTCAATAAATAGCTAACTCTTGGCAAAGCTTAACTAACTTTGTAAATTTTAATTAAAAACTAGGCATTGCATATTTTCACTTTTAAAAAGAATAATTATAATGCGGAAAAATTATACAACTCATCTAATATATAATTTCTAGTTTTCAGCATAGTCTATATCAACATCTTTTATTAACGATCAGCTATCCATATAAAATTAATCAAATCTCAAATGTACTGTTTGACTTCTAATCAATTTTATATGTTTTTAAAACGTTTCACTAAAAATGTATTTCATTTTACCATGTAAACCTTCCAATTTTTACGATGAAAAGGAAAAAAAAATGATAAAAGCTATTTGTTACTCTTGATTTGAAAGGTTCAAGCATATTCTTTTGAATTTGTTTATTTTCAATTAATGCATATGTTATAAAACTATTGCAAGCATGGACCTCTTAATAAGAAGATAAGAAAGGCATGACGAGGAAACAACAGGTTTAAAAAGAGTTTGTAGGCAAGAGACCTGAATTCTTTTAACAGACCGATAGCTTCAAAGAGTTTGCAGGTAATTCACTTAAAAAACATACCTTGTACAAAATGAAATGACTTCTTCTCTTGAGCAAATATCTTCTTGCGGAACAACTTCATGGACGTATAAACAATCTGGATTCTTACAAGGCTGAGCAAAGAAACATTTTTAGTAATAGAAGTGACCTAGCATTGATACAGTGCTTATAGGTTAAGTAGCACTCACTAGATTATTCAACCATGAATAGCAATATCTTGTGGTGCCAAAGCTCGCCCTACTCACAAAAGAAGATAAAGACATGCCACTGGAAACCAAGATATGATCAAGAATAGGATAGGAACTTACTTCAAAGGCCTACCATCTAAAATGTAGCCATTAAGAACTTGAATACATCGAAGAGCTTCCTCCTCCGTCAAAAAAGTAACATATCTGATTGGATGGAAGTAATTATTAAAACAGCATAAACTGGGAATACATGCCCTAAAAGGCACATCAACCAAGAGCCACTAACTAGCAAATAGCAACTCTGGCAGGTGTTTGTCCTATTTTAAAAAGAAAACTATGATTCATGGATAGGAAACATCAAAACAATAAGAATAACAAGATAAAAATCAACAAAAGTGAAAATGTAAATCTACAATGACAGCATTATTTGAAATAATTTCATAAACTTTAAATGTCAAGGGGTTGTACTAAAGAAAAAACATTTAGGAAGCACAAATCATGCATGGTAGGACGTCACTAAAAAAAGCATATAATGCCTAATAAATTGGTGTAACCATATATAAAGCCATGGGATTGGGCTACAAGTTATTTCACTCGGCCAGTTAAAGACATGATCCGCCTAAATGCAAAAACCTCCCATAAATGAAAATAAAGAGTGAAATACACAAGCTCAAACAAAAAAGGTGACAACTCTCAACATACACTAATCAAAGAAGCTGTAAGAATGGAAAATTAAATTAAACAGAATGGGTAGGTAAAAAAAAAAAACAGAAAAATAATTTCTTAACCAGCCTATGAGATCAAAAGGAAAAAAATTATTTCAGCTGTATGTGGGCATCAAAATCCTTTGGTATTAGTTGACCTTCTAACATTAGAAATTATAGATAATCAGTGATTTTCAGGTAAGGGATGACCGTTTTAGATTTAAGGAGGAAACAAGAACACTTCGCAATAATCACTGTTCTACATGAAAAGTTTGCAAAACAGGTAGCCAGTTGTCATCAATAATAAAATGAAAATAACAAATTAGAACAACATTAAGCATCCATCACCCACAATCATATATTCTATTCAACAATGGATGAAGCATGACATGAAAATGATAGTGAATCAGGGTGGGTCTACAATCATTGAAAGCCAACTTTGACAAAGAATAAGTAATTAAAATTTACACTTCTCTTTAAGGAACAAACAAATCATTTCTTGAAGTTCTTTCCATTATTTGAGAGGAATCAACCAAAGAAAATAAGAGAGAATGATAGAAAATCCCCCATCATCAGCTACTTAGCAATTAGGCATCAAATGCATCAAGAAATAGAAAAAGACTGGCCAAGTCAACATTAGTTAGGTCTCATGACATACTTTCAAAGAATAAGACATTAGCCTAACAGGTTGCTTCATCCACTGACATATGCAATGCAATGACATGTCAATTGTTAGTTGACATCTTTAACTTAAGAAAAAAATTGTAAATGGCATTTCTATCTTCACGTAACTACACCTAAATGCTCTATTAATTTGACAGCATCAGGTGAGGTGCCATGACATCTCTTATCCATCATCATTTAAAATCGGCTGACGACGAGTGGTTGGTAGTAAGCGGAAGGCCAGTCTCACTTTACACCATGTGGTGTATATAGAATTTCACCCAAATTTGAGTGAATTTTAAAAACATTAAATTTAAACAACAAGGTGAATTTGAAATGTATTGAAACTGTATACTGCATTTCAAACTCTTTAAACCAAACATCAAAATTCCTAAAAGCCCTGCATTCTAAATATTTAAACTACATTTTCATCAAACTAAACAGCCCCTAAAACAAAGGAGGACCAGGAATGCCCATCTCTAATAGAAAAGAAAGAATGAGTAGAAGATGTACTAAGTTACAGGACTGTATATTTATTTTCTGCATTTTTAAAGAATATGTTGGTACCTTGCTGATCTAGCACAAACTTTTCAACAAAGAAAAATAAGTATTATCTCATTATTACACAAATATCAACCATATGAAAAGTAAACATAATGATGGAGCTCCAAGATAAATAAAAGAATGCTTTTTGAGCATCAAGAAGAGCATTCTAATGTCCCTAACATATTAACTCCCTTCTCCTTTAAAGAATATGCTTACACTATGCAAGAGTCAGATGAATAATACTGACGGGATGAGTCTGTTTGCGTAATGAAAATCTTAACAATCTTTCCATATTGTCCCAGGTATTCCTTCTGCCTAAGAGTCTGCCAAAAAACACAATCATGGTTTCACGAATAAGTTCAATTATGTTCTATGATTCTTTCCAAACAGATTACTTTTAAAGATCTTTAAAAGTAAAATTCAAATGTCCGACATCTGAAAAAACAAACAAAAAAAGAAGAAAGATAAACTCAAATTGAAAATTCAAAATAATTTGATCAGAAGAATAGCAAGATAAGGCAAGCAAACCTTTTCATTCGATATTTTTTTAGGAATCCCAGCAATGTATACAATGTTTCTCCTTACCACACGAATGCTATTGATATCAACACCTAAATCTGTCAGTCTCTGCTTAGTCTTTTGCAGCTTTTGCATCTTGTTAGCATTTACCATCTCTAGTCTGATTTTTAATGAAAGAATAGAAAAAATAGCTTAACATCAATATACTGAGTTGGAACAATTTAAGAAAACTATTTTAAGAAAATTAAGCAGGCATCATCTTTTGTTCTGAGGTGTTAGGCTAACTAAAAACATAGTCTGGCGTCATTCTGCATTGAATACATGCCTTTCTTTGCTGATTGTCCTCTTCAAAATCTTCTCCTTATCATAGGGGCTATGGCATGCAGGGCACAACGCATCAATACCATCTTTTGCAGCTGTTTCAATTATGAAATGCCAACACCACAAGCATATCTGTTAAATATATAAAGCAAGAGCATTAAACATAAAGTGTGTACAAAAAAAAAAAAAAAAAAATGTAAGCGGAACATAAAGAATGTAAACATTCCTAAAAAAAGTCATAAACTCCATACATATTACTATGAATGCACTTATTAAAAAAACAAAAAAACACACTACGTAAATAAAATAGTTCACTTGAAAGTTTATTGCGCTTTAATTTACATGCTA
This sequence comes from Cymbidium sinense, assembly GCA_021442155.1. Classification (NCBI taxonomy): domain Eukaryota; kingdom Viridiplantae; phylum Streptophyta; class Magnoliopsida; order Asparagales; family Orchidaceae; genus Cymbidium; species Cymbidium sinense. The sequence continues at coordinate 13,240,747 of CM038224.1, read as the reverse complement.
TTAAGATCTGATAGCACAACCCTCAAATTTTCAAAAGCAAAATTGCCTTTCTTAAGCATGTATCTCCACACCTTGAAGAGAAATGCTATGACATTCAGACAGGCTTTAGCTGGCCTAGTTATTCCATCTAATAATCCACTATAATCTTTATAAACTATGCAGCATTTCTTAATCGTCATAGAACTTTTAACTGATTGCACTATAATCAATATTTTCAAGGAAAATTTACATACATAGCACATAATTCTTATGCTTTTACATATCTAACACCTAAAGTTTGATATTTAAAAAATAGCACTTTTCTAATGCATAAAAAGGTGCATTTCACTTTAAAAAATTAATAATAATAATATTTTTTAAATAATATTAAAGATTTGAGCTTTTATATAAATATGAAAGTTTAGGTGTTAGATATGTAAATATATAAGAATTGTGTGGTATGTATGTAAATGCCAATATTTTCAAATAAGTCCAGTGGGAATAAATGCATCTATATAGTATATGTAATATGAAGGATTTTAGTATTAAGTTCACTAAAAAAAAAATAAAACTCAACATGCAAATAAAGTCTAAATTAAATGCAAAGAATAAGGTATTGATTAAATCCTATCTATGTAGCCATTAACAACTGTCATGAAATAAAATTTAAAAAATAAAGAAATGGGAACCCATTACACAAATATAATCTCAGGAGACTTGTTAAAGACTGATGCAAATTATCTAACAAGAAAAATACATTCACTGCCCAAATTTAACCACGGTGACAACAACAATCTCAAGGATCCTCATTTTAAGAGCTGGTGAAATGAACTATTTATTAAAGATTACAACTACAATTTAAATATTGCTTTCCAGTTCTCCATGCTGATCTTTGATGCATATTGAAGTTCATCAGTTTAAACAATTGAAATCCTCCTGAGCAGGAAAAAGATCACAGACAAAACTTCTGCCATCTAATTAAGCTTCATATTTGTCTAGAATTTAATGGGACAATGTAATTTTCCATTATTACAGTCAGCAAAAGAATGCGCATTATTTTAAGATGACATAAATATAATCTTTCTTTCACAAGATGTACATGAGAAATGGTACCACAAAAGGACAAGCAAGTATTAATCCAATATAGCAAGATGCATGAACCACATATATTCCTGAAGAAGCCAAAATGCATGTAATTTGTCAAAAAAAAAAATCTTGATTTTGGAGAAAAAGGAAAAAAAGTTCATGCAGCATCTTATATTCCAGAACCACTCCAGATACAGAAGGATTCATAACCTAGAACACTCAAGCCTAAATCAACCAATGAAAAATATTTAGGCATTGAAACAACATGCAAGAAAAGTAATAGAAATCTAAAGTATAATTCAAATTGGATATCTTCAAACATTCAAGAGCAAGGTAGAGAACAAACTTGGTGGTTTCAGCACAACTCTGACAAAATAAACCATACAATGACTTCAAGATAAACTTGAAAAATATTTAAGAAAATAAATGAGAGTAAACTGTGCCAGATTAGCCACGCCAACAATCTAAGCGCTCAAGGGAAATACAGATGGTTTGCACCTCATATCCACAAACGCAAGGCTGCAGCTCTTGATCAGTTAAGTCCATTTTTTCCTTGCATATAGGGCATGTAGGGCATATACCTTCCTGGTGGCCACCCATTCTGCTACCATAAAATTGAAACATACAAATTAATGTTGGTATTTCAGATTAAATTACAAAATGATCAGTAACCATAGCAGAAGATCACGGCATGAAGTTACATTTTTTTTAATATGTAAAAAGATGCGGTGATAAGTGACATGATATTTCCAATGAAACAGCAAAGAAAGCAACAACCCGTTAATCATTCAAACAATAGCAAAACCTCAAAAAAAAAAAGAGGATTTTAATTAGTTCACATGGAATAGCATTAAAAATCAATTTCAGGGATGTACAATATAGTCGCCCAATTACATTGAAGAAATCCCATGATACGAAGTACTCATTCCTCAGCCCTCCTTCACACCTCAAAGACAGCCAAGCCTAAAAGCAAGGTTAAATTGAAGACTTCCCTAACAAAGCAATGAGCACACTCTACTTAATGAATCGCAAAGTCATTCCCCCATAGTCTACCCAAAGAGACCATTCAAATAATCTCAACTAGATTGCATAAACATGGAAGCATATGAATATGAACCTAAGCAGCTTTTAGATTAGCAACCCTGACAATTTATACCCTCTTTCCCCTGTTACATTATCAGCATTCCAACAAATCCACGTAGCCATTGCATTTCGAAAGCCCTAACCCACTGAAAGTTCTGTGACTGCTATATCACTGCATTCACTAAACCCGACAGAACAATACCACAAAATGAGTTATCCCTATCTCATTTCCACAAACAAACCATTAAAAAAACATAAAATGCAATAACCAAATCGAAGAAATAAATAACTGAAACAAGCCAATCCAAGCGAAATACTGAACTAGGGTTTCTTCCACTTACTGACTAGAGCAACCTTGATTGGATCCCATGAATCGCAAAAACCACCGAAGGAGAAGATGAGAATTGAAAAGCAGAGAGAGTGAAAGGTGGAGCGCGTTAGAGAGAGAGAAAGACAGAGACAGCGAGAAAGGCAAAGGAGCGAGCTGTGTGACCTATTTCAAGAAGCTGGCTCCGTCGCCTTTCTGAAGCTGGAAGCAGCACCGGTCAGAGTCCCCGCTTCCATTTATGGTGAGTCCGCGTTCCATTCGCCGCGCGTTCACAGGCCAAATAACGGGCCTTTTTCGGGAAGGAAAAACAGACCGCCGGATCTGCACCTACTACTTATCATACCACGTGTCAATTTCTGGGCGGCTTTGTTCTAGCGAGTGAGGGCGGTTGGCTTGGGTTCCAATAAAAGGGTGGGATTTCTAGTTGGGATGATTTATTTGCTTTCAAGCACGAATTGCCTTTTGCGCGGGAGAGCACAGGCACCGGCAACGGATGAGAGGACAGGATCGGGCCTAATTTTAATTTGGGTCGGGTTCTCTAACTGAACAGTAATTAAAAACGAGCTTAAAAAAAATTATTTTTTTTCCATAGCCCAATATTAATTCCTAATGAGTAAAAATAAATTACAAGAAAAAAAATATAAAGAACAAAAATAAAAGAAAATTTAGTAAAAATTGATTACATAATTTGAAGATAAGAACTTAATAAAAAGTAAAAAAAGATAAAAAGAAATTACTAACATATGAATAGCGAATCAAATTATATGCATTAGCCCAATAGCACCTCCTTATATTATTATATATATCACTAAAACTTCTAAATGATAAAAAAAAACTTTATTTTGATTTATATTATTTTTTTGAAAATTTTATAATATGTATATTTACAAATATAAATTTTTTATGGTTGAAAAATACATTTCACTTTAAAAAAAATTTAATAAAAGTATTATTTTTTATATAATATTAAGAGTTGAGCGTAAATGCTCATATTTTTTCAATGAAAAAAAAAATCATTAAAAAATATATATATTTATGAACATCTAATCTATATTTATGACTATATATTTATGCCCATTTCATTAGATAAAAAATTTTCTCTAACACTCAATCAAAGAGAGCTCGAAAAGGAGTTTATCGTTAATTAAAAAAAAAAATTAATGAAGAGAAATAAATGCTATTTTTTCAACTTAAATTCGATCACGCACTCCTGATAATTTAAATAAACAAGTCTTAAAATAAATTATGCCACACTCATTCATTCAATTTAATATCTAATATAATTTTTATATGAAATAATCATATTTTTACATCAAAATTAATTTAAAAATGCATTTATATATTTATTCTTATTAGTATATTTAAATAAAATTTAATGAATTAATTTTTTAAAATAGTTGCAACCATTTTTTTAATTAACTAAATTAGTTTAATCATACAATGCTTTATCACTTTACCTGTAAAATTCATTTGATAATTGATAATTATTGAAAATTTAAATAATTATTTAATTTATGCTATGTTAAATTAAAGTCAATAAATTAACTAATAATTTAAGTCTACTTAAAATAAAACTTAAGTTGAGTTTAACTTATATGGAATAGAGCCAGCTGGAGAACAAATCCAGCTTAAATTAAATATTTTTTTATATTTATATAATCTCAATAAAGTTTTAAAATAATATTTTTATATTTCATATAATTATATGTAAATAAAAATATTGTGGCTCATTTGCCCTTTTCTAATTTCACCTATGTAGACTGAAGATTGTTATCCTAATTTATAATTATTATCCTAAAATTATAGTAATATTTAAATTAAAAAATAGAAGTATATATTTATATATATATATATAGAGAGAGAGAGAGAGAGAGATATTTGAATAAATTTAATAAGTAAATTCACACATAATAAGATATATACAAAATTTTATCATAGATTTTTTAGTTGAAAGTAAAACTCTTAATGATTAAGTTAAGATTTCTTGAAATTATATATATATATATATATATATATATATATATATATATATATATATTAGGGGTATGCATTATTTGGTTTTAACCAAAAAATCAAATCGAACCAAAATTTTTGAGTAATTTGGTTCGGTTTTGAACTTAGTAGTTTGGATTTTGGTTTTAATTAATGAAAACTTTAGTTTTTGGTTTTTGGATTGGTTTGTTAAATAAAATTTTGGATGAAATTAAATAAATCAAAGTAATTATATATAATACGATATTATTAATTTATGTATAATAAACTTATCTATTATATATTTATTTTTATTTATTTTTTTGAATCTTTAGTACTTTTTTTTGGAAGGCATTATTTAATTTTATAAAATATTTTTGTCTATAATATGGTAATATGGTTTATCAACTTCTTAGTTCAAACATCATTCAGGTAAGTAAAAAATTAGTTTTAAATATTTTTTTAGCGCATAAAGTGTTTTATTATATTTTGATTATATTTATATTATTTTGCTTATTGCTTATTCTTTATAAAATAAAAATATGTAAATAATTTTTAAATATAGCCAACTTCGATTTATCCAAAACCAAATCAAAATAATCAAACTAAATTATTATTTGATTTGTTTAATTTTATATTTTTTAAGAATCTAAACTCAATAGATTTTAAAAATTTATCTTCCAATTCATTCAAATCAACCAAATGCAATATTATGTTATAAATATAAATATTATATTTTTAGATATTAGATAGTTAAATACATTAAAAATTGTATGATAGGTATATAAAATTATAGTAATATTTAAAAAAAAATCTCTTTGCCATCTCCAATTCCCAAAGTTCATTTCCCATCACAGGTCACGTCGGGCCCACCACAACACGACAACTATCAAAGCCCTAAAGCGTTGCTCTTCTGCCGCTCGGTCCGAAACCAACCCCGCACGCCATCTCCCGAAATCATTTAGAAAAAAGTTTATCGGACTCGAACAATCCGCAACCCGTTAACCCCTTCTTTAGCAATTCCCTCTCTTCTCCTTGAAGCCCGATAACCGACCCGATAAACTTTAATTAAAGGATTGTTTAATTACGTGCATTTAGAGTATAAAATAAATTAAATACAAAGAGTTTAATTTTTTAAGTATTTGATATATTACATAGTAAAATTTCAACGTATTTATAATATATTTGAAATACATCATTTTTTGATGTATTTATAATTTATTCTATTTGGGCGAATTCTAAATAAATCGACAAGTGTAAAGTGTTTTTAACAGCAGTCGGCCGTCACTAATCGCCCCACTGCCATTTGCCGGCTGCCACATCCGCCGTCCGCCTCTATTGCCCTATTGTGAGTCATCGCCACGCCATCAATAGCGGACTCCATCGAACCTCCGTCGTCGATCACATGTGATCACTATTGTTGCGTCTTTAAAACCGGTCGCGGTAGAGTGAAAGTTCGCCAGCCTTGTTGTGAAGTCCACACACGTAATTAAAGAAAACAAGAGACATCTAGAATTTTAACGTGGAAAATCTCGAAAAAGGGGAAAAATCAGCTGGAGAAAAGCTTCCACTATGTATATGTTTGAGTACAAAGTTTTCGATACAAGATTACAATTGCATATGAGGGAGAAAAAGCTTATGTAACAACGATCAGTTGTAATGGTTGCGATAGTAGGTGGAGATCACGCATTAGCGATGAAGGTGGTAGGTGATGGTGGTTGATGGCCGTCGGCGGGGTGCGACCTTGCTGAGGACCTTCAAGCTTGAGCTTCTTCTTCCTCCTTGCTTGGGCTCTTCCTCTTCTTCCTTGCTTTCCCTTCTTCTTCTTGTTTGGACTCTTCTTTCTTCTTCTTTGACTCTTCCTCTTCTTCTTGCTTGGGACCTCCTCTTCTTCACTTGTTTGATCCTCTTCTTCTTACTTTTCTTGGCACTGGCCTCCCCTCATGTGAGGAATGAAGGCTGTTATAGATGGGAGGAGGGTCTGTAAATTCATGCTTCTTACTCCCTCGATGACGGCTCGGGGATGATTCCTTTGATCATTTGATGTATTTTGAGCATTTGGATGCCCAAATGAAGTCAATTATGAGATCTTAGGCTCATTAGATCCATCGTCGAGCGCTTCGATTTGACTATAAACATTCCATATTTGATAGTTGTTTTGGGATTTAATTGATGTCCCAAAGATTTAATGATATTTTAAGTGCTTGATCTCGATCGGTTTCGACTCAAAATCATATCGCTTTCGACGTCAAGATTTGTGCTTTGACTAATGGTATTTTGAGAGTCATATCAGTTGCCCCCCTATTTTTGGATGACATTAGCTTAATCATCCAAAAATATATATGTCAAATGCTCGAAAATAACGAATTCTTCAACGAAGCGTCGGGATGAATCATACATTTTGAGAGAAGAAATCATCATAAAATACAAAATTATGATTATGGAAGTAGATGTAGTATGCATGAGATTTTGAGGTTACTGGATCTATTTGGATACTCACGAAGTTTTCAGCGTTCAGGGGACATGGCGCCCGTTAAGCGCGGCGTCGCGCCCATGGCGTCTTGTGAGTCTTATGGCTGGCGATGGCCCATCAGTCAAATCCGGTGCGCGATTTAGCGGGAAGCGACGGCAGCGATATCGAGGCCGTACAGCACCGGGTCGCGTGGAACGGCGTCATGTGGTTCTGCCGGCGAGGCTGGCCAGCCATGCCATGCGCCGGGTCCTGCGCGGTGGCGTGCGATCGCGGCGTCCGTCTTCGATCCGCTGACGTTGTCGCGTGGCGTTCGCGAATGCGAGAATGGTGAGGCCCGCATGTCTACAGCGCCATGAAGCACGCCACGCTGGCATTGAGCCGGATTTGAAGGGTTTTGAGCCATTTTTGAGGGTTTTACCCTTTTGCCCTGTGTATAAATTCTCCCCAGGGTGAGAGGGAGACACACCTTTCCCTCTCCCTTTCTTCTTAGTGAGGTCCTTTGAAGCGTCAAGAGGCGTTGAGGAGGCGATTGAGGAGAAGCGGTCAGGAAGCGTCAAGGCCGATACATCGTCCCGATTCGGTTTACCTCGTTATTCTTGGCCTCGTCGGACCGTCCGGGTTAGGAGGCGGTCAAGGCCCACGGTACATACGTCGTGGTTCAGTTCGACCGTCCGGTTCACCTCGTCGGACCGTTGAGTTAGGGGCGATCAGGCCGGTACATCGTCGTGGTTCGGTTTCTGACCGTCCGTCGCGGCTCGTCGGACCGTCTCAGGTTAGGAGGCGATCAAGGCCCCGATACATTCGTGGTTGTTCCGGCTCGTCGGTTCTTGGCCTCGTCGGACCGTCAGTTCGAGGCGGTATATCACGTGTTCGTTCCGCTCCGGTTCCGGCTCGTCGGACCGTCACGGATTAGAGGCGATCAAGGCCCGGTATCGTCGTGGTTACGGTTCGACTCGTCGGTCCGGGTTAGGAAGCGATCAAGGCACGGTATCGTCGTGGTTCGGTTCTCGACCTCGTCGGACCGTCCGGGTTAGGGAAGCGATCAAGGCCGGTATACGTCGTGGTTCCGGTTTTACTCGGTTCGCCTCGTCGGCGTCGGGTTAGGGCGGTCAAGACCCATACATACGTCGTGATTCGGTTCACCGACCTCGTCGGTTCACCCGCCTCGTCGGACCGTCCGTTAGAGGCGATCAAGGCCATATACGTCGTGGTTCCGGTTCGCCTCGTTCGCTCGTCGGACCGTCGGGTTAGGGCGTCAGCCTGCATACATTCGTGGTTCGGTTCACCGTCGTCCCGGTTCGGCTCGTCGGTTGCGGTTCAAGGCCACGGTATATCGTAGTTCCGGTTTACCGACCTCGTCCGGTTCGGCTCGTCGGACCGTCACGATTAGGAAGCGATCGCGCATACGTATCGTGGTTGGTTTTCGACCTCGTCCGGATTTCGCGGCCTCGTCGGACCGTCGTTCGGCCCATGATACATGTCGTGGTTACGGTTTCGACCGTCGGTTCTCTCGTCGACCCGTTCGGCCCATGCGTACATCGTCGTGGTTAGGTTCCGCTCGTCCGGTTCTGCGGCCTCGTCGGACCGTCGTTCGCCACGGTACATCGTCGTGGTTCCGGTTCGACCGTCGTTCTGGCTCGTCGGACCGTCGGTTAGGGCGATCAAGGCCCACGGTATCGTCGTGGTTCCGGTTCACCGACCTCATCGATCGTCCGGGTTAGAGGCGATCAAGGCCGCGGATACATCGTGGTTCCGGTTACCGCTCGTACCGTCCGGGTTAGGGCGATCAAGGCCACGGTATACGTCATGGTTTTGATTTCGGCCTCGTCCGTTTATTATTCTGACCGTCAGGTTGAGCGCGGTATATCGTCGTGGTTCCGTTTCGGCCCGTCGGCGCTTAACGTGATGCGGATTAGGAGGCGTCAAGGCCTGACATACATCGTGGTTCCGGTTTACGCGTCGGTTCGCCCGTCGGGCGTCACGGGTTAAGGCTACATACGTCGTGGTTCCGGGTTCGGTCTCGTCGATTCGCAGCTCGTCGGACCATTATGGGTTCAAGGCCGCATACGTCGTAGACCGGTTCGACTCGTCGATTCGGCCTCGTCGGACCGTCGGGTTAAGCGATCAAGCGATACGTCGTGGTTCCGGTTCTACTCGTCGACCGTCGGTTAGAGGATCAATGCCCAATGCTCGTCGTGATTCCGGTTCACCTCGTGACCGTCAGGTTAGCGATCAAGGCCAGTACGTCGTGACCGGTTCACATGTCGGGCGTTCCGAGGAGCGATCACCGAGAGCGAAGGCATGCTCGATGATGATGGTAGCGAGGATAACCAGCGATGGTTAACCGGCGAGATGCCGGCGATAGTGGCGGGCGATGGCCGGCGGCAGTAGTGGCGGAGCGGTGACCGGGAGTGGTTAGCGGCAAACCAGGGGTATCGGCAGCGCAATAGCAGCGGTAGTCGGCAAATCGGATGTCGATAATCAGCGAGAGATGGCCGGCGAATGGTGGTGACCAGCGGAGATGCCGGCGATGGTGTGGCAGAAAGCGATGGATCAGCAGCGGTATGACTGCGGTTAGCGGCCAAAGTCGGCAACAATGGCAAAGTAGTCAGCGGCGATAACCGATAATGATAGTCAGCCAGCGATGGCCGGCGGCATTACGATGATGGTCGGCAGCGTGCCGGCGATATAGTTGGCGGTAATAATCGATAGTCGGCGTGACCGGCGGTGATATTCAATCGATAACCGGCGAATGGTCAGCAGCGGCGCCGCCGATGTCGGCGGTGAAACCGGCGGCTTCGGTAGTCACTCTTGTGAAATAATTTCTTGAAACTGGATGGTTCAAAAGTTGATAATCGATATATAACACGTATGGAAGAGGCCGTGGAAGTCCACCAGACCTTTTGACCTTTCACGGGTTGTTGTGTTTTGCTCGATGACATTAACCCGTATGGAAGAGGCGGAAGTTCCAAGGGCGTTTGACCTCCTTAGTCGAGTTTTTTACTCGATGACGTTAACCCGTATGGAAGAGGTCGAATAAAACATCCATTTATGGTTGTAGCCAAAGTTGCTTCTTAACCTTGGCCTTGTTTTTCTATGAGTATGATTGAAAAATCATAGTTTGCAAAGCTATATCTCTTCTCAATGTTGAAATATCCTCCAACTTTAACTTGTTTCTTGAGATGATAATCAATTGGATGCTTAACATGAAGCGTCTTAGATTAAGAGTTGCCCCACAGTTTCCGACAAAATCTGAAGGAACAAAGTTTGATGAATCTTCATTCTTTGCTTGCGCTCTTTAAAAGCTTGAAATGCTCCACCTCGATGGTGGTTTTGATCTTGTTGGAAAACTTGATTGTCATACAAGATGAAATAATGGGAATCAACATCCCACAGACGGCGTCAAACTGTTGCGTGCTAGAAAACCAGTCGCGGTAGAGTGAAGTTTACGCCTTAGCCTTGTTGTGAAGTCCAGCACACACAGAGGTAATTAAAGAGCGAACAAGAGACACTCGGAATTTTAACGTGGAAAACCTCGAAAGAGGGGAAAAATCACTGCTAGGAGCTTCCACTATGTATCGTTTTGTACAAAGTCTTCCGATACAAGATTCTGAGTGCTATGAGGGAGGAAAATATATGTAACCGATGTTCTAATGGTTCTTTGGTAGTAGTGGAGATGCAAGGGCAATTAGCGATGAAGGTGGGGTGATGGTGGTTGATGGTGGTCGGCGTGCGAATTCTTGGAGGACCTTGCTTGAGCTTCTTCTTCCTCCTTGCTTGGCTCTTCTCTTCTTCCTTGCTCGGGCACCTCCTCTTCTTCCTTGTTTGGACTCTTCCTCTTCTTCTTGCTCTTCTCTTCTTTCTTGCTTCTCTTCTTCACTTGTTTTGACTCTTTCCCTTCACTTTTCTTCACTTTGGCTCATGTGAGGAATGAAGGCTATTTATAGAGGAGGAGGCATTCGTAATTCATGTAAAGCTCATCACTCCCCTCGATGGTCGGGATGATTCCTTTGATCATTTGATGTATTTTGAGCATTTGGATGCCCAAATGAAGTCGAATTATGAGATCTTAGGCTCATTAGATCCTCGTCGAGAGCTTCGATTTGACTATAAACATTCCATATTTGAGAGTTGTTTTGGGATTTAATTGATGTCCCGATCTAATGATATTTTAAGTCTTGATCTCGACGGTTTACTCAAAATCATATCGCTTTCGACGTCAAGATTTGTGCTTTGACTAGTGGTATTTTGAGAGTCATATCAACTATTATCCATAATCTCAAAAATACTTTATATTATATTAATTTTATCAAACAAAAAAAATCATTTTTATATAGAATTTTCATCCAAATAAATTAAAATAATTAAAATATATTTATATTATATTTATTTTATATTATATTTTTTATTGGGCAACCAAATAGTCCCTAAATAAACACAAAATCGATGCTAATCATCTAAACCACCAGCTTTGGATAAAAATAAATTTATATTAAAATTATTTATAATATTCATTTTAATAGATAATATATTTATTTTTTATTAAAATTGAAATTAATATGTTCATTTTAACACTCTTAGCTCGCGCTTTGGGTCATTGCACGTTAATTTTTTATATTTTTTTTATTTTAATTTTTAATTTTTAATTTATTTAACACGATATTAATTTATCATATGATATAAAAAGTAAATATAAATTATATAAAATAAGCAGATTTAATGTACTAACATTTTTGTTTTTTAGTGATATATATATATATATATATCTTAATATAAAATAATATTAAATAAAAATTGAATATCAATGTTTTCATTTAATATATTTATATATTCATATAAAAATAGATTTGAATTTAAATTTTTTTTAAATCTGTTTCAAAAAATGTTGAATAATTTATTTAAATAAATGATGTATAATTTTATTTTTTTTACTGGAAAGTTTTACTTGTAATTTTAATTTAAAAATAATAATATTTGAATTTTTTAGTGATATAAATAAATAAATAAATAAATAAAAATATATATATATATATGGTCGAAGCAATTACCGGAGAGAGAAAATGTCGAGCCCTTGACCTCTCTCTCTCTCTCTCTCTCTTCCTCCACCTGGATCGCCACCTTCCTATCATTTCCCTGATCTTTCCGTTCTTGTCATCAAGTACGGCAGCGGCGGCGGTAGTCTTCCAGTTTCCTGGCTGTGAAAATAGATTAGATTTCAAAAAAAAAAAAAAAAAAAGAAATTGATATACTTTTCTTTTTGGAGCGAGTCTAGTTGGGGAATTTGATGGGGAACAAGATAGGGAGAAAGAGGCAGGTGGTTCATGAAAAGTATACAAGGCCGCAGGGGCTGTACCAACTCCTAAATATTGATCATAAGAAGCTCAGGAAGCTCATTCTTGATTCCAAGCTTGCTCCTTGTTACCCTGGAGATGATGACTTCCGCATTCTTGATCTTGAGGAGTGTCCCATCTGTTTCCTGGTAAGAGAATGTTTCTTGGCGTGTTCGCTTTTTTTGAATTTGAAAATTTGGACTGTGGTTGTTCCTGCTATCTATCGCTTCCTTTTAATTCAATATCTTCTATCCAGTACTTCCCAAGTCTCAATCGCTCAAAATGTTGCACAAAAGGCATATGCACAGGTAGCACAAAAATCTTGCTTTTTTTTTTTACTTGATGGCTCAATTACTTCCTTCCAGAGTGCTTTTTGCAGATGAAACCTTCTCACTCTGCTAGACCCTCACATTATCCTTCCATTTATTTTGATTGGTTCATACAGAGGTGCAAAGTCGTAAGGAAGAGAAGGGCGTGGAACAAGTTGTGAGTTCTGCTTGTCATTTGTCCATCCTTAGACTTAATCTGCTGCTGCGTTGCTATGTTCAGTAATTTTTCTCTTATCTGGTTGTCAGTTATATGGATTACTTTGCAGGAAGAACAGCGGATTATAGAAGCACAAATAAGAATGAGGCAGCAGAAGTTACAAAATGAAAAGGGAAAACTGTGTAAGAAAGAAGAGCCAAGTTCATCAAGTAGATCACTGCCTTCAGCTGAAAGTGAGTATCAAGATATCACTAGTGGCTCACATTCAGGTTTGTTGTACAGTGTTTAGTCCAGGCATTTTGTCACTTTGTAAATTGAGTACGTTTTAAAATTAACTAATGAGAGCTTAATGACTGTTTATGCTCACAGTAAGATGTTTCACGATTTGATAAAAAATAGATTTTCCAATTCCCTATGGGAGTAGTTTTCTTGTGAAGATAATTGTTAAGATTAGGGAGAGTCACCTTAGATGGTTTGGCCACATAAAGCGTCGCCATCCACCCGATTAGAAGAGTAGATCATTAGATTTGTCTTTAAAGAAAGGTATATAGACTTAAAAGACTTGGTTAAGATGTATAAAAAATGATCTTAGTATACTTGAATTAAATGAGAATTTGACACATAATAGGACACAATGGAGATGAAGGATTCATATAGCCGACCTCACCTAGTGGGATTAAGGCTTGTTGTTGTTGTTGTTGTTGTAATTATGGAATCATAAATGAAATGTTGACATACACAGATTGATACAAAGGTTGGCAAACAACTATAGATATAGATGGTTATAAATACAATGGTTTAATATCCACAACAATAATTTATAAAGAATGCGATGCATGATAATAAATACAGAATACAATAGTAATACATATAATGGCTCGAGATCCACAGATATAGATAAAATATTCTAAGTTTTTATACAGAATATGATGTAGTTGGACAAATACTTCCACGACAAAGTGGACAAGTATTATGTGACTTGAGCCACATATCAATACAAGTCATATAGAACAAATGTCTGCATTGATAACAACTGTTTGACCTCATCCCCTTCATCAAATGAAGACAGACAAATTACGCATTCTGTTGTGGCTTCCTCTTCCTCTCTACCAATTCTCTGTTCGTTGTTGTGAAACACAAATATTGAAAGTCAACGTTGCATGTCCAAATCGTTCGCTGATGGTCGAGCATGCCGTATAAAGAGAAATCGACATCGAAGCCAAATGAAAAATCCCACTACGATAGCACATGTGACAAGGAACATAATGACAATGAAAACGAAGTCATGGTGGTAGCCGAGTTTTATGCTTGAAAGAGAAGGAGAAAATGATGGTGGAGGAGATGATGTATTAAATCTGCAACAAATCACATATTTTTAGTAATATTAATCAAATCATAAGGCAAGAGAATGGAAAAGTTTTTTTAAAAAAAATTTTAGGAGTAATTAACCAAAGCTGCAAAATCAGGAGATAAATTATAAATGAGCAAAAATATTTTTTAAAAGGTATTTTTTGCATCCTACATGGCAGCCAAGTAGGATGAAAATACTTTTTAAAAGAGTATTTTTTACCTATATGTCACATAGGCAAGAAACTCCCCTGAGGATACATGAAAATTCTATAGAATAATTTCGATGTTTATATAAATAATTAATTTAAAATATATATTATATTTAATTTAAAATAAATTTAATAAATTTGAAATTTATGCAATTTAAATATATTATAAAGACTTCAGTTATGAATAATTAAATTTATTGTATAATTCATGTAAATTAAATATAAATTATGATAGATTAATTATATACAATATTTTTTAAAATTAAAATTTATGATTAAAATTTAATAAATCTAATTGAAGAATATCTCGAAGATTTATGTGGCGCTTAGGATAAATATGAGCAATTAATTATTTTTGTATTTAATGAATTTTTATGATTTTGAATCATGAAGTATTAAGCTAACTATAAATAAAAAAAAAAAAAAAAAAGCTAACTATAAATATTATTTATATTTTTTTTTTCGAGTTAATATCTTACAGTTAATTAGTGATAAATTAGATTCATAGGGAGTATGATTCTTATTTTATTTCTTGGATTATCTTAGGACTCACATAAGACTTCAAAAAATTCTTCAATTGTATTTGTTAAATTTTAGAATTTAATTTAAGAAAATATTGTATATAGCTAATTTATTATAATTTATATTTATTTTGCATATATCATAAAATAAGTTTAATTATTTATAGATTAAGTCATTATAAATAAAGATTTGGATTGCATAAATTTTAAAATTAGTAAAGTTATTTTAAAATAAATAAATAAATATATATATTTAATTAATTATCTATATATTATATAGTGTAATTTTAAAACATCTAGATTGCCTTATAGAATTTTTCTTCATTTTAAGTGGCATGTTGCTTAAAATTAAAATGTCCTTTTTAAGGGTATTATCTATGCATTTATTTTTAATTATTTAATAGTTAAAAGTCAAAGTAGATTAATGGATAGATTAAATGCATAACATTTTTGTTAGTAAAAGAAAATTATTTAAATACAGAAATAATATATATATATAGAATATATATAAATATATATAATATATAATATATATATATTTTTTATATTATCTATTAATTATTTATTGTAATTTTAAAAAGATTATAAAACCTTATATTTTATATTATTATTAACCAAAAAAATGCAATAATTAAACTCAACCAAACAACTATAAAGTAATCCTTTAAGAATTTTACATCAGATTCTTTTACCGATTAAATGCAGAACCAAACTTTCTATAAAAGGATTATTTTATATTGGTTGAGCTTTACAAATTCACGACTTTTTTTTTTTTTGATTGATAAAATATAATGAAAAGAACCGAAAGTTTTGACATCGGTGGGATGATGCCATGAAACCGGCGGTGCGGCATGGCGGTGCGGTATCGGGGCGGCGGCGAAGCGCTGGCAGATTACTTTACATTATTTGTATTTGTAATTCCAAATCCCAACCGAATTCAACCAAATTTTCTAGTGTATTTGAATGCATTACATTACACAAAATTTTACTTTACTGAACCAAACACAAAATAAAATGCATTTGAATGACTTTAACGCATGCATCAAATGAACCAAACATCCCCTTAAAGGGTGTGTAGATAGAATAGTTATCTTAAAGAGTGTTTTAATTCTATGTGGCTACCAAACGGAATGCAAAAAACACCTTTTTAAAAATATTTTTACATCTTTTGCTAATTATATTTCTTTTTAAAATTTGTTTGTAAGAGAATACGTATATATCATGTTTAAGCTTTTCATTTATGTTGTTAAAAGAGTTCTTGATTCATATAGAGTATGGTAAAGTGTCATTTGTAAAAATAATTTTTTTCTAAAAAAATATTTAAATTGAGTCATTTCTTATGTTTCTTATTTATATTGTTAAAAAAATCTTTAAAAAATAAATTTCATTTTATGTTAGAGCTTTGTTTTTTATTTTTTTTATTACAATATTTAATAATACAATTTAATTTTTTCAAAATCTCTTAATATTTGTTTATCACTTTAATGCATGAAGTTACAAATAATGGCATAATTACAAAACTAATTTCTCTCCTTGCAAATTTTAAATTTCTAGCATGTTGAATAGTCAGATCCTTCATTCCAAAAGTGTTGAATGCTAAGTGCTTTTGTGCATACATTAGTTTGAGATCTATTTTTAAACAAATTTATTTTTTGTTTCTAAAAATATTATAAATATATATAATATGTTTTTTTTGTGTTTCTAAAATAGGAACCACCTACACTACCGAGTCCCGACCCACCCTCTCCCGATCTCGCGACTTTCTCATGCATATCACAATACTATTGTGAGACCTACGACTCTCTCGTGAATCGAAGCCTCTTCTTCTTCTTCCCAATCATTTTTCATGAGACCTTATATCTTGTCGTCTCCTCCATTACACGAAACTTTCGTTACGCAGCTCGTTGGACTAGTGGAATATGAGCTTTTGAGTTTTCTTCCATTTAAACTATCAGGTATGACCAAACATTTTATTTGAAGGAACAATTTGGGGGGAAGGGGATTGTAAGTAGTCCATAGCAGATTAATACCTAGGGATTGTAAGTAGCCTTTTATTTACTGTCCCTAAATCATTTGCAGGCGAAGTTCCCTTCATAGGTTCTTCTAGTTTTCTGTTGTATATTGTATCATGTAGATAACTTGTAGTTGTATTTCACAACTTAAGTTCTCAACAGTTTTGTAAATTTTATGTTTAGTATAGTTAAATATTTTTCTTTATCAATATGGTGAAGGATTATTTATTTTTAGTTATCTTTTACTCAGAAGGAAAAAAAAAAATGCAAGTTGTTGAAATAAAACGTTTGCAAGCTTTATCTTCCATTTAAGCTATCAGGCATGTTGGTAAAGGTCCCCATTCCGAAAACATAACCTCCCTTCCTCTTCCCCTGCTTCATTGTACAGAAGATTATAGCCCTTCCAGATATAAATTTCTCAAGAAACAACATAGTTTTGAGCTCTATAAGATTCAAATGGAATGCTCAAAATCATTGAAAAATAATTTGTGCCAGTGTAACTGTCACAAAAATCAAATCTCAATAATGTAATTGTATACCGAGTAATCTGAGTTGGTAGAATTAAACAGTATTGACTTCTATTTTATCCAAAGACTCAGTTTTCAAATAATCAATCTACCTCAACATTGGCTAGAATTTTGAGGGATTGTTAGGGTTGCAGAAAAAATTGCAAAGAAAGACTAGCATAACTCACAACAATGACTGCCAAGCTAACCGAACAAATACTATCAAGCATACAAATGATATAACTTCCCTATCCCCAACCATATATATATTTCATTTTTACTGTATACTGTTCAGCTAAGCAAAGACAGCACCAGTATCATACTGGATTGTACATAATGTAGCTCTCCCAAAAAATTGTCCTTGAAACAGTGATAGTTATTTTTCCATGATGAAAAGTACCTTGAGTTGTCTTAAAATTAATCTTTCGTGTTTTCACATAAAGCTTAGACGTCTCCTTTAAGGAGATAAGTACATCTTTATCAAATGCACATCATCTACAAAGGCCGACATAATGCTAGCATTAGCAAATATAGATGCCATCTTCTTCCGATAACAAATTTCCTATTATGATGAACACAAACATGATTATTATAGTCAAAGCAATACAATAACTTTTGACACTCTTGCTGTCTATAAAACTTGTTTAGACAACATTACACATGTCAACTTCTTGATAAAAATAATCCGATTTACAAGTCTAAAGCCTTCAAGAGTGTAAAAATTGACATGTAATGCTCAACAATAAAGAAATAAGAATAGTGTATCAAATATCTTAATCATGATGAAACACTGACCCATAGTGAACAAGGTTGAGGAATAACTCTAATATCTTAATCATAAGAGCCTTTGTTATGGATTCATTTTTTGATCTCTTGGATCATCTTCCAAGAGACCAAACTTGTTTAGACAAAATTACACATGTCAACTTCTTGATTAAAATAATCGATTTACAAGTCTAAAGCCTTCAAGAGTGTAAAATTTGACATGTAATGCTCAACAATAAAGAAACGAAGAATAGTGTATCAAATATCTTAATCATAGAGGTGAAACACAGGACCCATAGTGAACAAGGTTGATGAATAACTCTAATATCTTAATCATAAGAGCCTTTGTTATGGATTCATTTTTTGATCTCTTGGATCATCTTCCAAGAGACCAAACTTTTGCAAGCTTTTCTCTTCAACAAACACATATCTTTTATCTCGGGCTATTTTGATGTGGGAGCAAGTCCTCTGTGACACTAACTCATTAGCTGCTCTAGGTCAGGCTAACATGCTACTTTGTTAGTGTGTCACCCTAGTGGTCATTTGTTCAAGAGGATGTAAGTCTGCTACACTTTCTTCATGACTTGCCAATTGTAATCGACGGCCAGGTAGTCTACTACAGAAGTAAGCTACCCCATGTTCGAATTTATTTAAGAAGATGTAAGCCTGCACACTTTCTTCTTGGACTAGCCATCATGCACTAACTAGGTCGAGTATATTTGAGACTTAGGATAAGTCTCCAGTGACTCCTTTCCTCTTGACTACTTCAAGCCTGGGTTTAGTCCCTACACAAGGCTCCTCTCTTAGTAGTCGCCCTAGGGCGGATAGCCCCTGTCGAGTCGAAGACAGGCTATCTTGGCAATCAGTCCGCTTTAGGGAGATTTAAACTTATACGCCTTCTTTCTAGACTGATTGTCGCAAATCGACAAACACCTTAGATTGGTTGATGATCACTATGCTGATAGCGACCCACCCGGTGGATACGCCACTCTTGGCAGATGTGAGTCCTCGCTTTCTCCTTAAGTTGGCCATCAAATACCTGCAGACTTTCTTTTACAGGGTTTTGGATAACGCCCCTAGTGACACTTCCCTTGTGGGCACTCTATTTGGATCACGTCCTTAGCGACACCATCTAGACACTACCAGGTTACTTTTGGATTGGATAGTCTCCCTTTCCTAGTAGCCACCCCTATAATTGGAGAATTTGTTCAACGGATGTGCATATTCTCCCTTGGTCCAGTAAGTTTAAGATAAGACTATGCTAATATAAGCTCCTTCTCAGTGTGGTCTTCGCAAACCAACAAGGTCCACGATAACATAAAACAAACAAAATATATCTTCGCTTGTGGATTAAGAATTCAAGCCCCCCAGTGGCTCCTTTCCCAAGCAGACATCCTATCTTTATGGCAGTGTCAGCAAAAACTTCAATAGGAATTGCCTAACTACTTTGAATTGAGATAAGTCCCTAGGTCGGCACTCTCTCAGTAATCGCCCTTAGGTCAAGTTTAACTTGTTATGCCACCAACAGGTTCCCCTGGTGGTCGTCTTTGCTTTGAAAGATATAAGTATATTACACATTTTTTCCAGCGCGACCGTTGCACATTAACGGATAGCCTTAGGTTGGATTTGATTTATTGTGCAAGCAACCGATCGCCCCAGTGGTTCCTTGTGTAGGAGGATGTAAATCCCCACACTTTCTTCCTAACTTGACCATTGCACACTGAAAGACACCCGCTAGGTTAGCTAGTTCTACCTCACGACATGTAGATTATCCCTTTGGATTTATAAACCTAAGACGGGTCGATATTAGTCCATTCTTAGTGAATCCATCGTACACCGAAGGGATTCATCAAATTAAAATAAATGAAATTAAAACAAATGCAATTCAATCAAATGACATTATCCTGAATACTTTTAAGTTGATATAAGTTCCTAGTGATTTATTCAAGAGCCCCTGTGTTGGGTTCGATTTATTGTATCCAACGACCCCAATGGTTGTCCCTTGCTTTTGGAGATGTAAGTTTCTATAGCTTTCAAGATATGTGCAACAAGACAACTTTAGGTCGGATAGTTTTACCATATGGCTGGTGGACTACCCCTTTAGATCGAAACAATTGTGACATAGATCATCCCAACCTTTCCAGTGGAGTCAATTAAATCCAGTTCAAACCTGCATTCCCTAGCGAGTGCACCCTCAAAAGAAATCTCATCAAATCCTTATCCCAGTGGATAACTTGAACTTCCCCAAGTGGAAGGTTCATGCATCTATCCTTGGCGGGTTCTACATTCTAATCCCCAGCGGATACTCTACCCAAATCGTATTTTGCAATCAAATTCAAACCACTTATCCCTAGTGGATAACCCGAACTTGCTTCCCTAGTGGAAGGTTCACATGCTTCATCCCTTAGTGGAACCCTTCTTCCTCCTTTATTCCCTTGGCATGAGTGGAGTTGCATTGCACTAAGATCTTGATTCCTTCTATATCTCAAGTTTAGGAACATATTGTCTTTGTTAGTGTTTGTGATCCTTCAGACGGTGTTGGTCATCTCGGTCAACACCAATACGTGCGATGTGCCTTGTCAATCACACCACACCTATTGGGCACCTTTTTGTTGACCTCACTTTTGGAGTGAGTTCTCAACTTTTACATCATAGATCTAGGACTCTTATAGAAACTAAGAGTTTCTTAGTCTTAAGATACTTCTAGTGATTAGGTGAACACTTAACCTAATCCTAGAGACTTAGAAGAGTTGGTCATAGGAATAGGTTGTGCCTCTGGGATTTAGGAGGACTTGCTTACTCTATAGCCTAAACATAATCTTTGCTTCCTTCTTTCAAACCAAACCTCAAATTCAAATCCCAATCCAAATTTTAAATCAGATCCAAATTTAGTAATTAAAACTCATAACCAAATTCAAATTCTAAATCTCTTCATAAGCCCTTTGATTTTATCTTATTGTTCCAAATATAAACACAAACTATAATTATTAAGCCAAAGCCAAGTCAACTCAATTCAAGGCCATGTTGACCCCTTTGACTTGAAATTGTCATATGAACCAAAATTCATTTGATTTCAAACCACTTGTAATTGAATTTATATTTTCATCCTAAGTTCATATGTGAGTTCAATTAAATTTGAATCAAGCCATGATCAAGCCAATTGACCCTTTTAGGTCCACTTGACTCAAAGTGACCAAAAGACCTTGAACCAAGCTCTAATCTAACCCAAATTGGATTGAACTAAGCTCATCTAAATCTCATATCATGATAAACAATCATCTCAGGGTGATCAACTATCTTGAATTGGGTCAAATCAAGTCAACTTGATCCTTTGACCAAATCGACCCTTAGCCCAAATGAAACCCAAACTAGTCAAAACTTATCATATGCCAAATTGATTGAAATCATTGACTCAAACCCACTCATGATCAATGATTGAACATAACCAAACCATCAATTGAGCCAAACTAAGTCCAATTAGCCATTTGATCCAAGTTGACCCAAATTGGCCTAAAAAGCCAAAATGAGTCAAATCATGATTTGATCTAAATTGATTACAACCAATGTCTCAAGTTCATTCTAAATCACTTATTGAACTTGGCCAAAGCCATGATTGAGCTCAATTTGACTAGTTGGTCAACTTGTCCCAACCTAGCCCAAATTGACCTAAAGGGTCAAATTGGTCAAAATCTAAATTAAATTTAAATCAAATCAAAGCAAAGCCTACAATCATTTTCAATCAGCCAATTGAACTTGACTTAACACCTAACCCAACTCAATTTGGTCAAACTAGTTAAATTGGTCAACTTGACCCATTTGACTCTTTTAAAACCAAATGAGTCAAATTTAAAGCTAAGTCAAATTAATCAAAACCAATTGAGCTAAAATACTTCAAATCATCATTTGAACCTAATCCAAGCCTTGGTTTGACCCAATTTGACTAATTGATCAACTTAACCCCACCTAGCTCAATTTGACCTACATAGGTCAAGTTGAGTCAAACCCATTTGAATTAAGCCAAAGCCTGTTGCAACCTGACTCAACTCATCCTAAGCCCACTTGGGATCAGCCCAAAATCAATCCAAACCCATTTGGAGCCAAACCCAAGGTGACCCTCTTGGAAATGCCATCACACATGTGATCTTACCCAAAAGAGAGGCAAGTCCACTCTCTCATCACCTTTGGCAGCCATCTATCACCTCAATAGGGACCTACCTACCTTCTTAGCCCACTCTATGGAGGTGGGCTGACCAATCCCATCATTGGTTTTGAAAAATTTGTCCATCCCCTTGAATGAGAGAAAGAAGCCTCATTTCATGCTATCTTAAGTTCATTCAGCTCAAGAGCTTCCCCAAGTAAAGAGCATCCCTTCACCACCTTCTTTGAGTGAGTTTTGAGCTAAAAAACACAAAACTGAAGCTTTTTCGGTAAAGAGGTGGCAACTATTGGTGAAGATTTTCAAAGGGAGGCAATGGTTCAAACTCATTCCAAAGATTCCTCTCACACCTAGGAGTTTGCTTGGATCTTCACCGTAGTCAGGTAAAATCTTTAAACTTTAATCGATTGTAGGATCTTTTGTGTTGATCAAATATGTGTGCAATTTTAGGAATTATTCTAAGATTCCCCATGTATTTTTCATCTTACATCATCCCCACACATTTTGGGACTTTTTCGGTGAAGATCGGAAAATTGAGCCCAAATACCTAAATCGGGTGGTTTATAGCTTTCTTTTACTATTTTCGCACTCTAGTTCACCGATTTCAGGGAAGGAGAGTAGCCACTGCCCGATCCCGCGTTCAGGGGATTAGAAGGTCCAGATTCTGCATCAAAATCATGTGATTTTAGCCCCTGGATCATCCGGTGTGATCTGGATTGTCCGATCGTACAATTGACCGATCTCTCGTCCGTTACGGATGTTCGCTCATTTTCCATTTGGGAGCATGCCGCGTGGCTGGTCAATGCCACGTGGCATGCGGCGACATCACCGCCACCGTGGGTGCGCGTTACGCGTGGCACCGCGGTGCAATCGCGCGGGCAGTTGCCGCTAGCGACGCTGGTGTCCGACCTTGTTAAGTGGGAAATTCAGGATTTTTGGATTTTAAAAATTATTTAAACTATTCGAAACTTCAAAAATTCATAGGAAATAAAATAACCATAAAAAAATGCAAATAAGGGTTTGTTGGGTTCGTCTTTCTGAGGGGAATCCAATGAACCAACATTCCTTAATTTTGGTCGAGTATTATGAGCTTAATGTAGGTTTTAGTAGAAATTAAATTTCATTAATTACTCTAAAAATATAAATCGGATTAAAGTGAAATTTTCAAGAATTAAAATTAGGCTTAAAATCTACTTATCATAAAAATTTCAAGACAAAATGGTGGCTGGATTGAAAGATATTGAATTCAAAAGTTCAAATGGTCTATTTTAATTAAATAAATCAATATACTTATAAAATTGGGTTAAATCAGCTGAAACTTTGGAAATTCATAACTAATCCTAAAAAATCCAAAAAATATCAAATGAGTGCTCATTTTAAAGGTATTTCAGAGGAGAATAAAAAATATTATTAATTAAATTTGAATAGTAATTTCTACTTAATTAAAGTTTAATTAAAAAATATAATTATCCTAATTACTCTTTGATTAATTATCCAATTAATCTCAAAATTTTCAGAGATGTTTAGGGGATAACCTCTGCCTCCCTTATATTTCTTGGAATTTATTGGATAGTTAATTAGGAAAATTGATTGATTAAGGCTTAATTATTCTTATCTTAATTAATGATAACTAAGCAAATGAACAAGTAACTTAATCCACTAATTAAGCTTATTGTCCTCTATTAATAGTGAAGTGTCTTAGGGAAATGGTTTGGGTTCATTTCTTGTGACCATTTCATTATGCCTCTTAATTTAATATCAATTAATTAAGGATTAAGTAATTAATTAACCTTTTGATTAACTAACTTAATTAGGATGTGAGCTCTTTCATGGCTTAATTAATTGGAAGGATTAGTGATTGGGATTGAGACCTCTCTCTTGATCCCTCTCTCTAAGTTAATTTCACCATCTTAATTAAAGATATTCAAAGGTTTTAATTAATCAATTAATGGCTTAATTAAAATTAAATTATTTAAAAATCCAAATCATCTTTTAAATAACCTAATCAATTTTGGGTAGCCCTTTAGATGTTTAATAGTTTAATGAAATTATAGTTAGCTTACATGTGTAAGAAAATCCTAAAAATAATTAATTAAATCTCTTAAGTCTAATTAACTATTAATCATGAGCCAATTGCATTAGGCATGTTTAATTTCTTAGGAGCATTGCTAATTTACTTTTCATGTGGTTGCATCTCATATTAACTCATCATTATTTAGTTAATTAGCTTAAGGTGATGTAGGTAAGGGTTTAATTAGTTGGTTTAATTCATACCTTAACTTAATTAAGCCATAAAATTAACCTAATTATTTTTAATCAAATCAAATTAACTCACTCATGGGGAATGGGATTAGGATTAGCAAATCTCTTTCATTTCCTAAATGAAATAAAACTAAAAATTACAAATAACATTAAAGAACTTTGGTTTATTTTAAATAGACTTATTTAGTATTATTGTCCTTAGAAATTAATTGGAATGAATGAGATCATATGTTGTGTTCCTTTATTTCTTTCCAATCATATTAAATGTTGTTTGCCACTTGTAATTATGCATTCATCTCTTTTAAAATTAATCAAATGAAATGGTTTCTTTTATATCAAATTGCATTTGTTGATTTAAATTAAAAATAGGTGTGACTATGATCACTACTAAATTAAAGGTTATTTTTCAAAGCATATAAATCAATTATAACATATAAAGTGATGTTAATTACAAGTATCTATACATTTGCATATGTTTATAATCTAAGATATGCAATATAAAGCTCTCTTTCCTTATCTTGTATGGATTTACATAGGATTTACAAATGTATAGTTCATTTGAAAAGAACACAACATTTGTCCAAATCCATTCCTATGTATCTCCATGCTAAGACTTAGGAAGAATTTCATATCACATATATAAATCATATAATC
The DNA here is from genome assembly GCA_021442155.1 of Cymbidium sinense. Lineage (NCBI taxonomy): Eukaryota > Viridiplantae > Streptophyta > Magnoliopsida > Asparagales > Orchidaceae > Cymbidium > Cymbidium sinense. The sequence goes on along the minus strand of CM038224.1, from coordinate 13,215,576 downwards.
AAATCAAATATGACTTCTTGCATGACTTCTCATTTTTGTGGTTCTTTTTGTACATTCATATGTATATAAGAAAAATGGTATATTAGTTTGGATATCCCGGGGTTGCGAGGCTTTAAGTATTCCTAAGTAGGTCTTGTACCTTACGCCCCTAGTGTAGAATAATGGCATCATACACTTAAAACTCTTATACATATGTATGTATGATATAACCAATGAATAAGAAGCTTGAATCAACTAAATCAAATACAACTTTTACATGGGTTTTCCTATTCTTATAGTTGTTTATACATCTATATGTATATAAGAAAGTGGTATATTAGTCTGGACTTCCCGGGGCTGCGAGGCTTTAACTAGCCCTAAGTAGGTCTTGTACCTTACGCCCCTAGTGTAGAATAATGATGTCATACTCAATTAAAACTCTTATACATGTGAATGTGTAATTAGTTAATGGATAAAATTTTTTTTTTTCTATTAAAAAGGCATGCATTCATATCTTGCTTAATTTGTTGAGTTGATTAGTCATGTGATTTATGGTTCTTTATTTATGCTTTTGCATAAGAATTTAGATAGAGCTTTAAATTAATATGGAAAAATAGTTCAACCAAATGAAATATTAATTCCAAATACATTTGCTTATATTCATCATTCAAGTATGCTAAAATATAAATTGCATGTATATATGTATGTTTAGGACTTAACCATATGCATGTTATATATGATGGAAAGAAATAAAAATAAACATGTGTTATGTGATAGTAATTCATTTCAATTAATCTTAAGATGTCTTTCTTATTGAATTAGTTTATTTAAAGTGAACCTAAACTTAGGATTAATTAAAATATGTGATAAGCATTCACTAAAGAGAATTGATTAATTGATTGGCTTTAGATGTGATTTAAGGCAGAGATTAAAGAGAGTGATCCTCTCTTTTCCTCTATTTATAACACATAATTATTTTGTGTAGGTCAAATGAAATAAAAGAAAATGTTAAGAACTTGCAAATTAACTAAACAATTTAAAGTGAAACCAACCCTTTTAAATTGAATCTTTTACACTTAGAAACTATAACTTTAAAGCCTAGCTAGGATATACCACACAAGCCTTAACACACACATTAGATTATGTCACCACTTATAACTTTATATTAGGGCAGTGTATGGTTTGATGTATACTTATTTTATGATGTATTATTGTAGACTGAATGTTAGGGTGTATGTGCATAGTCTAGATGTTAGGCCGATATTAACCTAATCATATTTTCTACTGGGGGTTGTGCTAAAGGGGCCATTATAATAAAATATAAATATTTTTGCTATGCAGATTGCTTAACCCCTAACCATAACCAATGTTAGGACAGGTGGGCTTGGTTACTCATGTGTGGGGTGCTAAGTCCAAATTATTCATATAATTGCTTGAGTTGTATTCTGTGTTTAGCTAACATTTGTTTTGCAGGTATAACTAAATTTACTTTTATTCTTTTAATGTAATTTTGCATTAGGATTAGGATAAGTGTTATGGTGGATTAGGATTAGCATTAATTAAAAGACCAAGTCTTATGTACCATGTGATGCCTTTGAAGCAAGCATATCCAAATCAAGTCAAAAGGAAGAAAGAAAGAAAGAATGAAGAATGAAGAAGAAAGAATGTAAAATGAAGAATGAATAATGAAGACCCCCATAACATTTATCATTTGTGATTGTAATTATTCTCTTGTAATCCGGGTTGTATAAGGGTAGAGCTTAACTACTCACATTTCTTTTTTGTTATGCATTGATGACCGTCGACCTCAAATTCTTTTGTGATAGCTTTATAAAATTATTTGATATTTTGTTTAGCTTGTGCATTAGAGAAAGTATGCATTTTCATAGTTTATTTATGATTGGTGATTATTATATGACATGGATGTGATTAGGCTCTTAGGATAAAAGTTAATTTTTCTACCTAAATTAACAATTCATAATTAAACCTATAAAATAACTCATAACCTCATATAAAAGCCTAGGCATTAAATCAAGATAAAAAATATTTAGCAACCCCTTAGTTGGATGTTGTATGTTTAATATCATGCATAATCATCTTATTTCACTCTTGTTAAAGGAGGGCTTCCATCTTTACCAAATTGTAAGGGCTTAACCTTTGAGAGCCTATGATGGAAGAACACCTATTTTCCTTTTGATTTGGCCCATAAGCAACTCTTATGCATTTAGGCATACAAAACTCTATAACCTGTGTCAAAATAAAGAGTCCCAAATTAAATAAAATTTGATAAGAATTTGCATTAGATTAAGTCATTTTTCATACCCCTTATGCTCTAATCTCTTAGGGAGTGAGTTTAAGAACTTAGTTTCTTTTCTAAATAATAACAACCTAGCTATCTTGCAAAAGTATATGACTTGCCTACATGGATCTAAATCGTAGGAGGAGTTAGCTGGCTGCCACTCCAAGCAATAATAAGTCTAGTAGTCGAGTCGTTTACTCTCTCTTGTGGAGGTAAACTATATACCCACTTTCTCCTTAGATTTAGGTCCTGCTTTGGCCCTCACCAAAGCTCCCTAGATTTAGGATCTGAGGTTGTTATTTCTCTTTGGGGCTACAAGTATAAATCCTCATTCTTAGGCATTTCTATAATCTTGTATTGTGGAATTATAAGCCCTAGATTTTTAATAAAATTTTAACTCAAACATATAACTTAATCTTTGAATTCTTTAGAGACAACAATCACTTACTTTAATCGAGAGTATTCTTATAAGATTAACTTTCCTTATGATGTAATTAACTATGGGGGCTTGCCCTCATAGAGAAATTTAAAACTTGGTTTAAATAAACTCTACTTTATTCATCAATATAAAGTTGAGAAAAAAATCTCTAGTACATTCGAAGACACATCATGCATTAGGAGTCCTTATTAGGTGATCAGGTCCATCGTAGGGTAGTAACTTCTATCTTTCGAGATGGTACACTATTCCTTGATGTCATACCCAATCACCTCAATAAGCACATCCTCAGATTTGCGTGGTGCCCCCCCCATATACACACACATACACATATAACCAAAAATAAACAACACACTTACCTTTATGGTTCATTTTCTCAAATGACCGTTGAGAAAATCATCAAAATCAAAAGAAACAACACCATTCCTTAAAGATATCATTGCTCAAGAACCTATTTATTTTTCTAAAGAAATAAAATAGAATATTATTAAAATAAATCCCTCAGAATATTATATCAATAATTTGTGGGCATTATTTGAATGATATTTGGGAAACAATCCTTTCTCTTATGAAGGAAAATTATCAAGAGAAAATTATAAAAAAATCCTAACACAATTAAAATGTGTTGAGATTTCTCATGTTAGAGATCAAGCTAGTCAGATTATTATGTATAGAAAATGTGTTATACATAAAATAATTCATCAAAGTGAATGGGGTTTGACTCTATTTCAAAAAAAAAATATTTTTGTTTACCAATTTACAAAATAAAATTAGTGTGAATTACTAGTGTTATGTGTAAGCTATGATGAAAGTATTTTTTCTTATCAAAAATAAGAAGAGGCACTCTTGGATGTTTATTATGGATAAAGAAATTATTGCTAAAGACCATCCAGCCTGGTTTTATCATTGGTGGAATTACTTTTGTACTGAACTTAATATTCTCCTTAAGCCAATCAAGGAAATATTCAATGAATGGATAGAAGCTACACTAAAAATGCAAACTATCAACCTAAAAAGAATGATTCAAGGGCAGAACCTAGCCTACTTTTTCATTGACTGCCAAATCCCATGGATTTGGTCCTCGAACGTAACTCTAGGAAAGAACACTTTCAATTAATTGGTCTTCCAAAGGAAATTCTTACTAAAATAGTGGAATCAAATTAATGTTGAGATAAGCTCAAACAAATTTGGATCATCATCAAATCATATGTGGAACTAACTATTCCACCAAAGCCATCCGATTTTGAGTTATCAATCAAGAAGTTCTTGATAGCATCAAATAAATATATTCACATGAAAATGAAATCCAACACAAGGATCGTTTGACAAAAATCTATGAAGTCCATTTTGCAAAAGTCTTTGAACATCCTATTTATATTTGTGATAATGACAAATCATTTGAGGATGTTGATGTGGAATCCACTGGAGAAAATTAGTGGATTCAATTATTTTCAGCATTTGCTTCATTATTGCAAGTACTCAATTGTTTATTTGACATAAATCAGCTTTATAAAAAGATAAACTATTTTTACACTATCTGGCATTAATGGAGTCTCTTTACATCTATAAATAATTTTTGCCAGCATTATTGAATTCCTTTACAACTGTAAAGGGAGATAGGCTGAATAACTTTAGTTAAAGTTATTCTCTTTTGTCATGTTTTCTCAATTATTGTACCTTTGCTTAAAAATAAAGCAAAGTTATTGTATTCTGCTTATATTTTTCATGTCTGCCTCCCCTTATATAAGGAGGCCTTGTTTGATCTTCTTAGGTGTGCTTAGTTTTCATTTCTCCTCTCTTCACAGGTGTGCTTTCCTAGTCTTCCGTTTGGTGTTCTGGAGCTTATAATAATTGAGTAAGCTTTAATAATAAGTAAGTTTGTTTATATTTTTTTATTCCTGGTTTCATTTATATATTTTGATTTATGATTCTGGTCATGCCATGATTAAACATGGGGTAGGATTCTTCATATAATAAGTTCGATAAATAAATTAAATGATTTATTATGCTGAAATTTTATCAAAGTCAGGTTAGAGTTGTTCAAACTCTTATAAATCCTTGACCGAATATAATGTCATAATACTAAATCCATTTGCGATTTATAATCAAAATATTTTCACAATCTTTCAATATAATCCTTACTTTGTCGCATATGATAGTAATTCCCTAGGGTTTAGGTTGTAAGTTTTATTTATGTTGACTATTTTGGATGTATTGAAAATTATGAATCTATTTTATTATAATTCAAAATTGTTTGATTTATTTATTAAGCTTCTTTTTCTATTGAATTCTTCCCCTACTCTCCTTATGGCTTTTTCTTTTAGCTCGAATTCTAATATTATGATTAGAAATTCAAAAAATAATAATTTAATTAAAAATTTTGAATTAACGGAGTTTCCATTAAATAAAGAAAATCTAAATAAATGGTCTTTACCTAAATTCGATAAATATGTAATTTATCGAATCAATACCTTTGATTTCAAAGGAAAAACTTCTATTAAAATTGTAGAACAATCTATCATTATTGATTAGATAGATAAAATCATTTATCTATTGACTCAAGAAGACTTGCATAGATATATACAAGATTATAAATATATCCATATTGGTTTAATCCAAATAGCATTCAAACCCTTAATTTTAGAAGGATTAAATGCCTCCATTCTTGCTTGCTGAGTGATGGCCGTTGCCTCAACTGGGCTCAATCTATGATGAGAGTAATTGAAACTAATTTATGTCATGGACTAGTCTATTTTAATACCTTTCTTAATTTAAGTCTATCTTTAATAGATATAAATCTATTTGAAGTAGTTAAACTTCAATTACAACTTCATGGTTATGATTTTCATTCGGGATCTCAAACTATTGCAATTATTTTTAGATTACTTTTTCATATTTTAAACACTTTAAATCCTAATATGAAAAAGCTATTCAACCTCTTGAACAATCAACTTTAATTGAAACAAATCTATTAGCTTTGCATATAGGCACTAATAGAGTCATTAAGTGGAATGAAGTTGTTTTTCCAATTGTTGGCAAGAGTAAGTTTTAATAATAAGTAAGTTTATGTATTTTGATTCCTGATTCCTAGTATCAGAGCCATGATGGGGTAAACCCATAAGGAGTCTTCATATAATAAGTTTTGATAAATGAATTAAATGACTTATTATGCTGAAATTTTATCAAATCGGGTTAGAGTTGTTCAAAATCTTATAAATCCTTGACTGGATATAATGTCATCATACTAAATCCTTTTGTGATTTATAATAAAAATATTTTCACAATATTTCAGTATAATCCTTGCTTCATCGCATATAATAATAATTCCCTAGGGTTTGGGTTGTAAGTCCTATTTATGTTGACTATTTTGGATGTACTGAAAATTGTGAATCTATTTTATTATAACTCAAAATTATTTGATTTATTTATTAAGCTTCTTTATCTATTGAATTCTTCCCCTACTCATCTTATGGCTTCTTCTTCTAGCCCAAATTCTAATCTTATGATTAGAAATTCAAAAAATAATAGTTTAATTAAAAATTCTGAATTAACGGAGTTTCCTTTAAATGAAGAAAACCTAAATAAATGGTCTTTATCTAAAGTCGATAAATCTATAATTTATTGAATCGGTACCTTTGATTTCAAAGGAAAAACTTCTATTAAAATTGTAGAATAATCTATCACTATTGATAAGATAGGTAAAACCATTTATCTATTGACTCAAGAAGACTTGCATAGATATATGCCAGATTATAAATATATCCATATTGGTTTAATCCAAATAGCATTAAAATGCTTAACTTTAAAAGGATTAAATGTCTCCATTCTTGCTTGCCTGAGAGATGGTCGTTGCCTCAATTGGGCTCAATCTCTGATGGGAGTAATTGAAACTAGGCTATGTCATGGACCAGTCTATTTTAATACCTTTCCTAATTTAAGTCTATCTTTAACATATATAAATCTATTTGAAGTAGTTAAACTTCAATTACAACTTCATGGTTATGATTTTCTTCATGGATCTGAAACTGTTACAATTATTTTCAGATTACATTTTTGTATTTTAAACACTTTAAGTCCTAATATTAAAAAGCTATTCAACCCCTTGAATGAACAACTTTAATTGAAATAAATGTATTAGCTTTGAATATAGCCATTAATAGAGTCATTAAGTGGAATGAAGTTATTTTCCTTGAATCTTGATTTATACCATCGGGTGTCACTCCATGGCCCTTTATAAACCAAGATATTGATAAGATAATCTAGACTTGATGGTAATGTCAAAGTTAGGTTTAATCCTCAAAGATCTATAACTCTTCCAAGTGTCTCTTTTCCTTCAGAGACCTCAGTAAGATCAAGATCTATGGGTTTTCCAACCCATATTGATGGAACAGCAATCGAAGAAATTCGATTGAATCCCAATAATCTTTATCTCCCAGTGAGAGATAATAAATCTCCCACTCTTTCTGAAATGAATTTTAGTATTATTGAATTGTCAAATAAGATCTAAGTCTAGGGAGACAAAAAAAAAAGAATTTAGACAATCAAAATATGATAACTTTCGAAAGTGGTATAAAAATATCACCTCAGAAAATCAATGAATCAAAATATTTGACATATATTTCAAAGAAATGATGAAACATAATAAGAAAGGAAAAGCAACAATCCCTTTTGTTACTTGATTCTTTCAAAATTACACACAATCAGCCCAATTAGCTATTTTAAGTAACAAGAAATGGTTAGATGAACAAGGCAAAATTTTGGAAACTCTTTATCCTCACCTATTGCCCATACGTTGATGATAAACCATTAGAATTTGCAACATTTGAAAAAAATTAATATTGATCATCAAACTTTGAAAGATATTATTATTATAATTAAATAATTTAATTATAGAAATAGTACTCTCTAAATTATTTCTAATCATTTGTTTAGATTAGAATCTAAAGTCGATAAGTTAGTCAACGAAAAGTTTTCTAATCAGGAGAAAAATATTAGAAGAATTATCGAGGAAACATCTTCTACCTTGTTAAAATCTCTTTTTCAACCTCCTCCTAAACTTATGTTTAGATTAGGACCAACCAATGAAGATATTACAAGATTTAATCTTCATATTAAAAGATTGTTCTTAGAAACATTAGAAGATATAGTCTCTAATGAATCTCTCAAAAATTTTGATGAAGATCAGATCGAAGAACTCTTTCAAAAATTTCAAATTCAAAATCCTTTAGATATTCAAAAAATATCTTATCCTAAAAAGAATTTAGATAAATATTATTATAAAAGACCCATGCCTGAAGATTTACTATTTGATGAACCTATAAACTTCACTAGTAACTCTTATGATGGCAACTCCCTCTATGAATGGAACATTGATGGTATGACAGGACATCAAATCCATCAAACATTACACATAATGTTAATGTTTGTGTGTGCCTTCGAAGCAAGACACCATACAATCAAATCTCGACTCACACTGAAGCTATTGCGTGGCTCAGAATACTCAAAGGCTGGTGGGACCATTATCTCTCTTAGGAGTAGCGAGATGATTTAGTAAGTGAAATCGAGCCTAGTATTAAACACCTACCAAAAGAACAACAAAAATGAATGAAAATAATATTTATAATCTGCTCTAGACCATCTTAGATCATTTTGCCGGAACAGTTGGAGATCAAGGAGAAAAAACTCGCTCTTTACTCCAAAAATTATGTTGCCATTCCCTTACACATTTTAGATGGTATAAGGATGTCTTATTAGCTTGTGTAATGACTTTAAATGATGCTAATAGCTTACATTGGAAGTAAAAATTTATAGAAGGTCTATCAAATCTTTTTGCTGAAAAGGTTAAGACCCATCTTTGATTATTTGACGGGATAATTTTTTATGAAACTCTTACTTATGAAAATCTTATATCTGCTTGTATTAGAATAGGTTTAACTCTTTTTTCTGTATACAGCTAAATAATCAAATAAAATGGGAATGCCTTCTTGAATGAAGACAACTTAGTGAATTTTATGACCAATTCGCCTGAACCCCTTTGATGCATACCTCCACAAGGAGAAAAGGTAAGCAAAAGGAAAATTTTAATAATAAGAAGATTAAGAGGTTTTCTAAAAATACTAAAGCCTTTAAATCTAAACCTTCAAATAAAAAAAAAAATCCAAAAGAGATATTAAAAGTTATAAATGTAGCCGTATGGATCATTATGCTAAAATATACTATTAAGAAGAAGTTAAATGAATTATAAATTGATGAAGGGCTAAAACAAATCGTCATAAAGATTCTTTTAACTTCCTCTGAATTCGAGAAAGATTCATCATCATCAGAAGAAGATAATGTAATTTTATCATCCTCTTCCATGATAAAAATCTGAGTGTTGCAACTCTTGCCAACAAATAGATTATTATAAAAATATCATTGAAATGTCTGGTCTACTGAAATAAGATTATTAAAATCTTAAATGAAAAAGAACTTGATAAAACTTTTCTAATTTTTCTATATACTTTATGAAAGAGGTATATAAGAGAAGAGCAGAAAAGAATATTCCTTCAACAGAAGTATCTATTAATGATTTGAAAAGGGAAATAAAAAATTTATAAAAAGAAATCAAGGATTTATCTAACTAATAGATGGAGTAAACAATCATTTTTCTAACAAATATATTGATTGATGAAAAATGAAGAATGAAGACCCCATAACATTTATCATTTGTTATTGTAATTATTCTCTTATAATATTGATATAAGGGTAGAGCTTACCCACATTTCTTTTCTTTGTCCAGCAGGACTCTTATTCTTTTATGATAGCTTTATAAAATTGTTTGATATTTTGTTTAGCATATGCATTAGAAAAAGTATGCATTTTATAATTTATTTATGATTGTTGATTATTGTATGGCCTGTATGTGATTAAGCTCCTAGGATAAAGTAAATTTTTCTACCCAAACTAACAACTCATAACTAAACCTCTAAAATAACTCATAACCTCATATAAAAGTCTAGACATTAAATTAAGATAATAAAATATTTAGCAACCTCTTTGCTGAATGTTGTATGTTTAATATCATGTAAAATCATCTTATTTCACTCTTGTTAAGGGAGGGCTTCCATCTTTTCTGGATAGTAAGGGCTTAACCTTTGAGAGCTTATGATGGAAGAACATCTCTTTCCCTTTGATTTGGCTCATAATCAACTTCTCATGCATTTAGGCATACAAAATCTATATGTTAAAATAAAATTAAATAAAATTTAATAAGAATTTGCATTAGATTAAGTCATTATTCATACCCTCATGCTCTAGTCTCTCTTGAGGTGGGTTTAAGAACTTAGTTTTTTTTTCTAAATAATAATAACCTTGTCATCTTGCAAAAATATATGACTTTCCTACATGTATTTAAAAAATGTAGGTTAGGCAGCCACTCCAGTGATAAGTTTCAGCGTTAGTGATTTACTCTCTTGTGGAAGTAAATTATATACTCACTTTCATCTTAGATTTAGGTGCTTTGGCCCTTGCCAAAGCTCTCTAGATTTAGAATTTGAGGTTGTTGTTTTCTCTTTTGGTTTACAAGTATAAATCCTCACCTCTTAGAACTTCCACAATCTTGTATTATAGAATTGTAGACTTCTAATAAAATTTTAACTCAAACATATAACTCTCCTTAATTTCAAATATATAAAGCCCAACCATAGGATAGCTTGGAATGCTCACTAGGTTGTCCTAGTATCATAAGCATCCCTACTCATTTTCCTTTAGCTTCAATAATAAGTCTCTTCTCTTGATCCATCCCACTTGATTTCCAAAATATAACTAATTTATTGATAGCTCTATCTTTGAATTCTTTGGAGACAATAATTGGCTATTTTAATCTAGAGTATTCTTAAGGGATTCACTTTCTTAGGATGTAATTAATTATGGGGCTTGCCCCCATAGGGAAGTTTAGAATTTAATTTAAATAAACCCTACTTTATTCATCTATGTAAAGTAGGGAAAAATCTTTTGGTACATTCAAAGACCCATCATGCTTTAGGAGTTCTTATTAGGTGATCAGGTCCACCGTAGGGTAGTGACTTCTATCTTTCGAGATGGTACACTATTCCTCGATATGTCGATCACCTCAATAAGTACATCCTGGTGTCCCCCATATACACACATACACAGAGAACCAAAAAAAACAACACTTACTTTTATGGTTCTTCTTCTCAAATGATTGTTGAGAAAGGTGAATCGTCAAAATCAAAAGAAACAACACCATCCCTTAAAGATGTCATTGCTCAAGAACCTATTTATTTCACTAATGAAATAAAATAGAATGTTATTGAAATCAATCCCTCAGATTATTCTATCAATCAGTGCATTATTTGAATGATATTTTGAGAAACAATCCTTTCTCTTATGAAGGAAATTTATCAAGAGAAAATTATGAAAAAATCCTAGTACAATTAAAATGTGTTGAGATTTCTCATGGCAGAGATCAAGCTAGTCAGATTATTATGTATAACAAATATGGTATATATAAAATCATTCATGAAAGTGAATGAGGTCTGACTCAATTTCAAGAAAAATTTATATTTTGCCCACCAATTTAGAAAACAAAATTGGTGTGAATTACTAGTGTTATGTGCAAGCTATGATGAAAGTATTTTTTTTCTTATCAATGATAAGAAGAGGCTCTTGGATGTTCATTATGAATAAGACATTATTATTAAAGACCCTCTAGCTTGGTTCTATCGCTGGTGGAATTACTTTGGTGTTGAACTTAATATTCTCCTTGAGCCAATCAAGAAAATCTTCAATGAATGGATGGAAGTCACACAAAAAATGTAGACTATCAAGCCAAGAAGAATAATTCAAGGGCAGAACGAGCCTACTTTTTCACTGACTATCAAATCCCATGGATTTGGGCCTCGAACGTAACTCTAGGAAATGAACATTTCAATCAATTGATCCTCTAAAAGTAATTCTTACTAAAATGGTGGAATCAGATTAATGTTGAGGATAAGCTCAAATAAATCCGAACCATCATCAATTGTATGTGGAACTAATTATTCCACCAAAGCATTCTAATTTTGAGTTATTGGTCAAAGAAGTTCTTGATAGCATCAAATGAAGATATCCACATGAAAATGAAATCCAACACAAGGATAGTTTGAGAGAAATGTATGAAGCCTAGTTTGTAAAAGTCTTAAACATCCTATTTACATTTGCAACAATGGCGAATCATCTGAGGATGTTGATGTGGAATCCACTAGAGAAAATTAGTACGTTCAATTATTTCCAGCATTTGAAGTCCATTATTGCAGGAACTCAATTGATAATTTGACATAAATCAACTTTATAAAAAGATAAAGCTACTTTTGTACTATTTGGCATTAATGGAGTCTCTTTACAATTGTAAATAGTTTTCCAGCATTATTGAATTCCCTTACAACTATAAAGGGAGACAGGCTGAATAACTTTAGTTAAAGTTATTCTCTTTTGTCATGTCTTCTTAATTATTATTTACATTTTAAAAATTAAGCAAAGTTATTATATTGTGCTTATATTTTTCATGTCCAACTCCCCTTATATAAGGAGGCCTTGTCTGTCTTCTTAGGTGTGCTTAGTTTTCATTTCTTCTCTCTTCACTGGTGTGCTTTCCAAGTATTCCGTATGGTGTTATGAAGCTTATAACAATTGAGTAAGTTTTAATAACAAGTAAGTTTGTTTATAATTTTTAATTCCTAGTTTCATTTATATATTTAGATTCCTGATTCTTGGTATTAGAGCCATAATGAGGTAAACCCCATAAGGGTGAATTCTTCATATAATAAGTTATGATAAATAATTAAATGATTTATTATGCTAAAATTTTATCAAAGTCGGGTTAGAGTTGTTCAAACTCTTATAAATCCTTGACTGGATATAATGTTATCATACTAAATCCTTTTACGATTTATAATCAAAATATTTTCACAATCTTTCAGTATAATACTTACTTCGTCACATATGGCAGTAATTCCCTAGGGTTTGGGTTATAAGTTCTATTTATGTTGACTATTTTGGATGTACTGAAAATTATGAATCTATTTTATTATAACTCAATATTGTTTGATTTATTTATTAAGTTTCTTTATTTGTTGAATTCTTCCCCTACTCTTCTTATGGCTTCTTCTTATAGCCCAAATTCTAATCTTATGATTAGAAATTAAAAAAAAATTTTAATTAAAAAATTCTGAACTAACGGAGTTTTCGTTAAATGAAGAAAGCTTAAATAAATGGTCTTTAGCTAAAGTCGATAAATATGTAATTTATCAAATTGACACCTTTGATTTCAAAGGAAAACTTCTATTAAAACTGTAGAACAATCTATCACTATTGATCAGATAGATAAAATCATTTATCTAATGACTTAAAAAAACTTGCATAGATATATGCAAGATTATAAATATATCCATATTGGTTTAATCCAAATATCATTCAAACCCTTAACTTTAAAAGGATTAAATGCCTCCATTCTTGTTTGCCTAAGAGATTCGTTGCCTCAACTGGGCTCAATCTCTGATGGGAGTAACTGAAACTAGTTTATGTTATGGACCAATCTATTTTAATACCTTTCCTAATTTAAGTCTATCTTTAATAGATATAAATCTATTTGAAGCAGTTAAACTTCAATTACAACTTCATGGTTATCATTTTGGGATCTGAAACTATTGCAATTATTTTCATATTATATTTTTGTGTTTTAAACACTTTAAATCCTAATATTAAAAAAGATGCTCAACCCCTTAAACGAACAACTTTATCAAACAAATCTATTAACTTCACATATAGGCACTAATAGAGTCATTAAGTGGAATGAAGTTATTTTTCAATAGTTGGTAAGATTAAGTTTTAATAATAACTAAGTTTGTTTATGTATTATGATTCCTCATTCGTGGTATCAGACCCATGATGGGGTAAACATCATAGGCAAATTCTTCATATAATAAGTTCTGATAAATAAATTAAATGATTTATTATGCTAAAATTTTATCAAGGTTAGGTTAGAGTTATTCAAACTCTTATAAATCCTTTTGCGATTTATAATCAAAATATTTTCACAATCTTTCAGTATAATCCTTACTTCAACGCATATGATAGTAATTCCCAAAGGTTTGGGTTGTAAGTCCTACTTATGTTGATTGTTTTGGATGTACAAAAAATTATAAATCTAATTTGTTATAGCTCAAAATTGTTTGATTTATTTATTAAGCTTCTTTATCTGTTGAATTCTTCCCTACTCTTCTTATGGCTTCTTCTTGGCCCAAATTCTAATCTTATGATTAGAAATTCAAAAAATAATAGTTTAATTAAAAATTTTGAATTAAGAGAGTTTCCTTTAAATGAAGAAAACCTAAATAAATGGTCTTTATCAAAAGTCAATAAATCTATAATTTATCGAATCAGTACCTTTGATTTCAAAGGAAAAACTTCTATTAAAACTATTGAACAATCTATCACTATTGATCAAATAGATAAAACCATTTATCTATTGACTCAAGAAGACTTGCATATATATATGCAAGATTATAAATATCTCCATATTGGTTTAATCCAAATAACATTCAAACCCTTAACTTTAAAAGGATTAAATGCCTCCATTCTTGATTGCCTGAGAGATGGTCTTTGTCTCAACTGAGCTCAATCTCTGATGAGAGTAATTGAAACTAGTTAGTGTCATGGACTGGTCTATTTTAATACCTTTCCTAATTTAAGTCTATCTTTAATAGATATAAATCTATTTGAAGCAGTTAAACTTCAATTACAACTTCAAGGTTATGATTTTCTTCTAGGATTTGAAACTATTGCAATTATTTCCAGATTATATTTTTGTGTTTTAAACACTTTAAATCCTAATATTAAAAAAGCTGTTCAACCCCTTAAACAAACAACTTTAATTGAAGCAAATCTATTAGCTTCGCATATAGGCACTAATAGAGTAATTAAGTGGAATGAAGTTATTTTTCCTACTGTTAGCAAGAGTATGTTTTAATAATAAGTATGTTTATTTATATTTTGATTCTTGATTCTTGCTATCAGAGCCATGATGGGGTAAACCCATAAGGTAAGGGTGAATTCTTCATATAATGAGTTCTGATAAATAAATTAAATGACTTATTATGCTGAAATTTTATTAAAGTCAGGTTAGAGTTGTTCAAACTCTTAAAAATTCTTAATTGGATATAATGTTATCATACTAAATCCTTTTGCAATTTACAATCAAAATATTTTCACAATCTTTCAGTATAATCCTTACTGTCGTATATGACAGTAATTCCCTAGGGTTTGGGTTGTATGTCCGATTTATGTTGACTATTTTGAATGTACTGAAAATTATGAATCTATTTTATTATAACTCAAAATTGCTTGATTTATTTATTAAGCTTCTTTATCTGTTGAATTCTTTTCCTACTCTTCTAATGACTTCTTCTTCGCTCGAATTCTAATCTTATGATTAAAAATTTAAAAATAATAGTTTAATTAAAATTATGAATTAACAAAGTTATCTTTAAATGAAGAAGACCTAAATAAATGGGATTTTATATGCCTAAATGTATGAGAAATTGATTATGGGTTAAATCAGGGGAGAAAGAGGTGTCTTTCCATCAAAGGCTCTTACATGTTAAGCCTTTATTCTCTAGCACAGATGGAAGCCCTCTTTAGCAAGAGTGAAAGAATATGACATGATACATTCAATCATCCAGCTAAAGGATTGCTAGAAAATTTTAATATCTTGATTTAATTCTAGGCTTTTATGTAAAGTTATGAGTTGTTTTAAAATTTTAGGTATGAGTTGTTAATGGGATAGAAAATTTATTTTTATCCTAGGAGCCTAATCGCATCCAGGCCATACAACAATCACCAATCATAAGAAAATTATAAAAAAGTATGCTATTTCTAATGCACAAGCTAAACAAAATATCAAATAACTTTATAAAGCTATCACAAAAGAATAAAAGGCCGTTGCGATCAGGTATTATTGTACAAGCCAAAAAGAAATGTGGATAGCCGAGCTCTACCCTTATACATCCTGATATAATGAAAACATAATTATAATTATGAGATGATAAGTGTTATGGGGAGTCTTCCTTCTTCCTTCTTCACTTTTCATCTCTCACTTCTTCACCTTAATTTGCTCCATTTATTTCTTTCTCTTGGTTTGATTGAGATGTAGCTTGCTTCAAAGGCATCACATGGTATATAAGACATGGTCTTATAACCAATGTCCATCCTAATCCACCCCATAACACTTATCCTAATCCTAATGCAAAAAGTACATTAAAAGGAAGGAAAGTAAATCTAGCTACACCTACAAAATAAATGTTAGCTAAACACACCATACAACCCAAGTAGTTATAGGAATAATTTGGACTTAGCACACCACATATGGGTAACCAAGTCCACCTGTCCTAACTTGGGCTATGCTTAGGGGCTAAGCAACATGTACAACAAAAACATTTATATTTTTATTACATCGGCCCCTTAAGCACGACCCCTACACAAAACATGGTTAGGCTAATATCGACTAACATTCAGACTATGCACATACACCCTAACAATCAATCTAAAATAATACATCACAAAACTAAACATTCATCAAACCATACATTGCCCTAGCATAAAGCTAGAAATGGTGACTTAGCCTAATGTGCATGTGTTTGTGTGGTATGTCCTAACTAGGCTTTAGAGTTATGGTTTGCTAAGTATGAGGGATTTAATTTATGAAGGGTTGATTTCTCTTTAAGTGGTTTAATTGATTTGAGGATTTTACTTAATATTTTACTTTTGATTTATATAGTCTACACTTAGCAATTAAGTGTTATAAAGAGAAGAAAGAGAGAGAGAGTCTCTCTTTTATCCCTACCTTAAGTCATTTCTAAGGTAAGTTGATTAATGAATTTCATTTAGTGAATGATTTATTATATGTTTTAATTAACCCTAAGTTTAGATTCATTCTAAATAGTCCTATTCAATAAGAAAGACATCTTAAGATTAGTTAGGGTGGATTATTATCACATAACACACACCTATTCATTTCTTTCCATCATGTATATCATGCATATGAATAATCTTAAGCATACCTATACATGTAATGTAAATCTTAGCACACTTTAATGATGAATGCAAAGAAATATATTTTAAAAATTTAAATATTTCATTTATTAATTGAATTATGAATGCATGTTTTGTTATGTAGAAAAGAGGGATTTTTCATCCATTAGCTAAATACACATTCACATGTATAAAGTTATAAGTGAGTGTGACACCATTATTTTCTACACTAGGGGCGTAAGGTACAAGACCTACTAAGGGCTACTGTTGACCTCATTTTTAGGATGAGTTCTCAACCCCTCCATCTTAGACATAGGACTCCTCTTAGATTTTAAGGGATCCTTAGTCTTAAGACACATCTAGTGATTAGGTGGACACTTAACCTAACCCTAGAGACTTAGAAGAGTTAGCCATAGAAATAGGTCATGCTTTAGAGGTGTTATGAAAATTTGCCTACCCTATAGCTTGAACCATGTTCCTCACTTTCTTCCTTCAAGTCGAACTCCAAATCAAATCAACATCAAACCTAAATCAACTCCAGCCTAATTTATTTTCTCCAAACTCAAATCAATGCCACACGATTGAAATCCATGATTGAAATTTTAAATTCCAAATCTTGCCTAAGTCCTTTGATTTCCCTTCATGGACTTAACCTAAATCATCTTCAAATCAATTAAAATTCATGAATTTTTCCCATAACCCATTTATATTCTCATTTATATTCACATATATAAATGAAATATAAATTCAAATCAATCAATTCAAATCCAAAATTTAAATTCCAAATTCAAAATCCTTCTTAAGTCCTTTAATCTCCTCTTAAGGACTTAGCCTAAATCATCTTCAAATCAATTCAAATTCATGAATTTTTTTTCATGACCCATTTTTGTTCTCATTTATATTCACATATATAAATGAAATATAAATTCAAATCAATCAAATCAACTCCAAAATTCAAATTCCAAAATCCTTCTTAAGTCCTTTAATCCCCTCTTAAGGACTTAGCCTAAATCATCTTTAAATCAATTCAAATTCATGAAATTTTCTCATAACTCATTTATATTCTCAATTATATTCACATATAAATGAAATATAAATTTAAATCAATCAAACTAAATCTAAAATTCAATTCCAAGTTCAAAATCTTTTCAAAGTCACTTTGATTTTCTCTTAAGGACTTAGCCTAGATCATGTTTAAATCACTTCAAACTCACAAAATTTTCTCATGACCCATTTATATTCTCATTTATATTCACGGATATAAATGAAAAATGAATTCAAACAACCAAAACCAAACCCAAAAATCAAACCCAAATTCAATCAAAATCCCACTTAAGCCTTTCAAGTCAAATTCTTGAGCTTAGCCAAATCAACTTCAAATTAAGCCAAACCCTTGATTTCTCTTCATAATTCAATCAATCCTTCAATCATGAATTCAAATATAAATACAAACTTCAATCACCAAATCAAAACTCAAGCCAAAATCCATTTCATGTTCACCCTTTGAACTTGAAATTGTCAAATGAATCAAAACCCACTTGACTTCAAACCACTTGCAAATGGATTTATATTTCAATCATAAGTCCATATGCGAGTTCAATGAAACTCAAATCAAGTTTTGACCAAGTCATTTGGCCCACTTAGGCTCACTTGACCCAAAGTGACCTAAAATACTCTTATGAGCCAAATTCTAATCATAACCAAATTGGATTCAACTAAGCCCACCTAAGCCTCTCATCATGATCAACAATCATCATGAGATGATCAATCACTCAAATTAGGTCAAACAAAGTCAAACCTAAGGGTTAGCCAAAATGAAACCCAACATAGCCAAAATTCACCACAGGCCAAATTAATGGAAACCAATGATCTAAGTTCATTCATGATCAATGTTTGAATTTGACCAAGTCAACATTTGAGCCTAACCTAGCCCAATTGGCAACTTGACCCAAGTTGACCCAACTTGACATAAAAAGTCAAAATGTGTCAAAACTTGATCTAAGCCAAATTAATTGTAATCAATGGATCAAGTTCATTCCAAAATGATTGTTGAACTTGACCAAAGCTCCAATTGACCAATTAGACCCAACTTAGCCTAATTGACCATGAACCCAACATGACCTAAAGGGTCAAATTGAGCCAAATTCAAACTTAACCAAAATTAATTAGAAACAAAGATATCGATCCCTTTCATATGACCAACCAAACCTAAACCTACATGACCTAGCTCAAATAGGTCAAATAAATTGGTCAACTTGACCCATTTGACCTAAATGAAATCAAATGAACCAAATTCAAACATAAACAAAATTGAATCAAACCAAAGCCACCAAAATATTTCAAATGGTCATATGAACTTGACCCAACCCTTGGTTTGACCCAATTTGACCATTTGGTCAACTTGACCTCAATTGACCCATTTTGACCTAAATGGGTCAACATAATCCAAATCACATCAAACCAACTCCAAACTCAATGAAACTTGGCCAAACCTATTTTCTCATCATATCAAACATACCTAAACTGAAATTAAGGTCAAATGACCATTTTACCCCTAGGACATAAGGTAAGTTTTGACCAAATTCACTTGGAATTTGGTCAAATCCTCTCCATAACCCCTTGGTACCCTCTTAGTGGATTAAGTGAACACTAGGGAGTGAGATGCACCAAACCCAATGGGTTTGGGTCAGCCCAACCTAGCTCAATGGCCAAACTGACCACATGCCTTGAAATGGAGAACATGGAATTCTCATCGCACTCAATTCAAGCACATGGCCACTTCACTCACTCTTTCTCTAGCCAAAATTGAACCACATGCAATTCAAAACAACCTAACTAACTCATTGCATGAGGTTTATTGATCAAAAATGACAAGGCATTGCTCGGCCATCCGATTGCCAAAGGGGGAGATATACTCCACCTAATTGAACAAAATTTTCACTCTCCCTCAGTCAATTGAAGCATATGAACTCAAAGCAAGCTTAGAGAGTCTTCCCAAGCTTCCTAGAGAGGGTTTGAAAATCTACATTCTTGATTTTCATAGCTTGAAAATAGGGAGTTCTATTGAAAAACCAACTTACTCAACACTCAACATCAACCCAATTCCTTCTTCAAGCTTCATTAGAGGACCAAGTCGAGTTCATCTAAGCTCTTTCCCAAGCTCCAAAGGCAAGAGAGGATCTGATTCGATCAAATCCACAAGAAGTTCAAAGGGGAGTTGGTCTGTAAAAGCATATACTCAATCTCAAGAGCTCAAACTCTCAGCAAAGCTTCATCTCAACCATACAAAGCTTCACCAAGGGAATCGAGTGCCGGTGATCACCTATGGCGAGGTAGACCATTTTTTGAAAGCTTAATCTAGCCATAGTGTGGAGCTTTGTGAAAGAAAGTTTAATTCCATGGGATTTTAGCCATTAGATATGATCTACATTGCATAATGAAGGTGTGGGATAAATTTTAGCCCAATCCGAGCTCAATCGAGCTCGGATCATGGCCTAGAACATGGATGGATCTCCTTGCTCATAGAGGATGGCAGGGATGAATCTTTGGCTGTCCATCCGTGCATTTTGGATGGACGACTAAGATTAGAACACGTAACCTCCCATGATTCTTCCCTATGATCCGCGACTTTAATCACAGCCGTCCGATCCTTGATCGAATGACTGAGGAGAAAGTGCATAGCACTGCCGCCACGCGGCACTACAATGTGATGGGTTAAAGAGCCAATCTCGTTGCACCACGTGGAAAGTGCATGCCGCATTAGCGGCCCACGTGGCATCAATGGGATTACATGTTTAATTAGGGATTATTTAATCTTTAATTAATCAAGGAAACTTCTAAAATTCATATCTAAGCCTATAAAAAATCAAAAAATATGAAATAAATTGCATATGAAAGATAATTGAATCTAGAATATTATAAAATTTATTTTAATGGATTTTGAATAGTATCATTTTTTGAATTTAGGTTTTATTGGAATTTAATTAGGCTAATTACCCTATGATTATTCCCTTAATTAATCTAAAACTTCCCATGTGTATTTAGTGGGATGATTTCTACCTACCCTAAGTTTCTTGGGATTTATTAAGGGTTTAATTAGGGTAATTGCTAGATTTAATCCTAATCACTCCCTTAATGTAATTAGGTTTAATTAAGGGTATAATTAGTGGTTTAATGCTCTGATTGAGTCAATTAAGATTTGATTAAGTGAATATGAGGTTTAAGAAATAATTTTGGGATACTTTCCTTAAGATATTCCTTAAATACCCTTTTCTTCTTTAATCCATTCTTAATTAAGGGTTAATTCATTAATTATCCCCATAATTAATTTCATAAATTCTAAAACTTTTCAGAACTTAATTAATCCATCTTGGGTAGATTCTTAGGTGTTCAATAGCCTAAGTATAATCAAGGAAAATAAAACTCAACTCATATGTGTGAGGGGAGTTATGAAATTACTTAAGTTAAAATCCCTTAGTTTAATTAATCATTAATCATGAGCCAAATGCATTAGGCCCTTTTCTTACTAGGTGCATTGTTGATTTAAATTCTTGTGTGGTTTTATGTCATCTCATTGGCTCATAATTATTTGATTAACTATACTAAGGTGGTATAGGGAAGGGGTAATTAACATGCTTAATTCAAACCTTAACTTAAGTAACATATAAAAATCATCTAATCATCTAAAAATTAAACTAAAACAACCAACACATGTGGGAATGGGTTAGGAATAGCAAGCTCACCTAACATTTCTCAAATTAAATTAAACTCAAAATAAAATCAAACTTTCTTAAAAAATAATTTGATTTACTTTAAACTTTCTTATTTCATGAGATTATCTCTAAGAATTAATTAGGGTGAATATATTTACATGCTTTCATCATTTTAGTTCTTTCTTAGCATGCTAAATGTGTGTTTCATATAAATTTCATGCATTCATTCCTTTCAAAAGAAGCAAAATAAAAGTGAAATATTTTTCGTTATGTCAAATTGCATGTTTTGGCTAAAGTAAAAATATGAATGACTGTTATCACTATTAAATTTTAAATTATTTTCAAAATATATGAATCAATTGCCAAAACTAAAAGTATGTTACTCATATCTTATTTATAAGTTTGCATGTGAATATAAAAATGTATTTTATGTTTGCTTCCTTTCTTTCCTTTTAACATGGATTTGAATAAGATTTACAAAGTGTATAGTTCTTTTAAAAGAACATAACACTTGCTCAAATCTACTCTTATCCCCTTCCATGTTATAACCTAAGAAGGGTCTCCATATTCATACATATAAATTGCATAAACAAATTAAACAATCAAGTCTAACTTTTTGCATCCTTTCTTTTCCATTCATTTCTTTTGTACATATGCTTATATTTAAGGAAAGTGGTATATTAGTCTGGACAACCTCAGTGTTACGAGACTTTAAGTAGCCCTAAGTAGGTCTTATACCTTACACCCCTGGTTAACAATGGCATTGTACTCACTTATGCTTTTCATACATGCATGTGTGCATGTGAAGAATGTATAAGAAAATGTCTTTCCTACTTAATTAAAATTATGCATCATAAAGTGTTCAAATTTTCTTAAGTAAACCACTTAACATTCATCATAAAGTGTGCTAAACATTCTCATTTGTATGTATAGATATGCCTAAGATTCATTCATATGCATGTTATACATATTGGGAAAGAGATGAAGTGATGTATATTTTTTGTGAATTTAGTTCACTTTACTTAATCTTAAAATACCTTTTTTTTTGAATAGGTTTGTTTAGAATTGATCTAAACTTATGATTAATTAAAATACATAATAAAACATTCACTACAAAAAATTAAACATGAATCCGCTTTAAAAATTACTTAAGACAGGGAAGGAAAGAGAAGTTCTCTTCTCTTTTTCCTCTCCTTAAAACTTAGTAATTAATTGTAGGATTCATTTAAACCAAACCAAAATACAAAATAAAATCAACCTAAATCAACTAAACACTTAAATGAACCCATCTAAGTTGAACATCTTCACACTTAGAAAATCCAAACCTTAAAATCATAGCTAAGCATACCACACACATTAGACTAAGTCACTACTTCTAGCTTTAGGTTAGCGCGGTGCACGGCTTGATGTTTTGCTTTTGTTTTATGATGTTCTATTTTAGTTTAGATGTTAGGGTGAATGTGCTAGAATGAATTGTGGGATGATTTAGTCTAATCATTATTTTCTGTAGGGGATTGTGCTTAAGGGGTGCTGTAATAAATAAAAATATAAATGCTTTTACTGTGCAGGTGCTTATACCCCCAAGAATAATCAAATGGGCCAGGTAGACTTAGTTACCCATGTGTGGGTGCTAAGTCCAACATACATGCTTGGGATTTGTATGTGTTGTTTAGCTAATCTCTAATTTATAGGTGCTAGTTAGATTTACTTTTTCTTTTCATGTATTTTTGTAATTAGGATTTTGGAATGATTCTATGGGGGGATTAGGATGAGCATTGATCATAAGATCTCATCTTATGCACCATGTGAAGCCTTTGGAGCAATCACCTTCCAACCATCCAAAAGAAGGAACCAAAGAAGAAAGAAGAAAAGAAGAAGAGAGAAGAAAAGAAGAATGTAGAAATGAAGCTTGAAGACCCCCATAACAATGAATTCATTGCTTAATTCTACTTAATTCATTTATAATCCAAGTTATATAAGGGTAGAGCTTGACTACCCAATTTGTTTTCGGGTTTGTGCGGTGGTGCCAGACCACAAATGGCCTCTTATTCTTTTGGTTAGCTTTATAAATTGATTGATGATTTATTTAGTTTATGCATTAAGATGACATCCTTTTTCTAGTTTCTTCCTTGCTTGATGTATGGCCTAGATGTGGTTTAAGATCTTAGGGAAAAATAAATCTTCTACCAAATTTAATAATTCAAAATTAAAATAAATAACTCATAACCTCACCTAAAGTTTAGATAAAATCAATATAAAAGTATTAGCAACCCCTTAGCTGGATGAGTATTTCTTTTATAACATCATGCACAAATGCATATGATTTTCACTCTTAATTAGAGAGCTTCCACCTTTGCTAGAGAAACTGGGCTTGAATTTTGGGAGCCATGGTGGAAACATACCTCCTTCATTCTCACTGATATTGGCCAATAATCTTACTTCTCATGTATTAGGCATATGAATCATATAAGCTTGAGTCAAATGATTATCCAAAAATGAAAATAACATGTAATATGATTTACATTAGATTTAGGTCATTTGAAGCATGCCCTCACATGATCTAGTCTCTTTAGGGAGTGAGTTTAAGGACTTAGTCTCTTTCTAAATAAATAATAGCTTAGCTATCTTGCATATAATATATGACTTGCTTACATGAATTTAAAAGTATTAGAGGAGTTAGTTGGCAGCCATCCCCGGGCGGTTGTAAGTCTAAGCAATCAGGTGGTTTGTCCTCTCTTGTGGAGGCAAACTAAATACCCATTTTTCACCTTAAATTTAGGTCGTGCTTTTAGCCCTCGCCAAAGCTCCGTAGATTTAGGTTCTGAGGTTGCTTCTCCCTTCTATGGGCCATAAGCATAAATCCTCACCTTTTAGGCATTTCCATAATCTTGTGTTGTGGAATCATAAGCCCTAAACTTCTAATAAAAAGTCAACTCAAATGAATAATTCAATTTCAAAAAATGTAAAGCCTAACCATATGATAGTTTGAGATGCTCACTAGATTTTATAGCATCATGAGCATCTCCTACTTATCTTCTTTTGGCTTTGATATAACTCCCTCTCTTTGATCAATTCTATTTGATCTTCCAAAATAAACTAATCGATTGATAGTCCTACCTATTAAAATCTTTAGAGATGATCATTTATCTTAATCAAGAGTATTCCTAAGGGAACTCATCCCTTAAGATATAATTAACTATAGGGGCTTGCTCCTATTGGGAACTTAACAAACCTGGTTTAAAATAAATCTTACTTTACCTTTTCATGTAAAGTAGGGGAAGAATCTTTGGTACACATGCAAACCCATTGTCCTTAGGAGTCCTTGTTGAGGTGATTAGGTCCATTGTAGAGTAGTGAATCCTATCTTTCAAAATAGTACACCTCTCCTCAATGTCGTACCCAATCAGCCTCAATAAGAATATCTACGGATCTACGTGGTATCAAAAATGCATAAAAGAAATAGAAGTATATTTCTATCTTCATTTTTATCGCGCATAGAGTGAAGATAGAAGTATATATTTTACTTCTTTAGAATTCACATATACAAATTTCATCATAATTACTTATAGCTTTGCAGCCTTGGGATGTCCATATTAATATACCACTTCTCTTAGATACATGTAAATGTATGAATAACTACACGAATAAGAAAATCCATGCAAAAGTTATGTTTTATTTGTTTGATTTTTGGTTCTTTATTCATTGGCCACATGACACATGCATATGTATAAGTGTTTTTAGTGGGTACAACACCATTATTTTCTACACCAGGGGCGTAAGGTACAAGATCTACTTAGGGCTATTTAAAGCCTCACAGCCCTGGGATGTCAGACTAATATACCACTTTTCTCAAATACATATGAATATACAAAAAGAACCATATGGATAAGGAATTATGCAAGAAATTATGTTTGATTTGGTTATATGATTTACATATGTAATATGAAAACTCTTCCTAAGTCTTAACATGGAGATGCATAGGAATAAATTTAGCCAAGTGTTGTGTTCTTTTCAAATGAATTATACACTTGCAAATCTTATGTGAATCCATGTCAAGAGAAAAAAAAGAGAATTTCATAGTATACATTTTATACTATCATCACATGCAAGCTTATAAGTATTTGTGATTAGCATTAGTTTATTTGTAATAATTGATTTATAGGTTTTGAAAATAATATTTAGTTTAATAGTGATAGTAGCCACTCATATTCTTAGTTTGAGCTAACACATACAATTTGACATAAAAGGAAATATTTTATTTAATTAATTTTCAAAAGAGATGAATGCATGATTTTATATGGCAAACATTATTTAGCATGATTGGAAAGAAATAAGGAATGTAAACACATGATTTCATTCACCCTAATTAATTCCTAAGGATAATCATATTAAATAAGATTATTTAAAATGGATCAAAATTCTTTAAGGAAATTTTTATTTTTAAATTTGATTTGATTTAGAAAATATGAGAGAGATTTGCTTATCCTAACCCACTTCCTCATGTGTGAATTAGTTTGGTTTAATGAAGAATATTTAAGTTGATTTTATATTTTGCTTAGGTTAAGTATGAATTAAATGAATTAATTATCCCTTACCTATGTCATCTTAAGTTAATTAACTAATAAATGATAAACCAATATGATATGCAACAACATGAAAGGTAAATTTGCAATGCTCCTAAGAAATGAAAGGGGTATAATGCAATTGGCTTATGATTATTAGTTAATTAAGCTTAAAGGATCTCACTTAATTACTCCTATGATTTTCTCACACATGTGAGTCAATAATAATTTCATTATCTCTCACATTGGATTATTGAACACCCAAGAAGCTACCCAAGATCAATTAAAGGTTGTTTAGGTTAGGATGAATTGATTTTTCTTTAATTTTAATTTCATTAGGCTTTTAATAAATTGATTAAATATTTAGTTATGTTTTAATTTCAATGATGAAATTAACTTAGGGGATCAAGGGCAAGGGCTCAATCCTAATCCCTAAATCATTTAAACATTCAATTAGATTTTGATTTGCTCATTTTAAGGTTAATCATTTAATTAATTAATTAATCATTCCATTAACCCATTAATTAATTTAATTTTTAAAGGGAAAGAATACTTAATGAATTAAGAAAAATATCCCCAATCATTTCCTAAGTGATCTTATTTTAATGGATGATTATGTTCAAATGATTAATCAAATTACTGTTCATTCCTTAATTACAATTAATTGGATTAAAAGAGTGATTAGGGCTTACTCAAATGATTTTCCTAATTACATAATCAATAAAATTCTAGAAAAATAAGGGAGGCAGAGGTCATCCCCCTAAATATCCACAAAAAAATTTGAGATTAATTGATTGCTTAATTAAGGTGTAATTAACCTAATTAGATTCTGATAAAATTCTAATTAAGCCAAAGTCACTATTCAAAATAAATTAATTATAATTTTTCTAAATTCTCCTATGAAATATCTTCAAAATGAGCCTAAGTTTTTATTTTTTAAGTTTTTCTAAAATTAATTTTGATTTTGAGTAAGTTGTAGGATTAAAAACTCATTAATTAACCCTAATTAAACCCATAATCCCATCGGGCCACGTGGCTGCTGATGTGGCGCACTTTCCATGTGGCACAACAGGATTGGTTATTTAAGTTGTTACATGTGCACTGACTCAGTGGCAGTGGACACGCTTTCTCTGTGGGTAGTCCGATCTTATTCTGATCTAAGATCGGATGGCCACGATTTAATTTATGGGTTAAGGGGAAATTGAAGGATTTATCATGGGATTTGATCAAACCCGTTCATCTCGATCACGTGAGATGGATGGCTCGTGATCTATCACATTTGTGAATGGAGAAAGACGAGCACCATCCATCTTTCTCCATTCGATCCGAGCTCACCCGAGCTTTGATTTGGATCAAATAGATCCCACACCATCTAAGGGAGCATGCAATCATATCCAATGGCTAGAATCTCGACATGGAGATTCCTTTCACAAAAGACCAACACACATAGACTTAAAGCTACAATTTTGAGGAATTACCTCATCGGAGCCAATGTCCGGAGGTGCAACATTGGAGGTAGCTTCACCTAGTTAGGGCGAGGCCCTGTTAAAGGAGTCCAAGCTCAATTCTGTGGTGCTGACCACTCCAAGCATGCACGCCTTGACTTGATCGAACTCACACCTCCGGTGCTTGGAAGGCTTACATTGGGTTGCTTGGGTATGAGGATGGTTTGGGTGTAAAAAATTAGATTTGGTTTAGTGGAGAGAGAGTATTTCTTGAGAGAAGGGTGTCCTATTTTGATTTGCACATGGGAAGGGCAATGGTCGATCGAGGAGAGGATGGGGATCCTTGGATTTACTCTGAGGGAGTTTGAATTGAACTTGGGGACTCAGAGAATGCAAGTGGTGTCTTTTCCTGCTCGAATTGAGGGAGTATATCCCTCAATTAAGCCAGGTGGACTGATGGGATTGAATTTGCAAATCCCATCGATTGGACACCGTCAGACCATCGGTGTTCCATTAGTGCCACATGGCTCGCCTGGGTTGGTCGAAGCAGTGCCAGGAGCTCCAAGGGAAGGTATGGAGTGGTGGGGTGGGATTACTCTTCCTTGTGTCCATGGGTTTGGCCATGGATGAGAGGGAAGAAGCATGGATCATTTGGTCCATGGTAAAGGCTAAGGGGGTTTAGAGTGGGCTAGGAAGCTCTAGCGATGCTTTATTTGGCTTCTTGATGGCTATTTTGGAGATAGCAAAGTGAACTTTGCCACTTATGATAAGGATCCAATGCAAATGGCTTAGCACATTGGTCAATCCCCTTTGGCTTGGTTTTAAATGAGTTTAGGTAGATTTGAGGGTGTTTTGGGGCTAATGTGGAGTGGGTTTGATCAGCCAAAGAGGTTCTATAGGGTGGCTTGAAGTGGTTTAGCTCAATTTGGGCAAAAGGGTTCAATTGGGTTGGGTTGATCAATTGACCAAATTGGGTCAAACCAAGGCTTGAGTTTGGTCTAAATCATGATTTGGAATATTTTGGTGTGACTAATTTGATATAGTTTGGCTTAGGTTTGAATTTGACTCATTTGGATTTAAAAGGATCAAATAGTCATGTTGACCAATTTAACCAATTTAATCAAATTGGGTTGGGTTAGGTGTTGAGTCAAGTTCAATTGGTTGATTGAAAATTATTATAGGCTTTGGTTTGGTTTAATTTAAAATTAATTTAACTTTTGGTCAATTTGACCTTTTAGGCCAATTTGGGCTAGGTTGGGTCAAGTTGATCAATTGGTCAACTTGTGCTCAATCATGGCTTTGGTCAAGTTTAATAAATGATTTGGGATTTGGGTTAAATCATGTTTTGACCCATTTTGGCTTTTTAGGCCAATTTGGGTCAACCTAGGTCAAGTGGCAAATTAGGCTTGTTTTAGCTCAATTGATGAATTGGTCATGTTCAATCATTGATTATGAATGAGTTTGGGTTAATGGTTTCAATCAATTTGACATATGATGGGTTTTGGCTAGTTTGGGTTTCATTTGGGCTAAATGTTGACTTGGTCAAAGGCTAGGTTTGACTTAGTTTGACCCAATTCAAGGTGATTGATCACTCCATGATGATTGTTGATCATGATTGAGGTTTATATGGGCTTAGTTCAATCCAATTTGGGTTAGAATAGAACTTGTCTCAAAAAGGTCCTTTAGGTCACTATGGTGAAAAATTTTCATCCTTCATCTATTCTTCTAAGGGGAAAAATAAATGAAGAACAAAAATAACAAATTTCTTGTGTTGGACACCACGTAGATCCATAGATGTTCTTGTTAGGGTGATTGGGTATGATATTGAGGAGTGATGTGCTATCTCGAGAGACAGAAGTCACCATCCTACATCAAACCTAATCACCTTAATAAGGACTCCTAAAGACTATGGGTCTTCGTATGTTCTGGAGATTCTTCCCCTACTTTACATGAAAAAGTAAAACATGGTTTAGTTTAAATCGAGTTCATTAAGTTCCCTATGGAGGCAAGCCCCCATAGTTAATTACATCCTAAGGAATGAGATTCCTTAGGAATACTCTAGATTAAGGTAAATGATCATCATCTCCAAAGATTTTAAAGATAGGACTATCAATCAATTGGTTTATTTTTAGAAGATCAAATGAGATTGATCAAGAGGAGGGAGTTATTATCAAAACTAAAGAAAGATAAGTAGAGATGCTTATGATACTATGAAGCCTAGTAAGCATCCTAAACTATCATATGGCTGGCCTTTATATTTTTAAAATTGAAGTGATTTATTTATTTGAGTTGAATTTTTATTAGAAATCTAGGACTTACAATTCCACAACACAAGATCATGAAAATACCTAAGAGGTGAGGATTTATGTTTGTAGAGGGAAGTAGCACCAACCTAAATCTAGGGAGCTTTTGATAAGCATGACCTAAATCTAAGGTAAAATGGGTATTTGGCTTACCTCCACAAGAGAGGATAAACCACCTGACTATTGGACTTACAACTGTCTGGGGGTGGCCGCCGACTAACTCCTCTTACGATTTTAAATACATGTAGGCAAGTCATATGCTTTTGCAAGATAACAATATTGTTGTTTATTTAGAAAGAGACTAAGTCCTTAAACATTCTCTCTAAGAGACTAGATCATGTAGGGCGTGATTAACAACTTAAATCTAATGCAAATTTTGGTTATATTTTGTTTTCATTTTTGGACAATTGATTTGACATAGGCTATGAGATTCATATGCCTAATGCATGAGAAATTAGATTATTGGCAAAAATCAGTAAGAAGGAGGTGAGTTTCCACCATGGCTCTCAAAGGACAAGATGAGTTCCCTGGCAAAGGTGGAAGCCCTCCATAATAAGAGTGAAGCAAGATACTTTTTATGCATGATGTGAAAACATACAACATCCAACTAAGGGGTTGCTAAATATTTTATCTTATTTTATAACATATGCTTTAGGTGAGGTTATGAATTATTTATTTTTTTAGTTTTGAGTTGATTAATTGGATAGAAAATTTATTTTTCCTAAGAGCCTAAATCGCATCCAGCCCCTTCATCAATGTAAGGAAGAAACTAGGAAAACATGTTATCTTAATGCACAAGCTAAACAAAAATCAAACAATTTATAAAGCTAGCACAAAAGAATAAGAGGCATTTTGTGGTCCAGCTCTACTGCACAAACCCGAAATGAAATTGGGTAGCCGAGCTCTACCCTTATACAATCCAGATTATAAATGAATTAAATTATAATCAAGAAGGAATTCATGTTATGGGGGTCTTCACTCTTCATTTCTTCATTTTCTTCTTTTCTTCTTTTCTTTCTTCTTCTTTCTTCTTTCTTCTTTCTTATTTCTTCTTTTTCTTTTGGTTGGTTGGAATGTGGTTGCTCCAAAGGCTTCACATGGTGCATAAGATATAGTCTTATGACCAATGTTCATCCTAATCCCCCATAACATTCATTCCAAATCCTAATTACAAAATTACTTGAAAATTGAAAAAGTAAATCTAACTAAAACCTATAAAATAGAGATTAGCTAAACAAACCACACAATCTTAAGAATATATATAAATAAATTGAAATTAGTAACCCACACATGGGTAACCAAGTCCACCTAGCCTATTTTAAAATATGCTTAGGGGTATAAGCAACCTGCACTGCAAAAGTATTTATATTTTTATTATAGCTCCCCTTATGTGCAATCCCCTGCAGAAGATAATGATTAGACTAAGATCATCCTAGTCTACGTACATACATCTTAACATCTAGACTAAAATATTACATCATGAAATAAAATCAAGCATCAAACCATACACCACCCTAACGTAGGACTAGAAATGGTGACTTAGCCTAATATGTGTGCCATTTAAGGCTTCTATGGTATATCTTAGCTAGGCTTTAAGGTTAGAATTTTATAAGTGTAAGAGGTTCAACTTAGAGGGTGGTTTTATTTAAGTGATTTAGTTGATTTGGTTAATTTTATTTGATGGTTTGTTTTGGTTTGAATGAACCTATATTTAGTTACTAAGTGTTGTAAAGAGAGGAAAAGTGAAGAGAACTTCTCTTTTCTCCCTACCTTAAGTAATTTCTAAGATAGATTCATTAATGATTTTTATTTAGTGAATATTTTATTATGTGTTTTAATTAAACCTAAGTTTAGATTTTCTCTAAACAAACCTATTCAAATAAGAAAGATATTTTAAGATTAATTGAAGTAAATTACTATCACAAAACAAATAATACTTTATTTCTTTTCAACATGTGTAACATGCATATGGATGAATCCTAAGCATATCTATACATGCAAGTGGAAATGTTAGTACACCTTAATAATGAATGCTAAGAGATGTTGCTTAAGGAAATTTGGAATGTTTCATGTATGCATGATTTTGTTAAGTAGAAAAGAGGGGTTCTTTTATCCATTATTCATATGCACATTTACATATATGAAAGACATAAGTGAGTATGACGTCATTATTTTCTACACTAAGGGTATAAGGTACAAGATCTTCTTAGGGCTACTTAAAGCCTCACAACCCCGGGATGCCCAGACTAATATATCACTTTTCTTAAATACATGTGCATGTACAAAAATAAATGAATGGAAAAAGAATCATGCAAAAGGTTTATGTTTGTCTGTTTGATTTGTTGGTTGTTTAATTTATATGGGTAAAAGTGAAGGTCCTTCTTAAATGATAACATATGAATGAATAGGAATGGATTTAAGCAAGTGTTGTGTTCTTTTCAAATGAACTACACTTTGTAAATCCTATTCAAAACCATGTTAAAAGAGAAGAGAAGGAAAGTCACATAATGCACATCTTATGTTATACTCATATACAAACTTATAAGTAATTATAAATAACATACTTTTCATTTGTAATGTTTGATTTATAAGTTTTGAAAATAATTTTGGTTTTAATAGTGATACTAGCCATTCATATTCTTACTTTAGCCAAAACATGCAATTGGACATAAAGAATCATTTTAATTTAATTTTTTAAAAGAAATGAATGCATGATTTTATATGACAAATAACATTTAGCATGCTAGAAAAGAAATAAAGTGATGTAATCATGTAAATTCATTCATCTTAATTAATTCCTAAAGACAATCCTATGGAATAAGATCATTTAAAGTGAATCAAAGTTATTTAAAGAGATTTTATTTTAATTTTGAGTTTGATTTGATTTAGGAAATGTAAAAGGGCTTGCTGGTCCTAACCCATCTCCCACATGTGTGTGTTGTTTTAGTTTAATTTTTAAAATTATTAGATTGATTTTATGTTTTTTTTAGGTTAATGTGTAAATTAAGTTCATTAATTACCCCTTACCTACACCTCCTTAACATAATCATTCAAACAATTATGAGCCAACATATGATATACAACCACATTGAATTTAAATCAGCAATGCATGCTAAGAAAGAAAGGGCCTAATGCAATTGGCTCACAATTATTGATTAATTAAGCTAAAGGGTTTAATTAAGTACTTTCATAACCTTTACCACACATGTAGGTTGGATTTGATTTCCTTTTTTAGTTATTGAACACCTAAGTATCTACCCAAGAAAGGATTGATTAAGTGATTAAGTTTCTGATTAATTTTTGATTTTGAGTTTGGTTAATTAATCTATTTAATGAAATGATTAAATCATTATAATTAATTATAGAAAATGAACTCTAATTCATCCACTATTCCCTAAGATGATTAATAAATTTAATTAATGAATGTATCATCATTTAATATGTTAATTAATCATTTAATTGATTAAGGGGTGATTAGAGATGAACCAAGCAATTACATAAATTAATCTAATAATAAATTCCCAGAAAATCATGGGAGGTAGAGGTCATCCCACTAATTAATTCTATGGAATTTAGAATTAATTATTGGAATAATTAAAGAGTAATTAACATAATTACATCCCCAATAAAACTCAAATTAAGAAAATACCACTATTGAAAATCAATTAAAATTAATTTTGTATTATTCCCCTTTGAATTATCTTTAAAATGAAGTTGAGTTTGCATTTTTTTGGATTTTTTTGCATTTAGTTATGTATTTTTGAAGTTTTTGTGATTAAGGAATAATTAAATAGCATAATTATATAACTAATCTTGTTGGTGCCACATGGATCGCTAACGCGATGCATGCTTTCCACATGGCAATTCCATGAGATCTACTATTTTTGTCGTGATCGACCGCACGCTAGTCTGGGCGCCATTATTTTCTTCTGGACCATCCGAATAAAGATCGATGGTCCGATCAAACCCGTGGATCTAAAGGGATTAAAATGCAAGATTTAATTAGATTAATCAGGACCGTCCATCCAAAATACGCGGGATGGACGGTCCATGATTCATCCCTGCCCTCGCCTGCAGGAGATGGAGGCTGTCCATCCTCCATGGCTTGATTCGAGCTCACTTGAGCTTAGATTGAGTAGGGATTCAACCCACATCATCAAGAGGCAATAAGGAAGATATCCAACAGTCAAATTCACTTGGGATGAAAGTTCCCTTCATAAAGGACCAGAGAAAATCTAGCTTAAGCTCAGTTTTGAGGCATACCTCATCGAAGGTTATCACCGATGCTCCCAAACATTGAGGTAGCTTTGTCTAGTGGAAATAAAGCTTGTTGAAGGTTTGAAGGCTTAAGGTGGAGTGGACCTTCCTATTGGCCAAACTCCTCTTCAAAGTCTTGCAGCATTGGTCTAGCTTCTCCTTCTCGTGGCTTGATTGCTTAGGATTTGATTTAGGTGAGATCGATTGGGTCCTCTAATGGTGCTTGCAAGAGGAATTGGAGTTTGTTGGTGAATTGAGCAAAGTGGAATTCTCACTCACCTCCCCTATTTTTGGCTTAGGAAAACTGAGAAATGGAGAATTCGAATGAAGTTGGGAGACCTTAGGAGAGTGTGGAAATGTTTCCTCTGAGTTCCTAGGGCTCAACCACAGCAAGTGATGTGAAATGAGATGGAATTATGGGGAGTATATCTCCCCCTACAAAGATCGAATGACCGTGAGCTATCCTTCCATTTTGATCAAATTGATCACATGGAATGGGTTTGTTAGGCTATTAGGGGTGTCATGTGAATCAGTTTTGGCAGAGGAGAGTAGTGGAAGAGTTGCCGATGTGATAAATGAGTGTAGGAGTGATTCAATGTGTAGAATTTTCCATTGGTTGGTCAATTTTGACTTTGGGTTGGTTTTGGCTGACTCAAACCCATTGGGTCATTTGCACCACCCTCATTAGTATCCATTTGGCCACTAAGAGGGTGACAAGTGGACATGAAAAGGATTTGACTAAATTCGAAGTGGAATTAGCCATAGGTTACTCCTTGACCTAGGGGTAAAATGGTCATTTGGCTTTGATTTCAATTTGGACAGATTTGGAATAGTTTGAAATTGGGTTGGACCAAATTTTAAGGAATTTGGAGTTTATTTGATATCATTTTGCTCATGTTGACCCATTTAGGTCAAAATGGGTCAACTTGGGTCAAGTTGCCCAATTGGTCAAATTGGGTTAAACCAAGGGCTGGGTCAAGTTAATATGACCATTTGGAGTAGTTTGGCATCATTGGTTTGGTTCAATTTGATTTATATTTGGTTTTGGTTCATTTGATTTCATTTAGGTCAAATGGGTCAAGTTGACCCAATTAGGTTAGGTCATGGGTTGGTTAGTTATTTGAAATGTTTTGGTAACTTTGGTTTCAATGAATTTTGATTTTGTTTGATTTTGGCTTGATTTGACCTTTTAGATTAAGTTGGGTTCATGGTCAATTGGGCTAGGTTGGGTCTAGCTGGCCAATTGAAGCTTTGGCCAAGTTTAACAAGTGATTTAGAGTGAATTTGACCAATTGGTTACAATCAATTTGGCTTAGATCAAGATTTGACACATTTTGACTTTTTAGGTCAAGTT
Organism: Cymbidium sinense; assembly: GCA_021442155.1. NCBI lineage: Eukaryota > Viridiplantae > Streptophyta > Magnoliopsida > Asparagales > Orchidaceae > Cymbidium > Cymbidium sinense. The sequence goes on along the minus strand of CM038224.1, from coordinate 13,180,162 downwards.
GGGTCAACTTGGGTCAAGTGGCCAATTGGGCTAGGTTTGGCTTAAATGATGACTTGGTCAAGTTCCAACATTGATCATAAACTGGTTTTGATCAATGGATTCAATCAATTTGGCCTATGGTGGATTTTGGCTAGTTTAGGTTTCATTTGGATCAAATGTTGACTTGGTCAAAGGTTAGGTTTGACTTGGTTTGACTCAATTTGAGTGATTGATCATCTTATGTTGATTGTTGCTCATAATGTGAGGCTTAGATATGCTTAATTCAATCCAATTTGGGTAGGATTAGAATTTGGCTCAAAAATGTACTTTAGGTCACTTTGGGTCAAGCGAGCTTAAGTCGGTCAATTGGCTTGATCAAGGCTTGATCAAGTTTGGTTGAACTCACATATGGACTTATGATTGAAATATAAATTCATTTGTAAGTGATTTGGAGTCAAATAGGTTTTGATTCATTTGACAATTTCAAGTTCAAAGGATGAACATGAGTTTGATTTGGGTTTGATTTTTGAATTTAGTTTTGGTTCGATAATTGAAGTTTATGATTGAATTTGGTTTGATGATTGAAGGATTGATTGTTTAGAGAGAAAATCTAAAGGTTTTAATTGATTTGAGATTTATTTGGCTATGTTCAAGAATTTGACTTGAAGGGTGTAGATTGGATTTTGATTAGATTTAGATTTGAGTTTTGGATTTGGTTTTGGTTATTTAAATTTATATTTTATTTATATTTGTGAATATAAATGAGGATATAAATGGGTTATGAGAAAATGTCTTGAGTTTGGAATGATTTGGATTTGATTTGAGCTAAGTCCATAAGATGAAATCAAAAGGCTTAGGAAAGATTTTTGGATTTGAAGTTGAGTCATGAGTTTCAATCATTTGGAATTGATTCAGGATTTGAGAGGGAAGGAAAGTGCTCTACTACCTCACCATCATCTAATTCATGCTAAAGAAAATATCCACCCATTGAGAAATATTGTCTAGCTTTGATCTTTGCATCTCAGATGCTCTTACACTATATGCTTTAGCATAAGGTGAACTTGATCTCCTGAAAAAATCCATTGTAGTATCTCATAACACGACCAACACTTTTCAGATGTTTGGCTCATTGGTCCATGATTCTCTCACAATTTGATATCACATTTGTACCCCACAAAGGTAAAAGGATAGCACTAATGATTTCTTAGAAAGATACCCACTTCTGCTAATTCTCCACTTAGTGATGATCTCCCGATGAACAAATCATGAACTTAGGCAACCAATGGGAGATGTATTTTGATGGTGTCGCTTCTTTCTTAAAGGTGAAGCACCACGATCTATTCTCCGTGGAAGGTAGGTAGGGAATAGTTCTTCTAACTCCAAACTGCTATGTGATGAGATTTTAATATTATCTTTCCAACCCTTGCACCAAAAATGAGGCTGAGTATGAGGCTTTGATTGCCGGTCTAAAGTTAGCCATCACTATCAGTGTCAAGAGAATCAACATCTTTGGGGATTCTCAGTTGGTCATCAACCCAGATTATCGAGTCATACCAAGTCCTCAAGCCCAAGCTTCATCATTACTACGAGTACACCATGAAGTCATGGCCCGCATTCTAAGTTACCATCTACAAGGTTCCTCGAAAGAGAATAAAGAGTGATGTTTTGCCAAACTTGCCAAAGAATTGGCATGTCCGGAGGATGAGTCCATTTCAATAAGGGTCCAAAATAGGCAAGTCCTATCCCTTATTGATGCTAAACTCACCAAGAGACTTTCCCTTGAAGGGAAGGTTACAGTTGTCAAAATGGAGAAGGAGCTAGATTGGAGGCAACAGTTCATAGATTACTTGAACACTGGCAAACTACCTCAAGAAAGGTCATAAGCCCATTAAAAAACAGAGCTCTCCCTATGCTCTTGATGGCACTGCATACCGATCCTTGAACAAGTGTGGTTACTTTAGATAAACATGAATGGCATTATAATCGAGGTACACTCGTGTCATGGAGCACATCAATTTGGTTTGAAGATGAAGATGAAGATCAAGTGACTTGGAAACTATTGGCCTTTTATGATTACAGATTGCATGGATGTAGCTAGGAGATGCCATCAGTCGTGTGGTCCTCCACCAACCACCCAACATTTTACACCCTACATTGGCCTCATGGCCATTCAAGTGTTAGGGTACCGACATTATGGGTCTGATCGATCCTCCTTCTTCCAAGGGGCATCGATTCATCTTAGCTATCACCGAATACTTTTCCAAGTGGGTGGAAGCCATCCCACTCAAAGAGGTCACATCTCACCATGTGCTTCAGTTTTTTAAGAACCATATCGTATATAGGTTCAGGGTGTCTTGATGAATTATATTCGATAATGGTACTGCATTCAAAAGCATGAAGATCAACTACCAAGAAACATATATTGATTGAGATACTCCACCATCTACTACCCTGAGATAATGGCTTAGCGAAGCATTCAATAAAACTCTCATCTCAGATAAGAAGACTTGATGACAACAAACAATAGTGGAACAAGCAGTTGGTTGAAGCCTTGCGGGCCTACTACACCACATACCAAACTCCAACTCAGTCTACCCTATTTTTCTTTGTGTATGGGTCCGAAGCCATTCTTCCTTTAGAAGTTCAACTTTCATCACTAAGGATAGCATAGGGAAACAAGTTCATTACATAATAGAATGCAAAGTTGCTATTAGAAGAGCTCGAAGGTTTAGAGGAGAGTAACTTGCGTATGCAAAACCTCTAGTTGTAAAAGCCAAAATGATTCAAGCTCACAACAAGTCGGTCCCTAGGTCTTTCTAAGTAGAGAACTTGTTAGTCCTAAGGAGACCAATTATTGCCCATCAAAGATGGGAGGCAAGTTTGAACCCACTTGGGAAGGCCCTATGTTATGGAAGGCCTACCAAGGAGGATCTCACTTATTGATTTTAAAGAGGGAACACCGATGCTCCCAATTAATGGGCTCTATCTAAAGAAATATTACCCATGAAATAAATCATGTTTGAAAATAATCATTAATAAAAAAGAACAAAATCTAATTCCATTCATCAAATCTTCTCTTCTGTGTTTGTTTGTCTTGTGAATCCATGACGTGATCTAGGGTAGGTGTAGTCCCCAGTGGCATCCTATCCCTTTTCACAACACAAACACAATCTCTCATGCTAGAATAGTAAGAGAACCCAAGAGGCATCCTATTTTGATTAGCATAACTAAGTTAGGTGTGAGAGAACCCAAGACATCCTTTCTTAGTGGGAATTTTGTTTGCCATCATGGCACCATTTCATCAAACCCTAGTGTGTTAAGGTAGGTGAAGAGTCCCTAGAGTCCTATTCCTTTGACACATGCACAAAAAATAAACACAAATCTTTTATCTCAAGCTATTTTAATATGGGGAGCAAGCCCCATGGCACTCACTTAGTCGCTCAAGGTCTACATACTACCTCGCCAATATGTCACCCCTGGTCACTTGAGATGTGAGTCCCCACGCTTTCTTCCTAACTAATTACAAACCAATAGCACCTTGTTAGTAAGGTATTTTCCTCACCAACTAGTACCTACTCATGTTGACTTTGTTTAAGAAGATGAGTCCCCGCTTTCTTCTTGAACTAGCCATCATGCTTTAACTAGGTCAAGTATATTTGAGGTTTAGGATAAGTCCCCTAGAGGCTCCTTCCCTCTTGACTACCTTTGAGTAAGTCCCAAGTGGCATTCACTCAAGTCACCTAGGTGATAGCACTTGGAGTCAAGATAGGCTATCCCAATCATGCCATAGAGGATGTGTGTCCAGCTTTCTTCCTCGATTGATTGCAACCGATGGGCACCTTAGGTTGGTTGATGTTCGCTATGTCAAATGACACCCGGGAGTACACCACTCGATATGAGACCCCAGCTTTCTTGAGTTGGACACAATACCTATTGATATATGACTAGCCATGTAATCTTCTCGTGTATTAGATTAAGATCTAGCCCCATCCCCTCTATTTGATCAAGTCCTTTGGACCCATTTTAGACACTACTCAGGTTACTTTTGGATTGGATAGTTCTCTTTTCCTAATAGCCACCCCTATGGTTGGAAAATTTGTTAAGCTGATGCACATATTTTCCATTAGTTCAATAAATTTGAGATAGGTTTAGGATGATATAAGCTCCTTCTCAATTTGATCCCTCACAAATAACATGGTCCACATTAAAATAAAGTAAAATAAAACAAACAAATTTAATTCGCTTATGGATTAGGAATTCAAGCCTCCAAAGGGCCCCTTTTTCCAAGCAGGCATCCTATCTTGGGCGCAGAAGAACTCCCCATAGAATTGCACTACCACCGAGTTGAGATAAATCCCGGTACTCACTGTTTTCCCTTAGGTAGGGTTCAATCTAGTTTGCCAAGAACAGGTTACCTCGATAACCATTCCGCTTTGAAAGATGTAAGACTATGACGCATTCTTTCTAGCATGATTATTGCAAAGCGACAGATAGCCCTAAGTCAGGTTTGATCTATTGCCCGAAGCAACCGATCACCCCAGAGGTCTTTTCTAGTGGAAGATGTGAGTCCTCGAGCATTGTTCCCTCCAATTGATCATTACAAACCAAAATGCTCTCCTTTGGTTGGTTAGTTCTCCCATTGGTCGGGAAGCTACTCCCTTTATTTCAGTAAATCTGAGATATATCTAGGCTTCTATAAGATCCATCTCAGTGTGATCCATCACAAACCAACATAATCCATCAAAACAAATAAATCTAAAAAATGAAATCAATTTTGATTATCTTTGAGCTGATCTAAGTCCCCCAATGGCATTCACTCAATTCGCCTCTAGTTGAATCTTGCCAATAGATTACCCCAACAACCGGTTCCTACTTTGAGGATGTAAGTCTACATGCTTTCTTCCTAGTATACTACATACCGAAAGGCATCCCTTTGGTTGGTCGGTCCTACTTTGTGCTTAGTAGACTACCACTTTGGATTGGTAAACTGAAGTTAGGTCTTAGCCTATGGCTCCTTCTCATTGCAAAACCAATGGGTTCATCGCAAAATCAAACCCAAAAAAATTAAAACAAATTCAACCCTCTCCCAAAAGATCTCTCCTCAATGAGAATCAAGTCAAATCAAACCTCTCATCCCCTTGTGGATGATTTGAACCTGCTTCCCTAGTGGAAGGTTCACACTCTATCTCTTAGTGGATTCTTCTCTCTCTCTCTCTCTCTCTCTCTCTCTCTTATGTCTTGGACAAAAGTAAAGTCACATTGCATTAAGCTTTGGATTCTCTCTATGCCTTGGGTTAAGGATAGATTGTTTCTATTAGTGCTATGATCTTTTGGTGTTATTGATCATTTCAAATAATATTTTCACTTATTAGTCACACCACACCTATTGGGCCTTTGTTGACCTCATTTTAGAATGAGCTCTCAACCCCTCCATCTTAGTTTGGGACTTCTCTTAGACTATAAGAGTTTCTTAGTCTTAAGACACATCTAGTGATTAGGTGGACACTCAACCTAGCCCTAGAAGACTTAGAAAAGTTAGCCATAGGAATAGGTCATGCCTTAGGGGTGTTAGGAAATTGCCTACCATTAGCTTAAACCATTCCTCACTTTCTTTCTTTCAAGTCAAACTCCAAAATCAATCTTAATTGATTTTATCCAAACTCAAATCAATTCCATATGATTGAAATTAATGATTGAAATCTATGATTAAAACCCATGACCAAAATCCATCAAAAAATTCCTAAGTCCATTTACCTAAGTCCTTAATCTTCCCTTAAGGACTTAAACAAAATCATGATCAAAACCTATTCAAACCTTTGAGATTTTCTCATAATTCATTTATATTCTCATTTATATTCCCATATATAAATGAAATATAAATATAAATCAATCAAATTAAATTCAAAATTCCAAATCAATTCATGAAATTTTCCTAAGTCCCTTAATTCTCCATTAATGGACTTAGCCTAAACCTTGATCAAACCATTTCAAACTCATGGGATTTTTTCAAAACTCATTTATATTCTCATTTATATTCCTATATATAAATGAAATATAAATATAAATCAATCAAATCAAATCATCAAATTAAATTCCTAATTTAAAATTTTCTTAAGTCCCTTAATTCTCCATTAATGGACTTAGCCTAGGTCTTGATCAAACCATCTCAAAGTCATGGGATTTTCTCATAATTATTTTATATTCTCATTTATATTCACATATATAAATGAAATATAAATATAAACCAGTTAAACCAAATTCAAAAATTCAAACTCTAAACTCTAAAATTTCCTAAGTCCTTTAAATCCTTCCTAATGGACTTAGCCTAAATCATGATCAAATCATTTCAAACCCTTGAGATTTTCTCATGATCAATTTATATTCTCATTTATATTCACATATATAAATGAAATATAAATTTAAACAATCAAAACCAATTCCAAAAATCAAACTCAAATCAACTCAAAATCTAATCTAAGCCTTTCAAGTCAAAATCTTGAACTTAGCCAAATCAATTTCAAATCAAGCCAAACTCTTGATTTTCTCTCATGATTCAATCAAATCCTACAATCATGAAATATATAAATCCAAACTTCAATCACTCAATCAAAACCCAAGTTAAAAATGAAACCCAAAACCCTTTCATATTCTTCCTTTGAATATGAATCAAAATGGATCAAAACCCATTTGACTTCAAACCACTTGTAAATGGATTTATATTTCAATCATGAGTCCATATACAAGATCAATCAAATCAAGACCAAGCCATTTGACCCACTTAGGCTCACTTGACCCAAAGTGACCTAAAGTACCCTTATGAGCCAAATTCTAATCTAACCAAATTGGATTGAACCAAACTCATATATCTCTCTCATCATGATCAACAATCATCATGGGATGATCAATCAATCAAATTGGGTCAAATTAAGTCAAACCTAAGGGTTGTCCAAGTCAACACTTAACCCAAAATGAAACCTAACATAGCCAAATTCCACCATAGGCCAAATTGATTGAAACCATTGATCTAAGTTCACTCAGCCAACATTTGAGCCTAACTTAGCCCAATTGGTCACTTGACTCAAGTTGACCCATTTTGACCTAAAGGGCCAAAATGTGTCAAAACTTAATCTAAGCCAAATTGATTAAAACCAATGGGTCAATTCCATTCCAAATCACTTGTGGAACTTGACCAAAGCCTCAATTGGCCAACTAACCCTAGATTGACCTTAGACCCAACATGACCTAAAGGGTCATGTTGAGCCAAAATTGAACTTAACCCAAATTAATTGGAAATAAAGATACCAATCCACTCATATGACTAACCCAACCTAACCCACCTTGAACTACTACCTCAAATAGGTCAAATGGGTCACATAGGTCAACTTGACCCATTTGACCTAAATAAAGTCATATGAGCCAAATTCAAAATTAATCCAAATTGAATCAAATCAAAGCCACCAAAATATTTCAAATGGTCATATGAACTTGACCCAACCCTTGGTTTGACCCAATTTGACTAATTGGTCAACTTGACTCATTTTTGACCTAAATGGGTCAACATGAGCCAAACCCTTTCAAATGAATTCCAAATCTCTTGAAACTTGGCCAAACCTAGTTTCTCCACATACCCAACATATTCAAAGTGAAAAATAGAAAAATGACCATTCTACTCCTAAGCCATAGAAGAAATTTTGGCTTAATCCATGGGTAATTTGGTCATACCCTCTTCACATTCACTTGAGGTTTTCCTAAAAGCTCAAGGGGACCTAGGGGAGAACTAACCCAATGGGTCACCCAATTGGTCCCTAGACCAAACCCAACCTTATGGGTCAGAATGAAAAATTCAAACTCCCTCTCAAACTAAAATTCAAGCACATGGAAGGTTGGCAATCCACTCCTTGCATCAAACCGACCATGTGCATACTCTTAACTGAGCAAACAACCCACTGCCTATGCTCAAAAGGATCAAAATGGCATGTTCATTGACGATCGTCCGATCCTTCAAGGGGGAGATATACTCCCCATAATTCAATTCAATTATCACTTTCCCTCTATCAATTGAAGTTAAGGAACTCAGAGAAATCATTAGAGAGTACTCACATGCTTCTTAGAGAGGATTTGAAAAAGCCATGTCTCAGTTTTTAGACTTTGAAAATAGGGGAGGCCCATTGAATTGCCAACTTCCTCCTCACTCAATCTCCATCCAATTGCCGTTGCATACTTCATCAATGAGCTAAGTTGAGTGCACCCAAGCTTCCTTTGGAGTTCCCATAGTACGGAAGGATTGAATTGAATCAAAGCCAAGCTAAAGCTAAGGAGGAGGTGACCCATAGGAAGATTCACTCAACCTCAAGTGCTCAAAACTTTAGCAAGGCTTCATCTCAATTGGACAAAGCTTCTCCAAGGGAATCGAGCACCAGTGATCACCTCTGATGAGGTATGAGATTTTTTGACCATTAAACTCAATGTGGTGTGGAGCTTTGTGAAAAAATTTTCACCCCATGGATTTTTGATCGTTGGATTTGCAGCTCTTTAGCTTTAGATGGTGTAGATTGAATTTGGTTTGAATCCATGCTAGATCGAGCTTGGATCTTCCCCTTGATTATGGATGGTCTCTATTGATCAAGGGGAAGAGCTTGGGAGATCTCAGCCATCCATCCACACATTTTAGATGGATGACCAGAGAATCCCCACATTTAGAAATAGCCTTTTAAAACCAGGGAGATCTCGGCCTCCTTCTTTGATTGAACGCAGGGATCAAACCACACCGCCATCCGGATTTGACATTTAAGTAACCCCCTCATGTTGCGATGAGTCTAAAGCGCATTGAGCACTGCTGCCACGCATCGTGCCGTGAGCTAGGGGATTAGTTAAATGTTTAATTAATTCCTAATTAACCTAGGGATCTTCTAAAATTTATAACTTCCTCTAGAAAATTCAGAAAATTGTGAAATAAAATTCTATAGAAAGATAATTAAACTTAAAACATTTTAAAATTAGTTTTAATGGGTTTTGAGTTATGATTTTTTCTGAATTTGGATTTTATTGGAAAGTTTATTTTTCTAATTACTTTTTAATTGAGCCTTTGATTAATCTCAAATTTCTTGGGTATGTTTTAAGGGATGACTTCTACCTCCCCTATTTTTTTGGGATTTATTGAAGGCTTGATTAGAGGAATTGCATATGAATTTCTTAATTACCCTCTTTATATATTTAAGCATAATTAGGATATGATTAGTGATTTTAACCTATGTTTAGGGTTAATTAAGGATAGATCTGGTAAGTAGGAGGTTTATAGAATATTTTGGGGCATTTAAGTTTCCCTAAACCCCCTCTTCTCTCCTTAATCTCCTCTTAATGAAGGGTTAATTCATTAATTATCCCCTTAATTAATTTCTAAAAAATTCTAAAAAGTTCTAGAACTTAATTAATAAACTTTGGGTAGATGCTTTGGTGTTTAATAGCCTAAGTTCAATTAAAGAAATCAAAACCTAATTGATAAGTATGAAAGGGTGTTTTGAAATTACTTAAGCTAAACCCCTTTGCTTAATTAACATTTAATTGTGAGCCAAATTACATTAGGCCTCTTTCTTATTAGGTGCATTACAAATTTAAATTCCTTGTGAGTTTTATGCCATGTCATTGGCTCATAATTATTTGGTTAACTCTTCTAAGGTAGTGTAGGTATGGGTTAATTAAGTTGCTTAATTCATACCTTAACCTCATCAATGCATAAAAATGGATCTAATTATTAAAATTTTAAAAAAATATCAAACACATATGGGAATGGGTTAGGAATAGAAAAATCATCTCACCCTTTCAAAATTAAATCAAACTTCAAACTAAACAAAATCACTTTGAATTCACTTTGATTTATTTTAAACATTCTTATTCCATAAGAATGTCTTTAGGATTTAGGTGAAGTGAACTTGTTTACATGCTTTCATTACTTTAAATGTTTCCCCAACATATTAAACTTGTATGCCATGTGATTTTATGCATTCATATTTTTCAAATTCTAATTGTAAAATAAAATTGTTTACTTTATGTCAAATTTGCATGTATTGGCTAAAGTAGAAATATGAATGGCTATTATCACTACTAAATCCAAATTATTTTTAAAATATATAAATCAAGTACCAAATCTGAAAGTGTGCTACTTATACTTTAATTATAAGCTTGCATGTGGAAGATTATAAAGGTATGCTTAGCATAGGTTTCCTTTCTTTCTTATGTTGGTATTATTTTGAATAGGAATTTGGTGAAGTGTATGGTTCATTTGAAAAGAACCTCACACTCACTCAATTACATATCTTATTCATCTCTATGCTATCATTTAAGAAGGGTGACCTATATTAGCACACATAAATTGCATAAACAAAAATGAATTAATTAATGCAACTTTTGCATTCTCCTTTTCTATTTCATTTCTTTTATACACATGTTTGTATTTAAGGAAAGTGGTATATTAGTCTGGATAACCCCAGGGTTGCGAGACTTTAAGTAGCCCTAAGTAGGTCTTGTACCTACAGTTAACAATAACTTTATGCCTCACTTACTTTCTTACTTTCATATGTGTATATGAAAATTTAGATAAGGAAACCCCTTTCTACTTAAGAAAAATCATGCATATTCAACTTTTGAATTTACATAAATGAATTACTTAGCATGCATCATAAAGTGTATTAAATACTCTCATTTGTATGTACATATATGCTTAAGGTCCATCCATATGCATGTTATATATGTTGGGAAAGAAATGAAGTAATGTGTGTTATGTAATTTTTGGTTCATTTTATTTAATCTTGAAATGCCTTTCTTTTTGAATAGGTTTATTTAGAGTTTATCCAAAATTAGGATTAATTAAAAGATGTAATCAAAATATTCACCTAAACAAAACTAAAATGTGAATCTACTTTAAAAATTACTTAGGTTAGGGAAGGAAAGAGAAGTTCTCTTCTCTTTTTCTCTTTTCATAATTTAGTAATTAATTGTAGGATCCACTTAAACCAAATAAAAACAAAAAATAAAATCAACCTAAAATAATTAAATAACTTAAATGAAACCTCCTCTAAGTTGAACATGTTCTTCGCACTTAAAAAATTTGAACATAAAGCCATAGCTAAGCATACCACACAAGCCTTGAAAGCACACACATTAGCCTAAGTCACCACTTCTAGTTTTAGGTTAGGTCGATGCATTGTTTGATGTTTGTTTTATTTTGTGATATATGTTTTAGATTGGATGTTAGAGTGTATACCAGTAGAATGAATGGTAGGACGTTCTTAGTCTAACTATTCTTTTCTGCAGGGAATTGTGCTTAAGGGGCGCTATTATAAATAAAAATATAAATGTTTTTGCTTGCAGGTGCTTTATAGCCCTATGCATGATCCATAGGCTAGGTGGACATAGTCACCCATGTGTGGGGTGATAAGTATAATATACATGCTTGGGATTTGTGTGATTTATTTTATCTAACCTTTATTTTACAGGTGTTAGTTAGATTTTCACTTTTCCTTTTCATGTAAATTTGTGCAATTAGGATTTTAGAATGATTGTTATGGGGACTAGGATGAGTATTGGTCATAAGATCTTATCTTATGCACCATGTGAAGCCTTGGAGCATCTACCTTCCAATCATCCTACAGAAGGAACCAAAGAAGAAAGAAGAAAAGAAGAAGAAAGAAAAAAAAGAAGAAAGATAAAATAAAGCTTGGAGACCCCCATAATAATGAATTCCTTATTTAATTGTAATTTAATTCATTTGTAATATGAGTTGTATAAGGGTAGAGCTCGGCTACCCACATTTGATATTTTCGGGTTTGTGCGGTGGTGCCCGACCATAACTGTCTTTTATTCTTTTTGCGATTAGCTTTATAAATTAGTTTCTGATTTGTTTAGCTTTTGCATTAAGCGACATGATTTTCCTAGTTTCTTTCGTGCATCTAATGAGAAATATAGCTCAAACAAACTAAATCAATTTCAAAAATGTAAAGCCCAACTATAGGATAGTTTGAGATGCTCGCTAAGTTTCCTAGCCTTGTGAGCATCTCCTACTTATCTTTCATTCTAGCTTCGATAAATAACTCCTTATTTGATCATTCCCATTGATCTTTAAACTAAAACAAATCGATTAATAGTCCTTTCCTATTGAAATCTTCAAAGACAATGATCATTTATTGTAATCGAGAGTTTTCGTAAGGAATCCCTATTCCTTACGATGTAATTAACTATGGGGCCTTGCCCCTGTAGCGAACTTAACAAACCAGATTTAAAATGAACCCTGCTTTACTTTTTCATATAAAGTAGGGGAAAAATCTCTGGTACATATGCAGACCCATTGTTCTTAGGAGTCCTTGTTGAGGTGATTAGGTCTATTGTAGGGTGGTGACTTCTATCTTTTGAGATAGTACACCTCTCCTCAATGTCGTACTCGATCTCCATCAATAAGAATATCTGCATATCTACATGGTGTTAAAAATGCATAAAAAAGAAGTATATTTATATCTTCATTTTATCCCGCATAGAGTGAAGATGGAAGTATACATTTGCTTTAGAGATCATATAAAAAATTTCACCATAGATTTTTTTGGAAACTCCACTAGGGATGGTTCCTCTCTCCATCTTTGATTACTGATTGTTGTCTCTAAATATCGATAGTTGGTTTGTACTTTGGTATGAATCCAAGATTATCTTTCTTTTCATAGGCGCTTAGCCTATTTCATCCCTAAGTTAAGCAGCCAACATCTTTAAGTTTTAGGACCTCACCCCGTGTTGGTCTTAAAACCCCCATTGGGTAAAAATAAAAGTTTAATAAAAAAGAATTAATTATAGACTTCCTCCTTACAATTTTTATGGTAAGAAAAGGTTCATTCTAATATAATAAAGACAAAATAAATCCTTTATAAAAATCTTGCTTTTCAAAAAGAACTCTTTCAAAAATGCACATTATAAAATATTTTGCATAAAAATTCTCTTAATTCATCTTCATATAATAATCTTTATGATTGCTATATGTAGGATCATCTTTACAAAAATAAAATTTCCATAATCACATTTTCTAAAAAAAAAGCACAAATGAGTTTCTCCACTCAATTTATTTTTTGTGAAGGCCTCATTTTCAAAAATAAAATTCCAACAATCATATTTTCAAAAGCATAAAATTTGAAGATGAGCCTTTCCATTCAATACATCCAAATGTGCTGAATGGATATTACATCTTCAAGCAAAATCACAACTTTGAAATTCCACTTAACACATTCCACATGTGTTAGGTTATTTTCACATTTTCAAAAAGCACATATGAAACCTCTCCATCTAATATACCCACACTTATTAGATGGAGGTTTCATTTTTAAACAAAATTAAAAAAAATTAAAAAAGCACATATGGATATCTCCATTCAATATACCCAAGTTTATTGAATGGAAATTTCATTTCCAAATTAAAATGACATCATTTTAAAATATCAGCTAACATATTCCATATATGGTTAGGTCGGGATTTTCTCTTTCAAAAAGCAATAATCACACACAAAATATATATCATTGGAAACTGAAATATAATTGATTTCCATCTTACATACCCAAATTTGTTAAATGGAAATCTCCCTTTTCAAAAATCAACAAAAACAAAATTTTTCAAAACACATTTGGAACTTCAATCTAACATATCCCATTTGCTAGAATGAAGTCTCCCTTTTCCAAAAAAAAATTTGAAACACATTTTTGGAAATTCACTTAGCATGCTCAAATATGAGAAGTGAAATCTCCATTCCACAAAAAAAAAAACATATTTGGAACTTTAATTTAGCATACCCCATTTGCTAAATTGAAGTTTTCCCTTTTCAAAATCCAAAAAAAAAATTTGAAACACACTTTTTGGAATTTTATTTAGCATACCCAAATTTGCTAGGTGAAATTTCCATATCACAAAAAAAAAATACTTTTGAAATTTCATTCTTTAGCATACCATATTTGCTAAAGTGAAGTCTCCATTTTCGAAACAAAACCAAAACACAAAAATTTTAAACACATCTTTTAGAAATTCATTTAGCATACTCAAATTTGCTAAAGTGAAAATTTCATTTCACAAAATAAAACAAAACACATTTGGAACTTCATTCTAGCATACCCCATTTTCGAAAGTGAAGTCTCCACTTTCAATTAAAAATCAAATCCAAATCAAAAGAGAAATACATTAGGATTTCTTTAGCATACTTAAATTTGCTAAGGATCCTACCTTTCAAAAAACAAATCAAAATTAAAAGAAACACATTAGGATTCCCTTAGCATACCTAAATTTGCTAAGGATATTACTTTTTAAAATCAAATAAAAATCAAAAGAAACACATTAGGATTTTCTTAGCATACTCAAATTTTCTAATAATCATATTTTCAAAAATTTCCAAAAATAAAACACACTTGGATTTCATCATTTAGCATACCCAAATTTGTTAAATGAGAAATTCCATTTCTCTTTTCAAAATCACAAAATGATTCACAAAGCAAAACAAACAAAGAAACAAAAAGAAGAATTGTTTTGAAACATCTCACTTAGCATACCCAAACTTGCTAAGTGAATAAATTCCAAAAATCTCAAATCCAAAATAAAAACAAAATTGACCCTTTTCTTTAACATACTTAAATTTGTTCAATAAAGGGTCCTAAAAATAAAAATTAAAATTCAAATATGAACTTATGGAAGCATCTCTTTAAACAAAAATATTTGAACCCATTTTCAACATATCCAAATTATTGTAAATGGATTCTATTTCCAAACAATTCCTCTTTCAATCAAAATCTTAAAATCTATTATAAATCATTTGAACTCGACTTAACATTTTCAAAATATTAAGTATGGGTTCAAATTCTAAATTCTAAATTTAAAGTCAACATAAATCTGATTCAAGTTTATTTCAACATTGCAGACTTTCATTCAGCATCAGTTTCAGTTGACAGAAATGCTACACAAAAATATGTTTTCACATTTCCCCATGGGATGGACTTGGCCTTGGATCAGGCCAACCTTCTTCGTTCTAATTACGCCCACCTCATTCATTTTGGACAAAGTTTTAAGGGGGCAAAGATTACCTATGAGGGAACTCCCCTCACCACTGTTAGCAGAACCATAGTGACCGAGCAGAAGTCGATCATTCAGATTGATATGCCCTCGGACACTGACTTTCCCTTGCTGAAGAGAAAGATAGTGGTAGTTCCTAGACATCGATGCGGTCGTGGCAATGCCAGTGGGCCTGGTTATTTCTCATACTGCTCTAGAGAGGGCTAGCACCCACTCATTAGCACCATCAAAGGGGAAGGCTCCCCTAATCCTAGAGATAGTCTCTTCTGCTTTTGAGATCAAGTTTAACTCTTACTTTACCTGCCCCACCTAGACTCAAAGGAGGAACAAAATTGCATGATAAAGCAGTACTGTACATGCATCGCTAGGGAGGTGGAGGCCGCTACATGGTCAGTTGTGGAGGAGTTGCCTACTTTCCCACTTTCGGGAACCCATTTCATCTATCCTGGGTTTGAGAGAGATGCTAGAAGGATCCCTACTTCACCTCCACCAACGATTCAATTTCAATTCACAGTTAGTTGGAGTAGGAGGTTGTATGTTGGCCTCCTCCAGTTTCTAGCTGGTTGGAAGCCTCGGTTCAGTGGGGCTCAATTTGACTTGAGATCTGATATCCCTTATAGTGTGGGGAAGCATTTACGACATGAGAGGGCCAGGGAGGCCCATACTATAGTTCATATCACTAGCCAAGAGAGGTGGAGGTTTGGTCGGTAATTATTTCAGCATCTCTAATTTTGCCCAAGGCCATGAAGGCCACATCCGGGGAGAAGAGGACCCTGTTGGTGATCTGGCTATGGCCAAGGGATCCCATCCCATCTACATGACATACTTTGGCAAGGCGGTTCTCCTTGACCTTACCATTGTCCAGATGAAATGACCCAGCAGTGGTCATCCCTTCACCATCACCACAGGATTTGGAGATGGTTACGGAGAGAGGGAAGGGTGGCAACCCAGTTGCACTCATGATCATAGAACCTCCTAGGAGTGTCACCTCAGACAGAGTCAATGATAGCCAGGAGTGTATATCTTCTAGCGAGTACATCCCTCACAGGGTTGATTCTCCAGTAGTAGGGGAGGTCTGGTGCCTCACAGTACACGATGTGGATCCCACCGCCAGTTAACCAAAAGCATTTGTGCCAGTTCTGATAGATCATTCTTTAGATGACATAGTAGCTCACTATTTCATGGAAAATATGGAGATCCTAGGATACAACTGGTTTGATGAGGAGAAGATCAGCTTTGACCCTAATGAAGATGATTTATTGGGAGACTCAGTGGGGGTTTGCATGGTAGATACCAGGGGATCCCTCCTCAGAGAGCATCTGACTATGGAAGGTGTTGAGGACGAGCAGGAAGACACAACCCATTTGATCCAACACCTCCTAGCATAAATAAAGCAAAAGGATGAGAAGATAGATAGGATAGAGAAGAGGCTCGAGGATCTGTTAGCAGCTGTCTTAACATTACAGAATCATGCCTCGGCAGTTCATCCTACCGCAGTTGGACTATCCAACCAGAGTTGGTGTAGGTCTTGGATCCAGCCAAGACTTTACCTCCGACAAAGCAAGGTAGCACCAGCATGTATAGGAAGATAGTGGAAAGTACCTCCATACAGGAGAAAGATATCAAGTCCATGGTTAAGCAGCAGGTGAAGGAAGAATTGGCTCAAGCTCAAGGAGGATCATCAGTTCCAAAGGGTAGACCCTACCCGTAGGAAATTGATATAATCCAATATCCTAAGGGTTTTATGCCACCTTCCTTCAATAGTTTTGATGGCAGTGGAAACTTGAGGTAGCACATCACCCACTTCAGAGCTAGTTATTGCAACGTTGGTGGCAGTGATGCTTTACTTTTTCATCTCTTTGCTAGTAGACAAGCAGGAATAGCTTTTGATTGGTATATTGAACTTCCCAATAGTTTAGTAAAGACTTTTGCTGAGTTGGAGCAACTCTTTATCAAGAGGTTTGCTAGAGCTCAGCAAAGGGTGATTATTGGCGATCTCATTGTAGCACAACAACACCCAGGTAAGTCCCTTGTTTCTCAAATGGCATAACTTGAGTATGAAATGCAAACAACAGCTGTCTGAACTTCATGCATTTAGATTCTTCTGAAGAATATCCATGGCCCGGTTGCCTTCATGCTTAAGGGTTTCACCATCAAAACCTTTGAGAAATTAATCAATAAGGTGGTTAGCTTACAAGGAGAGGCCAAAAAATTACCTTCTCCAGATGTACCGATAAAGCCAAAGTCACAGAAGGTATACGAGAAGAAGCCTAGAGCAGTGATAATTGTGGATAGGGGGAAACAGCCAGCCAGAGAGCAGTTTGAGAGACCTCGCGCTCAGTAGTCGATGCTTCCACCTCCTTTAGCACCATCGAGGTAGCACCCTACCAGTTTCCATAGTAGCCTCCACAGCCTACTCCGTCGCCTCCTTGACCACATCATCAACAGTAGTAGTACACATTCATGTCACCAGGTAGTTATGGTCCACCTACTCTTTTGGATAAACTCAACAAGCCTTATTTTAAGAGGGAGATAATCAGGAAGATATTTAAGAATCTTTTAAAGAAGTTTGATTTTCAGCTACCTGAACCTAGGATCCTGGAGAAAGTGGGCAAAAGCCATGATCCTAACTTTTTCCCCTACCACCATATGTTAGGTCATGTTTTGTAGGATTGCTTCACATTTAAGGACTGGCTTGAACATAGCTTCAAGACCGATGTTGTAGTTATTTTGAAGGAATATCTTGTAGAATAAACATTTAGTTCCATTAGGGTAATCCTTGATGATACTTGTAATTCTTCCAAAATCAAAGAAGGTTGGGATATCTCCTTATCCAAAACCTCAGAAAGGATTGTTCAAAAGATCAAGAAACTTTTCTTGCAGGTACTTGAGTTAGCTCAAACCTCTAACATCAAGGAAGGTTTGCAAGTTGCCAGAGCCAACTCAAGGAAAGGGGAGCTTCGGCGCATGTGCCGGGATAGCCGAAGCCCCACCACCAGACCTCAGTTCATCATTGTAGCTACCACACTTGGTGTACTACTACTTCTACTAGTTCTTCTTCTAGTATACATGATGGATGATGAGGGCATCAAATCCCTCACCCCTCTTACTTTACTAGACTTATACTCTGTACCTCCTATAAAATCCAATAAATTGAAGAATAAAGCTAGCTTAAATTACATCTATGTCACTTCTAATGGGTTGTCTGAATCTATTCCTAATAACTCTTCAAGTATAAACAATAACTATAATAATTCTGATCTTCCTCTTTCTAATTTAGAGTTATATTTTTCTACTTTGAATACTACAGGTTCACCTCTTGAGATAAACTTGGAATCATCCGATTAGTATAGGAGAAGGCTGTGGGAAGTCGGTAAAATCTTTCATTATACCACAGAGATCACCAAGTCCTCCATAGTGGCAAGGTTCTACCTTCTAGGGCAACATCTCAAGATAGAGGGAAACAAGTCATTGGTGCAGAGGATTGAGAAGCCCCTCCACAGATACTTCACCCTTGGATATTGGTGCAGAGGATCGAGAAGCCCCTCCATAGATGCTTTACCCTTGGATATGCTTGTGGAGAATCAGCCCAAGGTGGATTACATTGTCCTCTCTCACCTAATAAAGTTACCATCTAAGCTAAGCATATACAATGCCCTTGTCTTATCCAAGAGAAAGAGATGAGGCTCTCCATCTTGATATATGCTTAGCTCAGTTGACCGCTATTTGTGAGGAGGCACATTATTCCAGAGAAGCTCAGGGGATCACTTTCATAGATGAAGACATTCTTCTAGGGGATATGGAGCATAACCATCCCCTCTACATTATAGTTGACATGGGTAGATTCAGACTTGCTAGAGTTCTCGTCGATCCAGGTGCATCGATGAACATTATGAGTTTAAAGAACTTTGCCTATTTAAGGATCGACATCTCCACACTCCAAGGAGATTGGATGATGTTGAGAGGATTCAATGAACAAGGTGAGCGGGCTTTAAGTTTCATAGTGTTATTTTTAAAGATAGGTAACTGGAAGATTGAAGCCAAGTTTTATATCATTGATTTGAATACTTTATTTACCGCTTTGCTTGGTAGGCCCTGAATACATCAGAACAAGATAATTCCATCCTCCCTCCATCAATCCATTAAGTTCAGGAAGGGCGGGATTAAATACTGTGTTAAAGGAGATGAAAAGATATTTTTAGTAAGAGAGATTGAGATATATGAAGATGTGACCTACTATCTTCCTCAAAACACTCTTTCTCATGAACTTGGACAAAACTCAAATCCAAAAGCAAAAGAAAATGAAGAAAAATAAAAAGAAAAGGCAAAAAAATAGAAAAAAGAAAAGGAAAATCCAAGTGAACAAGAAAGGGGAATTAAAGAAGAAATAGATTCATATATCACATTCCACCCACAGTTCATTCCATCATATAGACATGTGGGTAGAATGACTCAACCTCCACCGGCGAGGTAGAGGCGGAGTTTAGAGGTGGAAGACCCCAGTTGGCCATCAAAACAAAGGTTATAGGTTCATGAGTACCCCGCTATCATGTAGACTTGAAATCCAATTTAGAGGACAAGCCAAATGTGATTAGCATATCATCCAACCCCTCTCAGTGGGTTTCATTGAAGGTGACACTCGAGCCGGACAACGACGAAGATCAGGCCTCCAAACAGAGAAAAGTATTTGAAATAGATGCATGTAAAACTATCAGGCAGCAGTTGGGAACCTTAGCTCTAACCTCATTTTCACCCCCAAAAAGTTGAAGGTTTGGTAGCTAAGGAAGCCCCTAAGTCTTCTAGAAATATGAAACTGAAGAGATTCTTTTTGGGATCATCATCTTCAAGTCCTAAAGTTGATGTAGAACTTGAGGAGGATTCATTTAAAGAATTAATGAAATTACCATTTGATTTTTACTTACCTTGTGTTCATAATCTTATACAAAAAGGCTTTGTCCCTCATACATGGTCCAAGCACTGGTCAAATTATTTTATGAAGTTGTGGAACAATACAAACAGGGAAGCACAATCAAGACTAGTACTAGGATTCGATATAGTGGGTCCAGTCGATGACGATGATTACTGTCTAGTTTTTACCAATCATCTGGAGTCTGATAGGTTCATTTCACACAACACCAACTCTTATGAGGATGTGGGCTTAGAAATCTTAGATGATCCAGATGATCTCCAAATCAAAGATGCACCGCCAAAATTTGAAGAGAAGATCCATTCAAGAATTGATAAACTCAAAGAAATCAACCTCAGGACAGAAGAAAATCCACGCCCGATGTACATCAGTTTGTTGTTTAATGAAGAAGAATCCAATGACTTAGTCAGGCTATTGACTGAGTTTAAGGATTGCTTTGCATAGAGCTATAAAGAGATGCTAAGATTATCTCCTGACGTAGCAGTCCATAAGTTAGTAATAGATCCTAGCACTAACCCTATCAAGCAAGCTCCTAGACCCATACGATTAGAAATCGAACAACAGATCATTTCTGAAGTCAAGAAACTAGTCGATGCTAGTTTCACCAATGAAGAAAAATATCTTACCTAGTTAGCCAGTGCCGTACCAATTAAGAAGAAGAGTGGCCAAATTCACATATGTGTTGATTTTAGGGACTTAAACAAGGCATGCCCTAAGAATGAGTTTGCTCTTCTTATACCAGAATTAATGGTGGACATCGTCCTATCTCACGTAATTTTCTCTTTCATGGATTGGTCATCTGGCTATAACCAAATCAAGATGTCTCCTGAAGATGAAAAAACTACTTTTGAACCGATGTTATAGGGTCATGCCTTTTAGCCTCAAAATGCTACTACCAATGGGCCATGACTCGGATCTTCAATGAACTCATCCATCACCAGGTTGAGTGCTATGTTGATGATCTAGTAGTCAAGAGTAGAGGAAAGGAAGACCATTTCTTTGACTTAAGAGTAGTTTTTGAATGGTTAAGACAATATAACCTTAAAATTAATCCCCTAAAGTGTGCATTCGAAGTAGCTTCAGGAAAATTCCTTGGGCTTGTTGCTCGACACTATGCAATAGAAATAGATCCAGAAAAGATTAAAGTTATCTTAGAAATGCCACCTCCTAAGAGTTTAACTCAACTCAGATCTTTCCAAGGATGGTTGGCGTATCTGAGATGCTTTATTTCCAACCTATCGGGAAGATGCAAGCCATTCTAACACTTATTAAAAAGGACACCAAGTTCAAGTGAGATGATAAGTGCCAGCATGCCTTTGAAAATATCAAACAATATTTAGTCCACCAATTCTAGCAATCCCTATCGTGGGCAGGCCACTCATCCTTTATACTACTATATTGGATGACTCTCTCGGCGCTCTGTTGGGCCAAGCCCATGATGAAAGGAAAAAAGTGCTCTTTTCTATCTGGGTTGTCATATTCCTGGCCCACCTATTAAGAAACATTGCCTAGTTTTGATCTTTTTCTCTTAGAAGCTACACACTTTCTTAAAATGATCTTTAGAACCAATCCACTGCAATACCTCATGACATGGACAACGCTATCTGGACATTTGGCACGTTGGACCATAATTCTCTCATAGTTTGATATCACATTCATACCACTCCGTGCGATAAAAGGACAAGCACTAATGAATTTCTTAGCAGCACACCCACTTCCTGCTAATTCTCCGCTTAGTCACGATATCACTGATGAACAAATCATGAACTTAGGGGAGGTTGACAATCATCGAAGGGAGATGTATTTTGATGGTGCAGCTTCTATTCATAAAGGAAAAGCACCACAATCTTCTCTTCCAGGAAAGGCAGGGGTAGGAATACTTCTCCTAACTCTAGATCACGATGTGATAGGATTCTCATACTATCTTTCCAACCCTTGCACCAAAAATGAAGCTAAGTATGAGGCTTTGATTTCTATTATGGAGTTAGCTATCACAGTCAGTGTTAAGAGCACCAACATCTTTGGGGATTCTCAATTGGTCATCGATCAGATTTTTGGGTCCTACAAGGTTCTCAAACCAAGCCTCATCATTACCACGAGTATACCATGAAGCTGTTGGCCCAAATCCCTGAAGTCACCATCTACAAAGTTCCCTAAGCAAAGAACACTATAGTAGATGTTTTGGCTAAACTTGCGAAAGAATTGGCATGTCCGAAAGATGAGTCCATTCCAATAAGAGTAAAAAATAAACAAGTCCCTATCTTGATGAACTCATCGAGAGACTTTCTCTTGAAGGGGAGGTTTGCCTATAAGGACAACTTGGATGACAACCGTTCATAGACTATTTGAACACCAGCAAAGTACCTCAAGAAAAGTCACAAGCCCATCAGGTGAAACAAAGAGCTCTCTCATATGCTCTCGTTGATGGCACCCTGTACCGCCGATCCTTTAACCACCAGTCAGTCAAAGTAGGAGGTCATATGTCAGCCTCTGTTTAGTTCTATGCCAGGTTTCCAGAGCTTACAGACGATCTGAGTTTGGGGCTCAATTTGATTTGAGATTTGTTATCCCCCGTAGCATGCAGAAGCATCTTCAATAGGAGAGGGCCAGGGAGGCCCATACCTCAGTTCATATCACTAGCCGGGAGGAGATGTGATAGTCTCGAGAGCCTCTGCACTAGTTAATTTTCTTGAACGACGTGCTACCCGCATCAATCATACATATAATAGTATTCCTCACCACACTACCCATCGGGAGAGCTCCTACTGTGAGAGTTGGTGGTGCCTCCACCATCACTGCCACCATCTGTCCATGTTTCAACATCTCCCGGTCCCAGGCCATAAAGGCGCATCTAGGGAAGAGGACCCTGTTGTGATCAGCAGAGAGATCCCATCCCATACACCATCTATTGTAGTGGGGTGAGCTCTCTCGACCTTACACTTGAGTGGTGAAGAAGGAATGATGACCTCAAAGCATAGTGGTCATCTCATCACCACCAGTACATCCTAAGATGGAGATTACAACGAGGGAGAAGGTGACAACCTAATTTCACCTATGATGATAGATCCTAGTGTCACCATCTGAGTTAGTGGCGGTGAGTGTATTTAGCCCTCACATGGTTGATTCTCCACAGACAGGTGCCTCACAGTACTTGATAGTGATCCCACCACCAGTCATCTAAAGCCTTTTGTTCTAGTTTTGATAGATCATTCTTTAGAAAATATAGTAGCTCATTATTTCATGGAGAAGAAAGAGCTCCTAAGATATGACTGGTCTGATGAGAAGAACATTAGCCTTGATCCTAATGAAGATGATTTGTTGGAAGACTCAGCAGGGGTTTGCATGGTATATACCAGGGGATCCCTCCTTAGAGAGCAACAAACTATGGAAGGTGTTGAGGCTGAGTAGGAAGACACAGCCCACTCGACCCAACACCTCTTAACATAGGTAAAGAAGAAAGATGAAAAGATAGATAAGATGGAGAAGATGCTTGAAGATCTATTACCAACTATCTTAGCATTGCAGAAGAAAAGTTCAACTTCCTACCATAGTTGAGACGGCCAAGAGTTGGTGCATGCCTTGGACCCAAAGACTTTACCTCAGTAGAGCAAGGTAACAGCATGTATAGGAAGGTAGTGGATAGATACAATAAAAGATATCAAGTCCATGGTTGAGAGTGAAAGAAGCATTGGCTCAAGCGAGCGAGGATCATCGGTTGGTTCCAAGGTGGGCCCTACCGAGGAATTTGATTAATCAATATCTAAGGGTTTGTCTACCTTCTTTTAAGAGTTTTGATGGTAATGAGAACCCGTAGCATATGCATTTTAGAGCTGGTTATTGCAATGCTGGTGGCGGTGCTTTACTCTTCCATCTCTTATCAGCTTAGCGGGGATAGCTTTTGATTGGTATGCTGAACTTTAATAGTTGTGAAGACTTTTCTTTGAGTTAGCAACTCTTTATCAAGAGGTTTTTTGGAGCTCAACAAAGGGTCATGGCGATCTCATTGTGGCTCAAAAATCTGGTGAGTCCTCATTGATTATATTCTCGGATGGCATAATTTGAGTATGAAATATGAACCACATCTGAATAGCATGCCATTGAGATTCTCTAAGAATATCCATGGCGGTCACCTTCATGCTTAAGGTTTCACCATCAAAACTTTGAGAAATTAATCAACAAGGTGGCTAGCTTGTAAGGAGAAGCCAAATAGTTTCCTTCTCAGGTCTACCAACAAAGCAAAGCCATAGAATATGAGAGAAGCCGAGGCTGATGATAGTGGATAAAGAACGGCCGAGAAGCGGTTTGAGACCTCGTGCTCCACAGCCATTACTTCCACCTCCTCTACCACCATCAAGGCAGCCCTCCATCCTAGCCTCCATGGCCTCTCCTCCTCCCATCATCATCAATAATGGTACACATACCCACGCCTTGGTAGCTATGGTCCACCTACTCTTTTGGATAAACTTAACAAAGCCTTATTCATTTAAGAGGAGGTAATCAGAAGATCTTTAAGAATCTCTTAAAGAAGCAATTTTAGCTACACGAACCTAGGAGAGAAGTGGGCAAAAGCCATGATCTAACTTTTTACCACCATATGCTTGGGTCATGTTTTGGAAGATTGCTTCACATTTAAGGACTAGCTTGAACATAGCTTCAAGATCGATGTTATAGTTATCCTGAAGGAATACCTTATGGAACAACCATCCAGTTCCATTAGGGTAATCCTTGGGGATACTTGCGATCCTTCCAAAACCAAAGAAGGTTGGGATATCTCCTCATCCAAAACCTCTAAAAGATTGTTCAAAAAGTTAAGAAACTTTCCTTGCAGGTGCTTGAGTCAGCTCAAACCTCCAACATCAAGGAAGGTTTGCAAGTTTCTAGAGCCAACTCAAGGAAAGGGGGAGCTCAGTAGTAGTAGCAACAACATGTGCCAACCCGAGATAGCCCAATAGTGCAACCACCGTCCAGACCTCAGTCCATTGGCTACCACATCAGCATTCTACTACTTTAGCTAGTTCTTCTTCATCTAGTAGATATCTTATATCTCAGATGAGGGCATCAAAACCCTCACCCCTCTTACTTTACTTGATTTCTACTTTATACCTCCTATCAAATTAATAAATTGAAGAATAAAGCTAGCTTGAACTACATTTACACTTCTAATGCATTATCTGGATCTATTCTTAATAACTCTTCAAGTCTAAACAACAACTATAATAATTGATCTTCCTCTTCGATTTAGTTGGATTTTTTACTCACGAATACTACTCTCTTGAGATAGACTTGGAATCATCCGATTCGAGGGTCCCATAGAGAAGGCTGTAGGTGAGCATGTGTGGGTAGAACCTTCCATTACCACAAGAGATCACCAAGTCAACCTCCATAGTGGCAAGGTTCTACCTCTAGGGCAGCACCTCAAGATGAGGAAACAAGTCATTGGTTTTAGGGATCAAGCCCCTCCAGGATGCTCCACCCTTGGATATGCTTGTGGAGGATCAACCCAAGGTGGACTACAATGTCCTTTCTCACTAAGAAAGTTGTCATCTAAGCTAAGCATATGATGCCCTTGTCTTATCAAAGAGATGAGGGAATCATTAATCAAGGCTCTCCTTGATCGAGATATGCTTAGCTTCGCTATTGGTGAGGAGGCACATTATTTTAGAAGCTCAGGGATCACTTTCACGATGAAGACCTTCTTGGGGACATGGCACAACCATCCCTCTACATTACAGTTGACATGGGTAGATTTAGACTTGCCAGAGTTATCGTCGATCCAGGTGCATCGATAAATATTATGTCTAATGACACTTGCCTATTTGAGGATCGACATCTCCACACTCTGAAGAGATCGAATGATGTTGAGAGGATTCAATGAACAAGGCAAGAGGGCTTTAGGTTCCATAGTGTTACCTTTGGAGATAAGTAACTGGAAGACAGAAGCCAAGTTTTATATCATTGATTTGAATACTTCATTCACTACTTTTCTTGGTAGGCCTTTGATACATCAACAATATGATTCCATCCTCCCTCCATCAGTGCATCAAGTTTAGGAAGGATGGGATTGAATACTATGTCAAAGGAGATGAAAAGCCATTTTTAGTTAGAGAGGTTGAGATATATGAGGATGTGACCTACTATCTTCCTCAAAACACCCTTTCTCATGAACTTGGACAAAAATTCAAATTCAAAAGAAAAGAAAAGAAAAGAAAATGAAAATCCAAGTGAACAAGAAAGGAAATTGAAGAAGAAATAGACATATCACATTCCACCCACGGTTCATTCCATCATATGGACATGTGGGTAGGATGACTCAACCTCCACCGGTGGAGGCGAGAAATGGGGAGTTCAGGTGGAAGACCCCTGGGCCAACAGGGGTTATGTTCCAGTTCATAGGAGTGCTTCTACTATTCACATAGACTTGGAATCCAGTTCGTAGGATGAGTCTAATGTGATTAACATACCAACCAACTCCTCTCACCGGGTTTCACTGAAGGTGACACTTGAGCGGACAATGATGAAGACAGCCTCATAAAGCAAAGTATTCAAATCAAGATGTATGTAAAACTATGGCGGTTAGGAACCTTAGCTCTAACTTTCATCTCAAAAGTTGAAGGTTTAGTAGTTAAGAAAAAGTCTTCAGATATGAAGTGAAGAGATTCTTTTGGGATCATCCTCCTCAAGTCACGAGTTGATGTAGAACTTGAGGGATAATTCATAAAAAAATTAATGGAATTACCTTTGACTTTTACTCACCTTGTGTTCATAATCTTATAGAAGGTTTGATTCCTCATACATGGTCAGTGAGTATTTTTTGGAATATAGGGAAGCATATCAAGATCGAGGACTAGGATGATAGTGGGTCCAGTCGATGATGATGATTACTTGAGTTGTTACAACCATTTGGAGTCGATAGGTTCTTTTCACAACACCAACTCTTATGAGAATGTGTGTTTAGAAATCTCGATGATCCAGATGATCTCCAAATCAAAGATGCACCCAAAATTTGAAGAGGAGATCCATTCAATAATTGACAAGCTTAAAGAAATCAACCTGGGGAAGAAAATCCATGCTCGACATACATCGGTTCATTCTTGAATGAAGAAGAAACCAATGACTTAGTTAGGCTATTGGTGAGTTTAAAGGACTACTTTGCATGGAGTTATGAAGAGATGCGATTATCTCCGTAGCGGTCCATAAACTAGCAATAGATCCTAGTGCTAACCTATCAAGGAAGCTCCTAGATGCATGCGATTAGAAATTGAACAACATGGAAGTCAAGAAATTGATCGATGTTGGTTTCATCGAGGAAGAAAAATATCCTACAGTTGGTGTCATCTAGTTAAGAAGAAGAATGGCCAAATTCACATATGTGTTGGACTTAAATAAGGCATGTCTAAGGATGAGTTTCCTCTTCCTATACCAGAATTAATGGTGGACATCACCTCATCTCATGCAATTTTCTCTTTCGTGGATGGGTCATCTGGCTATAATCAAATCAAGATGGCCCAGATGAAAGAAACACTACTTTTTTGAACCGATCGAAATATTATTATAGGGTCATGCCTTTTCGGCCTTAAAATATTGGTGCTACATACCAGCCATGACTCAGATCTTCAATGAACTCATCCATCATCGTTGAGTGCTATGTTGATGATCTAGTAGTCAAGAGCGAGAAAAGGAAGACCATCTCTTTGACTTGAGAGTAGTTTTTTGAATGGTTAAGATAATATAACCTCAAAATGAATCCAAGTGTGCATTCGGAGTAGCTTCAAGAAAATTCCTTGGTTTGTTGTCGACACCAGGGAATAGAAATAGATCTAGAAAAGATCAAAGCTATCTTAGAAATGCCACCTCTAAGAGTTTAACTCAACTCAGATCTTTCCAAGGATGGTTGGCATATCTAAGATGCTTTATTTCCAACCTATCGAGGAGATGCAAGCCATTCTCAGCACTTGTCAAAAAGGATGCCAAGTTCAAGTGGGATGACAAGTGTCAACATGCCTTTGAAGATATCAAGCAGTATTTGGTGAAGCTGCCAGTTCTAGCACTATCCCAGGCAGGCCACTCATCCTCTACACATCTACATTGGATGACTCTCTCGGTGCTCTATTGGCCCAAGCCAACAATGAAGGGAAGGAGAGCTCTCTACTACCTCAATCATCATCTAATTCTTGCTGAAGCAAACTATCCACCTATTGAGAAAAATTTCCTAGCTTTAATCTTTGCCTCTCAAAAGCTATGACACTATATGCTTTCACATAAGGTGAACTTGATTTTCAGAACCAATCCACTATAGTACCTTATGACACGACTAATGCTATCAGAATGTTTGGCACGATGGTCCACGATTCTCTTGTAGTTTGATATCACATTCATACCCCTCTGTGCGATAAAAGGACAAGCACTAGCGAATTTCTTAGCAACCCACTTCTCTTGATTCTTGATGATCTCCGATGAACAAATCATGAACTTAGAGGTTGACAACCAGATGGGAGATGTATTTTGATGGTGCGCTTCTTTTCATAAAGGAAGCACCATGATACTCTTCCGGAAAGGTAGGGGTAGGAATAGTTCTCTAACTCCTGATGTGATGAGATTCTCATACTATCTTTCCAACACCACAATGAAGGTATGAGGCTTTGATTGCTATGTGAGTTAGCCATCATAATGTTATTAAGAGCATCAACATCTTTGGAGATTCTTTTGGTCATCAACAGATTGGGGTCCTACAAGGTTCTCAAACCCAAGCTTCATCATTACCATGAGTATACCATGAAGCTGTTGGCCCAAGAAGTCACCATCTACAAGGTTCCCCGGCGAACGATAGAGATGCTTTGGCCAAACTTGCTAAAGAATTGGCATGTCCAGAAGATGAGACCATTCCAATAAGAGTCCAAAATAGATAAGTCATATCCCTTATTGATGCTGAACTCATCGAGAGACATTTTCTTGAAGGGGAGGTTACCGTTGCCTTTAAGGATAAGGAGCTGGATTAGAGGTAATCAGTCATAGGCTATTTAAACAATGGCAAACAACCTCAAGAAAATTTATAAACCCATCAAGTGAAATAGAGAGCTCTTTCCTATGCTCTTATAGATGGCACCTTGTATCGACGGTCCTTTGATCAAATGTGGTTACATTATTTAGATAGACATGAAGCTCATGGCATTATGTAGGGTACATTCGTCTATGTGGAGTGCATTCTGTCAGATGAAGATGAAGATCAAGAGACTAGGACTACTGGCCTTTGATGATTACGCATGGATGTAGCTAGGAGATGCCATCGTTAGAGGTGTGGTCTACATCAACCACCAACATTCTACACCCTACATTGGCCTCATGGCATTTGAGTGTTGGGGTACCATGGGTCGATTGATCCTCCTTCTTCCAAGGGTCATCGGTTCATCTTTGCCATGACTACTTTTCCAAGTGGTAGGCAATCCCACTCGAGAGGTCACAACTCAAGCATGTGCTTCAATTTTTGAACCATATCATATATAGGTTTGTGCCTCGATGAATTATATCAAAATGGTACATTCAAAGCACCAAGATCAAGCTTAAGCAGAACACGATATCGATTGGAGATACTCCACCATCTACTACCCTAGAGCAAATGGCTTAACAGAAGCATTCAACAAAACTCTCATCCAAATACTAAAGAAAACTCTTGATGATAATAAGTTAAAGTGGAATGAGCAGTAGGTTGAAGTCTTGTGGGCCTACCACACCATATACCGAACTCCAACTCAATCTACCCATTTTCTTAGTGTATGGGTCTGAAGCCGTTCTACCTTTAGAAGTTCAACTCCCATCACTAAGGATAGCATTGGGTAACAAGATCACTATAGAGCAGAATGCAAAGTTGTGATTAGAAGAGCTCAAAGGTTTGGAGGAGAGCCTATGGGCATGCAGAACCTCAGTTGGGCCAAAATGATTCAAGCTCACAACAAGTTGGTTCGCTAGGTCTTTCAGTAGGAGAACTTGTGTTAGTCTAAGGAGACCAATTGTTGCCCGTCAAAAGATGGGAGGCAAGTTTGAACCCACTTGGGAAGGCCCTATGTCATAGAGAAGGCCTACCAAGAGGATCTTATCAGCTTATTGATTGTAAAGGGGAACACCCGATGCTTCCAATTAATGGGCTCTATTTGAAGAAATATTACCCATAAAAATCATGTTTGAAAATAATTCTATCAATCAATAAAAATCTGATTTCATTTCATCAAAATCTTCTCTCTTTTCAAAGCATTGTTTGCTTGTCTTATGAATCCGCCATGATGTGTTTAGGGTAGGTGTAAGAGTCCCCCAACGGCATCTTATCCCTCTTTCACAACACAAACACAATCAAACACATTTCTCGATGCATTAGAATAGGTGTGAGAGAACCCAAGAGGCATCCTATTTCGATTAGCACAACTGGGTTAGGTGTAAGAGAACCTGAGCGTCATCTTTTCTTGGTGGGAATCATATTTTCCACCCGTAGTAGCATTTCATCAAAATCCCCAAGTGTATTTAAAATAGGTGTGAGATAACCCAGGAGGAGTCCTATTCCCTTTAACACAAGCATAAAAATAAACACATATCTTTTGTCTGGAGCTACTTTGATGTAGGAGCAATGCTCCTGTGGCACTCACTCATTAGTTGCTCTAGGTCGGGTTTACATGCTACCTCGCTAGTATGTCACCCCACTGGTCATTTATTGGAGGATGTGAGTCCCCACACTTTCTTTCAAACTTGATTATTGTAAACCAATGAGCACCTTGTTAGTATGGTAGACTTTAGCACCCATCTAGTAAGCTACCTCATGTTGATTTTGTTTAAGAAGATGTGAGTCCCCATGCTTTCTTCTTGAACTAATCATCATGATCTAACTAGGTCAAGTATATTTGAGGTTTAAGTCCCCAGGCTCCTTTTCTTGACTACATTTGAGTGATATAAGTCCTGTGGCATTTCGAGAGTCATCTAGGTCGGATCTGTGAAAGATAGGCTATCCCAGCAATCAGTTTCGCTATAGGAGGATGTGAGTCCCGAGCTTTCTTCTAGACTGATTATTACAAACTGATGGGCACCTTAGGATGGTTGATGTTGATTATGTTGTGATGACTCACCGGTGGATACACCACTCTTGGCGATGTGAGTCCCACTTCTCCTTGAGTTGGCCATTAAATACCTATTTGATATATGACTAGCCATGTCATCTTCTCAGGTTTTGGATTAAGCCTTGGCCCCTCTCCCTCGAATTCTATTTGGATCGCTCCTTAACCCCATTTTAGACACTAGTTACTCTTGGATTGGGGTCCCCTTTAGTAGCCACCCACATTGGTTGGAGAATTTGTTCATGGATGCATTCTCCCTTGGTTTTAGTAAATCTGAGATAGGTCTAGGCAGATATAAGCTCCTTCTCAGTTTGATCCCTCACCAATGGTCCAGTTAAAATAAACTAAACAAAAAAAAAAAATATTCTGTATGGATTAGAATTCAAGCCCCAAAGGGCCCCTTTTCCCAAGCATCTATCTTTAGGGTGTGGAGAACTCCCTATATTGCGACTACAGTTGAGATAAATCCCAGGTGATACTCACTCCAGAGTCACTCTTAGGTCGTTTCTATTTTCCATAAGCGGGTTACCTCCATTCGCTTTGGAAGATGTAAGATTATGATGCATTCTTTCTAGCATGATCATGGCGATGGGCAGCCCTAGGTTGATTTGTTGCCCAAAGTAATCACCCAGTGGTCTTTGTAGTGGAAGATGTGAGTCCCAGCTTTCTTCCCTTGAATTGATCATTACAAACCAAAGGCACTCCTTTGGTGGATAGTTCTCCCATGGAAGCTACTCCCTTTGGTTCAAAATGAGATAGGTCTAATATAAGCTCTTCTCAGTGTGATCCATCACCAATATCCATCAAAATAAACTAAAATTGAAAATAATCTTTGACTATCTTTGAGCTGATTTAAGTCCCCACCATTCACTCAATAGTCGACCCTTGGGTTCAATTTGTTGCCTACCAAATCACTAGTGGTTCTTGTTTTGGAAGATGTGAGTCCCCATGCTTTCTTCCTAACTTGACCGTTGCACCAAAGGCATCCCTTTGGTTGGATAGTCCTGTATGGTTGGTAGACTACTCCCTTTTATTGGTAAATCTGAGTTAAGCCTAGGCCTCCATGGCCCCTACTTAGTGCAGTCCATCACAAACTGATGGGACCCATCAAAATAAACAAATCTAAAAATAAAATTAATCTAGACTATCTTTGAGTTGATCTAAGTCCCCTTAGAGAAATTCACTCATTAGTTAGCCCTAGGTTGGGTTCGGTCCGTTGCCTTGCCAATGGGTTATCCCAGTAACTAGTCCTTACTTTGGAGGATGTAAGTTTACTATACTTTCTTTCTAGTATTGCTGTTGCACATCAAAAGGCATCCCTTTGGTCGGTTAGTCCTACTATGTGGTTAGTAGACTATCCCTTTGGATTGGTTAATTTGAGTTAGGTCTAGGCCTCCATGGCTCTTACTCAATACGATCCATTGCAAACCAACATGGTCCATTTCAAAATCCAAAATTAAAAATTTGAAACAAATTCAAACTTCCTCCCTCAGTAGAGTGAAATAATTAAAACACAAAATAATCAATCAATCCAAATCAAAATCTTTTGCTTCTCCTCAGTGAGATGCAAGTCTTTCTAGTTCCCAAGTGGACTTAGAATTCTAATCCCTCAACAAATTTCACAACCTTTCTTCCCTTGTGGATGGCTTGAACTTCCCTCTGGAAGTTCACTTGTCTATCCCTGGAGTCAAAATAAACACAATTAAATTAAATTGAATCATTTCTCTCCCTGAGACTTAATCAAACCTCTCATCCCTTATGACTTGAACTGTTTAGTGGAAGGTTCACATACTCTATAGTGGATTCCTCCTTCTCTCTTATGTCTTTGACATAAGTAGAGTCATTACTAAACTCTGATTCTTCTACACCTTGGGTTAGGAGTACCATTAGTGCTTGTGATCTGTGTTGTTGATCATTTTGGTCACACCAATGTGTTCCTTGTTCACCACACCTGTCCCTTTGTTGACCTCATTTTAGGATGAGCTCTCAACCTCCATCTTAGACATAGGACTTCTCTTGACTTTAAGAGTTCCTTAGTCTTGACACATCTAGTGATTAGGTGGACACTCAACCTAGCCCTAGAGACTTAGAAGAGTTAGCCATAGGAATAGGTCATGCCTTAGGTGTTAAAAATTTGCCTACCCTAGCTTGAACCAAATTCTCACTTCCTTCCTTCAAGTCAAATTTAAATTCAACTTATGATTTTCTCCAAACTTAAATCAATTCCAAATGATTGAAATCCATGATCAATTCCAAATGATTGCATGATTGAAATTCCAAGTTCAAAATATTTCTAAGTCCTTTGATTCCCTCTTTAAGGACTTAGCCTAAATCAAATCTAAATCAATTCAAATTCATGAAATTTTCTCACATTTATATTCTCATTTATATTCACATATATAAATGAAATATAAATTCAAATCAATCAAATAAATTCCAAATTTAAATCCAAATCAAAATCTTTCTAAGTCCTTTGATTCCCTCTTAAGGACTTAGCTAAATCAAGTTCAAATCACTTCAAATTCATGAAATTTTCTCATAACCCATTTATATTTTCATTTATATTCACATATATAAATGAAATATAAATTCAAAACCAAAATAACTCCAAAATCAAACTCAAATTCAATCAAATCAAAAGCCTTTCGTCAAATCTTGAACTTAGCCAAATCAATCTCAAATCAAAACTCTTGATTTTTTCATGATTCAATCAATCTCAATCATGTCAAATATAAACATAAATATCACCTTACCAAAACTCAATTCAAATCAAACCAAAGTCAAACTTGTTCACCCTTTTGAACTTGAAATTGTCAATGAATCAAAACCCATTTGACTTCAAACCACTTGCAAATGGATTTATATTTCAATCATAAGTCCATATGTAAGTTCAATCAAACTCAAATCAAGCTTTGACCAAGCCATTTGACCACTTAGGCTCACTTAACCCAAAGTGACCTAAAGTTCTTATGAGCAAATTCTAATCCTAACCAAATTGGATTGAACTAAGCCCATCTAAGCCTCACATTATGAACACAATCATCATGAATGATCAATCACTCAAATTGGGTCAAACCAAGTCAAACTAAGGGTTGACCAAGTCAACACTTAAAAAAATGAACCAAACTAGTGAAAATCCACCATAGGCCAAATTGATTAAACCATTGATCAAACTCATTCATGATCAATGTTTGAACTTGACCAAGTCAACATTTGAGCTAACCTAGCCAATTGGCCAACTTGGTTGACCCAACTTGACCTAAAAGTCAAAATGTCAAAACTTGATCTAAGCCAAATTGATTGAAACCAATGGGTCAAGTTCATTCCAAAATGATTGTTGAACTTGACCAAAACCTCAATTGGCCAATTGACCTAACCTAGCAATTGACCATGAACTGACTTGACTAAAAGGTCAAATTGAGCCAAACTCAAATATAAACCAAATTGATTGGAAACAAAGATACCAATCCATTTCATATGACCAACCAAACATAAACCAACCCATGACCTAACCCAAATGGGTCAAATGGGTCAATTTGGTCAACTAAGTATGAACTCAATTGAACCAAAACTAAGTATAAACTAAATTAAATCAAACCAAAGCCACCAAACTTTTCAAATGGTCATATGAACTTGACCCTTGGTTTGACCCAATTTGACAATTGGTCAACTTGACCCAAGTTGACCCATTTTGACCTAAATGGGTCAACATGAGCCAAATCATATCAAATTAACTCCAAATTCATGAAACTTGGCCCCATTTTCAATCATACTAAACATATTCAAATTGAAACCCAAGTTAAATGACCATTTTACCCTAGGCCATAGGGTAAATTTTGGCCAAATTCACTTGGAATTTGGTCAAATCCTCTTCATGACCACTTGACACCCTCTTGGTGGAGTGGACACTAGTGAATGGTGTACCCAATGGGTTTGGTCAGCCAACCAAGGCTAAAACCACCACTTGCATGAAATTAATCATGGAATCCCTCCCTCTTGATTAAGCACATGGGGAGCTCCACTTCACCAATCAAGGACACATAGCTAACAAACCCATGGAATGAGCAATTGATCAAATGGCAAGATCCTTCTACATCGATTCTCTGGGGAGATATACTCCCCTAATTTCCAATTCATTTCATCATCTCCAATTTGATTGAACAGGAAGCTAGAGAGCCATTTCCAAGTGATCCCAAGCTTCCTGAGTGAAATCCATTTCCATTTCTTAATTTTTATAGACTAAAATAGGGAGCTCACTTGAAATCCATCTCACTCATACTCAACTCAACCAATTCCTCCTTCAAGCACCCTGAGGATCAGACTCTCCAAGCCTCTTCCAAGCTCCAAAGGCAAGGAGGTGCTACTTCAAGACCAGCTCAAGTGAAGGTGAAGTTGGCCTCTAGAAGATCCATCAATTTCAAGGCTCAAAACTTCAAAAAAGCTTCATCTCCACTAGAAAAGCTCTCAGGAATCGAGCACGGTGATAGCCTGAGGTAAGCCATGAAATGAGCTTAATTTAGCCATATGTGGTCCTTTGTGAAAAAGTTTCACCCATGAAATTATCATTGGATGTGATCTTCCTTGCATGGATGATGGTGTGGGTAATTTTGGGTTCAATCAGCTCAATCAGCTCAATCTTCCATGGATGGGCGGCTCCCCTTCCGTGGGAAAATAGGAATCATGGGTTGTCCATCCGCATGTTTTGGATGGGCGGCCATGATTAATCTATGTAGATTCGCCATTTTAATCCTTTAATATTGTGGGTTTAATCTCAGGCATTTGATCCTTGATCGGATGAATGGAGAGGCAGCATTGCGATCGCCTATGATGTGACTACTTAAATAGCCCTCCCATCACACCACATGGAAAGCATGCGCGTTAGCCTCCGTGGCACGATGGGATTATATATAATTAGGATTAAATTACTAATTAATCATGAAAACTTCAAATATTCATATCTAAGTGTAGAAAATCAAAAAAATATGAAATAAATTGCATATGAAAGATAATTAAATGTAGAATATTATAAAATTAATTTATGGATTTTTTAAATAGTGTTATTTTCTAATTTTGGGTTTTATTAGAATGTAATTTTAATTACTCTAATTATTCCATTAATTAATCTCAAACTTCTGTGTATTTGGGGATGACTTACCTCCCTAATTTTCTTGGGATTTATTAATATTTTTAATTAAAGTAATTGTTAATCATTCTTAATTACTCTCTAATATAATTAAGCTAATTAATGTAATGTGGTTTAATCCCAGATTGAGTTAATTAAGTTTGTTTAAAATGAATATGAGGTTTAGGAATAATTTTGGGATATTTTCCTTAAGCTATTCCTAAACCCCTTTTCTTAATTAATCCAAATTCAATTAGGGTTAATCACTAATTACTTAATTTGATAAAATTCTAAAACTTCTTAATTAATTCATCTTGGGTAGATGCTTAGGTGTTCAATAACTAAGTACATTAAAATAAAATCAACTCACATGTGTGAGGAAGGTTATGAAATTTAAATTAAACCCAAGCAATTAATCATTAATCATGAGCCAAATTGCAGGCCCTTTTCTTCTAGGTGCATTGATTTAAATTCCTTGTGTGATTTTATGTCATATCATTGGCTCATAATTATTTGATTAAATATGCTAAGGTGGTAGGTAAGGGGTAATTAACACTTCATTAACCTAATCAAAATATAAAATCATCTAATCATCTAAATTAAACTAAAATGTCATACATATGGGGAATGGGTTAGGACCAACAAACATTCTTTCACATTTTAAATCAAACATAAAACAAATTCAAATAAAAAATTCATTAAAACAAACTTTGATTCACTTTAAACTTTCTTATTTCATAGGATTGTCTTTAAAATTAATTAGGGTGAATGTTTTATTTACTTTCATCACTTTAATTTCTTTCTAGCATGATAAATGTGTATGTCATATAAAATTCATGCATTCATATCTTTTAAAATCAAATTAAAATGAAAATTTTCTTTATGTCAAATTGCATGTTTTGGCTAAAGTAGAAATATGAATGGCTATTATCACTATTAAATTCAAATTATTTTAAAACTATAAATCAAATATCAAACTAAGGTATGCTACTTATATTTTATTTATAAGCATGATATAAAGATGTGTCTTATGTTTGCTTCCTTCTTTCCTCTTAACATGGATTTGAATAAGATTTGGAAAGTGTATAGTTCTTTTAAAAGAACATAACACTTGTTCAAAAGCTATTCTTATCCTCTTCCATGTTATAACTTAAGAAGGATCTTTACATTTACACATATAAATTTCCTAAATAAAAACAAATAAACATAAACTTTGCATCTTTCTTTCTCCATTTATTTATTTTGTACAAGCATGTATTTAAGAAAGTGGTATATTAGTTTGGACAACCAGTTAGGGCTTTAAGTAGCCTAAGTAGGTCTTGTACCTTACACCTACTAATGTGCATACTCACTTATGCCTTATACATACACATGTGCATATGAAAAGGATAAAGATACCCTTTTTTTACTTAATGAAAATCATCATAAAATTCAATTTTTTAAAATAACATTTCTTAGCATTCATCATAGTGTGCTAAACATTTTCATTATGTGTATATATATGCTTAGGATTCATTCATATGCATGTTATACATGTTGGAAAGAAATGAAGTGATGTGTTTTGTGATATTAATTACTTAATCTTAAAATGCCTTTCTTTTGAATAGGTTTGTTTAGGAAAATCTAAACTTAGGATTAATTAAAACACATAATAAAATATTCACTAAACAAAATCAAATATGAATCCATTTTAGAAATTACTTAAGGTAGGAAGGAAGAGAAGTTCTCTTCTCTCTTTATAACTTAGTAATTGTAGGATTCAAAAAAATAAATCACCAAATAAAATCAAAATAAACTAAACACTTAAATGGAACCACCCATCTAAGTTGAACATCTTCACACTTAGAAAATCTAACCTTAAAGCCATAGTTAAGCATACCACACAAACCTTTTAAAGCACACACATTAGACTAAGTCACCATTTCTAGCTTTAGGTTAGGGTGGTGCATGGTTTGATGTTTGCTTTTATTTTTGTGATATTCTAGTTTGGATGTTAGGGTGTATGTGTATAGAATGAATGGTAGGATGATTTAGTCTAATCATTATCTTTTGTAGGGGATTGTGCTTAGTCTGTAATAATAAAATATAAATACTTTTATTGTGCGGTGCTTATAATAATCAATAGGCCGGTGGACTTGGTTACCATGTGTGGGGTGCTAAGTCCAATATACATGCTTGATTGTATGGTTTGTTTAGCTAATCTATTTTTTGGGTGTTAGTTAGATTTACTTTTCCTTTTCATGTATTTTTATAATTAGGATTTTTGGAATGATTATGGGGATTAGGATGAGCATTGGTCATAAGATCTCATATTATGTACTATGTGAAGCCTTTGGCTTCCAACCATCCAAGAAAAGAACCAAAAGAAGAAAGAAGAAGAATAAGAAGATAAGAAAGAAGAAAGAAGAAATGAAGACCCCATAACATGAATTTACTTGATTGTAATTAATTCATTTATAATCGGGTTGTATAAGGGTAGAGCTTCTTTGTTTTTCAAGTTTGTCTGGTTGACCAAATAACCTTTTATTCTTTTGCTGCTTTATAAAATGTTTGATGTTTTGTTTAGCTTGTGCATTAAGATGCATGTTTTTTGTAGTTTCTTCCTTGCTTTATGTATGGCTGATGATGATTAGGCTCTTAGGAAAAATAAATCTTCTACCAAATTAATCAATTGAAAATAAAATAAAATAACTCATATAACCTCATAAAGTTTAGGCTAAAATCAAGATAAAAGAATTAGTAACCCACGGATGTGTTCTTTTCTAACATCATGCATAAAAGCATATTATTTCACTCTTGATTGGAGGGCTTCCACCTTTTGCAGAAGAACACCTTTGAGAGCCATGGTGGAAACACACCTCCTTATATCGATTTTGGCCATAATCTTATTTCTCATGCATTAGGCATATGAATCCTATAGTCAAATGATTGTCCAAAATAAAATATAAAATATGTGAAAATTTTATTAGATTTAATTCATTTTATGTCCTTACATGATCTAGTCTCTTTAGGTGTGTTTGGGACTTAGTCTCTTTCTAAATAAATAACAACCTTGCTATCTTGCATAAACATAAGACTTGGTACATGAATTTAAAATAGTAGGAGTTAGTTGGCACCACCCAGTGTTGTAAGTCCAATATCGGTGGTTTATCCTCTCTCTTTGGAGGTAAACCAAATACCCATTTTCACCTTATGTCGCTTTTGGCCCAAAATCTCCTAGATTTAGTTAGGTTGCTTCTCTTTGCTATGAGTATAAATCCTTACCTCTTAGGCATTTCCATAGTCTTGTACCATGGAATTGTAAGCCCTAGCATTTTAATAAAAATTGAGCTCAAATAAATTAATTCAATTTCAAAAAAATAAAGCCAATAGGTTTTGGGATGCTTTGCTTGGGCTTTCTAGTATCTTAAACATCCTACTTATTTTCATTTGGTTTGATAAGAACTCTCCTCTGATTGATCCCACTTGACTTCAAATAAACCAATTGGTTGATTGTCCTACCTTTTGAAATCTTTAGAGGCAATGATCATTTTATGTCGAGTATTCTAAGAATCTCATTCCTTGGGATGTAATTAATGGAGGCTTGCCTCCATAAGAACAATGAAAATTTAAAATAAATCCTACTTTACTTTTCATATAAAGTAGGGAAGAATCTCACATATCTGAGACCCATTATCTTAGTTTTTGAGGTGATTAGGTCAATTGTAGGGTGGTGACTTCTATCTTTTGAGATAGTACACCTCCCCTCAATGTCGTACCCAATCACCCTAATAAGAACATCTACATCTACATGGTGTCCAAATGCAAAGTGTATATTTCTATCTTCATTTTTTCCACATAGATTGAAAATGGAAGTATACACTTAGAAATTAAATATTTCACCACAAATTTTTTTGGCAACTCCGGCCAAGTATCGATAGTGGGTTTGTACTTTTGTATGAATCCAAGATTATCTTTATTTTTGTTGGCACTTATCTTATTTTATCCTTAAGTTAAGCTAGCCAACATCTTTAGGTTTTAGGACCTCACCCCATGTTGGTCTTAAAAATTAATTCAAGGGTGAAAATAAAAGTTTAATAAAAAATAATTAATTAAAGACTTTCTCCTTACCATTTTTATGGTGAGGAAAGGTTCATTCTAAAATAATAAATACAAAATAAATCCTTTATAAAAATCTTGCTTTTCAAAAAGTACTCTTTCAAAATGCACAAAATAAAATGTTTTGCATAAAAATTTTCCTGAATCACCTTCATCTAACAATCTTCATGATTGTTATATGTAGGATCATCTTTACAAAAATAAGATTCCAACAATCACATTTTCTAAAAGCACAATTGAACTTCTTTACTTAATTCATTTTGATGAAGACTTCATTTTTAAAAATAAAATTCTAACAAATCATGTTTTCAACAGCATAAAATTTGAATATGGGCCTTTCCATTCAGTACAACCAAATGTGTTGGATGGATGTTACATCTTCAAGCAAAATCACAACTTTGAATTTCACTAAAGACACATTCTACATGTGTTTTAATACATTTCAAAATGCACATATGAAACCTCTCCATTATACCATATTTATTGAATGGAGGTTTCAAAGAAAAATTAAAAATAAAATTTTAAAATGCACAGAAACTTCTCCATTCAATATGTTTATTTATTGAATTTTCATTCAATCAAAATAAATTTTCAAAAAGCATATGAATATCTCATTCATATGAAATATATTGAATGAAATTTCATTCAAATAAAATAACATTATTGAAATGCCCAACATATTCCATATATGATTATATTATTTCCTCTTTCAAAAAGCAAAAATCACACATAAAATACATCTTTGAAAAATGAAACATTGATTTATCTTACATACCCAAATTTGTTTAAAGAAATCTCATCAAAATCAACAAAAC
Organism: Cymbidium sinense; assembly: GCA_021442155.1. Classification (NCBI taxonomy): domain Eukaryota; kingdom Viridiplantae; phylum Streptophyta; class Magnoliopsida; order Asparagales; family Orchidaceae; genus Cymbidium; species Cymbidium sinense. The sequence continues at coordinate 13,139,047 of CM038224.1, read as the reverse complement.
AAATTTTTAAAACATATTTGGAACTTCATTCTAATACCACATTTGCTAAAATGAAGTTTCCCTATTCAAAACATAAAAGAAACACTTTTGGAACTTCATTCTTTAGCATACCATATTTGCTAAAGTGAAGTCTCCATTTTTAAAATAAAATTAGAACACAAAAAATTAAAACACATTTTGGAATTTCATTTAGCATACTCAAATTTGCTAAGTGAAATTTTCATTTCACTAAATTAAGGAAATACATTGGAACTTCATTTTTTTAGCATACCATATTTGCTAAAGTGAAGTCTCCATTTTAAAATCAAATCAAAATAAAAAGAAACACATTAGGACTCCCTTAGAAAACTTAAATTTTCTATCCTATAAAAATAAATCCAAAATAAAAGAAATGAGGATTTTCTTAGCATACTCAAATTTGCTAAGAATCCTATTTTCAAAAAAATTTCCAAAAATAAAACACACTTGGATTTCCTCATTTAGCATACCCAAATTTGCTAAATGAGAATTCCAATTTTCTTTTCAAATCACAAATGATTCACAAAACAAAGAAAACCAAGAAACAAGAAGAAGAAATTATTTTCAAACATCTCACTTAGCATACCCAAATTTGCTAAGTGAGTAAATTCCAAAAATCACAAATCCAAAACAAAAGCAAATTGATCCTTTACTTTAACATACCCAAATTTGTTAAATAAATGGTCCTAAAAATCAAAATCAAAACTCAAATATGAACCTATGGAAGCATCTCTTCAAAAATATTTGAACCCATTTTTAACATATCCAAATTTGTTGAAAGTGGATTATATATCCAAAAAATTCTTCTTTCCAATAAAATCTCAAAATCTATTCTAAATCTTTTGAGCTCAACTTAACATTTTCAAAATGTTGAGTATGGGTTCAAATTCTAAATTCTAAATTCTAAATCAATAGGAATCTGATTCAAGTTATTTTCAACATTGCAGACTTTCATTTAGTGCTAGTGTCAGTGATAGCATCAGTGTGCCCCGTGGTTCTGCGTTCTACCTCAATTAAGGCTAGCACCCACTCATTAGCACCTTCCAAGGGGATGGCTCCCCTGATCCCAGGGATTGTCTCCCCTGCTTTTAAAGTCAGGTCTAGCTCTTACTCTGCTCGCCCCACCAAGAACCAAAGGAGGAATAAGAATGACATGATAAAGCGGCACCATACTCACATCGCTAGGGAGATGGAGGCAACTACATGGTCTGTTGTTGAGGAGTTGCCCACTTTGATTTTCCCACTGGTTATAGTGAACCCATTCCATCCTCTCTCTGGATCTAATAGAGAGGATGCTTAGAGGATCTTTGCTTCACCTCCACCAACGGTTTGATTTCAGCCACCAGTAGGAGATCATATGCCGCCTGGTTCGCCATGCCAGTTGGTGAGCTCCTGATGATGATCAGGCTCAATTTGATTTGAGATCTGCTATCCCCACAAGTGGGGAAGCATCTTCGAGGAAAGGCTAGGGAGCTCCATCGCTCATATCTAGCCAGAGGTAGAGTTTAATCGGTAGTCCTGCACTCATTGATTTTCCTGATCAGTGCCCTACCCACATCGATCATACTGACAATATTCTTCTCATGGGGACCACCCATCACTGGAGGAGAGCTCTGAGAGAGTGGTCTCCACCCCCCGCCTACTGTCACTGCCCCATTGCAAGATCTCCAATCTTGCCAAAGGCCATGAAGGCTGCATCTGGGGAGAAGAGGACCTCGTTGGTGATCTGGTTATGGCCAAGAGATCCCATCCCATTTACACCACCTACTGTGGGGAGGTCGAGCTCTCCTTTTCAACCTTCTGCCCTTGTAGTGGTAAAGAAGGAATGGCTACCTTGAAGCATAATGGTCATCCCATCACCACCACCACCAATACATCCTATGATGGAGATTGTAGTTGTCGAGGGAGAAGGTGACAACCCAGTTGCACTTATGATGATAGATCCTCCTGGGAGTGTCACCCCATATGAGTCACAATGAGTGTATTTCTGAGTATAGCCCTCATAGGTTGATTCTCCGCGTAGGGGAGGTCTAGTGCCTCACAGTACATGATAGTGATCCCACCACTGGTCAGCCAAAGTTATTTGTGCCAGTTCTGATAGATTATTCTCTAGATTATATAGTAGCTCATTATTTCATGGAGAAGAAACACATCCTAGGATATGGCTGTCTGATGAGGAGAATATCATCTTTGATCCCAACAAAGATGATTTGTTGGGAGACTTAGTAAGGGTTTGCATGTTAGATATCAGGGGATCCCTCCTTAGAGAGCAACAAACTATGGAAGGTGTTGAGGCCAAGCAGAAAGACACATCCCACTCGACCCAACACCTCCTGGCACAGATAAAGTAGACAGATGAAAAGATAGATAGGATGTATAATAGGCTCAAAGATTTATTAGTAGCTATCTTAGCATTGTAGAACCAAGCCCCGACAGTTCATCCTACCATAAGTGAGACCAGTCAGCCAGAGTTGGTGCATGTCTTGGACCCAACCAATACTTTACCTCCAGTAGAGAAAGGTAGCACCAGCATGTATAGGAAGGTAATGGATAGTACCTCCATACAAGAAAAAAGATACCAAGTCCATGGTTGAGCAGCAAGTGAAAGAAGCATTGGCTCAAGTCCGAGGAGGATCACCAGTTTCAAAGGGTAGACCCTACCTGGAGGAATTTGATGCAATACAATATCCTAAGGGTTTCGTGCCACATTCTATCAAGAGTTATAATGGTAGTGGGAAACTGAGGTAGCACATCATGCATTTCAGAGCTAATTATTGCAACGCTGGTGGCAGTGACGCTTTACTCTTCTATATTTTTGTTAGTAGCTTAGCAAGGATAGCTTTTGATTGGTATGTTGAACTTCCCAATAGTTTAGTAAAGACTTTTGCTGAGTTGGAGCAACTCTTTATCAAGAGGTTTGCTGAAGCTCAACAAAGGGTCACTATTGGCGATCTCGTTGTGGCTCAACAAAATCCTAGCGAGTCCCTCATTGATTACATTCTAAGATGGCATAATTTGAGTATAAAATGTGAATCACAGTTGTCTAAAAAACATGGCATCAAGATTCTACTTTAGAATATCCATGGCCCGGTCGCCTTCATGCTCAAAGGTTCCACCATCAAAACCTTTGAGAAATTAATCAACAATGCGACTAGCTTGCAAGGAGAAGCTAAATAATTTCTTTCTCAGATCTACCATCAAAGCCAAAGCCGTAAAAGGTATATGATGACCAATTTGGGCTAGGTCATGAGTAGGTTTAGGTTTGGTTAGTCATATGAAGTGGATTGGTATCTTTGTTTCCAATCAATTTTGGTTAAGTTTGATGGCTCAACATGACCCTTTAAGTCAAGTTGGGTTTAAGGTCAATTGGGCTAGGTTAGGTCTAGTTGGCCAATTGAGGCTTTGGTGAATTTCAACAAGTGATTTGGAATGAACTTGACCCATTGGTTTCAATCAATTTAGCTTAGATTAAGTTTTAACACATTTTGATTTTTTAGGTCAAGTTGGATCAACTTGGGTCAAGTGACCAATTGGGCTAGGTTAGACTCAAATGTTGACTTGGTCAAGTTCAACCATAGGTCATGAATGAACTTAGATAATTGGTTTCAATCAATTTGGCCTATGGTGGATTCTGGCTATATTAGATTTCATTTTGGCTAAGTGTTGACTTGGTTTGACCCAATTTGAGTGATTGATCATCCCATGATGATTGTTGATCATGATGAGAGGCATAGGTGAGTTTGATTCAATCCAATTTGGCTAGGATTAGAATTTGGCTCATAAGGGTACTTTTGTTCACTTTGGGTCAAGTGAGCCTAAGTGGTCAAATTGCTTGGTCAAAGCTTGATTTGAGTTTGATTGAACTTGTATATGGATTTATGATTTAAATATAAATCCATTTGCAAGTAGTTTGAAGTCAAATGGGTTTTGATTCATTTGACAATTTCATATTCAAAGGAAGAACATGAATGGATTTTGGCTTTGATTTTTGAATTGGATTTTGGTTAAGTGATTGAAGCTTGTATTTATATCTGGATTCATGATTTTAGGTTTTATTTAATCATGAAAGAAAATCAAGAGTTTGGCTTGATTTGAAGTTGATTAGGCTAAGTTCAATATTTTGACTTGAAAGGCTTAGGTTGGATTTTGAGTGGATTTGAGTTTGATTTTTGGAATTGGTTTTGATTGCTTGAATTTATATTTTATTTATATATGTGAATATAAATGAGAATATAAATGGTTCATGATAAAATTTCAAGAATTTGGAGTGATTTGATCATGATTTAAGTTAAGGACTTAGGAAATTTTGGAGTTTGGAGCTTGAATTTTGGATTTAGATTTGATTGATTTATATTTATATTTCATTTATATATGTGAATATAAATGAGAATATAAATGAGTTATGAGAAAATCTCATGAATTTGAATTAATTTGATCATGATTTAGTTAAGAGGGAAATTAAGGACTTAGGAAGATTTTAAATTTGGAATTTAATTTTTTGGATTTGATTTGATTGATTTATATTTATATTGTATTTATATATGTGAATATAAATGAGAATATAAATGTGTTATGAGAAAATCCCTTGAATTTGAATTGATTTGATCATGATTTTTGGATAAGTCCATGAAGGAAAACTTAAAGGACTTAGGGAAAATTTATGAATTGATTTTGAATTTTGAGTTTAGTTTGATTGGTTTGAATTTATATTTCATTTATATATGTGAATATAAATGAGAATATTAATGAATTGTGAGAAAATATCATGAGTTTGAATTGGTTTAGATCATGATTTAGGTTAAGTCCTTAAAAGAAGATTAAGGACTTAGGAAAGATTTGGACTTAAGAATTTTCATTCATGGGTTTCAATCATGGATTTCAATCATGGATTTCAATCACATGGAGTTGATTTGAGTTTGGAAGAAATCAAATACAATTGATTTAGAGTTTTTCTTGAAGGAAGGAAGGTGAGGAATGGTTCAAGCTAAGGGTAGGAAAATTTTCCTAACACCCCTAAGGCATGACCTATTCATATGGCTAACTCTTCTAAGTCTCTAGGTTGAGTGTTCACCTAATCACTAGATGTGTCTTAAGACTAAGGAACTCTTAAAGTCTAAGAGAAGTCCTATGTCTAAGATGGAGGGGTTGAGAGCTCATTCTAAAAATGAGGTCAACAAAGGGTGCCCAATAGGTGTGTTGTGACTAACAAGGAACAACACATGTATTGGTGTTGACCGAAATAATCAACAACATTAAAAGATTCAAGCACTAATAGAAACAATCTATCCCTAACCCCAAGGTGTATAAAAAATCCAGAGCTCAATGCAATGTGGCTCTACTTATGTCAGGGACATAAGAGAGGGAAGGGGGTATCCACTGAGGGATGGAGTATGTGAACCTTCCACTAGGGAAGCAGGTTCAAGTCATCCACAAGGGGATGAAAGGTTTGATTTGGTTTAAGTCTCACTAAAGAGAAAATTTCATTAGGGAAGAGGGTTGAATTTTTTTCAATTTTGTTAGGTTTGGATTTTGAATTTTTGAGATGATCCTTTTGCATGGATTGTAATCGAAAGAGCCACGAGGCTAAGACCTAATTTAGATTTACCAATCCAAATGGGTAGTGTACTAAACACATAGTAGGGCTAGCCAACCAAAGGGATGCCTTTCAGTATGCAACAACTGTACTAGAAAGAAAGCATAGTAGACTTACATCCTCCAAAGTAAAGACCAGTTGCTGGGGCAATCTTTTGGCAAGGCAATAGATTGAACCCAACCTAAGGCTTACTAATGAGTGAATGTCGCTGGGGGACTTAGATTGACTCAAAGATAGTCAAGATTAATTTTATTTTTAGATTTATTTATTTTGATGGATTTTGTTGGCTTGCTGTGGGTCATACTGAGAAGGAGCTCATATCAGCCTAGACATATCTCAAATTTACTGAACCAAAGGGAGTAGCTTCCTAGCCGATGGGATAACTATCCGACCAAAGGAGTGCCTTTCAATTTACAATGATCAATTCAAAGGAAGAAAGCTTGGGAACTCGCATCTTCCGCTAGAAAAGACCACTGGGGTGATCAATTTCTTTGGGCAACAAATCAAACCCGACCTAAAGTTGCTCATCAATTTGCAACAATCATGCTAGAAAGAATGCATCATAGTCTTACATCTTCCAAAGCAGAATGACTTTTGGGGTAACCTACTTATAGAAAAATAGATTAAACTCGACCTAAGGGTGACTACGAAGTGAGTACTGACCCAGAGATTTATCTCAACTCAAGTAGTCAGATAATTTCTATAGGGAGTTCTGCTGACACTGCCCTAAAGATAGGATGCCTACTTGGGAAGAGGGGCCCTTTGGGGGCTTAAATTCTTAATCCACAAGAATATATTTGTTTGTTTGTTTATTTTATCATGGACCTTTTAGTTTTTGAGGGATCAAACTAAGAAGGAGCTTAAATCAGCCTAGACCTATCTTAGATTTATTGAATCAAAGGAGAATCTGTGCATCTGCTGAACAAATTCTCCAACCACAGGGGTGGCTACTAGGAAAGGGGGACTGTCCAATCAAAAAGTAACCTGAGTAGTGTCTAAATGGGGTTGCAAAAGATGTGATCCAAGTAGAGTGCCTGCAGGAGATGAGGCCACTGAGGGATTAATCCAAAATCCTGAAGAAGATGACATGGCTAGTCATATGCCAAATAGGCATTCGATGTCCAATTCAAGGAGAAAGCATGGACTCATATTCTAAGAGTGGTGTATCCAGAGTGAGTCCAAGATAGAACATCAACCAAGGTACCCATCAATATGCAATAATCATCCTAGGAAGAAAGCTCGGGACCTCACATCCTCCTCTAATGGAACTGATAGTTGGGATAGTCTGTCTTTGGATTGATAGATGCTTCCCGACCTAGGGCGACTACTGAGTGAATGCCACTGGGGGACTTACATCGACTCAAATGTAGTCAAGAGGAAAGGAGCCTCTGGGGGACTTATCCTAAACCTCAAATATACTCGACCTACTTAATGCATGATGGCTAGTTCAAGAAGAAAGCATATGGACTCACATCTTCTTAAGCAAAGTCAACATGAGGTAGCTTACTGGCTAGGTAGTGAATTCTATCATACTAATAAGGTGCTCTTTGGTAATGATCAAGTTAGAAAGAAAGTGCAGGGACTCACATCCTCTAACAAATGACCACTGGGGTGACATACTAGCAAGGTAGCATGTAGACTCGACCTAGAGCAACTAATAAGTGAGTGCCACATGGGGCTTGCTCCCACATCAAATAGCTCGAGATAAAAGATTTGTGTTTATTTTTGTGCATGTGTTTAAAAGAATAGGACACCTTTGGGGACTCCTACACCTACCTTATACACACTAGGGGTTTTGATGAAATGGTGCCATGGGTGGCAAATAGGATTCCCACTAAGAAAGGATGCCGCTTGGGTTCTCTCACACCTAACTTAGTTATTCTAATCAAAATAGGATGCCTCTCAGGTTCTCTCACACCTATTCTAATAGCGCCGAGAGATTGTGTTTGTGTTGTGAAAGAGGGATAAGATGCCACTAGGGGACTCTTACACCTACCCTAGACACATCACAGATTCACAAAATAAGCAAACAACGCTTCAAAAGAAGAGAAGATTTGATGAATGGAATTAAATTTTTGTTTTTTTTTTCTTAATAATTATTTTTCAAACATGATTTATTTCATGGATAATATTTTTTTAGATAGATCTCATTAATTGGAAGTATCGGGTGTTCTCCTTTACAATCAATAAGCTGATAAGATCCTCCTTGGTAGGCCTTCTCTATGACATAGGGGCCTTCCCAAGTAGGTTCGAACTTGCCTCCCATCTTTTGACGGACAACAATTGGTCTCCTTAGGACTAACACAAGTTCTCTTACTCAGAAAGACCTAGGGCGGACTAACTTGTTGTGAGCATGAATCATTTTGGCCTTGTACAACTCAAGGTTCTTGCACGACCGTAGGCGACTCTCCTCCAAACCTTCGAGCTCTTCTAACCTCAACTTTGCATTTTTCTTTGTAGTGATCTTGTTACCAAATGCTATCCTTATTGACAGAGTTAGACTTCTAAAGGTATAATGGCTTTAGACGCATACACTAAGGAAAATGGGATAGATAGAGTTGGAGTTCAGTATATGGTGCGGTAGGCCCACAAGGATTCAACCAACTCCTCGTTCCACTATAGTTTGTTGTCATCGAGAGTCTTATTTAGTATATGGATGAGAGTTTTATTGAATGCTTCTGCTAAGCCATTTGCTCTGGGGTAGTAGATGGTGGAGTATCTCCAATCTATATCGTGTCTTCTGCAAAGTTGTTGATCTTCATGCTTTTGAATGCGATCATTATCGGATATAATTTCGAGGAACCCAACTATATAAGATATGGTTCAAAAAATGAAGCACATGGTGAAGACCTCTCGAGTGGGATGGCTTCCACCCACTTGAAAAGTAGTGGCAACTAAGATGAATCGATGCCCTTGGAAGAAGGAGGATCGATCGACCCATAATGTCGGTACCCAACACTCAAATGGCCATGAAGCCAATATAGTGTGAATGTTGGTTGGTGGAGGACCACACCATGTACCTGACACTGATGGCATCCCCTAACTGCATCCATGCAATCTATAATCATCAAAGGCAGTATCCTAGTCTCTTGATCTTCATCATCACCTTGGACCGCAGGTGCTCCACATACTAATGTACCTCGATTATAATGCCAGCCGTGTTTGTCTAAACAAGTGTAACCACATTTGGTCAAAGGACCGACGGGTGCCATCAACAGAGCATAGAGAGCTCTATTTCACCTGATGGGCTTGTGACTTTTCTTGAGGTAGTTTGCCAGTGTTCAAGTAATCTATGAACAGTTGCCTCCAATCCAGCTCCTTATCCATTTTGGCAACGTTAACCTCCCCTTCAAGAGAAAGTCTCTCAATGAGTTCAACATCAATAAGGGATAAGACTTGTCTATTTTGGACCCTTATTGAAATGGACTCATCTTCCAGACATGCTAATTCTTTGGCAAGTTTGGCCAAAGCATCTGCTACTACGTTCTCTACTCGGGGAACCTTGTAGATGGTGACTTTGAGAATTTGGGCCAACAACTTCATGGTACACTTATAGTAATGACGAAGCCTAGGTTTGAGAACCTGGTAGGACCCGACAATCAAGTTGATGACCAACTAAGAATCCCCAAAGATGTTGATGCTCTTGACACTGATAGTGATGGCTAACTTTAGACCGATAATCAAAGCCTCATACTCAGCTTTATTATTGGTGCATGGGTTGGAAAGATAGTATGAGAATCTCATCACATCATGATTTGGAGTTAGGAGAACTATTCCTACCCCTGCCTTTCCTAGGAGAATAGATCGTGGTGCTTTTCCTTTATGAAAAGAAGCTGCACCATCAAAATACTTCTCCCTTCGACGGTTGTCGGCCTCCCCTATGTTTATGATTATTTCATTAGGGGGATCATCACTAAGCAGAGAATCAGCAAGAAGTGGGTGTGCTGCCAAGAAATTTGCTTGTGCCTGTCCTTTTATCGCAAGGAGGGTTATGAATGTGATATCAAACTGTGAGAGAATCATGGACCATCATGCCAAACATCCAGATAGCATTGGCCTTGTCATGAGATACTGTAGTGGATTTATTCTAGAGATCAATTTCACCTTATGAGAAAGCATATAATGCCATAGCTTTTGGGAAACAAAGATCAAAGCTAAGCAATATTTCTCAATAGGTGGATAGTTCACTTCAGTAAAAATCAGATGACGGTTGAGGTAGTAGAGAGCATTCTTCTTCTTTTCATCATTGGCTTGGGCCAATAGAGCGTCAAGAGAGTTATCCAATGTAGTAGTGTAGAGGATGAGTGGCCTGCCTGGGATAGGGGTTGCTAAAACTGTCTGCTTCATTAAATACTGCTTGATGTCTTCGAAAGTATCCTGTCACTTGTCAACCCACTTGAACTTGGCATCCTTTTTGATAAGTGCAAAAAATCTCTTGCATCTCCTCGATAAGTTGGAAATAAAGTATCTTAGATATGCCAACCATCCTTGGAAGGATCTAAGTTGAGTTAAACTCTTAGGAGGTGGCATTTCTAAGATAACTTTGATCTTTTTAGGATCTATTTCTATTCCCTAGTGTTAGACAACAAACCTAAGGAATTTCCTGAAGCTACTTCGAATGCACACTTCAGGGGATTCATTTTGAGGTTATATTATCTTAACCGTTTGAAAACTACTCAAGTCAAAAGAGGTGTTCTTCTTTTCTCTACTTGACTACTAGATCATCAACATAACTCAACCGATGATGGACAAGTTCGTTGAAGATCTGAGTCATGGCCCATTGGTATGTAGCACCAGCATTTTTAAGGCCAAAAGGCATGACCTTATAACAGAAGATTTTGATCGAGGTTTAGAAAGTAGTGTTTCTTTCATCTTCAAGAGACATCTTGATTTGGTTATAGCCAGATGACCCATCCATGAAAGAGAACACAACATGAGATGAGGCAAAATGTCCACCATTAATTATATTATAGGAAGAGGAAACTCATCCTTAATACATGCCTTGTTTAAGTCCCTAAAATTGATGCATATGCGAATTTGGCCATTCTTCTTCTTAACTGGGATGATGCTAGCTAACCAGGTAGAATATTTTTCTTTCCTGATGAAACCAACATCGATCAGTTTCTTGACTTCAGAAATGACATGTTGTTCAAATTCTAATGACATGTGTCTAGGAGCTTGCTTAATAAGGGTAGCATTAGGATCTATTACTAGCTTGTGGACTGCTATGTCAGGAGATAATTTGGGCATCTCTTCATAACTCCATGCGAAGCAATCTTTAAAATTCAATCAATAGCCTAACTAAGTCATTAGTTTCTTCTTCATTCAATAATGAACTGATGTATGTTAGGCATGGATTTTTTTTCTATCCTGAGGTTGATTTCTTTAAGCTTGTTAATTATTGAATGAATTCCCTCTTCAAATTCTAGCAATGCTTCTTTGATTTGGAGATCATCTGGATCATCTGAGGTTTCTAAACACACATTCTCATAAGAGTTGGTGTTGTGTGAAAAGAACCTATCAGACTCCAAATGATTGGTAACAATTAAGTAGTAAACGTTGTCATCGATTAGACCCACTGTACTGAATCCTAGTCCTACTTTGATTGTGCTTCTCTACCTATATTATTCCATAGCTTTTCAAACTACTCTGATCTGTGTCTAGACCATGTATGAGGAACTAAAACTTTTTATATAAGATTATGAACACAAGATGAGTAAAAGTCAAATGATAATTTCAATAATTCTTTAAAAGTATCCTCCTCAAGTTCTACATCAACTTCAGGACTTTAGGATGAAGATCCCAAAAAGAATCTCTTCTGCTTCATGTCACTGGAAGACTTAGGGACTTCCTTAACTACCAAACCTTCAACTTTTTGAGATATAAGTGAGGTTAGAGCTAAGGTTCTCAACTGCTACCTAATAGTTTCACATAAACCTAATTCAAATACTTTGCTTTGTCTGGAGGCCTGGTCTTCATCTCTGTCTGGATCAAAAGTCACCTCCAATGGAATTCACTGATAGGGGTTGGCTAGTATACTAATCACATTGGACTTGTCCTCTGAGCAGGATTCTAAGTCTATATGAATAGTAGGGGTACTTCTATGAAATGAAACATGACCTGTTGGTCGATGGCCAACCGTGGGTCTTCCACCTCTGAACGCCTCTCTATTTCTACCGCCTCTACGATGGAGGTTGAGCCATCCTGCCCACATGTCCATATGATGGAATGAACTATGGATGGAATGTGATATGTGGATCTATTTCTTCTTTAATTCTCCTTTCTTGTTCACTTAGACTTTCATTTTTCTTTTCTTTTTCTTTTTCTTTTCTTTTCCTTCATTTTCTTTTCTTTTGATTTTGAGTTTGAATTTTATCCAAGTTCATGAGAAAGGGTGTTTTGAGGAAGATAGTAGGTTGCATCCTCATAAATCTCAACCTCTCTAACTGAAAATATCTTTTCATCCCCATTGACACGATATTCAATCCCATCTTTTCTGAACTTGATGCATTGATAGAGGAAGGATGAAATGATCTTATTCTGATGTGTTAAAGGCCTACCGAGCAAAGCAGTGAATGAAGTATTCGAATCAATGATGTAAAACTTAGCTTTAGTCTTACAGTCACCTATCTCCAAAGGTATCACTATGGAACCTAAAGCCCGCTCACCTTGTCATTAAATCTTCTCAACATCTTCTGATCTTTTCGAAGTGTGGAGATGTCGATCCTCAAATAGGTAAGGGTCTTTAGACTCATAATGTTCACTGATGCACCTAAATCCATGAGAACTCTTGCAAGTTTGAACATGTCCATGTCGACTGTGATGTAGAGGGGACGGTTGTGCTCCAAGTCCCCCGAAGAAGGGCTTCATCCACGAAGGTGATCACCTGAACTTCTTTTGTATAATGTGCTTCCTCACCTATAGCGGTCAGTTGAGCTAAGCATATTTTAGGATCAAGGAGAGCCTTGATTAATGATTCCATCATCTCTTTGGATAAGGCAAGGGAATCGTATATGCTTAGCTTATATGGCAACTTTCTTAGCTGAGAAAGGACATTGTAGTCTAGCTTGGGCTGGTCCTCCATAAGCATATCCAAGGGTGGAGCATCCTATGGAGGGGCTTCTCGATCCTCTATACCAATGACTTATTTCCCTCATCTTGAGGTGCTTCCCTAGGAGGTAGAACCTTGCCACTACAGAGGTTGACTTTGGTGATCTCTTATGGCAGGGTAATAGAAGGTTCTACCTACACATCAGGCTCACCTACATCTTCTCCTATGGGACTCTCAGAATCGGATGATTCTAAGTCTATCTCAAGAGGCAAACCCATAGTATTCATAGTAAGAAAATCCAACTCTAAATCAGAAAGATGAAGATTGGAATTGTTATAGTTATTTTGACTTGAAGAGTTATCATTAGGAATAGAAGTAGATAACCCATCAGAATTGACACAGATGTAATTCAAACTAGCTTTATTCTTCAATTTCTTGGATTTATTTGGAGGTACAAAGTAGAAATCTAGTAAAGTGAGTGGGGTTAGGGATTTGATACCTTTATCCATTGATACAAGAGTTCTACTAGTAGAAGAAGTTGCAAGTGTGGAAGCTGCAACTATAGGCTGGAGGATGGACTTGATGTGCATGGCTATCCCTAGCACATGTCAGCCGAGCTCCCCTTTCTCGAAGTTGGCCGGCAACTTGCAAACCTTCCTTGATGTTGGAGGTTTGAGCTGACTTAGGAACCTACAAGGAAACCTTCTTGATCTTCTGAGTGATCGTCTTATAGGTTTTGGATAAAGAAATATCCCAACCTTATTTAGTTTTTGAAGGATCACATGTATCCCCAAGGATTACCCTAATGGAACTAGATGGTTATTCCACAAGCTATTCCTTTGGGATAACTACAACACTGGTCTTAAAGCTATGTTCAAGTCTTTGAATGTGAAGCAATCCTCCAAAACATAGCCTAGCATACGGCGGTAGGGGAAAAATTTTGGATCATGACTTTTACCTACTTCCTCCGGTCTCCTAGGCTCAAGTAGTTGAAAATCAGGCTTCTTTAAGAGATTCTTAAAGATCTTCCTAATTACCTCCCTCTTAAATGAATAAGGTTTGTTAAGCTTATCTAAAAGAGTAAGTGAACCATAGCTACTTGGTAGAGGGTATGTGTGCCACTACTACTGGTGGTGGTATGGTGAGTGGTCTGGAGGTCGCTATGGAGGTTAGGGTGCCTGGTGGAGGTCACGAGGTCGTGGTCTCTTGGACTGATCTTTAGCTAGCTGCTTCCCATTATCTATCATTGTCACTTTGCTTTAGGCAACTGGTCCTGAAAATATAACTGTTTGGCCTCTCCTTGTATACTAGCCACCTTGTTGATTAGCTTCTTAAATGTCTTGATAGTGAAGCCCTTAAGCATGAAGGCGACCGGGCCATGGATATTCTTTAAAATATTCTCAATGGCATATTGTTCAGATAGCTATGGCTCATATTTCATACTCAGGTTATGCCATCATAGAATATAATCAACAAGAGACTCACCTGGGTGTTATTATACTACAATGAGATCACCTATAATAACCCTTTGCTAAGCTCTAGCAAACCTCTTGATAAAGATTTGTTCTAACTCAACAAATGTCTTTACTAAATTATTGGAAAATTCAACATAACAATCAAAAGCAATCCCTGCTAGGCTACTAATTAAGAGGCGAAATAGCAAAGCATCATACCGCATTACAATAATGCGAAAATGATGCCTTGGGTTTCCACCGGTATCAAAGCTTTGAAAGAAGGTGGCATAAAACCCTTAAGATATTGGATTGAATCGAATTCCTCTATGTAGGGTCTACCCTTTGGAACCGATGATCCTCCCCGGGCTTGAGCCAATGCTTCCTTCACTTGCTGCTCAATCATGGATTTTATGTTTATTTCTTATATGGAGGTACTTTCCACTACCTTTCTATACATGCTAGTGCTACCTTGCTCAACAGGAGGTAAGGTCTTAACTGAGTCCAAGACATGCACTAACTCGTACTAATGTTGTAAGATGATGAATTGGGGCTTATTTCGAGTAATCAAACGCCGCTAATAAGTCCTTTAACTACCGTGCCATCCTATCTATCTGCTCATCTTTCTGCCTCAATTGATGTCAGAGGTGTTGGGCTAATTGGGCAGTGTCTTTCTGATCAACCTCATCACCTTCCATGGCCTGCTACTCCCTAAGAAGAGATCCTCTGGTATCTAACATACAGAATCCAGCCGAGTCTCCCAACAAGTCATCTTCATTGGGATCAAAGTTGACTTTCTATTCATCTAACCAATCGTAACCTAAAATCTCCTTCTTCTATACAAGATAATGAGTTATTATCTCCTCAAGAGAATGATCTATCTGAACGGAAACAAATGATCTAGGCTGACTGGTGTGATCACTATCGTGCACTGAGAGGCACCGGACCTCACCTACTATTGGGGAGTCAATCCTATAAGGATTGTACTCACTAGATGAGAGATACTCCTAACTTTCACTAGGATGATAGGGTATGTCATCAATAAATAGTGCTTATTCAGGTGATAGGGTACGTCATATAAAAATTCATCTTTTTGGGATGCCATGTAGATCCACATATGTGCTTATTCAGGTGATAGGGTATGTCATCAAGAAATAGTGTACAATTTTGAGAGATAGAAGTCACTACCCTTTAATGGACCTAATCACCTCAATAATGACTCGTAAGGATAATGGGTCTACGTATGTACTAAAGATTCTTTTATAATATCATGCACAACAACATCTTATTTCACTCTTGATTGGAGGGCTTCCACTTTTCCAGAGAAACTTGGCTTGACCTTTGAGAGCCATGGTGGAAACACACCTCCTCCCTTCTCGCTAATTTTGGCCAATAACTTTATTTCTCATGCATTAGGCATATGAATCCTATTAGCTCAAGTCAAAATAATTGTCAAAAAATAAAAATAAAAATAAAATGAAATTTGAATTGCATTAGATTTAGGTCATTTTGAAGCATGTCCTTACATAATCTAGTCTCTTTAGGGAGTAAATTTAAGGACTTAGTCTCTTTCTAAATAAATAATAACTTTGTTATTTTAAATAAAGCATAAGACTTGCCTACATGAATTTAAAATCGTAGGAGGAGTTAGTTGGCTGACCACCCTAAGTGTTGTAAGTCCAAGCCAGTGGTTTGTCCTCTCTTGTGGAGGCAAACTAAATACCCATTTTTTATTTTAGATTTAGGTTGTGCTTTCGGCCCTTTCCAAAGCTCCCTAAATTTAGGTTCTAAGGTTACTTCTCACGTTTGTTGGCTATAAGCATAAATCTTCACCTCTTAGGCATTTCCATAATCTTGTGTTGTGGAATTATAAGCTCTAAATTTCTAATGAAAAATGTAACTCAAACAAATTAAATCAATTTTAAAAATGTAAAGACCAACCATAGGATAGTTTGAGATGCTCTCTAGGTTTCCTAGCATCATGAGCATCTCCTACTTATCTTTCTTTTGGCTTCAATAATAACTCCCCCTCTTTGATCAATCCCATTTGATCTTCAAAAAATGAACCAATCAATTGATAGTCCTTTCCTATTGAAATTTTTGAAGACAACGATCACTTACCTTAATCGAGAGTATTCCTAAAGGATCCCATCCCTTAGGATGTAATTAACTATGAGGGCTTGCCCTTATAGGGAATTTAATGAACCCAATTTAAAATAAATCTTGCTTTACTTTTCCATATAAATTAGGGGAAGAATCTTTGGTACACATGTAGACCCATTATCCTTAGGAGTGCATATTTGAATGAAGCATGCTAAGTGATTCATTTAATGAAATTTAAAAGTTTATGATATATGATTTTTCTTAAAAAAGGGATTTCTTATCCAATGTAAAGTAGGGGAAGAATCTTTGGTACATATGCAAACCCATTATCCTTAGGAGTCTTTATTCAGATGATTAAGTCTATTATAAGGTGGTGACTTCTATCTCTCGAGATAGTATACCTCTTCTCAATGTCGTACCCGATCACCTTAATAAGAATATTTGCGGATCTACGTGGTATCCCAACAAGGCATATTTTATATATTTTTATTTTCATTTATCCTTCTTTTTGAAAGGGGGAGGGGGATAGATGAAGAAAGAAATGTATACAATTTTCACCACAGTCCCCCTAATGGCATTCACTCAATAGTTGGCCCTAGGTTGGGTTTGATCCATTGCCTTGCTAATGGGTCACCCCAACAACTGGTCCCTACTTTAGAGGATGTAAGTCTACTATGCTTTCTTCCTAGTACAGCTACTGCATGCCGAAAGGCATACCTTTGGTTAGTTAGTCTTACTATTTGGGTAGTAGACTATCCTTTTGGATTGGTTAATCTAAGTTAGGTCTAGGCCTCCATGACTCCTACTTAGTATGATCCATCACAAACCAACAAGGTCCATTTCAAAATCCAAAATTAAAAATCAAACAAATTCAACCTTCCTCCCTCAGTAGAGTGAAACAAAAAAACATAAAATAATCAATCAATCCAAATCAAAATCTTTTGCTTCTCCTTAGTGAGATTCAAGTCTTTCTAATTCCCCAGTAAACTCAAAATTTTAATCCCTTAGCAGATTTCACAACCTTTCCTCCCTTGTTGATGAGTTCAACTTGCCTCCCTAGTAGAGAGTTCACTTGTATATCCCTGGTGGAGTCAAAACAAAAATAATTAAACAGACAACAAATTGAATCAAATTGATTTCTCTCCCTAGTGAGACTTAAATCGAACCTCTCATCCCCTTATGGATGATTGAACCTATTTCCCTAGTGGAAGGTTCACATACTCTATCCCTAGTGGATTCCTCCTTCCCTCTCTTATGTCCTTGGCATAAGTAGAGTTATATTGCACTAAAATCTGGATTCTTTCTACACCTTGGGTTAGGAGTAGACCGTTTCTATTAGTTCTTATGATTGTTTGGTGTTGTTGGTCATTTCGGTCAACTCCAATATGTGCGGTGTACCTTGTTAGTCACACCACACCTATTGGGCGCCCTTTATTGACCTCATTTTTAGGATGAGCTCTCAACCCCTCCATCTTAGACATAGTAATTCTCTTAGACTTTAATAGTTTCTTAGTCTTAAGAAACATCTAACGATTAGGTGGACACTCAACCTTGCCCTAGAGACTTAGAAAAGTTAGCCATAGGAATAGGTCGTGTCTTAGGGGTGTTAGGAAAATTTGTCTGCCATATAGCTTGAACCAAATTCCTCTCTTCCTTCCTTCAAGTAAAATTTAAATCAATTCCAACTTAATTGATTTTCTCCAAACTTAGATCAATTCTAAATGATTGAAATCCATGATCAGTTCCAAATGATTGAAGCTTATGATTGAAATTCCAAGTTCAAAATATTTCTTAAGTCCTTTGATTCTCTCTTAAGAACTTAGCCTAAATCAAATCTAAATCAATTCAAATTAATGAAATTCACTCACAAACCATTTATATTCTCATTTATATTCACATATATAAATGAAATATAAATTTAAATTAATCAAATCAGATTTCAAATTCAAATCCAAATCAAAAATCTTTCCTAAGTCACTTTGATTCGCTCTTGATGACTTAGCCTAAATAAAGTTCAAATCACTTCAAATTCATGAAATTTTCTCATAAACCATTTATATTTCATTTATATGCACATATATAAATGAATTATAAATTCAAACAATCAAAACCAACTTCAAAAATCAAACTCAAATTGAATCAAAATCCAACCTAAGCCTTTCAAGTCAAAATCTTGAAATTAGCTAAATTAATCTCAAATCAAGCCAAAATCTTGATTTCCTTATGATTCAATCAATACTTCAATCATGAATCCAAATATAAACATAAACTTTGTTTACCAAACCAAAACTCAATTCAAAAATCAAACCCAAGTCAAACTCATGTTCACCCTTTTGAACATGAAATTCTCAAATGTATCAAAACTCATTTGACTTCAAACCACTTGCAAATGGATTTATATTTCAATCATAAGTCCATATGTGAGTTCAATCAAACTCCAATCAACTTTTGACCAAGCTATTTGACTTAGGCTCACTTAACCCAAAGTGACCTAAAGTACCATTATGAGCCAAATTTTAATCCTAACCAAATTGGATTGAACTAAGCCTATCTAAGCCTCACATTGTGAACAACAATCATCATAAGATAATTAATCACCTGAATTGGGTCAAATCAAGTCAATCTTAAGGGTTGACCAAGTCAAACCTAAGAGTTGATAAAGTCAACACTTAGCCAAAATGAGACCTAAACTAGCCAAAATCCACTATATGCCAAATTGATTGAAACCATTGATCTAAATTCATTCATGATCAATGTTTAAACTTGACCAAGTCAACATTTAAGCTTAACCTAGCCCAATTGGCCACTTGACCCAAGTTGACCCAACTTGACCTAAAAAAATCAAAATATGTCAAAACTTGATCTAAGCCAAATTGATTGAAACTAATGGGTCAAGTTCATTCCAAAATGATTGATGAACTTGACCAAAGCCTCAATTGGTCAACTAGACCTAACCTAGCCCAATTGACCATGAACCCAACTAGACTTAAAAGGTGAAATTGAGTCAAACTCAAATATAAATCAAATTGATTGGAAACAAAGATGTTGATAACCAATTGAGAATCCCCAAAGATGTTAATGCTCTTGACACTGATTGTGATAGCTAACTCCAGACTGGCAATCAAAGCCTCATACTAGTCATCATTATTAGTGCAAGGATTAGAGAGATAGTATGAGAATCTCATCACATCATAGTCTAGAGTTAAGAGAACTATTCATACCCTTACTTTTTTTAGAAGAGTAGATTGTTATTCTTATCCTTTATGAAAGGAAGCCACACCATCAAAATACATCTCCCAATGGTGATTATCAACCTCCCCTAAATTCATGATTTGTTCATTCAGAAGATCATCACTGAGCGAAGAATCAACAGGAAGTGGGTGTGCTACTAAGAAATTTATTAGTGCTTATCCTATCACTGCACGAATGGGTACGAATGTGATATCAAACTGTGAGAGAATCATGAACCAACGGGACAACCGTCTGGATAACATCGGTGGTGTCATGAGATACTACAATGGATTGGTTTTGAAAATTAAGTTAACCTTATGAGAAAGACTGTAGTGTTGTAGCTTTTGGGATGTAAAGATTAAAGTTAGGCAATATTTTTTAATAGGTGGGTAGTTTGCTTCAGTGGGGATCAGATGAAAACTGAGGTAGTAGAGAGCACTCTCCTTCCTTTCTTCATTGGCTTGGGCCAACAAAGTGCCGAGGGAGTCATCCAATGCAACAGTGTAGAGAATGAGGGACCTGCCCGAGATAGGGGCTGCTAAAATTGGTGGCTTCACCAAATACTACTTGATATCTTCAAAGTCATGCTAGTATTTGTCATCCAACTTGAACTTGGTGTCCTTTTTGATAAGTGCTGAAAATGATTGCATCTCCCTGATAGGTTGGAGATAAAGCATCTTAGATACGCCAACCATCCTTGGAAAGATCTTAGTTGAATTAAGCTTTTGGGAGGTGGCATTTCTAAGATAACTTTGATCTTTTCTGGATCTATTTCTATTCCCCGGTGTCAAACAAAAAACCTAAGAAACTTCCCTGAAGCTACTCCGAATGCACACTTCAGGGAGTTCATTTTATGGTTATATTGTCTTAACTGTTTGAAAACTACTCTCAAGTCAAAGAGATGGTCTTTCTTTTCTTTGCTCTTGACTACTAGATCATCAATATACCACTCAATCTGATGATGAATGAGTTTGAGGATTCATGACTGGTATGTAGACAGATTTTTAAGAAAGGTAAGAACTTATAACAATAGATTCTCGTTCAAAAGTAGTGTTTCGTCATCCTGATCTTGATTGTATAGATGACCCATACATGAAGGAGAATACTGCATTAGATGAGGCAATGTCCACCATTAATTCTTGTATATGAAGAGGAAACTCATCCTTAGGACATGCTTTGTTTAAGTCTCTGAAATCGATGCATATGCGAATTTGGCCATTCTTCTTCTTGCGGTACTAATCGCTAACTAGGTAGTATTTTTCTTCCCCGATGAAACCAAAGATTGATCAATTTCTTGAATTCAAAATGACGTTGTTTGATTTCTACGATGCCTAGGAGCTTGCTTGATAGGGTTGGCATTAGGTTCTATTGCTAATTTGTGGACTGCTACGTCAGGAGATAATCTAGGCATCTCTTTATAGCTCTATGTAGAGTAGTCCTCAAACTCAATCAATAGCCTAACTAAGTCATTAGTTTCTTCTTCATTTAGCAATGAATTATTGTATGTCGGGCGTGGATTTTCTTCATCTTGAGGTTGATTTCTAAGCTTGTCAATTATTGAATGGATCTCCTCTTCAAATTATGGTGGTGCATCTTTAATTTGGAGATCATCTGAATCATCTAAAGTTTCTAAACACGCATCTCATAAGAGCTAGTATGATTGAAAAACCTATCAGACTCTAAATGCTTGGTGATAATTAAGCAGTAATTGTCATCATCGACTGGACCCACTATATCAAATCCTAGTCCTAATCTTGATTGTGCATCCCTGCCTTTGTTGTTCCATAGCTTCTCAAAGTACTTTGACTTGTGCTTAGACCATTTATAAGGAATCAAACCTTCTTTGCAAGATTAAGAACACAAGGAGAGTACCAATCAAAAGGCCCATTAATTCTTTATATGAATTATCTCAAGTCTACATCAATTGACTTGAATGATGATCCCAATAGGAATCTCTTGCTTGACATCCCTAGAAGAATGAGGGGCTTTTAACTATACCTTCAACTTTTGAGAGAAAAGTGAGGTTAGAGCTTTCCTAACTCGCCTGATATTTTCACATAAACTTGATTCAAATACATTCTTGCTTGGAGGCTGGTCTTTATCATGTCACTTAAGTGTCACCTCCAATGAAACCCGCTGAGAGGGGTTGGCTGGTATGCTAATCACATTAGACTCATCCTTTGAATTGGATTCCATGTGAATAGGTACTCGTGAACTGGAACATAACCCCTGTTGGCTGATGGCCAACCATGGGGTCTTCCGCCTCTGGAACTGCCTCTGTTTCTCCTCTGCCCCTACTTGGTGGAGGTTGAGTCATCCTACCCACATGTCCATATGATGGAATGAACTATGGGTGGAATGTGATATGCAGCTCTACTTCTTGATGTTCTTTTCTTGTTCACTTGGGCTTTCATTTTTTTTCTTTTTTTCTTTTTCTTCTTTTTATTTTTCTTTTGCATTTGAATTTTGACCAAGTTAATGAGAAAAGGTGTTTTGAGGAAGATAGTAGGTCACATCCTCATATATCTCAACCTCTCTAACTAAAAATGGCTTTTCATCTCCTTTGACATAGTATTCAATCCCATTCTTCTTGAACTTGATGTGCTAATAGAGGGAGGATGTAGAGGGAGGATGGAATCATTTTGTTCTGATGTATCCAAGGCCCACCAAGTAAAGTAGTGAACGAAGTATTTGATTCAATGATATAGAGCTTGGCTTCAGTCTTTTAGTCACCTATCTCCAAAGGTAACATTATGGAACCTAAAGCCCTCTCGCCTCATTCATTCAATCCTCTCAACATCATCCGATCTCCTCAGAGTGTGGAGATGTCGATCCTCAAATAGGCAAGGGTCTTTAGACTCATAATGTTCATCGATGCACCTGGATCAATAATAACCTTGGAAAGTCTAAATCTACCCATGTTCACTGAATGTAGAGGGGACGGTTGTACTCCATGTCCCCCAGAAGAAGGTCTTCATCTGTGAAAGTGACTCCTTGGGCTTCTCTGGAATAATGTGCCTCCTCTTCAATAGGAGAGCCTTGATTAATGATTCCCTCATCTCTTTGGATAAGATAAGGTCATCATATATGCTTAACTTAGATGATAACTTTCTCAAGTGAGAGAGGATATTGTAATCCACTTTGGGTTGATCCTCCAAAAGCATATCCATAGATGGAACATCCTGTGGAGGGGCTTCTCAATCATATAAACCAATGACTTATTTTCTCTTATCTTGAGGTGATTCCCTAAGAGGTAGAACCTTGCCACTACGGAGGTTGACTTCAATGATCTCTTGTGGCAGGTTAGTTTAAGATTCTACCTGTTCGTCAAGCTCACCTATAGGTTCTCCTACGAGACCCTCAAAATCGGATGATTCCAAGTCTATCTCAAGAGGTGAACCTATAGTATTTAGAAAAGGAAAGTCCAACTTTAATCAGAAAGAAGAAGATTGGAGTTGTTATAATTATTATTTAGACTTAGAGAGCTTTCAATAAGCATAGAATTAGACAACCCATCAGAAGTGACACAAATATAATTTAAACTAGCTTTATTTCTTGATTTCTTGGATTTTGAAGGAGGTACATAGTATAAAATAAGTAAAGTAAGAGGGGTGAAGGATTTGATGCCCTCTTTCATTGATACAAGATTTCTACTAGAAGAAGAGCTAGCATAAAAGTACCGATGTGGTAGCAAAAGGTAGACTAGAGGCAGCTTGATCGGGTTGCGCTTTGCTATCTCGAGCTAGTATAGTCGTTGTCGCTTTCTCATTTCCTCAAGTTGCGTAACTTGCAAACCATCCTTGATGTTGGAGGTTCCAGCTACCTCAGGCACATGCAGGGAAAGTTTCTTGATTTTGGACACAATATTTTTAGAGGTTTGGAATAAGTAGATATCCCAACCTTCTTTGGTTTTGAGAGGATCACAGGTATCCCCAAGGATTACCCTAATGGAACTGGATAGTTTTTCCATAAGGTATTCCTTTGGGATAACAATAGTGCCTGTCTTGAAGCTATGCTCATGCTAGTCCTTGAATGTAAAGCAATCCTCCAAAACATGACCTAGCATGCAGTGGTAGGGGAAAAAGTTTGGATCATTATTTTTGCCCACTTCATCTGGCCTTCTAAGCTCAGGTAGTTGAAAATCAGGTTTCTTTAATAGATTCTTAAAGATTTTTCTGATTACCTCCCTCTTAAATGAATAAGGCTTGTTTAGTTTATCCAAAAGAGTAGGTGGATGGTAGCTACCTGGCGGCGGGTATGTGTACCACTACTATGGATATAGCTGAGGAAGAGGTGGTGAAGGCCATGGAGGATATTGTGATGGTCAGTAAGATGGCCTTGGTGGTGGAAGTGATGGCTATGGAGCTCGAGGTCTCTCATACTGCTCTCTATCCAGTAGCTTCCCCCTGTCTACTATTATCACTGCACTTGGCTTCTTCTCATAAGCTTTCTATGGCTTTGGCTTTGTTGATTGACCTAGAAAAGGTAACTGTTTGGCTTCTCCTTGTAAGCTAGCCCCTTGTTAATTAGTTTCTCAAATATCTTGATGGTAAAACCTTTGAGCATGAAGGCAACTAAGCCATGAATATTCTTTAATAGAATTTCAATGGTGTTGTTCAGACAGCTATGATTTGTATTTCATACTCAATATACACCATCTAAGAATATAATCAATGAGGGACTCACCAGAGTATTATTGAGCCACAATGAGATCGCTTCTATACCCTCTGAGCTCCAAAGCAAATCTCTTAATGAAGAGTTGCTCTTCAAGAAAAGTCTTCACTAAACTATTAGGGAGTTCAGCGTACCAATCAAAGACTATGCTAGTTGAGCTACTAATAAAAAGTTGAAAGAGTAATGCATCACTTCCACCAGCATTGCAATAGTTGGCTCTGAACTGTGCCATGTGCTACTATAGGTCTACCCTTTGGAACCGATGATCCTCCTCAGGCTTGAGCCAACACTTCTCTCACTTGTTGCTCAACCATGGTTTTAATGCCTTTTTCTTATATGGAGGTACTATTCACTACCTTCCTATACAAGCTGCTACTGCCCTGCTCTGCTGAAGGTGATTTCTTGGCTAGATCCAAGACATGCAACAACTCGGGCTGACCAATTTCTACAATAGTAGGATGCACTGCCGGAGCTTGGTTCTAAAGTGCCAAAATTTCTACTAGCAAGTCTTCAAGCCTCTTCCCCATCCTATTTATTTGTTCATCTTTTTTTCTAGTTGAAGGAGGTGTTGGGTCGAGTAGACTATGTTTTCTTGCTTGACCGCAACACTTTCCAAAGTCTGCTGATCATGAAGGAGGGAACCCTTGGTGTCTACCATGTGTACCCCCGCTGAATCCTCTAATATATCATCTTCATTAGGATCAAAATTGACCTTCTCATCCTATAAATCAAACCAGGCATATCTTAAGATATCCTTCTTCTCCAGTAGATATTGAGCTACAATGTCATCTAGGGATTGGTCCAACTGAACAGGTACAAAAGATCGAGGCTAATAGGTAATAGGATCACTATCATGAATATATAGGCATCTAACCTCCCCTACTGTTAGAGAACTGGTTTTGTGAGGACTACGCTCACTAGATGATAGATGCTCCTAGCTGTCACTAGATCTGGGTGGAGAGGTACTCCTAAGAGGATCTATAGCCATAGAGGCAACTGAACTGTCTCCTTCCCCCTCGACTGTTGCTATCTCCATAGCCTGTTATGGGTGATAGTGATGGAACAACTACTATACTCTAAGGTCTCCATTCCTTCTTCACCACAACTGAGGAAAAAGGTCGAGCAAGAGAGCTCGGCCTTGCCTCAGTAGACGGTGTAGATGGAATGGGATCTCTTAGCTGTAGCTAGATCACTAGTGGGGCAATCTTCTCCCCGGATGCGGCCTTCATGGCCTTTGCTAGAATGGTGGATGATGAAAGTTATACCAGAGATGGTGGGTGTGGAGTAGAGTGGTGTGGTGGAGGCACCACCGACTCTCTCTCCAGTAGAGCTCTCCTATGGTAGTACTGTAAGAAATGCTATCAGATGACCGACGTGCAGTGCACCGATCCGGAAAATGTGAGGATACACCGCCGCTTACTGCTCCTCACTAGTAATATGTATACGTGCTGCCCTCTCCTATATGATCTGTCTGCCCATACTGTGGGGGTTGACTAAACATAAAATAAACTGAGCCCTAGACTCTGATCATCAGTATGCTCCACCTACTTGGCACAAAATTGACCTAAGGCCTACATACGAACTTCTTCTATCACTGATAGGAGCCTCAAAATGAATTGTTGGTGGAGGGGAAACTGAAATCGTTGTAATACCTTCTCCATCATATCCAGAGAGAGGATGGAACTTATTCTCTATGATGAGAGGAGACACTATCCTAGGTAACTTCTCTACTACAGACTGAGTGGTTGCCTCTAGCTCCTTGGCTATGCGGGTATGATACCACTTGATCATATGGTTCTTATTTTGGTGTTGAGTCATGATGGGACGAGAAGTATGGGAACTAGACCCTACCTCGAAGGCAGAGGAGATAATCCCTGGAATCAGGGGAGCCTTCCCCTTGGAGGGAGCCAATGAGTGGGTGCTATACCACGCAAAGAGGGGAACACCGCACTTAGCACTATACTACTGTGGAACCCACAACCTTCCTCTTCAATGAGGGATGCGGTGAAATAATTTTACCTTCATCTATCCTTTTGGGGAGGATAAATGAAAATAGAAATAAATGCCTTTCGGTTGGACACCACGTAGATCCTTAGATATTCTTATTAGGATGATCGGATACGACATTGAGGATAGGTGTACAATCTCGAAAGATAGAAGTCTCCACTCTACAATGGACCTAATCACCTCAATAAGGACTCTTAAGGACTATGAGCCAACATATGTACTAGAGATTCTTCCCCTCCTTTACATGGAAAAGTAAAGTAGGGTTTATTTTAAATCGTTTTAAGTTCCCTGGAGAAAGCCCCATAATTACATCTTAAAGAATGAGATTCATCAAGAATACTCTGTTTAAGTTAAATGATCATTCTCCAAATATTTCAATAGGTAGGACTATTAATCGAATAGTTTATTTTTGGCAAATCAAGTGGAATCGATCAAAAGGAGGGAGTTCTTATCGAAGCCAAATGGAGATGAGTAGGGGATGTTTAAGATATTAGGAAGCCTATAAAACATCCCAAACTATCTATGGTTGGGCTTTACATCTTTGAAATTAAGGAGAATTATTTATTTGAGTTGAATTTTTATTAGAAGTTTAGGGCTTATGATTCCATAATATAAGGTTATGGAAATGCCTAAGAGGTGAGGATTTATGCTTATGACCCATAAAAGGGAGAAGCAACCTCAGAACCTAAATCTAGGGAGCTTTGGTGAGGGCCACAACATGACCTAAATCTAAGGTGAAAATGGGTAGTTGGTTTGCCTCCACAAGCGAGGGCAAACCACCCAGCTACTTGGACATACTCACTCCCTAGGGGTGGCCGCCAACTAACTCCCCCTATGATTTTAAATACATGTAGGCAAGTCTTATGTTTATGCAAGATAGCTAGGCTGTTATTTATTTAGAAATAGACTAGATCATGTAAGGGCATGCTTTAAGCAACCTAAATATAATGCAAATCATATTACATGTTATTTTCATTTTTGGACAATCATTTGACTCGGGCTATAGGATTCTTTATGCCTAATGCATGAGAAATTAGATTATGGGCCAAAATCAGCAAGATGAGAGGTGTGTTTCCACCATGACTCTCAAAGGTCAAGCCAAGTTCTCTGGCATGGGTGGAAGCCCTCCAAATCCAGAGCGAATCAATATGCTGTTGTGCATGATGTTGTAAGAGAAATACTCATCTAGCTAAGGGGTTGATAATTTTTTATCTTGATTTTAACTTAGGCTTTAAATGAGGTTATGAGTTGCTTATTTTTAATTTTGAGTTGATTAATTTGGTAGAAGATTTATTTTTCCTAAGAGCCATCATCCCATATACATCAAAGCAAGGAAGAAACTATGAAAAGGATGCCATTTCTAAAGCACAAGATAAACAAAACATCAAATATTTTATAAAGCTAACACAAAAAAATAAAAGGCCAAGTGTGGTCGGGCACCACCGCACAAACCCTAAAATAAATTGGGTAGCCGAGCTCTACCCTTATACAACCCGGATTACAAATGAATTTATTAAAATTAAGCAAGGAATTCATGTTATGGGGGTCTTCAAACTTCATTTCTTCATTCTTCTTTTCTTCTTTCTTCTTCTTCTTTTCTTTCTTCTTTGGTTCCTTTTTTTTAAATTGTTGGAAGGTGGATGCTCCAAAGACTTCACATGGTACGTAAGGCATGACCTTATAACCAATGCTTATCCTAATCCCCATAAAAATCATTCCAAAATCCTAATTATAAAATTACATGAAAAGGGAAAAGTAAATCTAACTAAAACCTGCAAAATAGAGATTAATAAACCGCACATTCCCAAGCATGTATATAAATAAACTGGACTTAGCACTCTACACATGGGTAACCAAGTCCACCTGACCTATTTTGGATTATGTTTAGGGGTATAAGCAACCTGCATAGCAAAAGCAGTTATGTTTTTATTATAGCACCCCTTAAGCATAATCCCCTGCATAAAATAATGATTAGACTAAATCATCCTATCATTCATTCTACGCACACACCCTAACATCCAGACTAAAACATCATATCATAAAACAAAATAATCATCAAACCATGCACCGCCCTAACATAGGATTAGAAGTGGTGACTTAGCCTAATGTGTGTGCCATGTAAGGTTTGTGTGGTATGCTTAGCTAGGCTTCAAGGTTAGGATTTTTAAGTGTGAAAATGTTCAACTTAGAAGGGTGGTCTCATTTAAGTTGTTTAGTTGATATGGGTTAATTTTATTTGATGATTTGATTTAGTTTGAATGAACCTACTTAATTACTAAAGGTTGTAAAGAGAGGAAAAGAGAAGAGAACTTCTCTTTCCTCCCTACCTTAAGTGATTTCTAAGGTAGATTCATTAATGATTTTTGTTTAGTGAATGTTTTATTATGTGTTTTAATTAAACCTAAGTTTAGATTTTTCTAAACAAACCTATTCAAAAGAAATGCATTTTAAGATTAAGTAAAGTGAATTACACAAAAAACACACAACAATTTATTTCTTTTCCACATGTATCATGCATGCATGAATGAATCCTAAACATATCTATACAGGTGATGCAAGTATTTAGCACACCTTAATGATGAATGCTAAGAGAGGTTGCTTAAGGAAACTTGAAATATTTCAAGTATGCATGATTTCGTTAAGTAGGAGAGAGTGATTCTTTTATCCATTTTTTATATGCACATTTACAAGTATAAAAGACATAAGTGAGTACGACGCCATTGTTAACTAGGGGTGTAAGGTACAAGACCTACTTAGGGATACTTAAAATCTCACAACCCTAGGGTTTTCCAGACTAATATACCACTTTCCTTAAATACAATCATATGTACAAAAGAAATGAATGGAAAAGAAAGATGCAAAAATTTGTACTTATGTTTGGACTTGGTTATGTAATTTATATGTGTAAGTATAAGGATCTTTCTTAAGTCATAACATGGAAGAGGATAAGAATAGAGCAAGTGTTATGTTCTAAAAAACTATACACTTTGCAAATCTTATTCAACTCATATTAAGAGGAAAGAAAGAAAGCAAACATAAGAAACATTTTTATATCAACATGCAAGCTTATAAATAAACTATATGCAGCACAATTTCAGTTTTAGATATTTGATTTATAGATTTTAAAAGTAATTTTGAATTTAATAGTGATAATAGTCACTCATATTTTTACTTTAGCCAAAACATGCAATTTGACATAAAGAAAATATTTCATTTTGAATTTGAATTTAGAAAGCATGAATGCATGATTTCCGTATAACATACACATTTAGCATGCTAAGAAAGAAATAAAATGATATAAGCATGCAATTTCATTCACTCTAATTAATTCCCAAAGATAATCTTATGAAGTAAGATTATTTAAAGAGAATCAAAAGTTGCTTAGAGAGACTTTCATTTTGTTTTGAGATTGATTTGAATTAGGAAAGTGTGAGAAGGTTTGCTAGTCCCCCATTCCCACATGTGTGTATTATTTTAATTTAATTTTTAGGTGATTAGATTAATTTTATGCTTTGGTTAGGTTAAGGTGTAGATTAAGTTCATTAATTACCCCTTACCTATACCACTTTAACATATTTAATCAAATAATTATGAGCCAATGATGATGACATAAACCACAAGGAATTTAAATCAGCAATGCATCTTAGGAAAGAAAGGTACCTAATACAATTGGCTCACAATTAATGATTAATTAAGCTAAAGGGTTTAATTTAACTACTTTCATAACCTTTCCCACACATGTGGGTTAGGTATGATTTTTTTAAGTTGCTTAGGTTATTGAACACCTAAGCATCTACCCAAGAAGGATTAATTAAATTATGGAAAGTTTTGAAAATTTTATCAAGTTAATTAAGTAGGTCATTAGTGGATTAGCCCTTAATTAAGTTTAGATTAAGGAAGGGGGTTTAGGGAATAGTTTAAGAAAAATATCCCAAAATCATTCCATAAACCTTCTAATCACTTAAGCAAAGTTAATTAACTTAATCAAGGAGTTAAACCACTATTCAGATGCTTAATTAACCTTAATTAATTTTTCTGATTAACTCATTAATAAATTCCAAGAATATTAGGGGAGGTAGAAGTCATCCAACTAAACATGCCTGAGAAGTTTGTAATTAATTAATGAAGTCATTAGGTAGTAATTATGGTTATTAAGTTTTTAAATAAACCCTAATAAAGAAAAATCTACTATTCAAATTCAATTAGAATTAATTTTATTGGATTTTTCTCTGAAATATCTTTAAAATAAATTTGAGTTTGTATTTTTTGGATTTTTCTATAATTATTTATGAATTTAGAAAGTTTTAATTGATTTAAATGATTTTTAAGAATTCTGCTAATTTATTTTATTAAAATAAATCATTTGACACTCAAAATTCAATATCTTTTAATTGAGAGGTCATTTTGACTTGGAATTTTTTATGGTAATTGTATTTTAACATCAATTTTAATATTTCAAATTTTAACTTAATCTGACATGTATTTTTGATTTAATTAAAGAAATTTGATTTTCACTAAAAGTCCAATTAAGCTCAAAATATTCAGTAAATTTGGGATTTGTTGGATTCTTAGAAAGAAGAATAAATGAGCCTTATTTGCATTTTTGGTTAAGTTTTATTTTGAATTTTGAAGTTTCGTATTTTAATTAATTTTTAAAAAAATCACGGCGCTAATGTGGCCACGCACACGGATAACGTGCAGGGCATGAGCATGCCACGCGCCGCACGCCATGCGCCGCGTGTAGTGGTAGAGCGAAAACCACAAACTACTGAAAGCCCGAGAGTATCGTCACCGCCGACGGGCGGTCGATCGATCGCGATTTGAAGGCCGATTGCATGTTGCCGGGGACCACTCCATGAATGGTCTATATCACATCAGACCGGGCGTCTGATCATGCCACGCGATCCGAGCCATCCGATTCTACAAACCATGAGATCGATGGTCGCTACCACCGGAAATTTCAAGCTTTTTTTTTAAAAAAATGGGGTTCTCTAAGTAAAAACTTGTCCAACTGGACTCATTTTCATGCCAATTCTCACCAAAAAATTTTATTTTCTAATTGAGATGATTTGAAGTAAAAATGTGGGATTATCTAGGGTAGATTCCTAAAAATTGAGCAAAATCTTTCACAATTGAAAGATCCTAAGATCGGCTACAATTTTTTTGAAGGTTACCTCACTGGGGATGATTTTTGGTGGTGGTGGTGACTTGAGCGCTCTGTCGAGTGAGGGAAGAAGCCTTAGACTAAGCTTAGATCCTGGCCTTCACGTAAATGAAGTTTCCTCCTGATCATCATTTTCAAATCCCTTAGTTTTGGAGTATTTCTCTCCAAAATGAAGTGGATGATTGCTAATGGCTTTTGGGAGCTCTAGAAGGAGGAGAATAAGAGGAATGAGAGTTTTCTTCAGCCACTAAATTCTTAGAATGAAAAGTAAAGTGAAATGAACCTTTTTCCACTTTATGTTTGAAATTTTGGCTCCAAACTCATGTCACTTGGCTTGGGGTGGTTGGGAATGGAAGAGAATCAACCTAGGTGGCTCCCCATGGTTGGCTGAGGCATGAAAAGTGGTTGCCATGAAAGATAAAGGGGTGTCCTAGCCAAGGGGAGGTGAGTGTCCTTCATGCCAAGTGTTCCAATATGAGAGGTGAGGTGATTTCACCTCCCCATGAGTCATGGCTACCACAACCACTCCTTGGGTTAGAAAATCAGTGTCCTTGGTGCCTATGTGGTCCAATGGATGAGTGTCAAGTGGTCAAGGAAGAGAAATGACCACTTGGTAAAGTGCCTTTTCTCATGGAATGCCCTTGACCTAAGGGCAAAGTGGTCATTTGAGATTAGATTTGATTTGGGTAGATTTGAAATGAGTCAAAAGTAAGTTGAACTAAATTTCATGTCATTTGAAGTTTATTTGATTTAATTTTGGTAAATTTGACCCATTTGGGTCAAATCAAGGGGGTTAGTTGACCAATTAAAATTGGGTCAAGTTCAAATGATTATTTGGAGCATATTGGTTCAATTGGTTTCAATTAATTTAGTTTAATTTAGATTTAATTTAGATTTTGACCAATTTGATCCTTTAGGTCAATTTGGGCTAAGTTGACTAATTTGACCAAATTAGCTTGAATTATGGCTTGGTTTGGGTTTGGTTGATCATTTGAAATGGATTAGTATCTTTATTTTCAATCAATTTGGTTTAGGTATAATTTTGGTTCATTGTTAAGGTTGACTTAGTCAATGTTGGTTTGGTTTGACCCAATTCATGACAATTGGTTAACCTATGATGATCAACATATGACATGATGTTTGGAAGCTTAATTCACTTTGATTTGGATTGAATTGAATTTTGATTCATGTAGGTCAAATTGGCCACTTTGGGTCAAGTGAGCTAATTGGGTTTAGTTGGTTTGATCAAGGCTTGATTCAAGTTTGGTTGAACTCACATATGGATTTATGATTGAAATATAAATCAATTTACAATAGATTTGGAGTCAAATGGGTTTTAATTCATTTGATGATTTCAAGTCAAAGGGTGAACATGAGTTTGACTTTGGTTTGATTTTTGAATTTAGTTTTGGTTTGATGATT
This sequence comes from Cymbidium sinense, assembly GCA_021442155.1. Taxonomy (NCBI): domain Eukaryota; kingdom Viridiplantae; phylum Streptophyta; class Magnoliopsida; order Asparagales; family Orchidaceae; genus Cymbidium; species Cymbidium sinense. The sequence continues at coordinate 13,106,333 of CM038224.1, read as the reverse complement.
GAAGTTTATGTTTATATTTGATTCATTATAGGATTGATTGAATCAAGAAAAAAAAATCAAGGGTTTGGTTGATTTGAGTTTGAATTGATAAGTTCAAGATTTTGTCTTGAAGGCTTGGTTGGATTTTGATTGAATTTGGATTTGATTTTGAATTGATTCTTAGATAATTGAATTTAATTCTATATTTATGAATATAAATGAATAAAAATGAGAAAATTTCTTGGCTTTGAATTGATTTGATTTGATTTGAGCTAAGTCCATAGAATCAAAGGGCTTAGAAAGATTTTGATTTGATTTAAATTTTGGATTTGGTTTGATTGATTTGAATTTATATTTCATTATATATATATATATATATATATATATATATATAATATATATATATATATATATATATATATATGAATATAAATGAGAATATAAGTGGGTTATGAGAAAATTTTTTGAATTTGAATTGATTTGGATCTGATTTGAGCTAAGTCCATAAGAGGGGATTAAAGGACTTAGGAAAGATTTTGAACTTGAAATTTCAATCATGGGCTTCAATCATTTGGAGTTCAAGTTGATATGAGTTTGGAGTTGATTTGAATTTGAAAATTGAGGATTATTGATTTGATTTGGTTTGACTTGAAGGAAGGAAGTGATAGTTGCTATGGGAGCAAATTTTCCTAACACCCTAAGGCATGACCTATTCCTATGGCTAACTCTTCTAAGTCTCTAGGGCTAGGTTGAGTGTCCACCTAATCACTAGATGTGTCTTAAGACTAAGGATCTCTTAAAGTCTAAGAGGAGTCCTATGTCTAAGATGGAGAGGTTGAGAGCTCATTCTAAAAATGAGGTCAACAAAGGCCAATATAGGTGTGCCAGAACACCACACATATTGGTGTTGACGAAATGATCAACAACATCAACAAAAGCATTAACAATCTACTCTAACCGAGGTGTAGAAGGAATCAGAGCTTAATGCAACTACTTATGTCAAGGACATGAGAGGAAGGAGAATCCACTAGGGATGAGTATGTGAACCTTCACTAGAAAATAAGTTCATCCACAAGGGGATGAGAGGTTTGATTTGATTTGAGTATCGCTGGGGAGAAATTTGATTTGATTTGTTAAGTTTTGCTAGGGAAAGGGTTGAGTTTGTTTTAATTTGTTATTTATTTAATTGTGTTTGGTTTGACTCCAGGGGATAGACAAGTGAACTCTCCACTAGGCAAGCTCAAGTCATCCACAAGGAAGAAAGGTTGTGAAATCTACCAAGGGATTAGAATTTTGATTGCTAGAACTAGAAAAATTTGCATCTCACCGAGGAGAAAGGTTTGATTTGGATTGATTGATTATTTTTGTTGTTTGATTTTTTAATTTTGGATTTTGAAATGGACCTGTTGATGCGATGGATCACAGTAGGAGCCATGGAGGCCTAGACCTAACTTCAGTTACCAATCCAAAGGGTAGTCTACTAAACACATAGTAGGACTAGCCAACCAAAGGGAATGTCTTTCTATATTCAGCAGCTGTACTAGGAAGAAAGTATAGTAGACTTATATCCTCCAAAGTAGGGACCAGTTGCTAGGGTGTTCCATTGGCAAGGCAACAGATCGAACCCAACCTAGGGCTGACTATTGAGTGAATGCCTCTGAGAGACTTAAATTAGCTCAAAGATAGTTAAAAGTAATTTCATTTTTAGTTATTTTGATGGGTCCCATTGATTTACGATGGGCGGGGGCCAAAGCCTAACTTCAAACTAATCCAAAGGGTAGTCTACCATAAGGTAGGACTAACCAACCAGGGATGCCTTTCTTGATGCTCAAGTTAGGAAGAAAGTGAGGACTCATATCTTCCAAAAGAACCAGGGGTGATCGGTTGCTTTGGGCAAAATCAAACGACTAGGCATTTGAGTGAATGCCATTGGGGGACTTAGATCACCTCAAGGATAGTCAAGATTAATTTTATTTTAAATTTGTTTATTTTGATGGATTCTATTGGTTTGCGATGGATCACATGAGAAGAAGCCTTTCTTAGATTTCTTGAACAAAGAGTAGCTTCTTGGCCGATGGGAGAACTATCTGACCAAAAGAGTGCCTTTTGGTTTGTAATGATCAATTCAAGGGAAGAAAGCTCAAGGACTCACATCTTCCACTATAAAAGACTACTGGGGTGATTAGTTGCTTTGGGCAATAAATCGAACCCAACCTAGGGCTGCCTATCGATTTGCGATAGTCATGCTAGAAAGAATGCGTCATAGTCTTATATCTTTCAAATCGAAATGACTATCAAGGTAACCTTCTTATGGAAAAATAGATTGAACCTGACCTAAAGGTGACTATGGAGTGAAATCGACACGGATTTATCTCAACTCAACTAGTCAAGCAATTCTATAGGGAGTTATGACCGCCTAGAGATAGGATGTCCACTTGAGAAAATGGGCCCTTTGGGGGCTTAAATTCCTAATCCACAAGCGAATTAATTTATTTGTTTTGTTTGTTTATTGTAGACCCTATTAATTTGCATGGGTTCAAACTGAGAAGGAGCTTATATCAGCCTAGACCTATCTTAGATTTATTGAACCAAGAGAATCGCATCCATAAATTCTCAACCACGGGGTGGCTACTAGGAAAGAGGCTGTCCAATCCAAAGTAACTTGGGTAGTGTCTGAGGATGTGATCCAAATAGAGTGCCCAGATGGGGACTAAGGCTTAATCCAAAACCACGGAGAAGATGACATGGCTAGTCATATATCATAGGTATTGGTGGCCAACTCAAGGAGAAAGCATGGGGACTCACATCTGCCAAGAGTGGTGTATCCATCGGGTGAGTCACTGTTAGCATAGCGAACATCAACCAACCTAAGGTGCTCATCGGTTTGCAATAATCATCCTAGGAAGAAAGCTTGGGGACTCACATCCTTCTACAGTGGATTGATTGTTGAGATAGTCATCTTGACTCGTGTGCCATCCAACCTAGCGACTCGGCGAATCTGGAGGACTTATATCAACTCAAATGTAGTCAAGAGGAAAGGCCTCGGGAGACTTATCTAAATCTCAATATACTCCTAGTTAGATCATGATGATTAGTTCAAGAGAAAGCTTCGAGGACTCACATCTTCTTAAATAAAATCAACAGGTAGCTTACTGTGGCGTAAAGTCTACCATACTAACAAGGCGCTCATTGGTTTGCACTGGTCAAGTTGGGAAGAAAGCACGGGGACTCACATCTTCCAAATAAGAAACCACTGGGGTGACATACTAGCAAGGTAGCATGTAAACTTGGCCTAGAGCAGCTAATGAGTGAGTGCTACGGGAGGCTTGCTCCTATATCAAAGTAGCCCAAGACAAAAGATATGTGTTTATTTCTGTGCTTATGTTAAAGGGAATAGGATGCCTCTTAGTTTCTCTTACACCTACCCTAAACATGCTGGGGAATTTAATGAAATGGTTCCATGGATGGAAAAAAGGGATTTCCACTAAGAAAGAATGTCGCTTGGGTTCTCTCACACCTAACTTAATTGTGCTAATCAAAATAAGATGACTCTTGGGTTCTCTTACACCAATTCTAATAGCATCAGAAGATTGTGTTTTGTGTTGTAAGGATAGGATGCCACTGGGGACTCTTACACCCTAAACACATCATGTGGATTCACAAGATAACAATGCTTCAAAGAAGAGAATATTTTGATGAAATGGAATCAAATTTTTGTTGATTGATATAATTATTTTCAAACATGATTTTTTATGGTAATATTTCTTCAAATAGAGTCCATTAAGCATCGGTGTTCCCTTTATCAATAAGTATAAGATCCTCCTTGGTAGGCCTTCTACATGACATGGGGCCTTTCCAAGTGTGTTCAAACTTGCCTCCCATCTTTCGACGGGTAATAAATGGTCTCCATAGAAAAAGAACAAGCTCTCCTACTTGGAAAGTCCTAGGGTGGACCAAATTGTTGTGAGCTTGAATCATTCAAGACTTTTCAATGATCAGAAGTAGAATATTGATTTGGAGAGTTTTGAGATAGACTAACTTTGTAAGAGTTTAAACCTTCTAAATTCAATGTTGATTAAAGTCTTTCTTCTCTTGGGAACCTTGAGGTGCATCTTTGATGTCACTTCAATTTCTTTTGGATCCATCTTTGTTATCCCATGATGCTTTTACTACAAGCCTTAGAGACTCCCAAAGTCATTATTGTTTGTTCTAAGGGATTCAACTTCAAACTATAGCATCATAACCAATTGAAGATAACTACTCAGATCGTAAAGATGGTCTTCCTTTTTCCTGGTGATTAAAGAAAGGCATGACCTTATAGCAGTAAACTTGAATGGAAATGATAAGTGCAAATGACTTCTCATCCTCTGGAATCATTCAACTCATCCTTGAATGAGGAGGTCACATGAAAGGAGATTATATTTGTTGTTGAATTTGAAGTAGGCAATGTGGATGCCTAACTGAATTTTTTTTTGAATCGGCGCATGTGCGAATTTGAATATCCTTCATTTTTGACTGGGAATGATAGTATATTTTTTCTTTAGTAAGGTTGACTTCAAACTTTGATCTTCTTCTTGATGCAGATGTTTGCCTCAAAACTTTGCAAAGTAGGAAGGGCAATAGATTCAATTGAGTTTGTAGACTGCTTACCTTTAGGGATGTATTGGGCACTTCATTATGATCTTAGGTAAAGCAGTCCTTAAACTACAAAAGTAACCTAACCAAGTCGTTGGTATTTTCTTTCTAATTTATCATATATGGATGTTTGGGAGGGTGGGTGGACCACCTTTATGTTCTAAGGTTGATCTCTTAAAACTCATTAATTGAAGATTAAATTTTCTTCTCAACTTCCGGGATTGCATCCCCTACTTGAGAATCTTCAAGATTCTTTAAGCAAAGTAGGTAGACAAAGCAAAAGATGATCTTATTGCTCCATTTGAAGGCTTGTCTACAACTACTGAATCTTCTTTTGAATTTGAAGAAAAAGATATGGTGGAGGTTAGGAGCAAGTCTTAACTTCCAATCCTATAATAACATCATGAGATAGTAGAATTGGAGTCAATGTTGCACACATACCAACTAAGTTTCTAGTTATCTCATACATGAATCATCCTTTTAGACCTTTTTATTTTATTGCTATCTCCTCCAAAGACTTGTCAAAAGTAGACTCAAAACTTATTTTTTTATTTCTACATCGTACACATGATTCATCTTTTGCATTCCAAATCAATGTGCATTATTGGTGCTCTACCTTTTCTCTCACTCTCTCTTTTTTCTTTTCATTTCATTTTTTTTCTTTTCTCTTTTTTTTTTGAGTCTTGGCTTATATTGTGTTCTTTGGAGGAGATTGCTTGTCTTTCTTTTCCCTAGGATGTTATATGTTGAGTATGACTTGAGGAGGTTACCACTAATTGAGCAAAGAAGAATCAGGTTAAGCTCCAACCGACCACTTCTCTTTCTCCTTAGAAAAAGGTGAAGATGCGCTCATTATTTATATTAGTGGACAACCTTCCAAAATAGCTTGAGATATTAAGGTTAACCTTCAGAATAATGGTGTTCTTATTTTGGATTGTAAGGTGTATTTTAAGATGGATTTAGAATTTAATTATTTCCAACAACTGGTTTGCTTCTTCCTATGGTGTTGATCAAAGTGGTAAGACCCTGTCGCTGCAATAATTGGCTTCTGTGATATCTTCTGAAAGGGAGGTGGAATTGATATCTATTTACTTCTTTATAGTGTCCAAAGTTTGTAGATTATATGATATCTTCTGAGATGAATTTATATACTACTTTTTTATAGTGCCCAAAGTTTCTTCTTGTTGGATTTGATGACTCTAACTCTTTGTTGATGGTGACACCCGATAGTTTTAGATGAGGGTGTTTTTTTGAGTTGGAATCCTTGAAGTATCAAGTCCATACCACTATTTTATGGATCATGATCATTATTTGATTATCATTTTGAGTTGTCTTCTTTTGGGAATTAGGATTCAAGTTATTTGAGTCATACTTATATGGATAAGATATACTCAAAATCCTTATGAATCCTGCTCTTCTTGAAGGAACTTTTATGGTCTTTCTCCTTTTATGAGGGAAACTAAAAATTAGACGGTAGGTCAAGCTAGGGAAGTGGCTTCTTTCCTACCACCTGCTCTCCACTAACGGTCATGAGGACTGAAATCTTTGCATTGTTGGAAAGAGAACCACATAGGCCTTCACTTGAACATTGTTGCTTTGAATTGCTAACTTAATTTGATTGTTGGGTTGGAACCTTTCTTTAACAAATTTAGGTATGCTAAACGGGGTTCAAAATATTGGTGAAATTTTGAATTTTTGGAGGAGAGACCTCGAATTTGATTTAAGATTAGAACCCACATTCAACAAATTTGAGTATGTTGATTGGGGCTTAAACATTTTGGAGAGGCTTTTGATGCTTCCTTAGGTTCATATTTGAATTTGATTTTTATGTTTGGGGACCCATCATTTAACAAATTTGATTATGTTAAAGTAAAGGGTCAATTTGATTTTTGTGTTGATTTGTGGATTTTTTTTATTTTGGATTTTGTTCACCTAGCAAATTTAGGTTTGCTAGGTGATGTCTTTGAAAACAATTTTGTTCTTTTATTGTTTGCTTATTTTATTTATTTAACAAATTGTTGTTTGCTAGGTGCACTAAATAGGATATTCAAGTGTGCTTCATTACTTTGATTTTTGTTTGAAAAGAGGATTCTTAGCAAATTTAGGTATGCTAAGAAAATCCAAATGTATTTTGATTTTGAAAAAGAGGATTTTCACTTAGCAAATTTGGGTATGTTAAATGAAAGATCCAAATCTTGTTTCATTTTTTTTGAAAGAGGATTTTTAGCAAATTTAGGTATGCTAAAGAAATCCAAATGTTATTTTGAATTTTGGAAAGATGATTGCTAATTTTGATTTTTGAAAAGGTGTTTGTTGATTTGTTTTTGAAAAGATGATTGCTATTTCTTATTTTGAAATGAAATATTTTCATTAAATAAATTGTATATTGAATGGAGATATTCATTTATGCTTTTAAAAATATGATTGTTGATTTTGATTGAAAATAAAATTTTCACTTCAATAAATTTGGGAGATTGAATGGAAGTGTTCATTTTATTTTTGGAAAATATGATTGTTGATTTTGATTGAAAATGAAAAGATTCATTCAATAAATTTGGTATATTGAATGAAAGTGTTCATTTTTCTTTTGAAAAAAATGTGATTGTTGATTTTGATTGAAAATGAAAACTTCATTCAATAAATTTGTATATTGAATGAAAGTGTTCATTTATGCTTTTGGAAAATGTGATTGTTGATTTTGATTGAAAATGAAAACCTTCATTCAATATATTTTGAGTATATTGAATGAAAGTGTTCATTTGTGCTTTTGGAAAATGTGATTATTGATTTTGATTGAAAATGAAAACCTTCATTCAATAAATTTGAGTATATTGAATGAAAGTGTTCATTTGTGCTTTTAGAAAATGTGATTGTTGATTTTGATTGAAAATGAAAATCTTCATTCAATAAATTTGAGTATATTGAATGAAAGTGTTCATTTGTGCTTTTGAAAAATTTGACTTTTGATTTTTTTATTGAAAATGAAAACCTTTCATTCAATAAATTTGAGCATATTGAATGAAAGTGTTCATTTGTGCTTTTAGAAAATATGATTGTTGATTTTGATTTTGGAAAGTGAAGTCCTCATTTAATAAATTGAATAAGGAAGTTCACTTGTGCTTTTGAAAAGAATGATTTTGGATTTTATTATTTTATTTTTTAAAAGACCTTATATAATCATGAAGATTGTTAGATGAGGTTGGTTTGCAAAATTTTTGTGAAAATATTTTATTATGTGCATTTTGAAAAGTGCTTTTTGGAAAGATGATGTTTTTCATAAAAGGATTTCTTCTTTCTTTATTTTTGGAATGAACCTTTCCTTACCATAGAAAAATAGTAAGGAAGTCTTTAGTTATTTCTTTTATTAAATTTTTATTTTCACCTATTGGGGAATAGGGTTTTAAGACCTTGAAATGAGGTCCTAAAACCTAAATATGTTGGCTAGCTTAGCTTAAGGATGAAATAAACTAAGTGCCAATCAAAAAAGAAGGATAGTCTCATATTCATATAAAATACAAACCCACTATCGATACTTGAAGACAATGATCATTTATCAAAGATGGAGAGAGGAACAATCCCAGAGTGTAAAAAAAATCATATGAAATATTCTCACCTTCATCTATCCTTTTGAGGATAAATGAAGAAATATATGTTTTGGGTTAACACCACATAGATCCCAGAGGATGTTCTTATTAGGTGATCGGGTACATTGAGGAGAGGTGTACTATCTCAAAGATAGAAGTCACCACCCTACAATGGACCTAATCACCTCAATAAGGACTAAAGGACTATGTCATATGTACGAGATTCTTCCCTACTTTACATGGAAAAGTAAAGTTTATTTTAAATCAAGTTCATTGTTCCCAGGGCAAGCCCCATAGTTAATTACATCTTAAGGAATGAGATTCCTCAAGAATACTCGATTAAGGTAAATGATTGTTGTCTCCAAAGATTTCAAGGTAGGACTATCAATATTAATTTATTTTGGAAAATCAAGGGATCGATCAAGAGAGGGAGTTCTTATCAAGCCAAATGGAGATGAGTAGGGATGTTTAGATACTAGAAGCCTAGTAAACATCCCAAACTATCATATGGTTGAGCTTTACATCTTTGAAATTGAGGGAAATTATTTGTTTGAGTTGAATTTTTATTAAAAGTTTAGGATTTATGATTCCATAATACAAGGTTATGGAAATGCCTAAGAGGTGAGGATTTATGCTTATGGCCCATAGAAGGGAGAAGCAACCTTAGAACCTAAATCTAGGGAGCTTTGGTGAGGGCCAAAAGCATGACCTAAATCTAAGGTAAAAAATGGGTATTTGGTTTGCCTCCACAAGAGAGGACAAACCACCAACCTTTGGACTTACAACGCCTGGGTGGTGGCCCAACTAACTCCCTATGATTTTAAATTCATGTAGGCAAGTCTTATGTTTATGCAAGATAGTTAGTATTTATTTAGAAAGACTAAGTCCTTAAACTCACTCCCTAAAGAGACTAGATCATGTAAGGGCATGAAATGACCTAGATCTAATGCAAATCATATTACATTTTATTTTCATTTTTTTGGACAATCATTTGACTCAAGCTTATAGGATTCATATGCCTAATGCATGAGAAATTAGATTATGGGCCAAAATCAATAAGAAAGGAGGTGTGTTTCCACCATGGCTCTCAAAGGTCAAGCCAAGTTCCCTGGCATGGGTGGAAGCCCTCCAAATCAAGAGTGAAATAATATGTATGCATGATGTTGTAAAAGAAATACTCATCCTAAGGGTTGCTAATTTTTTATCTTGATTTTAACTTAGGCTTTAAATGAGGTTATGAGTTGTTATTTTAATTTTGAGTTGATTAATTTGGTAGAAGATTTATTTTTCTCTAAGAGCCTAATCGTCATCCAGGCCATAAATCAAAATAAAAAAGAAACTACGAAGATGATGTCATTTCTAAAGCACAAGCTAAACAAAATATCAAATATTTTATAAAGCTAACGCAAAAGAATAAAAGGTGAAGTGTGGTCAGGCACCACCCCACAAACCCAAAAATAAATTGGAAAGCTGAGCTCTACCCTTATACAGCTCAGATTACAAATGAATTAATTACAATTAAGCAAGAAATTCATGTTATGGGGGTCTTCAAGCTTCATTTCTTCATTCTTCTTTTCTTTTTTCTTCTTCTTTTTCTTCTTCTTTGGTTCCTTCTTTGATGGTTGGAATGTGGTTGCTCCAATAGCTTCAGATGGTATATAAGATGTAATCTTATAACCAATGCTCATCCTAAGCCCCCATAACAGTCATTCCAAAATCCTAATTATAAAATTACATGAAAAGGGAGAAAGTAAATCTAACTAAGCCTACAAAATAAAGATTAGCTAAACAAACCACACATTCCCAAGCATGTATATAAACAAATTGACTTAGCACTCCACACATGGGTAACCAAGTCCACTACCTATTTTGGATTATGCTGGGGTATAAGCAACGCAAAGAAAAGTATATTTTTTATTACAAGCTTAAGCACAATCATAAGATAATGATTAGACTAAATCATCCTACCATTCATTCTAACATACACCCTAACATATAGACTAAAACATCACATCATAAAAAAAAACATCAAACCATGACCGCCCTAACATAGGACTAGAAGTGGTGACTTATTAATGTGTGCCATGTAAGGTTTGTGTGGTATGTTTAGCTAGGCTTTAAGGTTAGTATTTTCTATGTGTGAAAAGGTTCAACTTAGAAGGGTGGTCTCATTTAAGTTGTTTAGTTGATATGGGTTAATTTTATTTGATGATTTGATTTGGTTTGAATGAACCTACTTAATTACTAAGTGTTGTAAAGAGAGGAAAAGAGAAGAGAACTTCTATTTCCTCCCTACCTTAAGTGATTTCTAAGATAGATTCATTAAGGATTTTTATTTAGTGAATATTTTATTATGTGTTTTAATTAATCCTATGTTTAGATTTTTCTCTAAACAAACATATTCAAAAAGAAAGGCATTTTAAGATTAAGTAAAGTGAATTATTATCACAAAACACACAACATTTTATTCCTTACCCACATGTGTATCATGCATATGAATGAATCCTAAGCATATCTATACATGATGAATATTTAGCACACCTTAATGATGAATGCTAAGAGAGTTTGTTTAAGAAAATTTGAATATTTATGATGCATGATTTTGTTAAGTAGAGAGATTCTTTTATCCATTTTCATATGCACATTTATTAGTATAAAAGACATAAGTGAGTACATATTAACTGGGTGTAAGGTACAAGACCTACTTAGGGCTACTTAAAGCCTCAACCTGGGTTGTCCACTAATATACCACTTTTCTTAAATACAAGCATATACAAAAGAAATGAATGGAAAAGAAAGATGCAAAAGTTTATATTATGTTTGATTTGTTGTAATTTATATGTAAGTATATGGATATCCTTCTTAAGTCATAACATGGAAGAGGATAATAGATTTAAGCAAGTGTTATGTTCTTTTAAAATGAACTATACACTTTGCAAATCTATTCAACTATATTAAGAAAAGAGAAAGAAAACATAAGACACACATTTTATATCCATGCAAGCTTATAAATAATTATAAGTAGCATACTTTTAGTTTTGATATTTGATTTATATATTTTGAAAATAGTTTGAATTTAATGGTGATAATAGCCAATTCATATTTTACTTTAGCCAAAACATGCAATTTGACATAAAGAAAATTTTCATTTTAATTTGATTTTAAAAGCATGAATGCATGATTTTCATATGACATACACATTTAGCATGCTAGGAAAGAAATAAAATGATATAAGCATGTATTTCATTCACTCTAATTAATTCTTAAAGACAATCTTATGAAGTAAGATTATTTAAAGAGAATAAAAAAAGTTGTTTAAAGAGAATTTTATTTTATTTGAGTTTGATTTGAATTAGAAAAGTGAGAAGGTTTGGTCCTAACCCATTCCCACATGTGTGTATTATTTAGTTTAATTTTAAGTGATTAATTTTATGCTTTGGTTAGGTTAAGGTGTAGATTAAGTTCATTAATTACCCTTTACCTATACCACTTTAACATATTTAATCAAATAATTATGAGCCAATGTATGACATAAAATCACAAGAATTTAAATCAATAATGCATCCTAGGAAAGAAAGTCCTAATGCAATTGGCTCATAAATGATTAATTAAGCTAAAGGGTTTAATTTAAGTACTTTCATAACCTTCCACACATGTGGGTTGGTATGATTTCCTTAAGTTTACTTAGGTTATTGAACACCTAAGAATCTACCCAAGAAGGATTAATTAAATTGAAAGTTTTGATATCAATTAAGTTATTAGTGGATTAACCAATTAAGTTTAGATTAAGGAAGGAAGGGTTTAGGGAATAGTTTAAGAAAATATCCCAAAATCATTCCATAAACCTCTAATCACTTAAATATAGTTAATTAACTTAATCAAGGATTAAACCACTGTCATGCTTAATTAACCTTAATTATATTAATAGAGTGATTAGGGTTCATTAATTAATTCTGATTAACTATTAATAAATTCCAAGAAAATTAGGGAGGTAGAAGTCATCCCACTAAACATGCTTGAAGTTTGGAATTAATTAATAAAGTCATTGGGAGTAATTAGGTTATTTTAAATAAACCCAATTAAGGAAAATCTATTGTTCAAATTTAATTAGAAATAATTTTATTATTCCTCAAAATATCTTTAAAATGAACTTAAGTTTATATTTTTGATTTTATAATTATGAATTTGAAGTTTTAATTGATTTAAGTGATTTTAAGAATTGCTAATTTATTTTATTAAAATAAATCATTTGACACTCAAAATTTAATATCTTTTAATCTAGAGGTCATTTTGACTTGAAAATTTTATGGTAAGTGTATTTTAAAATCAATCTTAATATATGAAAATTTCAACTTAATCTGTCATATATTTTTGATTTAATTAAATAAATTTAATTTTCACTAAAAGTCCAATTAAGTCAAAATATTGGGAAATTTGGGATTATTTGTTGATTCCTCTCAAAAGATGAACTAACTAGCCCATTTTGCAATTTTGGTTATGTATTTTATTTCTATGAATTTTTGAAATTTTAGGTATTTTAATTAATTTTTAAATCAAAATCAATGACCACGATCCAATTGACGCATTCACGGCCAGTAGGAAACTTGTCAAACCGTGAAGCGACAATTGGGTTGCTGGACCATCCAATCCATTGGATGGTCATCATATCGCATCGACGAAGCCATCCGATCATGAAGGTGCGATGATGGTCCATATCACATCAAGCATGGCCATAACGTGATCCACATCCAGCTATCTGATGCAAGTGGATCAATGGTTGCTTGGAATGAAAAATGATTTTAGGCTATTGTTTTGGGAAAATGGAGTTTTCTAAATGAAAACTTATCCAAATAACTCATTTTCACACCGATTCGCACTGAAAAAATTCTATTTTCTAATTGGGATGATTTAAAGTAAAAATGCGACATTATCTAGGGTAGATTCCTAAAAATTATGCAAAATCTATCACAAGATGAAAGATCCTAAGGCCAGCTAGAATTTTTTTGAAGGTTACCTCACCGGGGATGATTTTCGGCGGTGGTGGTGACTTGAGCACACTGTGGAGTGAGGGAAGAAGCCTTAGATTGAGCTTAGATCCTTGCCTTCAGGTCGAAATAAAGTTTCCTCCAATGATCATCATTTCCTCGCTGAAATCTCCTTAGTTTTGGAGTATTTCTTTCCAAAATGAAGTGGATGATTGCAAATGGCTTTTGGGATCTTTAGGAGGAGGAGAATGAGAGGAATGAGAGTTTTCTTCAGCCACTAAAGCCTTAGAATGAAAAGTCAAATGAAATAAACTTTTTCCACTTTTTGTTTGAAAATTCCAAACTCATGTCATTGGGGTGGTTGGGAATGAAAGAGAATCAACCTGGTGGCTCATGGTTGACAAGGCATGGAAAGTGGGTCCCATGAAGGACAAGTGTCCTAGCAAGGGAGGTGAGGTCCTTCATGCGTGTGTTCCAATGGCGAGAGGTAATTTCACCTCCCCATGAGTCATGGATGCCCCAACCACTCCTTGGGTTAGAAAATTAGTTTCCTTGGTGCCTATGTGGACCAATGGATGTGTGTCAAGTGGTCAAGGAAGAGAAATGATCACTTGGGAAAGTGTCTTTTCTCATGCAATGCCCTTGACCCAAGAGCAAAGTGGTCATTTAATATTAGATTTGATTTGGGAAGATTTGAAATGAGTCAAAAGTATGTTGGACCAAATTTCATGTCATTTGAAGTTCATTTGGTTTAATTTTAATTTGACCCATTTGGTCAAATTCAAAATTGTTATTGACCAATTAGTCAAATTGGGTCAAACCAAGAGTTGGGTCAAGTTCAAATGACTATTTGGAGCATATTAGTTCAATTGGTTTCAATTAATTTTGTTTAATTTAGATTTAATTTGGATTTTGGCCAATTTGATCCATTAGGTCAATTTGGCCAAGTTGACTAATTTAACCCAATTGACCAAATTGGCTTGAATTATGGCTTAGTTTGGGTTTGGTTGATCATTTGAAATAGATTGGTATCTTTGTTTCCAATCAATTTGGTTTAGGTTACAATTTGGCTAGTTTCATGTAAGTAAAAGGGTTGACTTGGTCAATGCTGGCTGACTTGGTTTGACCCAATTCATGATAATTGGTTAACTATGATGATCAACAAACATTACATGAATTTGGATTGGCTTAATTCACTTTGATTGATTGAATTGAATTTTTATTCATGTGTTAAATTGGCCATTTTAGGTCAAGTGAGCCAATGGGTTTAGTAGTTTTGATTTGATTCAAGTTTGGTTGAACTCACATAATATATGATTGAAATATAAAATTGGATTTAGAGTCAAATGGGTTTTGATTCATTTAATGATTTCAAGTCAAAGGATGAACATGAGTTTGACTTGGCTTTGATTTTTGAATTTAGTTTTGGTTTGATGATTAAAGTTTATGTTTATATTTCAATTCATGATTGTAGGATTGATTGAATCATGAAACAAAATCAAGGGTTCGGCTTGATTTGAGTTTGATTTGGCTAAGTTCAAGATTTTGTCTCAAGGCTTAGTGATTTTTTGATTGAATTTGATTTGATTTTTTTTGAATTGATTCTTGATATTTGAATTTATATTCATTTATATTTGTGAATATAAATGAGAATACAAATGGGTTATGAGAAAATTTCTTGAATTTGAATTGATTTGTATTTGATTTGAGCTAAGTCCATAAGATGGAATCAAAGGGCTTAGGAAAGATTTTTGATTTGGATTTAAATTTTGGATTTGGATTGATTGATTTAAATTTATATTTTATTTATTTATATGAATATAAATGAGAATATAAATGGGCTATGAGAAATTTTCTTGAATTTGAATTGATTTGGATCTGATTTGAGCTAAGTCATAAGAGGGGATTAAAGGACTTAGGAAAGATTTTGATCTTAGAATTTCAATCATGAGCTTCAATCATTTGGATTTGAAGTTGATATGAGTTTGGAGTTAATTTGAATTTAGGTAAAATCAATTAGGCTGGAATTGATTGTTGATTTGATTTGGAGTTTGACTTGAAGGAAGAAAGTGAGGAGTTGGTTCAGGCTATAGGGTAGACAAATTTTCCTAACACCCCTAAGGAATGACTTATTCCTATGGCTAACTCTTCTAAGTCTCTATAGGTTGTTCACCTAATCACTAGATGTGTCTTAAGACCAAGGATCTCTTAAAGTCTAAGAGGAGTCCTATGTCTAAGATGGAGGAGTTGAGAGCTCATTCCAAAAATGAGTTCAACAGGGAAACTATGAGTCAGCATCTACCTGATGAATTATTTCTTAATTCTGACTATATGGTACATGATCTATCCCTCAAAACCTACCAAATGAATATGGGAAGTGTGACATTGATTTGATCAAGGACAAATCCATCCCAAAATGAAATGTAAAGACATACTTCTAGGTTGCCATTGAACTGAAACTAACTAAAAGTCTACAATGTTGAAAAATAAACTTGAATTATATTATATGCTTTAATTTGTTTTTATAATTTTGAACCCACACTCAACAATTTGGATATGTTAAGTGGGGCTCTTTGAATTTAGAGAGATTTTGGAATTGATTGGAAAGGATTTTTTTTTTTTGAATGTAGAATCCATTTTTCAATAAATTTGTGTATGTTGAAAAGGGCTTCAAATATTTTTGAAGAGATTGATGCTTCCATAGGTTCATATGTGAATTTGATTTTTGGGTTTGAGGACCCTTTATTTAACAAATTTGAGTATATTAAAGTAAATGGTCAATTGATTTTATTTTGATTTTTGATTTTGGTATTTACTCACTTAGCAAATTTAAGTATGCTAGATGAGGTGTTTGAAAATAATTTTCTTCTTCTTTTATTTATTTGTTTGTGAGTCATATGTGAATTCGAAAATGAAATCTTCACTTAACAAATTTGGGTATGCTAAATAAAGAATCCAAATGTTTGGTTATTATTATTTTTTTTTTGAAAAGAGGATCTTTACTTAGCAAATTTGGGTAGAAAAAGGATCCAAATGTGGAATTTGAAAGGAAGATTCTTTACTTAACAAATTTAGGTATGCTAAATAAAAAAAAAATCCAAATGTGCTTTTGTTTTGATGATTTTGAAAAGAGGATTCTTAGCAAATTTAGGTATGCTAAAAAAACCAAAATGTGTTTTGTTTTGATGATTTTTTTGAAAGGAGGATTCTTTACTTAGAAAATTTAGGTATGCTAAATAAAAGAAATCCAAATGTGTTTTTTTATGATTTTGAAAAGAGATTTCTTAGGAAATTTAGGTATGCTAAAGAAACCCAAATGTGTTTTGTTTTGATGATTTTGAAAAGAGGATTCTTAGCAAATTTAGGTATGCTAAGGAAATCCAAATGTGTTTTGTTTTGATTTTTTGAAAAGAGAATTCTTTATTTTGCAAATTTAGGTATGCTAAAGAAAAGATCCATGTGTGCTTTTGATTTTAGATTTTTTTTTATTTTGTTTTTTAAAAAAGAGGATCTTCACTTAACAAATTTGGGTATGCTAAATGAAATATCCAAAATGTTGTTTCAATTTGATTTTTTTTTTTTTTTTTGAAAAAGAGGATCTTCACTTAGCAAATTTGGGTATGCTAAATAAAAGATCCAAATATTGTTTCAGTTTTGATTTTGATTTTGAAAAGAGGATCTTCACTTAGCAAATTTGGGTATGCTAAATGAAAGATTCAAATGTTCTTTTGATTTTTGAAAAGATGATTGTTGATTTTATTTTGAAAATGAAATCTTCATTCAATAAATTGAATGAGATGTTCATTTGTTCTTTTGGAAAATATGATTTTGGATTTTAATTTTGAAAAGATGATTGTTGATTTTATTTTGAAAATGTGATTGTTAATTTTATTTTTGAAATCTTCATTCAAATTGAATGAAGATGTTCATTTGTGCTTTTGAAAATATGATTGTTGATTTGTTTTTGAATGAAATCTTCATTCAATAAATTGAATGAAGATGTTCATTTGTGCTTTGGAAAATATGATTTTGGATTTTATTTTGAAAAGAGATTGTTGATTTATTTTTTTGAAAATGTGATTATTGATTTTTTGATGAAATCATTCAATAAATTGAATGAAGATGCATTTTGCTTTTTTTGAAAATATGATTGTTGATTTGTTTGAATGAAATCTTCATTCAATAAATTGAATGAAGATGTTCATTTGTGATTTTGGAAAATATGATTTTGGATTTTATTTTTGAAAAGAGATTGTTGATTTTATTTTTGAAAATGTGATTATTGATTTTGATTTTGAAATGATCCTACACATAACAATCATGAAGATTATTAGATGAGGTTGATTTATGAAAATTTTGTGCAAACATTTTATTATGTGCATTTTGAAAAAGTGCTTTGGAAATGGATGTTTTTATATAGGATTTATTTTTATTTTTTTGGAATGAACCTTTCCTTGCCATGAAAAAGGTAAGAAGGAAGTTTTTAGTTGTTTCTTTTTATTAAATTTTTATTTTCACCCATTGGGGAACCTAACAATGATTTTAAGACCTACACAGAGTGAGGTCCTAAAACCTAAAGAATGTTGGCTAGCTTAACTTAAGGATGAAATAAACTAAGGGCCAATGGAAAAGAAAGATAATCTTGAATTCATAAAAAATATAAATCCATTATCGATACTTCGAGACAATGATCATTTACCAAAGATGGAGAGAGGAACCATCCCCAGTAAAGTCGCTAGAAAAATCTGTCTTGAAAAATTTTCATTCTTCATATATTCTTCTGAGGGGAAAAATAAATGAAGAATAAAAATAACAACTTTCTTGTGTTGGACATCACGTAGATTCACAGATTCTTAAATGATCTATTATATTAAGGAATGACTACATCTCGAGAGATAAGTCACCATCTTATAATGGACAATCACTTTAATAAGGACTCCAAGATGTTATATGTTAGATTCTTACTTACATGAAAGTAAAGCATGTTTTATTTTATTCATTGTTTAAGAGGCAAGATTAATTATTCTAAGAATGAGATTCAGATATCGACAAGAAATGATGTGTATCCAAAGATTTCAAAAATAGGACATCAATCAATTAGTTTATTTTAGAAGATCAAGTGAGATTGATCAAGATGAGGGAGTTATTAATGAAATCAAATGAAGATGCGGGATGCTTATGATATGTGAAAGTAAGCATCCCAAACTATCATATTATGGGCTTTATATTTTGAAATTGAAGTGATTTATTTATTTGAGTTGAATTTTATTAGAAATCTAGAGCTAATTCCACAACACAAGATCATGAAAATGCTAAGCAGGATTTATGCTAGCACAAGTAAGAAATCAAAAATCAAGCTTTATAATCATGCTAAAAGAAAATTATTTGGTTTATAAAGAGAATAAACCAAAGTGGTAAAGCCATTGTGGCTCAAACAAAAAAGAAATTGGGTAGAAGCTCTACCCTTATACAACTGATTACAATGAATTAATTACAATCAAGAAGGAATTCATGTTATGGGGGTCTTCATTCTTCATTCTTCTTTCTCTTTCTTTCTTTCTCCTTTCTTCTTTCTTCTTTCTTCTTTGGTTGGTTGGAATGTTACTCCAAAGGCTTCACATGGTACATAAGATATAATCTTATGACCAATGTTCATCCTAATCCCATAACATTCATTCCAAAACCCTAATTATAAATTACATGAAAATGGGAAAAGTAAATCTAACTAAAACCTACAAAATAGATATTAGCTAAACAAACCACATAATCCCAAGCATGTATGAAATAAATTGGACTGCACCACACATGGGTAACCAAGTCCACTAGCCTATTTTTTCATTATGCTTAGTGTATAAGCAACTTGCACAAAGAAAAGCATTTATATTTTATTACGCCTTAAGCACAATCCCTGAAGATAATGATTAGACTAAGATCATCCTACCATCTACATTACACCCCTAACATCCAGACTAAAATATTACATCATAAAATAAAATTAGACATCAAACCATACACCGCCCTAACATAAGACTAGAAATGGTGACTTAACTTAATATGTGTGTTATTGTGTGGTATGTTAGCTAGCTTTAAAGTTAATTTTCTAAGTGTGAGAGATTCAACCAAAGGGTGGTTTCATTTAAGTGATTTAGTTGATTTGGTTGATTTTATTTGATGGTTTGTTTTGGTTTGAATGAACCTACACTTAGTTACTAAGTGTTGTAAAGAGAGGAAAATAAGAGAACTTCTCTTTCCTCCCTACCTTAAGTAATTTCTAAGGTAGATTCATTAGTGATTTTTCCTTAGTGAATATTTTATTATGTGTTTTAATTAATCCTAAGTTTATATTTTCCCTAAACAAACCTATTCAAATAAGAAAGGCATTTTAAGATTAATTGAAGTGAATTACTATCACAAAACACATAACACTTTATTTCTTTCCAACATGTGTAACATGCATATGGATGAATCCTAAGCATATTTATACAAGCAAGTGGAAATGTTAACATGCCTTAATAATGAATGTTAAGAGATGTTGCTTAAGGAAATTTGGAATGTTTCATGTATGCATGATTTTTTTAAGTAGAAAAGAGGGATTCTTTTATCCATTATTCATATGCACATTTACATGTATGAAAGACATAAGTGAGTACGACACCATTTTTTTTTCTACACTAGGGGTATAAGGTACAAGACCTTTTTAGGGCTACTTAAAGCCTCGCAACCCTGGGATGTTTAGACTAATATACCCCCTTTCTTAAATACATGTGCATGTACAAAAAGAAATGAATGGAAAAAGAATCATGCAAAAGGTTTATGTTTGTTTGTTTGATTTGTTGGTTGTTTAATTTATATGTGCAAAAGTGAAAGTCCTTCTTAAATGATAACATAAGAATAAATAGGAATGGATTTAAGCAAGTGTTGTGCTCCTTTCAATTGAACTATACACTTTACAAATCCTATTCAAAACTATGTTAAAAGAGAAGAGACAGAAAGTCACATAATGCACATCTTATGTTATAATGCACATATAAAGTAATTATAAACATCATACCTTTCATTTGTAATGTTTTATTTATAAGTTTTGAAAATAATTTTGGATTTAATAGTGATAATATCCATTCATATTCTTACTTTAGCCAAATCATGCAATTTGACATAAAGGAAACATTTCATTTAAATTTTATTTTTTAAAAGACATAAATGCATGTTTCATATGACAAATAATATTTAGCATGCTAGAAAAGAAATAAAGTGATGTAAGCATGTAAATTCATTCATCTTAATTGATCCTAAAGACAATCTTATGGAATAAGATCTTTTAAAATGAATTAAAGTTATTTAAAGAGATTTTATTTTAATTTTCAGTTTGATTTGATTTAAGAAATGTGAAAAGATTTGCTGGTCCTAACCCATCTCCCACATGTGTGTGTTATTTTAGTTTAATTTTTAGAACCATTAGATTTTTTATATTTTGTTTAGGTTAAGGTGTAAATTAAGTTCATTAATTAGCCCTTACCTACACCTCCTTAACATAATTATTCAAATAATTATGAGCCAACATATGATAAACCACATTGAATTTAAATCAGCAATGCACCTAAGAAAGAAAGGGCCTAATGCAATTGGCTCACAATTATTAATTAAGCTAAAGGGTTTAATTAAGTACTTTCATAACCTTTCCACACATGTAGTTGGATTTGATTTCCTTAAGTTTACTTAGGTTATTGAACACCTAAGTATCTACCCAAGAAAGGATTGATTATGATTAAGTTTTTGGATTAATTTTTGATTTTGAGTTTGGTTAATTAATTATTTAATGAAATGATTAAATCATTAATCAATTTGTAAATTATTTAAGTTTTCATTCAAATGAAATAGACTTAGGGGAAAAGATTTTGAAAATGCATCCTAATCTCATTCGCTGAGTCTATAGATGATTAACAAATTTAATTAATAAATTTATCATCATTTAATAGGTTAATTAATCATTTAATTGATTAAAGATTGATGAAACAATAAATTCCAAGAAAATCATGGGAGTGAGGTCATCCCATTAATTAACCAGTTTGAATTAATTATTAAATAATAAAATTAATTAACATATACATAAAAACTAAACTAAGAAAATAAATTATTCAAAATCAAAAATTAATTTTGTATTATTCCCCTTTGAATTATCTTTAAAATGAAGTTAAGTTTGCATTTTTCTGGATTTTTCTACATTTAGTTATGTATTTTTTAAGTTTATGTGATTAAGGAACAATTAAATAGCTTAATTATATAACTAATCCCATCGGCGCCATGTAGACCATTGACGCGGTGCACACTTTCCATGTGGTGTGACAGGATTCATTATTTAAGTAGTCACTCACATTCAAATAGCATTTAATGTGATTTTCTCCGAGATGGATGGATCAAACCTTGATCTAAAGGGATTAAAATGGGGATCTAATCAGATTAATCAGGACCATCCATCTAAAACACATGGGATGGACAGTCCATGATTCATCCCTACCCTCGCCAACAAGAGATGGAGGTCGTCCATCCTCCATGGCTTGATCCGAGAACACTTGAGCTCGAATTGAGTAGGGATTCAACCCACACCATCAAGAGGCAATAAGGAAGACATCCAATGGTCAAATTCCTTGGGATGAAAGTTCCCTTCATAAAGGACTAAAGAAAATCTAGCCTAAGCTTGGTTTTGAGGCATACCTGAGGCTAACCGATGCTCCAAATTGAGGTAGCTTCATCTAGTGGAGACAAAGCCTGAAGGTTTGAAGGCTGAGGTGGAGTGGATCTTCCTATTGTCCAAATTCCTTCAAAGGCTTGCTTTGGTCTACTCCTCCTTCTTGTGGCTTGAGAGGATTTGATTTGGTGAGCTCAATTGCATCCTCATGGTGCTTGCAAGAGGAATTGAGTTTGGTGAGAAGCAAAGTGGAATTCTCACCACCTCCCTATTTTTGGCTTGGAAACCCAGAAATGGAGAATTGAATGAACTTGGGAGACCTTGGGAGCTTGACAAGCTCGAGTTCCTAGCTCAATCATAGTAAGTGATGAAATGATGGAATGGGAGTATATCTCCAGGATCGGATTATGAGCTATCCTTCCATTTTGATCAAATTGATCATGAATGGGTTTGGTGTTAAGTGTCATGTGATTTGGTTTGGTAGAGAGAGTGGAGTTGCCCATGTGATAAAATGAGTGGGAGTGATTCCATGTGAGAATTTTAAGGGTGGTTGATTTTGTCTTTGGTTTGGCTGACCCAAACCCATTGAATCATGTGCACCACCCTCATTAGTGTCCATTTGGTCTACTAAGAGGGTGCCAAGTGAACATGAAAAGGATTTGATCAAATTCCAAGTGGAATTGTCCATAGGTTATCCCTTGACCTAGGGGTAAAATGGTCATTTACTTTGATTTCAATTTGGAAAGATTTGGAATAGTTTGAAATTGGGTTGGGCCAAATTTCAAGGAATTTGGAGTTTATTTGATATCATTTGGCTCATGTTGACCCATTTAGGTCAAAATGGATCAACTTGGGTCAAGTTCATATGACCATTTGGAGTGGTTTGGTATCATTGTTTTGGTTCAATTTGATTTATATTTAGTTGTGGTTCATTTGATTTCATTTAGGTCAATGGATCGAATTGACCAAATTGACCCATTTGAACTAATTAGGTTAGGTCATGGGTTAGTTTAGATTTGGTTAGTTATTTAAAATATTTTGGTAACTTTGGTTTCAATCAATTTTGGTTTGGTTTGATTTTAGCTTGATTTGACCTTTTAGGTCAACTTGGGTTCATGGTCAATTGGGCTAGGTTGAGTTAGTTGGCTAATTGGAGCTTTGGTCAAGTTCAACAAGTGATTTAAAATGAATTTGATCCATTGGTTGCAATCAATTTGGCTTAGATCAAGATTTGACACATTTTGACTTTTTAGGTCAAGTGGGTCTACTTGGGTCAAGTGGCTAATTGGGCTAGGTTTGACTCAAATGATGACTTGGTCAAGTTCCAACATTGATCATAAATTAGTTTTGATCAATGATTTCAATCAATTTGGTCTATGGTAGATTTTGACTAGTTTAGGTTTCATTTGGGTCAAATATTAACTTGCTCAAAGGCTAGGTTTGACCTAATTTGAGTGATTGATCATCTTATGATGATTGTTGCTCACAATGTGAGGCTTAGATGGGCTTAGTTCAATCCAATTTGGGTAGGATTAGAATTTGGCTCAAAAAGGCACTTTAGGTCACTTTGGGTCAAGTGAGCCTAAGTGGGTCAATTGACTTGATCAAGGCATAATTCAAGTTTGGTTGAACTCACATATGGACTTATGATTGAAATATAAATCCATTTGCAAGTGATTTGGAGTCAAATGGGGTTTGATTCATTTGACAATTTCAAGTTCAAAGGATGAACATGAGTTTGATTTGGGTTTAATTTTTGAATATAGTTTTGGTTCGATAATTAAAGTTTATGATTGAATTTGGTTTTATGATTGAAGGATTGATTGTTTGGAGAGAAAATCCAAAGGTTTGACTTGATTTGAGGTTGATTTGGCTAAGTTCAGGAATTTGACTTGAAGGGTGTAGATTGGATTTTGATTAGATTTGGATTTGAGATTTGGATTTGGATCATTTATATTTATGAATATAAATGAGGATATAAATGGGTAATTAGAAAATCTCTTGAGTTTGGAATGATTTAGATTTGATTTTAGCTAAGTCCATAAGATGAAATCAAAGTGCTTAGAGAAGATTTTTGGATTTGAAGTTGAGTCAGGGGTTTCAATCATTTGGAATTGATTTAAGATTTGAGAAAATCCATTGGAATTAATTTAAGGTTTGAGAAAACCAATTAAGTTGGAGTTGATTTGAGATTTGATTTAGAATTGAAGTTGATTTGGATTTGAGAAAATCAATTAAGCTATAATTGATTTGCAATTTGATTTGGAATTGATTTGAATTTGGAGTTGGTTTGAATTTGAAGTTGGTTTGGATTTGAGTTTGACTAAAGAAGGAAGAGGGGATTTGGTTCAAGCTATAGGGTAGCAAGTTTTCCTAACACCCCAAGGCATGACCTATTCTATGGCTAACTCTTCTAAGTCTTTTGGGTTAGGTTGAGTGTTCACCTAATCATGAGAAGTATCTTAAGACTAAGGAACTCTTAGTGGCTAAGAGGAGTCTTATGTCTAAGATGGAGAGGTTGAGAGCTCATTCTAAAAATGAGGTCAATGAACAATAGGTGTGGTGACAACAAGGCACACCGCATAGTGTGATCAAAATGATCAACAACACTAAATAATCACAAGCACTAAGAAATGATCTACTCCCAAGTGGGTGTAGAAGGAATCAAGAGCTTAGTGCAATGTGACTCTACTCATGTCAAAGACATAAGAGAGTGAAGGAGGAATCCATTAGGGATAAAGTATGTGAACCTTCCACTAGGGAAACTGGTTCAAGTCATCCACAGGGGGATGAGAGGTTTGATTTGATTTGAGTCTCACTGGGAAGAAATTAATTTGATTTGTTGATTTAGGATTTGGTGCTCCACTAGGGATGAAAAAGTGAACTCTCCATTAGGGGAGTAAGTTCAGGTCATCCACTAGGAAGAAGAGGTTGTGAAATCCTTTGAGGGATTAAAATTCAAGATCCTACTGGGATAAGAGCATCTCAGGAGAAGTAGATGATTTGATTGTTTTATTATTTTTGTTTATTGTTTTGTTTGATTGTTTTATTTGAATCTACTGGGGAAGGAGGATTGAATTTGTTTCAGATTTATTTTGACTCCACTAAGGAAGGAGTGTTGAATTCATTTAAGATTTTTAAATTTTGGGATTTTGAGATGGACCCTGTTGGTTTGTGATGAATTGCACTGAGTAGAAACCATGTAGGTCTTGGGTTAGCTCAGATTTACCAATCCAAATGGAGTAGTCTACCAACTACATAGTAATACTATCCAACCAAAGGTATTGCCTTTCGGTGTGCAGCAGCAGTACTAAGAAGAAAGTGTAGTAGACTTACATCCTCGAAAGAAGGGATCAATTACTGAGGTGATCCATTGGTGAGGCAATAGATTGAACTCAACCTAGGGCTAACTATTGAATGAATGCCACTGAGGGACTTAAATTAGCTCAAAGATAGTCAAGATTAATTTCATTATTAGTTATTTTTTATGGATCCCATTGAGTTGTGATGGACTGCACTGAGTAGGAGCCATGGGCCTAGGGCTAGCTCAGATTTACCAATCCAAATGGGTAATCTACCAACCACATAGTAGGACTATCCAACCAAAGGGATTACCTTTCAGTTTGCAATGGTTAGGTTTAAGAAGAAAGTGTGGGGACTCACATCTTCCAAAATAAAGAACCATTGGAGTGATATGTTGCTTGTGCAATAAATCAAACCTCCCTAGTCGAATTATTATTGAGTGAATGTCAAGGGACTTAAATCACTCAAAGATAGTCAAAGATTAATTTCATTATTTTTGATGGATCCGAGTTAGTGATGGACACCGCATAGGGTCATGTCAGCCTTGGTCTAGCTCAGATTTATCAATCTAAAGAGGTAGTCTACCAACCACACAGAAGGACTATCCAACCATAGGAGTTGTCTTCCAGTTTGCAATGGTCAATTTTAAGAAGAAAGCATAGGGAATCACATATTCCAAAATAAAGAACCACTGGGGTGATCGGTTGCTTGTGTAACAAATTGAACATGACCTAGGGCTGACTATTGAGTGAATGTCGCTAGGGGACTTAAATCAACTCAAAGATAGTCAAAGATTAATTTTTTTTAAAATTTTTTTTATGGATCCTATTGGTTTGCGATGGACTGCACTAAGTAGGGGCCATGCCGGCCTTGGTCTAGCTCATATTTACCAATCCAATGGGATAGTCCACCAACCACACAGTAGGACTATCCAACCATAAGGGTTGCCTTTCAGTTTGCTATGGTCAAGTTTAAGAAGAAAGGTGGGGACTCACATCTTTCAATAAGGAACCATGGGTGATGTTGGCAACAAAAAGGGCTAACTATTTGAATTGGGACTTAACTTAGCTCAAAGATAGTAAGATTAATTTCATTTTTTTTTATTATTTTTGATGGATTTGTTGGTTTGTGAGGATCAAACGAGAAGGAGCTTATATCGCCTCTAGGCTATCTCGATTTATCAACCAAAGGGAGTAGCTTCTCAGCTAAGGGGAGAACTATCTAACCAAAAGAGTGTCTTTCAATTTGCAATGGTCAATTCAGGGGAAAAAAGCATGGGGATTCACATCTTTCACTATAAAAGATCACTAGGGTGATCGATTGCTTCGGGCAACCAATCAATCCCGACCTAGGGCTGCCCATCGATTTGTGACAGTCATGCTAGAAAGAATACGTAGTAAAGTTATATATTTCAATGCAGAATGAATGTGGGGGTAACCTATTTGTGGAAAAATAGATTGAACCCAGCCTAAGGGTCACTACAGAGAGAGTACTGACATGAGGACTTATCTCAGCTCAAGCATAGTCAAGCAATTCCTATAGGGAGTTCTGCTGACACTGCCCTAAAGATAGGATGCCTGCTTGGGAAAGGGGCCACTAGGGGCTTGAATTAATAATCCATAAGCGAATAAATTTGTTTATTTAGTTTATTTATTTATTTATTTATCATGGACCCTATTAGTTTACGAGGGATTATAATGAGAAGGAGCTTATATAAGCCTCAAATATACTCGACCAAGTTAGTGCATGATGGCTGATTCAAGAAGAAAGCATGTTGGCTTTTATCCTCTTAAATAAAGTAAATCATGAGGCAGCTTGCTGGTTGCACAGTGAGGCCTACCAAACTAACAAGGCACTCATTGGTTTGCAATGGTTGAGTCAAGAAAAAAGTGTGGGGACTCACATTCGCCATACAAGTGACCACTGAGGTGACACACTAGTAAGGTAGCACATCAGCTCGACGTAGAGCAGCTAATGAGTGAGTGCTACATGGGACTTACTCTCACAACAAAATAGTCTGAGATAAAAGATGTGTTTGTGTTAAAGGAGGAAAAGATGCCGCCTAGATTCTCTCACACCTATCCTAAAATACGCTTAAGAGTTGATGAAATGGTGCCATGAATGACAGTTGTGATCCCACCAAGAAAGGATG
Organism: Cymbidium sinense; assembly: GCA_021442155.1. Taxonomy (NCBI): domain Eukaryota; kingdom Viridiplantae; phylum Streptophyta; class Magnoliopsida; order Asparagales; family Orchidaceae; genus Cymbidium; species Cymbidium sinense. Next base: position 13,079,009 of record CM038224.1, on the reverse strand, counting down.
TCGCTTACACCTAACTTAGTCGTGCTAGTCGAAATAGGATGCCTCTTGGGTTTTCTTACACCTACTCTAGTAGTGTTGGGGAATCATTTTTAATTTGTGTTCGTGTTGTGAAAGAAGGATAGATGCCTCTTCTCTTCTTACACACCCTAAACACGTGGCGATTCAAATAAACAAACAATGATTTGAATGAAGAGAATATTTTGATGAATTGGAATGGAATTTTGAAGATAATTATTTTCAAACATGATTTTATAGTATATTCAAATAGAGCCCATTAATTGGCATGGTGTTCCCATTCACAATTAATAAGTTGATAAGATCCTCCTTGCTAGGTCTTCTCTATGACAAAAGGGCCTTCCCAAGTAGGTTCAAACTTACCTCCCATCTTTCGACGGGCAACAATCAGTCTCCTAAGAAGTAAAATAAGCTCTCCTACTTGAAAAGCTCTATAGTGTACTAGCTTATTGTGAGCTTGAATCATCTTGACTTTGTACAACTCGAGGTTCTGGCATGCTTGGAGGTGTCTCTCCTCCAAACCTTTGAGCTCTTCCAACCGCAACTTGGCGTTCTACTCTGTAGTGATTTTACTACCCATTGTTATCCTTAGTGATGAGAGCTAAACTTCTAATGGTATACTGGCTTCGGACCCATACACTAAGAGAATGGGGTAGATTTGGTTGGAGTTCTGTATATGGTGCGGTATGCCCACAAGGCTTCAACTAGCTGCTCATGCCACTATCATTTATTATCGTTGAGTGTCTTCTTTAGTATCTGGATGAGAGTTTTGTTGAATGCTTTTGCTAGGCCATTCACCCTGGGATAGTAGATAGTGTAGTATCTCCAATCTATATAGTGACTCCTAGTGAAACAGTTGATCTTGGTGCTCTTGAATGCGCATATTATCTAATAATTCATCGAGGCACCCCAACCTATATACATATGGTTCCATTAGAGCACTTGCCGAGGTGACCTCTCAAATGACCCTAAGAAGATCAATCCGACCAATTATGTCGGGCACTTCCACTGAATGGCCATGAGGCCAATGTGTGGTGAATATTGGTGGTTGGTTCAAGACTATACCACATCCATATTGATGGACCCCTAGCTACATCCATACAATTTGTAATCATCAAGACTAGTAGTATCCTAGTCTTGATCTTTGCTTTCATCTTCAAATTGATGTGCTCTCAGATAGACAATATACCTCAATCATGATCTTCTTTCATGTTTGTCTAAACAACATAACCACATTTGATCAAAAGACCTCATAAGGTGCATCCATGAGCATAGAGAGAGCTCTCTACTTCATTTAATGAGCTTGTGATTTCTCTTGAGGTAGTTTTCCCTCAGTTCAAGTAATCTATGAATGGTTTCCAATCCAGCTCCTCCTCATCTTTCTTGAAAATGGCAACCTCCCCTTTAAGAGAGAGTCTTTTGATGAGTTCAGCATCAATAAGAGATAAGATTTGTCTATTTTGGACCCTTATTAGAATGGACTCATCCTCTGGACATGCCAATTCCTTGGAGAGTTTGACCAAAGCATCTGCTATTGTGTTCTCTCCTCGAGAAATCTTGTAGATGGCAACCTCAGGGATTTGGACTAATAGTTTCATGGTGTACTTATAGTAGTGATGAAGCTTAGGCTTTAGAACCTTATAAGACTCAACAATATGGTTGATGACCAACTGAGAATCTCCATAGATATTGATACTTTTGACACACATTATAATAGCTAACTCCAGACTGGAAATCAAAGCCTCATAGTCGACTTCATTGTTGGTTCATGAATTGGAGAGATAGTATGAGAATCTCATCTCATCACTGTCTAGAGTTAAACAGATGATTCCTAACCCTACCTTTCCTGGAAGGGTAGATCATGGTTCTTCTCCTTTTTGAAAGGAAGCTGCACCATCAAAATACATCTCCCAGAGATGAATGTTAGCATCCCCTAAGTTCATGATTTGTTCATCGAGGAGGTCATCACTAAGTGGGGAATCAACATGAAATGGGTGTGCTTCTAAGAAATTCGTTAGTACTTATCCTTTCACTAGAGGAGGGGTACGAATGTGATGTCAAACTGTGACAAAATCATGGACAAACATGCCAACTTTCCGATAACCGTGTCATGAGATATATAGGATTGATTCTTGAAATCAAGTTTACCTTATGAGAGCATGTAATGCATAGCTTTTGGGATGCAAAGATGGTAATGTTTCTAGATGGGTAGTTTGCTTCAGGGGATTGGACGATGGCGAGGTAATAGAGTGTTCTCCTTCCTTCATCATTGGTTTGGGCCAACAAAGTGGGAGTCATCCAATGTAGTGTAAGGATAAGTGGCTTGCTGATAGAGGAGCTTCACCAAATATTTGATGTCTTCAAAAGTATGTTGGCACTTATCATCCCACTTGAACTTAGCATCATTTTTGATAAGTACTGAAAATGGCTTGCATCTCCCCAATAGATTGGAGATAAAATGCCTTAGATATTCCAACCACCCTTGGTATGATCTAAGTTGAGTTAGACTTTTAGTGGGTGGCATTTCTAAGATAGCTTTGATCTTTTTTAGGTCTATCTCTATTCCTGTTGGACAACAAACCAAGGAACTTCCTAAAGCTACTCAATGCACACTTTTGAGATCAATTGTCTTAATTCAAAACTACTCAAGTCAAAGAGATGGTCTCCTTTTCTTTACTTTTGATACTAGATCATCAACATAGCATTCAACTTGATGATGAATGAGTTCATTTTTGAGTCATGGTCCACCTATGTAGCACCGCATTTTAAGGCCAAAGGCATGACCTTTATAATAATAGATTCTGGGTTTGAAAGTAGTATTTCTTTCATCCTGGGACCATCTTAATTTGGTTGTAGCAAATGACCCATCCATGAAGGAGAATATTATATGAGATGATGTCCACCATTAACTCTAGTATAGGAAGTGAAAATTCATCCTGACATGCCTTATTTAAGTCCCTAAAATCGATATATGAATTTGATATTCTTAATTATGACATCACAACTGTGGTATTTTTCTTCCTGATGAAACCAAAGATCGAGTTTCTTGACTTCAAAATGATATTATTCAATTTCTAATCTCATCAGGAGAGCTTGATAGGTAGCTAGGTCATTACTAATTTGTGGATTGCTATGTAAGGAGATAATCTGGGCATCTCTTGATAGCTCCATGCAAAGGAGTCTTTAAACTCTATCAATAGCCTAACTAAGTCATTAGTTTCTTCTTCATTCAACAGAGAGCTGGTGTATGTGGGGCGTGGATCTTCTTCTCTCCTGAGGTTGATTTCTTTAAGCTTGTCGATGGTTGAATTGATTTTTTTCTTCAAATTTTGATAGTGCATCTTTAATTTGAAGATCATCAGAATCATCTAAAGTTTCTAAACACACCTCCTCGTAAGTGTTAGTGTGGTTTGAGAAGATCCTATCAACTGTGATGATTGGTGACAACTAAGTAAAGAATCATCGCTGTCATCTAACAGACCAAATCCTAGTCATGGTCTTGATTGTGCATCCCGCTTTGTTGTCCCATAGCTTCTCAAAATACTCAACCTGTCCGGACCATGTAAGGAATCAAACCTTTCTTTGCAAGATTATGAACACAAGAAAGTACCAAAAAAGGTAATTCCATTAAATCTTTAATCATTCTCAAGTTTTACATCTACTTCGACTTGAGGATGATGATCCCAATAGAATCTCTTTGGCTTGACATCCATGGAAGATCTAGGGGCTTCCTTAACTACTAAACCCTCAACTTTTGAGAAGAAAGTGGGTTAGAGCTAAGGTTCCCAACTCGCTAATTTTTACATAATCGAAATACATTTATGCTTTGCTTGGAGGTCTGTCACTGCCTCGAGTGTCACCTCCAATGAAACCCACAGAGAGTTATGCTAATCACATGAGACTCATCCTCTCCGGATTCTAAGTCTATGTGAATAGTACCCTATGAACTGGAACATACCTTATTGGATGGCCAACCGGGGGTCTTCCTGAACGCCTCTATATCTACCTCTACCGTGGAGGTTGAGTCATCTACCCATATGTCCATGGTGGAATGAATGGAAAAACATGCGGCTCTACCTCTTCCTTGGTGTCCCTTTCTCACTTGTACTTTCTTTTTTTCTTTTCTTTTCTTTTCTTTTTTTCTTCTTTTTTTTTTCTTTGTATTTGAATTTTGGCCAAGTTAGAATAGATGTTTTGATTTTGAGGAAGATAGTAGGTCGCATCTCATATTTTGACCTCTAACTAAAAAATGACTTTTCATCTCCTTTAACACAATATTCGATTCCATCTCTTCAAAACTTGATGCACTGATGAAGAGAGGATGGAACCATCTTATTTTGGTGTATCCAAGGCCTACCAAGCAAAGTAATGAATGATATATTCGAATCAATTATATAGAACTTGGCTTCAGTCTTCCAATCGCCTATTTCCAAAGGTAACACTATGGAGCCTAAAGCCCTCTCACCTTGTTCATTGAATCCTCTCAACATCATCCGATCTCCTCAGAGTTTAGAGATGTCAATCCTAAATAGGGGGTTTTAGCTCATAATGTTCACGATGCACCGATCAACCAACACCCTAAAAGTCTGAATCGCCATATCCACTGATGTGAGGGTGGTTATGCTCATATCCCGTAAGAAGGTCTTCTTCGGAATGTGACTCTTCTCTTGAATAATGTGCCTCCTCTCCAACAATGGTCAACTGATAAGACATATTTTGGATCAAGAAGACCTTGATTAATGATTCCCTCATCTCTTTGGATAAGAGGGCATCATATATGCTTAGTTTAGCAAACTTTCTTAGTGAGCGAGGACATTATAATCAAGTCTCATCCTCCACAAGCATATCCATGGTGGAGCATCCGTGGAGGGGCTTCTTGATCACTTGAACCAATGACTTATTTTCCTTATCTTGAGGTGTCCTTAGAGGTAGAACCTTGCCACTAGGTTAACTTCTGATCTCTTATGGTGGGTTAGGAAGATTCTACCGCTCATTAAGCATACCTACTATATAGGACCCTCAATCGATGATTCCAAGTCTATCTCAAGAGGTGAACCCATATTATTCGAAAAGGAAAGTCCATCAATCAAAAAAGAGGATGATTATATTATAATTATTAAGACAAGAGTTTTCTAAATGAATGTAATAACCCATCAAAAGTGGCACAAATGTAATTCAAACTAGCTTTCCTCCTAGATTTAAATTTAAAAGGAGGTACATGGTAGAAATCTAATAAAGTAAGTGAGGTGAGGGATTTGATGCCCTCATCCACTGATACAAGATGTCTACTAGAAGAACAACTAGCTAAATAGAATGTCACAATGGTACAAGGAATGAAGGTGACTCATCTTGGTTGCACCACTTGCTATCTCCGCAAGTATCTAGTGTTGCCTGAGCTCCTACTTTCCCAAGTTATCTTTGGTAACTTCAACCTTCCTTGATGTTGAGGTGAGCAGCACAAAGGAAAGTTTCTTGATTTAGAAATATCTTTTAGAGGTTCAAAAAAGAGATATCCCAACCTTGTTTTTTGAGAGGATCACATGTATCCCCAAGGATTACCCCATAACGATGGTTGTTATACTAGATATTTCTGTGGATAACTATAGCACAACTATAAATCTATGCTCAAGCTCCTTAAATGTAAAGAAATCCTCCAAAATGCTGGGCACATGGTAAAGGCAAAAGTTAGGATCATTACTCCGCTTCCTCCCGCTATTGGGTAGCTAAAATCAAGTTTCTTTAAGAGGTTCTTAAAGATTTTTTTAACTACCTCCTTAAATGAATAAGGTTTGTTTAATTTATCCAAAAGAGTAGGTGGGTGATAGCTGGGGTATGTATAGCCGCTAAGAGTATGGAAGAGGTGGCAAAAGAGAGGTAGGATAACCACAAGATGGTGGTGGTAAAGGAGGTGGAAGTGAAGTCTAGAGCTGGGTCTATCATAGATCTAATTGCTTCCCCTTATCCAATCAAGATATTCTTTCATAGTTGATGGCTTGCTTTTGGACCTCATTTTTTATTGGGTCTCAACACCTCCATCTTGATATAGATTTCTTAGACTTTAAGAGTTCCTTCCTTAAGACATCTAGTGATTAGGTGGATATACCTACCCTAGAAAACTTAGAAGAGTTAGCCATGAGAATATGTCATGCTTTAGGGATGTTAGGAAAATCTCCTACCCTTTAGTTTAAACCATTCCTCACCTTCCTTCTTTCAAGTCAATCTCCAAATCAATTTTATTTGATTTTATCAAACTCAAATTTATTATATGATCAATTCCATGATTGAAATATATTGAAAGCCATGATCAAAATCCATCAAAATTCTGTTATATAAGTTAATTTCTTAAGGAAGCAAAATTATGATTCAAACCTATTAAAATCTTGAGATTTTCTCAATCCATTTATATTCTCATTTATATTCATATTTATAAATGAAATACAAATTCAAATCAATCAAATTCAAAATTCCAAATCAATGAAAATTTTCTTAAGTCTTAACTTAGAAAAAATCAACTCTAAACCTTGATCAAATCAACTCAAATCCTTAAGATTTTCTTAAAACTTATTTATATCCTCATTTATATTCTTATATATAAATGAAATATAAATATAAATCAATCAAATCAAATGTAAAAATTAAATTCCAAATTTAAAATTTTCTTAAATCCTTAATTTTTCCATCATTTAACCTAAATCAAATCATTCAAACTGTGATTTTCTCAAAATTATTTTATTCATTTATATTCATATAAAATGAAATATAAATATAAATCAATCAATCCAATTCAAAATTAAATTTCAAATCAAAATTCTTAAATCCTTTAAATTCCTTTCATGAATTTAACCCAAATCAAGATTAAACCACTTCAAATCTTGAAATTTTCATGATCATTTATATTCTAATTTATATTCACATATATAAATAAATATAAATTCAAACAATAAAAACCAATAATCAAACTCAAATCAAAATCAAATTAAGCCTTTCAAGTCAATATCTTGAACTTAGCTAAATCACTTTCAAATCAAGCCAAACTCTGATTTTCTCATGGCTCAATCAATATAATCAAGCTAATATATAAATCAAACTCAATCACTAATCAAAACTCAAATCAAAATCAAACCCAACTCCTTAATATTCTTCCTTTGAATATGAAATTTTCAAATGCATCAAAATCCATTTGACTTCAAATCACTTGTAAATGGATTTATATTTCAATCATAAGTCCATATACAAGTTCAATCAAACTCAAATCAAGCTTTGACAAAGCCATTTGACTTACTTAGGCTAACTTGACTCAAAGTGACCTAAAGTACCTTTATAAGCCAACTTTTGATCCTAACCAAATTGGATAGAACCAAACTTATATACTCCACTCATCTTGATCAACAATCATCATGGGATGATCAATCAATCAAATTGGGTCAAATCAAGTCAAACCTAAGGGTTGACCAAGTCAACACTTAGCCAAAATGAAACCCAACATAGCCAAAATCTACCATAGGACAAATTGATTGAAACCATTGATTTAAATTCACTCATGACTTATGTTTGAACTTGACCAAGCCAACATTTGAGCTAACCTAGCCTAATTGGCACTTGACCAAGTTGACCCATTTTGACCAAAAGGCCAAAATTTGTCAAAACTTGATCTAAGCCAAATTGAAACCAATGGGTCAAGTCCATTCCAAATCACTTGTGAAATTTGACCAAAGCCTCAATTGGCCAACTAGACCCAACCTAGCCCAATTGACCTTAGACCCATATGACTAAAGGTCATGTTGAGCCAAAATTGAACTAACCCAAATTGATTGGAAACAAAGATACCAATCCAATATGACTAACCAAACCTAAACCTACCCATGACCCCAAATAGGTCAAATGGGTCAATATCAACTTGACCCATTTGACCTAAATGAGTCATATGAGCCAAAACTAAATATATATACCAAATTGAACCAAACCAAAGTACCAAAATATTTCAAATGGTCATATGAACTTGACCCAACCCTTGGTTTGACCCACTTAATTTATTGGTCAACTTAAGTTGACCCATTTTGACTAAATGGGTCAACATGAGCCAAACCCTATCAAATAGATTAAAATCCAATGAAACTTGCCAAACCATTTTCACATACCAAACATACAAAGTGAAAAAATAGCAAATGACCATTTTACTAGGCCATAGAACCAATTTTGGCTCATGGGTATTTTTATACCTCTTCACAATCACTTGAGGTTTTCTTTAAAGCTCAAGGGACTAAGGATGAGTGGGCACAACCCAATGGTTTCACCATTTGACCCATGGACCAAACACCCCCAAATTTTAAAATTCAAAACTCCCTCAAGCAATTTGATGCACATGGGAGGCTGGCATTCCACTCCTCTAGCCAAACCGACCATGTGTAATGATCTAACAACCTAAATAACTCACTCCATATGGTCAATTGGATCAAAATGGAAACTAATGGGTTGGCCTAACCATGGGAGATATACTTCAATTCATTAAAAAATTAACTCTCCATTCTGAGTAGAAAGAAGAATCATTAGAGCTTTCCCAAGGTCCCTAAAGAGGATTTGAATTTGATAAAGCTCATCCATAATTTTCTCACACTTAATTTTACCCTCTGCATTGATGGGGAGCTGTCAAGCTTGCCCAAGCATCCATTTGAGTTCTCAGGAAGGAAGATCAATCAATCAAAGCAGGATCTTGAAGAATTGGTCCACCATGATCCACTCAACCAAGGTCTGAATTTCAAATGTCTCCACTAGATGAAGCTACTCATTCTTGATCACCTCCAAGGTATGTGATTTTTTGACCACTTAGATTAAGAGGTGTTCTTTGTAAAAGAATTTTATGCATGAAAAATTTAAAATCAAATAATATAAATAATTAATGGGAAGAACTTTTCATCTTTATCCATCCATTTTTTTTAGGGACGATATTTATGATTACATTTTATAAATATTATTATTTAATTGTTTAATCTCATGTGATTTTGATAACCAAATATAAGAAAATCTAATTTGACATTTAAGGGATGGCAATTAGACATGTAAAGATAATGCCATCACCACGAATCGCACCATGAGCCGAGATTAAAGGATTAGTTAGATTTTAATTAATTTCACTAATTCAAAATCTTTTAAAATCATAACTTTCAATAAAATTCAAAATAAAAAGAAAAATACTATGGATAGATAATTATATCTAAAAATATTTTAAAATGTTTTCAATGATTTTATTTTCTCTAAATTTGGTTTTTTAGAAATTTAATTTGCTAATTATTTTAATTAAGCCAATTGATCTTAAACTTAGGGTTCATTTTAGGGATGCCCTACCTCCTAATTTTCTTGAGATTTATGATTTTAATTGAGAAAAATTATTTCATTCTTAATTATCCTTCATGTAATTAGTAATTAAGGTGTGATTTTATCATGATTAGTTTGATTAAGGTGATTAAGTGAGTAGGGTTTTATGGAATAATTTGGGGCATTTCCCAAGCTATTCTAAAACCCCTTCTCTCCTTAATCTCAATTAACAGCTAATCATTAATCACTCATTTAAACAATTTTCAAAATTCAAAAAAAGTTTAGAACTTAAATTAATCTGGTAGATACTTAGGTGTTTAATAGCCTAAGTCTAATTAATGAACTTAAAACCCTTCATAAGTATAAAGGTGTTTTAAAAGTACTTAAACTAAACCCCTTAGCTTAATTAACTTTTAATGAACCAAATTACATTATTTTCATTATTGGTGAATTATAAATTTAAATTTGTGGTTTTATGTCATCTCATTGCTTATAATTAGAGATAATTTTCCAAGGTGTAGGTAATTAATCCACTTAATTCATCTTAATCAATGCTTAAAAATGGATTTAATTAAAAATTAAATAAAATATAAAACACATGTGGAAATGGGTTGGAATAGCAAACTCATCTCACCTTTTCAAAATTAAATCAAACTTCAAACTAAACAAAATCATTTGAAATTCATTTGATTTATTCTAAATTTTTCTTATTCTTTAAGAATGTCTTAGAATTAAAAGTGAGTTTTTTACATGCTTTCATTGTTTTGATTTTTCCCAACATGTTAAGTTGTATGTCATGTGATTCATGCATTCATAATTTCAAATTAAAAAATAAAATTGTTTACTTTATATCAAATGTGCATGTTTTAAAAAGAAATATGAGTGCTATTATCACTACTAAATAAAAATTATTTTAAAACTTATAAATAAACATCAAATTTTAAAAGTGTTATTCTTTATAATTTTAATTATAAGCGTATGTGATAGATTATAAGTAATGTTTTTATGGTTTCTTTTCTTTTCTTATATTAGCATAGTTTTGAATAGAGTTAAAGATGTAGGTTCATTTAAAAAAGAACCCAACACTTACTTAATCAAATCCATTCATCCCTATACTCACCTAAGAAGGGTTGCATATTACATGAATAAACATAAACAAAATGAACTATTAAACAACATTTGCATATTCCTTATTATTTCATTTCTTTTATATGATGTTTGTATTAAGGAAAGGTATATTGAAAACCCATGAGGTTTTAAGTACCTAAGTAGGTCTTGACCTTACACTGGTTAGTAAATGCATGCTATACTCAATTTTATGTCTTTCTTACTTTCATGTATGTATGTGAAATTTGATAAAGAAATCTTTTCTACTTAAGAAAAATCATATTCAACTTCTAAATTTTCTTAAGTGGATTACTTAGCATGCATCATAAATTGTGTTAACTATCATTTGCATGTATAGATATGCTTATTTCATCTATATGCATGTTATATATGTTGGGAAAGAAATGAAGTAATGTTGAATGTGAATTTTGATTCATTTTATTTAATCTTAAAATATCTTTTCTTTTGAATAGGTTTATTTAGAGTTTGTCTAACTTAGGATTGATTAAAAATTGTAATCAAACATTCACCTAAATGAAATTAAAATGAACTATTTAGAAATTACTTAAGTTAGGGAAGGAAAGAGAAGTTCTCTTCTCTTTTTCTCTCTTCATAACTTAGTAATTAATTATTGGTTTCACACAAATCAAACTAAAACATGAAATAAAAATAACCCAAAACACTTAAACAACTTGAAACCCTCCTCTAAGTTGAACATGTCCTTCACACTTAGAAATTAACCTAAAGTCCAAAGATGACACAAAACCTTCAAAGAATACACATTATTTAAGTCACAACTTCTAGCCTTAGGTTAGGTCGCATGGTTTGATGTTATGTTTTGTTTTGGATGAATGTTTAGATGATGTTGTGTATATGCTCATAAAATAAATGGTAGATGTTTAATTCTAACTATTCTTTTTTGGAGATTATGCTAAGGTGCTATCATAAATAAAAATATAAATGTTTTCTTGTGTGCTTATACCCTAAGCATAATATGTCAGTGACTTACATCAGTTAATGATAAGTCTAATATACAAGATTTGTGTGGTGTGATTTGACTAACCTTTGTTTCGTTAATTAGATTTATACTTTTTTTTTATGTAAAAAATTTGTATATTTAGGATTTTGGAATGATTTGTTATGGGATTGATGAGCATTGGTCATAAGATCCCATCTTATACCATTCAATTTGAGCATCCAAAGGAGAACCAAATAAGAAAAAGAAAGAAAGAGAAAAATAAGAATAAAGCTCAAGACCCCCATAACAATGAATTCTTTGTTTAAATTTCAATTTAATTCATTTGTAATCTTGTACATAAAAGGCTACATTTGATATTTTCTTTTGGTGACCACAAATCCTTTATTCTGGATTAGCTTTTATAAATTGATGATTTGTTTAGCTTTTGCATTAAATGGTATGATTTTCCTAGTTTCTTCCTTGCTTTATTTATGGTGATGTGGATTAGGCTCTTTAGGAAAAATAAATCTTTACCCAACAAATTCAAACTAAAATAAACAACTCATAACCTCACCTAAAGAAGATTTAAAATCAAGATAAAAGAATTAGCAACTCTTAGTGAGCATTTCTTTATAATATATGCATAAATGCATCTTATTTCACTCTTTATTGAGGGTTTCCACCTTTGAGAAAAACTTGACCTTGAGGTGGTGGAAACTCAACCTTCTCGATTTTGGCTAATAATGATTTCATGCATTAGTCATAAAATCTTATTAATGAAATGATTCTCCAAAATGAAAATAAAAAAATGAAATTTGAACATTATATTTAGGTCATTTGAGCATGCCCTTACAAGATCTAGTCTCTTTAGGGAGTGAGTTTAAGACTTAGTCTTTTCTAAATAAAATATTTGCATAAGCATAAAAGCTTTCACATATATTTAAAATCATAGGAGGAGTTAGTTGGTGGCCAAAGTGGTTGAAGTCCAATATGTGGTGGTTTATCCTCTCATTGGAGGAAAACCAATTACCCATTTTTCACCTTAGATTTCTTTAAACTCAGGCTCCTAGATTTAGGTTAGTTGATTTTCCCTTTCATGTCATAAGAATAATTCCTCACCTCTAAGCATTTCAATCTTTAAGGAATCTTAAAAAAAATTCTAATGAAAAATGAACTCAAATAAACTAAATCAATTTCTAAAATGTAAAGCCCAATATAGGATAGTTGATCGCTAGTTTCCTAGATGTATGCTTGTCATATTTTGGCTTTGATAACTCCTCTTGATCAATCCCATTTGATCTTCAAAAACCAATATTGATATTCTATTGAAATCTTGAGAGAGATCATTTACCTTGAGAGTTTTCCTATTTTGTCCTTAGATGTAATTAACATGAGTTTGCTTAAAGAACTTAATGAACCTTTAAAATAAAACTTTACTTTTCCATGTAAAGTGGAGAAATAATCTTTGACATATGACCCATCATCCTTGAGTCCTTATCGAGGTGATTGGTTCCATTAAAAGGGACTTATGAAGATAGTACATTATACCTTGATGATGTATATCAAATAAGTACATCAGGATCTGGATGGCATCTTACCAAGATGAATTTTATAGGGACTTACCCTTTCTTTTTCTCACCACTGTTTGCCTTTAATATAGAAATTTTTCTCCATAGGCTTTAATGACTGATCTTGAAAAGGCAACTGTTTGACCTCCCCTTATAGACTAGATGCCTTGTTGATTAATTTTTCAAATATTTTAATGGTGAAACCCTTAAGCATGAAGGTGACCAGGCCATGAATATTCTTTAATAGAATTTTAATAGCATGTTGTTCGATATGGTTCTTTCATGCTTAAATTATGCCATCTAAGAATATAATCAACAAGGGACTCACCGTGTATTGAGCTACAAATGAGATCACCACTTACCCTTTTTGAGCTCCAAAGAAACCTCTTAATAAAGAGTTGCTCCAACTCAAAGAAAAGTCTTCACCAATCATTGGAAAGTTCACATACCAATCTATGCTTACTAGCTGTTGACAAAGAGATGGAATAATAATGCATCGCCACCAAGATTGCAATAGCCCCTAAAGTGCTATATATGTTGCGAGGTTCTCTACCATCAAAACTTTTGAAAGGCACAAAACCCTGATATTGGATAGCATCAAATTCTTCGTAGGGTCTACCCTTTGGAACCGATGAACTACCACTTGCGCTGCTTCCTTCACTTGTTGTTCACCATGAGTTGATATATTTTTTCTTGTATGGAGGTACGCCCACTACCTTCCTATGCAAGCTGCTACTACTGAGAACTCTTTGATCAACATGCACAACTCAGTACCGCCTCTATAATGTGTACTTGAGCTTGATTCTAAAGTGCTAGAACTACCACAAAAATCTTCAACTCTCTTCCCATCCTATCAATGCTCATCTTTTGCTTGAGTTGAAGGAGGTGTTGGGTCAATAGTATATCATCATGTTCACAACACCTTCAAACTATGATGATCCCAAAGAGGGAACCTCTAGTATCAACCATATGTACCTCTACCGAGTCTTCCAACAAATCATCTCATCTAGTTCTTTGAGGTCACCAATCATACCCTAGATTTCTTTCTTTTCAAAAATAATGCCAAGATATCATCCAAGGAGCCTAACCATGCCGCATAAATAATATGAATCGAGTGGTGGGATCATGCTCAATGGAGATACACCGACCTCCCCTTACGAGTGCTAACGTGAGGGCTATGCTCACCGGAAGACATATCTCATGCTCCAACTACTAGGGTGGAGTTGTCCTTGGGGGGATCTATCCATGGGACAATAGAACTATCCCCTTCCTTCTATTAGCTATATCCATAATTGGTTGAGGATGGTGGTGGTGGTACACTATGATGCTACGAGGTCACATTCCTTCTTCACCACAAGTAGGAGGTCGGGAGAAGCCTCACCTCGGGTGGAGTAGATGAAGTGGGATCCCTTGGATACCGGATCATTAAGAGCTTTCTCCCTCTAATTCGCTTCATGGCTTTGGGTGGAACTAGAAGATGGAACCAACTACCATACAGACGTGGAGTAGCTGGAGACAACACCGACTACCTCTATCGGCTCTTCTCCCATGATGGGTGGTACCACCAACACAATACTATGGATCGACGTAGTAGACATCGGAAATCTGAGGCGAGGTCGCCGACTACCCGCATATCTTCCTTTCTCTCGCTATGTGAATGATACTGGGCCTCTTTGGCCCCTCCCCAAATCTTCTGCCACACTGAGGAATAACTAATCAAATCAAACTGCACCGAATCGACCATCCATAATACCCCGCCAATTTACGTAAAACTATCCGAGGCCAAGCATATGACCTTCTCCTATCTCGTGTGTGTCTCATAATGAACTGAGGTGGAGGTGATGTAATCCTCCTACATTTTCTCACCTTCAAAATGAAAGGGGATGGAACTTATTCTGTAAGCAAAGGAGAAACCTCCTGGTGACCCTCTTAACAATGTGAGATACCCATCTATCTCCTGCAATGGAACATGGTGTCTTGATCGGCATTGGACCAGTTTGGCTAGTGGAGTATGGAGCTAGACCCTATCTCAAAGGTGGGGAGACTATCCCTAAAGCTGATAGCCTTCCCCTAGAGGAGGCCAACGAGTGGGTACTAGCCACTACAAGTGTGGAGAACAACTGAATGTGGCATGGGAATAGCTACCATGGGAATTCTACCCTTCCTCTTTAGAGGGAAATAATGAGGGCATCTCAATATGGATGACCTTCTTCCCACCACCACATTCTTGATGATGGTGAGGGTTGCCCCTCACAAGTAATCCTAGCTCCCTCAAATCCACCAAAAAATGTATAAATGAGCAAAATCGGTAGGAGGCCGTCCATCCAAGGCCAAATCCATCCCAAAGGGAAGGTGAACACATACTGTGAATCCACACGCATCAGAATTGAGAAAACTGACCGAGTAAAACTAACTGAACTCACAATTATTGAAAATAAACTCAAATTAGAATTTTCTACCTTGGTATTTTGAACTTTTAAATTTGATTTAGAGTTTGAACCCACACTAATAATTTGAATATGTTATGGGGCTCATTGAATTTAGGAGAGATTTTGAATAACTTGGATGAGAGATTTTGAGTTCATTTGAGTTTAGAATCCACATTCAACAAATTTGTGTTTGAATTTCAAATATTTTGGAGAGACTTTTGATGCTTTCATTAGTTTATATTTGAATTTGATTTTATGTTTGGGACCCTTTATTTAACAAATGTGAGTATGTTAAATAGAGGGTCAATTAATTTGTTTTAGATTTGATTTTGGGATTACTCATTTAGCAAATTTGGGTATGTTAAATGAGATGTTTGAAAATAATTTTCTTTTTGCTTGTTTGCCCATGATATATATCATGTGTGAATTTAGAAATAGAATCTTTACTTAGAAAATTTGTGTATGCTAAATAAAGCCCAAATATATTTAATTTTTATCTTGATTTTGAAAATGGGATCTTTACTTAGTAAATTTGTGTATAAATAAATCCCAAATGTGTTTGATTTTATTTTGATTTGTGTTATTTTTTGTGAGATTTCTATTTAACAAATATGGTGTTAAATAGAATCCAATTTATTTTCAATTTTAAAAAATGAAACTCATTTGACAAATTTGGGTATGTCAAATGGAATTTAAATGTATTTTGATTTTGATTTTTTTGCAAAGGAGATTTCCATTTAACAAATTTGGGTATGTAAAATGGAAGTCAATCATATTTTATTTTTTCAAAGATGAAATTTTGTGTGTGATTATTGCTTTTTGAAAAGAAGGAAATTCCAACTAACACATGTGGAATGTGTTGAGTGGAGTTTCAAATGGTGTGATTTTATTTGAAAATGAAACCTCATTCAACAAATTTGGATATATTGAATGAAGATGCTTATTTTCAAATTTTTTGAGAAAGAAACTCCAACTCTAATACATATGGAATATATTGGGTGGAGTTTCAATTTTATGATTTGATTTTATTTGAAAATAAGATCTTCATTCAATAAATTTGGGTATATTGAATGAGGACGTTCATTTTCAAATATGTGATTTTGAAAAGAAAGAAACTCCAACTTCAACATATGTGAGATATATTGAGTGGAGTTTCCATTTTATGAAATGATTTTATTTGGAAATAAAACCTTCATTCAATAAATTTGGGTATGTTGAATGAAGATATTCATTTTCAGATATGTGTTTTTTTAAAGATGATTTTGATTTTGGTTTTGAAAAGAACTACATGTAACAATCGAGGATTGTTAGATGATTATATATATTTGTGAAAATTTTGTGCAAGTATTTTATTATGTGAACTTTGGGAAAGTGCTTTTGAAAAGTGATATTTTTATAAAGGATTTATTTTCTTATTTGTAGAATGAACCTCCTTACCATAGAGATGGTAAGAGGTTCAAAAAAGGTCTAGTCATCTTTTAAATTTTATTTTCACCTATTGGGGACTAACAGGGTTTTAAGACCTACATGAGTGAGGTCCTAAAACCTAAAGATGTTGGCTTTAGCTTAAGAATGAAATGAGCTAAGTGCCAAGGAAGGATAGTCTGGATCATATGAAATACAAATCACGAATACTTGGAGACAATTTTTTTAAAAGATGGAGAGAGAACCATCCCAGGAGTTCAAAAATGGTGTTTATTTTCATGTGATTCATTATGTGTATATATGAGGGACACCAGATCCAGATGTATTTATTGGGTGATATACATATTGAGGAATAGAAAATCTCGAGAGATAGTCCTACCCTACAATGGACCTATCACCTAATAAGGACTCTAAGCATGATGGGTCTTTGAATGTACCAGATCTTTCCCTACTTTACATGAAAAGTAAAGTAGGTTTATTTTAAGCCGTTTTGTTAAGTTCTATGGAGGCAAGCCCCATATAGTTAATTACATCTTAAGAAATGAGATTCCTTAGAATACTCATTAAATGATCATTGTCTCCAAAGATTTCAAAGATGGGACTATCAATTGGTTTTTTAGAAAATCAAGTATTGATCAAAAGGAGAGTTATTATCAAAGATGAGTAGGGAAGCTCATGATACTAGGAATTTAGCATCCCAAACTATCCTATGGTTGGGCTTTATATTTTGAAATTGAGAGAATTATATGTTTGAGTTGAATTTTATTAGAAATCTAGGGCTTACAATTCTCACACAAGATTAGAAATGCCTAAGAGGTGAGGATTTCTTGTATCCCCAAAGGAAAACAACCTGATCCTAAATCTAGGAGCTTTGGCGGCCAAAGACCTAAATCTAAGGAAAATGGGTATATGGTTTACCTCCACAAGAGAGATACCCAACTGTGATTTATACTTAAAGTGGTTGCCAACTAACTCCTCCTAAAATTTTAAAGTCTTATGCTTTGCAAGATGGTTAAGGCTATTGTTTATTTAGAAAGAGACTAAGTCCTTAAACTCACTCCTAAGAGACTAGATCATGGGCATGAATAATGACAAATCTAATGCAAATTTTCAAGTTTTATTTGATTTTGGACATTTTATTTTAACACACTATGGGATTTTATATGCTAATGCATGAGAAATTAGTTATCAAAATTAGAAAGAAATATGTTTCCACCATGGCTCTCAAAGGTCAAGCCATTTTCTGCAAAGGGTGGAAGCCCTCCATAAGAGTGAGACAATATGACATGCATGATGAGACATACAACATCCAAAATAAATCTTTTATTAACTTGATTTATGTCCTACTTTAGGTGAGGTTATGAATTATTTAGTTTAATTTTGAATTTAATTGATAGAAAATTTATTTTTCCTAAGAGATGCATGTGCCATTCAACAATCATCAAACATTAAGAAACTAAAATCATGCCATCCTAATTGCACAATCATAAAAACATAACATCAATCAATTTATAAAATTAGTACAAAGAATAAGAGAATGTTGTTCCACGCAAACCCAAAGAAAAATGGGTAGCTACCATACAACTTGGATCAAATGAAAGAATAAATTAAATGAAGTGACATGTTAGGGTCTTCATTCTTCATTCCATTCTTCATTTCCTTCATTTTATCTTAGTTTCTCCATTTCTTTTCTTTCTTGGTTTGACTTGGGATGTAGTTGCAAGGCTTCACATGGTATATAAGACATGGTCTTATAACCAATGTTCCTAATCCTCATAACATTTATCATAATCCTAATACAAAATTACATCAAAAGAAAGAAACTAAATCTACTACCTAAAACAAATGTTAAAAACATAAATCAAGCAATTATAAGAATAATTTGACTTATATGAATAAATTTGACTATAAAACAAATGTTAGCTAAACACACCATACAACATAAGAATAATTTAATTTAGTACTCATACATGATTAAAGCATCCTAATTTGAATGCTTAGGTATAAGCCGCATAAAAAAAATATTTATATTTTATTATAGTGCCCCTTAAGCACAACCTGTAAATCTTGATTAGGCTAATATCTACATCCACTATGCACATACACCTAACATCCCTAAAATATTATACACAAAAAAAATCATGCATCAAACCACAATCACCTAACATAGCTAGCTCCAATGTGTGTGCCATTTAAGGCTTGTGGCATGTCTTAGCTAGTTTTAAGGTTGAAATTTTCAAGTGTGAAAGATTCAATTTAGATGGTTTCATTTCAAGTGATTTAGTTGATTGTCAATTTTAGTTGGTGATTTGATTTGGTTTGAATGAACCTACACTTAGTGACTAAATGTTATGAAGAGAAAAAAAGAGAAGAGAGCTTCTTTTCATCCCTACCTTAAAGCATTTCTAAGTAGATTCATTAATTAAATTCTCTTTAATGAATGATTTATTATGTGTTTTAATTAACCCTAAGTTTAGATTCACTTTAAATAGCCTATTCAATAAGAAAGGCATCTTAGATTAGGGGTGGATTACTATCACATAACACACACCCATTCATTTCTTTCCACCATGTATACCATGCATATGAATAATCCTAAGCATACCTATACATGCAATGCAAATTTTAGCACACTTTGATGATGAATGAAAAGAGATGTGATTTGAAAATTTGGATATTCCATTTGTTAATTAGATCATTAATGCATGTCTTTATTATGTAGAAAAGAGATATTTTTTTTATCCATTAGCTAAATGCACATCCACATGTATAAAAGTTATAAGTGAGTATGGTGACATTATATACCACTTTTCTTAGATACATATAGATGTACAAAATGAACCAATTGGATAAGGAATCATGCAAGAGATTATGTTTGATTTGGTTGTATGATTTACATGTGTAATATGAAGATCCTTTCTAAGTCTTAATATAGAGATGCATAGGAATAGATTTAGACAAGTGTTGTGTTCTTTTCAAATGAACTATACACTTGTAAATCCTATGTGAATCCATGTTAAGAGAAGGAAAGAGAACTTCATAATACACATCTTATGCTATAATCACATGCAAGCTTATAAATATTTATAACTAGCATCACTTCATTCATAATATTTGATTTATAGGTTTTAAAAATAATTTTTGGTTTAATAGTGATAATAGCCACTCATATTCTTAATTTTAGCCAACACATGCAATTTGACATAAAAGAAAATATTTTATTTAATTAATTTTTAAAAGAAATGAATGCATGATTTCATATGGCAAATAATATTTAGTATGATTAAAAGAAATAAAGGAATGTAAACACATGACTTCATTCACCCTAATTAATTCCTAAGGACAATCATATAAAATAAGATCATTTAAAATGAATCAAAATTCTTAAGAGATTTTATTTTGAATTTGATTTGACTTAGAAATATGAGAGAGTTTGCTAGTCCTAACCCATTTCCCCATGTGTGAATTGGTTTTGGTTTAATTTAGAATTAGGTTGATTTTATATTTTTATTAGGTTAAGGTATGAATTAAATCCATTAATTACCCCTTACCTATACCACTTTAACATAATTATCAAGTAATTATGAGCCAACATATGATATGCAACCACATGGAAATTAAATCAGTAATGCACCTAAGAAATGAAGGGGCCTAATGCAATTGGCTCATAATTATTAGTTAATTAAGCTAAAGGGTTTGATTAAGTACTTTTATAACCCTCCAACACATGTAGCTTGATTATAATTTCTTTTGAAATTTTCTTAGGTTATTGAACACCTAAGAATTGAATGATTGAGTTCTGAAATAATTTGGTTTTGAATTTGATTAATTAAACTATTTAATGAAGTGATTAGGCCATTAATTAGACTTAAATTGATTAAGTGTTATCAAAATAAAATAAACTTAGGGAAAAAGATTGGAAAGAGTCTAATCTCATTCTCTAGTCCATTCACTATTTCAAAATGATTAGCCAACTTAATTAATGAATTCATATTTAACATGCTAATTAATAATTTAATTATTAGAATGATTAAGAATGAAATAAGCAATTCAATAATCAAGTAATAAATTCCAAGAAAATCATGGGAGAGGTCATCCCACTAATCAATCTCAAAAAGTTTAGAATTAATTACTAGAGTAATTAAAGAGTAATTATTATAATTATATTTTCATCAAAACCTAAATTGAGTTAAAAACCAATATTTAAAATTAATTGATTTTAATTTTCTAATATTCTCCTATGAATTATCTTTAAAATGAGTATTTATTTGTATTTTTTGGATTTTTCTATAATTAGTTATGAATTTTGAAAGTTTCATCATTAAAATTGGATTAATTAAGCATAATTAAACTAATCCCCGTCCACATGGTGGCCGACGGCATACTTTCCATGGCGCGATGGGATTGGTTATTTAAGTCACATCGGTAAGTCGGGACGCATGCTTCTCATCCATCTGATCTAAGATCGAATGACTGAGATTAATCTCGCAGTTAAGGAGGAAATCAGAGGGATCTAAAGCATGGTTTGATCAGACCCAATTATCATGCGAAGAATGGATGGTGTGATCTATCTCCTCCCGAGCGGTGAGAAATGGATGTCATCTGTTGATCGTTGCGAGCTCACCCGATCTTGAATGGAGTTCAAATTCATCCCACACATTCGGGGAAGCACAAGCAACACATCTAATTGTGGAGATCGCATGACTTGATCATTTCTTTCACAAAGGACCAAGCAAATTTTATTCTAAGGTCGATTTTAATGGCATACCTCATCGGAGGCTATCACCGATGCTTCCAATGATTGAGGAAGCTTCATTTGGATGAAACAAAGCCCTGTGATGTAGTTAGCTCAGAAGACCAATCCATAGCACTTGGTGATCAACTCCTTGAAGCTCAAGATTTGATTCATTTTGACTCTCCTTGGTCCAAGGATGGTTGGTAAGATTAATGACTTTGGTTGAGGATTGAGTGATTGATCACCTCCCTTTTCATCTTTGAGTAAAATTGAGATGGAATGGGTGCTCAAAAAATGGTTATGGAAAGCTTAGATGCTTCTTGACTCCTAGAGCTCAAGGAATGAATGTCTTGTGTTTTGAGTGAATGTGGGGAGTATATCTCCCATACTTGAGATGGTGATGGCATTTGCCATTTTAGATCAATGGCTTGATGGTTGATTTTAAAAATGTCCCACATGGGTCATTTTAGGTGGAGGAGTGAGAAAGAGTGGCTGCCCATGTGATTAGTGAGTTGATTTGGTGAGCCAAGTATTCAAAATTGATTGGGGAGGTCAATTTGGTCTTACCTTGGGTCATGACCGACCTAAGCTCATTAGGTCATGTTCACCACCCTTCTTGGTGCTCATGTGGACCAATAGATAGGAGCCAAGTGGCTATGGGAAAGAAATGGCCAAATTCCAAGTTAATTTGGTCATGGGATACCCTTTGACCCAATGTCAAAGTGGTCATTTGGCTATAAGTTTAATTTGGGCAAATTTGAAATGATTTAAAATGGTTGGGCCACCAAGTGATTTGGAGTTCATTTAATTTGATTTGATTCAATTTGACCCATTTGGGTCAAGTCAAAGTTGATGACCAATTGGTCAAATTTCAAAATCATGGTTAGTCAAGTTTAAATGATCATTTGAAGCCTATGATATCATTGGTTTGGTTTAGATTTAGTTTGGTTCATTTAGGTTCATTTAGGTCAAATGGGTCAAGTTGACCAATTTGACATATTTGACCCAATTGAGTCATGGGTCGGGTTTAGGTTTGGTTGATCATTTGAAATATATTGCAAGCTTTGGTTTCAATCAATTTTAATTTGATTTAGTTGATTTGACCTTTGGGTCAAGTTGGTTCATGGTCAATTGGGCTAGGTGGGTTAAATTGGTCAATTGAAGCTTTGGTCAAGTTCAACAATCAATTTAGAATGAATTTGACCCATTGGTTGCAATTAATTTGGATTAGATCAAGATTTGACCCATTTTGGCTTTTAGGTCAATTTCCAACTTAGGTCAAATGGCCAAGCTTTGGTTTCAATTGATGATTTGGTCATGTTCAATCATTGATTATGAATGGGTTTGAGTAAATGGTTTTAATCAATTTGGCATATGGTGGATTTTAGCTTGTTTATGTCTCATTTGGGCTAAGTGTTGACATGGTCAAAGGCTAAGTTTGATTTAGTTTGACCCAATTTGAGTGATTGATCATTCTAGGATGATTGTTAATCACAATGTGAGGCTTGGATGAGCTTAGTTCAATCCAATTTGGGTTGGATTATTTAGCTCAAAAGGACTTTAGGTCATTTTAGGGTGTGAGCCTAAATGGGTCAATTAGCTTGATCATGGCTTGATTCAAGTTTGGTTGAACTCACATTATTTATGATGAAAATATAAATCCAATTGCAAGTGGTTTGGAGTCAAATGGGTTTTGGATTTGATAATTTCAAGTCAAAAGGATGAACATGAGTTTGACTTTGTTAGTTTGAGCTCAATGATTGTAAATTATGTTTATATTTGGGTATATGATTGAAGGAGTGATTGTGAAGAGAAAATCCAAGGTTTGAATTTTAAATGATTTGGCTAAAGTAGGTCAAAAAATTTGGAAAAGGTGTTTGATTTGGTTTTTATATTCATTTGATTTGGATGATTGGATTGATTGGATATTTCATGTATAGTTGTGAATATAAATGATGAATTATAAAGAAATCACTTTTTGGGTTGATTTGGGTTTGGCTAAGTCAAAATGTGGTTCATAAGGCTTGGAGGTTTTGATTTGGAATTGATTTTAGATTTGAATCATTTGAAGTGGAATTGGATTTAATGATCTTGATTTGAATCATTTTGAATTGATTTGAATTGATTTTGGATTTGAATCATTTGGGATTGGAATTAGATTTGTAATTAATTTTGGATTTGAATCATTTGGGATTGGAATTGAATTTAGAGTTGATTTTGGGTTTGAGAAACTCAATTGAGTTGGGATTGATTTGAGATTTTATTTGGATTAGTTTGAAGAAGTGTACATGTTGATGAGATATGGTAGTTGCCTTAAACCCTTAATACATAGCTTAATCCTATGATACACTCTTTTAAGTCTCTAGGGTTAGGTTAAGTGTTCACCTAATCACTAGAAGTGTCTCAAGACTAAGGAGCTCTTAGTGTCTAGAGGAGTCCTATGTATAAGATGGAGAGTTGACCTCACTCAACAATGCATTCTGAGTGTTGTGGAATGGGGATTTTTTGACATAATAGATGAGAAGATCAAGGCTATCTTAAATGCCATAAAAGTCTAACTCAACCAAGATCATTTGAGATTATCTAAGATTTCATATCCAACCTATCAATTATTCTCAATAGTTACAAAAAGGATGCTAAGTTCAAGTGGGATGACAAGTGGCACATGTCTTTAAAGACATCAAGCACAAGATGAAGCCACCGCTCTAGAAGCCCCTATCTGAGTTATCACCCTCTACAGCCACATTAGATCTCTACGCTGTTGTAAGCCATGAAGGGAAAGAAAATGCTCTCTACCTTAGTTGTCATCTAATTCTAAAGGAAAACTACCCATGAGAAATATTGCCTCATTTTAATCTTTGCATCCCAAAAGCTATGACATTACATGCTTTTTCATAAGGTGAATCATTCAATCAATCCACTAATATCTCATGACATGCCAATTTTGTCTTACACACGATGGCCCATGATTTTATCATAGTTTGACATCACATTTGTACTGGTGAAAGGATGGACACAAACATTTCTTAAGAGACACCTACTTTGTGATCCGCTAGTGATGACCTCATAACAAATCATGAACTTAGGGGACACTAGCATTCACCATTGGGAGATTTATTTTGATGGTATGACTTTCTCTTAAAAGGAGAAGAACTAAGATCTACTCTTTCAAGGAAGGCAGGGGTAGGAATAGTTCCCCTAACTTTGGACTGCGATGTGATGAGATCCCAATCCATGCTCCAACAAGAATATGAGGCTCGATTCATCTAGAGTCTCATCATTATCCGAGCATCATCATCTTGAGGATTCTCCGTCATCAACCAAATTGCTAGTCTACAAAGTTCTAAAGCCTAAGCTCCATCATTACCATAAGTACATGGCTCATATCCCAGGTCACTATCTACAAGATTTCGAGATAATCTTGTATGCATCGCTGCCAAGAGTCAATGCCTAAGATGAGCCATTTCAATAAGGGTTCAAAATAGATAAGTCTTATCCCTTATTGGCTGAACTCATCGAGAGACTCTCCGGGAGGCCGCTACAAAGAGGATGGCGAATTGAGGCTTCATGGATTACCTAAACATAGGAAAACTACTCGAGAAGTCATTAGCCCACAAATAGAGCTCTTGCTCTGGCATTGCGGATCATCATAGTGGTTATGTTAGCCAAACACTTTTAAAATTGTGACTGAGGTACATTCAGATTTATACAAAGCTCACTAGTCTGATCCAAAGATGAAAGCCAAGATCAAAAGACTAGAATACTAGCCCGTATGATTACGCAGAGGAGATGCCACCAATGTGTGCATGGTGGTCTACGCCCACCCAACATTCTACATCCTACTTTATTTCATATTTGAGTCAGTAATAATGGGTCGATTGATCCTCCTTCTTCTAAGGGTCACCGCTCATTTTGCCACCGACTACTTTTCCAAGGCGAGGCAATCCCAGAAAGATCATAATGTGCTCTAGTTTTTAGAAATCATATCGTATATAGTTCTGGGCCTCAACAAATTATATATGATAATGGTATGGTATTCAAGACACCAAAATCAACAGCTTTTCCCGGAGACACAACATAAATTGGAGATATTCCACCATCTACTACCTGAGGGCAAAGATTCTAGCATAACCATTCAACAAAACTATCATCCAAATATTGAAGAAGACACTCGACGATAATAAGAGATAGTTGAATGAGCAATTGGTTGAATCCTTGTGGGTCTACCACACCACACATAACTCCAACTCATCTACTCCATTCTCCTTGTATGTCAAGCCATTCTACAATTAAGTCCAACTCCCATCACTAAGATGGGGAAGATGACTACATAAAGCCAAGTGCATTAGAAGAGCTCGGTTTGGAGGAGAAACACCTCGCATGCTAACCTCAAGTTGTACAAAGCCAAAATGATTCAAATAAGTTGGTCTCACCTAGAGCTTTTCAAGTAGAGTGCATGTTTTAGTTCTAAGAGACAATTGTTGCCCATCAAAAGATGGGAGGCATGTTTAAAACCCACTTGGGAAGGCCCTTTTGCCATAGAAATGCCTACGAAGATCTTATCGCCTTATAAATGTTGGAGAGTGGCTATGCTTCCAATCAATGGGCTTTACCTAAAGAAATATTATCCATAATCTTTTTAATAAATCATCAATAAAACTTTTTTCATATCAATTTCCATCTCATGTGTTAGAAACATCTTCGCTTAAATACACCATGATGTGTTTAGGTAGGTAAGAGAACCCAAGCATCCTATCCTTCACAACAAACACAAACCACATTCAATCCTCGTTACTTGGATAGTGTAAAAGAACCAAGAGGTATCCTATTTTGACTAGTACAATTAAGTTAGAGAACCCAAGTGGCATTCTTAATGGATTCACATTATGCTTAGATATGTGTAAGAGAACCCAAACGATCCTATTCTTATAACACAAATGAACAGATATCCTTTATCTCAAGCTACTTTTGATATGAGAGCAAGCCCCATGGCACTCACTCATTATTTATGTCGCCGATATACTATGAAGTATGTCACCCCAAAGGGTCACTCATCTGGCATATGTGAGTCCCTATGCTTTCTTGCTAACTTGTCCACTGTAAACTAATGAGCACTTTGTTAGTTTGATAAGTCTTACTTCACAGTCAGTAAGTTACCCCATATTGGCTTTGTTTAAGAGGATCTAAGCCTACATGCTTTCTTCTTGAACTAGCCATCATGCACTAACTAAGTCGAGTATATTTGAGGTTTAAGGAAAGTCCCCCAGAGGCTCCTTTCCTCCTAACTACTTCAAGGGTTTAGTCCTTACATGACTCCCACTTAGTAGGGTCGGATAGCCTATCGAGTTGAAGATGACTATCTTGATTAATTCTACTTTGGAGAGATGTAAGTCCACACACCTTCTTTCTAGACAGATTATTGCAAACCAATGGACACTTTAGGTTGGTTATTATCCATCATGATAAACCAGATACACCACTCTTGGTAGATGTGAGTCCTCATGCTTTCCTTGAGTTGCAATACCTATAATTTTCTTTTACGTTTTGGATAACACCCCAAGGCACCTCGTGGTCACTCTATTTGGATCACATCCTTAGCACCTCATTTAGACACTATCATTACTGGATTGACAGCCCCTTTCCTGTCATGGTTGGTGAATTTGTTTCAATGCAGATTCTCTTGGTCGAAGTCGAGATAAGACTAGCGATATAAGCTCCTTCTCAGTATGGTCCCTCGTAAACCAACAGGGTCTACATAAACATAAAATAAATATAATATATCTTCACTTATGGATTAGAAATTCAAGCCTATTTTTTTTAAGCGACATCCTATCTTTAGGGCGTCAAATCTCCTGGAATTGCCGACTACTTTGATAGATAAGTCCGTTGGCACTCTTAGTAGTGCCTAGTCGTTCAACTTGTTGTGCCACCAACGAGTTGCCTCGATGGTCATCTTTAATTTGAAATATATAAGTTTATTACGCATTCTTTTCAAAGACGATCACAAACCATGCTTTTAAGTCGATTTATGTAATTTACCATCACCCTGGTTCTTATTTAGAAGATGAGTCCCCATACTTTCTTCCTAACTTGACCATAGCAAAGGCACCCTTTGGATTTCTACCCCATATGAGACTATCCCTTTGGATTGATAAATCTAAAACAAGTCTAGGCTATCTTAGTGGATCCATTGCAAATTGAGGGGACCCATCAAATTAAAATAATTAAAATTAAAACAAACACAATTCAATCAAATGACCTTATCTTGACTACTTCCAAGTTGATATAAGTCAGGCATTCATTCAAGATCGCCTTTGGGTCCAGCATCCAACAGATCACCCATGTCCTTGCTTTTTGAGATGTAAGTCTACGCTTTCTCCCTAGCACAAACCATTATACACAAAGATAACCCTTAGGTCGATAGTTCTACCATGTGGTACATTCTTTGGATTGGTAAATGAGATAGGCATGATAGCCCTTCTCCATGATCCATTGCAAATCGATAGGATCCATCTCAAAATTCAAAACTTAAACAAATAATCAATCAATTTCTCCCCAGTGAGATATCAATCATCCTGACTTCCCTAGTGGAGTCTATTAAACCCAATTCAAACTTGCATTCCCCAGTAAGTGCACCCTTTAAAAGAAATTCAAACCTTCCATCTATAATAACTAACTGCTTCCAAGGTTCATGCATCTATCCTTGTGGGTTATACATCCTAATCCTGGATACTCTACCCAAATCATACCTTGCATCAAATCCAAACCTCTTATCCCTAGGATAACGAACATGGTTTCTGGAAGGTTCACATGTTTGATCCCTTGTGGATCCCTTCTTCTCTTATGCCCGGCATGAGTTAAGTTTCATTGCACTAAGAGCTTGATTCCTTCTACACCTCTGGTTTAGGAATAGATCATTTTTGTTAATGCTTGCAATCCATCGGACGTTGTTGATCATCTCGGTCAACACTAATACACGTGGTGTGCTTTGTCAGTCACATCACACCTATTGGGCGCACTTTGTTGACCTCACTTTTGGAGTGAGCTCTCAACTTTCCCTATTATAGATCTAGGACTCTTATAGATATTAAGAGTTTTTTAGTCTTAAGACACTTCTAGTAATTAGGAGAACACTTAACTTACTTAAAGACTTAGAAGAGTTAGTCATAGGAATACGTTATGCCCAAAGGATTTAGGAAGACTTGCCTACCCTATAGCCCAAACCCAATCCTTGCTTCCTTCTTTCAAACCAAACCTCAATTCCAAGATTCTAAATCCCAAAATCAAATCCAACTATCAAATGATTGAAATCCATCACTAAAATCAAACTTTAAATCCTTCTAAGCCTTTTGATTTTATCTTATGGACTTAAACCAAATCAAATCAACCCCAACCCAATTGATTTTTTTCAATTATCAAATCAATCTCAAATCAAATTCCAAATCATAAATCAATTCAAATTCCAAATTATTAAAACCCATGATTAACTCCAAATTCTAAAATCTCTTCCTAAGTCATATGAGCCACCTTCATGTGCTAGCAAAACTCCTTCAAACCAACTCAAACTTGGTTGATTTCTTTATAAATCAATCATTCATTCATTTATGTTCATAAATATAAATGAAACTCACCCTTAAATGACCAAAAATAAATAAAACCAAATCAAAACCCAAATTAGCCCTTTCAACCTACATCCCTAAGCTTAATCAAATTTGCTTCCAAATCACTCCAAACTCAAGTGATTTTCTTATGACCCATTAATATCTTCAATTATATTCATAAATATAAATAAAATATAAATTCAAATGACCAAAACCAAACTCAAATCAAATTGAATTTCCAATTTTAGCACTTTTATCCAAATTCTTTAACTTGGCTAAACGAAACCCAACTCAACTCAAAAATGCATGGATTTCTTCATGATTTAATCGTTCCTACAATCATTGATCCAAATATAAACATAAACCACCATTATCAACCCAAATCCAAGTTGACCTCTTTGACCTGAAATTGTCATATAAACCAAAACCCATTAGGCTCCAAACCAATTGCAATTGGATTTATATTCCAATCCTAAGTTCATATGTGAATTCAACTAAACTTGAATCAAACTTGATCAAGCCAATTGACCCATTTAGATCGCTCACTTCAAAGTGACCTAAAGGACCTTTTTTGAGCCAAGTTCTAATACAACTCAAATTGGATTGAACTAAGCCCATCTAAACCTCAATCATGATCATCATGGGGTGATCAACCACCTTGAATTGGGTCAAACCAAGTCAAACCTAGCCTTTGACCAAGTCAACATTTAGCCCAAATGAAACCCAAACTAACCAAAACCCCAATATGCCAAATTGATTGAAACCATTGACCCAAACCCATTCATAATCAATGATTGAACATGACCAAGTCATCAATTGAGCTAAACAAAGCCTACTTTGTCACTTGACTTAAGTTGACCCAAATTGGCCTAAAAAGTCAAAATAGTTCAAATCATGATTTGTTGTAACCAATGGTTCAAGTTCAATCCAAATCACTTATTGAACTTGACCAAAACCATGATTAAGTTGACCAATTGGTCAACTAACCCAACCTACTAAATTGACCTAAAGTCAAATTGACCAAAATTCAAATTAATTATAAATTAAACCAAAAAAAGCCTACAATCATTTTTAATCAACCAACTAAACTTGACTCAACACCTAACCCAACCCAATTTGGTCAAATTGTTTGACCCTTTTGAATCCAAATGAGTAAAATTCAAACCTAAGACAAACCATATCAAATTAGTCACACCAAAACATTCTAAATCATGATTTAGACCTAACCCAAGACTTGGCTTGACCCAATTAGGCTAATTGATCGATGCAACTTTATATGAACCCAATTGAGCCCTTTTATCCAAATTGAGTTAAACCACTTCAAGCCACCCTATAGAACCTCTTTTGATCAAACTCCACATCCCAACACCCTCAAATCTGCCTAAACTCATTTGAAACTGCGGATTAAAATGCCAAGCCATTGATTGGATCCACCATAAGTAGCAAGTCCACTTTATCTCCATAACATCCACAAAATTCCAAATGAAGCATCCTCTCAGCCCACTCTAAACCCCTTAGCCTTCACCATGGACCAAAGGATCCATGCTTTTCCCTCAATCCATGGCAACCCATGGACACAAGGAAGAGCAATCCCACCCCCACCACTCCATATCTTCAAGCTCCTCCCACTACTTCGACCAACCTAAGTGAGCCACGTGGCACTGATGGTGACACCTCCAATGGCCTATCGATGGCCAATCAATGAGATTTGTAAATTCAATCCTATTTATCCTCCTAACTTGATTGAGGGATATACTCCCTCAATTCTAGCAGGGAAAGATGCCACTTGCATTATCTAAGTCCCCAAGTTCAATTCAAACTCCTTTAGAGCAAATCCAAGACCCAAACCTCTCGATCATTGCCTTCCTATGTAAACCAAAATAGACATCCTTCTCTCTCAAGCAATACTCCCTCCATTAAATCAACCAAATTCCTTACACCCACATCTTCCTCATACCCAATCGAAGCCAACAAAACCATTTCCAAGCCTTTCAAAGCACCAGAGGTGTGAGTTCGATCAAAGCTGAGGCGTGCGCGTGCGTGGAGTGGTCAACCAAGCACTTTAGGCCAAATTGAGCTTGGACTTCTTCAACAAGGCCTCACCAACCAAAGCTAAGCTACCTCCAATGCACACCATCCATTAGCTTGTGAGGTAATTCCTCAAATCGTAGCTTGGCCTCTATGTTGGTCTTTTATGAAATGAATCTCCATGTTGAGATTCTTTGGATATGATTATCTCCTTAGATGGTGGGATGTTGATCAAATCGAGCTTGGTGAGCTCAAATCGAATGGAGAAAGATAGACAGTGCTTGTCTTTCATCGCTAGTGAATGAGATAGAGCACAAGTCGTCCATCTTGTGTGATTGAGATGAATAGCTATGATCAAATCCCGCAGTAGATCCTTTGATTTTCCCTTTAACCCATGGATTAAACCATGGGATCTTAGATCGGACCACGAGAAAGCGTCCACCGCTGAGTCAACGTATGGATGTGATAACTAACTTAAATAACCAATCTCACATCGGATGGAAAGCATGCCGCATTAGCATGTGGGATTAAGTTTAATTAGGGTTAATTATTTATTTTTTTAATCATGAAACTTCCTAAAATCATAACTAATTGTTGAAAAATTAAAAAAATACAAACTTAGGCTCATTTTAAAGATATTTCAGAGAAGAATCTAGGAAAATTATAATTAATTGATTTTTAATAATGACTTTGGCATAATTAGGGTTTTATCAAAAATCTAATTAACTTAATTACACCTTAATTAAGTACTCAATTAACCTCAAAATTTTTTGAATGTTTAGGGGGATGACCTCTGCCTCACCTATTTTTCTAAGATTTTATTGATTGCTTAATTAAGAAAATCATTTGATAAGCCATAATCACTCTCTTAATCCAATTAATCATAAAATGAATAATAACTTGATTAATCATTTGAACATAATTATCCATGTTAAATAAGTAAGATCACTTAGGGAATGTGATTGGGGATATTTTCTTAATTCATTTCCTAAGTCTTCTTTCTTTAAAATTAAATTAATTAATTAATGGAATGATTAATTAATTAAATGATTAATCTTCAAAATGAGAAATCAAAATCTAATTGAATGTTTAAATGATTTAGATTAGATTGAGGCCTTGCTTGATCTTTCCCAAATTAATTTCATCATTCAAATTAAAACATAACCAAAAACATTTAATCAATTCAATAAAGCAAATTAAAATTAAAGAAAAATTCATCCTTAAGCAACCTTTAATTGATCTTGGGTAGCTCCTTGGGTGTTCAATAACCCAAGGTGAGAGATAATGAAATTATGATTCACATGTGAGAAAATCATAAGAGTAATTAAGTGAGATCCCTTAAGCTTGATTAACTATTAATCATAAGCCAATTGCACTAGGCCTCTTTCATTTCTCAGGAGCATTATAAATTTATCTTTCATGTGGTTGCATATCATATTAACTTGCCATTAATTAGTTAATTAACTTAAGGTGATATAGGTAAGGGATAATTAATTCATTTAATTCATACCTTAACCTAATCAAATATAAAACTTAAATATTCTTCATTAAACCAAAAAAATTCACACAAGGGGAAATGAGTTAGGATTAGTAAATCTCTCTCATATTTCCTAAATCAAATCAAATTCAAAGATAAAAATCTCCTTAAAGAATTTTGATTCATTTTAAAAAACCTTATTTAATATGATTATCCTTAAGAATTAATTAGGGTGAATGAAATCATATGTTTACATTCCTTTATTTCCTTCCAATCATGCTAAATACTATTTATCATATAAAATCATGCATTCATCTCTTTTGAAAATTAATTAAATAAAATATTTCCTTTTATGTCAAATTGCATGTGTTGGCTAAAACTAAGAATATGAGTGGCTATTATCACTATTAAACCAAAAATTATTTTCAAAACCTATAAATAAATTATTATTATAAATGAAGTAATGCTAATCACAAATACTTATAAGCTTGCATGTGATGATATGTATACTATGAAATTCTCTCTTTCTCTTCTATGGATTCATCACATAGGATTTGCAAGTATAGTTCATTTGAAAAGAACACAACACTTAAATTTATTCCTATGCATCTCCATGTTAAGACTTAAGAAGGGTTTTCATATTACACATGTAAATCATATAACCAAATCAAACATAATTTCTTGCATAATTCCTTATCTATTTGGTTCTTTTTGTACATTCATATGTATTTAAGAAATTTAGTATATTAGTCTGACATCTCGGTTGACTTTAAGTAGCCCTAAGTCTTGACTTACTCCAGGTGTAAAATAATGGCATTGTACTCACTTAAAACTCTTATACATATGCATGTGTGATATGGTCAATGAATAAATAACCAAAAATAAAATAAATAAAATATAACTTTTGCATAGATTTTCTTATCCTTAGTTATTCATACATTTACATGTATTTAAGAGAAGTGGTATATTACATCCGAGCTGAGGTTTTAAGTAGCCCTAAGTAGGTCTTATACCTTATGCCCTGGTGTAGAAAATAATGGCATCGTACTCACTTATAACTTTTATACATGTGAATGTGTATTTAGCTAATGGATGAAAAATCTCTCTTTTCAACATAACAAAGACATGCATTCATAATTCAATTAACAATTGAAATATTTAAATTTTTAAAATACATTTTCTTTGCACTCATCATCAAAGTGTGCTAAGATTTACATTACATGTATAGGTATGCTTAAGATTATTCATATGCATGATATGCATGATAGAAAGAAATGATTGGGTGTGAGTTAAGTGATAGTAATCTACCCTAACTAATCCTAAGATGTCTTTGTTATTGAATAGGGCTATTTAGAATGAATCTAAACTTAGCATTAATTAAAGCGCATAATAAATCATTCACTAAAGTAAATTCATTAATCAACTTATCTTAGAAATGACTTAAGGTAAGGATAAAAGAGAGACTCTCCCTCTCTTTTTTTCTCTTTATAACACTTAGTTGCTAAGTGTAAGATATATGAAACAAAAAGAAAATACTAAGTAAAATCCCCAAATCAACTAAACCACTTAAAGAGAAATCAACCTTCATAAATTAAATCCCTCATACTTAACAAACCATAACTCTAAAGCCTAGTTAGGACATACCACACAAACCCTAGCACATGCACATTAGGCTAAGTCACCATTTATGAAATTATGCTAGGGCAGTACATGGTTTGATGAATGTTTAGTTTTGTGATGTATTGTTTTAGACTGTATGTTAGGATGTATGTACATAATCTGAATGTTAGGTCAATATTAGCCTAACCATGTTTTGTGCAGGGGGTCGTGCTTAAGGGGTTCTTGTAATAAAAATATAAATGCTTTTTGCTATGCAGGTCGCTTAGTCCCTAAGCATAGCCCAAGTTAAGATAGGTGGACTTGGTTACCCATATTGGGGTGCTAAATTATTCTATAATGTAATGGTGTGTTTAGCTAACATTTATTTTACGGTGTAGCTAGATTTATTTCTTTCATTTTAATGTAATTTTTGCATTAGCATTAGGATAAGTGTTATGAGGTGGATTAGGATGGACATTGGTTATAAGACCATGTCTTATATACCATGTGATACCTTTAGAGCAAGCTACATCCCAATAAAACCAAGAGAAAGAAAGAAATGGAGCAAATTAAGGTGAAGAAGTGAGAGATGAAAAGTGAAGAATGGAGGATGAAGAAGGAAGACTCCCCATAACACTTATCATCTCACAATTATAATTATTCTTTCATTGTACTGGGATGTATAAGGGTAGAGCTTGGCTACCCACATTTCTTTTCGGGTTGTTTAATATTTTGTTTAACTTGTGCATTAGAAATAGCATGCCTTTTCATAGTTTTTTTATGATTGGTGATTATTGTGTGGCCTGAATGCAATTAAGCTCCTAGGATAAAAAAAAATTTTCTATCCCATTAACAACTCATAACTAAAATTTTAAAATAACTTATAACCTCACATATAAGCCTAGGAATTAAATCAAGATATTAAAATTTTCTAGCAACCCCTTAGCTGGATGATTGAATGTATAATATCATGCATGTCATATTCTTCCACTCTTGCTAAGAGTGGGCTTCCATCTGTGCCAGAAAATAAAGGCTTAACCTATAAGATCCTTTGATGGAAAGACACATCTTTCTCTTATGATTTAACCCACAACCAATTTCTCATGCATTTAGGCATGTAAAATCCCATAGCCTGTGTCAAAATAAAAAGTCCAAAAATCAAATAAAACTTATCAAAATTTTGCATTAGATTTAAGCCATTACTCATGCCCTTCATGATCTAGTCTCTTAGGGAGTGAGTTTAAGGACTTAGTTTCTTTTCTAGTATCATGAGCACTCCCTACTCATCTCCCTTAGTTTCGATAAGAACTCTTCCCTTTTGAACCTTCTCACTTAATTTTCAAAAATACAACTAATCCTTTGATAGTCCTATCTTTGAATTCTTTGGAGAAAATAATCACCTACTTTAACCGAGAGTATTCTTAAGGCATTCATTTTTCCATAAAATATAATTAACTATAGAGGCTTGCCTCCAAAGGGAACTTAACGAACCCAGTTTAAATAAATCCTACTTTGCTTTTTCATGTAAAGTATGAGAAAAATCTCTGGTATATTCGAAGACCCATCATGCCTTAGAAGTCTTTATTAGGTGATTAGTTCCATTATAGGGTAGTAACTTTTATCTCTCAAAATGTTACACTATTCCTTAATGTTATACCATATCACCCTAATGAGTATATCTGGATTGATTCCACTTAACAATTTGGTGTGTTAAGTGGAAATCAAAGTATGACATGACTTGAGAATGGGATTCTCACTTAACAAATTTGGTATGTTAAGTGGAAATCCAATATGACATGGTTATGTGATTCTCACTTAACAAATTTGATGTGTTAAAGAGAACCAAACATATGCTTTGAAAATGAGACCCTTACTTAGCAATATTGGATATGCTAAGTGAAATCTTAAATGTATATATATATATATATATATGAGACATTCTCTTAACAAATTAGAATTATTACGTGAAAGTCAAACTTTATGTTTTGGAAATGAGACCCCCACTTAACAAAGTGAAATTATTAAGTGAAAGTCAAATTTTATTTATTTAAAAAAAAAAAACAAATGAGACCCCCACTTAACAAATTGAAATTGTTAAGTGAAGGTTAAATTTTTTTTTTTGGAAATGAGACTCTCACTTAACAAATTGAGATTGTTAAGTGAAAGTCAAATTTTATGTTTGAAAATGAGACTCTCACTTAACAAATTGAGATTGTTAAGTGAAAGTCAAATTTTATGTTTTGAAAATGAGACCCTCACTTAACAAATTGAAATTGTTAAGTGAAGATCAAATTTTATGTCTTGAAAATGAGACCCTCACTTAACAAATTGAAATTGTTAAGTGAAGGTCAAATTTATGCTTGATTAAAATAGGGATCCTCACTTAACAAATTGAAATTATTAAGTGAAGGTCAAATTTATGTTTGATTCAAATAGGGATTCTCACTTAACAAATTTGGATATGTTAAGTGAGAATTAATATGGCATGATTTACTTTTGAAAAGAACCTCCATGTAGTAATCATGGAGGGGTTTTGATTTTGTGATTTTGTGAGCTTCTTTAAAGGTGCTTTTTGAAAGTGTCATTTTTGTGAAAGAAATTATTGAATTTTATGATGAACCTTGCCTCAC
This sequence comes from Cymbidium sinense, assembly GCA_021442155.1. Taxonomy (NCBI): domain Eukaryota; kingdom Viridiplantae; phylum Streptophyta; class Magnoliopsida; order Asparagales; family Orchidaceae; genus Cymbidium; species Cymbidium sinense. The sequence goes on along the minus strand of CM038224.1, from coordinate 13,042,125 downwards.
CAAGCTAGTGGTGAGGAGGTTCTAAATTTGTATTATCTCCCCTTTCATTGATAAGTTATATTTTCACCTATTGGGGAACCCAACAGGAGTTTCAAGACCTACACGGAGTGAGGTCCTAAAACCTAAAGAACATTGGCTAACTTTGCTTAAGAATGAAATAAGCTAAGTGCTAACGAAAAGAAAGATAGTCTCAAACTCATTTAAAATATAAGTCCACTATCAATGCTTGGAGACAATAATCATCTACTAGAGATGGAGAGAGGAACATTCCCCAGCGGAGTCGTCAGAAAAATTTATGGTGTTTATTTTTTGTGTTAGGTGTGTCTATGTGAGGGCACATCATGCAGATCCACGGCTGTACTCATTAGGGTGATCGGGTACAATATTAAAGAATAGTGCACTATCTCGAGAGATAGAAGTCATTATCCTATAATGGACCAAATCACATAATAAGGAAAAAGGCATGATGAGTATTCGAATATACCCGAGATTTTTCCCCTACTTTACATGGAAAAGTAAAGCAGGGTTTATTTAAAATGGGTTCATTAAGTTCCTTATGGAGGCAAGCCTCCAAAGTTAATTACATCTTAAGTAAAAATGAATGCCTTAAGAATACTCTCGATTAAAGTAGGCGATTGTTGTCTCTAAAGAATTCAAAGATAGGACTATCAAAGGATTATTTATATTTTTGAAAATCAAGTGGGGCGGATCAAAAGGAAAGAGTTCTTATTAAAATCGAAGGAGTTGGGTAGGGAGTGCTCATGATATTAGGAAGCCTAGTGAGCACTCCAATCTATCCTATGGTTGGGCTTTATATATTTGAATTTGAGAAGATTTATTTGTTTGAGTTAAATTTTTACTATAAATCTAGGACTTATAATTCCACGATACAAGATTATGAAAATTCCTAAGAGGTGAGGATTTATGCTTGTATCCCATAAAGAGTAACAACAACCTCAAATTCTAAATCTAGGGAGCTTTGGTAAGACCAAAATACAACCTAAATCTAAGACAAAAGTGGCTATATGATTTACCTCCACAAGAGAGAGTATTGGGCTTATTATTGCTTGGAGTGGTAGTTAGCTAACTCCTCCTACACTTTGAATCTATGTAGGAAAGTCATATACTTTGCATGATGGTTAGCCTGTTATTTACTTATAAAAAAAATTAAGTCCTTAAACTCACTCTCTAAGAGACTAGATCATGAAGGGCATGAGTAATGTCTTAAATCTAATGCAAAATTTTGACAAATTTTATTTAATTTTTGGACTTTTTATTTTTACACTGGCTATGAGATTTTACATGCTTAAATGCATGAGAAATTGGTTGTGGGTTAAATTAGAAGAGAAAGAGGTGTCTTTCCATCAAAGGCTCTTACAGGTTAAGCCTTTATTCTCTGGCACAGATAGAAGCCCTCTCTTAGCAAGAGTGGAAGAATATGAGAACCATGATATTATACATTCAATCATCCACTAAGGGGTTGCTAGAAAATTTTAATATCTTGATTTAATTCCTAGATTTTTATTGAAGGTTATGAGTTATTTTAAAATTTTAGTTATGAGTTGTTAATGGGATAGAAAATTTATTGTTATCCTAGGAGCCTAATCACATCCAGGCCACACAACAATCACCAATCATAAAGAAATTATAAAAAGATATGTTATTTCTAATGCACAAGCTAAACAAAATATAAAATGACTTTATAAAGCTATCACAAAAGAATAAAAGGCCAGTGTGGTCAGACGCTATACAACCTGAAAAGAAATATGGGTAATCAAGCTCTACCCTTATACATCCTGGTACAATAAAAGAATAATTATAATTATGAGATGATAAGTGTTATGGGGAGTCTTCCTTCTTCATCCTCCATTCTTCACTTTTCATCTCTCACTTCTTCACCTTAATTTGCTCCATTCTTTCTTTCTCTTGGTTTGATTGGGATGTAGCCTACTCTAAAGGCATCACATGGTATATAAGACATGGTCTTATAACCAATGTCCATCCTAATCCACCCCATAATACTTATCCTAATCTTAATGCAAAAAATTATATTAAAAAAAGGAAAGTAGATCTAGCTATAACTATAAAATAAATGTTAGCTAAACACACCATACAACCCAAGCAGGTATAGAAATATTTTGACTTAACAACCCACGCAAGGATAACTGAGTCTACCTATCCTAACTTGGGCTATGCTTAGGGACTAAGCAACCTGCACAGCAAAAAATATTTATATCTTTATTACAATCTTAAGCTCACCCCTGATAAAACAGAGCTAATATCACCCTAACATTCACTATGCACATGCACCTAACAGCCTAAAATAATACATCACAAAACTAAGCATTCATCAAACTATGCACCGCCCTAGCATAAAGCTAGAAATGGTGACTTAGCTTAATGTGCATGTGTTATGATTTGTGTGGTATGTCATAACTAGGCTTTAGAGTTATGATTTGCTGCTAAGTATGAGGGATTTAATTTATGAAGGGTTGATTTCTCTTTAAGTGGTTTAGTTGATTTGGGGATTTTATTTAGTATTTTCATTTTGTTTCATTTAGCCTACACTTAACAACTAAGTGTTATAAAGAGAAGAAAAAGAGAGAGAGTCTCTCTTTTATCCCTACCTTAAGTCATTTCTAAGGTAAGTTGATTAATGAATTTCCTTTAGTGAATGATTTATTATGTGTTTTAATTAACCCTAAGTTTAGATTCATTCTAAATAGTCCTATTCAATAACAAAGGTATCTTATGAATAGTTAGGGTTACTATCACATAACACGCACCCATTCATTTCTTTCCATCATGTATATCATGCATATGAATAATCTAATGCATACTTATACATGCAATGTAAATCTTAGCACACTTTGATGATGAATGCAAAGAAATGTATTTTAAAATTTTTAATATTTCATTTGTTAATTGAATTATGAATGCATGTCTTTGCTATGTAGAAAAGAGAGATTTTTCATCCATTAGCTAAATATACATTCACATGTATAAAAGTTATAAGTGAGTACAGTGTCATTGTTTTCTACACCAGGGGCGTAAAGTACAAGACTTACTTTGGGCTACTTAAAGCCTCGCAACCCCAGGATGTCCAGATTAATATGCCACTTCTCTTCGATACATGTAAATGTATGAATAACTACAAAGATAAAAAAATCCATGCAAAAGTTATGTTTTATTTGTTTGATTTTTGGTTCCTTATTCATTGGCCACATCACACATGCATATGTATAAGAATTTCAAGTGAGTACGACGCCATTATTTTCTACACTAGGGGCGTAAGGTATAAGATCTACTTAGGCCTACTTAAAGCCTCATAGCCCCGGGATGTCTAGACTAATATACCACTTTTCAAATACATATGAATGTACCAAAAGAACCAAATGGATAAGGAATTATGCAAGAAATTATGTTTGATTTGGTTATATAATTTACATGTAATATGAAAACCCTTCCTAAGCCTTAACATGGAGATGCATAGGAATAGCTTTATGCAAGTGTTGTGTTAATTTCAAATGAACTATACACTTGCAAATTCTATGTGAATCCATGTCAAGAGAAAGAAAGAGAATTTCATAGTATACATTTTATACTATCATCTCATGCAAGCTTACAAGTATTTGTGATTAGCATTACTTCATTTGTAATAATTGATTTATAGGTTTTGAAAATAGTTTTTGCTTTAATAGTGATAATAGCCAATCATATTCTTAGTTTTAGCCAACACATGCAATTTAACATAAAAGGAAACATTTTATTTAATTACTTTTCAAAAGAGATGAATGCATGATTTTATATGAAAAATAGTATTTAGCATGATTTAAAAGAAATAAAGAAATGTGAACACATGATTTCATTCACCCTAATTAATTCCTAAAAAAATCATATTAAATAAGGTTATTTAAAATGAATCAAAATTCTTTAAGGAGATTTTTATCTTTGAATTTGATTTGATTTAGGAAATATGAGAGAGATTTGTTAATCCTAACCCACTTCCCCATGTGTGAATTAGTTTGGTTTAATGAAGAATATTTAAGTTGATTTTATATTTTGATTAGGCTAAGGTATGAATTACTTATCCCTTACCTATATCACCTTGAGTTAATTAACTAATTAATGATAAATCAACATGATATGAAACCATATGAAAGGTAAATTTGCAATGCTCCTAAGAAATGAAAGGGGCCTAATGCAATTGGCTTATGATTAATAGTTAATCAAGCTTAAGGAATCTCACTTAATTACTCTTATGATTTTTTCACACATATGAGCCAATCATAATTTTAATATCTCTCACCTTGGGTTATTGAACACCCAAGGAGCTACCCAAAATCAATTAAATGTTGCTTAGGTTAGGATGAATTAATTTTTCTTTAATTTTAATTTTATTAGGCTTTTAATGAATTGATTAAATATTTTGGATATGTTTAATTTGAATGATGAAATTAACTTAGGGAAAGGATCAAGGGCAAGGCCTCAATGCTAATCCCTAAATCATTTAAACATTCAATTAGATTTTGATTTCCACATTTTGAAGGTTAATCATTTAATTAATTAATTATTCATTCCATTAACCCATTAATTAATTTAATTTTTAAAGGGAAAAAAGACTTAGGAAATGAATTAAGAAAAATATCCCCAATCATATTTCCTAAGCGATATTACTGTTTAACATGGATAATTATGTTCAAATGATTAATCAAGTTACTGTTCATTTCTTAATTACAATTAATTTGATTAAGAGAGTGATTAGGGCTTACTCAAATGATTTTCCTAATTAAGCAATCAATAAAATCCCAACAAAAATAGGGGAGGAAGAGGTTATCCCTCTAAACATCCATAAAAAATTTGAGATTAATTGAGTATTAAATTAAGGTGTAATTAAGCTAATTAGATTTTTAAAACCCTAATTAAGTCAAAGTCACTATTTAAAATCAATTAATTATAATTTTTCTCTAAATTATCTTTAAAATGAGCCTAAGTTTGTATTTTTTTAGATTTTTCTATATTTAGTTATGATTTTAGAAAGTTTCAAAATTCAATTAATTAACCCTAATTAAATCCTTAATCCTGTCGGGCCATGTGGCTGCTGACGCGGCGCGCTTTCCACGTGGTGTGATGGGATTGGTTTTTTAAATTGTCACATCCACGCGGACTGTCACGGACGCTTTCTATGGCCATCTAAGATCTCCATGGTTTAATCCATGGGTTAAGGGGGAAATTAAGGATCTACTATGAGATTTTATTAGAGCCATTCATCTCGATCACGTGAGATGGATGGCTCGTGATCTATCCTGTTCACAAGCGACAAAAGACGAGCACCATACATCTTTCTCCATTCGATCCGAGCTCATCCGAGCTTGGATTTGGATCAAACGGACCCCACACAATCTAAGGAAGCATATAATCATATCCATTGGCTAGAATCCCTCGACATGGAGATTCCTTTCACGAAAGATAAACATATAGAGGCCTAAAGCTATGATTTTGAGCAATTACATCACCGAAGCCAATGTCCGGTGGTGCAATGCTGGAGGTAGCTTCGCCTAGTTGAGGCGAAGACTTGTTGAAGGAGTCCAAGCTCAAATTGGCCTAGGGTGCTTGGTTGACCACTCCACACACACGGATGCCTCGGCTTCGATCGAACTCGCTCCTCTGGTGCTTTGGAAGGCTTGGAAATGATTTGGTTGGCTTCGATTGGGTATGAGGATGGTGTGGGTGTAAGGAATATGGATTTGGTTTCGTGGAGAGGGAGTATTGCTTGAGAGAAGGGTGTCCTATTTTAGTTTTCCGATGGGAAGGGAAATGGTCGATCGAGGAGAGGTTGGGAATCCTTGGATTTGCTCTGAGAGAGTTTGAATTGAAGTTGGGGACTCAGAGAATGCAAGTGGTGTCTTTGACTACTCGAATTAAGGGAGCATATTCCTCAAAGACAGGTGGATGGACAGAATTGAATTTGCAAATCTCGTTGATTGGCCACCGTCAGGCCGCTCGAGGTGTCATCGTTAGTGCCACGTGGTTCGCTTGGGTTGGTCGAAGATGTGGTAGGAGCTCTAAGGGAAGATATGGAGTGGTGGGGTGGGATTGCTCTTCCTTGTGTCCATGGGCTCGGCCATGGATGAGAGGGAAGAAGCATGGATCCTTTGGTCCAAGGCAAAGGCTAAGGGCATTTAGAGTGGGCTAGGAAGCTCTAAGGATGCTTTATTTGGCATCTTGATGGTTGTTATGGAGATAGCAAAGTGGACTTTGCCACTTATGGTAAGGATCCAATGCAAATGGCTTGGCACATTGGTCATTCCCCTTTGGCTTGGTTTCAAATGAGTTTAAGCAGATTTAAGGGTGTTTTGGGGTTGATGTGGAGTGGTTTGATCAGCCAAAGAGGTTCCATAGGGTGGCTTCAAGTGGTTTAGCTCAATTTGGGCAAAAGAGTTCAATTGGGTTCATATTAGGTTAGGTTGATCAATTGGCCAAATTGGGTCAAACCAAGGCTTGGGTTAGGTCTAAATCATGATTTGGAATGCTTTAGTGTGACTAATTTGATATAATTTGGCTTAGGTTTGAATTTGACTCATTTAGATTAAAAATTGACCAATTTGACCAATTTGACCAAATTGGGTTGGGTTAGGTGTTGAGTCAAATTCAATTGGTTTATTGAAAATGATTGTAGGCTTTGGTTTGATTTAATTTAGAATTAATTTGAATTTTGATCAATTTGAATTTTTTAGGTCATAGGGTCAAGTTGACCAATTGGTCAACTTGGGCTCAATCATGATTTTGATCAAGTTCATTAAGTTATTTGGGATGAACTTGAACCATTGGTTGCAACCAATTTGGGTTAAATCATGATTTGACCCATTTTGACTTTTTAAGCCAATTTGGGTAAACTTAGGTCAAGTAGCCAATTAGGCTTGGTTTAGCTCAATTGATGACTTGGTCATATTCAATCATTGATTGTGAATGGGTTTGGGTCAATGGTTTCAATCAATTTGGCATATGGTGGGTTTTGGCTAGTTTGGGTTTCATTTGGGCTAAATGTTGACTTGGTCAAAGGCTAGGTTTGACTTAGTTTAACCCAATTCAAGGTGATTGATCACCCCATGATGATTGTTAATCATAATTGAGGTTTAGATGGGCTTAGTTCAATCCAATTTGGGTTGGATTAGAACTTGGCTCAAAAAGGTCCTATAGGTCACTTTGGGTCAAGTGAGCCTAAATGGGTCAATTGCTTTATTAAGGCTTGATTCAAGTTTAATTGAACTCACATATGGACTTAGGATTGGAATATAAATCTAATTGCAATTGGTTTGGAGCCAAATGAGTTTTAGTTTATATGACAATTTCAGGTCAAAGAGGTCAACTTGGGTTTGATTTGGGTTAACTTAGATTTGGTTTAATAATGGTGATTTATGTTTATATTTGGATCAATGATTGTAGGAATGATTAAATCATAAAGAAATCTATGAGTTTTTGAGTTGAATTGGGTTTCATTTAGCCAAGTTCATAATTTTGGCTAAAAGGGCTAAAATTAGAAATTTGAGTTGATTTGAGTTTGGTTTTGGTCATTTGAATTTATATTTCATTTATATTTGTGAATATAAATGAAGATATAAATAGGTCATGAGAAAATTACTTGAGTTTGGAGTGATTTGGAAGCAAATTGGATTAAGCTTAGGGATGTAGGTTGAAAGGGCTAATTTGGGTTTTGATTTGGTTTGATTTATTTTTGGTCATTGGAGGGTGGGTTTTATTTATATTTATGAATTTAAATGAAGGAATGATTGATTTATAAGGAAATCAACCAAGTTTGAGTTGATTTGAAAGAATTTTAGCTAAGCACATGAATGTGGCTCATATAGCTTAGGAAGAGATTTTAGAATTTGGAGTTAATCATGGGTTTTAATCATTTGGAGCTTGGAATTAATTTATGATTTGGAATTTGATTTGAGATTGGATTTGATAATTGAGAAAATCAATTAGGTTGGGGGGTTGATTTGGATTTGGTTAAGGCTAAGTCCATAGGCTAAAATCAAAAAGGCTTAGGAAGGAATTTGGAGTTTGAATTTAGTGATAGATTTCAATCATTGGATAGTTGGATTTGATTTTGGGGTTTGGAATTTTGGATTTGAGGTTTGGTTTGAAAGAAGGAAGAAAGATTGGATTTGGGCTATAGGATAGGCAAGTCTTCCTAAATCCCTAGGGCACAATCTATTCCTATGGCTAACTCTTCTAAGTCTCTAGGGTTAGGTTAAGTGTTCTCCTAATCACTAGAAGTGTCTTAAGACTAAGAAACCCTTAGTGTCTATAAGAGTCCTAGACCTATGATGGGAGAAGTTGAGAGCTCACTCTAAAAGTGAGGTCAATCCTCCACCTATTGCACGTACGGTTGATGATAAACCATTAGAATTTGTATCCTTTGGAAAAATTAATATTGATCCTCAGACTTTGAAAGAATTTATTATTATAATTAAACAACTTAATTATAGCAATAGTACTCTCCAAATTATTTATGATTATTTGTTTATATTAGAATCTAAAGTCGATCAGTTAGTCAATAAAAAATTTTCTAATCAGGAGAAAAATATAAGAAGAATTACTGAGGAAACATCTTCAGCAAATTTGTCTTTTGTCTTGTTAAAACCTCTTTTTAAACATCATGCTAAACTTATGTTTAGATTTGGACCAACCAATGAAGATATTCATGATTTAATCTTCAAATTAAAAGATCGATCTTTAGAGACATTAGAAGATATAGTCTCTAATGAATCTCTCAAAAATTTTGTTGAATTTCAGATTGAAGAACTCTTTCAAAATTTTCAAATTCAAAATCCTTTAGATATTCAAAAAATATATTATCTAAAACAATTTAGATAAACATTATTATAAAAGACCCACACCTCAATATTTACTATTTGAAGAACCTACAGACTTCACTAGTAACTCTTATGATGGCAACTCCCTCTATGAATGGAACATTGATGGTCTGACAGAATATCAAATCTATCAAATATTAGACAAAATGTTAATGTTTGTGTGTGCCTTCGAAGCAAGGCACCGTATAATCAAATCTCTTGACTCTACCCGAGCTATTGTCTGTGGCTTTTTAGGAATACTTAAAGGCTAGAGAGACCATTATCTTTCTCAAGAGTAGTGAGATGATTTACTAAGTGAAATCGAGCTTAGTACTAAACACCTACCAAAAAAATAGCAAAAACCAAATGAAAATAATGTTTATAATCTGCTACAGGCTATCCTAGATCATTTTGCCGGAACAGTTGGAGATCAAGTAGAAAAAACTCGTTATTTACTCCAAAAATTATGTTGTCCTTCCCTTACACATTTTAGATGGTATAAGGATGTCTTCTTAGCTCGTGTAAAGACTTTAAATGACGCCAATAGCTTACATTGGAAGCAAAAATTTATAGAAGGTCTACCAAATCTTTTTGCTGAAAAGGTTAAGACCCATCTTCGATTATTCGACAGGACAATCCTTTATGAAACTCTTACTTATGAAAATCTTATATCTGCTTGTATTAAAATAGGTTTAACTCTTTGTTCTGATATAAAGCTAAATAATCAAATAAAACGGGAATGCCTTCTTAAACGAAGATCAACTCCGTGAATTCTGCAACCAATTCACTTGCGAACCCCTCTGATGCATACCTCCACAAGGAGAAAAGGTAAGCAAAAGGAAAATTTTAATAATAAGAACATTAACATGTTTTCTAAAAATACGAAAGCCTCTAAATCTAAACCTTCAAATAAAAAATCCAAAAGGAATATTAAAAGTTATAAATGTGGTCGTATGGGTTATTATGATAACGGATGTGTTGTTAAAAAGAAGTTAAATGAATTATAAATTGATGAAAGCCTAAAACAAACTCTCATGAAGATTCTTTTAACTTCCTCTGAATTTGAGAAAGATTCATCATCAGAAGAAGAATATAATATAATTTTATCATCCTCTTCCGATGACGAAAAATCTGAGTGTTGCAACTCTTACTAACAAACAGATTATTATAAAAATATCATTGAAATGTCTGATCTTTTTACCTTTACTTCTGAGCAAAAGGATCAACTTATTAAGATCTTAGGTCAAGTAGATAATTCATCTACTTGAAATAAGATTATTAAAGTCATAAATGAAAAAAAAACTTGATAAAATCTTTTCTAATTTTCCAATATACGCTATGAAAGAGGTATATAAAAGAAGAGCAGAAAAGAATATTCCTTCAGCTGAAGTATCTCTTAATGATTTGAAAAGGGAAATAAAAAATTTACAAAAAGAAATCAGAGATATTAAAGCCAAACAAGATCAGATGAATAGCCATATAATAGATTTAGAAATAAATGAATATCTAGCTTATTCACAACCTGAAAACCCTGACGACAATCCAAAAACTTCTGAAAACTAAGAACATGGATTGTTGTAGAGTATTCAGAAGGTAATATACCAAAAATAGTATATTTTCATAATATTAATTATCAATAAGAATTTATTTTACCAAATCTGATGACCCTTATTGACAGTGGCGCAAATTTAAATTATATCCAAGAAGGATTAATACCTTCTAAATATTTTGAAAAAAGCACGTAGAAGCTAAAAGCTGCTGATTAAGAAACCTTACAAATTGACTACAAATTATCTTCTGTAATAATATGTCAAGATGATATTTGCATCCATATGCCATTTTTATTAGTTAAAAATTTAGCACAAAATATTATTTTGGGAACACCCTTCCTTTTCAAAATAATGCATATAACTAGAATTGATGATATTGAAATATATTGTGAGATATGGGCTGAAAAGATTATATTTTGATTTATCACCAACCCTAACGAAATAATTATAAATGAAATGAATAGACTTAATAATAAGTCTATGCATATAAATTACTTAAAAAAAGAAATTTCTGATTTAACCATTAAACAGAAAATCTCTTCTCCATCTATTCAAAATAAAATTCAATCTTGCCTTCAAGATATCCAAAAATCTATTTATGGTGACAACCCAATAGCTTTTTGAAATCATAAAGTTCACTCTGTGGAACTCCCTTACATTGATACTTTCAATGAATGTGACATTCCCACTAAGGCACGTCTTTGTCAGATGAATGAGCATTATCTTGCTTAATGCAAAAAAAGTTATTGTTGAATTATTAAATAACCAAATAATTCGACAATCCTATTCACCATGGAGGTGCACTATTTTTTTATGTCATGAATGCAGCCAAAAAGGAAAGAGGAAGACCGAGACTTGTAATAAATTATAAGCTTCTTAATAAAGTCCTTAAATGGATTAGATACCCTCTTTCCAATAAAAGAGATTTGCTTAATAGACTCCACAAAGCAAAAAATCTTTTCAAAATTTAATTTAAAATGGTTATTGGCAGATTCAAATTCAGGAGTCTGATAGATATAAGACTGCTTTAACCATTTCATTCGGTCATTATGAATAGAATGTTATGTCATTTGAGCTTAAAAATACCTCATCTGAATTTTAATATATTATGAACAATATATTTGAAAGTTATTTTCAATATATTCTTGTTTATATTGATAATATTTTTATATTCTCTAATTCCATAGATGAACAATTTAACCATTTAAAAATATTTAAATAGCTTATACAAAAAAATGGTTTAGTCTCTGGTCCAAAAATCAAATTATTTCAAACCGAAATAAGATTTTTAGGACATAATATTTCTAATGCATCTATTATCCCTATTAATATAAGCATAGAATTTGCTAAAAATTTTCATATATTATATTTGAGAAAAATCAAGTACAAAGATTTTTAGGCGCTTTAAATTATGTTGCTGATTTTTATCAAAATTTAGCACAAGATGCCTCACCATTTTTTTGACCGTTTAAAAAAAAATCCACCACCATGGACAGAATTGCACACCATGACAGTCCAAAAAAATTAAAAATCGGGTCAAAAATCTATCTTGCCTTAACCTTGCACTAAAGAAATAAAATAAAATATTATTGAAATCAATCCATCATATTATTCTATCGATAATCTGTGAACATTATTTGAACAATATTTGGGAAACAATCCTTTCCCTTATGAAAAAAATTTGTCAAGAGAAAATTATGAAAAAAATCATAACACAATTAAAATGTATTGATATTTCTCATGTCAGAGATCAAGTAAAGTCAGATTATTATGTATAGCAAATGTGTTATACATAAAATTATTCACCAAAGTGAATGTGCTCTGACTCTATTTCAAGAAAAAAAATTATATTTTTGTCCACCAATTTACAAAACAAAATTGGTGTGAATTACTAGTGTTATGTGCAAGATATGATGAAAGTATTTTTTTTTTTTTTCTTATCAACAATAAGAAGAGGCACTTTTGGATGTTCATTATGAATAAATACATTATTGATAAAAACCCTCTAGCCTGGTTCTATCACTGGTGGAATTACTTTGGTGCTGAACTTAATATTCTCCCTGAGCCAATCAAGAAACTCTTCAATGAATGGATGGAAGCCGCACCAAAATTGCGGATAATAAACCCAAGAAGAATGCTTCAAGGGCAGAACCTAGCCTACTTTTTCACTGACTGTCAAATCCCATGGATTTGATCCTAGAACGTAACTCTCGAAAAGGACCTTTTCAATCAACTAGTCATCCAAAGGAAATTCTTACTAAAATGGTGGAGTCAGATTAATGTTGAGAATAAGCTCAAACAAATCCGAATCATCATCAAATCATATGTGGAACTAACTATTCCACTAAAGCCTTCTAGTTTTGAGTTATCAATCGAAGAAGTTCATGATAACATCAAACAAAGATATCCGCATGAAAACGAAATCCAACACAAGGATCGTTTGAGAAAAATATATGAAGCCTAGTTTGGAAAAGTCTTTAAACATCTTATTAACATTTGCGATAGTGGCGAATCATCTAAGGATATTGATGTGGAATCTACTGGTGAAAATTAGTGGATTCAATTATCTCCGGCATTTATGTTCCATTATTGCACGCACTCAATTGCTGATTTGACATAAATCAGCTTTATAAAAAGATAAAGCTACTTTTGTGCTATCTCGCATTAATGGAGTGTCTTTACAACTGAAAAGAGTTTTTGCCAGCATTATTGAATTCCTTTACAACTGTAAAGGGAGACAGGTCAAATAACTTTAGTTAAAGTTATTCTCTTTTGTCATGTCTTTCAATTATTATACATTTACTTAAAAATTAAGCATTGTTGCGTGCTAGAAAACCGATCAGCGGTAGAGTGAAAGTTCGCCTTAGCCTTGTCGATTAGTCGGCACGGGTAATTAATGAGCGAACAAGAGACACTCATTTTTTAGCGTGGAAAACCTCAAAAGGGGAAAAACCACGGGGCTTGATAAAAGCTTATGTATTTGTTTGAGTACAAAGTCTTCCCGATTAGGACTGATTGCATATGAGAGGGACAAGCGTGTAACAATGATCGAGGTTGTAATAGTTCTTGGTAATAGGTGGAGATCACGGGGACAATTAGCGATGATGGTGGTTGATGTCCGTCGGGGGTGTGACATTGCTTGGAGGATCTTCAGAGCTTCTTCTTCCTCCTTGCTTAGGCTTTTCCTCTTCTTCCTTGTTTGGATTCTTCCTCTTCTTCCTTGTTTGGATTCTTCCTCTTCTTCCTTGCTTGGGTGGCGGCGGATGGGCGGCGGTGGCGGCGGTGGTGGTTGGATGACGGCGGTGGCTCCTCTTCTTCTTTGTTTGACTCCTCTTCTTCTTCCCTTCTCCCCATGTGAGAGTTCTATTTATAGATGGGAGGAGGCGTTTTATAATGCAAAGTCCTGCCACTCCTCTTGATGGACGGCTTAGAATGGTTCCTTGATCATTTGATGTATTTTGAGCATTTGGATGCCCAAATGAATGAATTATGAGATCTTAGGCTCGTTAGATCGGCTCGTCGAGCTTCGATTTGACTAAACACTCTATATTTGGGAAATTGATATTTAATTCGAGATATTTGAGTGCTTAATCTCGATGGTCTTGACTGAAATCGCTTTTTGATATTAAGATTCTTTGATTAGCGGTATTTTGAGCACCATATCGTTGCCCCTATTTTTGGATGAGATTGTCTTAATCATCCAAAATATATCAACCCGACCAATATATTTCAAATATTCATCCAAGATTACGATTATGGAAGCAAATCTACGGTCTTTGGCATGAGATTACGAGGTTATGAATTTATTTGGATGCTCGAAAGTTTTGCATTTTGGGGTCATTTTTTGGGCCTAGGCACGCGGCACGTCGGCATGGCGCCATGGCGCCAGTTGCGGACGAACCCATGGGTGAACGAACAGCCGCGCGGTCGCAGCGGCAGGCAGCTTCGCGGTGAACGCCTGCATGAGGAGCAGCGCGGCGAGTGTCGTCATCAGCGCCGCTCCGGTCAGGCGCCGCGGTCGCGATGGCCAGTGTCGGCAGGCGCGTCGCGTCAGGCGTTCATGCGACGGTTCAGGTCGCAGCACCGGGTCAGCCTTCGTAGCGGCAGCGTGCGCAGCGGTTAGATCGCGTCAGCCGCGGCGCAGTTAGCCCGGATCGGATCAGCGGATAGCCCGCATGTAGCCAGCGCTTCTGCGCCGCCATACTTGTCTCCGCCAGCGTCTGCCCATGGCGCACGGCGCCCTGCAGGAATTTTAAGGAATTTAATGCGTTTTTTGAGGATGTTTTACCCTTTTACCCTTGTGAGGGCTATAAATACCCCCCTAAGGTGAGGGAGAAAGGCATACCTTTCCCCTCTCCCTTTCTTCTTGAGTGAAAGTCCTTTGGTGGCGATCGAGGAGGCGATCAAGACCTACGGTCATATGACAAGGCTCAGGTTTCTCCACGAAGGGGTGTAAACTAACTTTAGACAGGGGTTGAAAGCGATCAAGACCAGCGTTCAGGCTCAGTTTCTCCCGAAGGGGTGTAAAGTAGGAGGGATTGGGCGATCAAGAGATGCAAAGGCTCCAGTTTCTCCCGAAAGGGGTGTAAACTAAGTCGGAGCGGATTGGAAGCGATCAAGACCGTAGTCATCTGGCAGCTCGATTTCTCCCGAAAGGTGTAAACTAACCAGGAAGCGGGTTGGAAGCGTCAAGACCCGTTCATGCGACAAGGCTCAGTTTCTCCCGAAAGGGTGTAAACTAACCTAGTCGGACCGGCCAGGATTGGAAGCGATCAAGACCCGTAGTCATGACAAGGCTCAGTTTCTCCCGAAAGGTGTAAACTAACCTAGTCGGACCGGCCGGGATTGGAAGCGATCAAGACCGTAGTCATCTGGCGAGCTCATTTCTCCCGAAAGGGGTAAACTAACCTAGTCGGGACCGGGGTTGGAAGGCGATCAAGACCCGTTCATCGGCAAGGTTCGATTTCTCCCGAAAGGGTGTCTAACTGGTCGGACCGGGTTGGGCGATCAAGACGCGTTCATGACAAGGCTCCGGTTCTCCCGAAAGTGTAAACTAACGGACGGGATTGGAAGCGATCAAAAAGGCCGTCGTGGTTCCGGTTTCCGACTCGTCCGGTTCGTCGGACCGTCGGGTTAGGAAGCGTCAGGCCCACGGTCGTCTGGTTTACCTCGTCGGTTCTGGCCTCGTCGGACCGTCCGGGTTTGGAAGCGAACAGAGCGGGGCGACGACTTTGGTCGGCGATGGTGACCTGAGGTTTGCGAGACCGGCCGATAATTGGCAGCCGAAATGGTGATAGCCGGCGATTATGCCGGCATGGTGAGGCGATGGCGCGGCAAATCCAGCAGGCGGCAGCGGCGTGGTGCGGCAGTAGTTGTAGTAGCGATAGTGGATGGAAATACCGGCGCGGTGGCGGTGATGTCGTGACGGTGGCGGCGAAAGTGGTGTGCCGGCGGCGAAGATTGCCGGCGGCAGTTCAAGTTGATAATTGATGTTAACTTACGTTATGGATATAATTGAATCCGAGATTTTATTCGAAGTTGTTTGTCGGGGTGTTAGATGACATTAACTTGTGTAGAGTGGTACAAAGTTTTGACCTTTCTAGGTTATTGGTGAATATTATTCGTCGGCGCTAACCATGGAAGAAGAGGCGTGGGAAGTCCACCAGGACCTTTGACCTTTCTGAGTTGTTTTGTCGAGTTTTTGCTCGATGACATTAACATATGGAAGAGGCGCGGGAAGTCCACCAAGGACCTTTGACCTTTCACGGGTTGTTAGTCGAGTTTTTACTCGATGGCGTTAACCGTATGGAAGGATGGGAGATCCACCAAGGGCGTTTTGACTATCTGGGTTGTTAGTCGAGTTTTTACTCGATGGCGTTAACCCGTATGGAAGAAGTGGGGATCCCTGGGGCGTTTTGACTATCTGGGTTGTTAGTCGAGTTTTACTCGATGGCGTTAACCGTATGAGTCAAAATTGAATCCGTTGAGTAGTCCGCTAGCGTCGATTAGTCAGCGCGGATGACCAGCGATGCCGGCTATTTGATGATAGTCAGCGAAGATAATGGCGATAATAGTGGTTGGCCAGCGGGGGTCAGCGGAGTAGTCAGCGGCCAGTCGATAATGCGGCAGATGACAGCGATAATGTGATAACCAGCGATGGCGGCAGCGGCGACCGGCAAGTAATCAGCCATGGATAGCCGGCGGCAATAATGGTAGTCAGCGGCATTCGCAGCAATGATGGCAACGTCGGTAGCTATGGATAGGCGACAATGGTGATGGCGGCGAAGATGCCGGCGATAAGTGGCGATGGCCGGCGAGTCGATGTTAGTGGTGGCGATGAGATTTTGATATCAGGTTGTTTGTCGAGTGTTATCAGGATTAACATGCGCAGTGGTACAAAGTTTTTGTTTTTTTTTTGTTGTTTTTTTTTGTTTTGTTTTGACCTTTCTGGGTTGCTTTTGCTTTCGATGACGATGCTCGTATGGAATCGCGAGATCCACAAGGGCGTTTTGACTATCTGGGTTGTTTGTCGAGTGTTTACTCGATGGCGTTAACGTATGGAAGAGGTCGAATATTTACATGAGCTTGTAGCGAGTTGACCATTGATCTTTGCCTTTTCGTTGGTGTTCTTGCTCATCTTTTGAGATTAAGAGTTGCCCCAGTTGGGGGTATGTTAAATATAGTCGATTGATTCTTTTCCAATTGGCGTGGATATCTTTGTTGAATGGGCCTTTTGATTTCTTCTTTTGATGGGGCGATTACGTGTTCCTTGGGGTGCTTTTATGTCTCTGCAGATTATCCAAATTGTTTGCGATGTGCATTAATAGCCTCATCGGTGAAGATTTGTGCTTCCGATGAACTAAGGACATATGGCCGTGTCCATGAGTGATGAATAAAAGGCCACGGAGCCTCAAGAAAAACTCCTCTTAATAGTTGAGTTTACTCAGGTATTTGGCGAGCTTCTAAGGAGAACCTGGAAGTATTCTTTAAGTGATTCACCCTCGTTACGTGAATCTAGGAAAGATGGGAGGAATCTTTAATGATTCTCCGATTTGCAATGAAGCGTTCCACAAAGAATGCGAGTTAGTTAAAGGTATGGATGGATCCCCTTGGAAGAGAGTAGAACCAAGTGCGAGCTTGCCCTTTGAGGTAACGGGGACGACAAAGCGGTGTGTCGAGCTCGTTGGATATGCATGATAGTCAATAATCGATGTGTTCGTGTGGGTGATTGCCCCATCATAGGAATCAATGCTGGAAGCTTGAAACTACGGGGTGGATGTTGAAGAATTGCTTGTAAAGGTGAGAGACTCCTCATAACCGGTGTGGGTGAAGATGATTTCTGTCTTGAAGGTGAAATTCATCTTGCATTAAGCGTCGTACTTCTGTGCGAATGTCATGTCGAGCGGGATTAACAAGATGAGCATGTGTGAAAGTCAACAACGATTGGATTAGTAGCGGTTGGTACCTTGCGATGGATGAGTGGAACTAGATGTCTCAGGAGATCGGTTATGGTTTCATCGGAGGAACTCTAACGTCGGGAAGATTAGCATTTTGACCTCCCTCAGGGCGATCTTGATCGAAGTTCATTTGTGTAGTCCTTGCAAAATTTGGATCATCTTATTTTGGGACTCCTCCATTCGGCACGATCCTCCAAAAGAGATTCTGCTCCGCCTTCAAAGAAGGTCATGCCTATCGAGGGATTGAGGCAAAACTTGACGCTCTTGGTTCAGTGGACGGGTTTTGAGAGTGACGGAGTTGGAGCGAGGTCTGCTGGCGAGTGCGCCTATCGGCCATGACGTGGATATTCACTAAGTATGATTGAAGGGTTTTTCTTCCCACGACGCCAAACCGCAGGCTAGAAAACCACAGAGTGAAAGTTTAGCTTTAGCCTTGTCGATTAGTCCAAAGACACACACGTGTAATTAATGAGCTAACAAGAGACACCTGCAATTTTAACGTGGAAAACCTCAAAAAGAGGGAAAACCACTGGCCCACAAGAAAAGCTTCCACTATGTATTTGCTGAGTACAAAGTCTTCCCGACATGATTACGAATTGCATATGAGAGAGGACCAACAACCTGGTAACAATGATCAGTTGTAATAGTTGCCATAATAGTGGAGATGCAGGACAATTAGATGATGGGTTTGATGTCCGGCGGTGTGATTGCTTGGAGGATCTTCGAGCTTCTTCTTCCTCCTTGCTTAGGCTTTTCCTCTTCTTCTTTGTTTGAATTCTTCCTCTTCTTCCTTGTTTGGATTCTTCCTCTTCTTCCTTGCTTGGACATTGATCGAAGGATCGACGGTGGTGATGGTGGTGGTGAAATCAAGCGGCTCCTCTTCTTCACTGGTTTCAGCTCCTCTTCTTCTTCCCTTCTCCCCCCTTTCATGTGAGGGATAGAGTTCTATTTATAGATGGGAGGAGGGGCGTTTCTGTAATTTATGCAAAGTCCGTGCCACTCCTCTTGATCGGACGGCTTAGAATGGTTCCTTCGATCATTTGATGTATTTTGAGCATTTGGATGCCCAAATGAAGTCTAATTATGAGATCTTAGGCTCGTTAGATCCGCTCCGAGACGCCGATTTGACTATAAACACTCTATATTTAAGAGCTATTTTGGGATGTAATTGATATCCCAAAGATTCCAAGGATATTTCAAGTTAATCTCGACGGCCTTGACTCAAATCGTCGCTTTTGATATTAAGATTCAGACTTTGATTAGCGGTATTTTGAGCACCATATCAATTGTATTCTGCTTATATTTTTTAAGTCAACCTCCCCTTATATATGGAGGCATTGTATTTCTTCTTACGTGTGCTTAGTTTTCATTTCTCCTCTCTTCATTGGTGTGCTTTTCTAGTCTTCCATATGGTGTTCTGAAGTTTGAAGTTTGTTTATATTTTTGTGATTTCTGGTTTCGTTTATATATTTTGATTCCTAATTCCTAGTCATCCATTTCAAAATATGAAATTTATGTATATACCACTCAATTATTATGCAATATATATATATATATATATATATATATATATATATATATATATATATATATATATATATATATATATATATATATATATATATAATCTGTTTTAATGACTTTTATCTTTTTGAGCTTTAATGGCTTTTATCTTTATAACTTTTTTATTTTTTTTATGCAAATTTAATTTTGTTTTGCAAAAAATAATAATAAAGGCTTCAAGATGCTGCCAAGTTTTTCTGCAATCCTTCTTTGTAGTTAGAACGAATGGTTTGAAATAGCTTAATTAACTTGTAATAGAAAATTATTATTATGCACATTTTATCTGTTTTTAATAGACAAAAGTTATATTATAAATTCACTAAATAAATTTCAAGTTCACTAAATTAACTTAAAATTACTCCATGCTATATATATATATATATATATATCATCACATGCATTGCGCCATCTTACATTATTATATATATTGTTATGACTTAATGAAAGAGAAAGGTCACACTAAAACTTCAAAAGCTCTATTTTGATATAATCTTTATATTATTATTTTTTTAATTTGTATTAATAACATATAATTTATATGCATTTACATATCTAATAACAAAAATTTAATATTTAAAAATATAACCTTTCTTATGCTTAAAAAATTATATTTCACTTTAAAATATTAATATTTTTTAATATAATATTAAAGAATTGGATGATATATATATATATATATATATATATATATATATATATATATATATATATATATATATATATATATATATATATAAGTTTAGATATTAAATATATGAATATACAAGATTTATGTGTTATATATATAAATGATTCTATTTTATAATGAAAGAAGAAAATTTATTTTAAAAAAAGTAAAAAATCATATTTATCAACATCTATTCTATATTTTCAGCAACATATATATTTATTTAATAAAGAGGAATAAATGCTATTTTTTCGATCGCCTGCCACAAATAATTTAGAAGATTAAATCTTAAAATAAATTGCATCTCACTCATTCATCCAATTTAATATCTAATCTAATTTTTATATCAAATAATCATATATTTACATCAAAATTAATTTTAAAAGGCATTTATATATTTATTATTATTACTATTATATTTAAATAGATTCAAATGAATTAATATTTTAAAATAGTTGTAACCATTTTTAATTTACTATGTTATTTTAATCATACAATGCTTTGTCACTTTACCATGTCAAATTCATTCGATAATTATTGAAAATTTAAATAATTATTTAATTTATGCTATGTTAACATTAAAGTCAATATATTAACTAATAAATTAAGTCAACTTAAAATAAAACTTAAGTTGAGCTCAACATATCGAATAGAGTTAGCTAGAGAACAATTCCAGCTTAAATTAAATTTTTTTTTAATAATTTATATAATCTCAAAAAAATTCAAAATAATATTTTTTTCAAATTTCATATTATTGTATGTAAATAAAAAAATTTAAAAATTGTGGCTCATTTCAGTCCTTTTCTAATTTCACCAATATAGATTTAAGATTATTATCTTAATTTATAATTATTATAATTAAATTATAATAATATTTAATTTAAAAAACAAAATATTTATATACATATCACATAATTCTTATATATTTATATATTTAACATTAAAATTTTGATATTTCTATATAATATTTAAATTTTAATATTGTATTAAAAATATTATTATTATTATTATTATTATTATATTTTTGAAAGTGAATTATATAAAAATTATGTGATGTGTAAAAAAATTATAATAATATTAAAAAAAAACAAAAACCTAAGTCATCTCCCATTTCCAAAGAGTTCATTTCCCATCACAGGTCACGTCGGACCCACCACAACACGACAACAATCACAACCCTAAAGCGTTACTCTTCTGCCGCTTGGTCCGAAACCAACCCCGCACGCCATCTCCGGCAATCATTTAAAAAAATAATTTAAATTTAAAAAAAGCTCATCGGACTCAAACAATCCGCAACCCGTTAACCCTTCTTTAGCGATTCCCTCTCTTTTCCTTGAAGCCCGATAACCGACCCGCTAAACGTTGATTAAATAAACAGAAATCGCTGCTAATCATCTCAACCACCAGCTCCGGATAAGAAATAAATTTATTTTAAAATAATTTATAAAATTCATATTGAAGGATAATATGTTTATTTATTTATAAAATCGAAATTAAAATTAACTCTCTTAGCTCACGCTTTGGTCCATTTTGTTATTAAACTATCATATGATATAAAAAATATATATAAATTATGTAAAATAAGCAAACATAATGTACTAATATGTTTGTTTTTTAGTTATATGATATATATATCTAAATATAAAATAATATCAAATAAAAATTGAATATCAATGTTTTCATTGAATATATTCATAAAAAATAGAATTGTATTAAAAATTTTAAAATAAAATTAGTTTGAAAAAATGCTGAATAATTTATTTAAATAAATGATGTATAATTTTTTTTAAAATGTGAAGTTTTACGTGCAATTATTTAAAATTTTATAATATTTGAATTTTTTTTGTTAGTAATATAAATTATATATAATATATTAATTTTCATGGCCGAAGCGATTCCCGGAGAGAAAAAGGGGTGGGAGGGAGTGAAGCAAAGGACCAGCTCTGATTGCAGAGAAAGTTCTGCAAATCTGTGCATTGACCTCTCTCTGTTCTCTCTCTCTTCCTCCACCTGGATCGCCACCTCCTATCATTTTCCTGATCTTTCCGTTCTTTTCATCTCGTACGGTGGCGGCGGCGGTCTTCCAGTTTCCCGGCTGCGAGGTTTCTATCTTTCTATCTCTCGTCACCTGTCCACCTTTTTGTCTGCCGCAGTCTCGGATTGATCGGCAGAGAGGTCGTTTTTTAGTTGCTTGGCATGTTGATTATTCCGTTTCTTGCTGGCCATTGTTCGGTGGCTCGGCAGAAGCGAATTAGGGTTTATGCTATACTTTGCTATCCCTCTTACGAGTTGTTCAGTTTGTGGTTTGCAGGTTTTGGGATGGATAGAGTTTGTTGCAGTATTATGTGAGGTTAGGGCATGTGGGGAGTGAGATATGGGAGAACCATACAGATTTCTTTTGGAGCTTTCTGGCTTTTTACAGGGCGATGGGGTGGAGTAAGGGCAGAGTGAAAATTGATTTGATTTTTTTTTTCAAAATAGAAATTGATTTACTTTTCTTTTTGGAGCGAGTCTAGTTGGGGAATTTGATGGGGAACAAGATAGGGAGGAAGAGGCAGGTGGTTGATGAAAAGTATACCAGGCCGCAGGGGCTATACCAACTCCGAGATATTGATCATAAGAAGCTCAGGAAGCTCATTCTTGATTCCAAGCTTGCTCCTTGTTACCCTGGAGATGATGAGTGCTGCACTCTTGATCTTGAGGAGTGTCCCATCTGTTTCCTGGTAAGAGAATCTTTATTGGCGTGTTCATTTTGAATTAAATTTTGACTGTGGTTGTTCCTGTTATCTATTGCTTCCATTTTTTAATTCAATATCTTGTATCCAGTACTTCCCAAGTCTCAACTGCTCAAAATGTTGCAAAAAAGGCATATGCACAGGTAGCACAAAACTTAATATTATATATATTTATGTTAGCATTATCTTGCTTTTTTTTAATTGATGTCTCAATTCCTTCCTTCCAGAGTGCTTTTGCAGATGAAACCTTCTCACTCTGCTAGACCCTCACAGTATCCTTCCATTTATTTTGATTGGTTCGTACGTTATAGATGAAATATAACGAAGACTGCGTTACTTAACCTCACAAGATGTCCTTTCTGCAAAACCGCCAACTATGCTGTTGAATACAGAGGTGCAAAGTCTAAGGAAGAGAAGGGCGTGGAACAAGTTGTGAGTTCTGTCTATCATTTGTCCATCCTTTGAGTTAATCTTCTGCTGCGTTGCTATGTTCAGCAATTTTTCTCTTATATGGTTGTCAGTTATCTGGATTACTATGCAGGAAGAACAGCGGATTATAGAAGCACAAATAAGAATGAGGCAGCAGGAGTTACAAAATGAAAAGGGAAAACTGTGTAAGAAAGAAGAGCCAAGTTCATCAAGTAGATCACTGCCTTTAGCTGAAAGTGAGTATCAAGATATCACTAGTGGCTCGCATTCAGGTTTGTTGTACAGTGTTTAGTCCAGGCATTTTGTCACTTTGTGAATTGAGTATCGTTTTAAAATTAACTAATGAGGGCTTAATGACTATTTATACTCACAGCAAGATGTTTCAGATATTCATCACAAGATGATGAGACTGTTTCCTCTCAAGATTCATGCAGTGTGGCAATAAGTGCGCCTTCACACTCAATACAGAACAGGTTTGTAGTCATAACCGGGCATTTTTTTATGTTCATACCATTTCTTCATTTCCTTCAGCTCCAAAATAAAACTATTTGAAAATTTTCATTCTTTGAAAGAATCATAGATATGATCAACTGATCTTAGAGTCATTGGGATGCTTTATTCTTTTGGATTTTGGTTTGGATGCGTTTTACCTATAAAAATGCTTACATTCATACACATTCTTCTGTTAGTTCCACTCAATATATTATCTTGAAGCTAGTCAAAGATATCTCGAGAGAAATCATCAATACAGTGGGATAACCGGTTCAAGATAGGCAA
Source organism: Cymbidium sinense (assembly GCA_021442155.1). NCBI lineage: Eukaryota > Viridiplantae > Streptophyta > Magnoliopsida > Asparagales > Orchidaceae > Cymbidium > Cymbidium sinense. The sequence goes on along the minus strand of CM038224.1, from coordinate 13,018,086 downwards.
TGGCATCATTGCATATGACTAAATCATTTGTTTGCCTTCATTAGCACAAACCTAGTGATTTTTGCCAATCTTACCAGCTGTGCTTTTGAGTTTTTTCACGGTACAACTCTTCAATTTAAATTCATATTGATTTACATTATGACCTTGCATATCTTTTTTATTCAAAACTCCACATAAATGCCACTCATACCCTTGCATTTTATTTCATGTGCAATTGTGATTTGAAAATCTTTATTTGCAAAATTTCCTTCACTTTTTTAACACGCGTTGAACCTCATGTCATTGTTAACAATTCAATTTTTGAGTAGACATCTATTAACTATGTAATTGGAGGAATTCCATCCTCCACTCATATTGCATGGTACCAAGGTTTAGTTGTAGGTGTTATCCAAAACATACTCTGCACAAATCTCACCTTTAAGGCCCTTGATTACATGAAACATTACCTCACTTCATGGTCTTATAACATTTTTTACTATGCATTGCAACTTAAACATTATGAATGTCATTTTGTACACTTCTGGTCGTTTCCACTATCGTAAATCCTGATCCAATTTTGGTCAGAGACACATCATAGCTTACATTCTAGGTCAGAAGTATGATATCTCTCGTCATCTTCTTCTTGGCCACACTCTTGTTCCATTTTTTAATAGTAATTCTCATTACATGTACGACACTTGCCAAGGAGAACCACACTAGCAAAGAATTTAATGAAAAGAGACCCAAGAAGGAGCTCATCCTTCTCCACAATAAGCATCTTGTCATTAACAAACCTACAACTATGCAAAGGGCTCTTGGACCAAGCACTTTACTCGTTTTGAAGTTAGGTTGGTCAACATATTGGCCAAGAGAATCACAAATGGACACATACATAAGACCATCATTTGATACCTTTGGAACTTAGTTTCCTCACCCTTTTTGAGATGTCTAAAGGAGGAGAATAAATATTGCTCTGTTTAATGGATCACCTATCTTTTATTACCTAGTAGTGAAATGTCTTCCTTTTTTTTCTTTTAAAAATTATTCCTAGTTTATATACTTTAGATTATGGCATAGGTTCAAGGTGTCACCTCTCTCAGTCCTTATACTTTGTGAACTAGTGAGCTACTAAAATATGCATGTCATCATAAAAAATGGGAACCTTGTTAACCTCCATAAGCTTCAAAGCTTAAACCTAGTTTTGATGGTAACAAACATTTTTGAAGATACTAGTGGTCTAATTGAGTACAAGATTTAGTTGTGATAGCTGGAGACTAGTTATAGAGTGTTCAAAGTTAATGATGAAGAAGAACTCCAAAAAATTGAATGAAACCCATTGAAGATCCTATTTGTTATTATTTTCTGTACCTAAAATTGTGTAAAAGCTTGAGAAATGGAAGTTGGCTAGCATATACACTAAGTATTAAATGCTATCTTGAAGCTTTACCAAAATAATATTAGTTTGAAATATTCATTCACCAGAGGATCATACATACGTAGGAACTAAATGAACCATCTAATAGTTGTTGAGTCCTAGTTCGTTGTTGGATAAGTAGTCGTTTGCAATGTTATGGAATTCATTTCCATCATTTTTTTTAATCCCAAAATTAACTTTTGCCTAAAATGCAAAACCTAAGATTTTCTTTTGATTTTACATACTATCTATGATTGTACATATGATCATTGAAAAATGAGATTTTTCCTGGATTAATTTTCATTTAAAACTAGCTTGTGTTATATTTGATGACTATTAATGACTTCTTGATAAAATTGAGCACCTATTTTACCTCTTTATTATATCATGTTGATTCCAAATTTATTACAAATACCTCTCTGAAAAGCCATCTCTTTCATCCTTAAAGCTTAAGCCATTTATTTATAATTTTCTTTTAAGCTTTGTGAGTTTGGGATTGAATTTCCAAATATTCATTCCATTGATTCGTCATGACATAGCAATCTGTGGTAGAAGTGATTTCTTTTTGCATTGAAGAGCATTGTGTTTCTCTAGTAGGTGAAGGAGAGATTATAAGGTGGTCTTATTTTTTTTTTTTTTTTTTGAGATTTAAGATGGAGTGGATTAGTGGAACTCTCAAGGGTGAGTTGTTGACAGTGGACGGTGGACATAAGATGAGTGGGGCCAAACTATTAGGAATAGGTTTACATTATATATTATTTAATTTCCACATTTAAATTCTCATATTTATTTGCTTTTGTGGTTGCAATGTTTAGTTATTCTCATTCCTTAGGATACACACGTACTCACATGAAATTTCATGATTTGATCAAAATTTTTAAGAAACCCACCTAATTCACCCCCTTATGGTTTGTGTCATAGTGTTTAAAATGCCTGTTTTGATTTCATTGCATATATATATATATATTCTAGTTTTGGTCAAGTCATAGTTGAGCTTAGTTTTGCAAGTGAAATAGGTTTTCTAATTCCATATGAGAGTAGTTTTCTTGTGAAAATAGTTGTAGGTTTCAATGTTTAAGAGAATTAAAACCTTAACGCGATGTGGTGCAGAACATGCCATCAAGAATTTACAGCTATGCCGGCAATATCTAGCATAGACAGTAATGGTGATGTCTTGAGTTCACATTTTCTCTATAGTAACTATTTATTTCAATTTTTTTTTTGCCAAAGTGACTGCTGTTATAGTGCTTTTTATTCAATTTTTGTCAAAACTGCATCCAATTTTGCAACTTTTGTTATTTTCATTTTATTTAAAATAATCAGCTCAATGTACCAATAAGTATAGTTTAGGCTTTGCTTTGCCTCTGTTAGTCTCAACTTTTCTTTTTTCTTTTCCTTTTTTTTTTAAAATTATGTTAAGGTTATGCATTTCAAATTCTCTAGTGTGGTATGATTCCTTCTCTATTGCCTTCGTTTTCTTATGCTTTCGTTTTTATGCACAACCGATTGCTGCAGTTGGTTTATTAAACCGTTATAGCTTAATGGCTTTTTTTTAAAAAAAAATTCATAAAATACTTCTGATGCAGGGATGATAACTTCGACCTGGACCTTGAGAACATAATGATCATGCAAGCGATCTGGCAGTCTATTCAGGTGATGCCATATGCAACTTTTTTTTCTGGGAGACACAACTCATTAACTTTCAAAAACTTCCTTTTTCATTGATTCAAATTGAAATTGCGCACCATTTTCTACAAATTGGACTAGATAGACAATTATCTCATTGATTTCCTTTCTATGTGCAGTAATAATACTCTGATGATTTCATATTGCTTATGTTTCAGGAGACAGCATAGTGTCAAAAGTAACTTCATTAAATTAAAATATTTGCCCTCATAATATAAGTCCTATACATTAAACATTTTTTATGCCTTAAATGTACTTCTATATCACATGGGAATAACTCCATATTTTTCTCTTGGTTTCTCATTAATCATTGCTAATCCACAACCCGACCCCTCTGGCACGTAACTACAACACATAAAGCAATACTACTGCCTCATTTATATCCCTATGTTAATGACTTTTGTTAGACAATTTTATTTTTCTTTTGCTGTTTTTGATTCATTATTTTATTTGCCCTGCTTATGTTGTGTAACCATTAGCATTATTTTCTCTGTTTTTTCATTGCGGATGTGCAATAATAATTCGGTGGTTTGGAGAAAATTCTAGCATTTTTGGGATTATTGTCCTCGGAGCATGGCCGCCTCCCTTCATTTCCACCTATCAGCCACTCTTTTCTCTCGCACCACACACACACTTCATTGTTTATTGTAAATGATATATTTTATTCATGCCAATGTTTGTTTTGCTTTTTCGGTCAAATGACCCAAAAGTATACCCTTTCACTGTTACACAATTTATTTGTTTTTTTTGGGTTGATATTCAAGCTCCATTTTTTGTTTTGAGTTTCGAGAACAATTTAAGTAAAAAATATTCCCAGAAGTTTATAGAGGGTCAAAAGGATATGGGGCAAATATATTAAAAAATTAAGATGTATACGTTATGTTAGTCACATGTTAACTATTTTGTGAAAAGTGAGACTTTTGTTATTTTATTTTTTAAAATATTGCACATTTTTTGTAATATTTTGTAGAATTACTTAAGAAAACTTAAAATCATTTGCAACAGTTTTGGAAACAATATATGTAAAGAGCTTCATGCAATGCTAAAAATATAGTATAGCCTAATATATGCGTAAGAGCTATAGCCTTCTTACGAGAGCGAACAATAAAGAAAATCAGTTCGATGTTAAAAATTAGACTTGGGAACAACCATGCAATTTCATTCCAACCAAAATTTATGTTGAAATGAAATTGTAAAGATATGAGAGTTGTGTTGGTATTGTAATTGTAATTGACTATTTAACCAAATTTATGTTATTTATAGCTAGACTTGCATCATCTCTAGTAGTACTTAATTGGAATGTGCGTGATGATGAATCATTTAGTTGATTCCAAATAGATTACATAATACTAATGACAATAGGAGAATTGAATTTTTATGTTATTTAAAATTTCTAAAAGACTGCATACATATTTTTACTATGTTTTACTTCTAGTCTTCTACTTGTAGAAAACGGACAACAACATAAATCATTTTACTTTGTTGGCACGTGGATTAGGAATAGTTGAAAAAGTAAAATCATTTCATATCGAATTGGTGATGCTCTCATATTAAACTGTTGATTGATTTTGATGACCTCTTTATTAACATTCTTCTTTCTTATTTTCTAAAATTTGTCTTTGAAATACTTGATCCCTTCTTGAGTTCACCTTTAATAGAGAGGTGAATTAGGTTTGTAGATAGAGATTTTAGAGATGTATAGGTAGGAATTATGGTTAAGATGGGGATCTCGTGAATTGAATTTTCAGGGGAGAGATGAGAGATAATAGGTAATTTAATATGACTAAACTTTTTTTTTTTCAAATTTGATTTTTTATAAGATAATGTAATATATGGCTTTCTTATCCCTATTTATAGAATTAAAATTACACAAACAAATTAAAAATATATTAAATCAAGATAAATCCTAAAAGAGATATATCACATCATTTAAATAGATAAAAGTTAAATCCTAATAAAGAGGAGATTTTTTTTTACTTGATAATCAAATGAATAAAATAAATAAACAAGCTAAAAATAATATAAAATGGTTTTGAAATATGTCTTGTACTCTACATCAACTCTACCAAGACACTTGAATTATTTCTCAAAAGAGTTATGTAGGACCACGGTATTTGCATGTTAGTGCCCATGTATTTGTGGGTGTGGAACTCTTTGATGTGTATCTCTTGAATATCTTCTTGTGCTGACTGAATATAAGAATTAAGACCCAGAGGCCTTTGAAACAGACATCTTCTGCCCCATAAACTTCTCTAGAGTCTAGATCAATATAATAGATGAGGATCTCTTAGGCACGTGACGGTGGTAGAGGAAACAACCAATTGTTTTGGGACTTGTGAAACAATCTATGTATTCAATGAATAATCTATTGGTAATATATGAATATGTGAATCAATCTATTTCTTTTTCTTAAGTTACTTATCAATAATAGTTGTGATAGAATGCATCTCAGGCTCAAAGTCTATAGAGTCAGGCACTACCTTAGAATTAGGCTTAGGGATAATCTCAAACATAACCCAAATTCACACTCGATTAGAGTTCAATTATTGATAACTCGTTATGATCATTATCATCAAGTTTATTTGTAAAAACGAATCATCACAATAGACATTCTCAAATGGCATGGGTAAATCCGCATAAAGATCTGTCATTTTTTTCAGAGATTTTTGAACCAGTGAAGGAAGCCCAGGTGTCAGAACTTTGGAATTACCAGAGTTTTGAATTTGTAGTGTTGACGTAGCCACATAGGTATTCAAACTTTTGGAGTTTGGGAAATGGGTATTTTTGTGACCAATTACAATGATGAGATTGCTTTGAATGTAGATGAATGAGGCAATTGTGAAGCCATGAGATGGTCTGCCATTATAGGAATTTTTGGATATAATCATCTATATCTTATCAACATTGTTATATCTTGAAGATGATTTATGATAACCTTGAGACTGTTGATGGTTGGAACGATTAACATAAGCATTATTATAATATTACTCATTGTAATGCTATATTGATGAGGATGAGAGCTATGATCATGTGTAGTTCTAAATGAATGAGTTAAATAAATGATAACTGTTTGACCTCCAAACTGTAACTTGCATTACATTTAGTTAATAATTCTTTTCATATTCATATTCCACTCATTTATTATAGAAAATTTTGGATACAATCATATGTAACCATATTGCTATATCTTGAAGATGATTTATGATTATCATGAGACTGATAATGATTGGAAAGATTAACATTATGCATTATTATAATATTACTCATTGTTGAGTTGTCTTGATGAGAATGAGAGCTATAATGTGTAGTTATAGATGAACTTGAGTTATATAAATGATTATTGTTTGATCCCTAAACTGTAAATAGCATTATCTTCACTTAACATTTTTTTTTCCATTTTTATTTTCCACTCATTTATTATAGGAAATATATTTATTGAAGGATAAGGGTGGATAGGTTGGGAGTGGTGAATATGTGGTTATTAGGGTTAAAGGTTTAGATGTCCATGCTTTAAGAGAATTGGGGAGTTCTTGGCAAATTTAATCCTTTGACACCAATTTGATGATGCTTTGATATCAAATTACTGATAATTTATTACTAAATTGATGATAGATCCTTGGCATTGAATATACTTTTATTCTCTCAAATTTTCCTTTGATATCATTCATCCATTCTTGAACTCACTCTTAACAGAGAAAAGAGTATATTGGTGAGTAGAGAATTTCAAGAGAAAATATGGTTAGGAATTTTGCCAAGGTGAGAATCACCAAATTTAGATTTATTTTTATTATGGATTTTGTGAGAGAGAAAAAGGTGTATTTGGAGAAAAAGGTGGTTGCTACAAAATTCTTTCATGATAATATGATGAAATACTTGGCTTTCTTTTTATAGAAATAACTTTGCATGGGTAATTCAGATATTATTTTTAAATTAAATCAAAATACATTCTAAGAAAGAGATAAATTCTATGATCTAAATAAAATAAAAAATTATCCCAATGAAAGGATATTTTAATTAATTGATTTTTCATAACAATCAATACAAAAATAAAATTAAATATTATCAAAGTAATTCAAAAATAACCAAAATAAGCTTGTGATATATGTCTTACCTAAACAAAAATCATGGTGTTCATATTAAAATTTATTGTAATGAATATTGGTGATGTATTGGTTTCATAAGCTTAAGCTTGGAGTTATTTCATTAGTTTTAATTTAAGTTTTACAATGGGACATTGACATAACACAACTATCAGTTTTTCTCACATGGCTTATGGTCGATAATGATAGTTAAGTTGGCATGAAGATACTTACTAAAGATATTTTAAATAAGGTGAATTGATGTATAATTTATGCAGAAGTTCTCATTTTAATTGGTGTAATATTATTAGGCGATAATATAATATCTAAGTATAATGTATTTATGTATCATATGCCTGCTATGCATAATAATAGAGATAGATATGATGCTATTACTTCTAAAGTCTTTCTCATGTCGGCTTATGATCGATAATGATAGTTTTACTTAAGTTCGTATGAAGATACTTACAAAAGATATTTAAAATAAGATGCATTAATATATAATTTATGCAGAAGTTCTCATTTTAATTGGTGTAATATTATTTTATTAATATTATTATGGTATTATATAATATCTAAGTATGATATATTTATGTATCGTATGTCTGCTATGCATAATAATAGGGATAAATATGATGCTATTACTTCCAAGTTTCATATTCAAAGTTGAATGGCCAAAATGGAGAAATTAATGTATTGTGGGCTAAAATGATTTTAGGGATATTTAAATTTTATTTAACTTTAATTAAGCTAGCTATATTTTATAAATATGAGTGTTGGGTTGTAAAAAAAAATCATTGATAGTTTAATTGAGTGTGATAGAAATGAAAATATCAAGACGATATATGACAGAAGTAAAATATATAGATTAAAAAAATGATATTATTCGAAGAATATTTAGAGTGATCTATTATATAGGCAAGGCAGGTGAAAATAGGTCTTGTTAGTGTGGATGTGGGCGATGGATAGACCTAAGGTAATATAATTAGAAAATTTTTTATAAAGATTTGTTGAGCATTAATTCTCAACATCTTTATGCTCAACAAGAACAAATGAAAATTAGTATTCATAGAGTTGATGCTAAATAATTGGGATAAGGCTAATGATGATGATAATTGACAATATTTGTAAATATTGGCTGTATACTCTGATAATGGGCCATAAGAGTGTAAAAGCCTTAAAATGGTCATCAGGCAGCTAAAGTTTAAAAGTTGAGAACAATGTAATTATGTTACTTTTGTCCACCTAACCCCCCTAACCAACCTCTCTCTCTCTCTCTCTCTCTCTCTCTCTCTCTCTCTCTCTCTCTTCAAGTAGCAGCAAAAGTATAAAAAAAACAGCAAAAAAATAAAATAACGAGTTAATATTTGATCAAGTATCTCTCTTGAAACAGGAGCAAGGAATGCAAAGATCTCCATCAGCCTGCAGCATCAACAATTTACCCGTTCAACCATTATTCTCAGAAGATTCCTTCAATTCTACTTTTCCAACCGAACCATCATCTACTTCTACTGCATTGGCTGCTACCATTTCCGATCTATCAGAGCACCCCCAACTCATCCCTGTTCCCAGCATGCTTCAGTGCTCAGCCAATTTTCCTGTAGATAACTGGAATGAGGATATGGAACAGAGCCATAGACTACCTGATCCTGCGCAGAACAATAGGTGGATGATAATGAACCATGGACCAGATCCGATCGAGCCAGACACAAGCTATTCAAACTCTAGCATCTTAACCAGCATCGGAATGGCGAGGCGACCGCTTCCTGAAGGAGTCAGTATGGTTTCCGGCCATATCATTCCGGCGAATTTCGAGGATCAAATGATGCTGACAATGGCTGTTCCGGTGGCTGAAGCTGGAGCAAGGATGAACTCCATGGACTTGATGTGGTTGTAGATTTTGAAAGTTTTATTTGTCTCTAAAGCTGGTTTTGTTTAATGTGAAGGCTAGTTGGAGCTTTATCAGTATCAGTGAGTTGAAACTATTTGATAGCTTGCTTTCAGTTTATTAGAAATCAAAAAAGAGCTTTATAGGTTTTGAAATACTTTGTGTAAGAAAAGGGGAAAGGGAGGAAAGGGGTTGATGAGAATGGTTGATTTTAGGTGAATTTGTTTGATTGTTATTGTAAGGGATTGGTTCACTTTGACATGAAAATGTTTGTGAAATAATTTGTTTTGTTTTGGTGAGATTTTACTGATTTTGATTGTATCTGATTAGTAATTATATAAAGTTGAATGAGAAATATTATGCTGTAGTATGTTATTCATTCAGTGGCACAATCGTAAATATGTGTGATTGGAAGCTGAGGTCAAATAATTGGGGTCTCATTTCATGAGATTTTGTGGACTGTTATCTAAATACAAAGTTTATTTTTCTTTATCTGTGGTGTACTGTGTAATGCTGAAGTGTCAAAATAATAATAAATAAAAAGTGTGAAGTGAACTTTATTCTTTATTCTTTATGATTTATTTTAAGAGAATTTATATACATATCACATAATTTTTATATATTTATATATATAATATTTAATTTTTAAAAGTAAAATATTTTTTTTTAATTATAGAAAAATATTAGATAAATAAATATTTAATTTTAGAGATTAGATATGTAAATGCATAAAAATTATGTGATATATATATAAATTTTATTTTAGTTTATTTGCACTTCATCACTATGTATTTTAAATGAAGTGATCTGTGATTGATATGCTATTTTAACATTCACTTAATGTCTTAAGAGATGAAATGTAAATTTGACAATTCTTTATCAAATTATATGGGGCTGTATGCATATATTTTAATGTATATGGGGTGAAATGCATATAGGTCTATAATGTATTTTATAAAATTGGTGTTTGGAAGTCCGTTTGTCACCATAACAATCATCGGTAGTCTTCTCTCAATTATTTGAGGTAGATATTATAAATTGTTTTTTTAATGTATTCCAACTGGGTATTATTGGACATGTTTGAAACTTCAATTTTATTTTATAATTTTTAATATTAATTTTATCAATTCATCTAATAAATAATTTTAATTAAAACATTCACATTAAATTTATTTTAATAAATACCACTAATATTTTTTAGTATAATTATTTATTAATATCTTTTTTTATTTAATTAGATTTTAATTAAAACATTCACATTAAAATTTAAATAAATACCATCTAATACATATATATTATTTAATTTAATCACCTTCTTTATTTTTGTAAATTATCAACTTATATAGCGTGTTACCATCAAATCTTTAAAAATTTTAAAAAATAAAAAATATGAGTTGAACTGTTATTATGAATTTCAATATTTTAAAATTAATTTGAAAAATTAAGATTGAAGATAATTAATTTATAAATACAGAAGAATATGATAATTATATGTAAAAACCCAAAAGATTTACCTCTAAACTCCTATGACATTATACTACTATACAAAGCTCTCATATCACTTCTCTATTTCAACCATGTTACTTAACTTTAGAAGATGCATCTCATCAATATCTTTATTGTTCTATATAATAAATCAAAAATATATCATACATAAATATCATTAAATAATAATTATTAACATCATAATCAACAAAATTATATATATATATATATATATCCCCCTAAAAAATAATAATAAGTAAAAAAATAGCTCTCATTCCTCAAACCATTAGTTTAAACATCCCAAATAATACAAACTCTTTGATTTTCACTGACCACAAGTCTAAAAAATGCATTAGAGAAACTAAAAACCAAACATCGTACAGGATGGATGTTGGGCTCTAGGGTTTTCGGGGATTCTGGTGTTCCTTCCGGCGGCGCCTCTTCAGGTAACCTCTCGCAGGCAGATTTGATTCCTACTCTCGACTCCCCTCTCTCCCTTTCCTTCGCCCCTTCCTCCCTTCCCTCATTATGGCGTCTGACCCCTCTTTCTCGACCAATTTCCCCACGCTCTTCATCTCCGAATATCTCTATCCTAGGGACGGCTTCTCCCGGGTTACCGTTCTCCATCCCATCCCTTCCAGGTTCTCGCAACTAGAAAGACCTTCTTTCTCTTCATAATAAGAAGAGCAACTCCCTTTCTCTCTCTTTTGTGCCCTCCGATTCTGAGGAGGTTACATTCTCTGAAGAGGAAGTTCAAGCCGGCAAGCGTGAATGGAACCTATCTCTGGTTGGTTATGCCGTTGGTAAGCGACCTTTCTATGGCTCCTTACTTGCAGCGGTAAGGAAAAAATGGTTGTTCAAAGGAAGTGTCGACTTGCTTACACTTGAGGGAGATTTCTTCCTTTTCAAATTTTTTTACCTGGAGGATTATGACCTTGTATGGGACAACGACCCTTGCTTTTTGAACGGCCGGCCATTCATTTTCCAGAAATGGACATGGACTTTAGGCTGTCGAAGGAGCATGTGCAGAAATCCATCTTTGGATAAAATTGCCTAATTTTCTCCTTTGTTGTTGGAATGATAAGGGGTTTTCTAAGGTTGCAAGCAGAGTGGGGATTCCGCTAGCCGTCGACAACCTCACGGCCACGAAATCTAGAATCTCTTTTGCCCGCATTTGTGTTCAAATTAATACCTCCTCTACTCTTCCGGATTCCGTTTCTATGAATCTAAATGGCCTTAAATTCGAGCAGAAGATCCTCTTCAACTGGAAACCATCTGCCTGCTCGAACTGCAACACCTTCTCCCACGACTTCTCCTCTTGCCCTCTTACTACATCCAACAAATCTGTCCCAAGGGAGAGGGGCAGGAGCAGAAGTCGGCTCCAAATAATGGCTAAGACCCTCCTCAAAAAACCTACATCCAATGGTGCTGAGCCATCTGAAAACACCTCTTTGACAGCGACCGATACTTCTCAGCTAAATCCCAGTGAGGCCTCTAAAAAAAAACCCTCAATCCCTCCCTCATCTTCAACTATAAGTGACTTGAATCAATTGCCTGTTAATTCTCCTCCTCTAGGGGAAGATCTAAATCCTCCCTCTTCCCTCTTACACAACCTTCTCCCATCTGAGAATTTCAATGCTCCCTCCTCTTCCTATGGAGTATTAACAAGATCAGCCGCAACTTGTCCGAACCGTCTTGCTTCAGCCAAAATTCCCGAAAGTTTCTCTTCCCCTGGGAAGGGAGGCCGGGATCTTACCTCTAGCAAAGCAGCCCAGCACCATCGAAACACTGGGCAGAAGTTCAATCAGAAAAAGAAGGGCAAAAAGCCCACTAGCTCGTCTAATTCCCAATGATTAAAGGCTCCCTTGGGTGTTGGAACATGAGGGGTTTGTTTGCAACTGACAGACTGGCTGACTGTGCTAAGCTCATCAAGGAAAACCAACTTGATATGCTGTGTTTATTAGAAACCAAACTGTCTTTAGCTTCTCTCAATGATAAGCTCTGGGGCTCGGCTAAGCTCCTGGGAGGAGAGCTATCACAACTTTGATAGTTCATCTGAGGGTCGAATTTGGCTCAAATGGAACCCCTTTTCCATCCATTTCAGTCCTCTGATTTGCTCCCCTCAATTCATCCACGGTGATTACAATCCTCGGCTCCTCTTCCTTCTTTGTAACCTGGATATATGCCTCCAATGAGGCCAGAGATAGGCTGACCCTATGGGATTCCATGAGGAATATTGCATCCACTCTTAACTCACCTTGAGTTTTGATGGGTGATTTTAATTGTGTGCTCTATGGCAAGGAGAAATGTGGAGGGAACCTTATCCCTATTTGCAGAACCTTGGACTTTAAAGACTGTGTGCTGGATTGTGGATTGTTGGATCTCCCTAGTACTGGTCTTTTTTACACTTGGTCAAATCAGCAACTCGACAACCCAATTTTCTCCAGAATAGACAGAGCTCTCTACAATTCCCATTGGCTGGACCATTTCCCCTCTTCCTTCTACAATGTCACCAATCCCCTTTCATCTGATCACTCTCCTCTAATTATTCAACTTGCCAAGCCTCCTATGGTCAGACTTAAGTTCATGTTTAGGAACTATTGGATTAAATATGAGATACTTAAGGAGGTGGTCCATCAAGTTTGGGCAGGTTTTATTCCAGGGGACCCCCTTTTCATTTTCTCCAAAAAACTTCAACTGACTAGATGGGCTCTTAAGAACTTGGTCTGAGACACTTCCTCTATTAAGGTTCAATTATCAGAACTTAAATTGGAGCTGGATTCTCTCTATTGGAGCTGGATAGAGACCCCACTAATCTCACTATGGCTACTGCAACTAAAAGCCTGAAGGAGAGATATCATAACCTTCTTTCGAAGGAGCATTATTGGGTCAGCCAGAGGGCTAAGGCCCACTGGTTAACCAATGCCGATGATGATCTGAAGTTTCTATATGATTTTATTAAGGAAAGGAGGAATGCTAACTCAATACGTTCTTCTAGTCTTCTAGTGGCCTTTTGACGGATCCACTAGAAATTGTTGGGGAGATTAACCATTTCTATTCTTCTCTTTTCAACTCGGGTCAAGCATCTAATCCTGACTCCTTCGACTTTCCTATTGGGGACTCTCTCTCAACAGAACAAATTAGGGAGTTCGACTCAGAATTTTCAGATGTTGAAATTCTTTCCTCCAGAGCATTAATGAGAACAAATCTCCAGGGCCGGATGGGTTCAATGCAAAATTTTTTACATTTTGTTGGGACATTATTGGGGATCATTTTTTTAAAAGCAACTCACTTCTTCTTCAGCTCTAGGAAGTTGCCGGACATCTTCAAGCATAGCCTGATTACTCTAATTCCTAAGAATAAACATTCTAATGCTCTCTCCAACTTCAGACCAATCTCCTTGTGCAATACTTTTACAAAGTTATAGCAAAGGTGATGGTCACTCATCTGTGCAAGGTGCTCCCTTTTATTGTGCATAGCTCTCAATCGGCTTTCATTAAGAATAGGGACAGTGCTGATAATATGGCGCTTGCTCATGAAATCTGTTATGGCTTCAATTCTCCCAAATCTGGAGATAGATTTATTGCAAAGTTCGACCTCAACAAAGCTTTTGATATGGTTAACCGTGCATCCCTTCTGAAGAGGCTTAAGGATAAAGGCTTTCCCTCTTCCTTCCTTCAGTGTATTGAGGCATGCATATCTAATGTGTCTTTCTCCATTGTCTCCAACGGGGAGATCAAAGGGTACTTTTATTCCTCCAACGGGCTTAAACAGGGTTGCCCCTTATCCCCCTTTCTCTTCTCTGTGGTCATGGACTCCTTCTCTTATTTTCTTGATAGAGAAGTGTTTCTCCATCGATATAATCCTCTATTCTCTGGAACTTATGGAGTATCTCACCTCCTTTTTGCAGACGATTTACTTGTTGTGGGTAGAGCTGATCCCTCCAATGTAGTTTCTCTAAAATCTGCTCTAGACTTCCTCTCATCTTCAATGGGTCTCTCTGTCAATAGGGATAAATCCCTGATTTGTTTTTCTAAGGGAGTTAGTTTATCTCATCATTTTAGTGGGTTGCTACAGGTTAACCTAACTCATTTCCCTTTTAATTATTTGGGTATCCCTCTTGTGTCTGGCCCCCCTAAAGTTATACACTTTAATTCTCTATTTGATAAGCTCTACAAATGGCTGGCTAGGTGAAAGTGTAAGCTGCTCTCTTTTGGAGGTCGCCATCAACTCATTCGATCTTCTATTAACGGGCTCCTGTCTTACTGGTTTCGTTTTGTTGCTTATCCTAAAGGAGTTCTTAAAAAGCTAAACTCGATAACCAAGTAAGAAACTCCACACCATCTCGTGGAATAAGACCACTCTTCCGAGGGATCGTGGTGGTACGAGCGTCACCTATTGCTCCTCCTTGTACACTATCTGCAAGGTTAAGCTCATCGGGAGGCTTCTTAATGGATCTTCCACAATTGCATCTTGGTTCTTGAATAAATATGGTTCCCTATGGAGCAAATTCTCTATCCGGATGTCACCCCACTGGAAAGACTTAAAATCAATGACAGTCAGGTTTAGAGACAACTTTCAACTCAGAGTGGGCTGCAATTCATCATTCTCTCTATATTTCGACCCTTGGTGCGAGGGATTCTCCTTATTAGAATTATTGGGACAGAATTGCTTTTCTATCTTCAACTGAAGGTCCTTCTCCTTGATAGGGATTGGGTTCTCCCAGGTGACTTGAGATTAAAATCCCCTGATTGCTTTAATCGGATAAGCAAAGTGTCTGTCTTGAATGGAAGTGACTCTGTCCTTTGGAAAGGCAAAAAAGATAAAACATCTAATTTGATCAAATATTCTATATACAATTACCTACCATCAATTAACTGGTATGAGGAGATTTGGTTCAAAGGTATGGCTATAAACCAAGCCTTGTTTTGCTGGATGGCTTTTTTGGGTGGACTTAAAACTTCTGATCTGCTATCTACTAAGGGTCTAGGAACTATTTCCACTTGCTATTTTTGTAAAGAGGCATATGAAAACCACTCCCACCTCTTCTTTGAGTGCCCTTTCTCAATGTCGCTGATTAGGCAACTCTTGCCAAATGGCTCTTTCTTACTTTTAAATGTCTTTGGCTCAAGTGTTGAGCACTTTCTCTTCACTGGAGCCCAAGGTTCTTAGGAGATTAAGTTGCCTTGTCACTGCTACGGCTGTCTATCATTTATGGAAGGAGAGGAATAGGAGATTTCATCTACAGGTTGAGTCCCCCCTCTCCGAGCTCATATCTACTATCAGAACTCAGATTGGTTTTAAACTTAGGCATTGGAAATTCAAATCCACCTGGCCTGGTTCTCTTCGTGCCTTACTGGAGGATTGGAGAAACACATAAATTTAATCACTATATTTTATCTCTTCAGTTTTGGTTGGTTCATCTTTTGCATTCCCTGGACGATGATGAAAGTGTTTATCATGTATTTATTGCTGATGTCTAGTACTAACCCAGATGGTTCTTCTCCCTAGTGGCCTCTCTACAACCTCGTCTTCTTCATAATGTTGTTGTTTGCTGGTTTCAGGTTTTGCCTTTCACCTCATGGATGATTGGATGGCAGGGATGGATGTCGTTGCAGAACCATTTTGTTTTCTGGGTTAAGCTTGCTGAAGTTTGTGACGATTGGGCCGAGTAGGTGCTGGCCTACCCCCTTTCTGAGTCCAGGAGGGCTTTTATTTTCGACTCTTTGTGTTTTTCGTTTATAGTTCATTTGCTTTCTCTTTTTCTCACTGTAACCGTTTCTTTTACATTTGGAATGAATTGAGCCACGGCTCTTAACCTTTTCCAAAAAAAAAAAAACCAAACATCAAATCATGAAATTCTATCAAACCATGAATAAATTGCAGCTTTTACTTCAACAAAAAAATGATATTCAATTCGTTTAAAAAGATGAATTTAAACCAAAAAAAAAAGAATTATAGAACGATGAGTAACTACATCAATATCCATAGTTATAATTAATACCTTCAAATCATTTCTAATGTGCTGTAAGTATGTGAAAATACCTGACTTGTAAAGCGCCACAAGTATAAATTAGAGTTTCTGAAGCTCTGATTCTTTGAGCAAGGCTGAGTAGAACATCAAGAAGAATCTACAATCTATATATATGGTTTAATTGAGAATCTGGCTGCCATAATCCTGATTAAATCTCTCATAACGACGGGCATGGAGATGAGCTGATGGTCTTGTGTTTCTCAAAGCCACTTCAGTATCTTCAGGTGTGACAGGACCAACGGCAGGCAAATCTGTATGCAATGCATGAATATATTTAATATATTTGAAGTAAAATCAATGCTATAGAAAAAAAAGAAAAAAGAATAACCAGTTATCTATCTAATCTATGTCTATACACTATTGAAACTTTTCATCCAACTTGTTGGGGTCCATTTGGGCCGGTTTGTAGAGATTGTTATAGATTTGTTGGGGCCAAAACATTTTTTTTTTAAAAGATACTATGATTATTATAAATTATTTCTTAAAAATTAAAATTTTACTTATAGCTATCACATCCAGTAGATCAGATTGTAAAAAGTATGTTCTTGTTAACCTACAAGTATGTGTCATTATTCAAATTAAGTGCATATGATAAAAATCTATGAAAATCAACGGTGACGTCGCATAATTGGAGATTAAAACCTCATAATCACGATCAAAATTAATTAAAATCTTTCCAATTCGAAAATTTTGATTGCATAATTGCACTCAAAATATTAAAATTAATCAAATAAAGTATGTTCCATCAATTAATAATTAATCAATCAATTAAAATTATTTTTAAATGAAATTACGCACGCATCGAAGTTAGGAAGCGACGACGTCCGTTCGCTCGCAAATTGATCGCTATTGTTATCAAACATCGAATCTATCAAACGACGCCACGCCAATTCGCAAAGTCTACGCGAACGTCAAGCGATTCGAATGCAACGTCGCGCAATTCAAGCCCAATTTCACTTTGACCATCGCCGACATTGTCTAAACGACATCAAAATCGACCGCATAGTTCGGCCCCGCAAATATAAATACTAAAATCGACACCCATATTGCTAGAATTTATCACACAAAATAATTTCATAACATTTGACGAGAAATTATGTTAATTTGTAATTATGATGATTAACAACTATTTAATCCCTTAATACCCTCTAATCTTTATCCTAATCCTACTGCCCAATTACCCAATAGGATCGGCCGCCCAATACCCATTATTGGTCGCCATTTGTGCGACCAATTGAAAGGGTCGATCGGCCCTAATATTCCAAAAGGGAACCAGCTAGGGCATGAGACACGCAATTCCCCTCTCACGCGATTTCTCCCCTCTCTCAATTTCAAAGCTCTCGATTGAAGCTCTCGTGTGCGATCCTTTCTCTCGTTTCATGCTTTCGACCGAAGCCTTCTCGTGTGATCTTCTCCATATCATCCGTCCGCTCCTTCTCTATTGGACGCACGAGCCACGACTGAAATCTCCAAGCCGAACGGCAAGCCCTAACCGGCCAAGCTTGGTTCCCTATCCTGTCCTTCCCCTTCAAATCAAGCTCCAAGTCCTTCTGATTGCTCTTACCCTATGGACCTTCAGTTTTGCCAATATGTGCTTTTAGGTTGCTAGCATATGTGGGCTATGTATTATTTACATTTCCTTCTTTGTTCAAGTTGCATCGTTTGAATGGTTTACTTCTTATTTTCATTCTCCTTTGGGCTGTCAGCACTTACATTTTCAATGTTGTGTTCACCTTTCTCAACAAAGAATTAAGAAAGGATATGGAGATTTGGGAGACAATGGGATTGTGGCATTACCCTGTACCTGGATTATTTCTGTTCACACAGTTTTGTCTTAGGATTTTGTCGTCATCTGCAATCTAGTCAATAATTATGTTTTCTTTACCCATCTAATAAAGGACGATTGAATGACAACAATTCAACAGAGGGATTTGGGAAAGATAAAAATTAGGATTTTGAATTTCAATTTTATGATCATATGAATATTTTATAAAATCTGAAATTAGTTTATATGATATCAAATTTAATATGGTTGTTTGCCTTATTTGATATGAACCTTACTTGGCTATCACTTTAGAAGGAGAGGATAAAGGGAATGATTGGCTTTTGAGCTTAGTTCTCACTTGCATAATTGCTTCTTTCTATCACTTGTCACTTTCTTATCATGCAAATGACCACCTAATTAAATATGAAATTTCAGATTAATGCATATTAAGCTTAACATGATTGCTTGTCCTAAGGGGGTTGAAGTTTGCTTGAATATCTTGTAAATAATTGTTTTAGCTCAATCTGAAATTTTATGTTTATATGTGTGAGTTTAGCATGTTACTCACTTTTTTGTAGTAGTTGCTAATGGTGGGCTTTGTTTTCACTTAGTTTTATTTCTTGCAAATATTTTTTTACAAAATCTGAAATTTCTTGGCTTGCATGATATCAAATCTAGCATGGTTGCTTTGCATGATATCAAGTGCGCCTTTGGAGTCTCCGGAAAAGTTCCTTAGATATGTTGTGCGCCGCAGAGGGATTGAAATTGATTCAAATAAAATCAAGGCAATAGTTGAAATGCCTCCTCCAAGGAGCCTTCGCCAACTTCGTTCCATACAGGGACATCTCGCATTCATTAGAAGATTTATATCAAATATGTCGAGCAGATGTCAACCCTTTGCAAAGTTAATAAAGAAAGATACTTGTTTCAAATGGGATGAAGAATGTCAAGGGGCCTTCGACAGTATCAAGAAATATCTGTTGAATCCACCTATTCTTGCGGCACCAATCCCAGGAAAGCCTCTCATCTTGTACACAGCAGTACTGGAAGAATCGTTAGGTGCTGTTGGCGCAACATAATGAAGAAGGAAAGGAGAACGTCCTGTACTACATCAGTCGAAGGCTAATAGGAGCGGAAGCACGTTATTCTCCAATTGAGAAGCATTGTTTGGCGTTAATTTTTGTTATTTAAAAGCTACGTCATTACATATTATCTCATAAAATTACTCTCATCTCAAGGATCGATCCGTTGAAGTTCTTGATGATAAGACAAACGTTGTGAGTCACTTGGCGATGGGTTCTCTTCTGATTTGATATTACATATGTTCCCAAAGCGGTGAAGGGCAAATTAGTGATTTTCTTTACATCCCATCCCAGCAAATTCATTGCTTAATGATGATCTTCCTGACAAGCATATCATGCATATATATATAAAAAAGAAAAGTAGTAAATGTGGGAACTGTATTTTGATGGAGCTTCATCCATCAAGTACACTCAACTCTCAAACCTTCCAAAGGCTCGAGCTGGCATCGGTCTCATTTTGATCACGCCAGAAGGTGATATAATGAGGCACTCCTACATACTAACTCAACCAAGAACTAACAACGAAGCAGAATATGAAGTGTTGGTGGCAGGTCTAGAGGAAGTTATTTTCATGGGAGTCCAGAATCTGCAAGTTTATGGCGATTCTTAACTTGTCATTAATCAAGTGTTGGGTATTTACAAATCAACAATGACTTCTACTATATAACGAGTTCTCGAGCTTATGAAGCAAATCTCAAATGTCATTATAACTCGAGTCTCCGGAGCTAAGAATAGCAAAAGACTGTTTAGCTAAGTTAGCTAAAGAAATGACGAGTATGGATGACGACGACTACATACTAATTAGTGTTTGCACTCTCGTGTCCTCGAGCCAATAAGTTTAAAATCCCCGCTGGAAGAGGGTCATCAAATGCAAATCAACAGGATGTAGTCCACGTTGCTCCTCATGCTCCCTTACAAATCATTTCCAAAGTTATCAAAACAAGCCTCAGGTCATTCAAGAGGAAAGACTTCAACCAGAAGCTGAAATGAAATCCTTATAGTAGAAAGAAGGAAGATTGGCGACAACCCCTTGGTTAGAAGGCAAATTGCCAAGCAATAAGTCGATAGTTGCACAACTTGAGAAAAGGCTTCGACTGTATGCTTTTGTTGGCAATACCTTTAGCGTAGATCCTTCGAGCAGATGTGGCTACGATATTTGGAAATAGAATATGCCAATAAGGTAATTGTCGAGATTCACCAAGGACTCTGTGATGCACACCAATCAAGTCCTAAAATGACATTCACAATTAAAAGGATGAGATTCTACTGGCCGTCTATGGTAAAAGATTGTATCAATCATGCCAAAAGATGTCATGAGTGCAGTCCACGGTAACATAATTCATCAACCTCCAAATCCAGCGATAGCATCTTGGCCGTTTGAGTCTTTGGGGATAGTAATGTAGATTAATCCACCATCATCGGTGGTCAGCCGTCTTAGCGTAACGATTATTTCTCCAAGTGGGCTGAAGCCTCTCCATTCAGGGAAGTTACAGCTGAACAAGTGATCAATTTCTTCACCCATAATATTATCTATAGATTTAGTGTGCCACGCATAATCATTTTAGATAATGAGTCAGCATTCAAAAGCACTAAAGTCTATAGATTTGTTGATCGGTATAAGATTGATTAGCGATATTCGTCAATTTATAATCAGAAAAATGGCTTGAGGCTTTCAACAAAACAGTCAAATTACTTAAAAAATCCTCACAAGAAATAAAGAGAGTGACATACCAAACTTTTTAGCATTATGGGCTTCTGCACCAACAAGACTCTACAAAATCTACCCCTATGCTAGTGTTTGGGTGAAGTAGTTCTACCACTCAGTTGAATTACCTTGCTCAGGTAGCCATTCAACTCTCAAGATGAGAATGCATCTAGATAAGAAGAGCTTGATCTTGGCGGTTAGGCTCAAGATAAAATCTAGAAGTCTATCGAGCGAAGGATGTCAAAAGCATTCGATCATACAGTACGTTCTCGAGCTTTTCAAGAAGAGAAATTGGTCTTGGTGCTGAGAAGACCAATCATCCCTCATCGCAAAATTGATGGTAAATTTGAACCTAATTAAGAAGGATCCTTCATCATTGAAAAGGTATATCAAGGAGAAATCTACCAGCTCGTTGACTTCAAAGGTGAAAGACCAATGTCACCAATCAATGGTCGATATTTGAAGAAATATTACACATAAAAGTGTAATCAGATAAATTTATACTTAAAGTTTTATTGTCAATCACATGTGTAAGTTTTATTTAAAAATTCTCTTATAACACAAGAATGTATTTCCGAAACAAAGTAAAAATCTCTCTATCAGACAGGGGGCATTTTTTAAAATTTTTATAGTAAAATGGCAAGCTTTTCCTGTGAGACAGGGGGCCTTCCTTTTGTCTTTGGGTTGACATCGTGCCTAGTGCCGAGATCTCCGTATACACATTCAAATTATTTATTCAAAATGCACAAGTCTCAAAGTCTTACTGACAAAAAAAAATAAAAAATTCAAGTCTGCAAATTTTAACAAATTAAGTTGGAAACACATCTTCCATACATATATCAAATCTAAAGGCTTGAGTTGGTGTATAAGGTCAGACTCAACCCGAAAATACTTGAGTGGTTGGTGTCGCTTACTCAACACCACGCAGTAGTAGATCCCCATCTTGTTAGATGATAAAATCCTCCATCAATTGCTCAGTGGGTGTTTAAGGTCGGACTCAACAAAATACGGACCGATTTGACTCTACTTTACGTAGTAAGGATCCTCCTACTTTGTTAGTTTAAAGACAAGAGCATCCAAATCCTCAAATCTCTCCAACTTAGTGAGTTCAAGTGGCCCGGATTAGGAGATCATCCTTATTGGTCATAAGGTCATTTTTCAAAATCTAACAAAAAATATCCTTACTCAAGAAGGCACTAAGCCGAGTTTGGTATCAATATCAAATGTGAAATCCAAATTCCTTCAACAAGTCTGTTGAGTAGAAAGCAAAGACCGAAAGAAACTCTTCTTTAGCAAGTCCAATCAAGCAGAAAGCAAAGGATCGAAGAATCATCCCATATTCATACAAAGCCAAAGGATGAACTGAGGGAGTTATGTCATCAATTGTTATGCAAAGCGGTGATGACTATCATCAATGACCCAATACAAACTCTGAGAGCTAGGTGTGGATATCCTTCTAAACCCAGCGTAGAAGCGAAGGTAATTCGTGTATGACAAGTCTTCAAGACAACTCAGGACTTTCCTCCATCAAATTCGTCAAGGCATGAAGCCAAGATAAAAGGAAACGCAAGATACGAATCTTTGAGATGAAATCTTCAACAAGTCCGCCAAAGCATAAAGCACAGGACCGAAGACATTCTCATCTCAACAACAAATCATCAACTTCATCAAGTCCGCTAAGGCACGAAGCAGGACAAGAGAAAAATACAAATTTCAAACTCTCAGTAGGAAGTCTTCAACAAGTTCATTAAAGCACAAAGCATAGGACCGAAGACACACCAAATTCTCTCGACAAGTTGATGATGACAAGTCAAAGTATCTCCTTCATATCATCAGCAAGGCATTGGGTGATAACAAATCTGGGTTCAACTATTGCGATTGAATGAAATTCAAATGTTTGGCCAACCTGAGAGTTATACTCACTTCCATCAAAGAGCAGCAATAAGGGATTATTAAAAGCTGTTGAAATTACACCATAAGCGTGACATCCAAGCAAATTTTTTTGGAGATCCGCAAGGTCAACTTATTCGCAACAAACACGGTCCGCTCCATGCACGCACCATATTTGTTGGGGGGCATTTGTTGACCTACAAGTATGTGTCATTAATCAAATTAAGCGCATATGATAAAAATCTATGAAAATCAATGGCGACGTCGCATAATTGGAGATTAAAACCTCAGAATCGCGATCAAAATTAATTAAAATATTTCCAATTCGAAAATTTTGATTGCATAATTGCACTCAAAATATTAAAATTAATCAAATGAAGTCAGTTCCATCAATTAATAATTAATCAATCAATCAAAATTAATTTTACATGAAATTACGCGCGTATCGAAGTCAGGAAGCTCCGACGACGTCCGACGTCCGAATGATCTCCGTTCGTGAAATTGATCGCATCATTGTCACCTAAACATCAAAATCTATCAAACGACCTCCGGCGAGTCCCAAGTGAACATCGAAAATTCGATCGGCGTCGCGCATTCAGCCCAATTTCACTTCAACTGCGACATTATCTAACGACCTCCGTTGCGAAATCGACATGCGTCGGCAACATAAATACTTAAAATCAACACCCATATTGCTAGGATTTATCACACAAAATAATTTCATAACATTTGACGTGAAATTATGTTAATTTGTAATTATGATGATTAACAGCTATTTAATCCCTTAATACCCTCTAATCTTTATCCTAATCCCTGCCATTACAATGGGTCTTAATACCATTATTGTGGTGCCATTTGTGCGACAATTGAAAGGTCGTCTAATATTCCAAGGGAACCTAGGGCATGAGACACGCAATTCCCCTCTCGCACGATTTCTCCCCTCTCTCGGTTTCAAAGCTCTCGGTTGAAGCTCTCGTGTGCGATCCTTTCTCTCGTTTCATGCTTTCGACCGAAGCCTTCTCGTGTGATCTTCTCCGTATCGTCCGTCTCCTTCTTGGACGAATACGACCGAAATCTCCCAAACTGACAAAAGCTTGGTTCCCATCTGTCCTTCCCCTTCAAATCAAGCTCCAAGTCCTTCCGATTGCTCTTACCAATGGAGCTTTAGTTTTGCCAATATATGTGCTTTTGGGTTGCTAGCATATATGGTATGTATTACATTTCCTTCTTTGTTCAAATTGCATCGTTTGAATGGTTTACTTCTTATTTTCATTCTCCTTTGGTCTATCAGCACTTACATTTTCAATGTTGCGCTCAGCTTTCTCAACAAAGAATTAAGAAAGGATATGGAGATTTGAGAGATAATGGAATTGTGGCATTACCTGGATTATTTCATTCGCCGATTCTCTTGGGGTTTTTGTCATCATGCAATCCAATAATTGTTTTCCTTTACCTTCTAATGAAGGACGATTGAATGACAGTTCAGGAGGGATTTAGGAAAGATAAAAAATAGAATTTTGAATTTTAGTTTTATGAATATTTTATGAAATTTGATTTATATGATATCAAATTTAATATGGTTGTTTGCCTTATTTTGTATGAACCTTACTTGGTTATGACTTTAGAATGAGAGGATGAATGGAATGATTGGCTTTTGAGCTTAGTTCTCACTTGCATAATTGTCTCTTTCTATCACTTGACACTTTCTTATCATGCAAATGACCTAATTAAATATGAAATTTCAGATTAATGCATATTAAGCTTAACATGGTTGCTTGTCCTATGGGGGTTGAAGCTTGCTTGAATATCTTGCAAATAATTGTTTTAGCTCAATCTGAAATTTCAGATTTATATATGTGAGTTTAGCATGTTGCTCACTTCTTTGCACTAGTTGCTAATAGTGGACTTTGTTCTCACTTAGTTTCATTTCTTGCAAGTATTTTCTTATAAAATCTGAAATTTTTTGGCTTGCATGATATCAAATCTAGTATGGTTGCTTTGCTTTTGTCACCAAGCAT
This sequence comes from Cymbidium sinense, assembly GCA_021442155.1. Classification (NCBI taxonomy): domain Eukaryota; kingdom Viridiplantae; phylum Streptophyta; class Magnoliopsida; order Asparagales; family Orchidaceae; genus Cymbidium; species Cymbidium sinense. The sequence goes on along the minus strand of CM038224.1, from coordinate 12,993,061 downwards.
TCCTATGGCGCATCTATTTGAGTTACCAAACAAATAAAAAAAAATATAAAATTAGTAAGGCTCAATTTGGTCATTGATATGTGATGCATGTATCTTTCTCTTGATTTGGGGAAGAATGGAGAGAGTAAGTTTATTTTATTATTCATGGGTTTAATCCTATGTTGTTGTTAGCTTAAATGATAAAGTGAGGTTGTGATTCCCATGAGATCTTTCTCATTTCTATTTGGCCCTTCTTTACCATTTGGCAATGTCTAAGGAATGTATTAGCTAAATTATGTTATTATGCAAGCAAATATTTTTGTTGAATTGATTAAATGAAGTTAATTGTGTCGTCTTATGCAAATCAAACACTACTTTCAAACAACTATCATGAGGCAAAGCATGATTTATATTGTTTTCCTTTCTATTGAATCTTTTATCTTGCATTTTATGAAAATGTTGAGAATTGGAGACATAGGATATGCAAAATTTTCTTGCGATTATCTGTTAGCAAAGATAAAAAATATGCATATCTCTTGACCTTTAATTGCTATGTTGTGAGTTTGAGAAAAGTATTTCCTATTTTATATTCAAAGTGATAAAGATGGAATGATGCTCGCATGTAATCAAAAGCTTATGTTACAGCTTGCTATTTGAATATTTCAAATATAAAATTCATGTGAAATGGTGATGAAAATCATGTTATAGCAAGGGAGTTTTCAGTTGATTTTAATTTCATGCACATGTGAATGTAATTTGATAAATTGATTTGTGCTATAAGTACTCGTTCACATTGTCCCAATGTGGCGGGAAAATTTGTTATAAGCTTCGCGTTGTTCCGGCGTGCGGAAATCTGTTGTGATAAGTACCCATCCACATTGTTCCAATGCGGCGTGAAAATTTGTTATAAGTATCTGTTCACATTTTTCCAACGTGGTAGGGAAATCTGTTAAGATAAGTACATGTTCACATTGTTCCAATACGGCGGGAAAATTTATTATAAGTACATGTTCACGTTGTTCCAACGTGACAAGAAAATATGTTGAGATAAGTACACGTTCACATTGTTCAATGCGACGGAAAAATTTGTTATAGGTACCTCACGTTGTTTCAACGTGGCAGGGAAATCTGTTAAAAGTACATGTTCACGTTATTACAACATAAGGAAAATTATTTTATAATATAAGTATTTGCTCAAACGAATATGCTTTTCTTGTATGTTATAATGCCGTCTGCATCTTTCTTGGCGTGGTGGGAAATAAATTTTAGCGGTCTCGATACCATGCGCTTTATTGGCGTGGTGGGAAGTTTCGGCGACCTATGCGGGGATGATGCCTGGAGGCTACCGAAAATTTTGATAAATAAAAAAGATATATTTGTAAATGCTTAAGTTCTTAAGAAGAAAAACATGTGTATATATTCATTCACGCTTAGTTAAATTGTTATTCGAACCGTCATATCAAGTGACAATTACAATATGTTCATTCATGTTTAATTCAATTATTATTTGAATCTTCATATCATGTGACAACTATCCATGTTTCATTTACTTATCTTGCATCAATCTTTATATGCTTATGAATAGTTGAAAATGGAAAGAAAGTATCTTATGATTGTTATCAAATATCCACTCATATGAAGTGATGATGAATAAATTTAAAACATCAAATTAGATATGACTTACCAATTGATGTGATATGAATTGAAAATAAACCCAATTGTTGGTGATCTCTTCCTTTGAAAAGTGAGAGCTCCCTTAAAAGCCTAGACTTGCAATGTCTTGTGAGGAAAATGGGAGAAATGGGAGAGTAAAGCTTTCATTTCATGAGTAATTAAAGGAGAATAATAAAGGAAATAAAATCTTCCTTAGATTCATGCTCATTTTATGAGTAATTAAGAAGAAAATGACAAAGGAAATGAAAAATTTTCCTTTTCCATTTTAATGGCATGAAGAAAAAACTATAGAAATTAATGAGATGACATAAATCTCATTTATCCATTTTTGGCCTCACTCATATTTTAATATACATAAGGGGTTTAAATGTGATCATCTTGTATATGTGTGTTGTGACATCCCATCTTCTTTCATTTTGACATGTGGCATATACTATGAAGGAAAATCATAAATATTCAGTTCTATGTGTTCATATTTGAACAAAACAAGTCTACATATGTCTTATGACATAATGTTCTATTGCTTAAATCTATATTTGATCTATGACATTCCTCTAAATTTCATGGGAACTTTAAATAGAACATATACTACACTTGATGCTTAGTAAGTGTTTTAAAAAAAGAAGAGGGGGGGGGTCGAGAGCAGGTTTTACAAAGATAGATACACTTGATTTATCATTTATGTCAACTAGATATCTCATATTCTCTAGTATGGATACATGCTTGATCGCTTAACTAGATATCTCATATTTTCTAATACATGCTAGATCATTTAGAAGAAAAGCCTACTTGATTTGCAAACAAACACTTTATGTACTTCAATACAAATACGCACTTGATCATTCAGAATAAATGTTCATTTAGTTTGCAACAAATATTTAGAAATGTTGAATTCATATTTTTGCAAGAACAAATCTTCACTTTCTTTGCGCCTATATGAATCAGAACTCTTGTGTTTTATAAAGCAGATATACATTTGATTTGTGATCCCTTCTAGATATTAAAACTTAGATGTGACACGTAGGTCATACCAAATATAATTACTTCAACGTAGATATTTTAATATCCTAAAAGAACAGATATTGGTATATATGTTGAAGTATCCATTAAATCAAATATCTAAGGTATCCAAGTCAAATGCGAGCAAAAAGAACAGATACACTTGATTTATCAATTATGTCAACTAGATATCTCATATTCTCTAGTATGGATACATGCTTGATCGCTTAACTAGATATCTCATATTTTCTAAGTATGGATACATGCTAGATCATTTAGAAGAAAAGCCTACTTGATTTGCAAACAAACACTTTATGTACTTCAATACAGATACACACTTGATCATTCAGAATAAATGTTTATTTAGTTTGCAACAAATATTTAGAAATGTTGAATTCATATTTTTGCAAGAACAAATCTTCACTTTCTTTGTGCCTATATGAATCAACTCTTGTTTTTATAAAGTGATATACATTTGATTTGTGATCCCTTCTAGATATTAAAACTTAGATGTGACACGTAGGTCATACCAAATATAATTACTTCAACGTAGATATTTTAATATCCTAAAAGAACAGATACTGGTATATATGTTGAAGTATCCATTAAATCAAATATCTAAGGTATCCAAGTCAAATGCAAGCAAAAAGAATAGATATCTACATCTCGGTTTGGTCTTAGGACTGTCCGGTTAACAAAACCTAAAAATCTAATGATGTCATTATACTATTTTCAACTTAATAAAATTTGAGAAGCTGATTCTGTTATAGAATGACAAAAGGTAAATCTATCGGCATCATTGTTTATATGACTTTTCCAGTTCAAGTTCTCAAAAGAATGTCTCAAATCCGATCCCCTATGCTTAAGCTAGAGTTGATCAGGTTTGAAAGACTATAATTCTCGATGCAATGAATTTAGATCCGATCATCGTAAAAAGAGAGTCGGGTTTATTATTAATACTATATGATCGAAAAAGGCATCATTATTAAAATTCTAATAATGAATCATTACATACTTAAATCTAAATCAATTATAAAATGATCAAATGATCAAATAAAAAATATAAAATAAAATATCAATTAAATGAAATTAATTATTTAAATTTAAACTTAAAATCATCTACCCTCCAATGCTTATTTTGTGACAAATTAAGAAGACTTTTGCTTCATAAAAGAAATCGAAATCAAAATAACTATTTTCACACTCAAATAATCTTTCAGAAGCGACGTGTGTCCTGCCCACGCATTTTGCCGCAAAAAATGACACCACATAAATGACGGCTACCGTGAGTTCTCCACTGTGGTTTGTCATAAAACGACACTAAAATTACGGCCACGTGAACCTGATGTGTTAACGGCTTTGCTCTTTGAGGAATTATAATATATTGGTAAAAAACTCTGTTAGGTTGACTTATATTTGTCCCTGACAAACTCCACCCCTGTGTTTACAAGCGACACTTGAACGACGTAATTCATGCCGACAAGGATTCTTCAGTCATCAACTACCTCCTCTGACATAAACCGACCGCTGATAACCAGATGAGAACCATGGGATCTAGATCGGACGCGTCATCATTCCCCCCACCAAAAGTTTTAAATTAAAATGATAAATTTTGTAATTCTAAACTCCGCTCATTGCTATTATACATTCGTTATTTAACGATTCATCGACTAGCCTTAATAGAACAAGATCTAAAGTCCTCGCAAAATGAAGATAAATCTCTAGGTAGTAGTGTCTTATCTACTATTCATCTACCTTCTAAAATTTACACCGACACTTAAAATACTCTTTTCAACGAAGAAGTCGGTGGTGATTTTCAGATCCCAAAGTTCTCATGATAGAAGGTTTGGAAAAATAATAAAAAAATAGTAATCAAATGAAAGTTTAGCAGTGATTTGAAAAACAAAACATTAAAAAAAGAGAAATTTACATACATAAATACATAATTCTTATGCATTTACTATATCCAACATTTAAAGTTTAATATTTATAAGAATAACACTTATACATAAAAAGATATATTTCATTTTAAAAAAGGAAAATTTACATACATAGCACACAATTCTTATGTATTTACATATTTGACAAGTAAATTTAATATTTACAAATATTCCACATTTCCTATGCTTGAAAAGGTGCATTTCATTTTTAAATTTAATAAAAATGTTGTTTTTGATGAAATATTAAAGATTTTGATGATATATATATATATATATATATATATATATATATATATATATATATATATATATAAATATCAAATTTTAAGTGTTAAATATGTAAATAAATAAGACTTGTGTGCTATGTATGGAAAGGCCCCTTAAAAAAAAGTAAATATGGTGCTATTTTTGACGTAATAATAAATATTTAGATGCTATTTAAGTAAATATGAAAGTTTGTGTTAGATATGTAAATATATAAGAATTGTGTGCTATGTATGTAAATGCACCCTGCTTCTTGGGAAGTAGCTTGAGCTAATAAACCCAACAAGTCTAGAAGAACAAACTGTGAACAAGCTGCAATAACAAATAGGCCAAAAGCAATCATAATAGCCGTTATCGTTTTACCTAAAGTATCCCAAAAGCTTCTTCAGCAACTAAAATTGTTGGTTTAAAATAAATTAAAAAAAAAATGGATTCCATATATTGAAAACAGATTTTAGTTCATAAACAAGTTAAGGAAAATAATGTCAGAAGACTATAGGTAGATATATTAAACTATACTACTCAGATTTTTATTTCATTTATTTACACTATCATTTCATGATTTATGCTTAATCAAATGCATTAATTCAGTTACATGTGTGATGAATTTCTAAATATTTTCAATAACAACTATATTTGCAGTTGAATGGACAGTGCATAATAGGCTGGATCAAGATTTTGCTATGGAAACTATAAGAGTCAGCATGCGCCTTCAACTTTCCCCATATAGACCAGAGTTGGTATACAAATAACAATTTTTTGTCTAATGTTCAAAAAAGATTACTACCGAGGATGCACTCACACACTAAGAGATATGAAGATAGGCATTATTCCCCCATGCAACATTGATAAGCGTCCAACATGGAAAAGAATGTTCACAATTAAAAGGATAAAAAAACAAATTCTAACATGGAAGATCAAGATCAACAAATGGATCACTATTGTCATTATAACATTATTTTTGGGTGTTTCTTCACCACTGGTCCATTGTTTAAAGTCATGGTGAAATAGATGGGGATGTAATTAGTAGAATTCAAGTTGAATGGTTGTAGTGGAGGAATGCGTCGGTCATCTAATGACCCAATTAGAAGAGTAAATGTATTTAGATTCAGCCTCTATTAAGAAAGGTAGAGATAGACCTAAAAAGACCTAATTATGAAGTATAAAAAATGATCTTATTTTATTAGAATTAAATAAGAATTTCACACTTAATAGGAACACAATGGAGAAGAAGGATTCATGTAACTAACCCTATGTATAAAAACTTCTTGATATTATTATTGTTTGTGTGTTTCTTCGCCACTAGATTTGAATGTAAGAACAATGCCACCTTTGCAATAATAATTTGCCTTTCCTTTGTTTTGGTTATTACTAAAGCTTTTATATATTAATTTTTTTGGTTAATGATTGTCATAGGGAAATTTAGCTTTTATAGGTGATAAAATTATGACAAATCATTCTTTATTCATTACAATTTTTTATATATGATTTAAAAAAGACAAATACATTTTTAAAGGATTGAATCTTATCATAAATATTTTATTATTTCTTAAATTATATATATATATATATATATATATATATCATGTATAACTCATTTATATCTTATTAATTCAAGGTATGTTGTGTCCATGTAATTATCTTTACATCACTAGTTAGTATCTCATCAAAAATCAATTTCTTTTCTGAATCAAACTGTCATTTCTTTACATAATTTGTAATGAGAATGCCAAGCAACCCAACTCATAACCCAAAAAAATTATCAATGAGTATGGCATCAAGAGTGAAAACGGGAGACAAAACTTAAATGTCTTCGTGTGATTGTGTATAGCAACCAATCAATTTCCCACGAATAAAAATGCAAACTCATCAAGATTTTTTTTGGGTTATAATTTGGGCAGGGTAACATCACTATTCATAAATAGTCATAATAAATTTATATGTTTAGATGTGGCCAAATAAACGAAAACAAAACTCACCATCCTCAGGCACGTTGTCTGGTTGGCTTTCCAAAAAAGACATCAACCTCCTTAATGGCTGCATGGCTGCTTCTTTGCATACCAAACGAATGTCAGATCCTGAATAGCCTTCGGTCTTCTCCACCAGAAAATCATAAGATATTCCAGGAGAAGATGGCAAAAGCTCCTCAAACATGGCCTGCCTAGCTTCTGGTTCAGGAAGAGGCACAAGAATCTAATGGAACAAGGCTTTAAAGAAAGCATACTTGTATCCAGTTAGTTTAAAGCGAGGAACTAAACAATTATAATAAATTTTGGCTTGTGTTCAATTGAAATAAATCTCAAAATGGTCCCCCTGACTATTTGCAAGTGGCCAATTTAATTCTAAAATATCAAATTGCTCCAATTTAGTCCCTGATTATACAAAATTAATCTAAAATGGTCTTTAGAAATAGTGATACAATATTGATCCTAATTTAGTCTCTCAAATGTACAAAATTGATCTCAATGTAGTCCTCAAGTGATCATTTTGGATCAATTTTGTATAATCAGGTACTAAATTGGAGCAATTTAATACTCTGAAATTAAATTGACCACTTGCAAATGGTTGGATGACCATTTAGGATTTAGCCCGTGTTCAATCATATAGAATTTTCTTCCCCTAATAATAGAATATAGAATGAATTTAAAAAGCATAATGTAAATGCATGTCAATGTAAATCCTTTCAACAATTAACTAGGGTGAAAAGACAAGTTAATGGCAGTTTCCATCAAGGGATGTTTTGCAATGAAGTGATCAACCAAAAGAAAAAAATTGGGTCAAACTATAGGCCTAAAAGACATCAAATTTATTCCGAGTAAGTGAAATATTTTAATTGATTACTCAAATATTGTACTCAAATCAAAACTAATCCAATGATTTCAAGATTCATTCTTACCAAATTTTAATTGAAATTGGCAAACAAATCAGCAATGCCTGATAATGCCGGCGCTAAATTGTAGCGAGATCACCTTCCAATCAAATGCTAATATAAAACAAAAGAACATGTCATTCCAACGATCAGCTTTATCCATTTAATCAATAATAAATAACTACCACGAAGGATACCCTCTTCTCAAGGCGTCTGAGCATGGCTGCATCAAGTTCCCAGGGTAGGTTTGTTGCAGCTAAAACAAAGACAAGTTCATCTGTCTTTGTCAAACCATCCATCTGCACCAAAAAAGCTTGACTGTTTTTCATTTTTCATAAGGAAAAAAGGAAATAAATAAATAAATACTCTCATAAACCTTAGCCTTAAACTAAGAAAAATATAAAAATTTGAAACATAGATCAACCACATAGGAAACGTTGTGAATAAAAATCCCAGAGGTAGTAGATATTTTAGGGAAAAAAATACTGGCCTGTATAAGAAGCTCAGTTTTTAGGCGACGACTGGCTTCATGCTCGCTACGTGCTTCGCCGCGTTGGCTAATGATAGCATCAAGCTCATCAAGAAAAATAGTAGATGGTGCATGATGCCTAGCAAGCTCGAACAAAACTCTTACCAACTTTTCTGAGTCACCTGTAAGTTGGAAAGAGCAGTTTGTTATGGAGGCAGTCATATTGCATCTAATGGAAGGATTATAAACCATAAAATTAGCATGAACTTCATATCAACCATCTTATGAAGATGAGTATAGTACTGAAGAATGCTGTAATCAAACACCTTAATAATTTTAACGAAGTTATCAAATCACAAATGTAATTTTTTATTTTGGAGGAAATGATTTTTATTTTAAATATTAAAAGTTGATTTTAGGAAAAAGATTGACCACAGGAACAAAGTAGTAGCTATAAATATATATCTAATAAGCATAAAGAAAATGATCAAAAGTAATAGCGCTAAAAATAAGATGATGAAACTTAAAATATAAGAAATTATTAATCTTTTAAAATGAGTTGCTAAAAAAACTGAAATTCTTCAGTAGAGCTAAACCTACTATGGAAATAATACGGCTAGTCCCATTAAAAAAATCATAGAAGTTTTAAGAGTCCAGAGATAGATCATGCATTGGTACAAGAATTTATTGTAGAGTGAGGAGAAACAAAAGGTAATTAAGAAAATAAACGGCTTTTAAAATGTTAAAAAAATAAATATATTGAGACTTAAAATGATCTTCGCAAATAGAATAATGATCAAAATAAAAACTACAACTTGTAATGGTTTATAAAATAGATTAGGTACTACGAAAAGAAAAAGTAACATACATGCTTAGAGAAAATAAAAGATCAAGACACTCTAATCAAGTTAGATGTATTATAAATGAAAATAGGAATTATATCTTCTTTAAAGATGAAGATATTAAAAAAATTAAAAAATTATACTTCGATAATTTATTAAAATATAAGTTTTAAAAATAAATTATTTTTTAAGAGCATAAGAAACAAAATGATTTTTTCGACAAATTTTACGCTGGCTGTCTTGTTCGCTTATTGTTGTTGTATAAGAAATAAAATAATGAGATCAAACCATAAATTGATCAAGCAAAATGAACATAATTGGCTTTGAAGAAGATGCATACAAGTTTTGATTTCAAATAAGACATATTGAGTTCTGGAGAGATATGGAAAATATTGTAGTGGCTTGATAATTTTTTAAATACATTTTTGAAGACTAAAAGGATGTTAAATAATCACAAGAGGCATTTTAATAAAAAAATTACAAATGATTTCAAAATTGTGATAATTTTATAAAAATTAAACTTAAAAAGCATAATATGAAAATATGGAATAATGTAATGAAATATAAGCTTAAAAAAATTATATTGAAATCAGAGAACTAATTTAATTTCATGCTGAGAAGATTCAATATAGAAGTGAATTTTGTATTAAGACAATTAGCGAAACAATAAAAAGAGAACAGAGAAGATCTTCATATAATTTTATTGATTGATCCTGCTGAAAAATATGATTGAGTGATATGAGAATTGATTTGATGAAAAATAAAGAAAAAGCATGTCAAAATATGTTTAAGTTGTTACATATATAAACAATAGAATTAACTAATATTAGTGATGTAGGATGACTTTGGGTTAAGATTCTATTGCAATTAATAGTAGCATAGTATGGTTTCATGCAAAGAAAAATCAATAATTTAAAATCCTAACTTACAAATTAACTAAATGACTTCACCTTTTTTAACAATGTAAATAATGCTTGAGTTTAAAATCAAATGATAAAATAAATGATCAAAATAATCTAATAAGTTCAGCAGAAATCAAAACATATAAAATCAGTAAGCAAATCAAATTCAATTTTAACAAATTAGATTTTTTATGCTACTTTTTTTTTATCAAAATTAAGAGCTCTAACTAAATAATACATAATATAGATGAAATTGAACAAGGACAAAAAAGCCAAAGTTAAAAAACCAAGCTTCATGCCTATACGAGGATATGACTCCTGTCTCAATTAACCAATCAAACCTATATTCCATTACAAGGAATGCATAATAAAAGACAAAAGATGCACCCATTAAATGGGTTGATATATTAGTATTGATGGCTTATGAAGGAAAATGGAACAGCAAGGTTAACATAGAAGTTATCTAACAAGATTTGCACAAAATAGATTCAACACTTCATGGAGCACTTTGCAGGATGGATGGAGAATGTTGATTCATAAAGCTGATCCCAAATAGTTGAGATAGGCTAATGATGCTGATGGTGGTAATGATGATATGCATATTTGTAAGAAAGAAAATAGCAAGCTAGGAATCATAGTAAGTTGATTAAGGAACAATGTTATTAGAACAGATCATTGGAAAACAAATAAAAATCTAGCATTTAAAAAATGCTGCAACCCCTTGGAACTAGAAGTAATAATTAAGTCCTTATGAGCATCATTTTTAAGTTGGGATTAACAGAAAAGCTAATTAAAACATTCATTCAGTAATAAAAAATAACATGTTAATTAAACCAATCCTCTAGAAACAGTTTAATCAAGCTACCGGTCAATTGCATTGCCGTGGGAAAGAATATAAAATAACAGGTCAATTTTACTTGAATGTTTACAACATACGAAACGGTGAGAATCCAAAAAAAGATAATAAATTGATTAAAAAAAGGTTGAATTGCGTTGGAACTTAAGAGATGCCCGAAGGTAAAACTTTAGAATTAAACGAGATCCTTATTGAAGCTTGCAAAATTGTGAACCTATGGTAGATAGTGCTATAGTTTGGTCAAGATATTGGACTATGCTGTATGGATTTGTGTTTTGGGTATTAAAGAAATCACAAACAATAAAAATAAGTATGGTAAAAATGAGAATTTGAATATGGATATATAATAAAACTAAAAATGATAGATTGAGAAAAAACTATATTAGAAAAATGTGGGAGTAACACTTATTACAAAGAATATGATGAAAATTAGACTTTGATGGCTTGGATAGTTACAATAGATATGAGTAGATATTATCCAATGCAAGTGTTTGCAAATGGTTGGAGCACAATTTTGAAGTTATAAAGATTTTTGTTTGATTTGTAGATGCATACTTTTATTTGTTCGAGCTAAGGAATTTTATTTTCACCTACTCACAAATAAATTTTGCAACATTTATTATCATTATAAGTAAAAAGTAATAATCTGATTCATCATCCATTAATTTTATATTTAAGTCTGTTCTAAGTAAATGCACTTCCTATCCTAGAAATTCAAATTCACATTTCTCACCTTTATGAAGATAAGCTCTAAAACTAGTAAATTTCATTCACTTTCTTCCAAATAAATGCTTGAACGACTTTTCTCTAAACAAATAAGTTCCTAGTGAAGTACACAACGTAAATGAATGGAGAATGAAATTACTAAAGCCAAGTAGTTGGGATAAGGCTAATGAAAAATATGGTGAGGATGATGCAAGGACGTACTAGAAAAAAATAATATCCAGGAAAATACCTGTTATTTTGATTAAAATAAATTAAAAGTTGTCGTGGGTTATTGGAAATTCCAAATCAAAATATTTGAATGCAAATGAAAGATTATTCAGTAGCAGACTACATTGATCATACTGGAAGTTTGAACATCAAGAAGGAAGGAGTTCCCTAACTCAAGTTATCATTGGCACCTGAGAATCATGTTAGAAGTATGATCCTCCTAATAGCACATGTAAAATATCAAACTGTAAGCTATCATACTAAAAAAATATCACTCCACGATTAACTTTTGGCACTTATTTTGATTTACATCAAGGCATCCATCCTTTGAAGCAATGAAATGGTAAAACAAATTGACAATTGCAACTATGATGAAGAAATGACATGAGTCGTCTGAAACATACCTCGCCATTTGCTAACAATTGAGGATGCTGAAATATTAAAAAACGTTGTCTTGCACTCAGTGGCGACAGCTTTTGCAAGCATAGTCTAGAAATAAAGAACAGTCCATGAATATTACAATTGAATAGAAAAATAAATAAATAAATAACAGATGAATTTGTTGAGATAGCAAGTGGATTTAAGCAAGATCCAGCATTATTGCACAAAGTAAATTCTAAATTTGAAGCAAACCTACAAAACGCTTGCATCAATATTTTATCTAGCTGTCACGACCATCCACAAGGACAAAAAGGAATAAAAATACAAATCAATGACAATTTAATCAATCATCATTATCATGGTCACTGTTTTCTCAAATTTTTAGAGTTTGTTTTTGGAATACTAATTCTTCATTTGTCCTTGCTGGTTTGTGCATGAAGTGTGAATAAGAATGGCTTTCTTAGCAAAAGGGAGATTTAGAATTTGGTTGGTATGATATTGACTTAGATGATAGGATTATCTAGATAGCAATACTATCTAATTAGTAGAGTTATCTACGAGATGCAACATGTTTCGTTCAATTTTATACAACAGCAACAGCAGCAAGCTTTTATCCCACTAAGTGGGGTCGGCTACATGAATCCTTCGTCTCTATTGTGTCCTATTATGTGTCAAATTCTCATTTAATTCAAGTATACTAAGGTCATTTTTTATACATCTTAATCAAGTCTTTTTAGGTCTACCTCTACCTTTATTAACATAAGGCAAATATAACGCATCTACTCTCCTAATCGTCATCGGACGCCGACGCTTTATGTGGCCAAAACCATCTAAGGCGACTCTCTAATCTTATCTGCCACTAGAGCTACTCCAACTTTTCCGAACACACATTTTTGCATTTTATCATTCGAGTAAAGCCACTCATCCACTGAGCATCCTCATCTCGTAACACTTAACTTAGTCTTATGCTTCTCTTTTATTGGCCAACATTTTGCACCATAAGTCATTGCAGGTCTTACCACCATCTTATAAAATTTTCCCTTAAGTTTAAGTGAGACTTTTCTATCACAACAGGCCAAATGCAGAGCCTAAATATCTGATAAAATGACTTGAATTCTACTAATAACATCTTCATCTATTTCACCATCATTTTGAGCAATAGAGCCTAAATATCTGAATCGCTCACTCTTATTAATGACTTGTTCACCTAATGTCACAACACTACCACTAGATCTTCTACAACTAAAATTACACTCCATATATTCAGTTTTAGATCTACTTAAATGAAAACCTTTAGACTCTAATGTTGACCTCTATAATTCAAGTTTCGTTTAATTTTATATTTTTTAAAATACAATTGTATATAGAACAATTAAAAAATGATTATAAAATGTCCTTTTTTTATTTCTCTATCAAAATTTGAGGTGATATAAATAGCATTCGCTTTGGCCTCTATTTAGATTACCTTGATCTTCCCTATTAATATAAAATCCCACTTATTTAAGATAGCATAATATAACATTCATCAAAGTAAACGGTAAAATGAACAGCCCCTCAATTGAAGTTCATTTTGTTGTCTGTCATCCTTGGTGGGCATGGATAAAGGAGACAAACAAGAATAGTAGAAACAACAATGCATTGGATGTCTTATGTAGCTTAACTACAAAAAATATGGACTAAAAAAGAAAATTTTATCACAAATTGTTTGTTTCACACACTACACTTTGGAATGTTACTTAAGAAAAATATGAATCTCGTAATGATATATTAAAAGAAAGAAGCAAGAATAAATTTATAAGCCACTTAAAAACGCCAGCATTCATTTGCAAATAAACATAGAAGAAGCTTAAATGAAAATTGAAACCCAATTCAACATTGATTTACATCATTAGATGATATGCTTAAATTTTTTTTAAATTGAATACAGATTGTTAGACATCCATAAAGCACACAAACCACAATATAGATTCAAACTATGGATCCAAATTGGTAGATTCTATCTGTGATTCCACGAGAGGGTCTAAGTTGTGACAACCTAAGGATGCTTACAGTTGAATGTCTCTAACTTGGTCACAATCTTTTTTCTTCTTAATTAAAGAGGCAACAATCAACCCCTTGAAAGAAAAACATGCAACACGTGAATGTGACTGGATGTCTTATGCACTGAACTTAACAAAACTTGAAATAAGGCACACATGATTATGCATAGCTTGCATTTTAAAAGGCTTCGCTCTAATTGGTCTCCTTGCTGATTAAAACTTTAATTTAAGATTGGTTGCCCCTAAAATGCCCCAAACATTTCCTTGTAGCTTAAAGAGACCACAATCAAACCCATACCAAACAAGAAAAGCAAAAACATCATTACATGTTCATGGGCATGTAATTATGTACCATACATGACCAAGACATAGAATGGGCCATGTGTATTTATGCATAGGTCTCATATAATTATGAGTAGCCCATACTGAAACAGGTTATCGCCTATCCTAACTAACCATGTGGACTCCTTTGGCTAGCCCATTCAATAAGCTTTCCTGACTGTCTCTAACCACTCTTTGGGAATTTTCATCCCACATTGACCAAATGGGTCTTTCCCCTTTATAAATACCTCCCTGATGAGTGGAATGAATGAACTAACTAGAGAATGGGATAAGTATTGTCCTAACAATGTTACGACTACAAGCTTAGCTCCTAAATTACAAGTGCATTGAGAATCTCCATCCTTTAATTCATATACTTTGTAATTGCCATCAAGTCATCAGCCAAGTGTTCATAAGCATATAATAAGCCCTAATAGTTTAAGCTAGGATGGGAATGCCTTGAAGTCCTTGCCAATTCAACTTTCCTTGATTGAGAGTTCATCAAGTTCTATGATCCCAAAAGAGTTTATGTCCCGTACCTGCTTGCATAAACATGAGAGAAAAGGCCTAAATATGTCCATATGTTATTCACATAACACCATCCATAAATACCATTCATGAAATGGGTGAGATGCTGATGAACATTAATACCCCCTCCCACCAAAATACACACATACATTTTACAAGAACATGCAAGAGAACTCTAAAACTTGTCACAATTTTGTGAATTATCCAAAACACCGCTTGACATCATAGTTACCATTGGACTACCAAAATCTCTAATGGCAACGGGACTTGGCATATATTGTTACCATCAAGAACTAGAACAAAACACACTAAACAACGTCTAGCAATACAATGTAAACCTCACCAATGCAAAAATAGACAAACAACACATTTTCGTCACCAAATGATCACAGGAATGAATGGAGGCTTCACAATTAAGAATAAAGACGAAAAAACCTCCATGAGTTCCAAGTTTATCCAAGCTGCAGAGGAAAATTTTTCCAAAAATCACAAGAACAAATAGTGTTGGACATGTAGAAAATGTGCCACACATACTTAACATAGTTTAGGTGCATAACTACATGTCCCAAAATAAAGAATAAGTTTGTCCCATGCATATTATGCTAGCCATACATATAAATATACATCCACCATAATAGAATTCCCCAAAAATACACATAATTATGCCATGCAAATTTGAAGCATTATTACAAATATCTCAAGAAATAGATCCTTTGACACATGCATAATCTTGCAAAGAAAAATAAGTTCAATTACATGTAACACTATAATTATGCACAAAAAACAACCAATCCATGCTCAGCTTGACACCTTTATAACCTACGCATGGATAAATCAACTATAAAAAAACAACAAAGCTTCAAACCAATATAACTGTTGCTACCTCAATTTTTGTACTAACATGATAGGAGACATGAGGTAACCAACAAGGTAATAAATCTATAATATTCATTTTTTCATGATAAATCAAATAAGATTAACCACCAAATGGTTGACTAACAATAAAATTGACTTAATGTCCTTTAAAAACTATTACCAAAGGAGTGGACCAAATCATCCCATTGGAGACTTCAATAATGTTGAATTTCATCTAAGCAACTCAAGAAAAATCAACGATCGATGGAGTACATTACGTATTTGCATTGATAGCATGCTAGAGTTCAAATAGATTGCCACTTTAGATGATAAATGTGCTAAGGAACTTATGCTCCCCAAAAGGGCAAAAATAAAATGGAGTTATTGCGGAACCCCAAAGTATCTTAAAAATGATCGCAAAAGACTTTAATTTTCTTATCAATTTCTACAAGCATGGATGGAGGTGATGCATCAAAAGATGACCGAAAAAAATGTCTATTTCTAAGAACTAATTTCAAAAGAAAGATCATATGAATCCCTCCCCTGATGACCCAAACAATGATTTCTTCTTAAAAAAAATATATATTAAAAGTACAAATAATATGAACACATAAAATGTAAAAAATAGCTATTTTGTGCTTTAAGTTTTCAAACACCTCTCATATGCTTAAAAATATGGCAAGGACACTAAAATCTAAAATAGACCAACATTTGCAAAAATCATGTCATAGAAATTTGACAAAGTTGGCCAAGCCCTTAGCATCTAAGGCAACAAAGAAAAAATAAATGCATTTAAACTAGTGGTCCTAACTGAACTATGCCCTCAAACAACGCATTCATCATGCTCTACAACCCATATGTTCCCAAAGGATCATGCCTCCACTTTCGAGCCACTCAGTATGTCAAATAACCAAGGTTCATTGTATAATTAGCTTCTAAATAAGGCCTCGCATAAAAGAAAATTCCTTACTCGAGGCAAAAACTCATAATTGCTTCAAATATTTTGACCATTTGGAGTACAATCTAACTACAAATCTTTAACGATGAAACTATGAAATCGTGAGAATGTTTGCCTTCATCACCACACATCCTTTAAGCATGGAAGTAACATATCTCCTCATAAGATACAAGTAGCCAACCGCTAAATAATAACTTAAATAAAGCTTTGTGATATACCTATCAAGAATAACATCTAGAAAAATCGAGAGGGATAACATATCATAGGGGAAAGTGCCCACAGAAAACCTTAGAATAAGAATAGAGTCCTTAAGAAGGAGGAAATTACTACGTAATAAGTAATCCATTATTTAATTTGGTAACTAAAAGTATCTTTTAAACACCTCGAAAGAGTCAATTGCTTCTAGACGCTCATTAAATCTAAACAAAAAGAGAAATCCTGTTGGGAGACAGTTGTTAACTGAATTTCTATGCATAAGCATCAGAGCTGCACACATCACAATGAAGTTTTCATTGAATTGTTTATCATCCCAAATACAAGACTTTTCACGGTGATGTAGTCATTGTCATCTACAACAAGATACTTCAAGTCAACATTGCCAGGAAAAACCAACCAATTTCTAGATTAATTATTAGCTCGAAGCATTGCATGAAAATTTCAGTGATGTATTAATTATTGGATAACAGTTATATAGGCCCAAATAAAATCAAGATAACTATAATCACATGCATGCAACAGGTGGAAAGTCAACAGTAAAGTTTGAAATGCTACTCAGCCTGTCAATCAAGCATACAGTTTTCTTCTGCTAAGAACTGCCAGTTTTGCATTGACAAGTTATCCATAAACAATAATATGGGGAATTTTGCAGTTTTTAAGAACAAACCTTCCCTGTTCCAGGAGGACCAAACAGTAAAATTCCCTTCCAAGGAGAAAGAAGCCCCTTGAAGTACCTAGAACACCATTTTTTTTTGTTGAAAATCAATTGCATTCGCTTTCAGGAAAAAAAAAAGGAAAAAAAAGAAAAAAAAAGAAAAAGATCAAAAATTGAAAATTCAATATTGAGTGTATTCTTCATTGTAGATCAATAGCATACATAATGCTCACTTGTTCCTTCAAAAGCTTTCTCTCTTTAAGGATTTTAAATGCAAATATGAAGTTACTTACTCAAAACTGAACAATGAAATACACAACATTAATCATCCCAGGTCTAAATACAGAATGACTGAAGCAAAAGATGTTGATGTCCTTCAAGAAGTCAAACTAGATGAAATATCATTCTCGAGTGACAAAAATTATCTCGAGTATGACTATATAAAGTTAGGTGTCTCCTTTACACTCAGACATAGGGTTTTGGTGTAATGCATCCAGGTCTTCTGCCATATTGGCCCATCTGGTATAATTGATAAAAAAATGAGAGCAAATTGCTGTTGTATTTTCTATTACTAATATAAGGGAGTAAGTGCAATCCATGCCTCATTCTTGGAGAAATTGGATACTCGACAAAAAAAAATTAAGAACTAACGAATTACTTTCTCTACTGGCTTCTATTGAATTATTTTTAATTTAAAATGCCTTTTTGGTTATTGGATGGGCAAACAATTGATGTAATTAATGAAATATACATCTATAGACCTCCTTAACAAAGCAATTAGTTAGAAGGATCCATTCCTGTCTAATCCATTAATCCCAGGTTCTAAAAGATCTGATAATGAAAAAGTTAACTCACATCAAGGTAACTAAATTTTGCATCTATCAAGTGAAGATTATTGAGATCTCTATTGCACATCCCAAGTTAATTTGGCACAACAGAACCACGTGTAGAAGATGTCCAGTCTGAGGACTACAGAGTGTACAGAAAACTTATACACTCTTATACAAGTTAAGAAATCAATATACTATAATATATCATGAAATGGAACTCACTAAATCAAGCCGTTGTTTCAAACAAAAGCAAGCAAAATATGGAATGATTTATTTGAGCCATGAACTTGTAGATGAAGCAATAAAACAAAAAAGTTCATTTAGACCACATGTAACAAGTAAACCAACACATCCAAGATAATAGATATAGCAAGCAAGGCCATCTGGCAAAATTGTCAAAGGATATTTTCTTCTGAAAGCAATGCATGGAGATGCACCTAAAAAGAAATTGCAAAAATATGAATAATACGTACTTTGGATACTTTATGGGCATGACAACTGCTTCTTTAACAAGGCGTTTTGCATTCTCCAATCCCTTGATGGTTTCCCACTTAACATCAGGATTGCCACGAATGATATCCCTGCGATTGGTCAAAGCGAGAAATAACCATCAATGCTGATCATATCTTGTATAAGCATAAACTAATTGAGAATAATGGCAATACCTCAAACACAATTGCCAATAAGTCATACCTGCACAAAGCCTCTGCTAAAGAGCGTGTTTCTGCAGAATCAAAAGGCGGAAGTAATGGCTTCAACCTGCAAAAGTATGGTGCTAAACTAAAACTTTATTGTGACAAAATTTATCCAATTGTGTCAATCCAACGAAGAAAATGAAAGAATGATGGGAACTGGCCATACATGTAAGAATTTGCCATCAGAAAATGCAAGAACAGACTTGTTTTTGCATTTGGCTCAGCTAAAAAGTATAAAAAATGTCTTTTCACCTTGGCCACATTTGTGTGCGAAAACTGGATTTAGTTAAAGTTTTGGATGGATTCAGAGCAGCCATTTTCAATCAGAACTTATCCACCTAATTATAATCGATTGATACACAAAACAATTTACTGGTCAATCAAAAAATTAGTTATTTGCACATTCTTTATCATTTACTAGGAACAGTGTTAAGCCTCAACCCTAGCCCAAACTCAAAATAACATGCAGATTAACTCCCATATGCATCTGCTGCTACAACCTAAACAGTTAAGTGATTAGAAAGTCCTGCCTCCAAAACACACCAAGCAAACATGAATCTCAGATTATTTAAGAAAACTATGCAGCTCCCAGAAGAACATTTTTTGTCTACAAATTAGCAGATGACACTACAAATATCAAGTGATGAATTCCACGTTTTCATTCTTTTAATGGAAGTTCACATAAGATTTGCATCAATCAGAATCAAGAATGTCACCATTTTTTTCAATCAATTCAACAAGCATAAAACAAAAACAAAACAAGAACACCTTAAAATATAAATTATACATTTTCAATATATTAGGGAATGATCATAACCTTCTTGACAGATAATGTTTAAACCCATCATATAATGCAGCAACCAAAACACTGGTAGCAAGTGAATTAACCAAATTTTAAAACTCGTTGCCTTGGTCAATTGTGCAAGTTTTTAGTTTTCATAGTTTCATTAGTTTTGGAATTTAATTGTCATTATATATATATATATATATGACAAGATCTAGCTTTAGTAGGAATATCCTTTTCATCAAAATTATCTTCATACGATAAACCTACATAATGAATTTTAAGATTCCAAAAAATTATAGGATTTTCCCCACATATATGTTTTATCAGTACATTTTTTATGGTTATAACTCTCTTGAATAAGCAATTGTTCTAATTATTGTTGGATTTTTAAAATATTACCTTCTTGTTTGAGGTAGTTTAAATACAAGTTTTATTTTTAATGTTTTTTACTTCATTAATAATTACTTCTCTATGGTTGATTATAAACAAGAAGATGAGAGATCTATTATTTTTTTAAAATGAATTATGGTATGATCAATTCTTTGTATTATATATATATGTGTGTGTGTGTGTGTGTGTGCACACGCGTGCGCGCGGGTATGTGTGTGTGTGTAAAAGGTATGAAACAAGATATTATCTAAATGGGTCCTAAGTCACAACATGAGTAAATTTTGTTGGGGTCTCAATGATAAAATTCTAATAGAGCTCTGATGATTGCTCAAGAGTTTAAGAGAAATTTCATCCAAAACCAATGAGAGTTCAGGCCAAAACTCTTAAATTTCATCCAAAATTTCACCAACTCCAAAACTTAACCAAAACTCTCAAAATCAGTAGAAACTGAAAAGATTAGTTGGTTTCAATGTGTTTCAATAGAAATAGATTGAAAACCACCTGAACTTAAAGCACAGTATTAATCACAAACATTATACTCTGATAAGTCAAGTGCAACTAAAAACATTAGAAGCCATCAAAA
This sequence comes from Cymbidium sinense, assembly GCA_021442155.1. Taxonomy (NCBI): domain Eukaryota; kingdom Viridiplantae; phylum Streptophyta; class Magnoliopsida; order Asparagales; family Orchidaceae; genus Cymbidium; species Cymbidium sinense. Next base: position 12,972,096 of record CM038224.1, on the reverse strand, counting down.
GTGACTATCTACAAAACCTTACATTGCTCCATCAGATTTAGCAGAAATAGCTGCAGCCCTGATCCCAGATTGCCTTTCCTGAATAAATCAAATAGAAATAAAGCCAGCTTTTTAAATCTTAGATAATCGTGGCATGAAGCATGCCCATGGAAATCTTATCATTCTATAAAGGCAAGGACGTCGGGCAAGCAAGTTTCACACAAACAAACCTGCTGCACGAATTGCTCATAAACAGCCAAGTTAGAAGTGATATTGGTGTTTGCATTCGTATCAACATCACCATCAGTGTATCTCCCATTGCAATCTGATTTAGGATCTTCGTTATCAATCTCCTTCTTCCTCCCAAACCTTACATCATAAAACATCTTGAAGTCCTGCATCAATAAACTATAAAATCAGGGAACTTTATAGAAAAAATCAAATGCACATGCAACCATGGCCAACCATAAATTTCAAACGAAAAACGTCATAACTGTGACAGGACAACATCGAACGCAAGCTCAGATCGAAGAAAACCAACATTTACAAAAGCAAAGATGAAAAATCACACTACAAAGGAAGAACCATACATAGCCCTACTTTCCACTACGATCATCAATCATTCCCATCCATTCCGATCGCCAAGCACCCAACTTTCGAACACCACAAGAACTAAAGCGACAATCAATCAATCCCCACATCGAACTCGCCAAAAAAAAAAAAAAAAAAAAAAAAAAAAATTCATAATAGGAATCGCCAAGAATTCACCTCAAACGTCCAGCGCGTCTTTAAGGGCTCGTCTCCCATCTTCTTCCCGGCCTACGCACAGCGCTTTACAAAGCCAGAAAGATTCCCAGAATAAAGAAGGAGATACACCAACACGGCGTAATCTCCTCCTCCACTCTTCCCTTCCAAAACAAGAACAATTTTTTTTTTTTTTTTGAAACTTGCATATTGCATTTAATAATAGTAAAAAAAATAGTACAAGAACTAGCAAAGGCTAGAGAGTCTAAAATAAGAAGCTAAATAAAACAACATGCTTCTTATCATCCTCAAATAATGAAAAAAAAATAGAAAGTAGAAATATCTAAAGACAACCAAGTAAAGTCCGCTTCTGAGCTGAAGCACAAGAGGTCCCACCGGTTGAAGTCCGAAACGCAGAATGACTTGGTGGAAGGCTAGAAGAAAGCCCAAGTCTGAGCTTCGAGGAAGAGAGAAGACCGAAAGTCACGCATGGTCTTCCTAAGTAAATTGACAACACTAATGTTGTCCCCTCCAATATGATGCCCTTGTACTCATCATACATCCAAGGGTCAACAAGTTTTAACAAGAAGCATAGCTTGCATATCTATGAAAGCACTATCCCAATGGAGAACGGATACCACCTTGATGAAGTCACCAAAGATCATCCCTAAAAACAACCCCAATGCCGCCTGCCGAGGAGAGAGGAGAGTACCATCTACATTCACCTTTAGCCATCCGGGAGGGGGGGGAGTCCAGGAAAGGGGAGTGGACAGCCTAAGCGGCTGGTGGAGCTCCCATTGCCCCCGGAATAGAAAGGTAGATGCATTTGTAAAAGCCTCCAAAATAGTAGCAGCAATGACCTTTGGTGTCCCATGTTGGCGCCCATGTGTCTTTGCATTCCGTGTCCTCCAAACTTGATATATCATGCTGCAATAAACTCTACCCCAAGCCATGTCTGACTTGGTGGTCCGATCGAATGCCTGAAACAGATCATGAGCATTAGAAAAGAGGGGGAGGTTAACTCCCCAAGAGGACAAAACCTGTATGATAGAGGAAGTAAGAGAGCAGGTAGTGAGGATATGATCCAGGTCTTCAATCTCCATGCCCAAGGGCAATGAGTCTCCTCGAAGACCTCGAGAGTGGAGCGCAGGTAGTAAGGCATTCTTCAGATGCCACCGAAAAACTTCTCGGGTGCAAATGAACTTTGTAGCCAAGAGTGGCGGGGAAGGGGGGAAGAGGGCATCGAGGCCGCCGAGATTTCCCAAAGGGAGGTGAAGAAGCTCGTCTGCCTTCATCTAAGTCGAATGAAGCTCCACCTTGGTAATGTGTTTCACAAGATCCTTGCCAAAATGTCTCTAGCTGTAATATCCCATGTCCCGTCCCTATGGATGAAGCGTGCACACGATCCAAGGCTACCAGATCTAAGAAAGTGCTCCAAGCTAAGGAACAATCACCTAACCATGTGTGATCCAAAATCTGAACTTTCGCCATCGAATCTTCCGTGAATGAGAGGTTCAAGACTTTGAGCCCCATTGAGAATGACCCAAGTCTTGAGTCCCCCTTCAAGCTTCCACTCCAAATATCTTCCCCATAGCCCGAATGCAGTGATGAAGTAATGAAGTGGGCTTCTGAAGAAAATCCCAAGCCAACCTTGCCCTGAGAGGGCTAGCCCAAGCAGGGGTAGAGTGAAAACCAAGCCCCCCATGCTTAATAGGTAAGCAACAAGCACTCAACCGACATAGTGAATGCCCCTCAGTGGGACTCTTGTCCCATAAGAAGGACCTACATAACCGCCATCTCGCAACACATTCAAGGGAATAGTATGTGTATGTTAGGATAAACCGAACCTGGTATAAGAGTTGAGGAAATAAGGGTAGCCCGGCCTGCATAAGAGAGATGTCGAGTTCCCCAGGACATAATCTTCTCTTTGGCCCACAATCGTGGAACAAATCATGCTTAGAGCTTCCTCATAGCCAACTTAAGGCCAAGATACTCCATCTCTTGGACCTTCCTAACCCAATAAGCAATCCGATTAGTCCTCCATCTCTTAGGATTTGCTAAAGAGAATGGCGGACTTAGCACCGCTGATCCGCTGGGTCTGCCCACCACAATAATCATCAAGAATGGCTTTAATTTGCTTGGCATGTAATAGAAGCGAGAGGTAATCGAATGTCATCGATATAGGAGATTAGAGATAGAGGTACCTCCGTCTTCACACACACCTGTGTTTGGCCCTCTGCTAAAGAAAGCTGTAAACATAGAATAAACAGGTAAGGTGAGAGTGGACACTGCCTAAATCCACACTCTGGCCAAGGAGACCTTCTACCATTCGGCAAGATGGAGAATCTAGGTGAGTGACACTATAGAATCCACTTGAATCTATCGTGGAACCCCATCAAGGTGAGCATCTTGCTCAATGCCTCATCTTATCATATAGCTCCATATCAACTTTAATCGCCATGAAACCAACATGGGAAGAAGAATCCGGAATTTGTTGATGATCTCTTGGGCAAGGAGAGCATGGTGAGAGATGTTCCTCTCGTGCACAAAAGCACCTTGTTCTTCGAACAAGGAGAGGTAGTAAATGCTTCAACCTTTCACCAAAATCTTGGCCACCACTTTATAGATCGCAGTGCACAATACAAATTTGGAAGGAGTGCTAGCCCCAATAACTTTGGGGATGAGGACAATAAGTGTCTCCTTCCATGAATCCTCCATATGATCAAATTCAAAGAACTCCTGAACAGTAGCAACGACATCCTTCTTCACACAAGGCCAGAAATGCTTGTAAAAAGTGATCCCATCAAGTCCGTGAACTTACTCCCCATAGAATGAATTGCCTCCCAAATATCTTGATCACCACCGGGCTTCAAGAAGAGATTTGGCCGACGGAGGAACCGCCTCTATAGGCGAATAGGCCAACCATCAAGGGAGACATCCCCTCAACCCATTTTGCAAGAAGGAAGTGAAAATATCGAAATATCGGAAGGGTTCTCAATCATACCTCCATCCACCGATTGCAAGCATTGAATCTGGTCCCAGACCGCGTGAGGCAACCGTATGGAAAAAATGAGTGTTCCCATCTCCATCCTTGAGCCATCTAGCTTTAGCCCTTTGTTTCCACCAAGTATTGAGCCTGGCCAACGTAGAGTTAAGCTCAATAACCTTAGAGTGGAGCTCCCCTTCTTGGGTAGGAGTGAGTCCATCATCAGAACAATCAAGAGTTTGGAGAGAGGTAATGTCCTTTTCCAAGTCAACTGAGAGAGTGGAGGTTCTTCAACATACTCTTACTCTAATGGAAGAGAGATCAGAGGTACACAACTCTTTCTATGGAGAATTGCTTTGAGCCAAAGTCTTCCTTCGCCAGCTTCTTCCAAACCAGCCTCCAACTCATAGGATAAGAGAGCCAAGTATCTTCAAACCTTAACCATCTCTGGGGGGCTTCAGGTGTAGGCCTAGAAAGAGGAAGAAGAAGAGGAGCATGATCGATCCGGTGAAGTGACGAACCTTGGTATCCCCAATAATTGAGAAGCCATAGGATCAAGACCATCAAGCCAACCCGTGATCCTACAGCTCCCATCTTTGTTGTTGGTCCAAGTGAACTTTGGGCCAACAAACTCCAACTCATGCAAATCTGCCAAAGCCATACAGTCCTCCATCTCCTGTGTTGCAAGTGTGTGATGAAAGGGCTTCCCACCCTTCTTGTCACTCTGAGCCAAGATACAATTAAAGTCACCCCCAATAGCCATGGGAGCTTGAAGATCCACATTGTCCTTGATGGTTTACCAGAGATCCCGCCTACAAAGATAACTCTTGTTGGCATAGACCCAACCAATAGTCCACCTAATGCCATTGGGCAAGAAACAGGTGCCCAAAACAAGCTGGTCAGAAATAACCAGAGGGGAGAAGTCCACAATATCCTTTCTCCAAAGGATGATAATGCCTCCAGTAGAAAGCCCATTTGAGGGTTTACAAAAAAACTGCCAGTTGATCCCGGCCATTTTGTCCACTTCATGTCTTGAGATGCACTCAATCCTGGTTTCAAGTAAGCCAATAATGCTGAGATCGTTACCACCAATAAGGTGGTAGTGCCCCGTAGTCTTCTTGCGGGCACCCCTACAATTCCAAAAATCGATGACATTAAGTCACCATGGGGATTTATCCCCTGGTGATTCGGTGTATCTTTTCCTCTTTGAGTTGGCCTCACTGGCCCCAAATTCTGCCTCCCTCTCAAAGTGGACTGACATCCTAGACCTTGTGGTAGGTTGGTGGTTGCCTTCTCCCTCACCGGCTTTTGAGCTTCTCCACTGTGGCTTTGGCTTGGAATATAGGAGTGAGGAGGCTTCAGAAGTGAGGGACTTTGAAGGTGCTCCTTGAAGAGGAGCTCTTCCTGGTTGAGTAGGTTGGCCACCCTATGACCTTGCTTCCCACCTTCCTTCTTCTTTAAGTTAATGCCGCTTGTTGTTAGTTCTCTTTTTTTGGTGACCAAGACCCATTGACCATACTCAAAAGAAGTGGACTCCTCAGTAGGTAATGGTGGTGAAGTAGTCTGTCTCAAAGATTTTTCCATTGGTAGGATTTTGATTAGTAGTGCTACATTCCCCCTTCTCAGCAAGCATGGGCTAAGTTCTGCATAGACTCCTGCACATTAGTCTGAACAGGAGAAGGAGAGGAAGTCTTACCATTAGTGGTAGCAGCTGGAGGAACTCCCTTGGTGGGACAAGAATCAACCTTGTGTCCCACCTTTCCACAAGCAAAATAGAGTTGAGTAATCCCCTCATACTCAACCCGCTTGGAAAACCTTCCATTTCTTCCATGGATCCAAACCTGTGGGGAGTTTTTGTGAAAGATCAAGCCTGATGCATACTCTAGCAAACATGCTTTGCCCCCATGAGTTTGTTGAGTGGTCCAACCATAGTGGCTCTCCAATGAAGGAAGCGATCCGCAATATTAGTATTGTCCCAGAAAGCAAGGGAGGTTAGGGAAGCTGCACTGCATCGGAGAGGAGAGCCCATCAAAAGATTTGGGATTGAAAGTGGGAGTCCACTTATCCAACCCAATGACATTTCCGAACGAACCAAGGTTCATTCATCAACTGCATCTCTAGCCTCGAGTTTCAAAGATGCACAAAAGCAATCTGAGCAACCATAATCAATTTGAAAGCCTCCCATCTACTCCACTTCCTCCAAGTCGCATTAAGGTAGAAATAGGGTGGTCTTCTCCCCAACACCTTTCCAACAAGTGCTCTTTCAAGCTTCACTTGATTGTCATCCACGCCTTGGTCATCCAGATAATAGTAATGCCATCCTCCATGAGTGCCGCATTTTATCAACAGCCCCAATTTAACATACTCCTTCTTCTTCCAAGGGTTAGCTTGATCATTGCCCTCCCTTGGCCGAGCTAGCACCATTTGAAGTTCTAGGAAGAGCCTCTAGGGAGGCTATTGTCTTCAAACAAGGGGTTGGTAGTAGCCTTGCCCTTCCTTTGTTCAATCCTTGAAGCACACCCCAAGCAAAGGTGCTCGGGTTCTCCTTGGCATTTGTGCAAACACCTTGTGTGCATTGTCGAGCAATGTCATCATCTATAGAGACATCTTGGTCGCCTCCCCTTTCCCTTGGGTGTTCGATGATCCCCACAAAAAATCATCCATATGGTGGGCAACAAGCCCTAGTATCACCCATATCATGCTCATTATAGAACATACCTTGGCCAAGTTGAAGCCTCCATGCTTTCGGTTTGCCCTTGTGTGTGTTGTTGGCCTTAACAAGGCCGCCTTGGTCTTCACCATCATCATATCATCATCATCCCATAGGCCACTTGATCGGCCATTTCAAAGATGTCTAGCCAAAGTAACTGCCACCATGAGTGAATAGTGCTCGATGCTCAGTCTTCCGGCTTCCTCCGCCCCAGAGTGAACGGCCATGTGACAAGGCCGCCTTGGTCTTCACCATCATCCATATCATCATCCCCATAGGCCACTTGATCGCCATTTCAAAGATGTCTAGCCAGAATCACCGCACGGAGTGAATAGTGCTCGATGGCTTGCTTGTTCCGCTTCCCAGCAGCCCAGAGTGAATGCATGCTGCCGCTACTTCTGCTGCTGGCCATATATTTGGCTTGCTTCGCATACTTGGCGGCCGCTTCACAGCTGGGCGAGCTACGCTCCATCGCCTGGCGTTCACAGATCTCAGATTAACGCGCCTGGCTACAGATCTCCACTTGTGGTCCCGCCAGGCGCGCACTTATGCGCCTTCTTCAATGTATCCTCGCCTCAAGCCACCTCTCCGAATCAGCCAAGGCCTTGATTAGGCCGCTGTAACGCCTCAGACTCCTGCCTCCAGTAGCCTTGACTGGCCGCATCACAGACTCTGTGTTCAGAGTGAATAACAGAATCATGGTTTGATTTTTCAAAATCCCTTTCTCCTGCCAAACCAAGACTACCACTTGCCATCCCTAAGACTCTCCTCTGTGAGAGAAGCCTTGTATGGTCCTTGAGAGGTCACCACCTTCTCCATGCATTTCCATGTCAAACACATCACTGCCGACCATCTTTTGCATCAAAATCCTTGTCCATCCCTAGCACCACCTTGCCATGGCCCCTCTCCTTCTTGCCACCTTCTGCCTTCCCTCCTAGCCTCTATCCCTTGTATGAGGAGGTGACCGCCACCCCCCCACCATGGAGAGAAGAGAGAATTTTTCTGGTCAACCAACACTATTCGATGTTTGAGCTACTACTACTCTTTCTCTCTTACGTGAGGTAATTCCAAACAAGAACAAATTTTTAAATTAAGTATGCTTTAATTAATAATTAGCACATTAAGCATCCATAAAAAAAAATTTAACTTTAGATAAGTGTTTAATCGGCACTCATCGCTAGGTATGACCAATCGCCACTTACAAGCATTGGCCAAACTTAGTCATCCGACATTAACGATTGGTTTCGCGAAGAAGTCGGCCGCTAACTTATCGGCGAGACGAGTAGTCCACCCGATAAGTGGGCGACTGACGCATTTCTAAATACGGCCGAATCGGCCCCGACCCGAGCCCCTTCGTTCTTTTATGTTTCGTTTTATAAAAGTGCTCTGGGTCCCTCCTCCTTCGATCTCCTCCGTACACACGAGACCCCATCGTCGGCTCCACCATTTTGGATTTTTGGCATTTGTAACTTTTGCCGGCTCCACCAAACGAATTTCGGTCAGTTGTAGCTTTCGCAGTCGGTCGTAGCTTTCGCCGGCTCCACTCCGTAAGTTTGTTTTTTTTTCTTCGTTGCTTATTTGAATTAGCAATAATGTATAGAGAAGTTTTTCATATTTTTCATAATTATTCTCTTAAAATTTTGCGGTATAATATACATGGGATCGGTAATTTGGTAGTTCATTTTTGTTTTGCTTAATTGTTAGGTGTATAAATAGGTGAGTAATATGTATTTTTGTAACAGATTTTGAGTGAATTGTTAGGTTTTGTTATAACATTGGTTGCTAAGCTAATAGTATAATGAGTCAGGATCTCGTTTCCTTAATTTTGTTCTATGACGGGCAACTAATCATTGATGGTCAGTTCATTCCAAGTTATGTTGGTGGCAAAAATTGGCCCATGCGAGTATCGCGGCCATGCAAGCTTAGAAGATTTAAAAAGTGTGCTCAGTCTCTATGACATTGATAACTTCGCGGGAGATTACATGTCTTTTCTGTAGCGCAAGATACATAGCTTGTACCGTGATGATGATGATGTGCGATCAGATTGGATGAAGCTTCCGCCAAACATTGATTCTTTACGTGAAAATAAAGCACAATGTACCGCCGCACAAACCGAAATCGATATCATGCCGAATGTACACTCGGTTATGCTCGAGTTCCCAATCGCGAATAATACTATCACGAACATGAGATAATGTAGGCATTCACCTCGATATCACTGTTGGTGTTTTTTATTTTTGTTTTGTGTAGGGTATATACTATTTTTTTAAGAAGATGATATATGTTTAAATGTAGAACCGAGATGTCTATTCAAGCGCAACTGCATGATCAACCTAGTTCATCTAGACAACTACCTGATGATGAGTATGAAACGATGAATAGTGAATCAAGCACTACATCGCGATGATAGCGTCGATGATGAGTCTTTGCTTGGTAATGCCAATTTATGCGACAGCAGTATCGGTCATGATCTTCTGAGTCATTCAATCCGGAATTCGGATCGCGATGTTATGATTTCCACTAATGAGTATGTTCGGCTATGTCCACGAAAGACTGGGATGCGGATATTGTGTTTGATGGTCCATCCGATACCGTGTTTTTCGATGATGTTGAAGTTCAGAGTTATATGAAGGTATGTGTTTTCAAATAAGAAGGAGCTTCGCCACAAGAATCGGGGTCCATTCTAATAATGTCCAGCTTTACCGACATCCAATCAAGAATTTCACTATATGTGCAAAGATCGTAACCCTACAGACCTTTACCAATGGCATGCACCGAAAGTGGCAAGAGGTTGTGAAGCTCGAGGTTATCAACTTTAGTTCGCAGACACATGCGTTGCCACCATCGCTGGTTCAGACATCACCAATGCACTTCTAAGTTTATTAGTTACTTCATAATGCCGAATGTGATTTCAAATTGAAACCCAGAGAGATCATGGAAGGATGAAATCAAATTTAACATCAAGGTCTACATGAAGGCCCTGATGCGAGACGTAAGAGTATGAGCAATATTTGGCGTAGGGAGTCATATTGCTCCCCTAGCATTGTTTATGGATTCATATACTCACTACCCTGCATCGCTTATGATTATGTCATCGATACATGTAGTTTCGAGGCTATTTTGCTTTTGGACCATATATTACTACCGGGATATCGACCTATTCTCGATGGACGGACGCTCTTTGGGCAAGTATCGGGGTACGCTGCTCACGTACCATTGGTATTGATGCAAATAACAGTCTATTTCCTCTTGCTTTTGCAGTGGTCGAATCTAAGAATAACAAATCCTGACTCTGGTTCATTATGTGCCTACAACAACTGCTGCCAATTGTTTCATCAAGGGGCAATTTTTGTGTAATCTCGGATAAGCATTCAGGGTTGGTTCGTGGGTGCCACGATGTATTTTCATGGGCCGCACATCCATTGTTGCACATCTTAGGAAAACTTTAAGAAGGCAAGGAAAATGGGTAGCGGATGTTGAGTTTATGTGCAAAAAATGTACTTGGCAAAAGACCGATGACATCAACATATTTAATCGCAACATGGCCGACATCAAAAAAATTAAACCGTAAGCGTTGGTAGAACGTGATGTGGAGAAGTGGACATTGATTCATGATGGTGGGAAGCTTATGGTACCATGACTACAAATGTATCGAGTGCTTTAATGGTGTACTTAAACGCACGGACTACCAATTCAAGTATTGATAAGTAATTTACTATAACATCGTGAGTCTATTCTATAAGCGGGCAAGTTCAATTGATTCAGATGAACCGCCCACCAAATTCACCTTCTCTCCATAAACCCAAACAGTCCTAAGCAAATTTGAGCGGGAGGTTAGACATTTTTCACAGCCAGTCAATATTAACGCAAATGAGGTGTAAGTGTTGGACAGGAATTGTCGCTCATTCAGAGTTGATTTCACGGAAGATCAATTCAGCTCATGCAATTGTACATGAACACTGATTTATCATATGCCGTGTAGTCATACCATTGGTAGTACATAGGAGAATCAATCATCTAGCTTATGTGTCAAGCTATTACACCATGTCGATGTACGCATATACTCTTCTAATTTTCATGTCGCATGATCAAACACTGGGGTGAGTAATGCAGATCGGTCCGTGATCATCTTTGATGCCGCCATTAAAGTTAGGTCGGGTATACGCATCAGTAGGTACAAGAACACAATGGATGAGAGCGCATCACAAAGCAATCGCATGTGCAGTGGTTGTAAATTAATCGGTCATTACCGACATCGTGCCCACATAACCCTTCTAGTAGGCGGTGAGTTTAGTTTGTGTTTAGATTTTCATTTCTTATTACATGTACAATGGCTGAGGAACCTTCTAGACTGGTTAGATGTCGCCAGGAGGGATCTTGAGCCGATTGATGGCGCCGGACCCACTAGAGGTTCATCTCAGCATAGCCTTACTTCATGGCAGACACAGGGCCACACATCTAGATACAGTATGAATATACTTGCTAGTTTTATTTCTGTGTGTTTCATTTACGTTGTGTTACGTTACTTGACCTAAGCTTTTTCATACTGTAGGCGACTATTTTGGAGGCAGCATCTCACCTTCTTATGCTCAGAGAGTGGCCCGTCACGTGCCCACGGTTCTCAACTGCCCTCCGTGCACTCGGACTTTATTGTGTTAGCCAGTTGCGGTACATCAGACTTGACCATCATATCGACAATCTAGTTGGCGTTGGTCTCCCTGACACATTTCATTTCTTGTGGGAGAGATGATAATGACATTGCAGGATGTTACAATGATCCTAGGTTTGTGCATTGACGGACCACCAGTTGTCGGTCCTATTATTGTAGGACATGGTAGGTGGTGACAAAGTTGGTCGGACTGCTGCGATGAGCTTATAGGTGGGCATCCGATTCCACAACTTATTATCATGACCCAGTTGACCGCGGTACATTACATTCGATGGGCGACGCCTGACGCACTTAAGTGGTTACGTTGGACATTTTTAGAGTCTACCGCAGACCTCACGAGTTGGACTTCATCAGACATGTGCGAGCCTATGTTTTGTTCCTTATTGGGAGTTTTTTTTACTACCGGATACATCAGGGTCAGAGGTGAATTTGCAGTATCTCCCATTGCTAGATGATCTTAACATCTATCTATTGGCGGTCAGTCTTAACACTTATACTGGAGTTGTATGAGTCTACCAGGCCGAGGAGGGCTAACATGGCTAGGTGTCTTCGATTCTTCTGGTCAGTCTTGGAAGTACGCATGTTGGCACGTTACATGTCCCCTACCATAGAGATCTCGATGAACTCAGCATCGATTTCAGGTAAGGAAATTAATATCTTTATAGCTTGCTTTAACATAATGACATGCAACTAACTGACTTGTATATGATATTTTTTTAATCAAATGAAACGAGAGATATGTATGGTCGGATATTTTTTAGGGATGAGTTAGATGGGCTTCTACTAAGCCAGATACTTCTTTTAATTATTATACATCATTCTCAACAAATGTTGTAAAACCATTGTCTAACATGCAGTGACACATACAGGTGACTTGAGAGCCATACGACATTGATTAGAATTTGATATTTTTACTGGTGGCGAGGACATCTGTTATACGGGTTCCACTAATTAGTTGGAAGAGGGTGGAGTGACACCTTCCTGATAGACTCCTTCGTCAATTTGGTCATTTCGCGATGTAGTCCATGGACTCGGTTTATTAGAGTCGATGGCGAGAGGAAAGCGGTCTGAGCAGGTGCGGTACCATCGGGTACATCGCTCACGTGGGAGGCCGCGAGATCCGCGTTGTTGTGGTGGATGATACATGACACACGGCTGTACATGATCTGGTTTAGGTCGTGGGCATCGTTGTACTTGTTGAAGGTGCCTACTGACCCACCGACGACGTACTATCCCAAAGCACCCGCCGAGCGAGCATATGTTAAGATAACTCTATAATTTGCATATTTTCTTAGTTATTATTTCTACATATTTACGTAGTAACATTTTAAACTGATTTACTGTAGGCGGAGCATATTTTGGCGACGGAGGATCTTTTTCGGCCTTTCTTCGGACGTTCAGATGATGTGGACTATCAGTTCGCCATCAATAAGTACGAGCATATGATGCAGGATCTGAGCTTGACGACATATATCAGAGACTACGTTAAGAAAAGAGCATATGTCACGAGATGATACATGTTTCGATTACGCCTGCTTGACGGCAGACATGAAGCGCGGTATCCACTATCGATCCAGGCCATCATCTTTTCCAAGAGCACCCGGTCGGGGCTGGGTATCTACGAACTCAGCCGGGCCAGGTCGAGATGATGAGCATTCGGGGACATATGATGTCTCCCATCGATTCTTCGCGATTCGTTGCACCGAGCACTATACTCCAGGTAGTGCTGCGATAGCATATAAACGTCGTCGTCGACGATAGTATGGGAGAAACAATTGTTTTGTAGCTATTGAGTTATAGTTAGATTTTTATAGCTATTTATTTCACTTTTTCTTCAAAGCATATGATTCTCCTCTATTTCATTGTGAATGATTATTTATTTCACCACTTAGTTGTGTTTTTGTTTAGAATGCAATCTTTACTTGGATGTACATTTGGTGTTGATTGAATACTTCGATTTTCATTGTAAATATTACTTCTTTTTTTAAAAAATAAAGAGGCTTACTTATCGGCGGCGACAATTTCACGTCAGGATAAGTTAGCGGCGGATTCTTTCTGAACCCGTAATTCCACCACGATAAGTTTGGTCATCGCCGATATAAGCGGCGTCCGCGTCACCTCGACGATGAGGTAGGTCGCGCCCACTTATCGAGCGTATAAAGTTAAATTTTTTTATCGATGCTTAATTAATTATTAATTAAAACATACTTAATTTAAAAATTTGTTCCCAAAACAACCAGTGTGAGCACTATATATACGGAGATTTCCACGCTATAACAAAACACAGACTCTCTCGCTCTCCCTCTCCCTCTCCCCTCCCTCTCCTTCAGGGTATTGCGAGATTCCACCAACCCAATCGTCGTCTTTCTCTTTAAAAACTGGCCCTTTTATATGATTCAGACTAAAATACTGTCGTTTTTTTGAAGAAAATCACTAGATACCATTTTGAGCTAAGTTGATATTAATATGTGAATTTTAATAAATAGCTTATAACGAAAATGCGATTTGCAGATTCAACATGTGATATTAGAGTTGTATTTCTGTTTATATTTTATTTAATTTTTAATGTGAAATCTATAATACATATTATAGTAATGTTAATATATATATATTATTTTACAAACTTACATTAATTCTGATTTATTTTAGTCAAATAAATCAACTTAAGACTAGCATAATTGTGATCGCTTGTCTCAAATTATATTGATTTTAAATTAGATCAAGAGTTATAAAAGCAAAATTTTTATTATTTTAATCTTAAACTTTTATTTTTTATACATACAAATACATATGTATAATATTTGTATTTGTTGAACTAATTTTTAATCGACTTTATCCTATTATAATTTGATTGAATTTGACTTGAGGGTTGAAATGAGTTATGGTGTTGATTTTTACTTCTTGACAAAAGTTGAATTAGAATTATTTAATTTTGTTAATAATCTTTAAGTTTTGAGTTATATTTTGTGCTTTAAAAGAGATAAAACAAAGATTAAGCATTTGAAATATGGATGGAAAATTTTAAGATATTAATTAATAGACTATCTTTTCAATATTTAAGTTCTTAATGATCTCGGATCTGAGTGATCTGAGCTTATTTGAGTCTTTTTATAAATTTGTTCAATTCGACTATAAATATATTAAATTTGAAGATCATTTGATCATTTTTAAATAATGCTTAAAAGCTTCTACTCATACTTCAAAGTCTTGATTTTGACTCGGATGGAATCATATTTGACATTGATAGGTTAATTTTATCGAAACATTTAATTTGACTATAAATTTATTATATCTTAAATTTATATAATTATAAATTTAAACTTTGGATGATTTGAACACATATATTGTGGCAAAAATCATGTATAATTTTTCCAAAAAAAAAAAAATGTATAATATATTAAAATTTAGAATAATGCATCGACATTAAATAATAGTATAAGTAAGATAAAGCCCATTGAAAATTAGAAAATGCAACGATACTAATTTTATTATTTAAAGATAACGACCATTTTATTTAAAAATATTATTATATTGGAATGGCAATTATGTAAGAAAACTGAAGAAGAAAATAATATTTGAGAATAATATAAGCATAATATATATCTAGAGAGAGAGAGAGAGAGAGAGAGCGGTAAATGATTTAGATGTTATTTCAAAATTTCTTTGAAGGTTCGGATATTTTAAAAAATGAAAGTTTCAAAATTGATTCAACCATTAGTTTCACTAAAGTTTCAGTCATAATTTTTAATGAATTTTAAATGAATTTTAAATGAATTTAAAATAAAATAAAATAAAATATCGAAAATACTATTATATTTATTTAATATTTTAAAGTGAAATTAAAATAAAAAAATATATAAGTATTTACGAGTTAATTATGAATTATACACCATATTTAATTAAATTCATACTGTTAAATAAATTATAGAATGTACGGAACATTAAATTTTAGTTAAATTTTATATCATTAAAAAATAAATAATTTAAAAAGTTTTAATTCAAATAAATTGACTTTGATTTCAAAATGGTTTCATAAATACATATAAGTTCAAAAAAAAATAAAAAATAAATTGTAATTCTAAATAAAGAGTTATAATAATCTATAATTGTTATTCAAAATTGAACTAGCTATTGTTGCTATCACGAATGCATGTACATTTTATGCGTGCATTATTTACTTATTATACTCATAAATTAAATTTAAAATTATACATTTAATTTTTAGAATTCTATATATTATTCTGATAATCTGAAATAATTGTTTAATATAGGAAGCAAATGAATGATTGATATTATTTTTAAGATTAATATATATATATATGATATGACCCTGAAAACTCTACTAGTCGACGCACGAATCTTGATGCTAAAAGTAAGCGTCAAGTTGAAAGCGGTAGATCAAGCTTAAAATATTCTCGGAAACTTTGGGATATCGTTAAATCTCTAAATAGCTTTCAAACATGGAGTGTTTATAGTCAATCGGCGTCTTGACGGAAATCAAACAAGGATCTCATAATTCATCATTTGAGCATTCAAATATACAAAATACCTCATATGATCAAGGGAATCATCATGAGCCGTCAGATGAGAGAGGAGTGGTTGGATTTTGCATGTATTCTGACGCCACTCCTCATAAATAGCTCCTCATTCCATAAAGGGCCAAGTGAAGGAGAAATGAGGCAAGCAGAGAGGAGAGCTCAAGATCCTCCAAAGCACAATCGTGTCGCCACTGACGGTCGTCAACCACCGCGTACGCGCCATCGGCCGCGATTCTGGCCGTCGTCACCATTGTTTGGTCATCATCATCTATCGTTGGTTCGTCGTCAACATCGTCGTCGACATATTCTTTAAGCAATTATCCCTTTCTCATATCTTTTGTAATTCCTATCGGGAAGATCTTGTACTCAAAACGGATACATAGTGGAAGCTTTTTTTGGTCAGTGGTTTTCCCTCTTTTTTGAGGTTTTCACGTAAAATTTTGAGTTTTCTTGTTCACTCTTTAAATACGTATGTGTCTTTATTTCACAAACAAGGCTAAAGCGTAACTTTCACTCTACCACATGGTTTTACGCAATTGGTAGATCGGGATCGATTCCCATTATTTCATCTTATATGGACCAAGTTTTAGATCAAAACCACCATCGAGGTGCATTTCAAGCTTTTAAAGAGGCAGAAAGAATGAAGATTCATCAAACTTTGTTCCTTCAAATTGCCGGGGCGGGGCAACTCTCGATCTCGAAGATCACCCATGTTAAGCATCTAATCGATTTCCATCTAAGAAATAAGTCAAAGTTGGAGGATATTTCAACATTGAGAAGAGATATAGCAAATTATGTTTTCCACTCATACTCATGGAAAAGCAGACCCAGGTTAAGGAGCAACTTTGCTACAACACGGATGTTTTAATTCGACCTCCATACGTTAATGTCTCTTTCGACAAGCAACCTAGGATAGGTCAAAAGGTCCTTGGTGGACTTCCCACAACCTCTTCCCAGTTAACGTCGGTGCACACCAAACAACCGATAGGTTAAAATCCACGGGATTCAATTCGACCTCTTCCATAAGTTAACGCGTCGCTAACACTCGGCGGACAACCTCGGATGGGTCAAAATTCTCAGCGGATTCAATTCAACCTCTTCCATACAGGTTAACGTCATCGAGCAAAGACTCTGACAAACAACCTAGGATAGGTCAAAGGTCCTTGGTGGACTTCCCATGACCTCTTCCATACAGGTTAACGTCATCGTAACACCACGACAAACAACCGGATAGGTCAAAATTCCGGTGGATTCAATTGACCTCTTCCATACAGTTGTCGCCGGGTAACACTCGACAAACAACCTGGATGGGTCTAAAATCCTCGGTGATTTCAACCTCTTCCATACGTTAAACGCGTCATCGAAGCAAAGACTTTGACAAACAACGATAGATCAAAAGGTCCTTGGTGGACTTCACGACCTCTTCCATACAGTTAACGTCGAGCAAAGACTCGACAAACAACCTAGATAGGTCAAAAGGTCCTTAGTGGACTTCCTACGACCCTTCCACACGTTAACGTCATGGGTAACACTCGACAAACAACCTGGATGGGTTAAAATTCTCGGTGGATTCAATTCAACCTCTTCCATGAGTTAACATCGAACAAAGACTTTTGACAAACAACCTCGAGATGGGTCAAAATCCATTCAATTCAACCTCTTCCATACAGGTTAAACGTCATCGAGCAAAGACTCTGACAAACAACCTAGGATAGGTCAAAAGGTCCTTGGTGGACTTCCTATGACCTCTTCCATACAGGTTAACGTCATTGAGCAAAGACTCTGACAAACAACCTAGGATTGGTCAAAAGGTCCTTAGTGGACTTCTCACTGCCTCTTCCACACAGGTTAACGTCATCGGACAACATTCTAACAAACAACCTCGGATGGGTCAAAAATCCTCAGAGGATTCAATTCAACCTCTTCCACACAGGTTAACTTCATCGGGTAACACTCTGACAAACAACCTCAGATGGGTCAAAATCCTCAGCGGATTCAATTCAACCTCTTCCACACAGGTTAACATTATCGTGTTAACATCATTGAGTAAACACTCGACAAACAACCTGATAGTCAAAATCTCAACATCGCCGGTCATTCATCATCGGCAATTTTTGTCAGAACGTCGCCGGTCATTCCGCCATACTCGATTCGCCACCGTCGACTTGATTATATTGCCGACCACCCGTCGCTAACTCGGTATCATCGCCGCCATTTACCGCCATCGCCGCATATCGTCTGCTGCCGGTCACCATCGCCATCATGTCATCCAGCCGATTAGTCGCCGATTAATGCGATACTGGTCGCGATTGCCTTGCGACCACCCGTCGGCTTACTTCGTCGCGGTTTTGCCGGGCTGTACCGGCAATCTTCGCTTACCCACCATCTCGGTCATCCCCGCTACCGGCGTCTTGCTCATTCTGTTGCCGCTGGATTGGCCAGAGCATGATGGCCGTGCATCGCTGCTGCCATTACGTGCCGGTCACCGCTGCGACCATCGTCGGCAATCGCCGCCACTACCATCGTCTCGGTCATTCGCCAACTACGTCGGTCCGCGCCGTCGACATCATAAGTCCGCATCACCATCGCCACAATCTTCGCGGTCACACCATGATGCCGGTCATACTCGCTGAAGCGGTCGACCATCATTGCCGTATTGAGTTGCCGATGACCACTGGTGCGCCATCTAAATTCGTTGCCGCCAGGACTACCATCAGCCGCGGCCGACATCGCCCGGATTTATTATTTGTCCCATCGTCGCCCGGTCATCTGCCGACTAAAGCGTCGGTCATGCGTCACTACCTGGTTTGCGCTACCACCCACAGCCGGCCGTATTCGTCGCCGGTCTGGTCGGCCAGATCCGGCATCTTGCGGTTACTATCTCGGTCATCGCCGCTACAGTCGTCGCCCGCAGGTATTATCGCCATTACTTTCGATATACCCCGTCGGCTACGACCATCGCTGCCGGTCCGCCGCCGCCCGGCTACTATCGTTTCCGTCGCTACCATTCGTCCGGTTTCCCGGCATAATCCGGTCCGCGGCAACGACCATCGTCGGCATGCCTCGTATACCATTCGTCACATTATGCTTACATCGCATTTGTGCCACCACCCGTCGCCACGTCGCCGTCCGCCGTCGACTTTGGCGGTCAGCCGCCAACCATCGTCGACAATCGCCCGCTCACCATTTCCCATCTCCGGTCATTCTGACTACATGTCTCCGCACTATTCGCCCGATTCGCGCCACCACCCGTCGGCCCAAACGACGATGCCGGTTGACGCTTCGAGAAATCGGCGTATATCGTGGGCCATCGCTCCATACCGACGGTCAATGCCTCTTCGAGGGACACGTATATGCGCGGTCTTGATCTCCAAATCGTGCGGTCCGACGAGGCGGTTGGCCTCTTTCGAGGGAAAACCGAACAACGATGCATGGGTCTTGATCGCTAAACTGGACGGTCACGAGGCGGTTGACTCCTCTTCGAGGGAAAACGACAAATCGTGTGGGTCTTGATCGCCTCCCCCGGTCATTAAGGCCGGTTGGCGCCCGAGGAAAACCAACAACGGCGTAAATCGTGGCCTTGATCCTCCAAATGACCTTCTCTCAAGAAGAAGAAGGTGCTTTCTCACTTAGGGGTTTTATAGACCCTCAGCAAAGGGTAAAACCGCCAAAATTCGAACCCCGGCAATCAAAACCGATCCAGATTGCCACAGCGCCCTGCTACCATGGCCATCGCGGTCCCATATCCGCCGCAGCCGACGTGGTCATGGACCGCTGACCTTCATGGCTGATTCTCATGCCCGCGCCAGCCAGCTAGCCGATGCGGCCAGCTGTTCTAATTTCAGCGCCCGCCAGCGCACCTGGCGTCGGTTAATTACCCACCGCGGCTTCGCGACCGCTCATTGGCCATCATTAGCACGACCGTGACTACCGCCATGGCTTGCCGGTGACCATAACCTCAGCTCACCAGCTGACTATCGGGTGCAGCGCTTCGCCATACATGCCATGGCGCGCTTCCACGCTGCCAGTGCGTGAGCACTGCGGCCTGTTACCGGATGGGTCCGTAAACTAAATCTCGCGCCGCGCACGCATTTTGCGGCCCAGATCTGCACGTAGTCATCTTATCTTACGTGAAGATCTTCTCAAAATATGTGGTTAATGGACTGCAGATTTCGTTGAAGAATTTACTATTTTGAAGTACTTGGCACATACATTTTTTGATGATTGAGATAATATCATCCAAAATAGAGCGATATGACCCAAAACTCTACTAGTCGGACGAATCTTGATGCTAAAAGTGCGTCCAGTTGAAACGGTCGAGATCAAGCACTTAAAATATTCTTGGAAACTTTGGGATATCAGTTAAATCCCTAAATAGTTTTCAAACATGGAGTGTTTATAGTCAAATCGAGCGTCTTGACGAGCCAAATCAAATAAGCCCAAGATCTCATAATTCCGACATCTTTTGAGCATTCAAATACACAAAATACCTCATATGATCAAGGGAATCATCATGAGCCGTCCGATGGAGAGGAGTGGTTCGGATTTTGCATGTATTTATAGAGACGCCACTTCTCCATCTATAAATAGCCTCATTCATACCTATGGGGGGGCCAAGTGAAGGAAAGGAGGCAAACAAGAGAGAGGAGAGAGCTCTAAAGATCCTC
This sequence comes from Cymbidium sinense, assembly GCA_021442155.1. Lineage (NCBI taxonomy): Eukaryota > Viridiplantae > Streptophyta > Magnoliopsida > Asparagales > Orchidaceae > Cymbidium > Cymbidium sinense. The sequence continues at coordinate 12,951,803 of CM038224.1, read as the reverse complement.
CAAGCACAATCGTCGCCATGGCGGTCGTCACCACGCCGTCGCCATCATCGCCGCCGCTGATCACCGTCGACCATTGTTCGGTCATCATCAATCACTATCGTTGTCATATTGTCAATATATCGTGCAACATCATCACATTAATCATTCTATTACTTGTCCCTCTGATCATTCATTATGGGAAGATCTTGTACTCAACAGATACATAGTGGAAGCTTTTCTGGTTAGTGATTTTCCTCTTTTCGAGGTTTTCCAATAAAATTGTTTTCTTGTTATCTTTAAATACCTGTGTGTGTCTTTGGATTTCACAAATAAAATTTAAAGTAAACTTTCCCTAACTGGTTTTCAGCACAACAATATATATATATATATATATATATAGAGAGAGAGAGAGAGAGAGAGAGAGAGAGAGAGAGAGAGAGAGAGAGAGAGAGAAAGAAAATTAAATGCCGCATATATTAAAAAATAATCATTATGAAAAACGCATTAAAAAAGTTGGCTGATAGCTGGAGGCCCAAATTGCATTTAAGTACATAAAATTGGGCTCTTTCTAATTTGGCAACCGTAGCCTAATCGTTTAATCCTGGCCCAATTTGTTTCACCGATCTCGGCTTAACGTGTGAATGCCCAGCAACCTAATCTTGATTTCAACTAAAATTTTCAATTGACTGGAGTAAAATTAATTTAATTTAAAATGAAAAAATTATATATATATATATATATATATATATATATATATATATATATATATATATATATATATATATATATATATATATATATATGTTTATATTTGTTTATATATCTGAGAGAATTCCTCCTTGATAATCAGATTAAAGGAATTTATATAACAAAGAATCATGTATTATGAAAGATGACTTTTATGATAGAAATATGATGAGCTTAGAGTATTAGAGATATCATCAATGATCATTGATGGTTTACTCATCTTCATTATATGAGAGAAAAGCAATCATGAAGACAAGCATTAGCCTTAGTCAATATGCTTGACATCAACATAGTTGACAATAACTTGCATTAGTGTTGAAGTTAATGGCATGCGTTGGTCTTATTAGGAATTGTGTGCATCAATGTTATCAATAAGTATCAATATTAATGTTGATGATAACTATCAAACTCGGCGATAAATGACCTTATTAACATCGCTATTTAATAACATTGGTATTGATGATGTTCGTTGTCCTTATTGTCAACAACGGATGTCAAAGTTGCGGGTGATGGCAAACAATGACCTTTTAGCACAAGAGGGTGTCAACCTTTATGTGAATGAGGTGTTTCCCTTCTTGGAGATGATGAGTGTCAATGTAGATGCTAAAAGATGGTATCAACAATTTTTTACATTATGCGTCAGCATGGGTGTTGAATTGTTGGTGTTGGCTTTAATGTTGGGCATTGACATTGGTATCGATGTCAGATATTTGTGTTAGTATTGATGTTAGTAATTATCATTGATGTCAATGACAAGCATCAATATTTGATATCGATGTTATGCATTGGCATTGTTATTGATAGCATATGTTAATGTTAGTGTTGATTTTGAGTGGGGCATTATGTCATAATTAGACATGGGTGCTAGTGTTTATATTAGGGAGTTGAAATTATTGGTGACGATGTGCATCGACATAAGTGTCAATCTCTAGCACTAAACTGAGTGTCGATATCAGGTATCGAAATCAGTGGCGATGATGATTGTCGATATAGATGTTAACATTAAGTATTAGCATTATTGACAATAATGACTAGCATAATAAGTATTGATATTTGATATAGGTTTTAGTATTGGTGCTAAGCGTTGACATTATTAACGATAATAAGCATCACATAGTTGTCGATATGAAGTGTTGATGTTGGGCATCACTTTTAGTGATGACATCAAGTGTCTGGCTTATTAGTATTTTGTTGACCTCACTTTTAGAGTAAGTCTTCAACCTCCTCAACATAGATCTAAGACTCTTATAAAAACTAAAAGCTCTTTAATCTTAAGATACTTCTAGTGATTAGGTGAACATTTAACCTAAGCCAAGAGACTTAGAAGGGTTAATCGTAGGATTAGGTCATGCTTTAAGACTTAAGGGAATCATCCACTCTATGGCCTAAACCTAATCCATATGCATCTTCTCAAATCTAATCCAAATTCAAGTCTCAAACCAAACCTCAAATCTCAATTCAAATTCCCAATCCAAATCCAAATTCCAAATCATTTGATTGAAACCCATAATCAATTCTAAAAATCAAAATCCTTCCTAAGCCCTATGATTTTATCTCATAGACTTAGCCTTAGTCAAATTCAAATCAATCCCAATTCATTTGATTTTCTCAAATATCAATCTAATCTTTCAATCAAACTATCTAAATTCTAATTTAAATCCAACTTCAAATGATTCAATCCCATGATCAAATTCGAGTCCAAAATTCTTCATAAACCTTATGGTTGAATTCCATAAACTTAGCCAAATCTCCACCCAATTCAAACCAAATTTGATTGATCCCTTCATGAATAATTTAAATCTTCATTTATATTCATAAATATAAATGAAATATAAACCCAAATAACCAAAATTAAATCAAACTAAATCCAAATCCAACCAAGACACTTCTTAAGCCATATGGACCTACCTTCTTAAGCTTGGCCAAATCTCATTCAAATCAACCCAAAATCAATTCGTTTGTTTATAATCAATTTTATATTCATTTATATTCACAAATATAAATGAAGCCCACATCCCAATGACCAAAAGTGAATCAAACTAAATCAATTTCTTTCTAAGCCATTTTGACCTACCTTCATAAGCTTAGTCAAATTCAAATCACTCCAAACTCAAATGATTTTATCAAGAATCATTTATATTCATAAATATAAATGAAATATAAACTCAAATAGCTCAAACCAAATCCAAAATTAAATCAAAACTCAATTCAAGCCTTTTAAGCTAATTTCTTGGACTTAACCAAATTCTATCCAAATCAAGCCAAAATCAAAGAATTTTCTCTTGAATCAATCATTCCTTCAATTATCTATCCAAATATAAATGAAACCTATAATCATCAAACCAAACTCAAGTCAACCCAAGTCAAGTCCAAGTTGGCCTTTTTGACTTGAAAACTTCAAATGAGCCAAAGTCCATTGAACTCCAAATTGATTATAGTTGAATTTACATTTCAATCCTAGGCTCATATATAGGTTCAACTAAACTTGAATCAGGCCAAAATCAAGCCAATTGATCCACTTAGGCTCACTTGACCCAAAGTGGCCTGAAAGACCTTTTTGAGACAAGTTATAATCTAACCCAAATTAGATTGAACCAAGCTAATCCAAGCCTCATATCATGATCAACAATCACCCCAGAGTGATCAATTGCCTTGAATTAGGTCAAACCAAATCAACTTAGCCATTTTACCAAGTTAACCCTTAGCTCATATGAAACTTAAACTAGCCAAAACTCTTCATACACAAAATTGATTTTAAAATCATTGATTCAAACCACCCCATGATCAATATTTGAATATGACTTGCCCATCAATTGAGGCAAAACAAACCCAATTGGTCAATTGACTCAAGTTGACCAAATTGACCTAAAAGGCCAAAATGGGTCAAATCATGATCCAACCCAAATTGATTGCAACCAATGACACAAGTTCTTTCCAAATTCATTTTTGAACTTAACTAACCAAATCTCCAATTTGATCAATTGGACCCAACCTAGTCCAATTGACCAATTTAGCCCAAATTAACCTAAAAGGTCAAATTGGCCAGAATCCAAATCAAATTCAAATTGATTCAAACCAAAGCTTACAATCATTTTTAATCAACCAATTGAACTTGAACAAACACCCAACCCAAGCCAATTTGGTCAAATTGGTCAAATTGGTCAAATTGGTCAACTTAGCCCATTTGATATATATGAATCCATATGAGCCAAAATCAAATCTAGGCCAAATTGATTGAAACCACTTGAACCAAAATACTCCAAATCATTATTTAAACATAACCCAAGCCTTGGTTTAACCAAATTTGATCAATAGTTCAAAACCCAACATGACCCATATTGAACCCATATGACCAAATTGAGCCAAAACCCATGAAACCAACCCATGACCCATTGGAGGTTGATCAAACCCAACCTAAACCCATCTTGGGTCAACCTAAAGTCAGCCCAAAATCCAAGTGAATCCAATCCAAGCCATTGTCCATTAATCAAGCCCTCTTTACATAGGATTCCCGCCAAAAATGGCAAAGTCCACTATTCTATCACTTGACAGCCCTCACTCACCCCATTTGGGGTCTGACCTAACCTCCTAGCCCACCCTAAGGGGGCTAGGACTTGCCATGGACCAAAAGGAGGTGAGTTAACTCACCTCCCTTACAAACTGAGCACCCATTGGATCCAAGCAAGAAGATCAAACCATATAAAGCCTTGAGCCACCTCCCAAGCACTCCTCCAATCAAATCGAGCCACATGGACATGATGTCGACCACTCTGGCACCCTAGCGACAGCTGATCGGCCAAAAAATAAGAGATAATTCTATCTGTCCACCTCAACAAATTGAGGGATATACCCCCTCAATTCAAACCAGATTTCACTAGTATTCAATTAGTCTGAGCTCCCAAGAGTGAAACAAAATTCCCTAGCACTATTTAAAGCTTCCCTAAGTCCTCCCCACTTCAAATTTTATCTTCCCGTGTGAAACCAAAATATGGGAGCTCAATCCAGATCCAAACTTCTTCCTCTCCCAACCAAACTTCAATTCCTCTTACACACACCTTCCACATACCTCGTTGAAGCTACCCAAGTCATTTCCCGAGTTTCAAATCAACCAGAGGTTGGACTTCGATCATCACTGAGCTTCAAATTGATGGAAGTTGGTCAACGAAGCAAACGATAAGAAATTGGCTTTCGTGTTGCTCAATAGGGCTTCATCTCTACTGGGCGAAGCTACCTCCATCGATCCCACCACTAGTCTTGAGCTCCAGTGAAGTAATTTCTCAAAACTGTAGAAATAGACAATTTTTCATAGTTTTTTGTGAAGAGAATTTGCATGTGAGCCCATCCTAGCTGTTGGATTATTGTGGATCCCTCGCACGAAGGTGTGGGTTGATTTTGGAGTGAATCTGAGCTCAGGTGAGCTCGAATTGAGTGATCCATGGAGGACGGGCTCCGTCGTTCATCGCTTATAGGAAGAGAGATCATGGGTCGTCTATTTCGCGTGATTGGAATAAACGGCTCTGATCAGATCATGCTAGATCTTTTGCTTGATCCCTTCTTAGTCGTGGGTTTGATCGTGGCCATTCGATCTTAGTTCGGACGACCTATGGGAAACACGTCCCACTGCCATCTGAGTTAGCCGCGAATGTGACAACTTTAATAGCCACATAGGAAGCCGCGTGCCTACAAGACGCACGGATTAAGGCTTAACTAAGTTAATTTAGTTAGTTTTTAAGGCTGAAACTTCTATTCTTCATAACTGATTATAGAAAAATTCAAAAAATATAAATAAGAGCTCATTTGAAAGGTATTTTAGAGAAGAATCCATTAAAATTATACTTAATTAATTTTGAATAGTGATTTTGGCTTAATTAAGGTTTCATTAAAAACTTAATTAACCTAATTACTCCCTAATTAATCATCCAATTGGTTTTAAATTTTTCGAGGTTGCTTAGGGGGATGACCTCTGCCTCTTTCATTTTCTTAGAATTTATTAGTTAATTAATTGGGGAAATCAATTGATTAAGCCCTAATTACCTTCTTAATTTAGTTAAGGATTAATTATGCATGGGAATAGTAAATTAATGAATCAATTGGACTCATTTGGCACTGATTAACAATAGGGAGGTTTAGGGAATGTGAGTGGAGAATTTTTCCTAATCTTTTGCCTAAATTTCATTTACTTTTTCAAGAGAGATTAATTAGAAATTAATTAACTAATTAATTACTTAATTAGCTTAATTAAATTTTAAAATGGATCTATTTTTTTTCCTTAATTAATTTAGGGGTAGGCCTTTAGGTGTTTAATAGCCTAAAGAGGTTTAATGAAATTATGGTTAGCTCACATGGGTGAGAAAATCATGAAAGTAATTAAGTAAGTTTCTTAAATTTAATTAATCAATGATTGTGAGCTAATTGCATTAGGCCTCTTTCATTTCATAAGATTATTGATATTTACTTTTCAATTCATTTGCATAATACATTGGCTCATAATCATTTGATTAATTGTCTTAAAGTAACATAGGTAAGGATTTAATTAATTGATTTAATTCATACCTTAACCTAATTAATCCATAAAATTAATCTAATTATTTTTCATTAAATCAAATTAACTCACACATGGGGAATGAGATCAGGATTTGCAAACCTCTTCTCATATTTCCTAAATCAAATCAAACATGAAATTTAAAAAATGGCATAAAAAAGCTTTTATTTATTTTAAATGAGCTTATTTAGTATGATTGTTCTTAGGAATTAATTGAACTGGATGAAATCATATGCTTATGTCCCTTTATTTCTTTTCAATCATATTAAATATTGTATGTCACTTGTAATCATGCATACATCTTTTTCAAAAATCAATTAAATGAAATGATTTCCTTTATGTCAAGCTTGCATGTTTTGATTTGAATAAAAAATATGTGTAGCTATTATCACTATTAAATCAAAATAATTTTAAAAAAGTATATATACAAATCAATTATAATATATGTAGTGACAATAGTTATAAATATTCATAAGCTTGCATGTGCCTATAGCTTAGAACATGCGATATGGAGTTCTCTTTCTTTAATCTTCATGGATTTACATAACGCTTGAATGTTAACAAGTGTATAGTTCATTTGAAAATGACATAATATTTATTTGCATTCATTCCTATGTACCTCTATGTTAGAATCTAAATGAAACTTTATCTCACATGTATAAATCATTCAATTAAATAAAATACAACTTTTGCATGATTTTTTCATTCTTGCAATTATTTGTACGTTCATGTGTATTTAAGAGTAGTGTGTATATCTAGTCTGGACATTCTGGAGATGCAAGGTTTTAAGTAGCCCCAAGGAGGTCTTTACCTCACTCCCCTGGTTTAACAATGGTGGAGTATCCCCTTAAAACTTTTATACACTTGTGTGTCCATTTAGTTAATGAATAAAACAATCATTCAATTAAATCAAATACAACTTTTGCATGATTTTTTTTATTTTTGTAGTTATTTGTACATTCATGTATATTTAAGAGTAGTGGGTATATCTAGTCTGGATATTCCAGGAATGCAAGGCTTTAAGTAGCCCCAAAGTAGTCTTTACCTCACCTCCCTAGTTTAACAATGGCAAAGTATCCGCTTAAAATTTTCATGCACTTGTATGTGCATTTAGCTAATGAATAAAAATCCCATTTTATACTAAGAAATACATGCATTCATGTTTGTTCAAGTGATTAAATTGATTGATCATATGGTTTAAAGTCTTCTTTCTTATGTCCATGTGTATAAACTTTCATATGTTTTGAATGCAGTGGGTATATAGTTTGGACATCCCGAAAACATGAGGCTTTAGCTAGACCCAAGGAGGTCATTTGATTACCTCACTTCCCTGATTAACAATCTCTTGCAGAAAACATGATTAGGCTAATCACGGCTTAACATCCAGTCTACGAAGCATACACCCTAACATCCAGTCTATAATAATACATTATAAAACAAAATATACATCACTTCATGCACCACCCTAACATAAAGTTAAAAGTGGTGACTTAATTTTAAAGTGTGTGCATTAAGGCTTGTGTAATATGCCTTAACTAGGCTTTGTTGTAATTTTCTAAGTATAAAAAGATTTAATTGTAAAGGATGGTTTCACTTTAAATGATTTAGTTAATTTAGGAATTTTCACTTAATGTTTTCTTTTGTTCCACTTGACTTACTCTTAACAACTAAATATTATAAAGAGAAGAAGAGAGGATCACTTCCTCTTATCCCAACCTTAAGCCACATCTAAATTATATTAATTAATCAATTCTCTTTAGTGAATGACTTATTACATATTTTAAATTAATCCTAAGTTTAGATTCATTTTAAACAGACTTATTCAATAAGAAATGCATCTTAAGATTAATTGGAATTAATTATTATCATATAACACATGTTTATTCATTTCTTCCCATCATATGTAACGTGCATATGATTAAGTCCTAAACATACATATACATGCATTATGTGTTAGCACACTTAAATGATGAATATGAACATGTATATTTAAAGTTTATATTTTGCTTTTGATTAAATTATTTTATCATATTAATTTAAAGCTCTATCTAAATTCTTATACAAAAATACATAGGAATGAAGTTAAATAGGCACATGTCATTGTTAACCAGGAAAGTGAGGTAATCAAATGACCTCCTTGGGGCTAGCTAAATCCTCGTATTCTCGGGATGTCCAGACTAAATACCATTTGTATTCAAACACATGTAAGTTTGCATACATGAATGTAAGAAAGAGAGCTTTTGATCACATGATTAATTAATTATATCACTTAAATAATTGCAAATGCATGTATTTTGGTAAAAGAAAGAGGGGGTTTGACTCCATAATTAAGCACACACACACATGTATGAGAGACATGAGCTAGTATATGCCATTATTAACTAGGGAAGTGAGATAATCAAATGACCTCCTTGGGGCTACTTAAAGCCTCGTATTCCTAGGGTGTCCAGACCAACTATTTACTTTTCTCAAATACATATGAATGTACATATAAATAAAGGAGAGCAAACCATGCAAAAGTTGTATTTTATTTGATTGAAAAGATTTATGTACATGGAGTAAAGTCTTGATTAAATTCTAATAATGAAATGTGTAAGAATGAAATCAAATGGAGTACATGTCATTGTTAACTAATCAAATGACCTCCTTGGGGCTACTTAAAGCCTCGTATTCCCGGGATGTCCAGACTAAATACCCATTAACATTCTTACTTACATAAATCAATATATGTGAATGAAAGAAAAGAACTTTACTTTATGCATTTAAGCTATAATTATATGTATTTCCTATGTATTCATAACTAACATTTATAACATATGTAACCAGTTATTTATAAGATTTGGAAAGTATATTTAGATTTAATAGTGATAATAGCCACACAAATATTAATTTAAATCAACACATGCAAGTTTGACATAAAGGAAATCATTTATGTTTAATTAATTTTTTGAAGAAATGAACGCATGAATGAAGTGGTATACAACATTTTAATATGATTAGGAAGAAATAAAGAGACACAAGCATGTAATTTCATTCAATCCAACTAATTTTTAAGGTCAATCATATTAAATAAGCTTATTTAAAATAAACCAAAGTTTCTTAATGTCACTTTTGATTTTATGTTTAATTTGATTTAAGAGGTGTGAGAAAAATTTGCTAATCCTAATCCCATTCTCCATGTGCAAGTTAATTTGATTTAAGGAAAATCAATTAGGTTGATTTTATGGATTAATTAGGTTAAGATGTGAACTAAATCAATTAATTAAACCCTTGCCTATGTTACCCTAAGATAATTGATTAAATAATTATGAGCTAATGTAATATGCAAATACATTGAGAAGTAAATAGCAATGGTCTATAAAATGAAAGGGGCCTAATGAAATTAGCTCATAATCATTTAATAATTAAGCTTAAGGAATTATTTTAATTACTTTCATGATTTTCTCACACATGTGAGCTAATCATAATCTCACTAACCTTTTTAGGTTCTAGAACACCTAAAGCTCTACCCAAGATTAAAATAAGAAAATTAGATTCTTAATTAGGTGATTAATCCATTAATTCATAATTAATTAACAAAGTTAAACAATTATCTTGGAAATGATATGGGCTTAAGGGAAAAAGAGAGGGAAAGAGGTCCCAATCTAATTCCATAAGCTACCTACCTGACCAAGCATGACTTAATGTGATTTGGATTTTAACTTAGCTAATTAAGTCATTAATTAATTAATTATTCATTAATTAGCACTTTGGTTGGAAAGAGAGGAAAAATTAGGGAAAAGGATTAGGTGGGAGGCTCCAATCCACTTCCCTAAGTCTCCTTACTGTTCAATAGTGATTAGAGAGTCCAAATAATTAATTAATTACTATCCATATGCTTAATTATCCCTTAATTAAGTTAAGAAAGTAATTAGGGCTTAATTAATCAATTCTCCTAATTTAACAAGTAATAAATCTCAAAAAAAATTAGAGGAGGCAGATGTCATCCTCTTAAATAATCTTAAAAATTTTGGGATTAGGCAATGATTAGAGAGTACTTAAGCTAATTAAGTTTTTAATAAAACCTTAATTAAGCTTTATTTATTATTCAAAACTAAATGAAAATATTTTTATTAAATTCTCCTCTAAAATACCTTTAAAATGACCTATTATTTATCTTTTTTTTTGGATTTTTCTATAATTAGTTATGAATTATGGAAGTTTTAGCCTTAAAATCTGATTAATAATCCTTAATTAAATCTAATCTCACCTGTGCCACGTGGTGCGCTGACGAAGCGTGCTTTTTACATGGCATTACGGGATTGGTTATTTAAGTTATCATATTCACCGAGTGGTGGCGGTATTGATCCCATCGTCCGATCTCGGATGGCGTGATCATGGCAGGGATAATCTCATTTGATCTAGCATGATCTGATTAGAGCCATCCATTCCAATCATGCAAAATAGATGGCCCGTGTTCCTTCTTCCGTGAGGGATGAACTATAACGTCCGTCTGCCATGGATTATTCGATTCGAGCTCGGATGAACTTCAAAATTAACCCACACCATCAAGAGATATCTAACAGTCAAGATTGCATGCAATGGAAGTTCTCTTTGAAAAGAACCAACCACACTCAAGTTAGAGATCAATTTTCATGAAAATACCTCATCAGAGCTAAGATTGGCAGTTCGCATGCTTGAGAAAGCTTCGTTTAGTTGAGACGAAGCCCTGTTGATCAACACGAGCCGTGGTTTAGTGTGAATTTCTTTGGAGACCAAGATCCTCCTCCTTAGCATTCAGCTTTGATCAAACTTGAGCTTGGAGTTGATTTGGAGCTTGAGAAATTATTTGGGTGGCCTCGATGACGTGTAGAGATGGTGTAGGAATGAGGAATTTGATTGAGGTGGGGTATTGGCGAAGTTAGAATCGAAGCTAGCCTCCCCTATTTTGAATTCTCAGGGGAAGAGAGAATGTCGAATGTTGGAAACTTGGAATCACTCTAGAATTCACAAGGAAGCTCAGCTTCGTGTTAAGAAGCTTGCCTGAAGTGAATTGATGTGTTTCTCATTTGAATTGGGGGAGTATACCCCTTTGATTTGCTGAGTTAGATGGACGAGATGGCCTCCCAATTTTTGGCCAGTCAACTGCCATCAAAGCTTTGGAGGTGTCTCAATCAAATCCATGTGGCTCGATTGGGCCGGTGGAAGTCATGGGAGGTGGTTCAAGGCTTGATCTTGGCAACTTTTATTTCCTTGATCACTTGGGTGCTCGACTTGTATGGGAGGTGAGTTGGCTGACCTCCCTTTGGTCCATGGTAAGCCCTATTCCCTTGAGGGTGGGCTAGGAGGCTTAGAGATTCCTCATTTTGAAAGTTAGTTGGCTGCCAAGGTGATGAGAGAGTGGACTTTGCCCTTTATGGGTGAAATCCTATGTGAAGAGGGCTTAACCAATGGATTATGGATTGGATGGGACCCACTTAGCATTTGGGATGACTTTGGGCTGACCTAAGGTCAGTTTGGACTAGGTTTGGTCAGCCACCAAAGTCCCATGGATTAGTTTTATGGGTTTTGGCTTCATTTGGTCAAATCGGTTCACATGGGTTCATGTTGGGTTGGGTTGACCAATTGGTCAAATTTGGTCAAACCAAGGATTGGGTTAGGTTCAAATGATGATTTGAAGAGTTTTAGTTCAAGTGGTTTCAATCAATTTGACCTAGGTTTGATTTTGGCTTACTTGGATTCATATAAATCAAATGGGCTAGGTCGACCAATTTGGCCAAATTGGGTTGGGTTAGGTGTTGGTTTAAGTTTAATTGGCCAATTGAAAATGATTTTAGGCTTTGGTTTTAATCAATTTGGATTTAATTTGGATTTTGGCCAATTTAATCCTTTAGGTCAATTTGGGCTAGGTTGGGTCAAGTTGACCAATTGGTCAAATTGGGCTTAATTATGGATTTAGTCAAGTTCAATAATCAATTTTGAATGAACTTGAGCCATTGGTTATAATCAATTTGGGTTAGATCATGATTTGACCCATTTTGGCCTTTTAGGCCAATTTAGGTTAACTTGGGTCAAATGGCCAATTGGACTTAGTTTGGCTCAATTGATGGTCAAGTCATGTTCAATCATTTATCATGAGTTGGTTTGAATCAATGGTTTTAATTAATTTATTGCATGGAGGGTTTTGGCTTGTTTAGATTTCATTTGGGCTAAAGGTTGACTTAGTCAAACGATCAAGTTGACTTGGTTTGACCCAATCAAGGTGGTTGATCATCCTAGGGTGATTGTTGATCATGATATGAGATCGGATGAGTTTGGTTCAATCCAATTTGGGTTAAATTAGAACTTGGCTCAAAAAGGTCCTTTAGGCCACTTTGGGTAAGTGGGCCTAAATGGGTCAATTGGTTTGGTTTTAGCTTGATTCAATTTTATTTGTTCTTATATGTGAGCCTAGGATTGAAATATAAATCCAACTACAATCAATTTGGAGTCTTTGAAGTTTTCAAGCTAAAAGGACTAACTTGGGCTTGACTTGGGTTAACTTGAGTTTGGTTTGATAATTATAGTTTTTATTTATATTTGGATAAATGTGTGGTGTTATACCACACAGATTTGAGGGTGTACTTATTGAGGTGAATAGGCATGACATCAAGGAATGGTGCACTATCTCGAAAGATAGAAATCACCACCCTATAATGGACTTAATCACCTAATAAGGACTCATAAGGCATGATAGGTCTTCGAATATACCAGAGATTTTTCTCCTATTATATATGGATGAATAAATTAGGGTTTATTTAAATCGGGTTCTAAAGTTCCTTATTGGGGTAAGCTCCCATAGTTAATTACATTCTAAGGAAGGTGTGTTCCTTAGGAATACTCCGATTAAAGTAGGCAATTATTGTCTCCAAAGATTTCAAAGATAGGAATATCATTAAATTAGCTATGTTTGGAAAATAAAGTGGGATATATCAAAAGGAGAGACTTATTATTGAAACCAAAGGGAGATGAGTAGGGAATGCTCATGATACTAAGAAACCTAATGAGCATTATCTATCCTATGATTGGGCTTTATATGCTTGAAATTGAGAGGATTGATTTTATTAAACTTGACACATTGTTAGAAAACTAGGACTTATAATCTCACAATGCAAGATTATGAAAATACCTAAGAGGTGAGGATTTATGCTTGTAGCTTGAAGGAAATAGCTATCTCAGATACTAAATCTAGGGAGCTTTGGCAAAAGATAATGCACGTCCTAAATCTAAGTGAAGATAAATATAGTTTACTTCCATAAGAGAGGATAAACCACATGACTGCTGGGCTTACAATCGCCTGGAGTGGTAGCCAGCTAACTCCTCATACACTTTTAAAATCGTGTAAGCAAGTCTTATGTTTTGCAAGATAATTAGATTATTAATTAAGAAAGAGATTAAAGTCCTTAAACTCACTCCCTAAAGAGACTAGAGCATGAGTGGTATGAGCAATGACTTAGTCTAATGCAAATCTTTTCAAATTTTATTTGTATTTGACACTTCATTTTGATAAAGGCTTTGGGATTTTTGTATGCCTAAATGCATGATGAAGTAGGTTATGGGCCAAATCAAGAAAGAAGAGGGTGAAGCCCTGTCAATAGGAGTTGCTCTCATAGGTCAAGTGGTTCCCATGCGTTCAAGAATCGGGGCCCTCATGTATGATATGATATTAGACATACAACATTCAACTAAAGGGGTTGCTAAATCTTTTAATTATCTTATTTTAATGCCTAGGCTTTATGGCGAGGTTATGAGTTGTAGAAAATTTTAGTTATGAGTTGTAGTTGGGTAAAAAATTGATTTTTTCCTAAAAGCCTAATCAGATCCATGCCACACATTAAAGCATTAATACAAAAAAAAACTATAAGAGACATGCAATTTCTAGTGCACAATATAAACAAAACATCAAACAACTTTATAAAAAGCATTAAAAGAACAAAGGCGGTCTGTCGGGTCTTGTAAACCGAAAAGAAAAATGGATATCAGCTTTACCCTTATACAATGGATCAAAAGAATAATTACAATTAAGGATGAATACATGCTAGGGGGGTGTGGTGGTCTTCATCTTTTTCAAATCTTCATGGCTTCTTTCCTCCACTTTGCTTCTTTGATTTGGCTCACTTCAAGGCATCACATGGCACATAAGACATAGTCTTTCTAGCCAATGCTCATCCTAATTCTCCCATAGCCTAATTGCAAAATTAAATTGAAATGGAAAGATAAATCTAACTACACTTGCAAAATAGAGGTTAGCTAAACATACATTCCACCTAAGTAGTTACATGTATAATTTGTACTTAACACCATGCACATGGGTAACCAAGTCCACCTGTCCTAATTTAGATTATGCTTAAGGTTAAGCAACATATGAAAGAGAGCATTTATATTTATTTTAAGCACCCCTTAAGCATATTCTCTTGCAGAAAAAATGGTTAGACTAATCACCGCTTAACATCCAGTCAATGAGGCATACACCCCAACATCTAGTCTGAAATAATACATCACAAAACCAAACATATATTAAACCATGCACTGCCCTAACATAAAGCTAGAAGTAGTGACTTAATCTAAGGTATGTGTATTAAGGACTTGTGGTATGTCCTAACTAGGCTTTGTTATAATATTCTAAGTAAGAAAAGATTTAATTATATAGGATGATTTGACTTTAAGTGGCTTAATTAATTTGTAAGTTTTATTTAATATTTTCCTTTGTTTTACTTTGTTTACACTAAATAACTAAGTGTTATAAAGAGAAGGAAAGAGAGGATCACTCTCCTTCATCTTTACCTTAAGTCATTTCTAAAGCCAATTAATTAAATAATTATCTTTAATGAATGACTTTAGGTTTAGTTTAAATAAACTCATTCAATAAGATAGACATCTCAAGATTATTTGAAATGAACTACCATCATATGACACATGTTTGTTTATTTCTTTCCATCATATATAACATGCATATGGTTAAGTCCTAAACATACCTATACATGCAATTTATATTTTAGCATATTTGAATGATGAATGTAAGCAAATGTATTTGGAATTGATGTTACATTTAGTTGAATTATTTTGTCATATTAATTTAAAGCTCTATCTAAATTATTATGCAAAGCATATGCAAAGAGCTTTAAGTTACATAATTAATCAATTCAACCACTTGAACAAAGTATGAATGCGTGTTTCTTTTTAATAAAAAAAAGGGATTTTCATTCATTAGCTAAATGTACACACAAATGTATTAGAGTTTTAAGCAAGTACATCACCATTGTTCTACCCCAAGGGAGTGAGGTAGGAACCTACTTAGGGTTACTTAAAGCTGTGCATCCTTGGGATGTCCAGACTAATATACCCGCTATCCTCAAATACATATGGATGTATAAGTAACTATAAGAATGAGAATCACACAAAAGTTGAATTAATTTGATTAAATTATGGTTCTCATCCATTAGTTGTATCACATACACATACACACATACATACATACACATACATACATACATACATACATACATACATACATACATACATACATACATACATACATATATATATATATATAGATATATATATATATATATATATATATATATATATATATATTTATATATATATATATATATATTTATATGTATATATATATATATATGTGTGTGTGTGAATGCAAGCAATTATAGAAATTAAAACTATATAAAAGTTGGATTCAATTTAATTAATTTATTGGTGTAAATGAATTGAAGCTTTATCTATATTCTAATATCAAAGATGCATAAAAATGAAATCAAGCAAGTACGTCACCATTATTCTGTACCAAAGAAGTGAGGTAGGAACCTCTTTAGGGCTACTTAAAGTCGTGCGTCCCTCAGATGTCCAGACTATTATACCCACTAGCATTCTTGCTTATGCAAATCAACATATGAATATAAGAAAGAAACTTTACTTCATACACTAAGTTTATATTCACACGAACTTTATATATATATATATATATATATAAAACTAAAGTCACAACTCATATTCTTATTCATTAAGAAGCTTTTGAAAATATGTTCGAAATTTAGTAGTGATAATAGGCACACATATTCTTAATTAAGTCAACACATACAAATTGGTATAAAGGAAATCATTTTTTTGTTAATTAATTTTTGAAAGGAATGAATGCATGACTATAAGTGACATGCAATATTTCTTAATATGATTGAAAATAAATAAAGGAACACAAGCATACAATCTCATTCAACCCAACTAATTCCTAAGGACAATCACATTAAATAAGCTTATTTAAGATAAACCAAAGTTTCTTAAAGCCATTTTTGATTTCAAGTTTGATTTGATTTATGAATACTTCGTTCAGTTACGTATTGCTCATATGTGAGCAATTTGATTTAATGAAAAGTAATTAGGCTAATTTTATCAATTTGTTAAGTTAAGCATGGATTAAATCAATTAATTAACCCTTACCTATGTCACCTTAAGGTAATTAATTAAATAATTATGAGAAAATATGATATGCAATCACATAGACAAGAAAATAGCAATCCTCCTATGAAATAAAAGAGTTCTAATGCAATTAGCTTATAATTATTAATTAATTAAGCTTAAGCAGCTCACTTAATTACTCTTATGATTTTCTCACACATGTGAGCTAACCATAATTTTATTAGCTCTCTCTCTCTCTCTCTCTCTCTCTCTCTCTCTCTAGGTTATTGAACACCCAAAGAGCTACCCAAGAGTTAATTAGAGAAGTAAATTCAATCAAATTAATTAAGTTCATTAATTATCTAATTAAATCTTAATTATCCTTAATCAATAATATGAAATGGACTTAGGGAAAGAGACAAAGAAGGGAGCGTAAGTCTCAATCCCTAAATCCTTTCACATTAGTTAATTAAATTTTAGGTATGATTTGGATTTTGATTGATTTTGTTAATAAATTAATTAATGGGTTTTAATTAATTAATTATTTAAGAGAGAATAGAGAAGACTTAAGGAAAAGATTGGAAGAGGGGGTCCCAATCTATTTCCCTAAACTTCATCACCATTAACAGAGGTTAATAAGCTTAATCGATTAATTAATTTACTAGTAATTTGCTTAATTATTATTAATTAAGATATGAGAGTAATTAAGGCTTAATCCATTGATTTCCCCAATTAATTGTCTAATAAATCCTAAAAAAAGGGGAGATAGAGGTCATCCCCCTAAACATCTCTGAAAAGTTTAAAATTAATTGGATAATTAATCAAGAGTAATTAGGCTAATTAAATTTTTATTTAAACCTTAATTAAGTTAAAATTAATGTTCAAAATTAATTAATAATAATTTTAATGGATTCTCCTCTAAAATACCTTTAAAATGAGCCCTCATTTGTATTTTTCAGATTTTTTTATAATTAGTTATGAATTTTGGATGTTTCGGCATTAAAAATGGATTAATTAACCTAATAAACCCCATAATCTCATCGGCGCCACGTGGCTACTGACGCGGTGTGTTTTCCACGTGGTGCAACAGGATTGGTTATTTAAGTTGTTACATCTAATAGCGTGATAGAAACTTTTAAAGTGGGCGTGATCTAAATTGGGCAGGTTAAATGTAGACCAAAGATGAATGGGTGCCAAGTGGCCAAGAGGAGGAAATGACAAAAGATGTAAGTGTCTTATCTCATGGAATGCCCTAGAACCAAGGGAAAAGTGGTCATTTAGTTATGAGTTTGATTTGGGCAGATTTAGGATGGGTCAAAAGTGGGTTAGCCCAACTTTCAAGTGATTTGGAGTTCATTTGGTTTGATTTGGCTTATTTTATCCTATTTAGGCTAAATTGGGTTAGGTTGGGTAAAGTTGATCAATTGATCAAATTGGGTCAAACCAAAAGTTGAGTCAAGTTCACATGACCATTTGGAGTGTATTGGTGTCATTATTTTGGTTCAATTTACTTTGGATTTGATTACGGCTCATTTTAGTTCATATAGGTCAAATGCGTCAAGTTGACCAATTTGACCAATTTGATCAAATTAGGTTGGGTTAAGTGTTGAGTCAAGTTCAATTGACTAATTGAAAATGACTGTAGGCTTTGGTTTGGTTTAATTTAGAATAATTTAGATTTTGGCTAATTTGACCTTTTAGGTCAATTTGGGCTAGGTTAGGTTAGGTTGACCAATTGGTCAAATTAGGCTTAATAATGACTTTGGTCAAGTTCAATAATCAATTTGGAATGAACTTGAACCATTGGTTGCAATCAATTTAGGCTGGATTGTGGTTTGACGTATTTTGGCTTTTAAGCTAATTTGGGTCAACTTGGGTCAAATGGCCAATTAGTTTGGCTCAATTGAGGGTTTGGTCATGTTCAATCATTTATTATGAATTGGTTTGAATCAAAAGTTTTCATCAATTTGGCATATGACGTGTTTAGGCTATTTTAGGTTTCATTTGGGCTAAAAGTTAACTTGGTCAACATGCTAGGTTGACTTGGTTTGACCCAATTCAAGATAATTGATTAACCTAGGATGATTGTTGATCATGATATGAGGTTTGGATGGTCTTAGTTCAATGCAATTTGAGTTGGATTAGAACTTGGCTCAAAAAGGTCTTTTAGGTCACTTTAGGTCAAGTGGACCTAAATGAGTCAATTGGTTTGGTTTTGGCTTGATTCAAGTTTTATTGAAATCATATATGAACCTAGGATTGAATTATAAATCCAATTGCAATTGGTTTAGAGTCAAATGGATTTTGGTTCATATGACAATTTTAAGTAAAAATGGGTCAACGTGGGCTTGACTTGAGTTGACTTAGATTTGGTTTGATAATTTTAATTTATGTTTATATTTGGAATAATGATTGAAGGAATGATTGAATCATGAAAAATACATAGGTTTTGAATTTATTTGGGTATCATTTAGCGAAGTTCAAGAAATTGGCTAAAAAGACTAAAATTGTAAATTTGATTTGATTTTGATTTGATTTTGGCTATTTGGATTTATTTTACATTTATATTTGGGAATATAAATGAAAATATAAATGATTCATGAGAAAAATCACTTGAGTTTAGAGTGATTTGGAAGAAAATTTGACCAAGGTTATGAGTGTAAGTCGAAAGGGCTTAGAAAGGAAACCTATTTAGTTTGATTTAATTTTGGTCATTGGAGGGTGAATTTCATTTATATTTGTGAATATAAATGAACGAACAATTTATTTAAAAGAAATCAATTGAGTTCGAGATAGTTTGGATTGATATTTGACTAAGTGTGGTGTTTATTTTTGGTTTCATTTGTGTGTGTATATGTGAGGGGACACCACGCAGATCTGAGGATGTACTTATTGAGGTGATCAGGTATGACATCAAGGCATAGTGTACTATCTCGAAAGGTAGAAGTCACTATCCTACAATGGACCTAATCACCTAATAAGGACTTCTAAGGCATGATGGGTCTTCGAATATACCAGATATTTTTCCCATACTTTACATGGAAAAGTGAAGCAAGATTCATTTAAATTGTGTTTGTTAAGTTCCCTATGGAGGCAAGCCTCCATAGTTAATTACATCTTAAAGAAAGTGAATCCCTTAAGAATACTCTCGATTAAAGTAGGTGATTATTATCTCCAAAGAATTCAAAGATAGGATTATAAATAAATTGGTTGTATTTTAGAAAATCAAGTGGGATGGATCTAAAGTAGAGAGTTATTATCGATGCCAAAGAAGATAAGTAGGGAGTGCTCATGATACTAGGAAACCTAGCGAACACTCCAATCTATCCTATGGTTGGGCTTTATATATTTAAAATTGAGGAGATTTATTTATTTGATTTGAAATTTTATTAGAAATCTAGGACTGATAATTCCATAATACAAGATTGCAAAAATGCTTAAGAGGTGAGGATTTATGCTTGTAGCCCACAAAGGGAAACAATAACCTCAGATCCTAAATCTAGGGAGCTTTGGCGAGGGCTAAAGCATGATCTAATTCTAAGGCAAAAATGGTTATATGATTTACCTTCACAAGAGAGAGTAAACCATTTATTTATTACACAGTGGCGCCTAACTCCTGCTTTAAATCCATGTAGGCAAGTCATATGCTTTTATAAGATGGCTAGGTTGTTATTATTTAGAAAAAAACTAACTCCTTAAACACACTCCCTAAGAGACTAGAGCATGAAGGGGTATGAATAATGATTTAAATCTAATACAAATTGTTATCAAATTTCATTTAATTTGGGACTCTTTATTTTGACATAGGCTATGGGATTTTGTATACTTAAATGCATGAGAAATTGATTATGGGCTAAATCAAATGGGAAAGAGGTGTTCTTCCATCATAGGCTCTTAAAGGTTAAGGCCATTCTATCTGGAAAAGATGGAAGCCCTCTCTTAATAAGAGTGAAACAAGATGGTTATGCATGATATTAAATATACAACATCCAGCTAAAGGGTTGCTAAATATTTTATTATCTTGATTTAATACCTAGACTTTTATGTGAGATTATGAGTTATTTTAAAAGTTTAGTTATGAGTTGTTAATGTGATATAAAATTTATTTTTATCATAAGAGCCTAATCGCATCCAGGCCATATAATAATCACTAATCATAAACAAACTATGAAAAGGCATGCTTTTTCTAATGCACATGCTAAACAAAATATTAAAAAATTTTATAAAGCTATCATAAAAGAATAAAAGGCCGATGTGATCGGGTGCCATTGTACAACCAGAATAGAAATATGGGTAGCCAAGCTCTACCCTTATACAACCCAGATTACAAGAGAATAATTACAATTATAAATGATGAATATTATGGGGGGTCTTCATTCTTCCTTCTTCATTTCTTCATCTTCCATTTCTTCATTTTATTTGCTCCATTTCTTTCTTCCTTTTTGGCTTGATTTGTATATACTTGCTCCAAAGGCATCATATGATACATAAGACTTGGTCTTATAACAAATGCTTATCCTAATTCCCCATAACCCTCATCCTAATCCTAATGCAAAATTACATTAAAAAAAGTAAATCTATCTACACCTACAAAATAAATGTTAGCTAAACACACCATACAACCCAAGCAATTATATGAATAATTTGGACTTAGCACTCCACACATGGGTAACCAAGCCCACCTATCTTAACATGGGTTATGCTTAGGGGCTAAGCAACCTGCATAGCAAAAAACATTTATATTTTTATTTAGCGGCGCCTCAAGCACAACCCCCTAAAGAAAATATGATTAGGCTAATATCAGCCTAACATCTAGACTACGAGGCATACACCCTAACATCCAGTCTAAAATAATACATCATAAAATAAATATACATCAAACCATACACCGCCTTAACATAAAGCTAGAAATAATGACTTAGTCTAATGTGTGTGAATTAAAGCTTATGTGGTATGTCCTAACTAGGCTTTAGAGTTATAATTTGCTAAGTGTGAGGGATTTAATTTATAAAGGGGTTGATTTTTCTTTAAGTGATTTAATTGATTTGAAGATTTTACTTAGTTTTTTTGTTTCATATGGCCTACACTTAACAACTAAGTGTTACAAATAGAAGAAAGAGAGGGAATCTCTCTTTCGTCCCTACCTTAAGTCACTTCTAAAGCAAGTTAATTAATCAATTTCTTTTAGTGAATGTCATATTATATGTTTTAATCAATCCTAAGCTTAGGTTCACTCTAAATGACCTTATTTAATAAGAAAGATATCTTAAGATTAATTAGAATGAATTACTATCACATAACACATATTCATTCATTTCTTTCCATAATGTATATCATGCATATGAGTAAATCTTAAGCATATATACACATTCAATTTATATTTTAGCATACTTGAATGATCAATGCAAAGAAGTGTGTTTGGAGTTTAAATATTTCATTTGATTGAATTATGAATGCATGCCTTTTTAATAAAAATAGGGATTTTCCATCCATTAGCGAGATACACATTCACAAGTATAAAAGTTTTAAGTGAGTACGTTACTAAAGTTTTACACCAGAGGCCTAAGGTATAAGACATACTTAGGGTTACTTAAACTCTCGCAGCCCTGGGGTGTCTAGACTAATATACCACTTTTATATATATATATATATATATATATATATATATATATATATATGTATGTATAAGCAACTACAAGGATAGGAAAAACCCATGCATAAATTATATTTAATTTATATGACTTATGATTCTCATTCATTGGCCACATCACAAGTACATATGTATAAGAGTTTTAAGTAGGTATGATGCCATTATTATGCAGAGTGATACTTCTACTTAAAGCCCTGACCACAGGGTGTCCAGACTAATATACCACTTTTCTCAAATTTAGGTGAATGTATAAAATGAATCACAAGAAGAAGAAGTCATGGAAGAAGTCATATTAGATTTGATTATATGATTTACATATGTGATATGAAATTCTTCCTAAGTCTTAGCATGGAAATACATATGAATAGATTTAGACAAATATTGTGTTCTTTTCAAATGAACTATACATTTGTAATTTCGATGTGAATCCATGTAAGGTAAAGAAAGAGAGCTTCATATTGTTATCCTATATTATTAACACATGCAAACTTATAGATATTTGTAATTAACATCACTCTATTTATTATAATTGATTTATGAGTTTTTGAAAATAACTTTTGATTTAATAGTTATAGTAGCCACATTATTTTAAATTTAAATCAACACATGCAATTTGACATAAAAGAAACCATTTTATTTTGTTAATTTTAAAATAAATGAATGCATGATTACACATGGCAAGCAACATGTAACATAATAAGAAAGAAATAAAAGAACATAAGCACATAATCTCATTCATTCTAATTAATTCCTAAGGACAATCATACTAAATAAAGCCACTTAAAATAAACCAAAGTTTTTTAATGTTATTTCATTTTTTGAGTTTGACTTGGTTTTGGAAATATAAAAGAAGTTTGCTAGTCTAATCCCATTCCCCATGTGTGAGTTAATTTTGGTTCAAGGAGGAAGTATTTAAGTTTATTTTATGATTTAATTAGGTTAGGGTATGAATTAAGTGGATTAATTAACCCTTACTCATTATCACTTTAATTAATAATGAGCCAATATGATATGCATCCACATGGAAGTAAATTTGCAATGCTCCTAAGAAATGTAAGGGGCCTAATGCTTGGCTTATGATTAATAGTTAATTAAGCTTAAGTGATCTCACTTAACTACTTTTATAGTTTTCTCACACATATGAGCTAACCATAATTTCATTACCTCTCCCTTTGGATTATTGAACACCCAAAGAGCTACCTAAGATTAAGTTAAAGAAATAGATTCAATTGAACTAATTAAGTTCATTAATTAACTAATTAAACCTTAATTAATCTTAACTAATCAAAATGAGATAGGCTTAGGGAAAGCGACAAAGAAGGGAGCATAAGTCTCAATCCCTAAATCCTTTCAATTAGTTGATTAAAGTTCAAGTATGATTTGGATTTTGATTAATCTTATTAATTAATTAATTAAGGGGTGTTAATTAATTAATTATTTAAGAGAGATTAGAGAAGACTTAAAGAAAAGATTGGAAGAGGGAGTCCCAATCTATTTCCCTAGACTTCATCATCATTAAAAGAGGTTAATAAGCTTAATTGATTGATTAATTTACTATTCATTTACTTAATTATCACTAATTATATTAAGAAAGTCAGTAAGGCCTAATCAATTGATTTCCCTAATTAAGCAACAAAGAAAATCTTGAAAAAAATAGGGGAGGTAGAGGTCATCCCCCTAAACATGCACATATAGTTTGGGATTAATTGGATGGTTAATTATAGAGTAAATATACTAATTATTTTTCTAATTAAATCTTAATTAAGCCAAATTCAATGTTCAAAATCGATTAATAATAATGTTTTTGGATTCTACTCTGAAATATCTTTAAAATGAGTATAAGTTTATATTATTTTTGAATTTTTCTAGAATTAGTTATGAATTTAGAAAGTTTCAGGATTAAAAATAAGTTAATTAGTCCTAATTAGAGCCTTAATCCCACCAGGCCATGGTGGTTTACGGGACGTGCTTTCCACATGGCACGATGGGATCCGCTAGTTAAGTTTTCACATCTAAGTGATGACTTAGATGGCTGCCAAAGATTGTCCAATTTAAGATTGAACGACCACGATTAAACTCGCAGTTTTGAGGGATTAATCAGAGGCTCTAAGCGTGATTAGATCAGGACCATTCATCCCAATCATGCGGGATGGATGATCCATGATCTATCTCCTCAGTCAAATGTTCACCATCGAGCCAGCTCATCAGCACTTGATGGAGATGAAAATGATCCCACACCTTTGGGGAAGCAAAACAAGAAGATCTAACAGAGGAAATTACATGACATGAAAATTTATTTCATAAAAGACCAACCTATTTTTATTCAAGGATCGTTTCAATGGCATACCTCACTAGAGCTTATGACCCAGCCTATGATGGGAAGCTTCATTTATAAATGAAGCTTGCACAAGCTATGATTTGGTGTAGAGCTCAAGACTAATCCAGATGTAGGGCTTGATTGAACTCTACCTCCACCAGAAGCTTGGGAAAGGATTTATTCTTGCTCGCTTAGCTAAAGGGTGTGTGCAAAGTTAATTGCACTTTGGTAGAGATTTGAGCAAATGAGAATCGTAGGTGGCCTTCCTAATTTTGATTTTGCGTAAAATCAAGAATGGGGATTTTAGGGAGCTTGGAAAGACTTGGAAATGGCTCTAGGAACTCTCTTCTTGGTTGCTAGGGTTGAATCGAGTGTGAGTATATTAATTTGAGTGAGAATTAGGGGGGTATACCCCATCATTCCTTGGATCAGATGGTCACATCTTATTTGGCTTGTCCGATTAATGCCACTGTTAATGGAGGTCCTTGGGTGCATGATGTGGCTCCGTTTATTTGGGTGACGGTGTGGAGGTGGTTGCTAAGGGAGTAGTGTGTGTCCTATGGCTGCTATTTGGAAAGCTCCAACGGGGATGAGGAGGTGATTTCACCTCCACATGGATCTTGGGTGACCCAACCACCTTTAGGTCAGGTCAACCATGGTTCAAGGCGTCTAAATGGACCAATGATTGGGTGCCAAGTGGTTAGGGGGAGAAAATGACCCAATGAGCATGTGTCTTATCTTATGGGATGCCCTAAACCCACAGGAAAAATGGTCATTTTGCTATGGGTTTAGTTTGGGCAGATTTGGGATGAGTCAAAAGTGGGTTAACCTAAATTTCAAGTGGGTTGGAGTTTATTTGATTTGATTTTGCTTGATTTGACCTATTCAAGTCAAATTGAATTAGGTTGGGTCAAGTTGACCAATTGGTCAAATTAGGTCAAACCAAGGGTTGGGTCAAGTTCACATGACCAATTAGTATATTGG
This sequence comes from Cymbidium sinense, assembly GCA_021442155.1. NCBI lineage: Eukaryota > Viridiplantae > Streptophyta > Magnoliopsida > Asparagales > Orchidaceae > Cymbidium > Cymbidium sinense. The sequence continues at coordinate 12,926,156 of CM038224.1, read as the reverse complement.
TGTCATTGGTTTGATTCATTTTACTTTGGATTTGGTTATGGATCATTTGGATTCATATTGGTCAAATGAGTCAATTTTACCAATTTGACCAATTTGATCAATTTGACCAATTTGACAAATTGGGTTAGGTTAAGTGTTGAGTCAAGTTCAATTGGCTAATTGAAAATGATTGTAGGCTTTGGTTTCATTTGATTTGGAATTAATTTGGATTTTGGCCAATTTGACCCTTTAGGTCAATTTGGGCTAGGTTGGGTCAAGTAGATCAATTGGTCAACTTGGGCTCAATTCTGGCTTTGGTTAAGTTCAATAAGTGATTTGTAATGAACTTGAGCCATTGGTTACAATCAATTTGGATCAAATCATGATTTGACCCATTTGGGCTTTTTATGCCAATTTGGGTCAACTTGGGTCAAATGGCCAATTAGGCTTGGTTTGCCTCAAGTGAAGGTTTGGTCATATTCAATCATTGGTTAGGAATGGGTTTGAATAAATGGTTTCAGCCAATTTGGTTTATGGTGGATTTTGGCTAGTTTGGGTTTCATTTGGGCTAAGTGTTGACTTGGTCAACAGGCTAGGTTGACCTGGTCACAGGCTAAGTTGACTTGGTTTGACCCAATTTAAGATAATTGATTAACCTAGGATGATTGTTGATCATGTTATGAGGTTTGGATGGGCTTAGTTTAATCCAATTTGGGTTGAATTAGAACTTGGCTTAAAAAAGTCTTTTAAGTCACTTTGAGTCAAGTGGACCCAAATAGGTTAATTGGCTTGATCTTGGCTTGATTCAAGTTTAATTAAATTGATTAATGGGTTTGAGATGGAAATATAAATCCAATTGCAAATAACTTGGATCCATATGGATTTTGGTTCATATGACAATTTCAAGTCAAAAAGGGCTAACTTGGGTTTGATTTGGGTTAGCTTGGATTTAGTTTGATAATTGTAGTTTGTATATATATTTGGATCAATGATTGTGAGAATGATTGAATCATGAAGAAATCCATGGGTTTTGAATTATTTTGGGTATCATTTAGCCAAGTTCAAGAATTTGGCTAAAAAGGCTAAAATTGGGAATTCAATTTTTTTTGGGTTTCAATCATTTAGAGATTGGAATAGATTTATGATTTGGGATTTGATTTGAGATTGAATTTGATAATTGAGAAAATCAATTGAATTTGGGTTGGTTTGAATTTAGTTAAGGCTAAGTCATTAAGATAAAATCAAAGGGCTTAGGAAGGGATTTAGAGTTTGAATTTGATCATGGGTTTCAATCATTTGATAGTTGGATTTAATTTTGGAATTTGGATTTGAATTTGAGTTTGGTTTGAAAAAAAGAAGCAAGGATTGAGTTTAATGCTATAGGGTAGGCAACTCTTCCTAAATCCCTAAAGCATAACCTATCTCTATGGCTAACTCTTCTAAGTCTGTTGGGTTAGGTTAAGTGTTCACTTAATCACTAAAAGTGTCTTAAGACTAAGGAACTCTTAGTGTCTATGAGAGTCCTAGATCTATGATAAGAAAGTTGAGAGCTCACTCTAAAAGTGAGGTCAATACTAAGCTTATGAGAATGTTTCATAAGACTTAGGTGGGAAATTTAGTCTTGGATTTAATTTGAGATTGATTTGTTTGGTTTGGAATTGATTTATGATTTGATTTGAGATTGAACTGATATTTGAGAAAGTCAATTGAATTGGGGTTGACTTGAATTTGGTCAAGGCTAAGTCCATAGATGAAATCAAAGGGTTTAGAAAGGGTCTTGGAATTTGGATTCGATCATGGGATTGAATCATTTGAAGTTGGAATTTGATTTATGATTTGGAGTTTGAATTAATATTTGAATTTGAGGTTTGGTTTGAGAAGGAAAGCATGGATTTGGTTTAGGCCATAGGTAGGCAAGTTTTCCTAAGTCCCTAAAGGCATAACTTATTCCTATAATTAACCCTTCTAAGTCTTTAGGCTTACATTAAGTATTCACCTAATCACTAGAAGTGTCATAAAACTAAGGAGCTCTTAGTGTCTACAAGATTCCTAGATCTATGATGAGAAAGTTGAGAACTCACTGCAAAGTGAGGTCAACAAAAGGATCCCTAATAGGTGTGGTGTAATGGACAAGGCACACTGCATATATTGGAGTTGATCGAGATGATTAACAATGCCTAAAGGAACCCAAGTGCTAACAGAAATGATCTACCTAAACTCGAGATGTAGACGGAATCAAGATCTTAGTGCAATGCAACTCAACTTATACCAAGAACAAAAGAGAGGAAGAAAGAATCCACTAGGGGGTCAATTATGTAAACCTTCAACTAGAGAAGCGAGTTCAGGTTATCCATAAAGAATAAGAGTTTGAGTTGATTAGATTTGGGGAGAAAAGATCTGTTGGGGATAAGTGCATGAACCTTCCACTAGAAAAGCAGGTTCAGGTTATCCAGTAGGGATAGGGATTTGATCTAGTTTGATTTTATGAAGGCTCTTCCAGAGAGAGTATATGATTTCCCCTTTGCTGGGGAAAATTTTTGATTTGGTTTAATTTATAGGAATCCACTGGGGATGAGAATTTGACTTGATTTGTTGCCTTATAATTTGAGGCTCCTCTAAGGGAGAGGATATGATTTGGTTTTGGAGGGCACATTTGCTAGAGATATGAGCTCAGATCCACTAGGGATAAGGTAGATTTAATTTGGATTACATTGGGGAAGGATGGTGATTTTGATAAAATAGACCCCGTCGATGTGCGATGGATCCACTAAGAAAGGGCTAATATCAGCCTAATTTTGTCTTAGATTTATAAATCTAAAGGGATAATTTATCGATCATTGGGTAGGACTAACCAACCTAAGGAGTGCCTTTCGGTGTGCAATGGCCAAGTCAGAAAGCAAGCTTGTAGACCTACAACTTCCTAAACAAGGAACCATTGGGGTGGTCGGTTGATAGCACAACGAATAAAGCCTGACTTAAGGCGACTATGGTGAAAAATTTCATCTTCCATCTTATCCATTTGAAAAGAATAAGTGAAAACAAAAAATATGCCTTGTTAGGACACCACGTAGATTTATAGATATTCTTATTAGGGTGATCGGGTATAACATTGAGAAAAGATGTATTATCTCGAAAGATAGAAGTCACCACCCTACAATGAGACCTAATCACCTTAACAAGGACTCCTGAGGGCTATAGGTCTTCATATATACCAGAGAGTCTTCCCTTACTTTACATGGAAAAGTAAAGCAGGGTTTATTTTAAATTGGGTTCGTTAAGTTCCCTATGGAGGCAAGCCCCCATAGTTAATTACATCCTAAGGAATTAGATTCCTTATGAATACTCTTGATTAAAATAAATGATCATTATCTCTAAAGATTTCAAAGATAGAACTATCAATCAACTGGTTTATTTTTAGAAGATCAAGTGAAATTGATCAAGAGGAGGGAGTTATTGTAGAAACCAAAGGAAGATAAGTAGGGGATGCTTAGGATACTAGGAAACCTAGTAAGGCTTTATATTTTTAAAATTGAATTAATTTATTTGTTTGAGTTGAATTTTTATTAGAAATCTAGGACTTATAATTCCATGACACTAGATCATAGAAATGCCTAAGAGGTGAGAATTTAATCTTGTAGCCCACAAAGGAGAGAATAAATCTCGGTTCCTAAAACTAAGGAGCTTTGGTGAGGGACAGAGAATGACCTAAATCTATGGAAAAAATGGGCATATGATTTACCTCCATAAGAGAGGATAAACCCCCCCAATTATTTGGACTTACAATCGCCTGGGGGTGGCCGCCAACTAACTCCTCTATGATTTTAGATACATGTAGGCAAGTCATATACTTTTACAAGATAACTAAGCTGTTGTTTATTTTGAAAGAGGCTAAGTCCTTAAACACACTCTCTAAGAGAGTAGATCATGTAGGGCATGATTTAATGGCTTAAATCTAATGCAAATTTTGTTACATTTTATTTTCATGTAGGATATTGAAAATAGGTGGATGAGGTATTTTAATAAACTTTTCAATGAAGGATCTGAAAGTACGATTGATTTTAGCAACCTTAATACCCTAAACAAAAATAGAGAATTTCATTTTATCATCGTGTTAGTAAATGAAGTTAGTGAAGCTTTAAAGAAAATGAAATGTGGAAAAGCATAGGACGAATAATATTCCAATAGAAGTGTGGAAATGTTTAGGAGATCAAGGAATTTCTTGGCTTACAAATCTTTTAATGTTATTTTAAAGACTAAAAGATGCCGATGAGTGGAGAAAGAGTTTGTTGGTTCCTATATTTAAGAATAAAGGTGATGCACAAGAGTGTGCAAATTATAGAGGAATTAAGTTAATGCCATACATTAAAATTATGGGAGAGAGTAATTGAGCATAGGTTTACGATGTGATAGAAGTTTCTGTCGGTTTGGTTTCATGCCGTAGATCTACTATGGATGCTATACATTTGTTAAGAGGTTTGATGGAGAAGCATAGAGAAAATAAGAAGGATCTACATATGATATTTATTGATTTAGAGAAAGCTTATGATAAAGTCTCAAGAGATGTTCTTTGGAGAGTTCTATAATAGAAAGAAGTTAATATTGGTTATATTCAAGTCATTAAGGATATGTATAGTTACTTGTGTCCAAACACAAGGAGGATTGACAAAATATTTTCCTATTTGGTGGATTACATCAAGGATCAACATTAAGCCCTTATCTTTTTACTTTAGTTATGGATTTTCTTACGAGGCATTTACAAGAAGATGTACCTTGGTGTATGCTTTTTGCTGATGACATTCTTCTTGTTGATAAGACTAGAGAGGAGTCCAACAAAACTTAAATTATGGAGGTCAACTTTAGAGTCTAAAGGTTTTCATTTTAGTAGATCTAAAATATATGGAGTGTAATTTTAGATGTAGAAGTTTTAGTGGTAGTGACTTTAGGTGATCAAGTCATTAATAAGAGTGGCGATTGAGATTTTAGGCTATATTGTTCAAAATGATGGTGAAATAGATGGAGATGTTATTAGTAGAATTCAAGTGGGATGGTTGAAGTGGAGGAATGCATCGGCCTATTATGTGATATAAAAGTTCCACTTAAACTTAAGAAAATTTTATAAGATGGTGGTAAGACCGCAATGACTTATGGTGCGAATGTTGGCCAATAAAGAGAAACATAAGACTAAGTTAATTACGAGATGAGGATGCTGGTGGATGAGTGGCTTTACCCTTAGAGATAGAATGCAAAATGAGTATGTTCGAAAAGTTGGAGTAGCTCCGGTGGCAGATAAGATTAGGGAGAGTCGCCTTAGATGGTTTGGCCACATAAAACGTCGGCCGTCTGATGACCCAATTAGGAGAGTAGATGCATTAGATTTGCCTTATGCTAAGAAAGGTAGAGGTAGACCTAAAAAGACTTGGTTAAGATGTATAAAAAATGATCTTAGTATACTTGAATTAAATGAGAATTTGACACATAATAGGACACAATGGAGATGAAGGATTCATGTAGCCGACCCCAGCTAGTGGGATTAAGGATTGTTGTTGTTGTTGGACAATTCATTTGACACGAGCAATGAGATTCATATGCCTAATGTAAGAGAAATTGGATTATGGGCCAAAATCAACAAAAAATGAGGTGAGTTTCCACCATGGCTCTCAAAGGTCAAGCCAAATTTATTGGCACAAATGGAAGCCCTCCAAATCAAGAGTGAAACAAGATGCTTGTTATGCATGTTGTGAAAACATACAACATCGAGCTAAGGAATTTCTAAATCTTTTATTTTGATTTTTATAACCTAGGCTTTATGTGAGGTTATGAGTTGATTAATTAGATAGAAAATTTATTTTTCTAAGAGCCTAATCGCATCCAAGCCATTCATCAAAGCAAGGAAGAAACTTAGAAAACATGACATCTTAATGCACAAGCTAAACAAATATGAAATAATTTATAAAGCTAACACAAAAGAATAAAAGGCCTTTTGTGGTCGAGCTTCACCGCACAAACCCGAAAGAAAATTGGGTAGCCGAGCTCTACCCTTATACAACCTAGATTACAAATGAATTAATTACAATCAAAATTAATTCATGTTATGGGGGGTCTTCATTCTTCATTCTTCTTTCTTCAATTGATTCTTTCTTTCTTTTGACTTGGCTAGAATGCGGCTTGCTCCAAGGTTTCACATAGTACATAATACATGATCTTATGACCAATGTTCATCCTAATCTCCCATAACATTCATTCCAAATTCTAATTGCAAAATTACATGAAAAGGGAAAGTAAATCTAACTAAAACATGCAAAACAAAGATTAGTTAAAGAAACCAAACGATCCCAAGCATGTATATGCATACATTAGACTTAGCACCCCACACATGGGTAACCAACCCCACCTGGCCTATTTTGTATTATGGTTAGGGGTAAAAGCAATCTGCAGAGCAAAAGAATTTATTATTTTAATTACAATGCCTTTTAAGCACAATCACCTGCATAAGACAATGATTAGACTAAGATCGTCCTACCATTCAGTCTACGCACATACACCCTAACATCAAGACTAAAATATCACACCACAAAATAAAATCAAACATCAAATCATGCACCGCCCTAACATAAGACTAGAAATGGTGACTTAGCCTAATGTGTGTGCAATTTAAGGCTTGTTTGGTATGTCTTAACTAGGCTTTAAGGTTAGGATTTTCTAAGTTTGAAAATGTTAAACTTAGAGGTTGGTTTCATTTAAGTGATTTAGTAGATTTGGTTGATTATATTTTATGATTTGATTTTGTTTGAATGAGCCTATACTTAATTACTAAGTGTTGTAAAGAGAGGGAAAGAGAAGAGAACTTCTCTTTCTTCTCTACCTTAAGTAATTTATAAGGTAGATTCATTAGTGATTTTTGTTTAGTGAATGATTTATTATGTGTTTTAATTAATCTTAAGTTTAGATGGACTCTAAACAAACCTATTTAATAAGAAAGATATTTTAAGATTAATTAAAGTGAATTACTATTACAAAACACACAACACTTTTTTTCTTTCTAACATGTGTAACATGCATATGGATGAACCCTAAGCATATTTATACATACAAGTACAAATGTTTAACACACCTTAATGATGAATGCTAAGAGATGTTTGTTTAAGAACATTTTGGAATGTTTCATGTATGCATGATTTTGTTAAGTATAAAAGAGGGGGATTCTTCTATCCATTATTCATATGCACATTTACATGTATAAAAGACATAAGTGAGTACGACGTCATTATTTTACACCAGGGGTGTAAGGTACAAGACCTATTTGGGGCTACTTAAAGCCTCGCAATCCCGTGATGTCCAAACTAATATACCATTTTTCTTAAATACATGTGCATGTACGAAAGAGAAATGAATGGAAAAAGAATCATGCAAAATGTTTGTATTTATTTGTTTGATTTGGTTGTTTAATTTACATGTGAAAATGTGAAGATCCCTCTTAAATGATAACATAAGAATGAATAGGAATGGATTGAAGCAAGTGTTGTGCTCTTTTCAAATGAACTATACACTTTGCAAATCCTATTCAAGACTATGTTAAAATAGAAGAGAAGGAAAAGTTACATAATGCACATCTTATATTATACTCACATGCAAGCTCATAAGTAATTATAAGTAGAATACCTTTCATTTGCAATGTTTGATTTATAATTTTTGAAAATAATTTTGAATTTAATAGTGATAATAGCCATTCATATTCTTACTTTAGTCAAAACATGCAATTTATCATAAAGGACACATTTCATTTTCTTTTTATTTTTCAAAAGACATGAATGCATGATTTTCATATGACATAAATATTTTGCATGCTAGGAAAGAAATAAAGTGATGTGAGCATCTAATTTCATTCACCTTAATTAATTCCTAAAGATAATTCTATGGAATAAGATCATTTAAAGTGAATCAAAGTGTTTAAAGAAATTTTGATTTGATTTTGAGTTTGATTTGAATTTAAGGAATGTAAAAGAGTTTGCTGGTCCTAACCCATTCCCCCCATGTGTGAGTTAGCTTAGTTTATTTTTAGAACCACGAGATTGATTTTATATTTTGTTTAGGTTAAGGTGTACATTAAGTTCATTAATTACATCTTACCTACACCATTTTAACATATTTAACCAAATAATTATGAGCCAATGTATAACATAAAATCACAAGAAATTTAAATTAACAATGCAACTAAGAAAGAAAGAGGTGTAATGCATTTGGATCACAATTAATGATTAATTAAGCTAAAGGGTTTATTTAGGTACTTTCATAACCCTTCTCACACATATGGGTTAGATTTGATTTCCTTAAGTTTACTTTGGTTATTGAACACCTAAGTATCTACTCAAGAAGGAATTGATTAAATTCAGATTGATTTGATTTTAAAATTTTGATTAATTAAGCCATTTAATAAAGTGATTAAACTATCCAATTAATTTGCACCTTAATTAGATGTTTATCCAAATGAAATAAACTTAGTGGAAAAGATTTGGGAGAGGACTCCTAACATCATTCCCTAAGTCCATTCACTGTTTCAAGGTAGTTATCAAACTTAATTAGTGGATTTATCACTGTTTAATAGGTTAATTAATCATTTAATTAATTAAGGGAGTAATTATGAGTGAATCAAGCAATTCCCCAAATTAGACCATTAATAAATTCGAAGAAAATTTGAGGGGGCAGAAGTCATCCCACTGAATGTATACATGATAAGTTTGGAATTAATCAATGAAATAATTAGAGAGTAATTAATATAATTACATTCCAAATAAAACCCAAATTACATGAAATTTACTGTTCAAAATCAATTAAACTTAATTTTATATTATTCTCCTTTGAAATATCTTCAAAATGTACTTGAGTTTATATTTTTTATGATTTTTCTACATTTAGTTATGTATTTTTGAATATTATGTGATTATTAGATAATTAAATCCTAATTATGTAACTAATCCCGTCGGTGCCACGTGGATCGCTGACACGGGGCACGCTTTTCACGTGGTGTGATGGGATTCTTTATTTAAGTTATCACATCCTATGCCGAGTCAGTCGGCGATGCTACATGGTTTCTCCCTGGACTGTTCAATCAAGGATCGAACGGTCAATATTAAACCCGCGGTTCTAATAGGATAAATCAAGGGATCTCACATGTTTTAATCATAACCATCCATCCAAAATATGCGGGATGGATGATCCATGATTTATCCCTCCCTCTCCTGTGGGAGATGGTAACCATCCATCGTCCATGGCTTGATTTGAGCTCGATTGAGCTTGGATTGAACTAGGATTGATCACACACCATCTAAGAGCAAGAACAAAGACATCCAATGGTTGAATTGCAATGGGATGAAACCTTCTTTCACAAAGGACCAAGGAATCCTACACCTGAGCTCAGTTTTGATCCATACCTCGCAGGAGGCTATCACCAGTGCTCCCAACTGTCGAGGTGGCTTCGTCTAGTAGAGACGAAGCCCTGTTGAAGGTTTGAAGGCTTGAGGTTGAGTAGATCCTCCAATTGACCAAACTCCTCCGCCTAGGCTTGCAGCTTTGGTCTAGCTCCCTCCTCCTGTGCCTTTTAAGCTTGGAAGAAGCTTTGGATGAACTCAATTAGGTCTTCTGAGGGTGCTTGCAAGAGCAATTGGATTTTGGTTGAGTGATGGATGAGTTAAAAAATTCAATGAGCTCCCTTATTTTCAGCTTGAGGAAATCCAAAAATGGAGAATTCAAAGTAGGTGGAAGAAGCTTGGAGGAATTTGGAGAAGCTTGCTCTGAGTTCATAAGCTCAATCGAGTGTGAATGTTCTTAACTTAAGTGAAATGAGGGGGAGTATATCTCCCCCGACAAGGATCGAACAACTGAGCTTGCACATGCCGTTTTGATCAAATTGATCACAAGGATTGAGTTGGTTATGTTTGTGGTGAGAATATTTATATTCCTGCCTTCATCTATTCCTTTGGAAAGGAGATAAATGAAAACATAAATATAACACCTTGTTGGGACACCACGTGCAGATGTTCTTATTAGGGTGACCGAGTAAGACATTAAGGGAAGGTGTACAATCTCGAAAGATAGAAGTCACCACCCTACAATGGACCTAATCACCTTAATAAGGACTCCTACAGACTATGGGTCTTCGTATGTACTAGAGATTCTTTTCCTACTTTACATGGAAACGTAAAGCAGAGTTTATTTTAAACCAGGTTCATTAAGTTCTCTATGGAGGCAAGCCCCCATAGTTAATGACATCCTAAGGAATGAGATTCCTTAAGAATACTTTCGATTAAGGTAAATGGTCATTGTCTCCAAATATTTTAAAGATAGGACTATCAATCAATTAGTTTATTTTTAGAAGATCAAGTGGAATTGATCAAGAGGAGGGAGTTATTATCAAAGCCAAAGGAAGATAAGTAGGAGATGTTTATGATAGTAGGAAGCCTAGTAAATATCACAAACTATCCTATGGTTAGGCTTTATATTTTTAAAGTTTAAAGGGAATTATTTATTCTGAGTTAAATTTTTGTTAAAAATCTGGGTTTTACAATTCCATGGCACAAGATCATGGAAATGCCTAAGAAGCAAGAATTTATGCTTGTAGCCCGCAAAGGGAAGTAGCAACCTCTGAACCTAAATCTAGGGAGCTTTGGCGAGGACCAAAGCATGATCTAAATCTATGGTGAAAATGGGTTTTTGGTTTACCTCCTAAAGAGAGGATAAATCACCTGACTGTTTGGACTTACAACCTCCTGGGGGTGGCTGACAACTAACTCCTCCGATTTTAAATACATGTAGGCAAGTCATATGCTTTTACAAGATAACTAAGCTATTGTTTATTTAGAAAGAAAAAAAGTCCTTAAACACACTCTCTAAGAGACTAGATCATGTAGGTCATGATTTAATGACCTAAATCTAATGCAAAACTTTATTACATTTTATTTTTATTTTGGACAATTCATTTGACACAGGCTTTAGTATTCATATGCCTATTGCATGAGAAATTGGATTATGGGCCAAAATCAGCAAGAAAGGAGGTGTGTTTCCACCATGGCTCTCAAAGATCATACTAAGTTCCCTGGCATGAGTGGAAGCTCTCCAAATCAAGAGTGAAATAATATGCTTTTTATGCATGATGTGAGAAAGAAAATACAACATCTAGCTAAGGGGTTCCTAATTCTTTTATCTTGATTTTATAACCTAAGCTTTAAGTGAGGTTATGAGTATTTATTTTTAGTTTCAAGTTGATTAATTGGATAGAAAATTTATTTTTTTCCTAAGAGCCTAATCATCATCCAAGCCCTACATCAAAACAAGGAAGAAACTAAAAAAACATGCCATCTTAATGCACAAGTTTAACAAGCATAAATCAATTTATAAAAATAGTGCAAAAGAATAAGAGGCTATGTGGTTGGGCTCCACCATACAAACCCAAAAATTTCTTTCAACCTGAACTACAAATGCATAAATTACAATCAAGAAGGAATTCATTATTATGGGATCTTCATTCTTCATTCTTCTTTCATCAATTGGTTCTTTATTCTTTTGGTTCTTTATTCCTTTTGACTTGGATGGAATGTGGTTTGCTTCAAGGCTTCACATGGTACATAAGACACGACCTTATGACCAATGTTCATCCTAATCCCCCATAACAATCATTTCAAATCCTAATTGCAGAAATACATGAAAATGAAAAAAAAAGTAAATCTAACTAACAACTGTGAAATAGAGATTAACAAAACAAATCATACATCCCAAGCATGTTTTGGACTTAGTGCCCCACACATGAGTAACCAAGTCCACCTATCCTATTTTGGATTATGCTTATGGGTATAAACAACCTGCACAGTAAAAGCAGTTATATTTTTATTACAACATCCCTTAATCACAATCCCTTATAGAAGACAATGATTATACTAAGATCGCCCTACCATTTAGTCTACACACATGCACCCTAACATCCAGACTAAAATATCACATCACAAAATAAAATCAAACATCAAACCATGCACCACCCTAACATAGGACTAGAAGTGGTGACTTAGCATAATGTGTGTGCCTTACAAGGTTTATGTGGTATGCTTAGCTAAGCTTTAAGGTTAGAATTTTCAAAGTATGAAAGGTTTATCTTAGAGGGTGATTTTATTTAAGTGATTTAGTTGATTCTTATTTGATGATTTGTTTAGGTTTGACTGAACCTATACTTAATTACTAAGTGTTGTAAATAGAGGAAAAGAGAAGAGAACTTCTCTTTTCTCTCTACCGTAAGTAACTTCTAAGGTAGATTCATTATTGATTTTTATTTAATGAATGTTTTATTATGTGTTTTAGTTAATATCAAGTTTAAATTTTTCATAAATAAACCTATTCAAAGAGAAAGACATTTTAAGATTAAGTTAGGTGAGTTACTATCACAAAACACAAATCACACAACACTTAAATCCTTTTCAACATGTATAACATGCATATGGATGAATCTTAAACATATCTATTCATGCAATGCAAGTATTTAGCACACCTTAATGATGAATGCTAAGAGAGGTTACTTAAAGAAATTTTGAGTATTTCTTATATGCATGATTTTGTTAAGTAGAAGAGAGTGATTCTTTTATCCATTTTTCATAAGCACATTTACAAATATAAAAGACATAAGTGAGTACGACACCATTGTTAACACGAGGGGTGTAAGGTACAAGACCTACTTAGGGTTACTTAAAGCCTCGCAATCCGGGGGTTTTCCAGACTAATATACCACTTTTCTTAAATACATGTGCATGTACAGAAATAAATGCATGGAGGAGTATCATGCAAAGGTTTATGTTTGTTTGCTTGATCTAGGTTGTTTAATTTATATGTATGATGTGGAATCCCTTATTAATTCATGACATATGAGTATATAGGAATGGATTTAAGCAAGTGTTATGTCCTTTTCAAATGGACTATACACTTTGGTAATCCTATACAAACCCATGTTAAGAAAAGAAGAGGGAATCACATAACATATTTTATACTATTCACATGAAAGCTCATAAGCAATTATAAACAACATACCCTTCATTTGTAATGTTTGATTTATAAGTTTTGAAAATAGTTTTGGAATTAGTAATGATAATAGCCATTCATATTCTTACTTTAGCAATTGCATACAATTTGACATAAAGGAAACATTTCATTTTTATTTTTATTTTTAAAACACATGAATGCATGACTTTCATATGACATACATATTTAGCATGCTAGGAAAGAAATAAAGTGATGCAAGCATGTAGTTTCATTAACTCTAATTAATATCTAAAGATAATCTTATGGAATAAGATTATTTAAAGTGAATCAAAATTGGTTTAAGGAAAGTTTGATTTTGTTTTGAGTTTGATTTGAATTTAGGAAATGTGAGAAGGTTTGCTGGTCCTAACCCATTCCCACATATGTGTATTATTTTAGTTTAATTTTTAGGTGATTAGATTGATTTCATGCTTGGTTAGGTTAAGGTGTAGATTAAGTTCATTAATTACCCCATTACCTACACATATTTAACCAAATAATTATGAGCCAATGTATGACATAAAACCACAAAGAATTTAAATTAGCAATGCACCTAAGAAAGAAAGGGGCCTAATACATTTGGCTCACAATTAATGATTAATTAAGCTAAAATTTTTAATTTAAGTACTTTCATAACCTTTCCCACACATATGGGTTAGGTATGATTTCCTTAAGTTTACTTAGGTTATTGAACACCTAAGCATCTACCCAAGAAGGAATTTATTAAGAGATTAAGTTTCTGGATTAATTTTCAATTTTGAGTTTGGTTAATTAAGCTATTAAATGAAATGATCAAATCATTAATTAATTTGTAAATTAATTAAGTTTTCATTCAAGTAAATTACACTTAGGGGAAGAGATTTAAATAACATCCTAATCTCATTCCCTAAGTCTATCCATTATTCCAAGGAATTGATTTTTCTACTTTTAGTTATGTATTTTTGAAGTTTTAGTGATTAAAACTTAATTAAATAGGCTAATTATATAATTAATCCCATCAGTTCCATGTGGACTACTGATGCGGAGTGCGCTTTCCAAGTGGTGTGAAGGGATTCATTATTTAAGTACTCCCATCCGATGCCACTTCAGCCAGCGGCACTGCGTGCTTTCTCCTCGATCGTCCGATCAAAGATCAGACTGTCATGATTAAACTTGCAAGGGATAAATCAAAGGATCCTACATGGATTAATCATAACCATCCATCTAAAATGCACAGATGGACAACTCCATGCTTCGTCACTGAGCTCGCCTGCTGGAGAGGGCATCCGTCCACTCCTTAGGGCTTGATCTGAGCTCAATTGAGCTCGGATTGAGCTCAAACTTAACCCACACCATCATCATGCAAGGAGCAAGACATCCAATAGTCAATTTGCAATGAGGTGGAAGTTTCTTTCACAAAGGACCAAACACTTCCTATTCTAGGCTCGGTTTGAAGGCATACCTCGCTGGAGGCTATCACTGACTCTCTCAACCATCGAGGTAGCTTTGTCTAGTGGAGATGAAGCTCTGCTGAAGATTTGAGGGCTTGAGATTGAGTGGTTATTAATATAGACCAAAGTGGGCTTCAATTGCTTGCGACCTTGATCAAACTCCCCTCTCCTATGCCTTGAGAACTTGGATGAAGCTTTGGATCAACTTGATTGGGTCCCATGGTGCTTGAAGGAGAAATTAAGCTGAAATTGAGTATTGAGTGGGATTAAATTTTCCTTGAGTTCCCCTATTTTTGGCTTAAGGAAAACTAAAAAATGGAGAAATCTAATGAACCTTGGGAACCTCAGAGAAGCTTGAGGATGCTTGCTCTGAGTTCCTTAGCTTTGATCGAGTGTGAGTAAGTGAAAATTAAATGAAATTAGGCGGAGTATATCTCTCCCTAGAAGGATCGAATGATCGAGAGTGTAGATGCCATTTTAATTAAATTGACCACCTTGAGTGGGTTATTTTAGCTGTTTGAGGTGACTCATGGTTCAGTTTTGGCAGAGGGAGGTAGTGGAGAAGTTGCACATGTGGAGAATGAGAGTATGGAGGTGATCCATGTGCTCATTTCCAAGTGGGTGGTCAGTTTGGCCATTAGGTTGGGTTTGGCTAACCTAAAACCATTGAGTCATGTGCACCACATGCACTAATGTCCACTTGGTCCACTAAGAGGATGCCAAGTGGCCATGGATAAGATATGACCAAATTTTAAATGGAATTGGCCATAGGTTACCCCTTGACCTAGGGGATAAAATGGTCATTTTGCTTAGATTTCACTTTAGGCAGATTTAGAATAGTTTGAAAATTGGGTTGGTCCAAATTTCAAAGAATTTGGAGTTGATTTGATGTCATTTGGCTCATGTTGACCCATTTAGGTCAAAATGGGTCAACTTGGGTCAAGTTGATCAATTGGTCAAATTGGGTCAAACCAAGGGTTGAGTCAAGTTAATATGACTATTTGAAATGTGTTGGCATCATTGGTTTGTTCAAATTGGTTTATATTTGGTTTTGGTTCATTTGATTTCATTTAAGTCAAATGGGTCAAGTTGACCAATTTGACCCATTTGACTTAATTTGGTTATGTCATGGGTTGATTTAGGTTTGGTTGGTTATTTGAAATATGTTGTAAGCTTTGGTTTCAATCAATTTTGGTATGGTTTGATTTTGGCTCACTTTGACCTTTTAGGTCAAGTTGGGTTCATGATCAATTGGGCTAGGTTGGGTCTAGTTGGCCAATTGAGGCTTTGGTCAAGGTCAATAAGTGATTTAAAATGAATTTGACCCAATGGTTGTAATTAATTTGATTTAGATCAAGATTTGACACATTTTGACTTTTTAAGTCAAGTTGGGTCAACTAGGTTAGGATCAAATGATGACTTGGTCAAGTTCAAACATTGATCATGAATTGATTTTGATCAATGATTTCAATCAATTTTGCCTATGGTGGATTTCGACTAGTTTAAGTTTTATTTTGGCTATGTGTTGACTTGGTTGACCCTTAGGTTTGACTTGGTTTGACCTAATTTGAGTGATTGATTATCTCATGATGATTGTTGCTCACAATGATAGTGGGCTTAGTTCAATCCAATTAGGATTTGAATTTAGCTCATAAGGGGTACTTTAGGTTACTTTGGGTCAAGTGAGCCTAAGTGGGTCAATTGGCTTGATCAGGGCTTGATTCAAGTTTGGTTGAACTCACATATGGACTTATGTTTGAAATATAAATCCATTTGCAAGTGATTTGGAGTCAAATGAGTTTTGATTCACTTGATAATTTCAAGTTCAAAGGGTGAACATGAGTTTGACTTGGGCTGATTTTTGGATTTAGTTTTAGTTTTATGATTGAAGTTTATGTTTATATTTGGATTCATGATTGAAGGATTGATTGAATTGTAAGAAAAATCAAGGGTTTGGCTTGATTTGAGTTTGATTTGGCTAAGTTTAAGAATTTGACTTGAAGGCTTAGGTTATATTTTGGTTGAATTTGGATTTGATTTTTGAATTTAGTTCTAGTTTGATGATTAAAGTTTTATGTTTATATTTGGATTTATGATTGAAGGATTGATTGATTCATAAGAAAAATCAAGGGTTTGGCTTGATTTGAGTTTTATTTGGCTAAGTTCAAGAATTTGACTTGAAAGGCTTAGGTTGAATTTTGGTTGAATTTGGGTTTGATTTTTGAATTTAGTTTTAGTTTGATGATTAAAGTTTATGTTTATATTTGGATTCATGATTAAAGGATTGATTGAATCATGAAGAAAAATGAAGGGTTTGGCTTGATTTGGGTTTGATTTGGATAAGTTCAAGAATTTGAATTGAAAGGCTTAGGTTGAATTTTGGTTGAATTTGGGTTTGAGTTTTGAATTTAGTTTTGGTTATTTGAATTTATATTTCATTTATATTTGTGAATATAAATGAGAATATAAATAGGTTATGAGAAAATTTCTTAAATTTGAGTTGATTTAGATTTGTTTGTGCTAAGTCCATAAGATGGAATCAAAGAGACCTAAGAAAGATTTTTGAACTTGGAATTCAATCATGGGTTTCTATCATTTGGAATTGATTCATGATTTGAGAAAATTCATTGGAATTGATTTGAGGGTTTTTTTTGGAATTGAAGTTGATTTAAGTTCAAGGTTGATTTGAATTTGGAGTTTGACTTGAAAGAAGAAAGTGAGGATTTGGTTAAAGCTATAGGGTAGACAAATTTTCCTAACACCCATAAGGCATGACCTATTCCTATTGCTAACTTTTCTAAGTCTCTAAGGTTAGGTTAAATGTTCACCTAATCACTAGAAGTGTCTTAAAACTAAGAAAACTCTTAGTGTCTAAGAGGAACCCTATGTCTAAGATGGAGAGGTTGAGAGCTCATTCTAAAAATGAGGTCAACAAAGGGCGCCCAATAGGTGTAGTGTGACTAACAAGGCATACCACACGTATTGGTGTTGACCGAGGCCATCAACAACACTGAACGAACACAAGCATTGACCGAAATGATCTACTCTCAACCCAAGTTGTAGAAAGAATCAAGGGCATAGTGCAATGTGACTCCACTCATGTCAACAACATAAGAGAGTGAAGGAGGAATTTGCTAGGGATTGAGTATGTGAACCTTCCACAAGGGAAAGAGGTTCAATCATCCATTGGGGGATTGAGAGGTTATGAAATCTGTTGATGGATTAGAATTCTAGATCCACTGGGGGAACTAAAAAGATTTGCATCTCACTGAGGAGAAGCAGATTGATTTGATTGGTTATTTAGTTTATTTTGGTTGTTTGGTTTGGGTCCAGTGGGGGAGATTGATTAGATTTATTTTGTTTAGTTTTAAATTTTGGATTTTAAGATGAACCTTGGTTTTGATGGAGCATGATTCATGTAGCTGATCTTCATTTACCAATTCAAAGGGGTAGTCTACCGACCATATAGTAGGGCTACCCAATTAAAGAAATTGCCTTTCGGTGTGCAGCAGCTGTACTAGGAAGAAAGTGTAGTAGACTTACATCCTCCAAAGTAGAGATTAGTTGATGGGGTGATCAGTTGGCAAGGTAATGGTTGGACCCAACCTAAGGCTGACTACTGAGTGAATGCCAGGGAACTTAGATCAGCTCAAAGATAGTCAAGATTAATTTCATATTTTAATTATTTTTGATGAGTCCATTAGTTTGCGATAAACTGCACTGAGTAGGAGCCGTGTAGGCCTTGATCTAGCTCAGATTTATCAATCCAAAGGGAGTAGCTTCCCCGCCAAGGGGAGAATTATCCAACCAATAGGGTGCCTTTCGATTTGCAGCAGATGATTTAGGGAAGAAAGCTTGGGGACTCACATCTTCTATTACAAAAGACTACTGGAGTGACACCTTAATTAAGGCAACATGTCAACTTGACCTAGGGCTGCCCATCAATTTATGACAGTCATGCTAGAAAGAATGCATAGTAGACTTACATCTTCAAAAGTGAAATGACTGGTAACGAGCTGGCAAATAGATTGATCGACTGGTCAAGAGAGAGTCACCCAGGAACTTATCTCAACTCGTAGTGCAATGGGAGTTCTTGACACCTTATTTATTTATTTTATTTGTTTATCATGGACCCTATTAATTTGTAAGGGATCATACTGAGAAGGAGCTTATATTAACATAGACCTATCTCAGATTTATTGAACTAAGGGAGAATCAATGCATCCACTAAACGTATTCTCCAACCACAAGGGTGGTTACTAGGAAAGGGGGATTGTCCATCCAAATGTAACTCGGGTAGAGTCTAAATGGGGTCACAAAGGGCGTGCTCCAAATAGAGTGCCCGTAGGGTGGGGAGGGGGTTGTGTGTGGGGGTGCTAAGGGCTTGATTGAACACCTTGGAAAAAGATAATCTTCCTAGGTATTATGGTGAAAATATTTTCATTTCTCAAGTGTATACTTTCATCTTCAATCTATGTGGATAAAAATGAAGATAAAAATAAACTCTTTGCATTTGGACATCACGTAGATCCACAGATGTTCACTATCAGGAAAGATAGAAGTCACCACCCTATAATGGACCTAATCACCTAAATAAAAACTCCTAAGGATAATGGGTCTACACATGTACCAGAGATTCTTTCCCTACTTTACATGGAAAAGTAAAGTAGGGTTTATTTTAAATTGGGTTCATTAAGTTCCTTATGGAGGAGAGCCCATAGTTAATTACAACCTAAAGAAGGAGATTCCTTAAGAATACTCTTGATTAAGGTAAATGATCATTGTCTCCAAAGATTTTGAAAAGGTAGTACTATCAATCGATTGGTTTATTTTTAGAAAGTCAAGTTGGATCGATCAAGAGGTGGGAGTTTTTATCGAAGCCAAATGAAAACAAGTAGGGGATGCTTAAGATACTAGGAAGCCTAGTAAGCATCCCAAACTATCCTAGGATTGGGCTTTACATTTTTTGAAATTAAATTAATTTGTTTGAGTTGAATTTTTATTAGAAATGTAGGGCTTACAATTCCATGATACAAGATCATGGAAATGCCTAAGAGGCAAGGATTTATACTTATGGCCCACAAAGGGGAGAAAGAACCTAATAATAAAAATCTAGGGAGCTTTGATGAGGGCCAAAAGCACGATTTAAATCTAAAGTGAAAAATGGGTATTTTCTTTTCCTTCATAAGAGAGGATAAACCACCCTACCGTTGGACTTACAACTGTCTGGGGGTGGCCGCCAATTAACTCCTCTTACAATTTTAAATTCATGTAGGCAAGTCTTAAGTTTATGTAAGATAACAAGGTTGTTATTTATTTATAAAGAGACTAAGCCCCTAAACACACTACTTAAAGAGACTAGATCATGTAAGGACATGCTATCAAATGACTTAAATCTAATGTAAAATTTTCACATATTTTATTTTTCATTTTGGACAATCATTTGACTCAGGCTATAAAATTCATATGCCTAATGCATGAGAAATAAAATTATGGACCAAAATCAGCAAGATAGGGAGGTGTGTTTCCATGATGGCTCTCACAGGTCAAGCCAAGTTCTCTGGCAAAGGTGGAAGCCCTCCAATTAAGAGTGAAATAATATGCTTTTATGCATGATGTTAGAAAAAAAAGTACACATCCAGCTAAGGGGTTATTAATTCTATTATCTTAATTTTTAGCCTAAGCTTTAGGTGAGGTTATGAGTTATTTATTTTTGATTTTGAGTTATTTAATTTTGGTAAAAGAATTATTTCTCCCTAAGAGCCTAATCATCATCCAGGCCATACATCAAGCAAGAAAGAAACTAGGAAAATATGCCATCTTAATGTACAAGCTAAACAAAATATCAAATATTTTAGAAAACTAATGCAAAAGAATAAAAGGCCATTTGTGGTCGGACACCACCACACAAACCCAAAATAAATTAAATGAACTCTACCCTTATACAACTGATTACAAATGAATTAATTTACAATCAAGTAAGGAAATTCATGTTATGGGGTCTTCATTTCTTCTTTCTTCTTTCTTCTTTTGGTTCCTTCTTTTGGATGGTTGGAAGGTGGTTGCTCCAAAGGATTCACATGGTACATATGATGAAATCTTATAACCAACGCTCATCCTAATCCCCCATAACATTCATTCCAAAATCCTAATTGCAAAAAAATTACATGAAGAGGAAAAGTAAATCTAACTAACCCCTACAAAATAGAGATTAGCTAAACAAACCATACAAATCAAGCATGTATATTAGACTTAGCACCCCACACATGGGTAACCAAATCCACTGCCTATTGAATTATGCTTAGGTATAAGCACTGCACATAAAAAAGCATTTGTATTTTTTATTACGCCTTAAGCACAATCCCGCAAAAATAATGATTAGACTAAATCATCCTACCATTCATTCTATGCACATACACCCTAACATCCGGACTAGAAACAATACATCACAAGATAAAAGTAAACATTAAATCATGCACCACCCTAACCTAAAACTAGAGATGGCGACTTAGTTTAATGTGTGTGCTTTAAAAGATTTGTGTGGTATGCTTAGCTATGGCTTTAAAGCTTAGATTTTTTATGTGTGAAGATTTTCAACTTAGATTGGTGGTTCCATTTAAGTTGATTTGGGTGATTTTATTTGTGATTTATTTTATTTTAAGTATCCTACAATTAATTACTAAGTTATAAAGAGAGAGATAATAGAAGAGAACTTCTCTTTCCTTCCCTACCTTAAGTAATTTCTAAAGTGGATTCATATTTGATTTTATTTAGTGAATGTTTTATTATGTGTTTTAATTAATTCTAAGTTTAGATTTTTCTTAAATAAGCATATTCAAAAGAAAGACATTTTAAGATTAAGTAAAGCGAACCAATATCACAAAACACACAACACTTCATTTCTTTCCCAACATGTACAACATGCATATGAATGAATCCTAAGCATATATATACATATAAATGGAAATATTTAGCACACTTTACGATGAATTCTAAGAAATGTTACTTAAAAAAATTGGAATGCTTTATGATGCATGATTTTCATTAAGTAGAAAAAGGTGGTATTCTTTTATCCTTTATTCATATGAACATGTGTATGTATGAAAGGCATAAGTGAGTATGATGCCATTGTTAGCACCAGGGGTGTAAGGTATAAAATCTACTTAGGATTACTTAAAGCCTCGCAACCTCAGGGTTGTCCAGACTAATATACCACTTTTCTTAAATACATATGCATGTACAAAAGAAATAAATGGAGAAAGAAAGATGCAAAGTTTATGTTAATTTAATTTGTGGTTTGTTTATGCAATTTATATGTGTAAATGTAAATATCCTTCTTAGGTTATAACATAGAAGAGGATAAGAATATTTTAAATAAGTGTTATGTTTTTTTAAAAGAACTATACACTTGGAAAATCTTATTCAAATCCATGTTAAGAGGAAAGAAAGAAAACAAACATAAGACACATTTTTATATTCACATGCAAGCTTATAAATAAAATATAAGTAGCATACCTTTCAATTTTGATATTTAATTTATAAGTTTTGAAAATAATTTTGAATTTAATAGTGATAACAGCCATTCATATTTAGCTAAAACATGCAATTTAACATAAAGAAAATATTTCATTTTAATTTTGATTTTTAAAAGATATGAATGCATGAATTTCATATGAAATACTTATTTAGCATGCTAGGAAAGAAATAAAGTGATGAAAGCAATATAAATTCATTCACCCTAATTAATACTTAAAGACAATCCTATGGAATTAGAAAGTTTAAAGTGAATCAAAGTTTATTTAATGTAATTTTTGTTTTGAATTTGTTTTATGTTTGATTTAGGAAATGTGAAAGAATGTTTACTGGTCCTAACCCATTTCCCCATGTGTGTTGCATTTTAGTTTAATCTTTAGATGATTTTATATTTTGATTAAGGTGAAATTAAGTGTTAATTACCCCTTACCTATGCCACCTTAGCATATTTAACCAAATAATTATGAGCCAATGATATGACATAAAACCACACAAAAAAAATTAATTTAGCAATGCACCTAAGAAGGAAAGGGCATAATGCATTTGGCTCATGATTAATGATTAATTTTGCTAAGGGGTATAAGTTAAGTAATTTCATAACCCTCACACATGTACTTATTTATTTCAATGTACTAAGTATCTACCCAAAGTGAGTTAGTTAAGTTTTGGAAGGTTTTAGAGTTTTATCAAATTAATTATGTAATTAGTGGATTAATCCTTAATTGAATTTGAAGAAGGAGGGGGTTTAAGAAATAGCTTAAGAAAAATATCCCAAAATTATTCCCTAAACCTCCTATTCACTTAAACAAACCTTAATTAACTCAATCAAGGATCTAAACCACTAATTACACACTTAATTGGGCTTAATTACATTAGAAGAGTAATTATGAATGAATCCAATAATTACCCTAATTAAACCATTAATAAATCCCAATAAAATTAAGGGAGGTAGAAGTCATCCCAATAAATTCACATGAGAAGTTTGAGATTAATTAATGAAATAATCAGAGAGTAATTTGCCTAATTACATTCCAAATAAAACTCAAATTTAAAAAATAACACTTTTCAAAATCTATCAAAATAAATTTTATAATATTCTACATTCAATTATCTTTTATATGCAATTTATTTCATATTTTTTAATTTTTACACACTTAGATATGAATATTTGAAGTTTCCATGATTAATTAGGTAATTTAATCCCCTAATTATATAGCTAATCCTTTCGGCGCCACATGGAGGCTGACGCGATCTGCACTTTCCACGTGGTGCAATGAGAGTGGCTATTTTAGTAATCACATCATAGTGCCACATCAGCGGTGGAGCTACGTGCTTTCTCTCCGTTTGTCCGATCAAGGATTGGATGACTGAGATTAAACCCGTGGTATTAAAGGATTAAAATGATGGAACTATGTGGATTATCATGGCCTTCCATCCAAAATGCGTGGATGGATGATCGATGATTCATCTTTGTCTTCTCCTGTAGGAAGGGGCAAGCGTCCACCTTCCATGGCAAGATCTGAGCTCGATTGAGCTCGGATTGAACCCAAAACTTACCCACACCATCATCATACAAGGAAGATCACATCCAATGGCTAGTTTCTCATGGGATGAAACTTTACTTCACAAAGGACCACAATATGGCTAAATTAAGCATGGTTTCATGGCTTACCTTGCCGGAGGCTATCACCAGCGCTCGATTCCCTTGGAGAAGCTTCATCTGGTGGAGATGAAACTTTGTTGAAGTTTTGAGGCTTAAAAATTGGATGGATCTTTCTAGAGGCCAACTTCACCTTCACTTGAGCTCGATCTTATTTGAAGTAGCACCTCCTTTGCCTTTGGAGCTTGGAAGAAGGTTGGGGTGAGTTCAATTTGATCCTCTGAGGGTGCTTGAAGGAGGAATTGGCTTGGTGTTGAGTATTGAGTGAGATGAATTTCAAGTGGAGCTCCTCTATTTTTAGTCTATGAAAACCAAGAAAATAGAATATGGATTTCACTTTAAGAAGCTTGGGATCACTTAGAAATGGCTCCTCTGGCTTCCTTTTGCTCAATCAAATTGGAGACTGATCAATTCAAATGAAATTAGGGGGAGTATATCTCCCCCTTGAAGGATCGGTCGTAAGCTCCTTTTCTATTTTGATCCAATACACCTCCTTGAGTGAGTTTGTTAGGCTGTTAGAGGTGTCCTTGCATTCAATTTGGCCAGAGGAGTGGAGTAGTGGAGCTCCCATGTGCTTAATTTAAGTGGAGGAGGGATTCCATGTGCTTAATTTTATGCAAGTGATTGATTTTAGTCAGAGGTTGGGTTGGGCTGACCCAAACCCATTGGGTTAGGTGCACCACATTCACTAGTGTTCACTTGGTCCGTTAAGAGGGTGCCAAGTGATCATGAAGATGATTTGATCAAATTCCAAGTGAATTTGGCCAAAATTTATCCTATGGCCTAAGGGTAAAATAATCATTTGGCTTGGTTTTTAGTTTGAATATGTTTGGTATGATTGAAAAAAAGGGTTAGGCCAAGTTTCATTGAATTTGGAGTTGGTTTGATATGATTTGGCTCATGTTGACCCATTTAGATCAAAATGGGTCAACTTTCAAGTTGACCAATTGGTCAAATTGGGTCAAAACAAAGGGTTTGGTCAAGTTCATATGAAAATTTTAAATGTGGTGGTGGCTTTGGTTTGATTCAATTTGGTTTATATTTGGTTTTGGTTTAATTGAGTTCATTTAGGTCAAATGGGTCAAATTTACCAAATTGACCCATTTGACCTATTTGGGTTAGGTCATGGGTTGGATAAGTTTGGTTGATCATATGAAATAGATTGGTATTTTTGTTTCAATCAATTTGGTTTATATTTAAGTTTGGTTCAATTTGACCTTTTAGGTCAAGTTGGGTTCATGATCAATTGAGCTAGGTTAGGTCTAGTTGGCCATTTGAGGCTTTGGTCAAATTCAACAATCATTTTAGAATGAACTTGACCCATTGGTTTAATCAATTTAGCTTTGATCAAGTTTTGACACATTTTGACTTTTTAGGTCAAGTTGGGTCAAGTTGGGTCAAGTGGCCAATTGGGCTAGGTTAGGCTCAAATGTTGACTTGGTCAAGTTCAAACATTAATCATGAATGAGTTTTGATCAATGTTTCAATCAATTTGGCCTATGGTGGATTTTGGCTAGTTTAGGTTTCATTTTGGCTAAGTGTTGACTTGGTCAACCCTAAGGTTTGACTTAGTTTGACCCAATTTGTGTGATTGATCATCTTATGATGATTGTTGATCATGATGAGAGGCTTAGGTGGGCTTAGTTCAATCCAATTTGGTTAGGATTAGAATTTGACTCATAAGGGTACTTTAGGTCACTTTGGGTCAAGTGAGCCTAAGTAGGTCAAATGGCTTGGTCAAAGCTTGATTAGAGTTTGATTGAACTCACTTATGGACTTATGATTGAAATATAAATCCATTTGCAAGTGGTTTGAAGTCAAATGAGTTTTGATTCATTTGACAATTTCAAGTTCAAAAGGGTGAACATGAGTTTGACTTGTTTGATTTTTTTGATTTAGTTTTTTTGGATTGAAGTTTATGTTTATATTTGATTCATGATTGAAGGATTGATTGAATCATGAAGAAAAATTCAAGAGTTTGGCTTGATTTGAAATTGATTTGGCTAAGTTCATGATTTTGACTTGAAAGGCTTAGGTTGGATTTTGATTGAATTTGAGTTTGATTTTTGGAGTTGTTTTTGGTTGTTTTAATTTATAATTTATTTATACATGTGAATATAAATGAAAATATAAATGGGTTATGAGAAAATTTCATGAATTTGAAGTGATTTGAACTTGATTTAAGCTAAGTCCTTAAGAGAGAATCCAAGGACTTAGGAAATATTTTGAACTTGGAATTTCAATTTTGGATTTAGTTTGATTGATTTGAATTAATATTTCATTTATATATGTATAAATGAGAATATAAATGGGTTGTGAAAAAATTTCATGAATTTGAATTGATTTAGATTTGATTTAGGCTAAGTCCTTAAGAGAGAATCAAAGGACTTAAGAAATATTTTGAACTTGGAATTTCAATTTTGGATTTAGTTTGATTGATTTGAATTTATATTTCATTTATACATGTGAATATAAATGAGAATATAAATGAGTTGTGACAAAATTTCATGACGTTGAACTTATTTAGATTTGATTTATGCTAAGTCCTTAAGAGGGAATCAAAGGACTTAGGAAATATTTTGAACTTGGAATTTTAATCATAAGCTTCAACCATTAGTTTCAATCATGGGTTTCAATCATTTGGAATTCAATCATTTAGAATTTATTTAAGTTTGGAGAAAATAAATTAAGTTGGAATTGATTTAAGTTTGACTTGAAGGAAGGAAGAGAAGAATTTGGTTCAAGCTATAGGGTAGGCAAATTTTCCTAACACCCTTAAGGCATCACCTATTCCTATGGCTAAATCTTCTAAGTCTCTCGGGCTAGGTTTAGTGTCCACCTAATCACTAGATGTGTCTTAGGACTAAAGAACTCTTAAAAATCTAAGAGAAGTCCTATGTCTAAGATGGAGGGGTTGAGAGCTCATCCTAAAAATGAGGTCAATAAATGGCGCCCAATAGGTGTGGTGTGACAACAAGGAACACCAATATATGGTTGATCAAATGATCAACAACATCAAGATCACAAGCACTAACATAAATGGTGTACTCCTAACCCATGGTGTAAAAATAATCTAGATCTGAGTGAAATGTGACTCTACTTATGTCAAGGACATAAATGAGGGAAGGAAGAATCCACTAGGGATAGAGTATGTGAGCCTTCCATTAGGGAAATAGGTTCAAGTCATCTACAAGGGGATGAAATGTTTGATTTAAGTCTCATTGGGGAGAGAAATCGATTTGATTCAATTTATTGTTTATTTAATTGTGTTAATATTGACTCCACCGGGGATGGAAAAGTGAAATCTCCATTGGGGAGGCAAGTTAAAGTCATCCACAAGAAAGGAAATGTTATGAAATCCGCTAAGGAATTAGAATTGTAGATCCGCTGGGGAGCTAGAGAGATTTGCATCTCACTGAGGAGGAGCAAAAGATTTGATTTGGATTGATTGATTATTTTTATTTTGTTTGATTCACTCCGCTGAGGGAGGAAGATTAAATTTGTTTCAGATTTTTTTAATTTTGGATTTTGAAATGGACCCTATTGGTTTGCAGGATGCATGGAGGCTCAGCCTAACTCAGATCTACTAATCCAATGGGAATAGTCTACCAACCACAAGGTAGGACTATCCAACCAAAGGGATGCCTTTCGGTGTGCAATGGCCAAGTTAGGAAGAAAGTGCGAGGACTCACATCTTCTAGAATAAGAAACCACTGGGGTGATCGATTGGCAAGGCAACAAATCAAACCCGACCTAGGGCTTACTATTGAGTGAATGTCACTCGGGGACTTAAATCAGTTCAAAGATAGTCAAAGAATAATTTTGTATCTTAGTTTACTATGATGGAGTCCGTTGGTTTGCAATGGATCACATTGAGAAGGAGCTTATATTAACCTAGACCTATCTAAGATTTACTGAACTAAAGGGAGTAGCTTCCCTACCGATGGGAGAACTATTTGACCAAAAGAGCGCCTTTCGGTTTATAATGATCAATTTAAGAGAAGAAAGCTCGGGGACTCACATATTCCACTACCAAAGACCACTAGGGTGATTGGTTACTTTAGG
The DNA here is from genome assembly GCA_021442155.1 of Cymbidium sinense. Classification (NCBI taxonomy): domain Eukaryota; kingdom Viridiplantae; phylum Streptophyta; class Magnoliopsida; order Asparagales; family Orchidaceae; genus Cymbidium; species Cymbidium sinense. The sequence continues at coordinate 12,898,436 of CM038224.1, read as the reverse complement.
CAACAAATCAAACCTGACCTAGGCCGGCCTGTCGATTTGCAATAGTAATGTTTAGAAAGAATGCATCATAGTCTTACATCTTCCAAAGCAGAATGAATGCTGGGGTAACCTGCTTGTAGAAAAATAGATTGAACTCAACCTAAAGGTGACTACAGAGTGAGTACCAACCCTGAGATTTATCTCAACTCAGGTAGTCATGCAATTCTTATTGGGTGTTCTGCTGACACTGCCCTAAAAATAGGATGCCTGCTTAGAAAAAGAGGCCCTTTTGGGGCTTGAATTCCTAATCCACAAGCGAATTTTTATTTGTTTTGGTTGTTTGTTTATCATGGACCCTGTTAGTTTATGAGGGATCAAACTGAGAAGGAACTTATATTAGCCTAGACCTGCCTTAAATTTACTGAACCATAGGAGAATCTGCACTTTTGTTGAATAAATTTTCCAGCCACAGGGGTGGTTACTAGGAAAGGGGGACTGTCCAATCCAAGAGGAACCCGTGTAGTGTCTAAATAGTGTCACAAAGGATGTGATCCAATTAGAATGCCCACAGGGAGAGGGGTAGCTAAGGCTTAATCAAAACAGGAGAAGATGACATGACTAGTCATATATCAAATAAGTATTCGGTGGTCAACTCGAGGAGAAAGCACGAAGACTCACATCTGCCAAGAGTGATCTACTCACCAGGTGAGTTATTGTGAGCATAACAAACATCAATAAACCTAAGGTGCTCATCGATTTATAATAATTAGCCTAGGAAAAAAAGCTCGGGGACTCACATCCTCTTATGGTAGAACTAATTATCGGGATAGTCTATCTTCGGCTCGACAGGTGCCATCCGACCTAGGGCGACTACTAAGTGAATGCCACAGGGGGACTTATATTAGCTCAAATGTAGTCAAGAGGAAAGGAGCTTCTAGGGGACTTACCCTAAACCTCAAATATACTCAACCTAGTTAGTGTATGATGGCTAGTTCAAGAAGAAAGCTCGGGGACTCACATCTTCTTAAATAAAGTCACCATGAGGTAGCTTACTCGTTACGCAATGAAGTCTACCAAACTAATAAGATGCTCATAAGTTTACATTGATTAAGTCAGGAAGAAAGCACAGAGACTCACATCCGCCTGAAAAATGACCACTGGGGTGACACATTAGCAAGGTAGCATGTCAACCCGACCTAGAGCAGCTAAAGAGTGAGTGCCACAAGGGGCTTGCTCCTACATCAAAATAGCCTGAGACAAAAGATATGTGTTTATTTTTGTGCTTGTGTTCAAGGGAATAGGATGCCTCTTGGGTTATCTCATACCTACCCTAAACATGCTTGGGGAATTTGATGAAATGGTGCCACGGGTGGCAAATGGGTTTCCCACCAAGAAAGGATGTCGCTTGGGTTCTCTTACACCTAGCTCAGTTGTGCTAATCGAAATAGGATGCCCCTTGGGTTCTCTCACACCTATTCTAATAGCACTGGTAGATTATGTTTGATTGTGTTTGTGTTGTAAAAGAAAGATAATATACCTCTAGGGGACCCTTACACCTATCCTAAACACATCATGGTGGATTCGCAAGACAACAAACAACGCTTCGAAAGAAGAGAAGATTTTGATGAAATAAAATTAGATTTTTGTTGATTGATAGAATTATTTTCAAATGTGATTTTTATGGGTAATATTTCTTCAAATAGAGCCCATTAATTGGAAGCATCAGGTGTTCCTCTTTACAATCAATAAGCTGATGAGATCTTCCTTGGTAGGCCTTCTCTATGACATAGAGGCCTTCCCAAATGGGTTCAAGCTTGCCTCTCATCTTTTGATGGGCAACAATTGGTCTCCTTTGGACTAACATAAGTTCTTCTACTTGGAAAGACCTAGGGCAAACCATCTTGTTGTGAGCTTGAATCATTTTGGTCTTGTACAACTCAAAGTTCTAGCATGCCCGTATGCGACTCTCCTCCAATCCTTCAAGCTCTTCTGACCGCAACTTTGCATTCTACTCTGTAGTGATCTTGTTACCTAATGCTATCCTTAGTGATGGGAGTTGAACCTCTAAAGGTAGAATGGCTTTGGAACCATACACTAAAGAAAATGGGGTAGATTGAGAGTTACATGTGGTGCGAGCTTTCAACCAAGCTCATTCCACTGCGCTTATTATCATGTCTTCTTTAGTATTTAGATGAGAGTTTTGTTGAATGCTTCTGCTAAGCCATTTACTCTAGGATAGTAGATGGTTGAGTATCTCCAATCTATACAGTGTCTTCAGGAAAAGCTGTTGATCTTGGTGCTTTTGAATGTAGTATCATTATTAGATATAATTGTCGAGGCACCCCGAACCTATATATGATATGGTTCCTGAAAAATTGAAGCACATTGTTGACCTTATTTTTAGAATGAGCTCTCAATCCCTCCATCTTAGACATAGGACTTCTCTTAGACTTTAAGAGTTCCTTTGTCTTAAGACACATCTAGTGATTAGGTGGACACTCAACCTAGCCCTAGAAGACTTAGAAGAGTTAGCCATAGGAATAGGTCAGGCCTTAAGGGTGTTAGGAAAATTTCTTACCCTTAGCTTAAACCATTCCTCACTTTCCTTCATTCAAGTCAAACTCCAAGTCAATCTTAATTAATTTTCTCCAAACTCAAATCGAACTCCGTGATTGAAATCCATGATTGAAATATATGATTGAAACCCATGATCAAAATCCATCAAATTTCCTAAGTCTAAATTTTGCCTAAGTCCTTAATCCTCTCTTAAGGACTTAACCAAAATCTTAATCTCAACCATTTAAATCTTTGAGATTTTCTCATAATTCATTTATATTTCTGTTTATATTCACATATATAAATAAATATAAATTCAAATTAATCAAGCTAAACTCAAAATTCTAAATCAATTTATGAAATTTTTCTTAAGTCCCTTTAATTTTTCATTAATGGACTTGGCCAAAATCTTGATCGAACCATTTCAAAGTCATGGGATTTTGTCATAATTCATTTATATTCTCATTTATATTCACATATAATAATAAAATATAAATATAAATTAATCACACAAAATTCAAAAATTCAAAGTTATAACTCCAAAATTTTCCTAAGTCCTTTAAAATCCTTCTTAATAGACTTAGCCCAAATCATGATTGAACCACTTCAAGTCCTTGAAAGTTTCTCATGATCAATTTATATTCTCATTTATATTCACAAATATAAATTCAAACAATCAAAACCAATTCCAAAAATCAAACTCAAATCCACTCAAAATCTAATCTAGGCCATTCAAGTCAAAATATTGAACTTAGCCAAATGAACTTCAAATCATGCCAAACTCTTGATTTTCTCTCATGATTCAATCAACCCTATATAAATCCAAACTTCAATCAAATAATCAAAACCTAAGTCAAAAATCAAAGCCAAAATCCCTTCATATGAAATTATCAAATGGATCAAAACCCATTTGAATTCAAACAACGTGTAATTAGATTCATATTTCAATCATAAGTCCATATACAAGATCAATCAAATTCAAATCAAGCTTTGACCAAGCTATTTGACCTACTTAGGCTCACTTGACCCAAAGTGACCTAAAGTACCCTTATGAGCCAAATTCTAATCCTAACCAAATTGGATTGAACCAAACTCATCTATGCCTCTCATCATGATCAACAATCATCATGAGATGATCAATCAATCAAATTGGGTCAAACCAAGTCAAACCTAAGGGTTGACCAAGTCAACACTTAGCCAAAATGAAACCTAACATAGCCAAATTCCACCATAGGCCAAATTGATTGAAACCATTGATCTAAGTTCACTCATGACTTATGTTTGAACTTGACCAAGTCAACCTTTGAGCCTAACCTAGCCCAATTGGCCACTTGACCCAAGTTGACTCAACTTGACCCAACTTGACCTAAAAAGTCAAAATGTGTCGAAACATGATCTAAGCCAAATTGATCCAAACCAATGGGTCAAGTTCATTCAAAATCACTTGTTAAACTTGACCAAAGACTCAATTGACCAACTAGACCCAACTAATTGACCTAGACCCAACATGACTTAAATGGGTCATGAGCCAAATTTGAACTTAACCAAAATTGATTGGAAACAAAGATATCAATCCACTCCATATGACTAACCAAACCTAAACCTACCATTGACCTACCCCAAATAGGTCAAATGGGTCAAATAGGTCAACTTGACCCATTTGACCTAAATGACGTCATATGAGCCAAATTCAAAACTATACCAAATTGAATCAAACCATAGCCACCAAAATATTTCAAATGGTCATATGAACTTGACCCAACCCTTGGTTTGACCCAATTTGACCAATTGGTCAACTTGACCCAAGTTGAACCATTTTTACCTAAATGGGTCAACATGAGCCAAACCCTATCAACTGAATTCCAAATCTCATGAAACTTGACCAACCCTAGTTTCTCCACATACCCAACATATCCAAAGTGAAAAATCAGCAACATGACCATTCTACTCCTAGGCCATAGAATAAATTTTGGCTTAATCCATGTGTAATTTGGTCATACCCTCTTCATATTCACTTGAGGCTTTCCTAATAGCTCAAGGGAGCCTAGTGAAGAGTGGTGCACCCAACCAAATGGGTTTGGGTTAACCCAATTGGTCTCTAGACCAAATCTGACCCCATGGGTTAAAACTCCAAAATCATAACCCATCTCCCATTCAAATTCGAGCACATGGGAGGCTGGAAATCCACTCCTTGGCTCAAACTGACCATGTGCACACTCCTTACAGCTCAAAAAACCCACTGCCTAAGCTCCATTGATAAAAATGGTAAGTGGATTGTCGGCCGTATGATCCTTCAAGGGGGAGATATACTCTCCCAAATTTAGTTTGAATTCAATAGCTACACATTTGATTGAGTACTAGAGACCAGGAGCCAGTGAGAGTGATCCACCTCTACAACTCTAGCCATTTTCCATCTTCTGATTTTGAATAGTGAAAAAAATTATGGAACTAACTTCCTCTTCACTCAATTTCATTGCAATTGCTTTTGCATACTCCATTAGAGAGGAAAGTCGAGTGCACCCAAGCTCTCTTTGAAGTTCCAAAGGCAAGGGGGGACCTAGCTCGATCAAAGTCGCAAGCTAGCTAAGGAGTAGGAGGTCCATATACCAATCCACTCAACCTCAAGTGCTCGTGCTCTCAACACAGCTTCGTCTCAACCAGATGAAGCTTCTACAAGAGACTCAAGCGCCGATGAGGTATGGGATTTTTTGACCATTAAACTCAATATGGTGTGGAGCTTTGTGAAAGAAATTTTAATCCCATGGAGTTTTGACCATTAGATGTGCTGCTCTTTGGCTTTAGATGGTGTGGTCTGAGTTTGGTTTGAATCTGAGCTCAATCGAGCTCAGATCTTGCCCTTGATCATGGACGATCTCTGTTGATCAAGAAGGAAGAACTTGAGAGAACTCATCCATCCATCCACTCATTTTGGATGGACGACTGAGATAATTCCCAACATTTAGATATACTTTATCCATTTTAAGAGATCTGCTATCCATCTTTGATGGATGGCGAGATCAAATCCACGCTAGGATTTTGGATTTGACATTTAAGTGAATATCTCACGACATGACGCGTGTAAAGCATGTTGACCGCCGCTGCCATGCGTCATGTCATGAGCTAGAGGATTAGTTAGAGAATTAATAAAAATGCTAATTAATTCATTGATCTTCTAAAATTTATAGCTCTCTCTACAAAAATAAAAGAAATATGAATTAAAATCCTATGGAAAGATCAATCAACCTAAAATATTTTAAAATTAATTTCAATGGGTTTTGAATTATAATTTTCTTTTATTTTGGGTTTTATTGGAAACATCATTTTGCTAATTAATTTTTAATTAAACCTCTGATAAGTCCCAAACTTCTTGGGTATATTTGGGGGATGACTACTGCCTCCTCTAATTTTCTTGGGATTTATTGAAGGTTTAATTAGGAGAATTGCATATGAATTTCTTAATTACTCTTCTTATGTAATTAAGGATAATTAAGCTATGATTAGTGGTTTTAATCCATGATTAGGGTTGATTAAGGTCAGATCTAAGATAGAGGTTTAGAATAATTTTGGGGCATTTCCTAAGCTATTCCCTAAACCCCTTTTCTCTCTTAATCTCTCTTAATTAATTAATTATCCTTAATTAATTTCTAAAAATTCTAAAAAGTTCCAGAACTTAATTAATCTACTTTGGGTAGATTCTTAGGTGTTTAATAGCCTAAGTTCAATGAAGGAAATCAAAACTCAATTCATAAGTATGAAAGGGTGTTTTTGAAATTACTTAAGCTAAATCCCTTTGCTTAATTAACCTTTAATTGTGAGCTAAATTGCATTAGGCCTTTTTCTTATTAGGTGCAATGCAAATTTAAATTCCTTGTGAGTTTTTATGTCATCTCATTGTCTCATAATTATTTGGTTAACTATTCTAAGGTGGTGTAGGTAAGGTTTAATTAAGTTACTTAATTCATGGCTTAGCCTAATTAATACATAAAAATGAATTTAATTATCTAAAAATTAAACAAAATCATCAAACACATGTGGGAATTGAGTTAGGAACAGCAAACTCATCTCACCTTTTCAAAATTAAATCAAACTCCAAACCAAACAAAATCACTTTGAATTCACTTTGATTTATTTTAAACTTTCTTATTCTATAAGAACGCCTTTAGGATTTAAGTGAAATAAACTTGTTTACATGTTTTCATTACTTTGAATCTTTCCCCAACATGTTAAATTTGTATGTCATGTGGTTTCATGCATTCATATTTTTCAAATTCAAATTTTAAAATGAAATTACTTACTTTATGTAAAATTTGCATGTGTTGGCTAAAGTAGAAATATGAGCTATTATCACTACTAAATCCAAATTATTTTCAAAACATGAAAATTAAATGTCAAATTTGAAAATTATTTATATTTTAATTATAAGTTTGCATGTGAAAGATTATAAAGGTATGCTTATCATAGGTTTCCTTTCTTTCTTATGTTGGTATAGTTTTGAATAGGAATTTTGTGAGATATATGGTTCATTTGAAAAGGGCCTAATGCTCACTTAATTTCATATCCTATTCATACCTATGCTACCACCTAAGAAGGGCTACCTATACTTGCATACACAAATTTCATAAATAAAATGAATCCATTAACACAACTTTTCCATTCTCCTTTTCTATTTTATTTCTTTTATACATATGTTTGTATTTAAGGAAAGTGGTATATTAGTCTGGACAATCCTAAGATTGCAAAGCTTTAAGTAGCCCTAAGTAGGTCTTGTACCTTACTCTTCTCATTAATAATGGTGCTGTACTCACTTATACTTTTCTTACTTTCATGTGGTATGCAAAAATTTGGATAAAGAAACCCTTTTCTACTTAAGAAAAATCATGCATACTCAACCTCTAAATTTCCTTAAATGGATTACTTAGCATGCATCATAAATTATGTTAAATACTCTAATTTTTATGTATAGATATGCTTAGGGTCCATCCATATGCATGTTATATATGTTGGGAAAGAAATGAAGTAATGTGTGTTATGTGAATTTTGATTCATTTTATTTAATCTTAAAATGACTTTCTTTTTGAATAGGTTTGTTTAGAGTTTATCTAAACTTAGGATTAATTAAAAGATTTAATCAAAACATTCACCTAAATAAAACCAAAATGTGAATCTACTTTAGAAATTACTTAGGTTAGAGAAGGAAAGAGAAGTTCTCTTTTCTTTCCCTCTCTTCATAACTTAGTAATTAATTGTAGGATCCATTTAAACCAAATCAAAACATGAAATAAAATCAACCCAAAATAATTAAATAACTTAAATGAAACTCTCCTCTAAGTTGAATATATTCTTCACACTTAAGGAATCTAAACCTAAAGCCATAGCTAAGCATACAACACAAACCTTCAAAGCACATACATTAGCTAAAGTCACCACTTCTAGCTTTAGGTTAGGTCGGTGCATGGTTTGATATTTTTTTAGTTTTGTGATATATGTTTTAGACTGTATGTTAGGGTGTATGTTCGTAGAATGAATGGTAGGATGCTCTTAGTCTAACTATTTTTTTATGCAGGGGATTGTGCTTAAGGGGCGCTATCATAAATAAAAATATAAATGCTTTTGCTTGCAGGTGATTCAAATAGGGTGGACCAATATACATGCTTGGGATTTATGTTATGTGATTTAACTGACCTTTGTTTTGCAGGTGTTAGTTAAATTTCAACTTTTCCTTTTCATGTAAAAATTTTTATAAGTACGCTTTTGGAATGATTTGTTATGGGGATTAGGATGAGCATTGGTCATAAGATCTTATCTTATGCACCATATGAAGCCTTGAAGCATCTACCTTCCAACCATCCAAAAGAAGGAACCAGAAAAGAAAAAAAAAGAAGAAGATAGAAGAAAAGAAGAAAAAAGAAATAAAGCTTGAAGACCCTCATAACAATGAATTCCTTTGCTTAATTATAATTTAATTCATTTGTAATCTGAGTTGTATAAGGGTAGATATCGCTACCCACATTTGATATTTTTGAGTTTGTGCGGTGGTGCCCGGCCACAATGACATTCTTTTATGATTAGCTCTATAAATTGATTACTGATTTGTTTAACTTTTGCATTAAGTGACATACTTTTTCTAATTTCTTCGTTGCTTTATGTATGGCCTGGATGTGGATTAGGCTCTTTAGGAAAAAATAAATCTTTTACCTAACTTAACAACTCAAAATAAAAATTAAATAACTCATAACCTCACCTAAAGCTTAGGTTTAAAATCAAGATAAAAGAATTAGCAACCCCTTAGCTGGATGAGCATTTCTTTTGTAATATCATGCACAAATGCATCTTATTTCACTCTTGATTGGAGGGCTTCCACATTTACTAGAGAAACTTGGGTTGACCTTTAAGAGCTATGGTGGAAACTCACCTCCTCCCTTCTCGCTGATTTTGGCCAATAACCTTCTTTCTCATGCATTAGTCATATGAATCCTATTATCCCGTGTCAAAATAATTATCCAAAATGAAAATAAAATGAAATTTGAATTGCATTAGATTTAGGTCATTTGAAGCATGTACCTTTTCATGATCTAGTCTTTTTAGGGAGTGAGTTTAAGGACTTAGTCTCTTTCTAAAGAAATAATAGCCTAACTATCTTGCATAAGCATAATGACTTGCCTACATATATTTAAAATTGTAGGATGAGTTAGTTGGCGGCCACCCCCAGGTGGTTGTAAGTCCAAGCTATTTGGTGGTTTGTCCTCTCTTATGGAAGCAAACCAATTACCCACTTTTTGCCTTAGATTTAGGTTGTGCTTTCAGCCCTCGCCAAAGCTCCATAGATTTAGGTTATGAGGTTACTTCTCCCCTTTGTGGGCTATAAGAATAATTCCTCACCTCTTAGGCATTTTCTTAATCATGTGTTAAGGAATCATAAGTCCTAAATTTCTAATGAAAAATTCAACTTAAACAAACTAAATCAATTTCAAAAATGTAAAGCACAACTATATGATAGTTTGAGATTGTTCGCTAGGCTTCCTAGCATCATGGCCATCTCCTACTTATCTTATTTTTGGCTTCGATAATAACTCGCTCTCTTTGATCAATCCCATTAGATATTCAAAAATAAACCAATTGATGGATAGTCCTTCTTATTGAAATCTTCAAAGACAACGATCATTTACCTTAATCGAGAGTATTTCTAAGGAATCTCCATTCCTTAAGATGTAGTTAACTATGGGGGCTTGCGCCCTTAGGGAACTTAACAAACCTGATTTAAAATAAACCCCGCTAGGGGAAGAATAATGGTACATGAATCTATCATCCAAGTCCTTATAAGGTGATTTAGTCCATTAAAGGGTACTGATTTCTCTCTTTTGAGATAGTATACTATTTCCTTGATGACATACTCAATCACCTGAATAAGTACATCTATAGATCTGCTTGGCATCCTAAAAAGACAAATTTCTATAGTGCTTGTGTTCTCTTTCATTTCTCCCAACAGATTTGAAAGATGACTCCTCATCCGTATAGAAATTTTTCACCACACACATGCTGAGCTGTGACCTCTCTGAGTGAGATTGCCTCCGCCCACTTGGTAAAGTAGTCGATGGCAGCTAAGATGAATCATTGACCCTTAGAGGAAAGAGAATTGATCGGACCCACAATGTTGATACCCCAACACTTGAATGGCCATGAGGCTAGTGTAGGGTGTAGAATGTTTGGTGGTTGATGCAAGACCATGCCATGTACCTAACACTGATGGCATCTCTTAGCTACATCCATGCATTATGTAATCAATGAAGGCTAGTAGTATCCTAGTATCTTGATCTTCATCTTTATTATTGGAATGGATTGATGTGCTTCGCATAGACATGAATGTACCTCGATTATAATACCACGGGCTTCATGTTTATCTAAATAATGTAACCACATCTGGTCAAAGGACCGTCGGTACAGGGTGTCATCAACGAGAGCATAGGAGAGAGCTCTCTATTCACCTGATGGGCTTGTGACTTTTCTTGAGGTAGTTTATCAGTGTTCAAATAGTCTATGAACGGTTTCCTCCAATTCAGCTTCTTGTCCTTATAGGAAACGATAACCTCCCTTTCAAGAGAAAGTCTCTCGATGAATTTAGCATCAATAAGGGATATGACCTGTCTATTTTAGACCCTTATTGGAATGGACTCATTTTTTAGACATGCCAATTCTTTGCCAAGTTTGGCAAAAGCATCTGCTACTATCTTCTCTGCTCAGGAACCTTGTAGATGGTGACTTTGGGAATTTGGGCCAACAACTTCATGGTATACTCATGGTAATGACGAAGCTTGGGTTTGAGAACCTTGTAGGACCCGACAATTTGGTTGATGACTAACTGAGAATCCCTAAAGATGATGATGCTCTTGACACTGATTATTATGGCTAACTCCAGACTATAATCAAAGCCTCATACTTGGCTTCATTGTTGGTGTAGGGGAAATATAGTATGAGAATCTCATCACATCGTGATCTAGATTCAGGAGAACTATTCCTACCCTTGCCTTCCTTAGAAGAGTAGATCATGGTGCTTCCCCTTTATGAAAAGAAGCTGCACCATCAAAATACATCTCTCATCGATGATTGTCAACCTCTCCTAAGTTCATGATTTGTTCATTAGGGAGATCATCACAAAGCAGAGAATCAACAGGAAGTGGGTGTGCTGCTAAGAAATCCGCTAGTGCTTATCCTTTTATCGCACAGAGGGGTACAATTGTGATATTAAATTATGAGAGAATCATGGACTATCATGCCAAATGTCTGAATAATGTTGGCTATGTCATGAGATACTGCAGTGGATTAGTTCTGGAAATTAAGTTCTCCTTATGAGAAAGCATATAGTGCCATAGTTTTTGAGATGTGAATATCAAAGCTAGGCAATGTTTCTTAATAGGTGGGTAGTTCAAGAATCAGTGATGACAGAGGAAGTAGAGAGCACTCTCCTTCCCTTCATCATTGGCTTGGGACAATAGAGCACCGAGGGAGTCATCCAATGTAGCAATGTAGAGAATGAGTGGCTGCCCGAGATAAGGGCTACTAGAACTGGTGGCTTCACCTAATACTATTTGATATCTACAAAGGTATGCTGATACTTGTCATCCCACTTGAACTTGGCATCCTTTTTGATAAGTGCTGACAATGGCTTGCATCTCCCTGATAGGTTGGAAATAAAGCATCTTATATATGCCTGCCATCCTTGAAAAGATCTAAGTTGAGTTAAAGTTTTAGGAGGTGGCATTTCTAAGATAACTTTAATCTTTTCTGGATCTATTTCTATTCCCAGTGTTGATCAACAAACCCAAGGAATTTTCCTGAAGATACTCCGAATGCAGACTTCAGGGGATTCATTTTGAGGTTATATTGTCTTAATCATTTGAAAACTACTCTCAAGTCAAAGAGATGGTCTTCCTTTTCTCTACTCTTGACTACTAGATCATCAACATAACACTCAACTTGATGATGGATGATTTTATTGAAGATCTGAGTCTTGGCCCATTGGTATATAGCACCAGCATTTTTAAGGCAAAATGCATTCCTATAATAATACATTCTGATGGAGGTTTGAAAAGCAGTGTTTCTTTCATCCTTGGGGGCCATCATTATTTGGTTGTAGCTAGATGACCCATCCATGAAAGAGAGAATTGCATGAGATGAGGCGATGTCCACCATTAATTTTAGTATAGGAAGAGGAAACTCATCCTTAGGACAGGCCTTGTTTAAGTCCCTGAAATCAACGCAAATGCAAATTTAGCCATTCTTCTTCTTAACTGGGATGACACTGGCTAACCAGGTAGGATATTTTTCTTCCCTGATGAAACCAACCTCGATTAGTTTCTTGATTTCAGAATGACCTGTTGTTCGATTTTTAATTGCATGCGTATATGAGCTTGCTTGATAGGGTTAGTGCTAGGATTTATTACTAGTTTATGAACTGCTATGTCAGGAGATAATCCAGGCATCTCTTCATAACTACATACAAAGTAGTCCTTAAACTGAGTCAATAGACTAACTAAGTCATTGGTTTCCTCTTCATTCAACAATGAACTGATGTACGTCAGGTGTGAATTATCTTCCGTCCTGAGGTTGATTTCCTTAAGCTTGTCAATTATTGAATGGATCTCCTCTTCAAATTTTGGTGGGGTATCTTTGATTTGGAGATCATCTAAATCATCTGAGATTTCTAAACACACATTCTCATAAGAGTTGGTGTTGTGTGAAAAGAACCTATCAGACTTCAAATGATTGGTAACAAGTAAGCAGTAATCGACGTCATCCAGTGGACCCACTGTATCGAATTCTAGTCCTTCTTTTGATTGTGCTTCCCTGCCTGTATTATTCCACAACTTTTCAAAATACTTTGACCTGTGCCTGGACCATGTATGAGGAACCAAACCTTTCTGTATAAGATTATGAACACAAGGCAAGTAAAAGTCAAACGGTAATTCCATTAATTTTTTGTATGAATTCTTCTCAAGTTCTACATCAACTTCAGGACTTGAGGAGAATGATCCCAAAAAGAATCTCTTTAGCTTCATATCACTGGAAGGCTTAGGGGATTCCTTAACTACCAAACCTTCAACTTTTTTGGGTGAAAATGAGGTTAGAGCTAAGGTTCCCAACTGTTTCCTGATAGTTTTACATACATATGATTCAAATACTTTGCTTTATCTGGAGGCCCGATCTTCATCATGGTCCAGCTTGAGTTTCACCTCCAATGAAACCCGGAGAGGTTGGTTGGGTAATTCACATTAGACTCATCCTCCAAACTGGATTCCAAGTCTATGTGAATAGTGGGTACCCTGAAGAACATAACCCCTCTTGGTGATGGCCAACTAGGGGGTCTTCCACCTTGAACTATTTCTACCTCTACCGCGTGGAGGTTGAGTCATCCTACCCACATGTCCATATGAAGGAATGAACTGGGTGGAATGTGATTCTATTTCTTCTTCTTCCTTTCTTCTTGTTCACTTGGATTTTCACTTTTCTTTTCTTTTTCTTTTAATTTTTCCTTTTCTTCACTTTCTTTTTCTTTTGAATTTGAATTTTGTCCAAGTTCACGAGAAAGGGTGTTTTGAGGAAGATAGTAGGTCGCATCCTCATATATCTCAACCTCCTAACTGAAAATGGCTTTTCGTCTCCTTTGATATAGTATTCAATCCCATCCTTCCTGAATTTGATGCACTAATGAAGGGAGGATGAAATTATCTTATTTTGATTTATCCAGGGCCTACCGAGCAAAGTGGTGAATGAAGTATTCAAATCAGTTATGCAAAACTTGGCTTCTGTCTTCTAGTCACCTATCTGCAAAGATAACACTATGGATCCTAAAGCCCACTCACCTTGTTTATTGAATCCTCTTAACATCATCCCATCTCCTCAGAGTGTGGAGATGTCAAACCTCAAATAGGAAAGAGTCTTTAGACTCATAATGTTCATCAATGCACTTGGATCGATGAGAACTCTGACAAGTCTGAATCGCCCATGTCAACTGTAATGTAGAGGGGATGGTTGTGCTCCATATCCCTGAAGAAGGTCTTCATCTGTGAAAGTGATTCCCTGAGCTTCTCTATAATAATGTGCCTCCTCACCAATAATGGTCAACTGAGCTAAGCATATCTCAGGATCAAGGAAAGCCTTGATTATTGATTCTCTCATCTCTTTGGATAAGACAAGGGCATCGTATATGCTTAACTTAGATGACAACTTTCTTAGGTGAGAGAGGACATTGTAGTCCACCTTGGGCTGATCCTCCATAAGCATATCCAAGGAGGAGCATCATGTGGAGGGCTTCTGATCCCAACCAATGACTTGCTCTATCTTAAGACCTAGGAGGTAGAACTTGCCACTACGGAGGTTGACTTCGGTGATCTCTTGTGGCAGGGTAATGGAAGGTTCTACCGCACAGCTCACCTATAGCTTCTCTATGGGACCCTCAATTGGATGATTCCAAGTCTATCTCAAGAGGTGAACTCATAGCATTCTAGTAGGAAAATTCAACTCAATCGAAAGAGGAAGATCAAAATTATTATTATTTAGACTTGAAGAGTTATTTGAGAATAGATCTGACAACCCATTAGAAGCGAGACAAATATCTTCAAGCTAGCTTTATTCTTCAATTTCTTGATTTGATAGGAGGTACAAAGTAGAAATCAAGTAAAGTAAGGGGGTGAGGGATTTGATGCCCTCATCCGCTGATACAAGATGTCTACTAGAAGAAGAAGAACTAGCTGAAGTAGTAGTCAGATGTGGTAGCCGCAATGGTGGACCGAGGCTGACGATCGATGGTTGCAATCACTGGCTATCCTCAGTACACAGCTAGCCGAGCTCTACCTTTTCTTGAGTTGGCTCTGACAACTTGTAAACCTTCCTTGATGTTGGAGGTTTGAGCTGATTCAGGCACCTACAAGGAAAGTTTCTTGAACTTCGATACAATTTTCTTAGAGGTTTTGGATAAGGATATATCCCAATCTTCTTTAGTTTTGAAAGGATCGCAAGTATCCCCAAGGATTACCCTAATGGAACTGGATGGTTGTTCCATAAGGCATTCCTTTGGGATGACTATAGCACTGGGCTTGAAGCTATGTTCAAGCCAATCCTTAAATGTAAAGCAATCTTCCAAAACATGACCTAACATATGGTGTTAGGGAATAAAGTTAAGATTATGGCTTTTGCCCACTTTCTCCGATCTTCTAGGTTCGAGTAGCTAAAAATCAGGCTTCTTTATGAGATTCTTAAAGATCTTCTTGATTACCTCCCTCTTAAATGAATAAGGCTTAAGTTTGTCAAAAAGAGTAAGTGGACCATATACCACCAGAGTATGTGTACCACTGCTGTTGATGATGTGGCTGAAGAGGAGGCATGGAGGCGCCAGGTGGCCAGGGCTCTGGTGGTAGAGGTGGAAGACGATGTGGAGCACGAGGTCTCTCAAACTGCTCTTTGGCCATCTGTTTCCCCTTATCCACTGCTATCACTGCCCTGAGCTTCTTCTCATATACTTTTTGCGATTTGGCTTTGTTGGTAGATATGGAGAAGGTAATTATTTGGCTTCTCCTTGCAAGCTAGTCACCTTATTGATTATTTTCTTAAAGGTTTTAATGGTGAAAGCTTTGAGCATGAAGGCGACCGGGCCATGGATATTCTTAAGAAGAATCTCGATGGCATGATATTTAGATAGCCGTGGTTCACATTTTATACTTAAATTATTCCATCTGAGAATGTAATCAATGAGGGACTCACTAGAATTTTGTTGAGCCACAATGAGATTGCCAACAGTGACTCTTTACTGAGCTCTAGCAAACCTCTTGATAAAAAGTTGCTCCAACTCAACAAAAGTCTTTATTGAACTATTAAGAAGTTCAGCATACTAATCAAAAGTTATCCCTACTAAGTGACTGATGAAGAGATGGATGAGTAAAGCATCACTGCCACTAGCACTACAATAATTAACTTTGAAATGCATGATGTGCTGCTTCGGGTTCCCACTGTAATCAAAACTCTTGAAAGAAGGTAGCACAAAACCCTTAGGATATTGGATTGCATCGAATTCCTCCAGGTAGGGTCTACCCTTTGGAACTGATGATCCTCCTCAGGCTTGAGCCAATACTTCCTTCACCTGCTGCTCAACCATGGACTTGATCTCTTCTTCTTGTATGGAGGTACTATCCACTACCTTCTTATACATGTCAGTGCTAGCTTGCTTTGTTGGAGGTAAAGTCTTGGCTGGGTCCAAGACATGCACCAACTGGCTTACTAGCTATGGTAGATGAACTCGCTTGGTTGCAATTCTAAGATAGCTACTAATAGATCTTTGAGCCTCTTCTCCATCCTATCTATCTTTTCATCCTTCTACTTTATTTGATAGAGGTGTTGGAGTGGGTGTGTCTTCCTGCCGCCTCAACACCTTCCATAGTCTACTTTCTCCGAGGAGGGATCCCCTATCTACCATGCAAACCCCAAAGTCTCCCAATCATCTTCTGGGATCAAAGCTGATCTTCTCCTCATCACCAATCATATCCTAGGATCTCTTCTTCTCCATGAAATAATGAGCTACTATATCTAGAGATGATTTGTCGATTGCACAAATAACTTACCACCGGGATCTATCATGTACTGTGAGGCACCGGACCTCCCATGATGCCGGAGAATCAACCCTATGAGGGCTATACTCATTGGAAGAAATACACTCCTGACTATCACTGACTATATATAGGGTGAAATTCCTAAGAGGATCTATCATGTGCAACTGGGTTGTCACCTTCTCCCTAGGAAACTACTGCAATCTCCATCGTAGGATGTACTGGTGGTGGTGGTGATGGGATGACCATGATACTGTGGTCGCCATTCCTTCGCACTAACTAGGGTAAGCGAGAGTTCACCTCACCAGGTGTATATAGATGGGATCTTGCCATAGGGATCACCAATGGGGTCCTCTTCTCTCCAGATGTGGCCTTCATGGCCTTTGGCAGAATTAGAGATGCTACAATATGGACAAGTGATGGTGAAGATGGGTGGGTGGGTGGGTGGTGGAGACACCACCAACCTCTAATAAGCTCTCCTCATGTGATGGGTAGTCCTAAGTAGAATATTCCTATGATCGACGGGTAGACGCGAAGGAAAATCATGAGTGAGGCCATCGACCGGCTAAACCTCCACCTCCCGGTGATATGAACTGGTGGGCCTGCCCTCTCTCCAGAAGATGCTTCCCACACCGGAGATACATATCTCAAATCAAATTGAGCCCTGACTCGATCTTTCCACTCGCCAACCTGGCAAACTAAACTGAGGTTGGCATATGACCTCCTACTCACTAACTGCTAAAACCGAATTGGTGGAGGTGAAGTGAGATCCTGGCATCCTCTCTGTCAAACCAGAGAGAGGATGGAATGGGTTTTCTATAACCAGGGAAACCAAAGTGGGCAACTCCTCAATAACAGACCATGTAACTGCCTCCATCTCCCTAGTGATGCGAGTATGGTATCACTTTATCATGCAGTTCTTGTTCCTCCTTTGGGTCTTGGTGGGGCGAGTAGAGTAACCTTAAAAGTAAGAAAGATAATCCCTGGGATTAGGGGAGCCTTCTCCTTGGAAGGTGCTAATGAGTGGGTGCCCCAATAGGTAGCAGGAACCACGGGCATACAGTTGTCAGTTACTACATGACTATTACCATAAGAACTACTACCTTCCTCTTCAGTGAGGGAATATAAGAATCTGATGGTATGTTGACCTGAATGACCTGCTCCTTCTCGACCACTGTGCTCCTGCTAACAGTCATGAGGGGAGTGCCCTCACATGTAATATGAACTCCCTCAAAACCTTATCCAAAGTGAATGAGATGGGTATACGAAAGGCTGATGGGCTGATCCATCCATGGGAAAAGGTAAACACATATCTTGTGCCATTACTATCAACCTGGAAATGAACCGAGTAAATCAAACCGATGCATCGAAAGTCCGCAATGTTGAAAATAAACTTGAATCAGATTCTTATTGATTTTGAATAGAATTTAGAATTTGAACCCACACTCAACATCTTGAAAGTGTTAAGTTGGGCTCAAATGATTTAGATTTGATTTTGAGATTCGATTGGAAAGAGGAAATTTTTGGATGTAGAATCCACTTTCAATAAATTTGGATATATTGAAAATGGGTTCAAATATTTTTGAAGAGATGCTTACATAGGTTCATATTTGAATTTGAATTTTTATTTTTATTTTGAGAACCCTTTATTTAACAAATTTGAACATGTTAAAGTAAAGGGTCAATTCACTTTTGTTTTGGATTTGTGATTTTGGGAATTTACTCACTCAGCAAATTTGGGTATGCTAAGTGAGATGTTTGAAAATAAATTTTTTTATTTCTTTGTTTGCTTTATTTTGTGAATCATTTTGTGATTTGAAAGAGAAATGGAATTTCTCATTTAGCAAATTTGGGTATGCTAAATGAGAAATCCAAGTGTGTTTTACTTTTGGGAATTTTTTGAAAATAGGATTCTTAGCAAATTTGAGCATGCTAAGAAAATCCTAATGTGTTTCTTTTATTTTGGATTTGATTTTGAAAAGTAGGATCCTTAGCAAATTTAAGTGTGCTAAGGGAGTCTTAATGTATTTCTTTTGATTTTTATTGAAAGTGGAGACTTCACATTAGCTAATATAGTATGCTAAAATTTTGTGAAATGAAAATTTCACTTAGCAAATTTGAGTATGCTAAATGAAATTTTAAAAATGTATTTAAATTTTTTGTGTTTTGGATTTTGTTTTGAAAATAGAGACTTCACTTTAGCAAATATGGTATGCTAAAGAATAAAGTTTCAAAAGTGTTTCTTTTTATTTTGGAAAAGGGAAACTTCATTTTAGCATATGTGGTATGCTAGAATGAAGTTCGAAATATATTTTTGAAAATTTTTGTTATTGTTAATTTTGAAAAGAGAGATTTCATTTAACAAATTTGGGTATGTAAGATGGAAATCAATTATGTTTCATTTTTCGAAGATGTATTTTTGTGTGTGATTATTGCTTTTTGAAAGAGGTAATCCCAACCTAATAATATATGGAATATGTTAAGTGGCATTTCAAAATGATGTTATTTTATTTGGAAATGAAATTTCTATCCAATAAATTTGGGCTTATTGAATGGAGATATTCATATGTGCTTTTTGAAAAATTTGAAAAATTCAACTTAACACATGTGGAATGTGTTGAGTGGAATCTCAAAATTGTGATTTTTCTTGAAAATGTAACATCCATCCAACACATTTGGATGTATTGAATGGAAAGGACCATCTTCAAATTTTATGCTATTGAAAACATGATTATTGGAATTTTATTTTTGAAAATGAAGTCTTCATCAAAATGAATTGAGTGAAGAAGTTCATTGGTGCTTTTTAGAAAATGATGATTGTTTAAATTTTATTTTTGAAAATGAAATCTTCATCAAAATGAATTGAGTGAAGAAGTTCATTTATGCTTTCTAGAAAATGTGATTGTTGGAATCTTTTTTTTGTAAAGATGATCCTACATATAACAGTCATGAAGATTGATAGATGAAGGTTATTTAGGAAAGTGTTTGTGCAAAGAAGTTTATTATGTGCATTTTGAAAGAGTGCTTTTTGAAAAACAAGATTTTAATGAAGGATTTATTTTGTCTTTCTTATTTTAGAATGAACCTTTCCTTACCATAAAAATGGTAAGGAGAAATTCTTTGATCATTTTCTTTTTATTCAATTTTTATGTTTACCCATTGGGGAACCCAACAAGCATTTTAAGATTAACACGGGGTGAGGTCCTAAAACCTAAAGATGTTGGCTAGCTTAACTTAAGGATGAAATAAGCCAAGTGACAATGGAAAGAAAGATAGTCTTGGATTTGCAACAAAGTATGAACTCACTATCGATACTTGGAGACAATGATCATTTACCAAAGATGGAGAGAGGAACCTTCCCCAGTGGAGTCGCTAGAAAATCTATGGTGAAAATATTTTCATTTCTCAAGTGTATACTTTCATCTTCAATCTATGTGGATAAAAATGAAGATAGAAATATACTCTTTGCATTTGGACACAACATTGATCTATAGATGTTCTTATTAGGGTGATTGGGTATGACATTGAGGAGAGGTGTACTATCTCGAAAGATAGAAGTCACCACCATACAATGGACCTAATCACCTTAATAAGGATTCTTAAGGACAATGGGTCTGCACATGTACTAGAGATTCTTTTCCTACTTTACATGGAAAAGTAAAGTAGGATTTATTTTAAACCGGGTTCGTTAAGTTTCCTATGGAGGCAAGCCTCCATAGTTAGTTATATCCTAAGGAATAAGATTCCTTAGGAATGCTCTCAATTAAGGTAAATGATCATTGTCTCCAAAGATTTTGAAAAGTTAGTACTATCAATCGATTGGTTTATTTTTAGAATGTCAAGTGGGATCGATCAAGAGGAGGGAATTTTTATTGATGCCAAATGGAAATAAGGAGGGGATGCTTAAGATACTAGGAATCCTAGTAAGCATCGCAAACTACCCTAGGGTTGGGCTTTACATTTTTGAAATTAAATTAATTTATTTGAGTTGAATTTTTGTTAGAAATGTAGGGCTTACAATTCCATGATACAAGATCAAGAAAATACTTAAGAGGTGAGGATTTATACTTATGGCCCGCAAAGGGGAGAAGCAACCTCAGAACCTAAATCTAGCGAGCTTTGGCGAGGGCCAAAATCATGATCTAAATCTAAGGAAAAAATAGGTATTTGGTTTATCTCCATAAGAGATGATAAACCACCTAATTATTGGACTTACAACCGCCTGGGGGTGGCCGCCAACTAACTCCTCCTATAGTTTTAAATTCATATAGGCAAGTCTTATGTTTATGCAAGACAACAAGTTGTTATTTATTTAGAAAGAGACTAAGTCCTTAAACACACTCCCTAAAGAGACTAGATCATGTAGGGACATGCTTTCAAATGACTTAAATCTAATGCAAAATTTTTACAATTTTTATTTTTTATTTTAGACAATTATTTGACTCAGATTATAGGATTCATATGCCTAATGCATGAGAAATAAGATAATGGGCCAAAATCAGCAAGATAGGGAGGTGTATTTCTACCATGGCTCTCACAGGTCAAGCCAAGTTCTCTGGCCAAAGGTGGAAGCCCTCCAATCAAGAGTAAAATAATATGCTTTTATGCATGATGTTAGAAAAGAAAGTACACATCCAGCTAAGGGGTTATTAATTCTTTTATCTTGATTTTTAGCCTAAGCTTTAGGTAAGGTTATGAGCTATTTATTTTTAATTTTGAGTTATTTAATTTGGTAGAATATTTATTTTTTCCTAAGAGCCTAATCATCATCCAGGCCATACATCAAGAAAGGAAAAATTAGGAAAATATGCCATCTTAATGCACAAGCTAAATAAAATATCAAACATTTTATAAAGCTAACACAAATGAATAAAATGTCATTTGTGGTTGAGCACCACCACACAAATCTAAAAAAATAAATAGCCTACCCTTATACAACCCGGATTACAAATGAATTAATTTACAATCAAGTAAGGAAATTCATGTTATGGGGGTCTTCTTTTCTTCTTTCCGCTTTCTTTCATCTTTCTTCTTTGGGTTCCTTCTTTTGGATGGTTGGAAGGTGGTTGCTCCAAAGGCTTCACATAGTCATAAGATGAAATCTTATAACCAATGCTCATCCTAATCCCCCATAACATTCATTCCAAAATCCTAATTACAAAAAATTACATGAAGAGGAAAAGTAAATCTAACTAACACCTACAAAATAGAGATTATATAAACAAATCATACAAATTTCAAGCATGTATATTGGACTTAGCATGCCACACATGGGTAACCAATTCCACCTGTCCTATTGAATTATGCTTAGGGGTATAAGCACCTGCACAACATAAAAGTATTTATATTTTGTTTATAGAGCCCCTCAAGCACAATCTCCTATAGAAAATAATAATTAGATAAAATCATCCTACCATTCATTCTATGCACATACACCCTAACATCCAGACTAAAAAAAATATATCATAAAATAAAAATGAATATCAAACCATGCAAAGCCCTAACCTAAAGCTAGAGATGGTGACTTAGTCTAATGTGTGTGCTTTAAAAGATTTGTGTGATATGCTTAGCTATGGCTTTAAGGCTTAGATTTGTGAAGATGTTCAACTTAGATGGGTGGTTCCATTTAAGTGTTTAGTTGATTTGGGTGATTTTGATTTGGTGATTTATTTTGGTTTAAGTGAATCTACAATTATTTACTAAGTTCTAAAGAGAGGGAAAATAGAAGAGAACTTCTCTATCCTTCCCTACCTTAAGTAATTTCTAAAGTGGATTCATATTTGATTTTATTTAGTGAATGTTTTATTATGTGTTTTAATTAATCCTAAGTTTACATTTTTCCTAAACAAACCTATTCAAAAGAAAGACATTTTAAGATTAAGTAAAGTGAACTAATATCATAAAATACACATCACTTCATTTTTTACTCAACATGTACAACATGCATTACGTATTGCTATGAAGCATGTCATACATATAAATGGAAATGTTTAGCACACTTTATGATGAATGCTAAGAAATGTTATTTAAAAAATTGGAATGCTTTATGATGCATGATTTTCATTAAGTAGAAAAGGGGGTATTCTTTTATCCTTTATTCATATGCACATGTGTATGTATGAAAGGCATAAGTGAGTACGACACTATTGTTAGCACTAAGGGTGTAAGGTACAAGACCTACATAGGGCTACTTAAAGCCTTGCAATCTTAGGGTTGTCCAGACTAACATACCACATTTCTTAAATGCATATGCATGTACAAAAGAAATAAATGGAGAAAGAAAGATGCAAAGTTTATGTTTATTTAATTGTTAGTTTGTTTATGCAATTTATATGTGTAGATGTAAATATCCTTCTTAGGTTATAACATGGAAGAGGATAATAATAGATTTTAAACATGTGTTATGTTCTTTTAAAAGAACTATACACTTGGAAAATCTTATTCAAATCCATGTTAAGAGGAAAGAAAGGAAATAAACATAAGTCACATTTTTATATTCACATGCAAATGTATAAATAAAATATAAGTAGCATACCTTTAAATTTCTATATTTGATTTATAAGTTTTGAAAATAATTTTGAATTTAATAGTGGTAATAGCCATTCATATTTCTACTTTAGCCAAAACATGCAATTTGACAGGAAGAAAATATTTTATTTTAATTTTGATTTTTAAAAGATATGAATGCATGAATTTCATATGACATACACATTTAGCATGCTAGGAAAGAAATAAAGTGATTAAAGCAATATAAATTCATTCATCCTAATTAATTCCTATAGACAATCCTATGAAATAAGAAAGTTTAAAGTGAATCAAAGTTTGTTTAATGTAATTTTAGTTTTGAATTTATTTTATGTTTGATTTAGGAAATGTGAAAGAATGTTTGCTGGTCCTAACCCATTTCCCTCATATGTGTGGCATTTGAGTTTAATCTTTAGATGATTAGATGATTTTTATATTTTGATTAGGTTAAGGTATAAATTAAGTGTGTTAATTACCCCTTACCTATACCACTTTAGCATATTTAACCAAATAATTATGAGCCAATGATATGACATAAAACCACACAAGAAATTTAAATCAATAATGCACTTAAGAAGAAAAGGGCCTAATGCATTTGGCTCATGATTAATGATTAATTATGCTAAGGGGTTTAAGTTTAGAAATTTCATATTCCTTCTCACACATGTGAGTTGGATTTTGACTTCCTTAATGTACTTAGTTTATTGAACACCTAAGTATCTACCTAAAGTGAATTAGTTAAGTTCTAGAAGGTTTTAGAATTTTATCAAATTAATTAAGTAGGTAATTAGTGGATTAATCCTTAATTGAATTTGGATTAAAGAAGAAGGAGGGGTTTAAGGAAAAGCTTAAGGAAAATATCTCAAAATTATTCCCTAAACCTCCTATTCACTTAAACAAACTTTAATTAACTCAATCAGGATTTAAACCACTCATTTCATACTTAATTGAACTTAATTACATTAGAAGAGTAATTAGGAATGAATCCAGTAATTACCCTAATTAAACCATTAGTAAATCCCAAGAAAATTAAGGGAGACAGAAGTCATCTTACTAAGTACATTTGAAAAAGTTTAAGATTAATTAATGGAATAATCAGAGAGTAATTAACCTAATTACATTCCCAATAAAACCCAAATTCATAAAATAACACTATTCAAAATCCATCAAAATCAATTTTATAATATTCTACATTCAATTACCTTTCATATGAAATTATTTCATATTATTTATTTTTCTACACTTAGATATGAATTTTTAAAGTTTTCATGATTAATTAGGTAATTTAATCCCCTAATTATATAGCTAATCCTGTCGGTGCCTCATGGAGGCTGACGCGGCATGCGCTTTCTACGTGGCACAACGGGAGTGGCAATTTAAGTAGTCACATAGTAGCGCCACATCAATGGTGGTGCTACATGCTTTCTCTCCATCCGTCTGATCAAGGATCAGACGACGGCTGAGATTAAACTCATGGTATTAAAGGATTAAAATGACTGATCTACATGGATTAATCATTGTCTTCCATCTAAAACACGTGAATGGATGGCCCATGACTCATCCCTAAGTTCTCCTGTGGGAAGGGGGAGCCTTCCACCTTCCATGGCAAGATCTGAGCTCAATTGAGCTCAGATTGAACCCAAAACTTACCCACACCATCATCATGCATGGAAGATTACATTCAACGGCAAGTTTCTCATGGGATGAAACTTTACTTCACAAAGGACCACACTATGGATAAATTAAGCTTGGTTTCATGGCTTACCTCGCTTGAGGCTACCACCAGTGCTTGATTCTTTTGGAGAAGCTTCGTCTAGTGGAGACGAAGCCTTAAAATTGGATGGATCTTCCTATAGGCCAACTTCACCTTCACTTGAGCTCGATCTTGTTTGAAGTAGCACCTCCCTTGCCTTTGGAGCTTAGAAGATGGTTGGGGTGAGTTCAATTTGATCCTCTGAGGGTGCTTGAAGGAGGAATTGGCTTGGTGTTGAGTATTGAGTGAGATGGGAGCTCCCCTATTTTCAATCTATGAAAATTGAGAAAATGGAAAATGGATTGCACTCAAGGAAGCTTGGGATCACTTAGAAATTGCTCCTCTGGCTTCCTTTTGCTCAATCGAATTGGAGACTGATCAATTCAAATGAAATTAGGGGAGTATATCTCCCCCTTGAAGGATCGGATGGCCGCAAGATCCTTTGTCATTTTGATCCAATAAACCTCCTTGAGTGGGTTTGTTAGGCTGTTAGAGGTGTCCTTGCATTTGGTTTGGCCAGAGGAGTGGAGTAGTGGAGCTCCCATGTGCTTAATTCAAGTGGAGGAGGGATTCCATGTGCTTAATTTCATGCAAGTGGTAGGTTTTAGCCTTATGTTGGGTTGGGCTGACCCGAACCTATTGGGTTAGGTGCACCACATTCACTAGTGTCCACTTGGTCCACTAAGAGAGTGCCAATTGGTCATGAAGAGGATTTGACCAAACTCCAAGTGAATTTGGCCAAACTTTACCCTGTGGCATAGGGGTAAAATGGTCATTTGGCTTGGGTTTCAATTTGAATATGTTTTGTATGATTGGAAAATGAGTTAGGCCAAGCTTCATTGAATTTAGGGTTGGTTTGATATGATTTGGCTCATGTTGACCGGTTTAGGTCAAAATGGGTCAATTGGGTCAAGTTGACCAATTGGTCAAATTGGATCAAACCAAGGGTTGGGTCAAGTCCATATGACCATTTAAAATATTTTGGTGGCTTTGGTTTGATTCAATTTGTTTTATCTTTAGTTTTGGTTCAATTGAGTTCATTTAGGTCAAATGGGTCAAGTTGACCAAATTGATTTGACCTATTTGGGTCATATGGTTTATGTTTGGTTGGTCATATGAAATGGATTGGTATCTTTGTTTCCAATCAATTTGCTTTATATTTGAGTTTGGCTCAATTGACCTTTAGGTCAAGGTTAGTTCATGATCGGTTAGGCTAGGTTAGGTCTAGTTGGGTGAGGCTTTAAAGTTCAACAATCATTTTGGAATGAACTTGACCCATTGGTTTCAATCAATTTGGCTTAGATCAAGTTTTGACACATTTTGACTTTTTAGGTCAAGTTGGATCAAGTGGCCAATTGGGCTAGGTTAGGCTCAAATGTTGACTTGGTCAAGTTCAAATATTGATCATGAATGAGTTTTGATTAATGGTTTCAATCAATTTGGCCTATGGTGTATTTTGGCTAGTGTAGGTGTCATTTTGGCTAAGTGTTGACTTGGTCAACCCTTAGGTTTGACTTGGTTTGACCCAATTTGAGTGATTGATCATCTTATGATGATTATTGATTAAGATGAGAGGCTTAGGTGGGCTTAATTCAATCTAATTTGGTTTGGGTTAGAATTTGACTCATAAGGATACTTTAGTTCACTTTGGATCAAGTGAGCCTAAGTAGGTTAATTGGCTTGGTCAAAGCTTGATTGGAGTTTGATTGAACTTACATATGGACTTATGATTGAAATATAAATCCATTTGCGAGTGGTTTGAAGTCAAATGGGTTTTGATTCTTTTGACAATTTCAAGTTCAAAAGGGTGAACATGAGTTTGACTTGGGTTTGATTTTTGGATTTAGTTTTGGTTTGGTGATTGAAGTTATTGTTTATATTTGGATTCATGATTGAAGGATTGATTGAATCATAAAGAAAAATCAAGAGTTTGACTTGATTTGAAATTGATTTAGCTAAGTTCAAGATTTTGACTTGAAAGGCTTAGGTTGGATTTTGATTGAATTTAAGTTTGATTTTTGGAGTTAGTTTTGGTTGTTTGAATTTATATTTCATTTATATATGTGAATATAAATGAAAATATAAATGGGTTATGAGAAAATTTCATGAATTTGAAGTAATTTGAACTTGATTTAGCCTAAGTCCTTAAGAGGGAATCCAAGGACTTACGAAATATTTTGAACTTGGAATTTCAATTTTGGATTTAGTTTGATTGATTTTAATTTATATTTTATTTATATATGTAAATATAAATGAGAATATAAATGGGTTGTGAGAAAATTTCATGACTTTAAATTGATTTAGATTTGATTTAGGCTAAGTCCTTAAGAGGGAATCAAAGGACTTGGAAATATTTTGAACTTGGAATTTTAATCATAAGCTTCAACCATTAGTTTCAATCATGGGTTTCAATCATTTGGAATTCAATCATTTAGAATTGATTTGAGTTTGGAGAAAATCAATTAAGTTGGAATTGATTTAAGTTTGACTTGGAGGAAGGAAGAGAGGAATTTGGTTCAAGTTATAGGGTAGGCAAATTTTCTTAACACTCCTAAGGCATCACCTATTCATATGGATAAACCTTCTAAGACTCTAGGGCTAGGTTGAGTGTCCACCTAATCACTAGATGTGTCTTAGGACTAAGGAACTCTTTAAAATCTAAGAGAAGTCCTATGTGTAAGATGGAGGGGTTGAGAGCTCATCCTATAAATGAGGTCAACAGTATTTGGTGGCCAACTCAAGGAGATAACTCGGGGACTCACATCTGCCAAGAGTGATGTATCCACCGAGTGAGTTGCTGTCAGCATAGGGAACATTAACCAACCTAAGGTGCTCATCGATTAATATCACTGAAGAAAGCTTAGGGACTCCTCCTATAGTAGGGATTATCGATAGTTTGTCTTTCGAGCTTCTCTAGTGACTCGAGAGTGAATGCCACTGGAGAACTTACATTCACTCAAAAGCAGTCAATAGGGAAGGAGCCTCTGGGGGACTTATCCTAAACCTTAAATATACTCAACCTAGTTAGTGCATGATGGCTAGTCCAAGAAGAAAGCTCAGCGACTCACATCTTTTTAGACAACATCAACATGAGGTAGCTTACTGGCTGTGCATTGAAGGATACCAAACTAACAAGGCCCTCATTAGTTTGCAATGGTTAAGTCAGGAAGAAAGTGTGGATACTTACATCTTCCTAAATAAGTGACCACCGGGGTGATTGATTAGCAAGGTAGTATGGCAACCCGAGCTAGAGCAGCTAATGATTGAGTGCCACGGGGGCTTGCTCTCACATCAAAATAGCTTGAGACAAAAGATATGTGTTTGTTTCTATGCTTGTGTTAAAGGGAATAGGATTACACTTGAGTTCTCTTACACCCACCCTAAACACGCTTGGAGAATTTTTATGAAATGGTGCCACGGATGACAACTGGGATTCCCACCAAGAAAGGATGCTGCTTGGGTTCTCTTACACCTAACTTAGTTGTGCTAATAGAAATAGAATGCCTCTTGGGTTCTCTTACACCTATTCTAGTAGCACCAGGGAATTGTGTTTGATTGTGTTTGTGTTAAGAAAGAGGGATAGGATGCCTCTTGGGCTCTGTTACACCTATCCTAAAACACGTCAAGGCAAGCAAATAACACTTCAAATGAAGAGAAGATTTTGAAGAATCAGAATGAAATTTTGTTCTTTCTGATGATAATTATTTTCAAACATGTTTTTATGGGTAATGTTTAATCAAATAGAGCCCATTAATTGGAAGCATCGGGTGTTCCCCTTTATAATCAATAAGCTTATATGATCCTTTTTGGTAGGCTTTCTCAATGACATAGGCGCCTTCCCAAGTGGGTTCAAACTTGCCTCACATCTTTCGATGGACAACAATTAGTCTCTTTAGGACTAATACAAGTTCTCCTATCTGAAAAGACCTAGGGTGGACCAGCTTGTTGTGAGCTTAAATCATTTTGTCTTTGTATAACTCGAGGTTCTAGCATGCTTGTAGGCGTCTCTCCTCCAAACCTTCGAGCTCTTCTAACTGTAACTTTGCATTTTGCTTTGTAGTGATTCTGCTACCCAATGCTATCCTTAATTATGGGAGTTTAACTTCTAAGGGTAGAATGGTTTTAGACCATACACTAAGGAAAACGGGATAGATTGAGTTGGAGTTCTGTATGTGGTGCATGTTGGCTAGAAAAATTTCTAAAGAGGAGTTGCCTTCAAATTTTTGGAAAAAAATGAAGAGGCAAGCATATAAAAATTTGTCTTTTTAGGATGCCACACAAATCTACAAATATACTTATTCAGGTGATCAGGTACGTCATCAAGGAAATAATATACTATCTCGAAAGATAGAAGTCACTACCCTTTAATAGACCTAATCACCTCAATAAGGACTCCTAAGGATGATGCGTCTTCATATGTACCAGAGATTCTTCTCCTAATTTACACAGAAAAGTAAAGCGGGTTTTATTTTAAACTAGGTTCGTTAAGTTCCCTACAGGGGCAAGCCCCCATAATTAATTACTTCCTAAGGAATGGGGATTCCTTAGGAAAACTCTCTATTAAGGTAAATGATCATTGTCTGTAAAGATTTCAACAGGAAAGGACTATTAATCGATTGGTTTATTTTTGAAAGATCAAATGGGATTGATCAAGGAGGGGGGAGTTATTATCGAAGCCAAAGTGAAAGATAAGTAGGAGATGCCCACGATGCTAGAAAACCTAGCGAGCATATCAAACTATCCTATAGTTGGGCTTTACATTTTTGAAATTGATTTAGTTTGTTTGAATTGAATTTTTCATTTGAAATCTAGGACTTATGATTCCTTAACACAAGAGTAACGAAATGCCTAAGAGGTAAGAATTATGCTTATGGCCCACAAAGAGGAGAAGCAACCCCAGAACCTAAATCTAGGGAGCTTTGGCGAGGGCCAAAAGCACAACTAAATCTAAGGCAAAAATGGGTAACTAATTTGCATCCACAAGAGAGGGCAAACCACCTGATAGCTTAGACTTACAACCGCATGGGGGTGGCCGCCAACAAACTCCTCCTACGATTTTAAATACATGTCGACAAGTCTTTATGCTTATGCAAGATAGCTAGGCTGTTATTTATTTAGAAAGAGACTAAGTCCTTAAACTCACTCCCTAAAGAGACTAGATCATGTAAAGGGCATGCTTCAAATGACCTAAATCTAATGCAATTCAAATTTTATTTTATTTTATTTTTGGATAATTATTTTGACTCTGGAGACAAGCCCTCATAGTTAATTGCATCCTAAGGAATGAGAATTCCTTAAGAATACTCTTGATTAAAATAGACAATTATGGTCTCCAAAAATTTCAAGGTTAAGACTGTCAAAGGATTAGCAATTTTAAAAAATCAAATGGGATAGATCAAGGAGAAGACTTACTTTTGGAATCCAAAGGGAGAAAGTAGGAAATTCTCATGATACTAGGAAGCCTAGTGAACATTCCAATCTACCCATAATTGGGCTTTATATTCTTGAAATTGAAGAGAGTTAGTTATTTGAGTTAACATTTTATTAGATTGCTAGGGCTTATAATTCTACAACATAAAATTGTGAAAATGCCTAAAAGGTGAAGATTTATGCCTATAGCTCGAAGAAAATAGCTATCTCAAATTCCTAAATTATGGAGCCTTGGTACAAAATAATGGCACAACCAAAATCTAAGGAAAAAATGGGTATATGGTTTACCTCCACAAGAGAGAATAGACTATCCAACTGCTAGACTTATTACCACTGGAGTGGCAGCCAGCTAACTTCTCCTATGCTTTAAATCCATGTAGGCAAGTCTTATGCTTTTGCAAGATGGCTAGACTGTTATTTATTTAGAAAGGAGACTAAGTCCTTAAACTCACTCCTTAAGAGACTAGAGCATGATTGGTATAAATTCATGACTTAATATAGTGCAAATTTTATCAAATTTATTTAATTCTTTTGGACTCTTTGTTTTGACACAGGCTATGGGATTTTGTATGCCTAAATGCATGAGAATTTGATTATGGACCAAATCAAGAGAGAAATGGGTGTTTTTCCACCAAAGGCTCTCACAGGTTAAGCCTTGATTCTCACGGCAAAGATGGAAGCCCCTCTAAGAGTGAAATAATATGACATGCATGATATTATACATTCATTCATCCAGCTAAGGGGTTGCTAAAAATTTTATTATCTTGATTTAATTCCTAGGATTTTATGTGAGATTATGAGTTATTTTAAAATTTTAGTTATGAGTTGTTAGTGGGATATAAAATTTAATTTTACCATAAGAGCTTACCGCATTCAGGCCACACATTCAAGCATCAATCATAAAGAAACTATGAAAAGCATGTTGTTCTAATGCGAAATCTAAACACAATATCAAATAATTTTATAGAATACTGTAAAAGAATAAAAGGCCAGGACGGTTGGGTTCCGTTGTACACCCCGTAAAGAGAAAAAAAGATGGGTAGCCGAGCTATACCCTTATACAACCCGAATTATAAAAAAAAATACATGCTATGGGGGTCTTCTTTTATTCATTTCTTCCTTCTCTTTCTTTTGATTTGATTTGCACTAAAGGCATCACAGGGCACCCTAGGGACTAAGCCTTCTGGCCACTGCTCATCCTAATCCCCCATAGCACTAATCCTAATTCCTAATGCAAAATTACACCAAAAATAGGAAAAGTAAATCTAGCTACACCTGTAAAATAAATGTTAACTAAACACACCATACAACCCAAGCAATTATATGAATAATTTAGACTTAGCACCCCACACATGGGTAACCAAGCCCACTATCCTAACATAGGTTACGCTTAGGGGCTATGCAACCTGCATATCAAAAGAATTCATATTTTTATTACAATGACGCCTTAAGCACAACCCCCTATAAAAATATGATTAGGATAATAGCGACTCTTCTATGAAACATACACTAACATCCTCTAAACATTACATCACAAAAAAAACATAACATCATACATACAAGCCTAACTTAGCACTAGAAGTGGTGACTTAGTATTCTAATGTGTGTGTTAAGCTTTTGGACTTTCTTCTTCTTTAGTTTAAGTTTCAATTTGGAGTTTGAATTTGTTTAAATTTTATCTTTGGGTGATTTCAATTTAAATGATTTAATGATTTATTTTTTTATTTTTATTTCACTTTTATTTGGTTAAAATGATATTTAGGTTTTCAAGAATGAAGAGTAGAATGAATTCCATTTGTAGATGGAACTCACTCTATTCTATATCCTAATTCTTAAAGGATCTAACTAAGGTCCTCAAGTATCTTAATTAGCTCATTTGAATTTGTGTAATTTATTTGATTTGATTTAGAGCTTAGAATTTGAGTTTGTTTAAGTATTTGATTGATTGATTTTGATTTAGATGTTTTGGTTTAATTATATCTTGATAATTCAATATCCTTGATATCTAATGAAGTTTAAGTTTGTTTAAATTCATGTGTTTTTGATTGGGTAATTAAATCTTGATAATTCAATATCCTTGATCTTTGATGAAGTTTAAGCTTGTTTAAGTTCATGTTCTTTTGATTGATTAATTCCAGATTAGATATTTTTGGTTTAACTAAATCTTGATAATTCAATATCCTTAATATCTAATGAAGTTTAAGTTTATTTAAGTTCATGTTCTTTTGATTGATTACTTTCAGATTAGATGTCTTTGGTTTAGTTAAATCTTGATAATTCAATATCCTTTTGAATTAATATTTAATTATCTTCTTTGATTATGGTTATGTGACTTAATTTCATGCTTATTTGATTGTGATTCATTTATTTGTAGTTTGATTATATTAGAATAATTGAAATTTTATTTTGATTGAGTTTGATTCTTTTGTAATTAGGATTTTATTTCTAATTACATCCATTTGTCATGTTCAACAAAGTTTGGTTTGTATTTTGATTTCATACATTGGGTAGTTGATTAGTTTATCTTATTTAAGTAGGTTGAATGAAATTCAATTTGATTACATATTAAATTGATGAGAGTCTTTATTAATTTAATTTAATTTGATTTGATTAGCTTTATTGGTCTATGGGTTTTCTTAAGTTCAATGTGATTATGTGATTACTATAATTAAGAAGTGTATTTATGTTAATTATAAAGGTTTATTTAATTTTCAATTTGGTTTCATATTTGTTTAGACTAATGATGTAATTAATGACTTAATAATTTAGGTTTTGATTAGTAGTTAATTGCATTTATGTTTGATTAAGCTTAGGTTTAATATGATTACTTTAATTAACTTAATTAGTTTATTTAAGTGGTATGATTAATTATTAAATTAAATAAAGATTTGTTTAATTTTAATTTGATTTCATATTTAGGTTAATGATGTAATTAATAAGTTAATGATTTAAGTTTAAATTAGATTTGATTAGCATTTAATTGCATTTTATGTTTGATTAAGCTTAAGTTTAATATGATTAATTTAATTGACTTAATTAGTTTATTTAATAAGTATGATTAAATTAATTAGTAGATTAATTAAGTGTTTGATTTGAATTAATTCTAATGTAATTTATGAAATTAATCTGGTTTATTAAGATGATGGATTAATTTATTAAGTTTGCATTTATTAGATGTTTGATTAATTAAGTTTGATTAAGGGTAATTAAAATTTTTAATTATTAGATTAATTAAGGGTTTGTTTAATTAGAGATTAATGACTTAATGATTTAGGTTTAACTTAAGCTTTGATTAGTATTTAATAGCATTTTAATTATGTTTGATTAAACTTAGGTTTAATATGATTAATTTGATTAACTTAATTAGTTTATTTGAGGGGTGTGATTAATTATTAATTTTAATTAAGGGTTTGAATTAAGCTTAATTTTAGAGTTAGTGTTAATGTAACATATTTAAATTAATTTGATTAATTAAGATGATGGATTAATTTATTAATTTTTCATTAATTAGATGTTTGATTAATTAAGTTTGATTAAGAGTAATTCAATTTTCCAATTATTAGATTAATTAAGGGTTTTTAATTAGAGATTAATGGCTTAATTTCCCACATGTGAGTGATTTGATTTAGTTAAGTGTTTTCCTTAAGTTTGATTTGATTAAAGGATAATTGTTTTACCATCATTATTATTAAGTGAATTAATTGTTTATTTCATTTCAATTAAGTTTGATTATTTATGTTTAGAGTTTTATTTGATTTGTTTCATTTATTATGTTTGTTTGATTTCATTAACATGTTTGATTTAATTATTAGGTTGAAATATCTAATGGTTAATTAATTATATTATTCCAAATGGATGTGATTTAATCATATGTTAATTAAGTTTACTTTAATTTTATTTAGTTTAATTTGATTAATATCAAATGATTAAAGTTTTTAAATTTGTTGAATTTTGAGTTTGATTTAAGATTTAATCATTTAATTGAATTTCATTAACTTAAATAAGTTTAATCATATTTAATTTAATTTCCTTTAAAGATGATATTTTCCTGATTTGAGGTTTGATTAATGATTGCTTAAGTACTATTTCACTTTTGTTTTTTTTTGATTTGATATTTAAGTTGTTTTAGATTATGTTTTAATTAACTCCTTAATTAATTAAACTCTACTCTTAAGTATTTATTTGGGTTTCATTAAGATTCAAAAGATCATTATTTTCTTAAGAGTCCTAGATGTCAATTGAAGTGATTTAAGTCATTTTGAAGATTTTTGTAATTTTTTGAATTTTTACTTGATTTATTTTATTAAAATGGATAGTCTGAACTTCACAATTTAATTTCTCCCAATCCAAAGTCCTTTTCACTTGAAATTTATATGGAAGGTGTGTTTAACATTAGTTTTAATCCCTGAAAATTTCATCTTAATGTGACATATATTTTTGGTTTAATTAATAAAATTTGATTTTTATAAAAACTTAAATTAAGCTTAAAATACTCAGTAAACTTTAGGAATTTTGGGTTTGTTGGATTTCTCTTAGAAAAAAGAATCCAACAAGCCATTGTTTGTAATTTTTGGAAAAATATTTTATTTTTTATGAATTTTTAAAATTTCAGGTTGTTTAAATTAAATTTTTTTTTAAAAATAGGGCGACACTAACATTAGTCATTGGGCGAGAAGGAAAATGACTCGTGGCTCACTCTAGACCGTCCAATCGGTGATCAGATGGTCCGGATCAGATCGTGTGATCCAGAGGCCAGGATCGTCATCGGCGCCCGATCGAACGTTGATCCGCGAGCACGTCGGACGTCGATCGCATCAAGTGATCTAAAGGCTAGGATCACGTGATCCATGCACAATCTAAGTCGTCCGATCATGTGAACCTCACGAGCAAATGGTCCAGATCGAATCAACCGATGTGAAGGCACGGATCGCGATCCCGTCCGCACAAACCGCGACGGATGGCTTGTAGCGTCGGTGATGAATAATATTTTTAGGCTTTTTAAAGGGAAAACTGAGGGTTTCTAAGCCAAAACTTATCCAAATGGACCCATTTTCATGTCGATTCACACCGAAAAAAAATTTTATTTTTTAATTGGATTAATTTAAAGTAAAAATACAAGATTATCTAGGGAAAATTACTAAAATAGCAAGAAAATTAATACAAAATGCGCGAAATCCTAAGGTTGGCTACAATTTGGTGAAATTTACCTCGCCGGGGGTGGTTTCCAGTGGTGGTGAAGATCCGAGCGAACTCCTAGGTATTTGAGAAAGCTTTAGAGTGATCTTTAACTCTTGCCTCCTTTCGGAATGTTGCCTTCTCCGATGTCTTCCATCGCCTCGCCGGAAGAGCAAATTTTTGTATTTTTGAGCTCAAAAATGGCTCAAAGAGGTGGGGGATGGGTTCTTTTTTTTTTCTTTGGGAGCTTTTAGGGGCTGAATGGTGGTGGGAGGAATAGATCTAAAGCCTCATCTCTCCCTCCTTTTATAATGGCTGAAAATCCAATATTTTTTGAATTTTTGGCTCCAAATTGATTGTCATCTTGCTTGTGATGGTTGGGGTGGATGATGGATTGATTGAGGACTTTGGATTTTTGCTCCAAAGTTCTCTCTTCACAATTAGGTGTTCTGATCGATTTGAGAACTATAGTGGAAAAATCGCTCAAGATTTTGATTTTGAGGATGGATCGATTTAGATTGAGTTCAATCCACCTCAAATCCTGGTCGAAATCAACGAGGGCTCGATTGGTTCAAAAATAAATTTCAATTTAGGATTCATAAATTTTTTGAATATGTAAATAATATAATGTAAACATACAATAACTACAA
The DNA here is from genome assembly GCA_021442155.1 of Cymbidium sinense. NCBI lineage: Eukaryota > Viridiplantae > Streptophyta > Magnoliopsida > Asparagales > Orchidaceae > Cymbidium > Cymbidium sinense. The sequence goes on along the minus strand of CM038224.1, from coordinate 12,862,275 downwards.
GTTACATAGTTGAGTTGAAAAATAAAATTTTCAGTGACATTATAATTTCACATTACAACTAAATAGTTTTTATAAATACAAATTTTGTACAACTCACTTATTATACATTGATATTTCATATTTGATCTAACAATAATAAAAAAAGTCTATAAAATGATGCAATTGACATAACATTTAAAATAAATTAAAAATAATGAAAATATTAAATTGTCTTTTATTTGTGGGACTCAGAGTCAGAGAAAATAATATCCATCTTCAAGCATTAGCAATTAGCAGAAATTTGTAATTTGTATATTTCACTTGATAATTGTATGCTCCAACAGGTTGCCAAAGCCATCCATTAGAGCCCTAAAGATAGAGAAACAATCTCTAACAAAAATTACAAAATCTCACAAATCAGAAACATCATGTATTAATATAGTAGTAGACTCAAAATAAAGGCTCTAGGTTGCTTAGCCATCCAATGAGAGGCTTGAGAGCCACCATTAATGAAGCAAAAATAATTGAGTTAGCCCAAATTACAAATATATTCTCTTCTCATCATTGTCCAAAATTAGAAAATTAGAATTCTCCATGATAACCCACTTTAGTCTTTAGTTTACTGTGCCATGGGTTCATAAGTAAGTATAGAACCCAAAATGAAAAGTGAGAAATAGAATAGAAAAAAAATTAATGAGAAATAGGTTTTTGTGAAATAATGGAGAACCAAAAAAAGTAAATTATAGCAAAACAAGACTTCAGATACAAAAACTCAAGAAAAAAGTAAATTACCTCAACCCAGAGTCCAAATAGCCAGATTATAATTCTCTATTTGAGAGAATGGAGAGAAAAATAAAAAAAAAAAAGAAAAGTAATGATTTTGTGCCTCAAAAAATTGAGATGATTGGTTAATTTTTAGGGTGACATTAAACAAATTTTTTGACTAAGAGTGGTAAACTAATTGAGCAAAATAATACTTCAGATATAACAATCATCAAAATAGCATATATGATCTAACAAAGTTGAAAAGCCTTCCATAGTTCCATAATCTCTTAGACTTATTGATAAAATAATATAATATCATTCAAAACAATAATATTATATGACTTCAAATATAATAATTCATATTTTTATTCTAACATAGCATGCATCTAGATAAAATGTAAGAATGTGATGAAGCAATATATGTTTGTAAAGCCAAACCAAAATTTGAAATTTAGATAAAAACTTAAAGGCTATCAAGTATGTCACCCCAAATGATTAAATGGTCTCAAATTTAGATCATTGACCAAATCATTCCACTAGAAATATAAAAAATCAATCACCAAAGCCTCCATTTGGACATCTCAATTTAATTTTATCATTGGACATCATATCGCCATTCGCCACTAACATAAAATATTAAAGCGCAGAAGCAGAAAATATATAATAAAATGCTTCTTGTAATAAATGTCATAGACTCTCACATAAGTACATAACATAACCAAACTACTTAAGAGTCTCACAAAATATTTCTTGAAAATAAAATATCGAAAGAAAAAAGGAGAGCATAATTGAAATGATATCACGATTTTCATATTTGTGATTAGTAGATAAGCTTTGGTACACTTATAAGTAAGTTCTCTTCCAAGAACATCAAACTAAAATTATCGAAAAAATGAAACTCATATTTGAATAGAAGAAAATTGCATTATAAAATAAAAAAGTAAGTAAATATTACCAATGGATCTTTTGATGATGTATATGCAGCCCGAGTCCAGTTTCCACTACATACTAAAGCATCTAATGTTTTTGGTGAAATTGAACTTCTATAATCGCTAAGTATACTACCCCCAGCACTAAAAGTTGATTCAGAAGCAACAGTTGTTACTGGGATGGTAAAAATATCTTTGGCCATCTTTGAGAGGGTCCTATATTTCATGGCAGACATTTTTCACCATTCTAAAATATCAAATTCTGAATCTGGGCATTTCACACAAGCTTCATCAAGGTATATCTCCAAATGACTTTATGGAACTAAAGTCCGGTAGAATCTATGAAATCATACAAACCATATCATCATGAAGCATCATCACCTTGAGTGGTTATTTCAATTTGAGGTGGATGCTTGATAATTTCTTTGTAACATCAATAGAATAATAAGATTATAGCTCAAAAGTTTTGTTTGACATTGTCCTTCTTCTCAATCATAGTGACACCATCATATATTTGTGGATAGTAATAATTGATGGCAAATAGTTTCATTCTAGGATCTAAAATGCAAGCAATCAAAAACAACATTGAACACTCATACTTATCAAATTTAGTCTTCATGCTACTTGCCATGTTTGAAATGAAAATGGTACTAGATAAGCATTCTTGATCCAATGTTTTCTTGATTAGAACTAGATTGGGCGTATTTGCGTAGGATAGGTTGAACTGAAAAATTTTAGCTATGATAAAAGAGCAGTTCTCTTTTCAAAGTTAACCCAATCTTCTTGAGAAGGCGCCATATATAATTGAGATCACATAGCATATTATTGAAATACATTCTTATAATAAAAGCGACTCTAACATCTTGTATGTGGAGTTCCAACGTATAAATCAATGCAAAGTGCCTTTCGTGGATAAGGCAATGTCTTGCAATCTCAAATTTATGTGCGACTTGGAGATCATTTTATAAATAAGATAGATTCTCTTACCTTTTCAATTATTCTGCTCTCTTTCAATCCATCACAGTACCATTAAGTTTAAAATATGAGCGACACAATGAACATGAAAGAAATCCCCCATCATCAAAAATCTGGATCTTCTAGTGAACAATTCTTTCAAATTTCTAGCTGCTACATCATTTGATGATGCATTTCTAAAGTTATGGTACTAATTTTATTTTGTAGTCCCCATTGCAACAAACTTTGCCTAAAAAATCATTTACTATGAGGAGGATCCAAATCAGTAAAACTAATTATCCTAGATTGTAATTTCCAATCAGAACTAATGTAATGCACAGTTAGACACATATAACCAATAATTTGATTTGATGTCCAGCAATCACTAGTAATCAAAACTCGATCAACAACTTTTAAACTTTTTTTCAATTTGTCTTTTTCAATTTCATGCACTTTCATACACTCTTCCTTGATGCTATATATTGAAATTTTATGATAATTTGGATTCATTGATTTCATCAAGATATTGAACCATAAATGTTCAACTACCATGAAGGGATATTCATGAACAATAATCATCTTAGACAATATTTTTTATTCTAGAATGATCATAAGAAGATGAAACACACAAAGTAGATCTGAACTTTCCTCTAAATCCTCTATCGATCAAATAGTTTTTTTGCTTCTTTCCTTTATTATCAACCTTGCTATAGTGATTTGTCTTGAAGTGTCTACTTAACTGAGATGTGGTTCCAATTTTTTGTTTGACATAAGATTTCACACAATAATTACATTTAAACTTCTATACCACTTTTTTCTTTTCTGTTACAGTAATTTCACTAAAGTGTTTCCAAACTTCAGATCGTTGTCTTTTACCCTTGTTCTTATCAGTAGAAGCTATTTCACCTACACTCTCATTCAGAGTTATTGCATTATCATCAATAGGATGACTTGAGGAATTATTAGATTTGCTTTGAGAAGGACTTGTCATTATCTATAAGAAATTACATCACCAATTCAAATAAAATCTCAAGATATCAATGATTAAAATACACATAATTTATTGCAAGATAGAATATACCAATGATGCAAAATAGAAAATGCTTGATAGCTAGAAATGATCAAATGCCCATCAATTTCAGAATATATAAAAAACATTAGCATGGGACATGCTCAAGTTAGTAAGTTGTGCCAAACCAAAATCACCAGATCAAGTCAGGGCATTGATTGAGTTGACAAAGTCGTTACATCTCAAATCATTAAATATAGAATAAAAAAGTTTACAAGATCCATTGACCAAAGACTATCCACAACATAATAGGTTACTTTAAAGAACTAAAAAGGATAAATTCCTCACCCATAAAGCATTAAATGATGATAATTTTAAGATCTCAAGTGCTACCTCAACTAAACCAACATAGTAGAAGCTCTACAACTTTACAAGAGAAAAGAAAGTTTAAAATGTGTGACTTCCAACTTTAAGAGAGAGAAAAACTTCAACAATAATAAAGCTAACATGAATGAGGTCATGAGCATGTTTGGGGATCCAAAAATTGTATTCCAATAACAACAAAACAACAACTATAAGAAAGAGAAAGTTCTGAGTTTGTTTAATAAGTCATTAAAATTGACGATGATAAATTTCAAATTAAATACTTAAATTATAATAAGTAGCACTATGCTTGATGATGTAAAGGAAACAAGAACAAAATTGATGAGTCATAGGAGAAAGAAAATTACATTATGCCACTAACAATGAAAATAATAAAGACTAAGAGAATACATGATGTAGACATTGGTGTGAGAAATTACATGTGTAGAGGAATAAGTATGAAATAACAAGTCAATAAATAGTGCCACTTGAGATGGTTCAAAACATCAATAAAGTGAAAGTACATCCTTATTCACATAACATATAGAAGACACCAAATCAACCAAATCAACTTTGTAAAGAATATATATGTAACATTTCATTAACCTCAATTCAATCAGTTTCAGAATATATAGATATCAAGTGCTACCACATCAAACAAATGAAATGAGGAAATGTGAACAAATCAAACCCATGAACATAGCACGAACCACATTCAAAATTATTTCTCACTACACATTACAACTATAGAAGTGTGAAATGTTTGAAATCAAAACCCAGAACAGAAGGCTAAGTGGATAACCTCTGTAACCCTGTAACATGCAAGTAAAAAAAATAGGTTGAGCAAGCCTATTTATAATCAGGATCATAAGTTGCACCAAAAAATAGAGATACACATGCATGATTTGCATGAAGCACCACAACAAACCATCTTGATGAGCTTGGTCCCTTGGACACTTAGTTAGGTAATAAAAAAAATAAAACTTGAAATCTCAACTCAAACAATTGAAGAACCAAAACATCCTGGCTCATACATGAAATATTTATAGAATCAAGAAATGAAACAAGTAGGTAGTAATTGAGAGAAGCAACCGAGCAAGTGATTGACAAGCTAGTTAAAACGAAGATGATAGTGATAAAGAAACACCTCAACCAATAGAGATCAAATCAAAGTTTATCGATGATATCAGCGAGTGAGCGACATCCAAAATTGGCATGAACTGCAGAATGTCGAGAAGCCAGAAGAGCGAAGAAGAGATGAAGGGTCAAAGATGGAGAATGAGGTTGGAGTCGGACCGATCGAGGCACAACATATTAGAGACTTAGAGTAACATTAAATTCATCTCCCCCATTAATTTAATGATTCTCAATCGACGGTGGAATTGGATCCGTCATGAGTCACGATTGATAATGCTCGAACTCAACAAATAATTTGATATGGGAAAGTCGATTACTCCTCGATCTTGATTCAAGCCAAAATTTGAGTCTACTATCAAGTGAGCCATGATCTTTGGGTAAATTTCTCAACCCTAGCTGCAATATGATCAGGCCTATTCAATACAAATGTTGGGGAGGAGTTAAGTGCATGTGATAGGGAAGAATTTAATGAGGCTGGGTGGAATCCTATGTGGGGGAGGATCCATGAGGGGTTTAAATAGGTTGGGTTTATTTTGGGCTAATCCCAAATGGGTTTGGGTCAGGTTTGATCAGCCCCAATGGATTTTGGCTTGGTTTCAAGGGATTTGGTCTAATTTGGATGATGTGAGTCATATTGGGTCAAATTGACTCATTTGACCAAAATTGGCCAAATTAGATTAGGTTATGGGTTGATTCATGTTCAATTGGCTAATTGAAGATGAATATGGTCTTTAGTTTGAATTAATTTGGATTTAATTTGGATTTAGGCCAAATTGACCCTTTAGGCTAATTTGGGCTAAGTTAGGACAAGTTGACCAATTGGGATTGATTGATCAAATTGGGTTAAATTGTGGCTTTGGTCAAGTTCAATAATCAATTTGGAATGAACTTCAGCCATTGGTTGCAATCAATTTGGGTTAGATCATGATTTGACCAGATTTTGTCCTTTAGGCCAATTTGGGTCAATTTGGATCAAATGGCCAATTGGGCTTGGTTTGGCCCAATTGATTGCAATTGATCATCCTAGGGTGATGAACAATCATGGTGGAAGGTTTTGGTGAGCTTGGTTCAATCCAATTTGGGTTGGATTGAAAGCTGGCTTAAATGGGTCTTTTAGCTCACTTTGGGTCAAGTGGACCTAAGTGGGTCAATTGGTTTGATTTTGGTTTGATTCAAGTTTAGTTGAACTTAAATATGAGCCCTAAATTGAAATATAAATTTAACGACAATCAATTTGGAGTCTTAAAGGATTTTGGCTCATTTAAAATTTTCAAGTTAAAAGGGCTAGGTTGGGTTTGACTTGGGTTGACTTCGATTTGGTTTGATGATTGTAGGTTTCATTTATATTTGGGTAGATAATTGAATGAATGATTGATTCAAGAGAAAATTCATTAGTTTTGATTTGATATGGATAGAATTTGGCTAAGTCCAAAGAATTGGATTAAAGGGTTTAGATTAAGTTTGGATTTGATTTTTGATATAGTTTTGTCATTTGAATTTGGATTTCATTTATATTTATGAATATAAATGAAGGAATAATTGATTTATAAAGAGATCAATTGAGTTTGATTTGATCTAAAGGGAGTTTTGGCTAAGCTTATGAATGTGGTTCATGGCTTAGGAAGGGTCTTAGGATTTGAATTTGATTTTAGGTTTCAATCATTTGGAGTCAAATTTGAAATTAGATTTGGAATTTGAATTTGAATTTGAGATTTGGTTTGAGAATTGAATTTAGTTTTGATTTGAGAATGTGTATCTAGATTAAGTTTAGGCTATGGGATAGGTAATTTTCTTAAGCCCTAAGGTATAGCCTAATCTTATGATTAACACTTCTAAGTCTCCACGCTTAGGTTAAGTGTTCACCTAATCACTAGAAGTGTCTTATAACTAAGGAGTTCTTAGTGTCTAGAAGAGTCCTAAGTCATAGAAGAGGAGGTTAAGAGCTCACTCCAAAAGTGAGGTCAACAAAAGGACCCTCAATAGGTGCAGTGTAACGACACCACATTGGCGTTGGCCGAAATGATCAACAACATCCAGAAGATTGCAACAAAAAATAGAAGTGATCTATACCTAGACCTGAAAGGTAGATAAAATCATGATCTTATTGCAATGCAGCTCTCTTTATGCCAAGGGCATAAGAGAGCGAGAAGGAATCTGCTGGGGGTTGAGTACATGAACCTTCCAATTAGGAAGCAAGTTCAAGTTATCTGCTGAGAGATAAGAATTTGAGTTTGATTGTGAATATGATTAGTTTGGGTGTGTATCCACTGAGGATAAGAATTAATAATCCGATGGGGGTCAAGATTTAATTGATTTTAATTTATTTTTTTTGATTAATGTGGAGGCATATTCGCTAGGGATATGTGCTCAAATCCTTTAGGGATTGGGTATGTGAACCTTCCACTAGGGAAGCAAGTTTGGCTATTTCTTTGGGGATAATGATTAGATTTCTTTAATTTGTTTGATCGGACTCCACTCAGGAGGTTGGTTTAATTTTTTATGTCTCCACTAGGGAGAAGGGTTCTAGATTGAGGGCGTATCCACCAGGGATGTACACTCGATTAAATTTATTTGATTTAGATCTAGGTTCCTCTAGGGAGGCTAATTTGATTTGTGCCTCACTAGGGAGAAATTTGGTTTGTTTGATATATTTAATTTGACTCCACTGGGGAAGTTGGTTTTGAATTTATTTTATTATGGACCTTGTCGTGATGATGGACCACTAGAAGAAGAGCTTGGCCTGTCTTAGATTTATAAGTCCAAAAGGTAGTCTACATAGGTGACTATCCAACCTAGGTTTCCTTTGCAGTATTAGGAAGAAGGCATAGCAGACTTACATCTTCAAAAGTAGGGATCAACTATTGGGGTGATCTGTTGATGGCACAACAAATCAATCCAACTAAGGCGGCTCTTGAGTTAATGTCATCTTTATCAACTCAGTAGTCACGATGATTAATTTGATTTGATTTGATTTAATTTAATTTGGTGTGTTATGTTGTGGACCCTATCAGCATGCGATGGACCTACTAAGAATGGGTTATGTCGGCCTTGACCTGTCTTAGATTTATAAATCCAAAAGGGTAGTCTACCAGCCACAAGGTAGAACTATCCAGCCTAAGGGTTGCTTTCGGTGTGCAATGACGGTACTATAAAGAAAGCATAGTAGACTTACATCTTCCAAAGTAGGGATCAACCATTGGGGTGATCTGTTGATGGCGCAATAGATCAATCCTGACCTAGGGCTACTATTTGAGCGAATGCCATTGTGGACTCATACCAACTCAAGAATAGTCAGAATTAATTTAATTTTAGATGGGCCCTGTCAGTATGTGATGAATCTACTAAGAAGGAGCTAATATTAGCCTAAACCTATCTTAGGTTTATAAATCCAAAGGGATAGTCTACCAACCATTAGGTAGAGCTAACCAAAGGTGCCTTCGATTAATAAATTGGACCCGACCTAAGTCGCCTATAAGTTTGCAACGACATTGTAAAAAAGAATGCATAATAGACTTATATCTTTCAAAGCAAAGATGACCGTCGTAACTGGTGGCACAACAAGTTGAACCTAAGGACTGAGAGAATGCCACCTGGGACTTATCTCAACTCAAAGTAGAATTCCTATAGGGAGTTTTTTGACACGCCTAAAGATAGATGCCGCTTGGGAAAGGGGCCATTAGGGGCTTGAATTCCTAATCCACAAGCGAATTAATTTTGTTTATTTCTTTTATTTGTTTTAACATGGACCCTGTTGGTTTGCAAGGGATCAAACTGAGAAGGATCTTATATCAGCCTAGACCTATCTTAGATTTACTGAACCAAGGGAGAATCTGCATCCACAAAAATTCTCCAACCATGTGGGTGCTACAAAAAGGGGACTATCCAATCCAAAAATAACCCATGTAGTGTCTAAATGGGGTCATAAAGGATGTGATCCAACTGCTGGGGATGGGGCCACTAAAGGCCTAATCCAACACCTTGGAGAAAATGACATGGCTAATCATATATCAAATAGGTATTCAGTGACTAACTCAAGAAGAAAGCACGGGGACTCACATCTGCCAAGAGTGGTGTATCCACTGGGTGAGTCGTCACAAGATAGAAACATCAACCAACCTAAGGTGCATTTGTGACAATCCTAGAAAGAAGGCGTAGGCTTACATCTCTAAAGTGAACCATCAGGGGATAGTCTGCCTTGGCTCGACAGGGGCCATCTAACCTAGGGAGACTACTAAATGAGGAGTCTTGCGTAAGGACTAGACCCATGCTTAAAGTAGTCAAGAGGAAAGGAGCTTCTGGGGGACTTACCCTAAACCTAAAATATACTAAACCTAGTTAGTGCATGATGGTTAGTTCAAGAAGAAAGCACGGGGACTCACATATCCTTAAGCAAAGTCAACATGAGGTAGCTCACTGGCTGGGCAGTAAAATCTACCATACTAATAAGACACTCGTTGGTTTGCAATGGCTAAGTTAGGAAGAAAGTGCAGGGACTCACATCCTTCAACAAGTGACCACTGGGGTGACATACTAACAAGGTAGCATGTAGACCTGACCTAGAGCAGCTATTGAGTGAGTGCCACAAGGGGCTTGCTCCCACATCAAAGTAGCTTGAGACAAAATATATATGTTTATTTGTGTTGTGAAAAAAGGAATAGGATGCAGCTTGGGTTCTCTTACACCTATCCTAATAGCACTAGAGGATCATTTTATAGTTTAAGTTTGTGTTATGGAGGGATAGGATGTATCTTGGATTCTCTTATACCTACCCTAAATACATCATGGTAGATTCGCAAGAAAAAGATATTTCTAACACAGAAGAAATGAAATTTGAGATGAAAAGAAGTTTCATTGATAATTATTTTCAAACAATATTTATGGATAATATTTCTTTAAGTAGAGCTCATTGATTGGAAGCATCGCGCTTCCTTTACAATTTATGAGTTGAAGACCCTCCAGGCCTTCTGGCATAAGGGCCTTCCCAAGTGGGTTTAAACTTGCATCCTATCTTTCGGCAGTCAACAATTAGCCTCCTTAGAACTAAAATAAGCTCTCCTACTTGAAAAGCTCTAGGATGGGCCAAATTATTATGAGCTTGAATCATCTTAGCTTTGTATAACGTGAGGTTCTGGCATGCTCGTAGGCGTCTCTCCTCCAAACCTTTGAGCTCTTCCAATTGCAACTTGACATTTTGTTTCGTTGTGATTTTGCTACCCATGACTATCCTTAGTGATGGGAGTTGGACTTCTAATGGTAGAACGACTTCATACACATACACTAAGGAGAAAGGGGTAGATTGAGTTGGAGTTATGTACGTGGTGCGGTAGGCCCATAAGGCTTCAACCAACTGTTCATGCCATCGTCGTTTGTTGTCATCTAGTGTCTTCTTCAGTATTTGAATGAGAGTTTTGTTGAAGGCTTATGCTAACCCATTTTCTCTGGATAGTAGAGAATACCTCCAATCTATATGTTCCGAGCAAAGCTATTGATTTTAGTGCTCTTGAATGCTACCATTATCGATATAATTCATCGAGGCACCCCGAACCTATATACGATATGGTTCTTGAAAAATTGGTGCACATGTTGAGCTGTGACCTCTCTAAGTGGGATTGCCTCTGCCCACTTGGAAAAGTAATCAGTAGCAGCTAGAATGAATCGATGACCTTTGAAAGAAGGAAGATCAATTGACCACAATGTCAGTACCCCAACACTCAAATAGCCATGTGGCCAATGTAGGATGTAGAATGTTAGGAGGTTGATGTAGGACCACACCACATTGATGGCATCTCCTTACTACGTCCATGCAGTCTGTGATCATCGAAGGCCAGTAGTATCCTAGTCTCTTGATCTTGGCTTTCATCTCTGGACCGGATTGATGTGCTCCACATAAACCTGAGTGTACCTCAGTCATGATCCTACGGGCTTCATGTTTGTCTAGACAACGTAACCACATATGATTGATGGACTTCCGGTACAAGGTACTGCCTACAAGAGTATAGGAAAGGGCTCTCTGCTTTACCTGGTGTGCCAGTGATTTCTCTTGAGGTAGTTTGCCTATATTTAAATAATCTATGAATGGTTGCCTCTAGTCTGACTCCTCATCCTTTTTGATAATGGAAACCTCCCCTTTAAGAGAGAATCTCTCGATGAGTTCAACATCAATAAGGGATAAGACTTGTCTATTTTGGACCCTTATTGGAATGGACTCATCTTCTAGACATGCCAACTCTTTGGCAAGCTTGGCTAATGCATCTGCTACTACATTCTCTCCTCGAGGAATCTTATAGATGGTAACCTCTGGGATTTGGGCCAACAACTCCATAGTGTACTTATGGTAATGATGGAGCTTAGGTTTTGGAACCTTGTAAGGCCCAGCAATTTGGTTGATGACTAAGTAAGAATCCCCAAAGATGTTGATATTTTGGATGCATAGTGTAATGACTAACTCACTGCAATCGAGCCTCATATTCGCTTCATTGGTGCATGGATTGGACAAATGATATGAGAATCTCATCACATCATGGTGAGTTGAGAACTATTCCTACCCGCCTTCCCGGGATAGTAAATTATGGTTCTTCTCCTCTTTGAGAGGAAGTCGCACCATCAAAGTACATCTCCATGAGCACTAGTACCCCTAAGTTCATGATTTGTTCATCGGGAGATCATTGTTGCGAGAGTCAGTGAGTGGATGCGCTAATAAATTTGCAAGTGCTTATCCTTTTATGGCATGGAGTGGTATGAATATTATATCAAACTGAGACAAAATCATAGACCAATGCACCAACCGTTTAGATAAAGTCAGCCATGTCATGAGATATTGCAGTGGATTGACTCTAGAGATCAAGTTTACCTTATGAGAAAGCATGTAGTGCCGTAAATTTTAGGATGCAAAGATTAAAGCTAGGAAGTGCTTTTCAATAGGTGGATAATTTGCCTAAGTAGGGATTAGATGATGATTGAGATAATAGAGAGCGTTCTCTTTCCCTTCATCATTGGTTTGAGCCAACAAAGCACTAAGGGAGTCATTTAATGCAGTATATAATATGAGTGGCTTGCCCGGGATAGGGGCTTCTAGGACTAGCGGTGTCATCAGATATTTCTTGATTCCTTCGAAAGCATGTTGGCACTTGTCATCCCAATTGAACTTGACATCCTTTTTGACAAGTGCTAAGAATGGTTGGCATCTTCCTAATAAGTTGAAAATGAAGCATCTTAGATACCAACGCCTGAATGACTTGAGTTGTTAGCTTTTAGGGGTGGCATTTCTAAGATGACTTTGATCTTTTTGATCAATATTCCATGTCGACAACAAACCCAAGGAATTTCCAAGCTACTCAATGCACACTGGGGTTCATTTTGAGGTTGTATTATTTTAACCATTCAAAAACTACTCTCAAGTCAAAGAGATGGTCTTCCTTTTCTTTACTTTTGATAACGAGATCATCAACGTAGCATTCAACTTAATGATGAATGAGCTCATTGAAGATTTTAGTCATGGCTCACGGTATATAGCACCGACATTTTAAGGTTGATTTATATAACAATAAATTTCGTTAGGGTTTGAAAAGTAGTGTTTCTTTCATCCTCGAGGGCCATCTTGATTTGGTTGTAGCCAGATGACCCATCCATAAAAAAGAATATTGCATGAGATGAGGCAATGTCCACCATTAATTCTGGTATAGGAATTGGAAATTCATCCTTAGGACATGACTTACTTAGATCCCTAAAATCAACGATATGCAATTTGGCCATTCTTTTTCTTAACTGGATGACACTGCCAACCGTAGGATATTTTTCTTCCTAATAAAGCCAAAGATCGATCAATTTCTTGATTTCAAAAGTGACCTTGTTCAATGTCTAATCAAGCATGCCTAGGATCCCGCTTGAGGTTAGCATTAGTTCTATTGCTAGTTTATGGACTATGTCGAGATAGAGGCATCTCTTCATAACTCCATGCAAAGCAATCCTTAAACTCAATAGCTTCACTAAATCATTGGTTTCTTTTCATTCAATAGAGAACTATGGATCTTCTTCTAAGGTTAATTTCTTTGAGCTCGTCAAAAGTTGATCTGATCTCTTCTTCGAACTTTGGCAGTGTATCCTTGACATCAAAGTCATTTGGATCATTTGAAGTTTCTAAGCATACCTCCTCATATGAGTTAGAATGATTTGAAAAGAACCTATCAGATTAGAAATGATTGGTGATGACCAAGAAAGAATCATCATCATCTGATACCACATCAATCCAATCCCGCCTCTTGATTGTGAATTTATGCATTTGTTGTCCCATAACCTTTCAAAGTAATTCGACTTGTGTCTAGACCAAGTATGTGGAATTAATCCTTTCTTTGCTAAATTAAGAACACAAGGTGAGTACCAATCAAAAGGTAATTCTATTAAATCTTTGTATGATTCATCCTCTAGTTCTACATCAGCTTCTTGAATTGAGGATGATGCTCCAAGAAAGAACTTCTACATGTTTACATTTATGGAAGAATTAGGGGCTTCCTTAACTACTAAACCTCAACTTTTGTGAGGAAAGTGGGGTTAGAGCTAAAGTTCCCAACCGATGCCATGTTTCACATATAGACTTGGATACACTTATGCTTTGCTTAGAGCCCTTCTTCATTGCTGCTCAACTATCACTTGCATGGGGATCTATGCGGAAGTGCAAGCTAGTGTACTAATCATATATGACTCATCCTCAAACTAGATTCTAAGTCATATGATAGTAGTGTAGTCGGGTATAGGGACATAACTCTATTGGCCAATAAGAGGTCTTCCATCCCTAGTCATGGATGCTTCTCTTCCTGCCTGGAGGTCGAGTCATCCCACCCATATGTTGAATGGAGTAACAACAGGGTGGAATCTAATGTCGGCTCTACTTTCTCCTCAAGTCTATTTCTCTCTTTTGTTTTCTTTCTCATTTCCTTTTTTCTTTTCTTTTTTTCTTTTTCTTTTTTATTTTTTTTTTTTTTTTTTTCTTTTATTTTGAACTTTGCCAAGTCCACGAGAATAGAGTTTCTAATTTTGAGGGAGATAGTAGGTCGCATCCTTATATATTCTGACCTCATGAACTCTGAATGACTTAAGATCTCCTTTGATGCAGTATTCAGTCCCACCCTTCATGAACTTCATACACTGATGTAGAGAGGATGGAACCAAGTTGTTTTCATGTATCCACAGCCTCTCAAGCAAAGCATTGAAAGATGTATCTGAGTATATAATATGAAACTTGGTGATAGTCTTCCAATCATCTACTTCTAATGGAAATACTATAGAGCCTAAAGCCCTCTCGCCTTGTTCATTGAATCCTCTCAACATCATCCTCTCTTTTGAAAGTTTGGAGATGTTAGTCCTCAAGTAAGCAAGGGTTTTTAGACTCATAATATTCAGTGATGCACCCTGGTCAACAAGAACTATGGATATTTTGTATCACTATAATGTAAAGAGGGTGGTTGTGCTTGGTCGTTCTTAGAAGCAAGTCTTCATCACTGAATGTAACTCCTAGAGTGTCCTTTGAATTGCAAGCCTCCTCTCAAGATGGGTCACCGGGCTAAGCATATCTTGGATCAAGAAGAGCCTTGATTAGAGATTCTCTCATCTCTTTGGATAAGATAAGGGCCATATATGCTTAACTTAATGGCGGCCTTTCTAAGATGTAGTTGTAGTCAACCTTGGCTTGATCCTCCACAAGCATATCCATGGGTGGAGCATCTTGTGGAGGGGCTATCCTCTTTAGAACCAATTTGCTTACCCTTATCCGAGGTGCCACCCCAGGAGGTAGAACTTTGCCACGCTGGGTTAACTTCAGTGACCTATTGGAATGATGAATTGTAAGAAGTTCTACGTTCTCATCAGGTGTACCTACCACTTCTCCTATAGGATCATCGAATGACTCCAAATCAATCTCAAGATGTGAACCCGATGATTTAGAATGGGAAATCCATTTCTAAATCAAGAAGAATGATCAAAATTAGAATCATTATTATTTTGTAGATTTGAGAGTTTCAAGAGGAATAAAATCTAGAGTATTAGAAGTGGATAAGATGTAAGTGAAAGCTTTCATTGATTTCTTCTGATGGAGGTACATGATAAAAATCTAATAAAATAAGTGGAAAGATATATGCCTATCCACCAATGTCACATTGATAAGAGGGAAAAGAAGAAGAAGAGTAATGGTGGATGGAGTGCTAGACTGGATGGTGGTTGTGCTATGCTATCCCCAAGTAAGGTAGGCTACCGCCAATGACACCTTCTTCAAGTTATCTTTGGCAACTTGCATCCTTGTTTGAGGTTTGAGTTACTTTAGGCACCTATAAAGAAAGCTTCTGATCTTAGAGATAACCACTTTTTAGAGGTTTGAGATAAGGCAATATCCCAACCTTCTTTTGTCTTAAGAGATCAAGTATCCCCAAGAATTACTCGATAGAACCTGAGGGTTATTCTAACAAGTATTCCTTGGGATAATAATAGCTCTCGATTGTAAAGTTACCCCTTAAAGGTGACACAATCCTCCAAGACATGACTAACCATGCGGTGTGAGGCACAATTAGGATCATTACCCACCCACATTTTTTGGCCTTGGGCTCGTGTAACTAAAGTCAAGTTTCTTTAAGAGATTCTTAAAGATCTTCCTAACTACCTCCCTCTGAATGAATATGGCTTATTCAATCTATCAATAAGAGTAGTGGGTAATAGCTAGTATGAGTATATTATGGAGGGCTACAATGCCGCTGGTGTGGTGGTGTGGTGGTGAGGTGGTGGCAATGGAGGCTACTGTGCACAAGGTCTCTTATATTGAGCTCTGGCTTGCTACATCCCTTTATCTACTGACACTACTACCCCTGGCTTCTTCTCAAATGCTTTTTATGGTTTGGGCTTGAACGATTGGTCTTGAAAAGGTATCTGTTTGGCTTCCCCTTGTAGGCTAGCTGCCTTGTTGATTAATTTCTCAAATGTCTTAATGGTAAACCCTTTAAGATGATATTAATATTCTTGAGAATTTTAATGGCATGTTGAAGTTGTGGTTGACATTTCATACTTAAATTATGCCATCTAAGAATATAATCAACAAGGAACTCATTAGGATGTTGTTGAGCTACAACGAGATCACCCATAGTTACCCTTTGCTGAGCTCTAGCAAATCTCTTAATGAAGAGCTGCTCCAACTCAGCAAATTTCTTCACTAAACCTTTAGGTAATTCAGTGTACCAGTCAAATGCGATGCTTCTCAAACTACTGACAAAGAGATGGAATAGAAGTGCATCGCTACCACCAGCATTGCAACATCTGGCCTTGAAATGTGTTGTGTACCGCTGGGGGTTCCCACTTCCATAAAAAATTTTGAAGGAAGGAGACACAAAACCCTTAGGATATTGGACATCATCAAATTCCTTTAGGTAGGGTCTACTCTTTGGAATAGGTGAGCTACCTCAGACTTGTGCCAACACATCCTTCACTTGCTGCTCCACTAACTGATTGATATCTTTTTCTTACATGGAGGTGTTGTCCACCACCTTCCTATGCATGCTACAACTATCTTGGTCCATGGAGATGTACTCTTGGGCTGATCCAGAACATGCAACAACCCAGGGTGGTTGGCCTCTAAGGGAGTAGCTACATGGAGCTTCCTTGAAGTGCTAGGACTATAACAAGTCTTCAACTCTTTTCTCCATCTTCCGATATGCTCATCTCTCACCATTTGGGTTGTTGAATGAGCTGTGTCTTCTTCCTCAACTATAACACCCTCCTGGCTATGCTTATCCTTAAGGAGGGAACCCCTAGTGTTGATCATATGGACTTCCACTGAACTCCTCTAAGAGATCATCCCCATTTGGATCAAAATTGACCCTAACATCCTCTTCATCAGAGTAATCATCCCTGAAGAGTTTCCTCTTCTCAACAAAGTTTTGAGCAACGATCTCATCTGAAGAGCAGTCTAATTGTGCAGGGATAAACACTCATCACTGACTGGTGGAGGGGCTATACTTACTAATAAAAATATATCAGGCATTGCTTGCCGCTATACTATTATCTCTAAGAGGACTATGCTCACTGACAGGTATATGCTGATCACTGCCCACTGGCTGAACATTGACTGTAGGAGGATCTACTATCATGGACACTACATCTATATCCTCTACCCCTTCCACCACTGATGCTACTATAGGTGGAGACTACAAGGACTCCAGGATCAGAATCGGTGACTCTAGTGGTGACTTGACCACGTGGCCTTGCCATTCCTTCTTCCACGCGAGGTCAAATAAGAGCTTGACCTCACCTCAATGGTGAGTAGATGGGAGTGGATCGGATCACCAAATGGTCTTTCCCTAGATGGGGGCTTCTGGATCTTGGTTGGAATGGGAGATGCCATGATGAGGATGGGTGGAGGAGAGATACGCAAACCGACACTCAACTGCCTACTCCTCTTATGACCGGCAATAAAGGATGATTCTAGAATGACCGCCTACATGATGATCGGAAAATCCATCGAGCAGGTCGGCCGACCGACAAACCTCTGCTCCCTCCTACTTGTATGCCGAGCCTCCAAGGCCTCTCTCCGATCCGACTAACCTCCCTAGGGATAACCGCCTCGATCAAAACTATACAGACTCGAGCTCCAGAAGCTTGGCCAACCTGGTGCAAGACTGTCCTGAGCCCAACACAGGGCTTCCTATGCTCCCTAATCGGTGTGATGAAATATGGTGGTGGTGGAGGTAGTGTAAAAATCCTCCTATAGTCCTCCTCTCCATCTAAGGCTGAGAGGGAGTGGAACCTACTACCACTCAAATGTGGAGAGGTCTCACAGGGAGATCCCTCCTCAGCCATATGGGAAGCGACATCCATCTCTCTCTCCTCCATCTTGTGATGCCGCTTGACCTTTCTGCGCATCTGTAATGCGGTATGGCGAGAGAGCTAGTACCCACCTCAAATGTGGAGGAGAATATCTCAAAAACTAAGACAGTCTTCCCCTTTAGGGTGTCCAAGGAGGGGGTAGTAGCCTGCTAGAAGAGTAGACCCCGGCAACTGAACAAAAATTGATACCGCAAGGTAGGAATAATAGTGGCCTTCTTCTGGAGGAAACTCAATCGATGACATAATCGATAAGTGGTGTTTGCCCCACCATTTCCTCTTTGCTAACTGTGGTGAGGGCTATCCCCTCGCAAGAAATCCTCACCCCCTCAAAACCATGGCCAAAGTAGATGACCATGGAGAGAGAGACTACTGCCTGTGGCTAAGTTTAGCTGGAGAAGGAAAACACAAACTTGTTGAGAGCCATAGATGTTGTACTAACTGAGACTAGAAGAATTGATTGCACTGAAATCTGCATTGTTGAAATATAGATAAGTTAGACACTTGCCTTGATATTCACCTTTAATTATTTATTTCAAGATTTGATTCTGAATTTGAACCCACACTGAATAATCTTAAGGTGTTAAGTGGGGTTCATCAAAATTTTAGAGAGATTTTGGATATTGAGGAGAGTCTTTACCATTTGATTTCAATTTAGAACCCATACTCAACCGATTTAGGTAGGTTAGGTGGGGTTCTAAAATTTGAGGAGAGATTTTCTTGGAGATATGTGTGTTTTGTGCATCTTGTTTGAAAATATTGATAGTTTGAAAGACCTCTACTTAGCAAATTTGGGTATGTTAAGAAGAGATTGTGATTGTGTGTTTGAAATATTTTTGCTTGTGAAGATTTGATTGTGTGATATTTTGATTTGAAAATAGGGCTTCTTACTTAACAAATTTGGTATGTTATGTAGATTCCACATGTGTTTGATGACAAGGCTTTCACTTAACAAATTTGGTATGTTAAGTGAAAGTCAAATGTGATTGTGAGATAGATTTGCCTTTCTTTGAAGATGGGAGTTTCACTTAACAAATTTGGTATGTTAAATGAAATCTCCAAATTTGTTTGAGATATGTTTGTTTATTATTATTATTTTTTTTGAGAATGAGACTCTCACTTAATAAATTTGGTATGTTAGGTGAAAGCTCAAGTGTGATTTGACATGATAAATTGGATCCTTATTTAACAAATTTGGTATGTTAAAATTGGGATCAAATGTGTGTTGAAAAGAGACCCTCACATAACAAATTTGGTATGTTAAATAAAAGTCAAATGTGTTTATGATTTTGAAATTGAAACAGAACAAATTTGGTATGTTAAAGTCAAATGTTATGATTTTGAAAATGAAACTCACTTAACAAATTTGGTTGAAAGTCAAATGATTGTGATTTTGAAAATGAAACTCTCACTTAACAAATTTGGTATGTTAAATGAAAGTCAAATGTGATTTTTTTTTTGAAAATGAAACTCTCACTTAACAAATTATATGTTAAGAAAGTCAAATGTGTTGATTTTTTTGAAAATGAAACTCTCACTTAACAAATTTATGTTATGAAAGTCAAATGTGATTTTGAAATGAAATCAAATTATGTTAAGTGAAAGTCAAATGTGTTTATGATTTTGAAAATGAAACTCACTTAACAAATTTGGTATGTTAAGTGAAAGTCAAATGTGATTTTGATTTTGAAAATGAAACTCTCACTTAACAAACTTGATATGTTAAGTGAAAGTCAAATGTGTTTATGATTTTGAAACTCTCACTTAACAAATTGGTATGTTAAGTGAAAGTCAAATGTGTTTATGATTTTGAAAATGAAACTTTACTTAACAAACTTTGGTATGTTAAGTAAAAGTCAAATGTGTTTATGATTTTGAAAATGAAACTCTCATTTAACAAATTTGGTATGTTAAGTGAAAGTCAAATGTGTTTATGATTTTGAAAATGAAACTCTCACTTAACAAATTTTGTATGTTAAGTGAAAGTTAAATGGGTTTATGATTTTTGAAATTGAAACTCTCACTTAACAAATTTGGTATCTTAAGCAAAAGTTAAATGTGTTCATGATTTTGAAAATGAAACTCTCACTTAACAAACTTGGTATGCTAAGCGAAAGTTAAGTGTGTTTATGATTTTGAAAATGAAACTCTCACTTAAAAAATTTGGTATGTTAAGTGAAAGTCAAATGTGTTTATGATTTTGAAAATGAAACTCTCACTTAACAAATTTGGTATGTTAAGTGAAAGTTAAACATGTTTATGATTTTTGAAAGAAAAAGAACTTATTTAACAAACTTAAGCACGTTAAATGGAGTTCAATTTGTTCTTATGATTTTTAGAAAAGGGGGTTCTCATTTGATATACTTGGACATATCAAATGAGCTCCTAATGTGTCTTGAAGTCCAAGACTTTGGCGAGAAGGAGTTTTATCAGACAAATGCAAATAGAATTCAATTTGCTATACCTTCTATAAGGGAAGGGGAACTCCCATTTGACAAATTTGGGTATGTCAAGTGGGGGGTTCAAATATGTCTTGACTTCTCTTTTGTGTGTGTATGGTTTATTGCTTTTCGAAAAGAGGAGAAACTTCAACTCTAGCACATGTGAAGTGTGCTAAGTGGAGTTTTATTTTATATTATAATTTAATTCAAAAATAGAATCTCCATCCAACAAATTTGAGTGTGTGCAATGGGATAACCATTTAAAAAAGGTGCTTTTGAAAAATACATAAAAATTATTGATTTTGATTTTTGAAAAAGAACCCCTTATAACAATCATTGGATTTGTTAAACGAGGTTTGGTTATATGTGTTTGTGCCTTTTTTTTGAATATTTCTTACAAATTTTTGTGTAAAGATCTCTTATTATGTGGATTTTGAAAAGTGCTTTTGGAAAGACATGTTATTTTGTAGAAGAGTTTTATTTTCTTATTGTTCATGGGATGAACCTTGCCTCACCATTAGGATGGTGAAGAGGTTCTTAATTTTGTCCATCTCCTTCATTTTATTAATTCTAATTTTCACCGCTCGAGGAAACCTAATAGGAATTTTAAGACCTACACGGAGTGAGGTCCTAAAACCTAAAGGATGTTGGTGAGCTTTGCTTAAGGATGAAATAAGCTAAGTGCCAATGGAAAGAATGATAGTCTCGGGGCTATATAAAATATAAGTCCACTATTGATGTTTGAAGATAATGATTGTCTACTAAAGATGGAGAGAGGAACCATCCCCAGTGGAGTCGCCAAAAAAATTTATGATATTTACTTTTGAGATGTGGGACACCACGTAGATCTTAGGGAGTACTTATTGAAGTGATCAGGTATGAAATTAAGGAATGATGCACTATCTCGGAAGATAGAAATCACCACCCTATAATGGACCTAATCACCTAATAAGGACTCCTAAGGCATGATGGGTCTTCGAATATGTGAGATCTTTCCCTACTTTACATGAAAAGTAAAGTAGGGTTTATTTTAAGTTAGGTTCGTTAAGTTCCCTATGGAGGCAAGCCCCCATAGTTAATTACATCCTAAGGAATGGGAATTCCTTAAGAATACTCTCAATTAAAATAGATAATTAGGGTCTCCAAAGATTTCAAGGTTAATACTATCAAAGGATTGGCTATTTTAGAAAATCAAATATGATAGATCAAGGAGAAGACTTATTTTTGGAATCCAAAGGAAGAAAGTAGGATATACTAATGATACTAGGAAGCCTAGTGAACATTCCAATCTACCCTATAATTGGGCTTTATATTTTTGAAATTGAAGAGAGTTAATTATTTGAGTTGACATTTTATTAGATTGCTAGGGCTTATAATTCCATAACATAAGATTGTGGAAATACCTAAGAGGTGAGGATTTATGCCTATAGCCCATAGGAAACAGCTACCTCAGATTCCTAAACTAAGGAGCCTTGGTACAAAACAAATGCACGACCTAAATCTAAGGAAAAAATGGGTATATGGTTTACCTCTACAAGAGAGAATATACCACCATACTGCTGGACTTATTAGTGCCTGGAGTGGCAGCCGGCTAACTCCTCATATGCTTTAAATCCATGTTGGCAGGTCTTATGCTTTTACAAGATAACTAGGTTGTTATTTATTTAGAAAGGAGACTAAGTCCTTAAACTCACTCCTTTAGAGACTAGAGCATGAGTGGTATGAATTCATGACTTAATCTAATGCAAATTTTATCAAATTTATTTGATTCTTTTGGACTCTTTGTTTGACATCTATGGGATTTTGTATGCCTAAATGAATGAGAATTTGATTATGGGCCAAATCAAGAGAGAAAGGGTGTTCTTCCACCAAAGGCTAAAAGCCTTGATTCTCTGCAAAGATGAAGCCCCTCGACAAGAGTGAAATGAATATGACATGATATTATACATTCATTCATCTAGCTAAGGGTTGCTAAAAATTTTATTATCTTGATTTAATTCCTAGGATTTTATGTGAGGTTATGAGTTATTTTAAAATTTTAGTTATGAGTTGGGGATAAAAAATTAATTTTATCCTAAGAGCCTACCGCATCCATGCCACACATTCAAGCATCAATCATAAAGAAACTATGAAAAGCATGTTGTTCTAATGCACAATCTAAACACAACATCAAACAATTTTATAGACTACCATAAAAGAATAAAATATCAGTGTAGTCGGGTTCCGTCGTACACCTCGAAAAGAGAAAAACATATGGGTAGCTGAGCTCTAACCTTATACAACCCATATTACAAAAAAAAAATACATGCTATGGCCACTGCTCATCCTAATCCCCCATAGCACTAATCCTAATTCCTAATATAAAATTACATCAAAAATAAGAAAAGTAAATCTAGCTATACTTGTAAAACAAATGTTAGCTAAACACACCATATAACCTAAGCAGTTATATGAATAATGTGAACTTAGCACCCCACACATCGGTAACCAAGCCCACCTATCCTAACATAGGTTACACTTAGGGGCTAAGCAACCTGCATAGCAAAATCATTCATATTTTTATTACAACGGTCCCTTAAGCACAACCCCTACAGAAAATATTATTAGCTATAATAACCTAACATCCTAATTTAAACATACACCCTACATCCAGTCTAAAATATTACATCACAAAATAAAAATACAACATCATACATACAATGCCCTAACTTAGCACTAGAAGTGGTGACTTAGTATTCTAATGTGTGTGCTTAAGGCTTGTGTGGCAAGACTTTGTTAGGGTTATTTAGTTTTAGTTTCAATTTGGAGTTTGAATTTGTTTAAATTTTACCTTTGGGTGATTTCAATTTAAATGATTTAATGGTTTATTTTTTATTTTTATTTCACTTTTATTTGGTTAAAATGATATTTAGGTTTTCAAGAATGAAGAGTAGAATGAATTTTATTTGTAGATGGAACTCACCCTATTCTACATCCTAATTCCTAAAGAATCTAACTAAGGTCCTCAAGTATTTTAATTAGCCTATTTGAATTTGTGTAATTTATTTGAATTGTTTTAGAGCTTAGAATTTGAGTTTGTTTAAGTATTTGATTGATTGATTTTGATTGTGATGTTTTGGTTTAATTATATCATGATAATTCAATATCCTTGATATCTAATGAAGTTTAAGTTTGTTTAAATTCATGTGTTTTTGATTGGTTAATTAAATCTTGATAATTCAATATCCTTGATCTTTGATGAAGTTTAAGCTTGTTTAAGTTCATGCTCTTTTGATTGATTAATTCAGATGTTTTGGTTTAATTAAATCTTGATAATTCAATATCCTTAATATCTAATGAAGTTTAAGTTTGTTTAAGTTCATGTTTTTGATTGATTTTGGATTAGATGTATTTGGTTTAGTTAAATCTTGATAATTCAATATATTTAAATTTTTTTTTTTTTGATTATGGTTATAGTGACTTAATTTCATGCTTATTTGATGGTTCATTTATTTATAGTTTGATCATTAGATTAATTGAAATTTTATTTTGATTTTAATTGAGTTTGATTCTTTGTAATTATGATTTTATTTTAATCACATCCATTTGTCATGTTCATCAAAATTTGGTTTGTATTTTGATTTCATACATTGGATAGTTGATTAGTTTATCTTATTTAAGTAATGAATGAGATTTGATTTGATTACATATTAAATTGATGAGAGTCTTTCTTAATTAATTTAATTTAATTTATAATTTGATTAGCTTTATTGGTGAGTTAGTTCAATGTGATTATGTGATTAGTTTAATTAAGAAGTATATTTATATTAATTATAAAGGTTTATTTAACTTTCAATTTGGTTTCATATTTGTTTAGACTAATGATGTAATTAACGACTAATAATTTTGGTTTAATTTAGGTTTTGATTAGTATTTAATTGCATTTATGTTTGATTAAGCTGAGGTTTAATATGATTAATTCAATTAACTTAATTAGTTTATTTAAGAGGTATGATTAATTATTAAATTAAATAAAGATTTGTTTAAGTTTTAATTTGATTTCATATTTATTTGGGTCAATGATGTAATTAATAAGTTAATGATTTAAGTTTAAATTAGGATTTGATTAGCATTTAATTACATTTTATGTTTGATTAAGCTTAAGTTTAATATGATTAATTTAATTTTTAATTATTTTTATTTAAAATTAATTAAATTAATTAGTAGATTAATTAAGTGTTTAATTTGAATTAATTTTAGTGTAATTTATAAAATTAATTTGGTTTATTAAGATGATGGATTAATTTATTAAGTTTGCATTAATTAAGTTTGATTAAGGGTAATTAAAATTTTTAATTACTAGATTAATTAAGGGTTTATTTAATTAGAGATTAATGACTTAATGATTTAGGTTTAACTTAGGTTTTGATTAGTATTTAATTGTATTTTAATTATGTATGATTAAACTTAGGTTTAATATGATTAATTTGATTAACTTAATGAATTTATTTGAGGGGTGTGTCGTTCAGTTGCGTATTGCTAAAGGGGTTTGATTTTAAGCTTAATTTTAGAGTTAGTTTTAATGTAACTTATTTAAATTAATTTAATTAATTAAGATGATGGATTAATTTATTAAGTTTGAATTAATTAGATGTTTGATTAAGGGTAATTAAAATTTTAAATTATTAGATTAATTAAGGGTTTGTTTAATTAGAGATTAATGGCTTAATTTCCCACATGTGAGTGATTTGATTTAGTTAAGTGTTTTCCTTAAATTTGATTTGATTAAAGGATGGTTATTTTTACCATCATTGTTATTAAGTGAACTAATTATTTATTTCATTTCAATTAAGTTTGATTATTTATGATTTTAGTTTTATTTGATTTGATTCATTTATTAGGTTTGTTTGATTTCATTAACATGTTTGATTTAGTTATTAAGTTGAAATATTTAATGGTTAATTAATTATCTTATTCCAAATGGATGTGATTTAATCATATGTTAATCAAGTTTACTTTAATTTTATTTGGTTTAATTCGATTAGTATCAAATGATTAAAGTTTCTTAAATTTGTTGAATTTTGAGTTTGATTTAATATTTAATCATTTAATTGAGTTTTATTAACTTAAATAGGTTTAATCATATTTAATTTAATTTCCTCTAAAGATGATATTTTTTTGATTTGAGGTTTGATTAATGATTGTTTAAGTGCTATTTCATTTTTGATTTTTTTGATTTGATATTTAAGTTATTTTTAGATTATGTTTTAATTAACTCCTTAATTGATTAAACTCAACTCTTAAGTGTTTGTTTGGGGTTCATTAAGATTCATAAGATCGCATTATTTTCTTAAGAGCCCTAGATGTCAATTGAAGTGCTTTAAGCCATTTTGAAGATTTTTGTAAATTTCTGAATTTTTATTTGATTTATTTTATTAAAATGGACAGTCTAAACTTCACAATTTAATTTCTCCCAATCTAGAGGTCTTTTTCACTTGAAAGTTTTATCATAGGTGTGTTTTAATTTTAATTTCAATCCCTGAAATTTCAACTTAATATGACTTATATTTTTAGTTTAATTAATGAAATATGATTTTTTACTAAAACTTAAATTAAGCTCAAAATACTTAAAAAAAAATTTAGGGATTTTGGGTTTGTTAGATTCCTGGGAAAGATGAATCCAACAAGCCCTTGTCTGCAATTTCTGGCTAAATATTTTATTTTTATGAATTTTTTGAAGTTTCTAGATTTAAATTAATTTTTTTAAAAATAAAATGTTAGTGGTTGGGTGAAAATGAATCGGCTTGTTAGACCATCGATCCGTCGACGATGGTCATCAAATCGCATTTTCTAGAGGAATCGATTGCGTGTCGGCGATGATCGCGCGGGATCGGATGTCGATCGCATCAGATGGCCTAGATCGATCCACATGTGATGAGCCGCGATCGAACCGCATCGGATCAAATCACATTAACCAATCGAGGCGGATCATGATCCCATCCAAACGTCGATCCACAAACTGAGATGGGGCGAGCCGGTGATGAATAGTGTTTTTAGGTTTTTTAAAGGAAAAATGAGGGTTTCTAAACCAAAACTTGTCCAAATAGACCCATTTTTGTGTTGATTCATGCCGAAAAAAAATTCTATTTTCTAATTGGGATGATTTAAAATAAAAATTCCAGATTATCTAGGGGAAATTCCTAAAATCGCAAGAAAATTAACACAAAATGCATGAAATCCTAAGGCATGCTATAGTTTGGCAAAATTTACTCGCTGGGGATGGTTTCCGGCAGCGGTGAAGATCTGAGTGAACTCCTAGGTATGTGAGAAAGCTTTGGAGTGATCTTTAACCCTTGCCTCCTTTCAGAACGTCGCCTTCTCCGATGTCTGCCGCCTCACCGGAAGAGCAATTATTTGTGTTTTTGAGCTCAAAAAGGGCTCAAAGAGGTGGGGGATGGGTTCCTTTTTTTGCTTTGGGGTTCTTTTGGAGGCTGAATGGTGGTGGGTGGAAGAGATCTAAAGCCTCATCTCTCTCTCCTTTTATAATGGCTGAAAATCCAATATTTTTTGAATTTTTTGGCTCCAAATTGATTGCCATCTTTCTTCGGGTGATTGGGGTGGATGATGGATTGATTGAGGACTTTGGATTGTTTCTCCAAAGTTCTCTCTTGCTACCATATGATCAGCCTAATTCAATGTAAATGTTGGGGTGGAGTTAAGTGCATGTGATGGGGGAGAGTTAAATGAGGTTGGGTGGAATCCTATGTGGGGGAGGATCCATGAGGGGTTTAAATGGGTTGGGTTTATTTTAGGCTTATACCAAATGGGTTTGGGTTGGGTTTGATCAGCCCATAATGGGTCTTGGCTTGGTTTCAAGGGATTTGGTCCAATTTGGGTCATATGGGTCATATTGGGTCAAATTGACCCATTTGACCAAAATTGGCCAAATTAGCTTGGGTTATGGGTTGATTCATGTTCAGTTGGATAATTGAAGATGAATGTGGTCTTTGGTTTGAATTAATTTTGATTTAATTTGGATTTAGGCCAAATTGACCCCTAATTTAGGCTAGGTTAGGTCAAGTTGACCAATTGGGATTGATCAAATTGGGTTTATTATGGGTTTTGGTTCAATAATCAATTTAAAATGAACTTTGCCATTGGTTGCAATCAATTTGGGTTAGATCATGATTTGACCCGATTTGGTCCTTTAGGCCAATTTGGGTCAATTTGGATCAAATGACCAATTGGGCTTGGATTGGCCCAATTGATTGCAATTAATCATCTTAGGGTGATGAACAATCATGGTTAAAGGTTTTGGTGAGCTTGGTTCAATCCAATTTGGGTTGGATTGGAAGTTGGCTCAAATGGGTCCTTTAGGTCACTTTGGGTCAAGTGGACCTAAGTAGGCCAATTGGTTTGGTTTTGGTTTGATTCGAGTTTAGTTGAACTTATATATGAGCCATAGATTGGAATATAAATTCAACAACAATCAATTTGGAGACTAAGGGATTTCGGCTCATTTGAAATTTTCAAGGGGCTAAGTTGGGTTTGACTTGGGTTGGCTTTGATTTCGTTTGATGATTGTAGGTTTCATTTATATTTGGGTAGATAATTGAATGAATGATTGATTCAAGAGAAAATTCATGAGTTTTGATTTGATATGGATAGAATTTGGCTAAGTCCAAAGAATTGGCTTAAAGGGTTTAGATTGAGTTTGGATTTCATTTTCGATATAGTTTTGGTCATTTAAATTTGGATTTCATTTATATTTATGAATATAAATGAAAGAATAATTGATTTATGAAGAGA
Source organism: Cymbidium sinense (assembly GCA_021442155.1). Classification (NCBI taxonomy): domain Eukaryota; kingdom Viridiplantae; phylum Streptophyta; class Magnoliopsida; order Asparagales; family Orchidaceae; genus Cymbidium; species Cymbidium sinense. The sequence goes on along the minus strand of CM038224.1, from coordinate 12,834,055 downwards.
TCAATTAAGTTTGATTTGATCTAAAGGGAGATTTGGCTATGCTTATGAATGTGGTTCATATGGCTTAGGAAGGGTCTTAGGATTTGAATTTGATTTTGGGTTTCAATCATTTGTAGTCAAATTTGAAATTAGATTTGGAATTTGAATTTGAATTTGAGATTTAGTTTGAGAATTGAATCTAGGTTTGATTTGATAAAGTGTATCTAGATTGGGATAAGTAATTTTCTTAAGCCCTGAGGTATAACCTAATCTTATGATTAACACTTCTAAGTCTCTAGGCTTAGGGTAAGTGTTCACCTAATCACTAGAAGTGTCTTATGACTAAGGAGTTCTTAGTGTCTAGAAGAGTCCTAAGTCCAAGATGAGGAGGTTAAGAGCTCACTCCAAAAGTGAGGTCAACATTCAGGCAACAAAATCAAGGAAATTCTCTGAAGCTACTGCGAATGCACACTTAGAGGATTCATTTAGAGGTTATCTTAACCATTTGAAAATTGCTCTCAAGTCAAAGAGATGGTCTTCTTTTTCTGTGCTTTTGACTACTAGATCATCAATATAACATTCAACTTGATGATGAATGAGTTCGTTGAAGATTTGAGTTATGGCCCGTTGGTATGTAGCACCAGCATTTTTAAGGCTGAAAGGCATGATCTTATAAAAATAGATTCTGCTCGGGGTTAAAAAAGTAGTGTTTCTTTCATCTTCAAGGGCCATCTTCATTTGGTTGTAGCTAGATGACCCATCTATAAAGGAGAATACTACATGAGATGAGGCGATGTCCACCATTAATTCTAGTTTAGGAAGGAAACTCATCCTCAGGACATGCCTTATTTAAGTCCCTGAAATCGACGCAGATGCAAATTTGGCCATTCTTCTTCTTAACTGGGACATCATTGGCTAACTAGGTAGGGTATTTTTCTTCCCTGATGAAACTGACATCGATCAGCTTCTTGATTTTAGAAATGACATGTTGTTTGATTTCTAATCGCATGAGTCTAGGAGCTTGCTTGATAGGGTTAGCGTTAGGACCTATTGCTAGTTTGTGGACTGCTACATTAGGAGATAATCTAGATATTTCTTCATTACTCCATGCAAAGCAGTCCTTAAACTCTATCAATAGCCTAACTAAGTCATTGGTTTCTTCTTCATTCAGTAATGAATTGATGTATATCGGGCGTGGATTTCTTCTGTCCCAAGGTTGATTTGTTTAAACTTGTCAATTATTGAATGGATATCCTCTTCAAATTCTACGATGCATCTTTGATTTAGAGATATGTAAATCATCTAAAGTTTCTAAATATACTTCCTCATAATATTTGGTATTGTTTGAGAAGAACCTATCAAACTCCAAATTTTTGGTAACTATTAAACAATAATCATCGTCATCAACTGGACCCAATGTACCGAATCCTAGTCTTGATCTTGATTGTGTTTCCCTACCTCTGTTGTTCCACAACTTCTTAAAGTCTTATGACCAATGCTTAGACCATGTATAAGGGATCAAACCTCTCTTTACAAGATTAAGAACACAAGGCGAATACAAATCAAAAGAAAATTCCATTAATTTTTTATATGAATTATCCTCAAGTTATAGATCAACTTCAGGACTTGAGGATAATGATCCCAATATGAATCTCTTCAGTTTCGCATCAATGTTAGGGGTTCCTTAACTACTAAACATTTAGCTTTTTGAGATGAAAGTGAGGTTAAAGCTAAGGTTCCCAACTGTTGTCTGAGAGTTTCACATAAACTTGATTCAAATACTTTGCTTTGTATGAAGGCCTGGTATTCATCCTTGTCTGGCTCGAGTGTTACCTCTAATGCAGCCCACTGAGAGGGGTTGGTTGGTACACTAATCACATGAGACTCAACCGCCTAGCTGGATTCAAAGTCTATATGAATAGTGGGGGTACTCATGAGCAACATAACCTGGTGGCCACAAGTAGGTTCCACCTCTAGGACTACCTCTATTTCTGCCTCTACCTCTAGCTGGTGGAGGTTGAGTCATCCTACTAGTCTTGAATCTATGTTCATGCCTTTGATGTAGAGCAACCTTTCAAAACATGACCTAGCATGCGGTGGTAGGGGCAAAAGTTAGGATCATTGCTCTTGCCCACTTCCTTCGACCTTCTAAGTTTGGGTAGTTTGAAATCAGGTTTCCTTAAGAGATTCTTAAAGATTTTGCTGATTACTTCCCTCTTAAATGAATAGGATTTGTTTAGTTTATCCATAAGAGTAGGTGGACCATAACTACCTGGAAGCGGGTAGGTGTCTCACTGCTATTGTGGATATGGCTGAGGAAGAGGCAGTGCAGGCCATGGAGGCTGCTGTGGCGGCCGTTAAGACTGTCTCGGTGGTGGAAGTGATGGTCGTGGAGCACAAGGTCTCTCATACTGCTCTCTGGTCAGCTTCTTCCCCTTGTCTATTATTGTCATTGTCCCTGGTTTCTTTTAATAAGTTTTATGTGGCTTCGACTTTGTAAATTGATCAGGAAAAGGCAACTGTTAGGCTTCTCCTTATAAGCAAGCCACCATGTTGATTAGTTTCACAAATATTTTGATGGTGAAACCTTTGAGGATGAAGGTGACTAGGCCATGGATATTCTTAAGTAGAATCTCAATGACATGCTGTTCAGAGAGCTGTGGTTCATTTTTCATACTCAAATTACGCCATCTAAGAATGTAATCAATGAAGGACTCACCATGGTGTTGTTGAGCCACAACGAGATCGCCTACAATGACCCTTTGTTGAGCTTCAGCAAACCTCTTAATGAAGAGTTGCTCCAACTCTACAAAAGTCTTCACTGAACTGTTGGGAAGTTGAGACCAATCAAGGCTATGCTAAATCACAAAGAGTCAAGAGTAAAGCATCATCGCCCTTTGAAAACACCACAAATGTGCTATGTCTTGTCTTGGTTCCGCCATCAAATATTTTGAAAGAAGGTGGCATGAAACCCTTAGGATACTGGATGCCATCGAATTCTACCCTTTGGAATCGATGATCCTCCTTGGGCTTGAGCCAATGCTTCTCTCACTTGCTGCTCAACCATGATTTTGATATTATTTTCCTATATGGAGGTACTATCCACTACCTTCCTACACAAACTGGTGCTGCCCTGCTCTATTGGGGGTAAAGTCTTGGCTGGATCCAAGTCATGCACCAACTCTGGCTGACTAGTCTCTACTATGGTATGATGAATGTTGACCTCATTTTTAGGATGAGCTCTCAACACCTCCATCTTAGGCTTAGGATTCCTCTTCTACTTTAAGAGTTCCTTAGTCTTAAGACACATCTAGTGATTAGGTGGACACTACCCTAGCCTTAGAAGACTTAGAAGAGTTAGCCATAGGAATAGGTCATGCCTTAGGGGTATTAGGAAAATTTCCTACCCTTAGCTTAAACTTTTTCCTCACTTTCCTTCTTTCAAGCCAAACTCCAAATCAATTCTATTTTATTTTCTCAAACTCAAATCAATTCCATTTTTCAATTCCATGATTGAGATCCATGATTGAAACCCATGATCAAAATCCATCAAAAATTCCTAAATTCAAATTTCCTAAGTCCTTAACCCTTTCTTAAGGACTTCACCAAAATCTTGATTCAAATCTATTCAAATCTTTGAGAATTTCTCATGATCTATTTATATTCTCATTTATATTCTCATATATAGATGAAATATATATTAAAACCCATCAAATAAAATTCAAAATTCCAAATCAATTCATGAGAATTTTCTTAAGTCCCTTTAATTTTCCATTAAAGGACTTAGCCAAAATCAATCCTAAACCTTGATCAAATCAATTCAAACTCATAGGATTTTCTCAAAAATTAATTATATCCTCATTTATATTCTCATATATAAATGAAACATAAATATAACTCAATCAAATCAAACCAAAAAATTAAATTCCAAATTTAAAATGTTGAAATTCCCTTAAATCCCTTAATTTTTCATTAATGGATTTAACCTAAACTTTGATCAAATCATTTCAAACTCATGGGATTTTCTCAAAACATATTTGTATTCTCATTTATATTCTCATATATAAATGAAATATGAATATAAATCAATTAAATCCAATTCAAAATTAAATTTCAATTTAAAAATTCTCATAAATCCTTTAAATTACCATTAATGGATTTAACCCAAATCATGATTAAACTCTTTCAAATCCTTTAAATTTTCTCATGATCAATTCATATTCTCATTTATATTCACATATATCAATGAAATATAAATTTAAACAATCAAAACCATTTCCAAAAATCAAACTCAAATCAACTCAAAATCAAATCTAAGCCTTTAAAGCCAAAATCTTGAACTTAGTCAAATCACTCTCTCATGGTTAAATCAATCCTACAATCATGAGCTCATATTTAAATCCAAACCTCAATCAAACAATCAAAACCCAAATCAAAAAAATCAAACCCAAGACCCGTTCATATTCTTCCTTTGAATATGAAATTTTCAAATGGATCAAAATCTATTTAACTTCAAACCACTTGTAAATGGATTTATATTTCAATCATAAGTCCATATACAAGATCAATCAACTTGAAATCAAGTTTTGACCAAGCCATTTGGCCTACTTAGGCTCACTTGACCCAAAGTGACCTAAAGTACCCTTATGAGCCAACCTTTGATCCTAACCAATTGGATTGAACCAAACTCATATGTCCCTCTCATCATGATCAACAATCATCATGGGATGATCAATCAATTAAATTAAGTAAAACCTTGGGTTGACCAAGTCAACACAACTTAAAATGAAACCTAACATAGCCAAAATCCACCATAGGCCAAATTGATTGAGACCTTTGATCTAAGTTCACTCATAACCTATGTTTGAACTTGACCAAGCCAACATTTGGGCCTAACGTAGCCCAATTGGCTACTTGAAAGTTGACCCATTTTGACCAAAAGGCCAAAATGTGTCAAAACTTGATCTAAGCCAAATTGATTGAAACTAATGGGTCAAGTCCATTCCAAATCACTTGTGGAACTTGACCAATTGGCCAACTAGACCCAACCTAGCCCAGTTGACCTTAGACTCAACATGACCTAAAGGGGTCATATTGAGCCGAAATTAAACTTAACCCAAATTGATTAGAAACAAAGATACCAATCCACTCCTTATGACTAACCAAACCTAAACTTACCTTGACCTAATCTAAATAGGTCAAATGGGTCAAATGGGCCAACTTGACCCATTTGACCTAACTGAAGTCATATGAGCCAAAACCATATCTAATCCAAATTGAGCCAAACCAAAGGCACCAAAACATTTCAAATGGTCATATAAACTTAACCCAACCCTTGGTTTGACCAATTTGACTAATTGGTCAACTTGACCCAAGTTGACACATTTTGACCTAAATGGGTCAACATGAGCCAAACCCTATCAAATGGATTCCAAATCCAAGGAAACTTGGTCAAATTGATTTTCTCAACATACTAAACATACCCAAATTGAAAAACATAACAAAATGACCATTATAACCTTAGGCCATAGAATAAATTTTGGCCTAGCCCATGGGTATTTTGGTCATACCCTCATCACAATCACTTGAGGCTTTCCTAAAAGCCCATGGGGACTTAGTGATGAGTGGTGCACCCAACCTAATGGGTTCAGGTCAGCCCATTTGACCCATGGACTAAACCCGACCAGCTATGGCAAAATTCAATTTCAAACTCCCCCTCTAAGCTCAATTTAAGCACATGGGGAGATAACATTCCACTCATCTAGCCAAACCGACCATGTGCAATAATCTAACGGTCTAAACAACCCACTCCATATGGTCAATTGGATCAAAATTGAAACTAATGGGTCGGCCGTCTGATTTCCATAGGGGGAGATATACTCCCCCTAATTCACTAAAATCTCACTTCACTCTTGATCGATTGAGGCCTAGAGAGAGTTAGCAATCACCAGAGAGCTTTCCCAAGGTCCCTAAAGAGGATTTGAATTCCTCATTCTTAGATTTTGCATAGTGTAAAACAAGTGAGGTTCATTGAAGAGCCAACTTCTTCTACAATTGATCCTATCTAAATTCCTTCTACACTCATCATCTAAGGACCATGTCGAGCCTGTCCAAGCATCCATTTGAGTTCCCACAGCAAGGGGAGCCTCAATTGGATCAAACTCATAAGGATCTTGAAGAGGAGTTGGCCCACCCATTGATCCACTCAACCTCAAGGCCTAGAAACTTCAACAGGGCTTCATCTCCACCATATGAAGCTACCTCATTGATCTTGAGCACCGGTGATCACCTCCCGTGAGGTTAGTAATTTTTTGACCACTTATATTAAGAGGTGTTGGTCCTTTGAGAAAGGAATTTTCATTGCATGTGAAATCCACCATCGGATTGGCTGCTTTATTCCTCTAGATGGTGTGGGTTTAGTATTGAATGAATCTATCCTAGATCAGTTTCAAATCTCCCCTTGGATCATGGAGGGTCTTCATTCATCCTCAGGGAAGAACTTGGCCCATCTCAGCCGTCCATCCACACATTTTAGATGGACGACTGAGATTATTAGGTACATTTTATAAATCATTTATCTGATTTAAATCACAAGTGAATTTCACCATCCGATCGACTATAAGGATATTAGCACCATTGCCACGCTACGCGTGAGCCAATATTAAGCAGGGATTAGTTAGGGATTTTAATTAATTCTTAATTAATTCATAAATTTTCTAAAAATCATAACTCCTTCAATAAAAACTAGAAAAATAAAAGGAAAATTGCTATGGATAGATAATTTCATCTATAATATTTTAAAAATGTTTTCAATAGATTTTGATTTTATTTTTATCTGAATTTGGGTTTCTTTGAGAATATTAATTAGCTAATTATTCTCTAATTAAGTCACCAATTGATCTCAAATTTTTAGGATTCATTTTAGGAGATGACCTCTGCCTCCCTTAATTTTCTTGAGATTTGTTGAGGCCTTAATTGGGGAAATTTCTATTTCATTCCCTAATTACCCCTTTCATGTAATTAAGGGTAATTAAGGTATGATTAGTGGATTTACCCTTTGATTAAGTTTGAAAATGGTTAGATCTAGTGAGTAGGGGTTTTATGGAATAATTTTGGGGTATTTCCCTAAGATATTCCCTAAACTCACTTTTCTTTCCTTAATCCCCTCTTAATTAAAGGTTAATTTATTAATTATCCCTTTAAACAATTTTCAAAAATTATAAAAGTTCCAGAACTTAGTTAATCTACCTTAAGTAGATGCATAGGTGTTTAATATCCTAAGTATAATTAAGGAAATTAAAACCCCTTTCATAAGTATGAAAGGGTGTTTTAGAAGTACTTAAGCCAAACCCTTTAGCTTAATTAACTTTTAATTGTGAGCCAAATTGCATTTAGCCTTTTCATTACTAGGTGCATTGCAAATTTAAATATCTTGTGGGTTTTATGTCATCTCATTGGCTCATAATTACTTAATTAATTTTTCTAAGGTGGTGTAGGTAAGGGTTAATTAAGCCACTTAATTCATACCTTAACCTAATCAATGCTTAAAAATGGATTTAATTTTCTAAAAAATAAACAAAAATATAAAACACATGTAGGAATGGGTTAGAGATAACAAACTCATCTCACTTTTTTCAAAATTAAATTAAACTTTAAACTAAATAAAAATTATTTTGAAATTCACTTTGATTTATTCTAAATCTTCTTATTCTTTAAGAATGTCTTTAGGATTTAAGTGAGTTTGTTTACATGCTTTCATTACTTTGGATCTTTTCCAACATGTTAAGTTGCATGTCATGTGATTCATGCATTTATAATATCATGTTTTAAATTTTAAAATGAAATTGTTTACTTTATGTCAAATGTGCATGCGTTGGCTAAAGTAAAACATGAGTGGCTATTATCACTACTAAATCCAAAGTATTTTCAAAACTTATAAATGAAACATCAAATCTGAAAGTGTGCTATTCTTATATCATAATTATGAGCTTGCATGTGATGGATTATAAAAGCATGTTTAGCATAGGCTCTCTTTCTTCCTCATGTTAGCATAGTTTGAATAGGAGATTAGCAAGATGTAGGGTTCATTTGAAAAGAACCCAACACTTGCTTAAGTCCAAACCCTATTCATCCTTATGCTTTTACTTAAGAAAAGTTTGCCTATACTTGCATGCATAAATTGCATAAACAAAAATGAAACTATTAAATAACTTTTGCATCATCCTTTTCCATTTTATTTCTTTTATATGCATGTTAGTACTTAAGGAAAGTGGTATATTAGTCTGGACAACCCCGAGATTGTGAGGCTTTAAGTAGCCCTAAGTAGATCTTATATCTTACACCTCTGGTTAACAATGGCACTGTACTCACTTATGCTTTTCCTACTTTCATGTATATATGTGAAATTTTGAATAAGGAAAACCTTTTTTACTTAAGAAAAATCATGCATATTCAACTTCTAAATTTCCTTAAATGGATTACTTAGCACACATCAAAAAGTGAGCTAACTACTCTCATTTGCATGTACATATATGCTTAGGGTCCATCTATATGCATGATATATATGTTGGGAAAGAAATAAAGTAATGTGTGTTATGTGAATTTTGATTCATTTTATTTAATCTTAAAATGCCTTTCTTTTTGAATAGGTTTGTTTAGAGTTTGTCTAAACTTAGAATTGATTAGAAGATGTAATCAAAACATTCACCTAAATAAAACTAAAATGTGAACTTACCTTAGAAATTACTTAAGGATTAGGGAAGGAAAGAGAAGTTCTCTTCTTTTTCCCTCTCTTTATAACTTAGTAATTAATTTTAGGTTTCACTTAAACCAACTTAAAATATGAAATAAAAATAACCCAAAACATTTAAACAACTTAAATGAAACCCTCCTCTAAGTTGAACATGTCCTTCACATTTAGAAAACTTGAATCTAAAGTCCTAAGCTAAGCATACCACACAAACCTTCAAAACACACTCATTAACCTAAGTCACCACTTCTAGCTTTAGGTTAGGTCAGTGCATGATTTGATATTATGTTTTGTTTTGTGATGAATATTTTAGACTGGATGTTAGGGTGTATGCTCATAGAATGAATGGTAGGATGTGCTTAGTTTAACTATTCTTTTCTGCAGGGGATTGTGCTAAAGGGGCGCTATCATAAATAAAAATATAAATGCTTCTTACTTGCAGGTGCATATACCCCTTTGCATAATCCATAGGCTAGGTGGACTTAGTCACCCATGTGTGGGGTGATAAGTCCAATATACATGCTTGGAATTTGTGTGGTGTGATTTAACTAACCCTTGTTTTGCAGGTGTTAGCTAGATTTTCCTTTTCCTTTTCATGTAAAAAAAATTATATATTTAGGATTGTTGGAATGATTTATTATGGGGGATTAGGATAAACATTAGTCATAAGATCCCATCTTATGCACCATGTGAAGCCTTGGAGCATCCACCTTCCAACCATCCAAAGAAGGAACCAAAGAAGAAAAGAAGAAAGAAGGAAGAAGAATAAAGCTTGAAGACCCCCATAACAATGAATTCCTTTGCTTAAATTGTAATTTAATTCATTTGTAATCCAGGTTGTATAAGGGTAGATCTCGGCTACCCACATTTGATATTTTTGGGTTTGTGCAGTGATGCCCGACCACAAATGACCATTTATTATTTTTTCGATGATTTGTTTAGCTTTTGCATTGAGTGACATATTTTTCCTAGTTTCTTTCTCGCTTTATGTATGGCCTAGATGTGGATTAGGCTCTTTAGAGAAAAATAAATCTTTTACCCAACTTAACAATTCAAATTAAAATTAAATAACTCAAAACCTCACCTAATGCTTAAGATTAAAATCAAGATAAAAGAATTAGCAACCCCTTAGCTGGATGAGGATATATTTATGATATCATGTAAAAATACATCTTATTTCACTCTTGATTAGAGGGCTTCCACCTTTTCCAGAGAACCCGACTTGACCTTTGAGGGCCGTGGTGAAAACTCACCTCACCTCTGAAAATGATTGTCCGAAAATAATAAAAAATGAAATTTGAAATGCATTAGATTTATGTCATTTGAAGCATGTCCCTTTACATGATCTAGTCTCTTTAGGGAGTGAGTTTAAGGACTTAGTCTCTTTCTAAAAATAATGTATCTTGCATAAGCAAAAAGACTTACCTACATGTATTTAAAATCATGAGGAGTTAGTTAGAGGCCACCCCGAGGCGGTTGTAAGTCCAAGCTGTCGGTGGTTTGTCCTCTCTTGTGGAAACAAACCAATTACCCATTTTTTCCTTAGATTTAGGTTATGCTTTCGCCCTCACCGAAGCTCCCTAGATTTAGGTTCTAAGGTTGCTTCTCCCCTTTGTGGGCCATAAGCATAATTCCTTACCTCTTAGGTATTTCCTTAATCTTGTGTTAAAAAATCTTAAGTCCTAGAATTATAATGAAAATACACTTAAATAAATTAAATCAATTTCTAAAATGTAAAGCCTAATTTTTAAGATAGTTTAAGATGCTCATTAGGTTTCCTAGCATCATGAGCATCTCCTACTTATTCCCATTTTGGCTTCGATAATAACTCCTCTTTTTGATCAATCCCATTTTGATCTTCAAAAATATAAACCAATCGATTGATAGTCCTTCCTATTAAAATACACAAAGATAATGGTCATTTACCTTAATCGAGAGTTTTCCTAAGTGATCTTCTCCCTTAGGATGTAATTAACTATGGGGGCTTGCCCCTGTTGGGAACTTAACGAACACAATTTAAAATAAATCTTGCTTTACTTTTCATGTAAAGTAGGGGAAGAATCTCTGGTACATATGCAGACCTATCATCCTTAGGAGTCCTTATTGAGGTGATTGGTTCCATTAAAGGGTAATGAATTCTATCTTTTGAGATAGTACACTATACCTGTGATCGATCACTAATAAGTACATCTACGACGCATGACATTTTACTAAGATGAATTTTTGTAAGGGTTCCTCTTTCTTTTCTCTCCACAGATTTGAAAGGTGACTCCCTTATAAGAATTTTTCACCACAATGAACTACCAGTGCATGGTTCTAAAGTGCTAAAATAGCTACTAGCAAATCCTCAAGCTACTTTGCCATCCTATCTATTTATTCATCCTTTTGCTTTAGTTTCAAGAGGTGTTTCGAGTAGGTGGTCTTCTCTACCACATCGCCTTCCAAAGTCTGATGATCTAGAAGAGAACCTCTGTCACCATGTGAATCCTCTAGATCATTCTAGATCAAAGCTGATCTTCACATCCTTTAAATCAAACCAGGCATATCATATGATTTCCTTCTTCTCCACTAGATATTGAGCCACAATGTCATCTACGGATCGATTTAACTGAACTAGTACAAAAGATCAGAGCTGACCAGGAGTCGGATCATTATCATGAATAGAAATGCATCTGAACTCTACTACTGTTGGAGTGCTAACCCTATGAGGGCTATGCTCGCTAGAAGAAAGATGCTCCTGGCTATCACTAGATCGGGATGGAGTAGCACTCCCAGGAGGATCTATGACCATGGGTGATAACTCCTCCTTCTACCTATAATTTCCATAGCAGATGTTGTGGTGGTGATGGGATGACCACGTGGTTGACCATTCCTTCCTCACCACAACTAAAGGTCAAGAGAGTCACCGCCACAAGAGGGCAACAGATGGAAGAGGATCTCGGCAGATAATCATGTGGGGTCCTCTTCTCCCTGGATGTGGTCTTCATGGGCTTTGGTGGAATAGTAGATGCTGGAACATGTACAGGAGATGGTGGATGTGTGGTAGAGCAGTGTGGTGGAGGCACCACCGTTCTCTAAACAGAGCTCTCTCGTGATGGGTAGTGAGCAAGATACTCATCGATGATCGATGCGGGTAGTCGACGGAAAGTCCATAAGTATGGAGAGAATGTCAGCCCATTGCTTATGGCTAGTAACATGAACTGATGTATGGGCTCTTGCCTAATCTATCTACCCACACTGTGGGGAATAACTGATGTCAGATCAAATTGAGACCCGGACTCTGTTTGTCTGTAGGCTCCGCCAACTCGGTGAACAACTATCCTCAAGCATGCGTATGATCTCCTCCTCTCAATAATGGTAGCCTGAAAATGAACTGCTGGTAGAGGTGAAACATAAATCTTCTTAACATCCACTCTATCAGAACCAGAGAGGGGGTGAAACCTGTTCTACATAATGATAGGAGACACTACCCTAGGTGACTCCTCCATAGCAGCCTGAGACACTGCCTCTAACTCTCTAGTAATGTGAGTGTGATACCGCTTGATCATGTGGTTCTTGTTTCAGAACATGGTAGGTCATTTGGGAACTAAACCTAAGGAGAGGAGAGACAATCAGGAGCCTTCTCCTTGGAAGGTGCCAAGGAGTGGGTGCTAGCTCTAACTAGGGAAACAAAGGGGAACAATGGGGTGCACTAGTGCTGGCACTACTATCGGTGCTGTGGGAACTACCATAGCCTTCCTCTTCAGTGAGTGTGGGAATCTCAGAATCAGATGGTAACTTTACTTGGATGATCAACTTCTGCCGGTCACCATGCTCCAACTAACTATGGTGAGGGTGGTCTCACATATAATGGAGCTCAAAGCCTACAAAGTGGATGAGGTGAAGAGCATGGGAGGTTGGCTTCATCCAAGGCATCCATCCCATGAGGAAATGTGAAGATGTACTTTGTGTGCCATTAGTAATTGAATGAAAAAAAACTAGCGAATATGTCAAAAGAAACTTGAATTAGATTTATGATTTGTTAATTTTTTGAATTTGAATTTAGAATTTGAACCCACACTCAACAACTTGAAAGTGTTAAGTGGGGTTCAAACAAATTTGGGAGAGAGATTTTGGAATTGATTGGAAAAGAGAATGTAGAATCCATTTCAATAAATTTGTGTGTGAAAAGGTTCAAAGATCATTAATGTTTGATGCTTCCATAGGTTCATATTTGATTTTTGAGTTTGATGACCCTTCATTTCACAAATTTGAGTATGTTAAAGTAAAGGCTCAATTGATTGGATTGATTTGTGATTTTTGGATTTACTCACTTAGCAAATTTGAGTATGCTAGGTGAGGTGTTTGAAAACAATTTTTTCTTTTATTTGCTTGTTCTTTGAATCATGTGAATTTGAGAATGAGATCCTCACTTAGCAAATTTGAGTATGCTAAATGAAGAATCCAAGTGTTTTATTCTTTTTGAAAAGCGGATCTTTACTTAAAGCAAATTTAGATATGCTAAAGGAGTCCAAATGTGTTTCATGCTTTTGTGATTTGAAAAGAGGATTCTTAGCAAATTTAAGTATTCTAAGAAAATCTAAATGTGTTTTTCTTTTTTATGTTTTGATTTTGAAAAGTGGATCTTCACTTAGCAAATTTAAATATGCTAAATGAAAGATTCAAATGTGTTTTGATTTTGAAAAGTTGATCTTCACTTAGCAAATTTAAGTATGTTAAAGTGAAAGATCCAAGTGTTGTTTGAATTTTTGATTTTAAAAAGTGGATCTTCACTCAGCAAATTTGAGTATGCTAAATGAAAGATCCAAATATCTTTTATATTTTTGTGATTTTGAAAAGAGGACTTCTTAGAAAATTTAGGTATGCTAAGGGAATCTAAATGTGTTTTGATTTTTGATGTTTTGATTTTGAAATGTGGATCTTCACTTAGCAAATTTGAGTATGCTAAATGAAAGATCCAAATGTTGTTTTGAATTTTAGAAAAAGATGGTTATTGGTTTTGTTTTGAAAATAAAATCTTCATTCAATAAATTGAATGAGGATGTTCATTTGTGAATTTTTAGAAAACATGACTTTGAATTTTATTTTGAAAATGAATTCTTCATCAAAAATAATTGAGTGAAGATGTTCATTTGTTCTTTTGGAAAATTTGATTGTTGGATTTTATTTTTGAAAAGTGAAATCCTCATTCAATAAATTGAATAAGGATGTTCACTTGTGCTTTTTGAAAAATATGATCATGGATTTTATATTTGAAAATGAAATCTTCATCAAAGTGAATTGAGTGAAGATGTTCACTTGTATTTTTAGAAAATATGATTGTTGATTTTAATTTTGGAATGATCCAACATATAACAATAATGAAGATTATGATTTAGCAAAATTATTGTACAAATATTTTATTATGTATTTTGAAAAAGTGCTTTTTGGAAATCGATGTTTTCATAAAGGATTGATTCATCTTTATTTTAGGGATGAACCTTACCTTACCATAGAAATGGTAAGAAGGAAGTCTTTAGTTATTTCTCTTTTATTAATTTTTTGTTTTCACCTATTGGAAAATCCAACAGGAGTTTTAAGACCTACATGGAATGAGATCCTAAAACCTAAAGGAAGCTGACTAGCTTAACTTAAGGCTGAAATTTACTAAGTGCCAATGGAAAGAAAAGATAGTCTCAAACTTATACAAAGTACAAATCCACTATCGATACTTAGAGATAATGATCATTTACCAAAGATGGAGAGAGGAACAGTCCATAGTGGAGTCGTTAGAAAAAACTATGGTGAAAATATTTATATTCTTTCCTTCATCTATTCCTTTGGAAAGAGGATAAAAGAAAATAAAAATATAATGCATGGGATACCACATAGATTCATAGATGTTCTTAGGGTGATCGAGTATGACATTGAAGGAAGGTGTACTGTATCAAAAGATAGAAGTCACCACCCTGCAATGGACCTAATCACAAGACTCCTATGACCATGGGTCTTCTGATGTAGAGATTCTTCCCTACTTTACATGAAAAAAGTAAAGTAGGTTTATTTTAAATGGGTTCGTGCTCTATGGAGGCAAGCTCATAGTTATATCCTAAGGAATGAGATTCTTAGAATACTCTCGATTAAGGTAAATGATCATCTCCAAAGATTTCAAAGATAGACTATCAATCAATTAGTTTATTTTAGAAGATCAGGATTGATCAAGAGAGGGAGTTATCAAGCCAAAGGAAGATAAGTAGATGCTTATGATACTGGAAGCCTAGTAAGCATCCCAAACTATCAGGTTTTATATTTTGAAATTTGAAGTGAATTTATTTTGAGTTGAATTTTTATTAGAAATATTACAATTCCATGACACAAGATCATGGAAATGCCTAAGAGGCGAGGATTTATGCTCGTAGCTCGCAAAAGAAAGTAGCAACCTCTGAACCTAAATCTAGGGAGCTTTGGCGAGGACTAAAGTATGACCTAAATCTAAGGTGAAAATGGGTATTTGGTTTACTTTCACAAGAGTGGATAAGCCACCCAATTGTTTGGACTTACACCTGCCAAGGGGTGGCTGCCAACTAACTCCTCATACGATTTTAAATACATGTAGCAAGTCATATGCTTTTTCAAGATAGCTAAGTTTTTATTTATTTAGAAAGAAACTAAGTCCTTAAACACACTCCGTAAGAGACTAGATCATGTTGGGCATGATTTAATGACCTAAATCTAAAGAAAAAATTTATTATATTTTATTTTTATTTTGGACAATTCATTTGATATAGGCTTTAGGATTCATATGCCTAATGGATGAGAAATTGTATTATGGGCCAAAATCAGCAAGAAAGGAGGTGTGTTTCCCTCAAAGGTCAAGGTCAAGTTCTGCATGGTGGATGCCCTTCAAATCAAGAGTGAAATAATATGCTTTTTATGCATGAAAAAAAAATACAACATCCAGCTAAGAGAGCTAATTTTTTTATCTTAATTTTATAACCTAAGCTTTAATTGAGGTTATGAGTTATTTATTTTTAGCTTTGAGTTGATTAATTGGATAGAAAATTTATTTTTTCCTAAGAGCCTAATCATCATCCAGGACATACATCAAAGTAAGGAAGAAACTAGAAAACTTGCCATCTTAATGCAGAAGTTAAACAAACATCAATCAATTTATAAAATTAAAAGAATAAGAGGCCATGGTCGATCACCGCAAACCAAAAATAAATTGGAGCTCTACCCTTATACAACTGATACAAATGAATAAATTACAATCAAGAAGGAATTCATTATTATGGGGGTCTTCATTCTTCATTCTTCTTTCTTCATTTGATTCTTTCTTCATTTGGTTCTTTCTTCTTTTGATTTTTTCTTCATTTTGACTTGGATGGAATGTGATTTGCTCCAAGGCTTCACATGGTACATAAGACATGATCTTATGACTAATGTTCATCCTAATCCCCCATAATAATCATTCCAAATCCTAATTGCATAATTACATGAAAATGAAAAAAAAATAAATCTAACTAACACTTGTAAAATAGAGATTAGCTAAACAAACTATACATCCCAAGCATGTATTGGACTTAGAACCCCACACATGGGTAACCAAGTCCACCTGGCCTATTTTGGATTATTCTTAGGGTATAAGAAACCCCGCACAAAGCATATATTTTTATTATAGTGCCCCTTAAGCACAATCCCCTGTAGAAGATAATGGTTAGACTAAGATTGTCCAACCATTCAGTCTATGCACATACACCCTAACATCTAGAATAAAACAACATATCACAAAATAAAAGAAAATATCAAACCATGCACCACCCTAACATAGGACTAGAAGTGGTGACTTAGCCTAATGTGTGTGCCTTACAAGGTTTGTGTGGTATGCTTAGCTGAGCTTTAAGGTTAAAATTTTCTAAGTATGAACGGTTCAACTTAGAGGGTGATTTCATTTAAGTGGTTTAGTTAATTTGGTTGATTTTTATTTGATGATTTGTTTAGTTTTGAATGAACCTACACTTAATTACTAAGTGTTGTAAAGAGAGGAAAAGAGAAGAGAACTTTTCTTTTCTACCTACCTTAAGTAACTTCTAAGGTAGATTCATTATTGATTTTTGTTTAGTGAATATTTTGTTATGTGTTTTAATTAATCCTAAGTTTAGATTTTCCCTAAAAAAACTTATTCAAAGAGAAAGGCATTTTAAGATTAAGTAAAGTGAGTTACTATCATAAAAACACAACACTTTATTTCTTTCCAACATGTTTAATATGCATATGGATGAATCCTAAGCATATCTATACATGCAATGCAAGTATTTAGCAAACCTTAATGATGAATGCTAAGAGAGGTTACTTAAGGAAATTTGGAGTGTTTCATGTATGCATGATTTTGTTAAGTAGAAGTGAGTGATTATTTTATTCATTTTTAATATGCACATTTGCAAGTATAAAGGACATAACTGAGTACATTGCCATTGTTAGCACTAGGGGTGTAAGGTACAAGACCTACTTATGGCTACTTAAAGCCTCGTAACCCCGGGATTATCCAGACTAATATACCACTTTTTTTAAATACATGTACATGTACAAAAAGAAATGAATGGAAAGAGAATTATGAAAAGATTTATGTTTGTTAGCTTGATCTTGGTTGTTTAATTTATATGTATGATGTGGAATCCCTTCTGAAGTCATGACATAGGAGTGTATAGGAATGGATTTAAGCAAGTGTTATGTCCTTTTCAAATGGACTATACACTTTGCTAATCCTATACAAACCCATGTTAATAAAAGAAGAGGAAATCACATAACACATTTTATACTATTCACATGAAAGCTCATAAGCAATTATAAATAGCATACCCTTCATTTGTAATGTTTGATTTATAAGTTTTGAAAATAATTTTGGATTTAGTAATGATAATAGCCATTCATATTCTTACTTTAGCCAAAACATGCAATTTGACATAAAGGAAACATTTCATTTTAATTTGATTTTTAAAAGACATGAATGCATGATTTCATATGACATACACATTTAGCATGCTAGAAAGAAATAAAGTGATGTAAGCATGTAGATTCATTTACTCTAATTAATTCCTAAAGACAATCGTATGGAATAAGATTATTTAAAATGAATCAAAATTGGTTTAAGGAATGTTTGATTTTGTTCAGAGTTTGATTTGAATTTAGGAAATGTGAGAAGGTTTGATGGTCCTAATCCATTCCCACATGTGTATTATTTTAGTTTAATTATTAGGTGATTAGATTGATTTCATGCTTTGGTTAGGTTAAGGTGTAGATTAATTTCATTAATTACCCCTTACCTACAAAACTTTAACATATTTAACCAAATAATTATGAGCCAATATATGACATAAAATCACAAGGAATTTAAATTAGCAATGTACCTAAAAAAGAAAGGGGTCTAATGCATTTGGTTCAGAATTAATGATTAATTAAGCTAAATGGTTTAATTTATGTACTTTCATAACCTTTCCCGCACATATGGGTTAGGTATGATTTCCTTAAGTTTACTTAGGTTATTGAACACCTAATCATCTACCCAAGAAGGAATTGATTAAGTAATTAAGTTTCTCATTTAATTTTCAATTTTGAGTTTGGTTAATTAAGCTATTAAATAAAATGATCAAATCATTAATTAATTTGTAAATTAATTAAGTTTTCATTCAAGTAAAATAGACTTAGGGGAAGAGAGTTAGAAAAGATATCCTAATCTCATTTCCTAAGTCTATCCACTATTCCAAGGTGATTAACAAATTTAATTAATGGATTTATCATAATTTAATATGTTAATTAATCATTTAATTGATTAAGGGAGTGATTAGAGATGAATTGAGCAATTCTCCTAATTAAACCATTAATAAATTCTACAAAAATTAGGGGAGGCAGAAGTCATCCCACTAAACTTACCTAAGAAGTTTGGAATCAATCAATGGAATAATTAAGGAGTAATTAGGGCTATTTAATTTTTAATAAAACTCTAATAAACAGAAATTCATTGTTCAAAATCAATTAAAAATAATTTTAATGAATTTCCTTTGAATTATCTTCGTAATACATTTTATTTTTTATTTTTTTATTTTTTTATATTTAGTTATGTATTTTTGAAGTTTTAGTGATTAAAACTTAATTAAATAAGCTAATTAAATAGTTAATCCCGTCGATGCCACATGGACCACTAACACGACGTGCACTTTCCACGTGGCATAACGGGATTCGCTATTTAAGTAGTCACATCTGATGTCACGTTAGCCGACGGTGCAACGCACTTTCTCGATCCCGATCAAAGATCGACATGGTTAAACCTACAATTTTAAGGGATAAATCGGGATCTACATAATCGTGATCGCCCATCCAAAATGTGCGATGGATGGTCATGATCCGTCACCGAAGCCACCAGAGAGGGAATCCGTCCACTCTTTAGGGCTTGATCTGAGCTCGATTGAGCTCGATTGAGCTCAAACTTAACCCACACCATCATCATGTAAGAAGCAAGACATCCAACAGTCAATTTATAATGGGGTTAAAGTTTCTTTCACAAAGGACCAAACACTTCCTATTCTAGGCTCAGTTTGAAGGCATACCTCACAGGAGGCTATCACCGGTACTCCTAATTGTCGAGGTAGTTTCGTCTAGTAGAGGTGAAGCTCTATTAAAGATTTAAGGGCTTGAGGTTGATTTGATCTTCCTATGGACCAAAGTGGGCTTCAATTGCTTCCAGCCTTAATCAATCTACCCTCTCCAGTGCCTTGAGAACTTGGATGAAGCTTTGGATCAACTCGATTGGGTCCCCTCAAGGTGCTTGAAGGAGGAATTAAGCTGAAATTGAGTATTGAGTGAGATATGGAATTTTCATTGAGCTCCTTTATTTTTGGTTTAAGGAAAATTGAAAAATGGAGAAATCAAATGAGCGTTAGAACCTTGGAGATGCTTGAGGATTCTTGCTCTGAGTTCCTTAGCTTCAATCGAGTGTGAGTCAGTGAAAATCAAATGAAATTAAGGGGAGTATATCTCCCCCTAGAAGGATCGGATGGTCGAGAGTAAAGATACCATTTTGATCAAATTGACCACCTTGAGTGGGTTATTTTGGTCTTGTGAGGTGGCACATGGTTCAGTTTTGGTAGAGGGAGGTAGTGGAGAAGTTGCACATGTGGAGAATGAGAGTATGGAGGTAATCCATGTGCTCATTTTTAAGTGGGTGGTTAATTTACCCATTGGGTTGGGTTTGGCTGACCCAAACCCATTGGGACATGTGCACCACACCCATTAGTGTCCACTTGGTCCACTAAGAGGGTGCCAAGTGGCCATGGAAAGGATTTGATCAAATTCCAAGTGTAATTGGCATAGGTTACCCCTTGACCTAAGAATAAAATAGTCATTTGACTTTCATTTCACTTTAAGTAGATTTAGAATAGTTTGAAATTGGGTTGATCTAAATTTCAAAGAATTTGGAGTTGATTTGATGTCATTTGGCTCATGTTGACCCATTTAGGTCAAAATGGATCAACTTGGGTCAAGTTGCCCAATTGGTCAAATTAGATCAAACCAAGAGTTGGGTCAAGTTCATATGACTATTTGAAATGTGATGGCATCATTGGCTTGGTTCAATTTGGTTTATATTTGGTTTTGGTTCATTTGATTTCATTTAGGTCAAATGGTTCAAGTTGACCAATTTGACCCATTTGACCTAATTGGGTTAGGTCATGGGTTTGTTTAGGTTTAGTTGGTTATTTGAAATATGTTGTAAGCTTTAGTTTCAATCAATTTTGGTTTGGCTTGATTTTAGCTCAATTTGACCTTTTAGGTTCAGTTGGGTTCATGGTCAATTGGGCTAAATTGGATCTAGTTGGCCAATTAAGGCTTTGGTTAAGTTCAATAAGTGGTTTAGAATGAATTTGACTGGTTGGTTGCAATCAATTTGGCTTAGATAAAAATTTGACACATTTTGACATTTTAGGTCAAGTTGGGTCAACTTGGGTCAAGTAGCCAATTGGGCTAGGTTAGGCTCAAATGATGACTTGGTCAAGTTCAAACAATGATCATGAATTGGTTTTGATCAATGGTTTCAATCAATTTAGCCTATGGTTGATTTTGGATAGTTTAGGTTTCATTTTGGCTAAGTGTTGACTTGGTTAACCCTTATGTTTGACTTGGTTTGACCCAATTTGAGTGATTGATCATCTCATGATGATTGTTGCTCACAATGTGAGGTTTAGGTGGGTTTAGTTCAATCCAATTTGGGTAGGATTGGAATTTGGCTCACAAGGGGTACTTTAGGTCACTTGGGTCAAGTGAGCCTAAGTGGGTCAATTAGCTTGATCAAGGCTTGATTCAAGTTTGGTTGAACTCACATATGGACTTATGATTGAAATATAAATCCATTTGCAAGTGTTTTGGAGTAAAATGGGTTTTGATTCACTTGACAATTTCAAGTTCAAAGGGTGAACATGAGTTTGACTTGGGTTTAATTTTTGGATTTAGTTTTTGTTTTATGATTGAAGTTTATATTTATATTTGGATTCATGATTGAAGGATTGATTGAATCATGAGAAAAAATCAAGGGTTTGGCTTGATTTGAGTTTGATTTGGCTAAGTTCAAGAATTTGACTTGAAGGCTTAGGATGGATTTGGTCAAATTTGGATTTAATTTTTAAATTTAGTTCTAGTTTGATGATTAAAGTTTATGTTTATATTTGGATTCAAGGTTGAAGGATTGATTGAATCATGAAGAAAAATCAAGGGTTTGGCTTGATTTGAGTTTGATTTGGCTAAGTTCAAGAATTTGACTTGAAAGGCTTAGGTTGAATTTTGGTTGAATTTGGGTTTGATTTTTGAATTTAATTTTTGTTTGATGATTGAAGTTTATGTTTATATTTGGATTCATGATTGAAGAATTGATTGAATCATAAAGAAAAATCAAGGGTTTGGCTTTGTTTGAGTTTGATTTGGCTAAGTTCAAGAATTTGACTTGAAAGGCTTAGGTTGAATTTTGGTTGAATTTGGGTTTGATTTTTGAATTTAGTTTTGGTTATTTGAATTTATATTTAATTTATATTTGTGAATATAAATGGGTTATGAGAAAATTTCTTGAATTTGAGTTGATTTAGGTTTGATTTGAGCTAAGTCCATACGATGGAATTAAAGGGACTTAGGAAATATTTTTGAACTTGGAATTCAATCATGGGTTTCAATCATTTGGAATTGATTCATGATTTGAGAAAATTCATTAGAATTGATTTGAGGTTTGTTTTGGAATTGAAGTTGATTTAAGTTCAAGGTTGATTTGAATTTGAGTTTGACTTGAAAGAAGGAAGTGAGGATTTGGTTCAAGCTATAGGGTAGGCAAATTTTTTTAACACCCCTAAGGCATGATCTATTCCTATGGCTAACTCTTCTAAGTCTCAAGGATTAAGTTAAATGTTCACCTAATCACTAGAAGTGTCTTAAGACTATGGAAACTCTTAGTTTCTAAGAGGAATCTTATGTTTGAGATGGAGAGGTTGAGAGCTCATTCTAAAAATAAGGTCAACAAAGGGAACCCAATAGGCATAGTGTGATTAACAACACCGAACGATCAGAAGCACTGACAAAAATGATCTACTCCCAACCCAAGGTGTAGAAGGAATCAAGAGCTTAGTGCAATGTGACTCCACTCATGTCAATAACATAAGAGAGTGAAGGAGGAATCCGCTAGGGATTAAGTATGTGAACCTTGCACTAGGGAAAGAGGTTCATGTCTTCCACTGAGGGATGAGAAGTTGTAAAATCCGTTGAGGGATTAGAATTCCAGTTCCACTTGGGGAACTACAAATATTTGCATCTCACTGAGGAGAAGTAGATTGATTTGATTGGTTGTTTAGTTTGTTTTTGGTTGTTTGGTTTGGATCCACTAGGGGAGATTGATTTGATTTGTTTTGTTTGGTTTTAAATTTTAGATTTTGAGATGAACCCTGTTGGTTTGCGATGGATTGTATCGATAGGGGCTGTGTAGGCCTTGATTTAGCTTAGAGTTACCAATCCAAAGGGGTAGTCTACCAGCCACATAGTAGGGCTAACCAACCAAAGGGATTTCTTTTCGGTGTGCAGTAGTTGGAAGAAAGCGTAGTAGACTTACATCCTCCAAAGTAGAGATCAGTTGTTGGGGTGATCAGTTGGCAAGACAACAAATTGAACCCAACCTAAGGCTATCTACTGAGTGAATTCCACTGGGGACTTAGATCAGCTCAAAGATAGTCAAGATTAATTTCTTTTTTTTACTTTTTTTATGAATCCCATCGATTTTCAATGGACTGCACTGAGTAGGCCTTCATCTAGCTTAGATTTATCAATCCAAAAGGAGTAGCTTTCTGACCGAGGGAGAACTATCCAACCAAAGGGGTTGAATTTTAGTTTGTAGCAGCTGATTCAGGGAAGAAAGCTTGAGGACTCACATCTTCCACTACAAAAGACTACTGGAGTGATACATTAATCAAGAAAACATATCAACTCGACCTAGGGCTGCCCATTAGTTTGTGATAGTCATGCTAGAAATAGTGCGTAATAGACTTACATCTTCCAAAGAAAAATGACTGTCGGGATAACCTGCTTGTGGAAAATAGATTGAACTTGACCTAAGGGCTTACTACAGAGAGTGCCAGGGACTTATCTCAACTCAGTAGTCGCGCAATTCCTATGGTGAGTTCTGGACACTTCCTAAAGATAGATGCGCGAAAAGGGGCCTTGGGGCTAGAATTCCTAATCCATAAGTGAATTAATTATTTGTTTATTTTATTTATTTATCATGGACCCTGTTAGTTTGTGAGGGATCATATTGAGAAGAAGATTATATTAGCTTAGACCTATCTCAGATTTATTGAACCAATGGAGAATCAGTGCATCCGCTGAATGGATTCTCCAACCCCAAAGGTAGCTCCTAGGAAAGGGGGACTGTCTAATCTAAAAGTAACCAGGGTAGTGTCTAAATGGGGTCACGAAGGATGTGAACCAAATAGAGTGCCCGCAGGGAGTGAGACTACTAAGGGCTTGATCCAACACCCTGGAGAAGATAATCTGCATAGGTATTCAGTGGCCAACTCAAGGAGAAAGCTCAGGGACTCACATCTACCAAGAGTGGTGTATCCACTGGGTGAGTTTTTACCAGCATAGCGAACATCAACCAACATAAGGTGCCCGTAGATTTGCGACAATTAGCCTAGGAAGAAAGCTTAGGGACTTACATCCTCCTATAGAAAAACTGATTATCGGGATAGTTTATCTTCGATTCGATAGGTGTTATCCAACTTAGGGTGACTACTAAGTGAATGCCACTGGGGAACATACATCAACTCAAGAGTAGTCAAGAGGAAAGGAGCCTCTGGGGACTTACCCTAAGCCTCAAATATACTCAACCTAGTCAGTGCATGATGGCTAGTTCAAGAAGAAAGCTCGGGGACTCACATCTTCTTAAACAAAGTCAACATGAGGTAGGTTACTGGCTGCATAGTGAAGCCTACCAAACTAACAAGGTGCTCATCAATTTGTAATGGTCAAGTTAGGAAGAAAGTGCGGGGACTCACATACACCTAACAAGTGACCATTGGGGTGATAGACTAGCAAGGTAGTATGTCAACCCATCCTAGAATAGCTAATGAATGAGTGCCATAGGGGGATTGCTCCCACATCAAAATAACTTAAGACAAAAGATTGTTGTTTGTTTTTGTGCTTTTTAAAAGATTATCTCACATCTATCCTAAAACACATTGGGGAATTGATGAAATGATGCCAGATGGCAGCTGGGATTCCTTCTAAGAAAGGATGCCACTTGGATTCTCTTACACCTAACTTAATTGTGCTAGTCAAAATAGGATGCCTCTTAGATTCTCACACCTATTCTAGTAGCATCGGGGAATTATGTTTGATTGTGTTTGTGTCATGAAAGAAGGATAGGATGCCTCTCTGGTTCTCTTACACCTATCCTAAATACGTCATGGTAGATTTGCAAGACAAGCAAATAACACTTCGAATGAAGAGAAGATTTTGATGAATTGGAATAAAATTTTGTTGATAATTATTTTCAAACATGATTTTATGGGTAATATTTCATCAAATAGATTGCATTAATTGGAAGCATTAGATATTCCCCTTTATAATCATTAAGCTAATAAGATCCTCCTTGGTAGGACTTCTCTATGACATAGGCCAAGTGGGTTCAAACTTACCTCCCATCTTTTAACAGGCAATAATTGGTCTTCTTAAAACTAAGACGAGCTCTCCTACTTGAAAAGTCCTAGGGCGGGCCAGTTTGTTGTGAGCTTGAAACATTTTGGTTTTGAATAACTCGAGGTTATGGCACTCCCGTAGGCGTCTCTTCTCCAAACTTTCGAGATCTTCTAACAACAACTTTGCATTCTGCTCTGTAGTGATTTTGCTACCCAATTCAATCCATAGTGTTGGGAGTTGAACTTCTAAGGGTAGAACGGCTTCGAACCCATATACTAAGGAGAATGGGGTATATTGAGTTAGAGTTCTGTATGTGGTGCAGTAGATCCACAATGCTTCAACCAACTGCTCATGCCACTATCGCTTATTATCGTCAAGTGTCTTCTTTAGTATCTGGATGAGAGTTTTGTTGAATGCACCCTGAACCTATATATGATATGGTTCCTGAAAAATTGAAGTACATGTTGAGCTATGACCTCTCTAAGTAGGATTGCTTCTGCCCACTTGGAAAAGTAGTCGGTGGCAACTAGAATGAACATGTGACCCTTGGAAGAAGGAGGATCGATCAGACCCATAATGTCGAAACCCAACACTCAAATGGCCATGAGGCCAATGTAGGGTGTAGAATGTTGGGTTGTTGATGTAGAACCCCACCATGTACTTGACACTGATCATATCTCCTAGCCACGTTCATGTAGTCTATAATCATCAAAGGCCAGTAGTATCCTAGTCTCTTGATCTTTGCTTTCATCTTCAAACCAGATTGATGTGCTTTTACCTAAATGTACCTCGATCACGATCCTACGAGCTTCGTGCTTGTACAAACAATGTAACCACATTTGATCAAAAGACCGTCAATACAAGGTGCCATCCATGAGAGCATAGGAGAGAGATCTCTGTTTCACCTAATGGGCTTGTGACTTCTCTTGAGGTAGTTTTCCTCTTGTTAAGTAATCTATGAATTATTGCCGCCAATCCAGCTCCTCATCCTTTTCGGCAAAGGTAACCTCCCCTTCCATGGAAAGTCTCTCGATAAGTTCAACATTAATAAGGGATAAGACTTATCTATTTTGGACTCTTATTAGAATGGACTCATCTTCGAGACATGCCAACGCTTTGACAAGTTTGGCCAAAGAATTTGCTACTATCTCTCCTTGAGGGACCTTGTAGATGGTGACCTCAGGGATCTGAGCCAACATCTTCGTGGTATACTCATGGTAATGACGAAGCTTGGGTTCGAGAACCTTGTAGGACCCGACAATCTGGTTGATAACCAACTGAGAATCCCCAAAGATATTTATGCTCTTGCACACAATGTAATGTCTAACTCCAGATTGGTAATCAAAGCCTCATACTCGGCTTCATTATTGGTGCAGGGATTAAAGAGATAGTATGAGAATCTCATCACATCACAGTCTGATGTTAAGAAAATTATTCCTACCCCTGCCTTTTTTGAAAGAGTAGATCGTAGTGTTTCCCCTTTATGAAAGGAAGCCGCACCATGAAAATACATCTATCAACGACGATTGTCAACCTCCCCTAAGTTCATGATTTGTTCGTCAGGGAGATTGTCACTAAGCAGAGAGTCAACAGGAAGTGGGTGTGCTGCTAAGAAATATGCTAGTGCTTGTCCTTTCACTGCACGGAGGGGTGCAAATGTGATATCAAACTATGAGAGAATCATGAACCAATGTGCCAATCGTCCGAATAATATTGATCATGTCATGAGATACTACAGTGGATTGAAAACAAGTTCACCTTATGAGAAAGCATATAGTGCCATAACTTTTAGAATGAAAATATTAAATCCTGATAATGTTTCTCAATAGGTGGGTAGTTTGCTTCAGCAGGGATCAGATGACGGCTGAGGTAATAGAGAGCGTTCTCCTTCCCTTCATTATTGTCTTAGGCCAAAAAAGTGCTGAGGGAGATGTCCAATGTAGCTGTGTAGAGGATCAACGGCCTGCTCGGAATAGTGGCTGCTAGAACTGATAGCTTCACCAAGTACTGCTTGAGATCTTTGAAGGCATGCAAACACTTATCATCCCAATTGAACTTGATGTCTTTTTTGACAAGTGCTGAAATTGGTTTGCATCTCCATGATAGGTTGGAGATAAAGCATCTTAGATATGCCAACCACCCATGGAAAGATCTGAGTTGAGTTAGACTTTTAGGGGGTGTCATTTCTAAGATAACATTGATCTTTTCTGGATCTATCTCTATTCCTCGGTGTCAACCAACAAACCCAAGGAACTTCCCTGAAGCTACTCTAAATGCACACTTTAAGGGTTTCATTTTGAGGTTGTATTATCTTAATCATTCAAAAACTACTCTTAAGTTAAAGAGATGGTCTTCCTTTTCTTTTATTTTAATAACTAGATCATCAAGCTAATACTCAACCCGGTGATGGATAAGTTCATTGAAGATTTAAGTTATGGCCCGTTGGTATGTAGCACCGGCATTTTTAAGGCCGAAAGGCATGACCTTATAACAATAGATTCTGATCGGGGTTCAAAAAAATGTTTCTTTCATCTTTGGGGGCCATCTTGATTTGATTATAGCCAGATGACCCATCCATGAAAGATAATACTGCATGAGATGAGGCAATATCCACCATTAATTCTAGTATAAGAAGAGGAAACTCATCCTTAGGACATGCCTTATTTAAGTCCTTGAAATCCCCGCATATGCAAATTTGGCCATTCTTTTTCTTAACTAGGATGACACTGGCTAACCAGATAGGGTATTTTTCTTCCCTGATGAAACCAGTATCGATTAGTTTCTTGACTTAAAAAATGACCTATTGTTCGATTTCTAATCGCATGCGTCTAAGAGCTTGCTTGGTAGGGTTAGGATTAGGATTTATTTCTAGTTTATGAACTGCTACATCAGGAGATAATGGGCATCTCTTCATAACTCCATGCAAAGAAGTATTTAAACTCAATCAATAGCCTAACTAAGTCATTGGTTTCTTTCATTCTCAACGAATGATGTATCGCGAGATTTTTTCTCCCCAAAGATTGATTTCTTTAAGCCTGTCAATTATTGAATGGATCTCATCTTCAAATTTTGGCAGCGCATCTTTGATTTGTAGATCATCTGGATCATCTAAAGTTTCTAAACACACTTCCTCATAAGATTTAGTATGGTTTGAGAAGAATCTATCAGACTCTAGATGATTGGTGATAATTAAGCAATAATTATCATCATCGATTGAACCCACTATTTAAGATCCTAGTGTTGATCTTGATTGTGCATCCCTGCCTCTATTGTTCCACAGTCTTTTGAAGTATTTTGACCTATGCTTAGACCATGCATAAGGAATCAAACCTTTTTTTGCAAGATTAAGAACACAAGGTGAGTACCAATCAAAAGGTAATTTCATTAATTCTTTATATGAATTATTCTCAAGTTCTACATCAGCTTCAGGACTTGAGGATGATGATCCCAATAGGAATCTCTTCAGCTTCGTATCAATGGAAGACTTAGGGGATTCCTTAACTGCTAAACCTTTAGCTTTTTGAGATGAAAGTGAGGTTAGAGCTAAGGTTCCTAACTACTATCTGATAGTTTCACATAACTGATTCAAATACATTCATTACTTGTAGGCCTAATCTTCATCACTATCTGGTTCGAGTGTCACCTCCAATGAAATCTACTAAGAGGGGTTGGTTGGTTTACTAATCACATAAGACTCATCCTCCAAGCTAGATTCCAAATCTATGTGAATAGTAGGGGTACTCTTATGAACTGGAACATAACCCCTGTTGGTTGGTGGTCAACCAGGGATTCTTCCACCTATGGAATTGCCTCTATTTTTGCCTCTACCTCTATTTGGTGGAGGTCGAGTCATCCTACCGACATGTCCATATGATGGAATGAACTGTGGGTGGAATGTGATATGCGGCTCTACTTCTTCCTTGATGTCCTTTTCTCATTCACTTATCCTTTCATTTTTCTTTTTCTTTTTCTTCTTTTTTGTATTTGAATTTTGCTCAAGTTCATGAGGAAAGGTATTTTGAGGAAGATAGTTGGTCACATTTTGATATATCTCAACCTCGCTGATTGAAAATGGCTTTTCATCACCTTTGACATAGTACTCAATCCCATCCTTTTTGAACTTGATGCACTGATAGAGGGTGGATGGAATCATCTTATTCTGATGTATCCAAGGCATACCGAGCAAAGCAATGAATGAAGTATTCAAATCAATTATGTAGAATTTGGCTTCAGTCTTCCATTCACCTATCTCCAAAGGTAACACTATGGAACCTAAAGCCCTCTCGCCTTATTCATTGAATCCTCTCAACATCATCCGATCTCAAAGTGTAGAGATGTTGATCTTCGAATAGGTAAGGGTCTTTAGACTCATAATGTTCACCGATGCACTGGATCAACAAGAACCCTCAAAGTTTGAATCTGCCCATATCCACTATAATGTAGAGGGAACGATTGTGCTCCATGTCCCCTAGAAGAAGGTCTTCATCTGTGATGGTGATTCCCTGAGCTTCTCTAGAATAATGTGCCTCCTCTCCAATAGCAGCCAGCTAAGCTAAGCATATTTCAGGATCAAGCAGAGCCTTGATTAATGGTTCCCTCATCTCTTTGGATAAGACAAGGGCATCATATATGTTTAATTTAGATGTCAACTTTCTTAGGTGAGAGAGGACATTATAATCCACTTTGGGCTAATCCTTCATAAGCATATCCATGAGTGGAGCATCCTGTGGAGGGGCTTCTCGATGAACCAATGCATGTTTGGCTTTTTCTTGAGGTGCTGCCCTAGGAGGTAGAACCTTGCCACTATGGAGTATTACTTCGGTGATCTCTTGTGGGAAGCTAGTGGAAGATTATACCTACTCATTAGGCTCACCTACAGCTTCTCCGATGGGACCCTCAGAATCGAATGATTCCAAGTCTATCTCAAGAGGTGAACCCTTATTATTCAGAGAAGGAATGTCCAACTCTGAATCAGAAAGAGGAAGATCAGAGTTGTTAGAATTGTTGTTTAGACTTGAAGAGTTTTCTAAAAGAATAGAATTAGATAACCCATCAGAAGTGACATAGATATAATTCAAACTAGCTTTATTAATTGATTTCTTAGATTTTTAAGGAGGTACATAGTAGAAGTCAAGTAAAGTAAGTGAGGTGAGGGATTTGATGCCCTCATCTGCCTATAAAAGATATCTACTTAAGGTAGAACTAGCTGAAGTAGAGGTGCTTGCTGAAGCAGTAGCTGCAACTGTGGACTGGAGACTAGACTCGATTGGTGGTTACGCTACTTGGCTATCCTAAGTTAGCATGGGATGTTACTGCTAAGCTCCTACTTTTCTTAAGTTATCCTAGACAACTTGAAAACCTTCCTTAATGTTGGAGGTTCAAGCTGCCTCAAGCACCTGCAAGAAAAGTTTCTTAATTTTTGATATAATTTTCTTAGAGGTCCAAGAAAAGGAGATATCTCAACCTTCTTTGGTTTTGGAAGGATCGCAGGTATCCCCAAGGATTACCCTAATGGAACTGGATGGTTGTTCCACAAGGTATTCCTTTGGGATAACTATAGCATATGTCTTGAAGCTATGCTCAAGCCAGTCCTTGAATGTAAAGCAATCCTCCAAAATATGACCTAACATGCGGTGGTAGGGGAAAAAGTTAGGATCATTGCTCTTACCCACTTCCTCCGACCTTCTAAGTTTGGGTAGCTGGAAATCAGGTTTCTTTAAGAGATTCTTAAAGATTTTCTTGATTACCTCCCTCTTAAATAAATATGGTTTGTTTAATTTATCCATAAGACTAGGTGGATCATAGCTACCTAGCAACAGGTATGTGTACGCTTCTGTTATGAATGTGGCTGAGGAGGAGGCGGTGAAGGCCATGGAGGCTGCTGTGGCAGCTGGTAGGATGCCCTTGATGGTGGTAGAGGAGTTGGAAGTGATGGATGTGGAGCATAAGGTCTCTCATACTGCTCTCTGGTTGGCTGCTTCCCCTTATCTGCTACTGTCACTGCCCCTGGTTTCTTCTCATAAACTTTCTAGGGCTTTGGCTTTGTTGTTTGATCTGAAAAAGGCAACTGTTTGGCTTCTCCTTGTAAGCTAGCTGCCTTGTTGATTAGATTCTCAAATTTTTTCATGGTGAAACCTTTAAGCATGAAGGCAACCGGGCCATGAATATTCTTAAGTAGAATTTCAATAGCATGCTGTTCAGACAACTGCGGTTCGCATTTCATACTCAAATTACACCATCTGAGAATATAATCAATGAGGGACTCACCAGAGTGTCATTGAGCCACAATGAGATTGCCTACAGTCACTCTTTGTTGAGCTCCAGCAAACCTCTTAATGAAGAGTTGATCTGACTCAGCAAAAGTCTTCACTAAATTGTTAGGAAGTTCAACATACCAATCAAAGGCTATGCCTACTAAGCTACTGAAAAAAAGTCAGAATAGGAGAGCGTTTCTACCACTGGTGTTGTGACAACTGGCCTTGAAATATGCTATGTGCTGCCTTGGGTTCTTGCTGTCATCAAAGCTCTTCAAAGAAGGTTGCACAAAATCCTTAGGATACTAGATAGCATCGAATTCCTCTGGGTAAGGTCTACCCTTTGGAACTGATGATCCTCTGTTGACTTTATTTTTAGGATGAGCTCTCAACCCTCCCATCTTAGGCATAGGGTTCCTCTTAAACTTTAAGAATTACTTAGTCTTAAGACACATCTAGTGATTAGGTGGATACTCAAACCTAGCCCTAGAGACTTAGAAGGGTTAGGCATAGGAATAGGTCATGCCTTAGGGGTATTAGGAAAATTACATACCCCTAGCTTAAACCGTTCCCCACTTTCCTTCTTTCAAGTCAAACTCCAAATTAATCTTGATTGATTTTCTCCAAACTCAGATCAATTCCATTCCATGATTGAACTCCATGATTGAAATCCATGATTGAAACCCATGATCAAAATCCATCCCTAATCAATTTTGCCTAAGTCCTTAATCTTCCTTAAGGACTTAACCAAAATCATGATAAAAACCTAATCAAATCTTTAAGATTTTCCCATAACTCGTTTATATTCTCATTTATATTCACATATATAAATGAAATATAAATACAAACCCATCAGACTAAACTCAAAATTCAAAATCAATTCATGATATTTTCCTTAAATCCTTTAAATTCCCTTTAATGGATTTAACCTAAATCTTGATCAAACCTATTCAAACCCTTGGAATTTTCTCAAAACTTATTTCTATTCTCATTTATATTCACATATAAATTAAATATAAATATAAATCAAATCAATCAAAATTAAATTCCAATTTAAAAATTTCCTTAAATCCTTTAAATCCCCCTTTAATGGATTTAACCTAAATCTTGATCAAACAATTTCAAAATCATGGGATTTTCTCAAAAATTTTTAAATTCTCATTTATATCCTCATATATAAATGAAATATAAATAGAAATCAATCCAATCTAATTCAAAAATTAAATTTCAATCTAAAAATTTTCTTAAATCCTTTAAATTCCCTTTAATGGATTTAACCCAAATCATGATTAAGCCACTTCAAATCATTGAAATTTTTTCATGATCCATTTATATTCTCATTTATATTCACATATATAAATGAAATATAAATTCAAACAATCAAAACTTATTCCAAAAATCAAACTCAAATCAACTCAAAATCCAATCTAAGTCTTTCAAGTCAAAATCTTGAACTTAGCCAAATCACTTTCAAATCAAGTCAAACCCTTGATTTTCTCTCATGGTTCAATCAACCCTACAATCATGAGCTCATATATAAATCCAAACTTCAATCAAACAATCAAAACCTAGTTCCAAAATCAAAGCCAAAACCCCTTCATATTCTTCCTTTGAATATGAAATTTTCAAATGGATCGAAATCCATTTGACTTGAAACTACTTGTAAATGTATTTTTATTTCAATCATAAGTCCATACACAAGATCAATCAACTTCAAATCAAGCTTTGACCAAGCCATTTGACCCACTTAGGCTCACTTGACCAAAAGTGATCGAAAG
Organism: Cymbidium sinense; assembly: GCA_021442155.1. NCBI lineage: Eukaryota > Viridiplantae > Streptophyta > Magnoliopsida > Asparagales > Orchidaceae > Cymbidium > Cymbidium sinense. The sequence continues at coordinate 12,801,098 of CM038224.1, read as the reverse complement.
TATCCTCATGAGCCAAATTTTGATCCTAACTAAATTGGATTGAACCAAACTCATATTTGTCTCTCATCATGATCAATAATCATCATGTGATGATAAATCAATCAAATTGGCTCAAACCAAGTCAAACCTAAGGGTTGACCAAGTCAACACTTAACCTAAAATGAAACCTTACATAGCCAAATTCCACCATAGGCCAAATTGTTTGAAACCATTAATTTATGACTTATGTTTGAACTTGACCAAGCCAACATTTGAGCCTAACCTAGCCCAATTGGCCCACTTGACCCAAGTTGACCCATTTTGACCTAAAGGGCCAAAATGTATCAAAACTTGATCTAAGCCAAATTGATTGAAACCAATGGGTCAAGTCCATCCCAAATCACTTGTGGAACTTGACCAAAGCCTCAAGTGGCCAACTAGACCCAACCTAGCCCAATTGACCTTAGACCTAACATGACCAAAAGGGGTCATGCTGAGCCAAAATTGAATTTAACTCAAATTGATTTGAAATAAAGATACCAATCCACTCCATATGACTAACCTAACCTAAACCTACCCTTGACCTACCTCAAATAGGTCAACTTGACCCATTTGACCTAAATGAAGTCATATGAGTCCATATATATATATATATATATATATATATATATATATATATATATATATATATATATATATATCAAATTGAATCAAACCAAAGCCACCAAAACATTTCAAATGGTCATATGAACTGACCCAACCTTGGTTTGACCCAATTTGACCAATTGGTCAACTTGACCAAGTTGACCCATTTTGACCTAAATGGGTCAACATGAGCCAAACCCTATCAAATGGATTCCAAATCCAATGAAACTTGGCCAAACCTAGTTTCTCCACATACCCAACATATCCAAAGTGGAAAAATAGCAAAATGACCATCCTACCCCTAGGCCATAGAACAAATTTTGGCTTAACCCATGGGTAATTTGGTCATACCCTCTTCACATTCACTTGAGGCTTTCCTAAAAGCTCAAGGAGTGAGAGAGTGGTGCACCCAACCCAATGGGTTTGGGTTAGCCCATTGGTCCCTAGACCAAACCCACCATGGTCAAAATTGAAATTTCAAACTCCCACTCAAGCTCAATTTCAAGCACATGGGAGGTTGGCAATCCACTCCTTGGATCAAACTGACCATGTGCACACTCAAAAATAGTCCAAACAAACTCTCCAATATGATCAATTGGATCAAAATGGCAAGAGCATTGCCGGCCATGCGATCCTTCAAGTGGGAGATATACTCCCCCTAATTTAATTCAATTCTCACTTGCCCTCTATCGATTGAAGCTAAAGAAATTAGAGCAATCATCAGAGAGCACTCCCAAGCTTCCTAGAGAGGATTGGAAAAGGCTACTTCTCGATTTTGCACAGTGCAAAAATAGGGGAGCTCAATCCATTAGCCAATTTCTTCCTCACACAATTTCCTTCCAATTGCTCTTGTACACTTCATCTAGGAGCTAAGCTGAGTGCACCTAAGCTTCTATTAGAGTTCCCATAGCAAGGAAGAATCCAATTGGATCAAAGTCGAAGCTCAAGCAAGGAGGAGTTGGTCCATACATTGATCCACTCAATCTCAAGTGCTCCAAATTTTAGCAAGGCTTCGTCTCAACCAAGCGAAGCTTCTCCAAGGGAATCGAGCATCAGTGATCACCTCCAATGAGGTATGAGATTTTCTGACTAAAACTCAATGTGGTGTGGAGCTTTGTAATAGAAATTTTCACCCCATCAATTTTTGACCATTGGATTTTCCGCTCTCTATCTTTAGGTGGTATGGATTGAATTTGGTTTGATTCTATGCTAGATCAAGCTTGGATCTTCCCCTTGATCACGGACGATCTTTGTTGATCAAGGGGAAGAACTTGGATGATCTCAGTCATCCATCCGCATATTTTAGATGGACGATGAGATAATTCAACACGTTAGAAATTCCCTTTACCCTTATTAAATTGTGAGGAGATTCTTAGCCGTCCGATCTTTGATCAGACGATAGAGGATTAAAGCGTGTGCGCCACCGCCGCCATTTGGGATGTGACATTTAAATGACTCCATCATAGTGTGATGCATGTAAAGCATGCTGACCACCACCACCACGCATCCCGCCGTGAGCTAGGGATTAATTAGGATTAGTTTAAAATATTTAATTAATTTCTAATTAATCCAATGATCTTCTAAAATGTATAACTCTTCCTAAAAAATTTAGAAAAATATGAAATAAAATCTAACAGATAGATAATTAAACTTAGAACATTTTAAAATTAATTTTGATGAGTTTTAATTATGCTTTTTGCTGAATTTAGGTTTTATTGGAAAGTGTATTTTGCTAATTACTTTTTAATTATGCCTCTAATTAATCCAAAATTTCTTGGGTAAGTTTTAGGGAATGACTTCTACCTCCACTAATTTTCTTGGGATTTTTTGAGGGCTTAATTAGAATAATTAGATATGGTTTCCTTAATTACCCTTCTTATGTAATTAAGCCTAATTAGGGTATGATTAGTGATTTTAACCTATGATTATGGTTGATTAAGGTTAGATCCATTAAGTACAAGGTTTATGGAATATTTTTGGGGCATTTACCCTAAGCTATTCCCTAAACCCCCTCTTCTCTCCTTAATCCCCACTTAATTAAGGGTTAATTCATTAATTATCCCCTTCATCAATTTCTAAAAATTCTAAAAAAGTTCCAGAACTTAATTAATCTACTTTGGATAGATGTTTAGGTGTTTAATAACCTAAGTTCAATTAAGAAAATCAAAACCCAATTCACATGTGTGAAAGGGTGTTTAGAAATTACTTAAGATAACCCCTTAGCTTAATTAACTTTTAATTGTGAGCCAAATTGTATTAGTCCTTTTCATTATTAGATGCATTACAAATTTAAATTCCTTGTGGGTTTTATGTTATCTCATTGGCTCATAATTATTTAGTTAATTCTTCTAAGGTGGTGTAGGTAAGGGTTAATTAAGTTACTTAATTCACACCTTAAACTAATCAACACATAAAATGATTTAATTGTTTAAAAATTAAATAAAATATCAAACATATGTGGGAATGGGTTAGAATAGGAAACTCATCTCACCTTTTCAAAATTAAATCAAACTTCAAACTAAACAAATATCACTTTGAATTCACTTTGATTTATTCTAAATTTTCTTATTCTATAAGAATGTCTTTAGGATTTAAGTGAAGTGAGTTTGTTTACATGCTTTCGTTACTTTGGATCTTTCCCCAACATGTCAAGTTGTATTCCATGTGATTTCATGTATTCATAATTTCATTTCTCAAATTTTAAAATGTAATTGTTTACTTTATGTCAAATTTGCATGTGTTGGCTAAAGTAGAAATATGAGCGGCTATTATCACTACTAAATCCAAATTATTTTCAAAATATATAAATCAACTACCAAATCTGAAAGTATGCTGCTTATGTTTTAATTATAATTGAGCATGTGATAGATTATAGTTTTTAGCATAGGTTTCCTTTCTTTCTTATGTTAGCATAGTTTTGAATATGGTGTAAGATGGTTCATTTGAAAAGAACCCAACACTTACTTAATTCCATACCCTATTCATCCATATGCTATCACCTAAGAAGAGTTACCTATACTCACATACATAAATTGTATAAAATAAAATGAATCCAACAAACAACTTTTGCATTCTCCTTTTCAATTTTGTTTCTTTTATACATATGCTTGTATTTAAGGAAAGTAGTATATTAGTCTAGACAACCCCGAGGTTGCAAGGCTTTAAGTAGCCCTAAGTAGGTCTTGTACCTTGCACCTCTGGTTAACAATGGCGCTGTACTAACTTATGCCTTTCTTACTTTCATGTGTGTATGTGAAAATTTTGATAAGGAAAACCCTTTTTACTTAAGAAAAATCATGCATATTCAACTTCTAAATTTTCTTAAATGGATTACTTATCATGCAACATAAAGTGTGTTAAATACTCTCATTTTTATGTATAAATATGCTTATGGTCCATCCATATGCATTTTATATATGTTGGGAAAGAAATGAAGTAATGTGTGTTATGTGAATTTTGTTTCATTTTTATTTAATATTAAAATGCCTTTCTTTTTGAATAGGTTTGTTAAGAGTTTATCTAAACTTAGGATTAATTAAAAGATTTAATCAAAATATTCACCTAAATGAAACTAAAATGTGAATGCACTTTAGAAATTACTTTGGTTAGGGAAGGAAAGAGAAGTTCTCTTCTCTTTCTCTCTCTTCACAACTGAGTAATTAATTGTAGGATCAACTTAAACCAAATCAAAGAATGAAATAAAATCAACCTAAAATAACTAAACAACTTAAATTAAACCCTCCCCTAAGTTGAACATGTTCTTCACACTTAGAAAATTTAAACCTAAAGCCATAGCTATGCATACCAAACAAGCCTTCAAAGCACACTCATTAGCCTAAGTCACCACTTCTAGCCTTAGGTTAGGTCGGTGCATGGTTTGATATTTATTTTATAATATATATTTTAGACTGTATGCTAGAATGTATGCTCGTAGAATGAATAGTAGGACATTCTTAACCTAACTATTCTTTTTTGTAGGGGATTGTGCTTAAGGGGCGCTACATAAATAAAAATATAATTGCTTTTTCTTGCAGATGCTTTATACCCCTAAGAATAATCCATAGACCAGGTGGACTTAGTCACCCATGTGTGAGGTGATAAGTCCAATATACATGCTTGGGATTTGTGTGATTTGTTTTATCTAACCTTTATTTTACAGGTGTTAGTTAGATTTTCACTTTTCCTTTACATGTAAAAATTTGTATAATTAGGATTTTGGAATAATTATTATGGGGATTAGTATGAGCATTGGTAATAAGATCATATCTTATGCACCATGTGAAGCCTTGGAGCATCTACCATTCAACCATCAAAAGGAAGGAACCCAAAGAAGAAAAGAAGAAAGAAGAAAAGAAGAAGAAAGAAGAAAATAGAAAGAAGAAAGAAGAAGAAAGCATGAAGACCCCCATAACAATGAATTCCTTTCTTAATTGTAATTTAATTTATTATAATTTGGGTTGTATAAGGGTAGAGCTCGGCTACCCATATTTGATATTTTTGGATTTGTGTGGTGGTGCCCGACCATAGCGGCCATTTATTCTTTTTGCGATTAGCTTTATAAATTGGTTGATGATTTGTTTAGCTTTTGCATTAAGTAACATGCTTTTCCTAGTTTCTTCCTTGCTTTATGTATGGCCTGGATGTGGATTAGATATTTAGGAAATAAAATAAAATCCTTTACCCAACTTAACAACTCATAACCTCACCTAAAGCTTAGGTTTAAAATCAAGATAAAAGAATTAACAACCCCTTAGTTGGATGAGCATTTCATTGCAATATCATGCACAAATGAATCTTATTTCACTCTTGATTGGAGGGCTTCCACCTTTGCCAGAGAAACTTGGCTTGATCTATGAGAGCCATGGTGGAAACTCACCTCCTCCCTTCTTGCTAATTTTGGTCAATAATTTTATTTCTCATGCATATATGAATCCTTGAGTCAAAATAATTATTCAAAATAAAAATAAAAATGAAATTTGAATTGCATTAGATTTTGGTCATTTGAAGCATGCCCTTTACATGATCTAGTCTTTTTAGGGAGTGAGTTTAAGGACTTAGTCTCTTTCTAAATAAATAACAGCCTAAATATATTGCATAAGTATAAAGACTTGCCTACATGTATTTAAAATTATAGGAGGAGTTAGTTGGCAGCCACCCCCAAGTGATTGTAAGTCCAAGTTGTCAGGTGATTTGTCCTTTCTTGTGAAGGCAAACCAATTACTCAGTTTCACTTTAGATTTAGGTTATGCTTTTGGCCCTCGCTAAAGCTCCCAAGATTCAAGTTTTGAGGTTGCTTTTCCCATTTATGGGCCATAAGCTTAATTCCTCACCTCTTAGGCATTTCCTTAATCTTATGTTAAGGAATCTTAAGTCCTAAATTTCTAATAAAAAATATAACTCAAATAAACTAAATCAATTTCAAAAATGTAAAGCCCAACTATAGGATAGTTTGAGATTGCTCACTAGGTTTCCTAGCATCGTGGGCATCTCCTACTTATCTCCCATTTTATCCTCGATAAATACTCCCTTTTTTGATCAATCCCATTTGATCTTCAAAAACATAAACCAATCGATTGATAGTCTTTTCCTATTGAAATCTTCAAAGATGATGATCATTTACCTTAATCGAGAGTTTTCCTAAAAGATCCCGTCCCATAGGATGTAATTAACTATGGGGGCTTGCCCCTGTAGGGAACTTAACAAACTCAATTTAAAATAGACCATGCTTTACATTTTTATGTAAATTAGGGGAAGAATCTCTGGTACATATGCAGACTCATCGTCCTTAGGAGTCCTTATTGAGGTGATTAGGTTCATTTAAGGGTCGTGACTTCTGTCTTTTGAGATAATACACTATTTTCTTGATGACGTACTTGATTACCTGATTAAGTACATATGTGGATCTATGTGGTATCCTAAAAAGATGAACTTTTATAATGTATTACCTTTTTTTCTCCCAATAGATTTGAAGGTGACTCCTTATAGAAATTTTTCACCACATCCTCCTCGGGCTTGAGCTAATGCTTCTCTTACATGCTGCTCAACCATAATTTTAATGTCAATTTCTTATACAGAGGTACTATCCATTACCTTCTTATTGTGCTATCGGTGGTAAAGTCTTTCGGATCCAAGACATGCAAAAACTTTAAATTAATTCTCAATAGTAGGATGCACCGGGGCTTGGTTTTGAAGCCAAAATCAAGAAAAGTCCCAAGCCTCATTACCATCCTATCTATTTGTTCATCCTTTTACTTTAGCTACTGAAGGAGGTGTTGGGTCGAGTAGACTATGTAATCTTGCTCGGCCACATCACCCTTCATATGTTGCTGATCATGAAGGAGAGAACCCCTAGTGTCTACCATGTGTACTCCCACTGAATCCTCTAACAGATCATCCTCATTAGAATCAAAATTGACCTTTTCATCCTCTAAATCAGATCAGATTATCCTAAGATTTCCTTCTTCTCCACTTGATACTGAGCTACAATGTCATCTAGGGATTGATTTAACTAAATATGTATAAAAGATTGAGGCTGACTAGTAGTAGGATCACTGTCATGAACAAAAATGCATCTAACCCCTCCTACTACTGAAGAGCTAACCCTATGAAGGCTACGCTCACTAGAAGAAAGATGCTCCTAACTATCACTAGATCTGGATGGAGTAGTACTCATAGGAGGTTCTATAGCCATGGGGGCAACTGAACTATCTCCTCCTCCCTTTACTGCTATAATCTCCATAGCCTGCTGTGGTGGTGGCCATGATGGGATGACTATAATACTCTAAGTTTGCCAATCCCTCCTTACCACAACTGGGGTACAAGGTCAAGCAGGAGAGCTCGACCTTGACATAGTAGGCGGTGAAGATAGAATGGGATCTCGTCAGAAGAGATCACCTGGGGCTATTCGCCTGATGCGCCTTCATGGCTTTTGGTTTAGAATAGTATGATGGGGCTGACCAGATGGTGGACGGGGTAAGAGGTGGAGGAACCACACTATCTCTGGTGGAGCTCCTCCCCTGTGTGAGTCAAGAGGATGTCGATATAAAGTAGCGCGTCGACGGGAAAGTTCATGAGGACTGAAGTAGCTGATTGCCTATTATACCTCGCAAGTGATATGTACTGATGTATGGGCCTCCCTGGCCCTCTCCTACCTGATCTGCCTGCCTATGTTATGAGGAATAACTGATCTTAAATCAAATTAAGCCCCGGACTCCAATCATCTGTAGGATCCACCAACTCAATGAAGAACTGATCTAAGGCCAACATATGACCTCCTCTTCTCGCTGATAAAAGCCTAAAACTATACCGCTGGCTAGAGGTGAAGCTAAAATCTTCCTAACATCCTCTCTATTAGATCCAGAGAGGGTGTGAAACCTATTCTCTATAATAAGAGGAGACACTACCCTAGGTGACTCCTGTACGATAGCCTGAGAAACTGCCTCCAACTCCCTGGATATGCGAGCATGATACGATTTATCATGCAATTCTTATTTCAGTGCTGAGTCCTGGTAGGTCGAGCAATATGGGAACTTGACCCAACCTCAAAGGCAGAGGAGGCAATCCCTACAATCAGGGGAGCCTTCCCCTTGGAAGGTGCTAATGAGTGGGTGTTAGATACTAGGCGAAGAGGAACAAGGATGACCGCACTGCACTACTACTTCTATGAATGCCACGCCTTTCCTCTTCAGGGGATCTCTAAATCAGATGGTAACTCAATCTAGATGAATGACTTCTACCCAATCACCACGCTCCTATTGACTATTGTGAGGGTGGTCCCTCCACATGTGATCCTAGCCCCCTCAAAGCCTCAAAAGTGGATGAGGTGGGGGAAGTCAGACTGTGGGAGGATGGCCCGATCCAAGGCCAAGTACATCCCAAAAAGAAATATGAACATGTGCTTTTGTGCTGCCATTTAAAATTGAACTGACTAAACTGAAACTGATTGAAAATCTGCAATGTTGAAAAATAAGTTTAAATCAGATTTCTACTTTGTTTGATTTTTAAATTTGGATTTAGAATTTGAACCCACACTCAACAACTTGAAAGTGTTAAGTGGAGCTCAAATGAATTTGGAAGAAAGTTCTTAGAATTGATTGGAACATAAATTTTTGAATGTAGAATCCATTTTCAACAAATTTGTGTATGTTAGAAATGGGTTCAAATATTTTTGAAGAGATTGATGCTTCCATAGGTTCATATTTGAATTTTGATTTTTTATTTTGAGGACCATTCATTTAATAAATTTGAGTATGTTAAAGTAAAGGGTCAATTGACTTTGTTTGGATTTGTGATTTTAGAATTTACTCACTTAACAAATTTGGGTATGGTAGGTGAGGTGTATGAAAATAATTTCTTCTTTTGTTTGCTTGTTTGTGAATGATGTGTGAATTTGAGAATGGAATCATCACTTACCAAATTTAAGTATGCTAAATGAAGAATACAAGTGTTTTATTATTTTTTTTTTGAAAAGAGGATCTTTACTTAGCAAATTTAGGTATGCTAAAAAAGGATCCATGTGTTTTTGTTTTGATGATTTTTGAAAAGAGGATTTTTTACTTAGCAAATTTTGGTAGATTAATAAAGGATCCATGTTTTGTTTGATTTTTTTGAAAATAGGATTCTTAGCAAATTTAAGTATGCTAAATAAATCCAAATTTGTTTTCATTTTGATAGTTTTGAAAAGAGGGTTCTTAGCAAATTTAAGTATGCTAAGGAAATCCAAATTTGTTTCATGTTTTTGATTATTTTGAAAAGAGGATTCTTAGTAAATTTAGATATGCTAAGAAAATCCTAATGTGTTTTATGTTTTTGTGATTTTGATTTTGAAAAGTGGATCATCACTTAGAAAATTTGAGTATGCTAAATGAAAGATCCAAATGTGTTTTGATTTTTGATGCTTTGATTTTAAATTTTGAAAAGAGGATCTTCACTTAACAAATTTGAGTATGCTAAATGAAAGATCCAAATGTTTTTTTTTTTATTTTGGATGTTTTGATTTTGAAAAGTGGATCTTCACTTAGCAAATTTGAGTATGCTAAATAAAAGATCCAAATATTATTTTAATTTTGAAAAAAGGATCTTCATTTAGTAAATTTGGGTCTGCTAGATGAAGGATCCAAATGCATTTCATGTTTTGATGTTTTGATTTTTGAAAAGAGGATCTTCATTTAGAAAATTTGTATATGCTAAATGAAAGATCCAAATGTGTTTAAATTTTGAAAAGATGATATTTTAATTTTCAAAAGAATATAATTAATTTTGAAAAGATGTTTATTGATTTCATTTTGAAAATGAAATCTTCATTCAATAAATTGAATGAGGATGTTCATTTGTGCTTTTGGAAAATGTAATTATTGATTTTATTTTTAAAAAGATCCTACATATAATAATCATGAAGATTGTTAGATGGGGGTGGTTTATGAAAATTTTCGTGTAAACATTTTATTATGTGTATTTTGAAAAGGTGCTTTTTGGAAATTGATGTTTTTATAAAGGATTTATTTTTCTTTATTTTTTGGAATGAACCTTACCTTACCATAGAAATGGTAAGAAGGGAGCCTTTAGTTATTTCTTCTTATTAAATTTTTATTTTCACCTATTGGGGAACCCAATAGGGGTTTTAAGACCAACATGGAGTGAGGTCCAAAAACCTAAAAGATGTTGGCTAGCATAGCTTAAGGATGAAATAAACTAAGTGCCAACGAAAAAGAAAGATAGTATCAGATTTATACAAAGTACAAATCCACTATCGATACTTGGAGACAATGATCATTTACCAAAGGTGGAGAGAGGAATCGTCCCCAGCAGAGTCTTCAAAAAAATCTGTGATAAAAATTTTCATATTCCATCTTATCCTTTTGAAAAGAAAAGATGAAAACAAATATTACGCCTTGTTGGAACACCATGTAGATCTGTAGGAGTTTTTATTAGGGTGATCGGGTACGACATTGAGCAAAGGTGTACTATCTCAAAAGATAGAAGTCACCACCCTACAATGGACCTAATCACCTTAATAAGGACTCTTAAGGACTATGTGTCTTCGTATGTACCAGAGATTCTTCCCCTACTTTAAATGAAAAAGTAAAGTGCTTTATTTTAAACTAAGTTTGTTAAGTTCCCTATGGAGGCAAGCCACTATATTTAATTACATCCTAAGGAATGAGATTCCTTAGGAATACTCTCAATTAAGGTAAATGATCGTTGTCTCCAAAGATTTCAAAGATAGGACTATCAATCAATTGGTTTATTTTTTGAAGATCAAGTGGGATTGATCAAGAGGAGGGAGTTATTATCAAAACCAAAGGGAGATAAGTAGGGGATGCTTAGGATACTAGGAAGCCTAGTAAGCATCCCAAACTATCCTATGGCTGGGATTTCTATTTTTGAAATTGAATTGATTTATTTGTTTGAGTTTAATTTTTATTAGAAATCTAGGACTTATAATTCCATGACAGTAGATCATGGAAATGCCTAAGAGGTGAGAATTTATGCTTGTAGCCCGCAAAGGAGAGAAGCAACCTCGGATCCTAAATTTAGGGAGCTTTGGCGAGGGCCAGAGCACGACTTAAATCTATGGAGAAAATGGGCATATGGTTTTCCTCTATAAGAGAGGATAAATCACCTGACTGTTTGGACTTACAACCGCATGGGGGTGGCCTCCAACTAACTCCTCTAACTATTTTAAATACATGTAGGCAAGTCATATGCTTTTGTGAGATCTCTAAGCTGTTGTTTATTAGAAGGAGATTAAGTCCTTAAACACACACTCTAAGAGACTAGATCATGTAGGGTATGATTTAATGATTTAAATCTAATGCAAATTTTTTTTACATTTTATTTTTCATTTTGGACAATTCATTTGACATGGGCTATGAGATTCATATGCTTAATGCATGAGAAATTGGATTATGGGCCAAAATCAGCAAGAAAGGAGGTGGGTTTCCACCATGGCTCTCAAAAGTCAAGCCAAATTCCCTGACATGGGTGGAAGCCCTCCAAACCAAGAGTGAAACAAGATGCTTTTTAAGCATGATGTGAAAACATACAACATATATCTAAGTGGTTGCTAAATATTTTATCTTGATTTTTATAACCTAAGCTTTAGGTGAGGTTATGAGTTGTTAATTTTTAGTTTTGAGTTGATTAATTAGATAGAAACTTTATTTTCCTAAGAGCCTAATCGCATCCAGGCCATTTAGTAAAGAAAGGAAGAAACTAGGAAAACATGTCATCTTAATGCACAAGCTAAACAAACATCAAATAATTTATAAAGCTAGCACAAAAGAATAAAATGCCTTTATGGTCGGGCTCCACCGCACAAACCTGAAAAGAAATTGGGTAGCCAAGCTCTATCCTAATACAACCCAGATTATAAATAAATTAATTACAATCAAAATGAATTCATGTTATGGGGGTCTTCATTCTTCATTCTTCTTTCTTCATTTGGTTCTTTCTTCATTCGGTTCTTTCTTCCTTTTGACTTGGTTGGAATGTGCCTTGCTCCAAGGCTTCACATGGTACATAAGACATGATCTTATGACCAATGTTCATCTTAATCCCCCATAACATTCATTACAAATCCTAATTGCAAAATTATATTAAAAGAGAAAGTAAATCTAACTAAAACCTACAAAATAGAGATTAGATAAACAAACCAAACAATCCTAAGCATGTATATGAATAAATTGGACACATGGGTAACCAAGCCCACCTGGCCAAATTTAGATTATGCTTAGGGGTAAAAGCAACTTGCACATCAAATGCATTTATTATTTTTATTATAGCACCCCTTAAGCACAATCCCTTGCAGAAGATAATGATTAGACTAAGATCATCATGCCATTTACTCTTCGTATATACACCCTAACATCTAGACTAAAATATCACATCATAAAATAAAAGCAAATATTAAACCATGCACCACCCTAACATAGGATTAGAATTGGTGACTTAGCCTAATGTGTGTGCCATTTAAGGCTTGTGTGGTATGTCTTAGCTAGGCTTTAAGGTTAGGATTTTCTAAGTGTGAAAAGGTTCAACTTAGAGGTTGGTTTCATTTAAGTGATTTAGTTAATTTGGTCGATTTTATTTTATGATTTGATTTGGTTTGAATGAACCTATACTTAATTACTAAGTGTTGTAAAGAGAGGGAAAGAGAGGACAGCTTCTCTTTCTTCCCTACCTTAACTAATTTTTAAGGTAGATTCATTAGTGATTTTTGTTTAATGAATGCAGTATTATGTGTTTTAATTAATCCTAAGTTTAGATGGACTCTAAACAAATCTATTCAATAATAAAGGTATTTTAAGATTAATTAAAGTGAATTACTATTACAAAATACACAATACTTTATTTCTTTCTAACATTTGTAACATGCATACGAATGAACCCTATGCATATCTATACATGCAAGTGGAAATGTTTCGCACACCTTAATGATGAATGCTAAGGGATGTTTGTTTAAGAAAAATTTGGGATGTTTCATGTATGCAGATTTTGTTAAGTATAAAAGAGGGGGATTCTTTTATCCATTATTCATATGCACGTTTACATGTATGAAAGATATAACTGAGTACGACACTATTATTTTACACCAGGGGTGTAAGGTACAAGACCTACTTGGGGCTACTTAAAGCCTCAAAATGTCAGGATGTCCAGACTAATATACCACTTTAAATACATGTGCATGTACAAAAGAGAAATGAATGAAAAAGAATCATGCAAACAATTTGTATTTATTTGTTTGATTTGGTCATTTAATTTACATGTGCAAATGTGAAGATCCTTCTTAAATTACAACATAGGAATGAATAGGAATGGATTGAAGCAAGTGTTGTGTTCTTTTCAAATGAACTATACACTTTGCAAATCCTATTCAAGACTATGTTAAAAGAGAAGAAAAGGAAAAGTCACATAATGTGCATCTTATATTATACTCACATGCAAGCTCATAAGTAATTATAAGTAGCATACCTTTCATATGCAATGTTTGATTTATAAGTTTTGAAAATAATTTTGGATTTAATAGTGATAATAGCCATTCATATTCTTACTTTAGTTAAAACATGCAATTTGACATAAAAGAAATATTTCATTTTATTTTTATTTTTCAAAAGACATGAATGCATGATTTTCATATGACATACATATTTAGCATGTTAGGAAAGAAATAAAGTTATGTGAGCATGTAATTTCATTCACCTTAATTAATTCCTAAAGACAATCCTATGGAATAAGATCATTTAAAGTGAATCAAAGTGTTTAAGGAAATTTTGATTTTATTTTGAGTTTGATTTGAATTTAAGGAATAAGAAAAGATTTTTCTGGTCCTAACTCATTCCCCCCATGTGTGAGTTGATTTAGTTTGTTTTTAGAACCATTAGATTGATTTTATATTTTATTTAGGTTAAGGTGTACATTAAGTCCATTAATTACCCCTTACCTACACCACTTTAACATATTTAACCAAATAATTATGAGTCAATGTATGACATAAAATCACAAGGAATTTAAATCAGCAATACACCTAAGAAAGAAAGGGGCCAAATGCATTTGGCTCACAATTAATGATTAATTAAGCTAAAGGGTTTAATTTAAGTACATTCATAACCCTTCCCACACATATGGGTTAGATTTGATTTCCTTAAGTTTACCTAGGTTATTGAACACCTAAGTATCTACCCAATAAGAATTTGATTATAAACTTAACAAATGAATTCATCACTATTTAATAGGTTAATTAATCATTTAATTAATTAATAGAGTAATTAGAGTGAATCAAGCAATTCCCCTAATTAGATTATTAATAAATTCCAAGAAAATTAGGGTAGGCAGAAGTCATCCCACTAAGCATACTTGAGAAGTTTGGAATTAATCAATGGAATAATTATAGAGTAATTAACATAATTATATTACCAATAAAACCTAAATCACATGAAATTTACTATTTAAAATCAATTAAACTTAATTTTATATTATTCCCCTTTGAAATATCTTCAAAATGCATTTGAGTTTATATATTTTTTATTTTTCTACATTTAATTATGTATTTCTAAAGATTCAGTGATTATTAATAAATAAATCCCTAATTATATAACTAATCCTATCGGTGCCACGTGGATCACTGACACACGCAGTTTCCATGTGGTGCGACGTGATTCGTTATTTAAGTTATCACATCCTATGCATGCATCATACTCTCCTTTCCATCCGATCAAGGATTAGATGGTCAAGATTAAATCTGTAATTCTAATAGGATAAATGAGAGGATCTAGATGTTTTAATCAGGATCATCCACCCAAAACACAGGAGATGGATGGTCCATGATTCATCCCTGCCATCTCCTGTGGGAGATGGCAACCGTCCATCCTCCATGGCTTGATCCGAGCTTGATTGAGCTCAGATTGAGCTAAGATTGATCACACACCATCTAAGAGCAGGAACAAAGACATCCAACAATTGAATTACAATGGAATGAAACTTTCTTCACAAAGGACCAAGCAATCCTACACCTAAGCTCAATTTTGATCCATACCTCACGGTGCTCCCAACTGTCGAGGTAGCTTCGTCTAGTGGAGATGAAGCCTTGTTAAAGGTTTGAAGAATTGAGGTTGAGTAGATCCTCCAATTGGCCAAACCTCCTCTAGGTTTGCGCTTTCAGCTCCCTCTGCTTGGAAACTTGGAAGAAGCTTTGGATGAACTCGATTGGGTCCTCAGAGGGTGCTTTCAAGAGCAATTGGATTTTCGTTGAGTGATGGATGAGTTGGAAAATTCAATGAGCTCCCCTATTTTTGGCTTGAGGAAATTCGAAAATGGAGAATTCAAAGTAAGTGGAAGAAGCTTGGAGGAACTTGAAGAAGCATGCTATGAGTTCCCTAAGCTCAATCGAGTGTGATTGTTCTCAATTCCAATGAAATGAGGGGGAGTATATCTACCCCCAAAAGGATCAGATGGCTGAGCTTGCACATGCCATTTTGATTAAATTGATCACAAGGATTGAGTTGGTTAGGTTGTTTGAGGTGGCATGTGATTCAATTTTGGCAGGGAAAGGGAGTGGAGAAGTTTCCATGTGCTCATTTGAGTGAAAGAGTGATCCCATGTGGAGAATTTCCTATTGGGTGGTCAATTTTGGCCTTGGGTTGGGGTTGGCTGACCCAAACTCATTTGGTCATGTGCACCACATTCATTAGTATCCACTTGGTCCACTAAGAGGGTGCCAAGTGGCCATGAAAATGATATGACCAATTTCCAAGTGGAATTGGCCATAGGTTACCCCTTGACCTAGGGGTAAAATAGTCATTTGGCTTTGATTTCACTTAAGGCAGATTTAGAATAGTTTGAAATTGGGTTGGTACAAATTTCAAAGAATTTGAAGTAGGTTTGATGTCATTTGGCTCAAGTTGACCCATTTAGTTCAAAATAGGTCAACATGGGTTAAGTTGACCAATTGATCAAATTGCATCAAACCAAGGGTTGGGTCAAGTTCATATGACCATTTGAAATGTGTTGGTTCCATTGGTTTGATTTAATTTGGTTTGTATTTATTTTTGGTTCATTTGATTTCATTTAGGTCAAATGGGTCAAGTTGACTAATTTGACCCATTTGACCAATGGGTTGGTCATGGGTTTGGTTGGTCATTTGAACTATGTTGCAAGCTTTGGTTTCAATCAATTTAGATTTGGTTTAGTTTTGGTTTGATTTGACCTTTTAAGTCAAGTTAGATTCATGGTCAATTGGGCTAGGTTAGGTCTAGTTGGCCAATTGAGGCTTTAGTCAAGTTCAATAAGTGATTTAGAATGAATTTGACCCATCGATTGCAACAATTTGGCATAGAACAAGATTTGACCCATTTTGACTTTTAGGTCAAGTTGGGCCAACTTGAGTCAAGTGACCAATTTGGCTAGGTTAGGCTCAAATTATGACTTGGTCAAGTTCAAATATTAATCATGAATTGATTTTGACTAATGGTTTCAATCAATTTGGCCTATGAAGTTTAAGCTTCATTTTGGCTAAGTGTTGACTTGGTCAACCCTTAGGTTTGACTTGGTTTGACCTAATTTGAGTGACTGATCATCTCATGATGATTGTTGCTCACAATGTGAGGCTTAGGTGAGATTAGTTCAATCCAATTTGGGTAGGATTAGAATTTAGCTCAAAAAGAGTACTTTTGGTCACTTTGGGTCATGTGAGCTTAAGTGGGTCAATTGACTTGATCAAGGTTTGATTCAAGTTTGGTTGAACTCACATATGGACTTATGATTGAAATATAAATCCATTTGCAAGTGATTTGGAGTCAAATGAGTTTTGATTCATTTGATAATTTCAAGTTCAAAGGGTGAACATGAGTTTGACTTGGGTTTGATTTTTGAATTTAGTTTTGGTTCAATGATTGAAGTTTATGTTTATATTTGGATTCATGATTGAAGAATTGATTGAATCATGAAGAAAATCCAAGGGTTTGGATTGATTTGAATTTGATTAGGCTAAGTTCAAGAATTTGACTTGAAGAAGCATAGGTTGCATTTTGATTAGATTTGAGTTTGATATTTGAATTTTATTTTGGGTATTTGAATTTATATTTCATTTATGTTCATGAATATAAATTAAAATATAAATGGGTTATGAGAAAATTTCTTGAATTTGAATTGATTTGAATTTGATTTTGAGCTAAGTCCATAAAATGGAATCAAAGTGACCTAGGAAAGGTTTTTGAACTTGGAATTAAGTTTTGGATTTAGTTTTGGCTATTTGAATTTATATTTCATTTATATTTGTGAATATAAATGAGAATATAAATGGGTTATGAGAAAATTTTTGAGTTTGAATTGATTTGGATTTGATTTCAGCTAAGTCCATAAGATGGAATCAAAGTGACTTAGGAAGGGTTTTAGATTTGGAATTCAATCATGGGTTTCAATCATTTAGAATAGATTCATGATTTGAGAAAACCATTAGAATTAAGGTTGATTTGAATTTGGGGTTTGACTTGAAAGAAGGAAGTGAGGATTTGGTTTAAGCTATTGGTAGACAAATTTTCCTAACACCCCTAAGGCATGGCCTACTCCTATGGCTAACTCTTCTAAGTCTCTAGGTTTAGGTGAAGTGTTGACCTAATCACTAGAAGTGTCTTAAGACTAAGGAACTCTTAGTGTCTAAGAGGAGTCCTATATCTAAGATGGAGGGGTTGAGAGCTCATTCTAAAAATGAGGTCAATAGTGACTATTTGAGTGAATGCCGCTGTGGACTCATATCAACTCAAGAATAGTTAAGATCTATTTAATTTTAGATGTGCCCTATCGATGTGTGATGGATCTACTAAGAATGAGCTAGTATCAACCTAGACCAATCTTAGATTTACAAATCCAAAGGGATAGTCTACCAACGCGAGGTTAAGCTAACCAACCTAAGGGGTGCATTTTGATGTGCAACTGTTGTATTTGGAAGAAAGCGTAACATAATTACATCTTTCAAAGTAGGGAAAAGTTGGTAGGGTGATTTATTGGATTGACAACAAATCAAACCTGACCTATGGCTGCCCGTCGGTGTGCAACGGTCATGCTGGAGAGAAAGAGTGATAGACTTATCTCTCAAAGCAAGGATGACTGCAAGGGGGACCTATTGGTGGCACAACAAGTTGACCTGCACTGGGCTCATATCACCTAGGCACTTATCTTAACTCAAAAGTAGTCAGGTAATTCCTATAGGGAGTTTTGCTGACACTGCCCTAAAGATAGGATGCCTACTTGGGAAAAGGTACCACTCGGGGTTTCTTTCTAATCCACAAGCAAAAATATATTTTTTCTTTATATGTTTGAGTGCACCTTATTGGTGTGAGAGGGACCACACTGAGAAGGAGCTTATATCAGCCTAGTCCTATCTCAGACTTACTAGACCAAGGGAGAATATGCATATCTACAAGATAAATTCTTTAACCACAGGGGTGGCTACTAGGAAAGGGGACTGTCCAATCCAAAAGTAACCTAGGTAGTGTCTAAATGGGGTCGCTAAGGACATGATCCAAATAGAGTGCCCATAGGGGAGGTGTCGCTAGGGGCTTTATCTAGAACCATGTAAAAGAAAGCCTATAGGTATACGATGGCCAACTATGGGAGAATGCTTGTAGACTTAGATCTGTCATGAGTGGTGTATCCACCGAGTGGGTCACCATCAGTATGGTGATGACCAACCAACCTAAGGTGCTTGTCGGTTTGCGATGATCAATCTGAGAATGAGGCTTGTAAACTTACAACTTCACAAATGAAAATGATCATTGAGATAGTCTGTAATTAGCGAGACAGCGGCTATCCGACCTAGGGTGACTACCAAGTGGGGAGTATCATGTAAGGACTAGACCCAGCCTTGAAGTAGTCAGGAGGAAAGGAACCACTAGGGGACTTATCCTAAGCCTCAAATATACTCGATCCAGCTAATGCATGGTGGCTAGTTCAAGAAGAAAGTGTGTAGACTTATATCCTCTTAAACAAAGTCAACATGGGGTAGCTTATCGATCATGCAATAAGGACTGCCCAACTAACAGGGTGCTCGTCAGTGTGTAATGGCCAAGTTAGGAAGAAAGCTTGTAGACTTACATCCACCAGACAAATAACCACTACGATGACAACCTAGCAAGGTAACATGTCAGTCCGACTTAGAGCAGCTAATGAGTGAGTGCCATAGGGGGCTTTATCCCACATCAAAATAGCCTGATACAAAAGATATATGTTTGTTTGATATTTTTGTGTGTTGTGGAAGAAGGAATAGGATGGCACTTAGGTTCTCTTACACCTATCCTAAATACGTCATGGCAGATTCACAAGCAAAGATATTTCTCAACAACTATGAAGGGATGAAATTTGAGATGAAAGAAAATTTATTAATGATTGATTTAAAAACAAGATTTATGGATAATATTTCTTTAGGTAGAGCCCGTTGATTGGAAGCATTAGGCACTCTCCCTTACAATTTATAAGCTGATAAGATCTTCCTTGGTAGGCCTTCTCTATGATAAAAGGGCCTTCCCAAGTGGGTTCAAACTTGCCTCCCATCTTTTGACGGGTAATAATTAGTCTCCTTAAAACTAAAATAAGCTCTCCTACTTAAAAAGCTCTAGAACAGACCAGCTTGTTATGAGCTTGAATCATTTTGGATTTCTATAACTCAAGGTTTTAGCATGCCTATAGGAATCTCTCCTCCAAACCTTTGAGCTCTTCCAATTGCAACTTGGCATTCTACTCCGTGGTAACCTTACTACCCACAGGTATCCTTAATGATGGGAGTTGGACTTTTAATGGTAAAACTGCTTCATACCCATACACTAAGGAGAAAGGGGTAGATTGAGTTGAAGTTTTGTAAGTGGTGCGGTAAGCCCACAAGCTTCAACTAACTGCTCATACTACTATCATTTGTTGCCGTCAAGTGATCTTCTTTAATATTTGGATGAGAGTTTTGTTATAGACTTTGCTAAACCATTTGCCCTTGGGAAATAAAGGGTAGAATATTTCCAATCTATGCTCTATCTCCCAGCAAAGCTATTGATTTTAGTGCTCTTGAAGGCAGTACTATAATCGGATGTAATTCATCGAGGCACCCCGAACCTATATACGATATGGTTCCTGAAGAACTGGAGCACATGCTGAGCTATGACCTCTTTGAGTGGGATTGCCTCTGCCCACTTGAAAAAATCGTCAGTGGCAGCTAGAACGAACTGATGACCCTTGGAAGAAAGAGGATCAATCGGACCCACTATATCAGTACCCCAACACTTAAATGGCTATAAGGTCAATGTCGGATGTAGAATGTTGGGTGGTTGGTGTAAGACAACACCGTGCACCTGACATTGGTGGCATCTCCTAGCTACGTACATGCAGTTTGTGATCATCAAAGGCTAGTAGTATCCTACACTCTTAATCTTGGATTTCATCTTTAGACCAGATTGATGCACTCCACATAAACCTGAGTGTACCTCAGTCACAATCCTATGGGCTTCATGTTTGTCCAAACAATAACCACATATGATCGAAGGACTGTTGGTACAAGGTGCCATCCACGAGAGTGTATGAAAGGGATTTCTGCTTCACCTATTATGCTAGTGACTTCTCTTGAGATAGTTTGCCCATATTTAGATAATTCATGAATGGTTGCCTCCAATTTGACTCATTATCCTTTTTGGCAAAGGCAACCTCCCCTTCAAGAGAGAGTCTCTTGACGAGTTCAGTGTTAATAAAAAATAAAACCTGCCTATTTTGGACCCTTATTGGAATGGACTCATCTTTTGGACATGCCAACTCCTTGGAAAGCTTGGTTAATACATTCACTAGGGCCTTCTCTCCTTGAGAAATCTTGTAAATGGTAACCTCTGAGATTTGGGCCAATAGCTCCATAGTGTACTTGTGGTAATGATGGAGTTTAGGCTTTAAAACTTTAAAGACCCAACGATTTGGCTGATAACTAACTGAGAATCTCTAAAGATGTTGATACTTTGGATGCATAGCATAATGGCTAACTCGAGACCGACAATTAGAGCCTCATATTCAGCTTCATTGTTGGTGCATGGATTGGACAGATGATATGAGAATCTCAGTACAAGTTAGGAGAACTATTCCTACCCCTGCCTTTCTTGAAAGAGTAGATCATGGTTCTTCTCCCTTTTGAAAGGAAGCCACACCATCAAAATACATCTCCCAGTGATAAATGCTAATGTCCCTTAAGTTCATAATTTGTTCATCGGGGAGGTCATCACTAAACGGGGAATCAATAGGAAGTGAGTGTGTTGCTAAGAAATTTGCTAGTGCCTGTCCTTTCACCGGATAAAGGGGTATGAAAGTGATGCCAACTGTAATAAAATCATGGACCAACATGCCAACTGTCTGATAGCGTCGACTGTGTCATGAGATATTATAGTGGATTGATCTTAGAGATTAAGTTAACCTTATGAGAAAGCATGTAATGCCATAGCTTTTGGGATGCAAAGATTAAAGCCAGGCAGTGCTTTTCAATAGGTGGACAATTTGCCTCAGTACGGATTAGATGATGATTGAGATAGTAGAGCACATTCTCCTTCCCTTCATAATTTGTTTAAGCCAACAAAATTCCAAGAGAGTCATCTAATGGAGCAATGTAGAGGATGAGTGGCTTGCCCGGGATAGGGGCTACTAGAATTGGCAGTGTCATCAGGTAATGCTTGATATCTTCAAAAGCATGCTGGCACTTGTCATCCCACTTGAACTTTGAATCCTTTTGACAAGTGCTAAAAATAGTTATCATCTTCTTGATAGGTTGGAAATGAAATGTCTTAGATATGACAACCTCCCTTCGAACAATCTGAGTTGAGTTAGACTCTTAGAGGGTGGTATTTTTAATATCTCTTGATCTTCTCTACATCGATTTCCATTCCACAGTGCTAAACAACGAACCCAAGCAATTTACCTGAAGCTATTCTGAATGCATATTTCTGGGGATTCATTTTAAGGTTAAATTATCTTAACCATTCAAAAACTACTCTTAAGTCAAAGCGATGGTCTTCCTCTTCTTTACTTTTGACTACAAGATCATTGACGTAATATTCAACTTGATGATGAATGAGTTTATTGAAGATCCAAGTCATGGCCCACTGGTATGTAGAGCCGACAGTTTTAAGGCTGAAAGGCATGACCCTATAACAATAGATTCATATCGGGCTTTGAAAAGTAGTATTTTTCTCATCCTCTGGGGCCATCTTAATTTGGTTGTAGCCAGATGACCCATCCATGAAAGAGAAGACTGCATGAGTTAAGGCAATGTCCACCATCAGTTGTAGGATTAGTAGTAGAAATTCATCTTTAGGATATGCCTTATTTAGATCCCTAAAACTGACGCATATGTGAATTTGTACATTCTTTTTCTTAACTGGAATGACACTAGACAACCAGGTAGGATATTTTTCTTCTCTGATAAAACCAACATCGATCAATTTCTTAACTTCAGAAATGACCTGTTGTTCAATGTCTGATCGCATGCATCTAGGAGCTTGCTTGATAGGTTCTATTGCTAGTTTGTGGACTGCCATGTCAGGAGATTGTTAACCTCACTTTTGGAGTGAGCTCTCAACTTCCCCATCATTGATCTAGGACTTTTGTAGACACTAAGATCTCCTTAGTCTTAAGACACTTCTAGTGATTAGGTGAACACTTAACCTAAGCCTAGATACTTAGAAGGACTAGCCATGGGAATTGGTCATGCCTTTGAAATTTAGAAAGACTTGCCTACCCTACAGCCTTAAACCCAATCCTTGCTTCCTTTCTTAAAACAAACCTCAAATTCAAATCCAAAATTCCAAATCAAATCCAACTCCAAATGATTGAAACCCATGATTAAATTCAAATTCCAAATCCCTTCCTAAGCCCTTTGATTTTATCTCATGGAGTTAGCCTTAACCAAATTCAAATCAACCTCAATTCAATTAATTTTCTCAAATATCAAATTCAACCTCAAATTAAATTTCAAATCCAAATTACAAATTAAATCCAACTCCAAATGATTGAAACCTATGATTAAATTCAAATTCCAAATCCCTTCCTAAGCCCTTCGATTTTATCTTATGGACTTAGCCTTAACCAAATTCAAATCAACCCCAATTAAATTGATTTTCTTAAATATCAAAATTCAATCTCAACTCAAATCCCAACCTAAATTATAAATAAAATCCAACTCTAAATGATTGAAACCCATGATTAAATTCAAACTCCTTCATTTGCTTAGCAGAACCCCCTTCAAACCAAATCAAACTTGGTTGATCTTTTTTTATAAATCAATCATTACTTCATTTATATTCATAAATATAAATGAAATCTAAATTCAAACCATTCAAATCAAATCAAACTAAATCAGACCAAATCAATTCCCTACTTAAGCCCTTTTGACCTAAATCCCTCAACATGGTCAAATTTGCTTCCTAATCACTCCAAATTCACAAATATAAATGAAATATAAATCCAAATAGCCAAAACCAAACTTGAATCAAATAAAATTTCCAATTTTAACCCTTTTAGCCAATTTCTTGAACTTGGCTAAATGATATCCAAATCAAATCAAAACCCGTGGATTTCTTCATGATTCAATCACTCCTTCAATAATTGTTCCTAGTATAAACATAAACTACAATTATCAAACCAAATCCAAGGTAACCCAAGTCAAACCCAAGTTAGCCCTTTTTGACTTAAAATTGTCATATGAACCAAAATCCATATGGATTCAAACCATTTTCAATTGGATTTATATTTCCATCTCAAACCCATTTACAAATACAACTATACTTAAATGAACCCATGATCAAGCCAATTGACCCATTTAAGTCCACTTAACCCAAAGTGACCTAAAAGACCTTTTTGAGCCAAGTTCTAATCCAACCCAAATTGGATTGAACTAAGCCCTTTTAAACCTCATATCATGATCAACAATCATTAAAAGGTGATCAACTACCTTGAATTGGGTCAAACTAAATCAACTTGATCCTTTGACCAAGTCAACCTTTAGCCCAAATGAAACCTAAACAAGCCAAAACCCACCATATGCCAAATTGATTGAAACCATTGACTCAAACCCACTCATGATCAATGATTGAATATGACCAAACCATCAATTGAGCCAAACCAAGTCGAATTGGCCATTTGACCTAAGTTAACCCAATTTGACCTAAAAAGCCAAAATGGGTCCAATCATGATTTGATCCAAATTGATTGCAACCAATGGCTCAAATTCATTCTAAATCACTTATTAAACATGACCAAAGCCATAATTGAACCCAATTTGACCAATTGATCAACTTGACGCAACCTAGCCCAAATTGGCAAAAATTCAATTTAAATTCAAATCAAACCAAACCAAAGCATAGAATTACTTTCAATCAACCAACTGAACTTGACTTTGACACTTAACCCAATCCAATTTGGTCAAATTATTCAACTTGACCCATTTTACCCTTTTGAATTCAAATGAGTCAAATTCAAAACCAAGTCAAATTAATCAAAACCAATTGAACCAAAATATCCCAAATCATCATATGAACTTAACCCAAGCCTTGCTTTTACCCAATTTGACCAATTGGTCAACCCAACCCAACCTAACTCAAAATGAACCCATTTTTGACCAAATGAAGCCAAACCATCCCAAACCAACCTATGGAATCTTGGTGGCTGACATAACTTGACCTAAACTGACCCTAAGTCAGCCCCAAGCCAGTCCAAATCCAAGTGGGACCCAATCCAAGGGAATTGGCCAATGTGCAAAGCTCTTTGCATAGGATTCTTTGCATAAGTGGCAAAGTCCACTTTTCCTTTCCCATAGCAGCCCTCCACCTGCCAAATAAGGCATTCCTAAGACACCTTAGCCCAACCTGACCCACCTGGCACTTGCCATAAACCAAAGGTAATCCCTCCTTTCCTCTTCTCATGGATGAACACACCATGGACACAAGGAAGGCAATCACCACCGCCACATCCTCCCTTGGGCTAACATAGCTTACCCATGGCCACCTGACATGATGACCCCTTCGGCAAGCTGATGGTGGCGAACTGACTGAAATCATGGGATGGATCCCCTCCATCCATCAAATGCAACTAAGGGGCATACCCCCTCAATTCAAGCAAAAAATGGCACATTTTGCACGAGAAGAGTTCCCAAGTGATAGTGATTTTGAAACTCCTCAGCATCCCAAGCCTCCCAAGCGATTTTCCTTCTCACATAAAATGGGACACCCCTTCTGCAATACTCCTCTAATACAATTCCTCACCCACCCCTCATCTTAAAACCAAGCAATCATCTCAGCCTTCCGACCAGGTGGAGTTGATCGAGTTGAGGCTTTACACATGTGGATTGGTTGGGAGCTACACCAAATTAAACCAATCTTCAGCGGGGCTTCGTCTCTTAGGCAAGCTACCTCCCAATCCCATGGGACATTAGCTCGGTGAGGTAATTTTGCAAAACCGCTCCCTAGCAAAATAGGTTGGTCCTTTATGAAGTGAATTTTCAATCCATCTAGCGTTGGATGTGTGCCTCCTTCCCGAAGGTGTGGGATCAATTTGGAGATAATAGCTCTGAGCTCGGTCTCAATGGAAAAATGACGCATCTCTTTTTGTTCATGACGAGGTGGATCACGGACCGTCCATTCCGTGTGATCAGAATGAACGATCATGATCTAATCACATTAGATCTACTTTGATTTCTCCTCTAAACTGGATTAAATCGTGGTTGTCCTATCTTAGATCGGACGGTCCATGAGAAAGTGCTTATGTCGACATCCGAGTTAGCGTGGTGATGTGACAACTTAAAATAACCAATCCCATTGCACCATGAGGAAAGCACGCCGCATCAATTGCCACATGGTCCGATGGGATTAGGGCATTAATTAAGGTTAATTAATCCATTTTTAAGGCTGAAATTTCTAAAATTCATAACTAATTGTAGAAAAATAAAAAAAAATACAAATTAGGCCTCATTTTAAGGGTATTTCAGAGTAGAATCTATTATTAATTAATTTTGAATAGTAATTTTAGCTTAATTAAAGTTCAATTAAAAATTTAATTAGCTTAATTACTCCTTAATTAATCACCCAATTAATCTCAAATTTTTTGTGGATGTTTAGGGGGATGACCCCTTATTTTTTGGGATTTTATTGGTTGCTTAATTAGAAAAATTAATTGATTAAGCTTTAATCACTCTCTTAATTTAATTAGTGATAATTAGTGAATGAATAATGACTTAATTAATTATTTAAGCCTAATTAGGTTTATTGAACAATAAGGGAGCATAGGGAATTTTATTGGGATATTTTTTTCTAATTCATTTTCTAAGTTTTCTTTATTTTTTGGAAATTAATTAATGATTAATGAAGTAATTATTTGCTTAATTAATTAATTAATCTTCAAGATAAAACCAGAGCTTAAGTGGTCAAATATAGGACTTAGGGATTGAGATTAAGGCCTCTTTCTTGATCTCTTTCCTTAAATTAATTTCATTTCATTAATTGAACATGCTTACTACTTAACTAAATGGATTAACGAGCTTGATTAACTTAATCTAAGATCCAATTCACATCTAATTACCTTTAATCAATTTTGGGTAGCCCTTTAGATGTTTAATAGTCTAAGGGAATTTAATGAAATTATGGTTAGCTTACATGTGTAAGAAAACTATAAAAGTAATTACTTAAATCCCTTAAGCCTAATTAACTATTAATCATGAGCCACATTGTTAATTTACTTTTCAAGTGGTTACATATCATATTGGCTCATTATTAATTAGTTAATTAACTTAAGGTGACATATGTAAGGGTTAATTACTTGACTTAATTTATACCCTAACCTAATTAAACCATAAAATCAACCTAATTCCCTTTCATTAAACTAAATTAACTCACACATGGGGAATGGGGTTAGGCTTAACAAACCTTTCTCACATTTGTTAAATCAAATTAAATATGAAAAATGAAATGACATTAAAGAACTTTGGTTTGTTTTAAATAATCTTATTTAGTTTGATTATCCTTAGGAGTTAATTGATTTGAATGAGATTATATACTCACACTCTTTTATTTCTTTTCAATCATGCTAAATATTGCATGTCATATGATTCATGCATCCATCTCTTTCAAATTAATAAAATAAAAATGATTTCCTTTATATTAATTTGCATGTGTTGGCTTAATTAAAAATATGTGTGGTTAATATCACTATATATTATAACTTTCATTATATATACATAGGAAATGAAAGTGATTATAAATTTATTGTATGAAATAAAATCTCTTCCTTACATTCATGTGTTGATTTGTATAAGCAAGAACATTAACAGGTATATTAGTTCAGATATCCCAGGGACAAGGCTTTAAGTAGCCCTAAGGAGATTCCTACCTCATTCCCTTGGTGTAAAATAATGGCGACGTACCTGCTTGATTTCATTCTTATGCATTTGGACATCAAAATTTAGATAGAGCTTTAATTCATTTACACAAAATAAATCAATCAAATCAAAATATATATTTTTTGCATGGTTTTCTATTCTTGTAGTTGTATATACATCCATATGTATCTAAGGATAGTGGGTATATTAGTATGAAAATCTCAGGGATGCACAGCTTTAAGTAGCCCTAAGGAGGTTCCTACCTTGCTCCCTTGGTGTAGAATAATGGCGACGTACTTGTTTAAAACTTTTATACATGTGAATGTGTTCTTAGATAATGAATGAAAACCCCTTTTTTATTAAAAAGACATGCATTCATGTTTTCTTTAATTTATTGAGTCAATTAGTAATGTGATTTAAGGTTCTTTCCTTATGCTTTTGCATCATAATTTAGATAGAGCTTTAAATTAATATGACAAAATCATTCAACCAAATGAAACATTAATCCTAAATATAGTTACTCACATTCATCATTTAAGTATGCTAAGATATAAATTGTATGTATAACTATGCTAAGGATTTAATCATATGCATGATATACATGATGGAAAGAAATGAACAAACATGTGTTATATGATAGTAATTCACTCCAACTAATCTTAAGATGCCTTTCTTATTGGTTGAGTTTATTTAAAATAAACCCAAACATTAGGACTAATTAAAACATATACTAAGCCATTCACTAAAGGGGATTGATTAACTAATTTGCTTTAGATGTGACTTAAGGTAGAGATGAAAGAGAGTGATCCTCTCTTTTCTTCTCTTTATAACACTTGGTTGTTAAGTGTAGGTCAAATGAAACAAAAAAAAATATTAAGTAAAATTTGCAAATCAATTAAAACATTTAAAATGAAACCACCCTTTATAATTAAATGTCCTTCATACTAAGAAAATCTTAACTCTAAAGCCTAGTTAGGACATACCATACAAGCCTTAACATACACATTAGATCAAGTCACCACTTCTAGCTTCATGTTAGGGCAATGTATGGTTTGATGTATGCTTGTTTTGTAATGTACTGTTGTAGATTGGATGTTAGGGTGTATATTTTGTAGACTGGATGGTAGGTCATGAATAGCTTAATCATATATTTTTGTAGAATATTATGCTTAAGGGGCACTTGAAATAAATATAAATGCTCTCTTTTGCAGGTTGCTTAACCCCTAAGCATAATCTACATTAGGACAGGTGGACTTGGCTACCCATATATAGGGTACTAAGTCTAAATTATTCATATAACTATTTGGGTTGTATGGTGTATTTACCTAACACTTATTTTACAGATACAATTAGATTTACTTTTCTATTCTTTTAATGTAACTATGAATTAGGAATTTGGTTAAGTGTTATGGGGGTTAAGGATGAACATTGGCCAGAAGGTTTAATCTTGGGGTGTCATGTGATGCCTAGAGGCCTACCAAATCAAATGGATGAAATCAAAGGAAAGAATGGAGGGAGCATCAAAAATTGAAGAACCATTCCTCTCCCCATAACACTTACCATTTACAATTTATAATTATTCTTTCATATACTAGGTTGTATAAGGGTAGAGTTTAAATTTATTTTTTTTTTTTTGAGTACGGCCATACCGCACCTATTCTTTCACGTTGAGGATATAAATTATTTGATGATTTGTTTATATTATGCAATTAGGGTTTAAAGTTTAGGGTTTAGGGTTTAG
Organism: Cymbidium sinense; assembly: GCA_021442155.1. Lineage (NCBI taxonomy): Eukaryota > Viridiplantae > Streptophyta > Magnoliopsida > Asparagales > Orchidaceae > Cymbidium > Cymbidium sinense. The sequence goes on along the minus strand of CM038224.1, from coordinate 12,771,861 downwards.
GGTTTAGGGTTTAGGGTTTAGGGTTTAGGGCTTAGGGTTTAGGGTGAAATAAAGCCTAGGAATTAAATCAAGATAATAAAATATTAATAACCCCTTAGCTGGATGTTGTCTGCTTAATATTATGCATGTCATTTTATTTCAATCTTACTAAGTGAGGGTTTCCATGTTTGCCAGATAGGGAAAAGGCTTGACCTTTCAAAGCCTATGATGGAAAACACCTCTTTCTCTTTTGATTTAGCCCATAACCCATTTCATCATATATTTAGGCAAATAAAATCTAGATTAGGATTAGCAAACCCTTATCATATTTCCTAAGTCAAATCCAATTCAAAAATAAAAATCTCCTTAAGGAATTTTGATTCACTTAAAATGATCTTATTTGGTTTGGGTTTAGGGTTTAGGGTGTAATTAACTATGGAACTTGCCTCCATAGAGAACTTAACGAACCCAGTTTAAATAAACCCTACTTTACTTTTGCATGTAAAATAGGGGAAAAATCTCTGATATATCCAAAGACCCATCATGTCTTAAGATTCCTCATTAGGTGATTAGGTCCATTATAAGGTAATGACTTCTATCACTCGAGATAGTATACTATTCCTTAATATCATGATTAATGAGGTACATTTGGATCTATATGGTGTCCCTCACAAAACACACAACACAAAAATAAACACCACATCAAACCCTCTTAGGGTCCCTTTGGAGGTGATATTGAGCAAATATAACCTCCAGCGAGCTTGAATGTGTTTGAGTCAGTATTATGTAGAGAAGTTAGGTAGTAGCTGAGAACATTAGCTCAAACCCTATTTTCCTCTCAAAAAGTTGTGGGTTTGGTAGTTAAGGAGGCCCCTAAGTCATTTACAGATGTCAAGCCAAAGCAGTTTTTGTTGGGAACATGATCCTCAAGTCAAGAAGCTGATGTAGAACTCGAGGATGATTCATATAAAGATTTAATAAAATTGCCTTTTAATTAGTACTCACCTTGTGTTCTTAACTTAGAAAAGAAGGGATTAATCCCACATACTTGGTCTAAACACAGGTCAGACTACTTTGAAAGGATATGGGACAACCAAAGCAGACATTCTCAATCAAGATCAGGACTAGGATTTGGCATAGTGGGTCCAGTCCATGATGATAATCATTGCCTTAACAATCATTTGAAATATGATAGGTTCTTTTAAAATCATGCTAACATATTTGTGGAGGTGTGTTTAGAAATTTAGATGATCCAAATGATCTTAAAGTCAGAGACTCATTGCCAAAGTTTGAAGAATAGATCAGATCAACCATCGACGAGCTCAAAGAAATCAACGTAGGAATTGAAGATAATCCACGTCCGACAAACATCAGTTCTTTGTTGAATGATAGTAAAATCGATGACTTAGTTAGGCTATTGACTGAGTTTAAGGACTACATCACATAGAGTTAGGAAGAAATTCCTGGTTTATCTCTATGGTGTTTATTTTTGGTTATGTATGTATAAGATGTGTCTGTGTATATGGGGGGCGACACCATGTAGATCTAAGGGTGTACTTATTGAAGGGATCAGGTATGACATCAAGGAGTAGTGCACCATCTTAAAAGATAGAAATCACAACCCTATGATAGACCTTATCACCTAATAAGGACTCCTAAGGCATGATGGGTCTTCGAATATACTAGAAATTTTTTCCCTACTTTACATGAATGATTAAAGTAGGGTTTATTTAAATTAGGTTCTAAAGTTGCCTATGGGGGCAAGCCCCCATTATTAATTACATCCTAAGGAAGGTGAGTCCTTAGGAATACTCTCGATTAAAGTAGGCAATTATTATCTCCAAAGAATCCAAAGATAGGACTATCAAATGATTAGTTATATATTTAAAAATCAAGTGAGAGAGGTCAAAAGGAAAGAGTTCTTATCGAAACCAATAGAGCTGAGTAGGGAGTGTTCATGATACTAGGAAGCCTAATGAGCACCCCAATCTATCCTATGATGGGCTTTATTCATTTGAATTTGAGAAGATTTATTCATTTGAGTTGAATTTTTATTAGAAGTCTAGGACTTATAATTCCACAATACAAGATTATGGAGATGCCTAAGAGGGGACGATTTATGCTTATAACCCACAAAGGAAAATATTAATCTCAGATCTTAAATTTAGGGAGCTTTGGTAAGGGCCAAAGCATGACCTAAATCTAAGACAAAAATATGAAAGTTTAACTTATAAAGGATATTACATTGTAGATTTATTACCTCACAGTGGCATAATCCGCTAATTTCTTCTATGCTTTAAATTCATGTAGGCAAGTCTAATGCTTTGCAAGATGGTTAAGCTGTTATTTACTTAGAAGAGAAACTAAGTCCTTAAAATCACTCCTTGAGAGACTAGATCATGAAGGGCATGAGTGATGACTTAATCTAATGCAAATTTTGTCAAATTTTATTTGATGTTTGGACTTCTATTTTGACACTGACTATAGGATTTTGTATGTCTAAATGCATGAGAAATTAGTTGTGGGCTAAATCAAGAGATAAAGACGTGTTTTTCCATCAAAGGCTCTTACAGGTTAAGCCTTTATTATTTGGCATAGATGGAAGCCCTCTCTTAGCAAGAGTGGAAGAATATGATATGTATGATATTATACATTCAATCATCCAGCTAAGGGGTTGATAAAAATGTTTTATCTTGATTTAATTCATAGGCTTTATGCGGTTATGAATTATTTTAAGATTTTAGTTATGAGTTGTTAATCAGATAGAAAATTTATTTTTATCTTAGGAACCTAATCGTATCCAGGCCACGTAGCACCAATCATAAAGAAACTGTTCAGTTACATTGCTATTGTAATCTTAAACTAAACAAAACATCAAACAATTTTATAAAGCTCATAAGAATAAAAGAGGCGCGGTCATCTTGTACAACCCAAAAAAAGAAATATAGGTAGTCGAGCTCTACCCTTATACATCTCGGTATAATGAAAGAATAATTATAATTATGATATGATAAGTGTTATGGGGGTCTTCATTCTTCATCCCCCATTCTTCACTCTTTACCACTTCTTCATTTTTGATTTGCTCTATTTGTTTCTTTCTTTTGGCTTCAGTAGGTTGTAGTTTGCTCCAAAGGCATCACATGGTATATAAGACATGGTCTTATAACCAATGGTCATCCTTAATCCCCATAATACTTATCATAATCCTAATGCAAAAGTTATATTAAAAGGAAGGAAAGTAAATCTAGCTACACATGCAAATAAATGTTATCTAAACACACCATACAACCCAAATAGTTATAGGAATAATTTGGACTTAGCATCCCACTCATGGGTAACCAAGTCCACCAGTCCTAACTTGGGCTATTCTTAAGGGCTAAGCAACCTGCACAGCCAAAAGCATTTATATTTTTATTATAGTAGCCCCTTTAGTACAACACCATAAAATAAAAATTTAATATCGACTAACATTAACATTCTAGACATACACCATCATAAAATAGTACATCATAAAATTGAACATTCATCAAACCATGCACTGCCCAAACATAAAGCTAGAAGTGGTGACTTAGCCTAATGTGCATGTGTTAGAGCTTGTGTGGTATGTCTAATTAGGCTATATGGTTATGATTTGCTAAGTGTGAGGGATTTAATTTATAAAGGTTTGATTTCTCTTTAAGTGGTTTATTTAATTTGGGGATTTTACTTAGTATTTTCTTTTATTTCATATAGCCTACACTTTAGCAACAAATTATAAAGAGAAGAAAGAGAAGGAGAGTCTCTCTTTTATCCCTACCTTAAGTAATTTTTAAGGTAAATTGATTAATGAATTTCGTTAAGTGAATGATTTATTATGTGTTTTAATTAATCCTAAGTTTAGATTCATTCTAAATAGCCCTATTCGATAAGAAAGGCATCTTAGGATTAGTTTGGGTGGATTACTATCACATAACACACACCCATTCATTTCTTTCCATCATGTATACCATACATATGAATAATCCTAAGCATACCTATACATGCATGCAATGCAAATCTTAGCATACTTTCATGATGAATGCAAAAAAAATGTATTTTGAAATTTTAAATATTCCATTTTGCTAATTGGATCATGAATGCATGTCTTTGTTATATATAAAAGAGGGATTTTTCATCCATTAGCTCAATGCACATCCACAAGTATAAAAGTTATAAGTAAGTATAATGTCATTATTTTCTACACCAGGGGCATAAGGTACAAGACCTACTTAAGGCTACTTAAAGCCTCAGAGCCCCGGGATGTCCAGACTAATATACCACTTTTCTTAAATACATGTAAATGTATGAATACCTACAAGGATAAAAACATCCATCCAAAAATTATGTTTTATTTGTTTGATTTTTGATTCTTTATTCACTAGCCACATCGAACATGCATATGTATAAGAGTTTTAAGTGAGCATGGTGCCATTGTTTTCTACACCAGGGGCGTAAGATATAAGACCTACTTAAGGCTACTTAAAGCCTCGCAGCCCCGGGATGTCAGACTAATATACCACTTTTCTCAAATACATATAAATGCACAAAAAGAACCAATTGGATAAGAAATCATGCAAGAAATTATATTTGATTTGGTTGTATGGTTTACATGTGCAATGTGAAATTCTTCCTAGATCTTAACATGTAAATGCATAGTATTAGATCTAAGCAAGTGTTATGTTCTTTTCAAATGAGCTATACACTTGCAAATCCTATGTGAATCCATATTGAAGTAGGGAACCAGAACTTCACATTATTCATATTATACTATCATCGCATGCAAGCTTATAAATATTTATAACTAGCATTACTTCATTTATAATATTTGATTTATAGATTTTGAAAATATTTTTTGGTTTAATAGTGATAATAGCCACTCATATCTTTAATTTTAGCCAACACATGCAATTTGACATAAAAAAGGAAACATTTTATTTAATTAATTTTCAAGAGAAATGAATGCATGATTTTCATATGGCAAACAATTTTTAACATGATTAGAAAGAAATAAAGGAATGTAAACACATGATTTAATTCACCTAATTAGTCCCTAAGGACAATCATGTCAAATAAGGTTATTTAAAAAGAATCAAAATTCTTTAAAGACATTTTTATCTTTGAATTTTATTTGACTTAGGAAATATGAGAAGGGTTTGCTAATCCTAACCAATCTCCCCATGTATAAATTAGTTTGGTTTAATGAAGAATATTTAGGTTGATTTTATATTTTTTAATTTGGTTAAGGTATGAATGAAATGAATTAGTTATCCCTTTCCTATATCACCTTAAGTTAATTAACTAATTAATAATAAGCCAACATGATATGCAATCACATGAAAGTAAATTTACAATGCTCCTAAGAAATGAAAGGGGCCTAATGCAATTGGCTTATGATTAATAGTTAGTTAGCTTAAGGGATCTCACTTAATTACTCTTATAATTTTCTTACACATGTGAGCTAATCATAATTTCATTATCTCTCACCTTGGATTATTAAACACCCAAGGAGCTACCCAAGTTCAATTAAAGGTTGCTTAGGTTAGGATGAATTGATTTTTAATTTTGATTGTATTAGACTAATAATGAATTAATTAATTGTTTTAGTTATGCTTTAATTTGAATGATGAAATCAACTTAGGGGAAAGGATCAAGGACAAGGCCTCAATCTTAATCCCTAAATCATTAAATCATTTCATTAGGTTTTGATTCCCTCATTTTGAAGCTCTACTCACTTGATTAATCAACTAATCATTCCATTAACCCATTAATTAATTTAATTTTCAAAGGTAAAGAATACTTAGGAAATAAATTTGGAAAAAAGTCTCCAATCATATTACCTAAGTGATCTTACTATTTAATAAGGATAATTATATTCACATGATTAATCAAGCTAATGTTCATTCCTTAATTACAACTAATTGGATTAAGAGAGTGATTAGGGATTACCTAAGTGATTTTCCTAATTAAGCAATCAATAAAATCATAGAAAAATAGGGGAGGTAGAGGTCATCCCCTTAAACATCCACAAAAAAATTTAGATTAATTGAGTGCTTGATTATTGTGTAATTAATCAAATTAGATTTTTGGTAAAACCCTAATTAAGCCAAAGTCATTGTTCAAAATCCACTAATTATAATTTTTCTGATTCTCCTTCAAAATGAGTCTAAGTTTGCATTTTTTTGGATTTTTCTACAATTAGTTCTGATTTTAGGAAGTTTCAATATTAAAAAGTAATTAAATAACCCTAATTAAACCCTTAATCTCATCGAGCCATGTGACTGCTAACGTGACACACTTTCCACATGGCGCGATGAGATTAGATATTTAAGTTGTCACATCCAGTCTTGACTTCGGATGGCGGTGCGCTTTCTCGTGGTGGTCCAATCAATTCATCCTAACCTAAGCAACCTTTAAACCAATCATGCAAGTTCAATCACGCTTTAATTAATGTTAAAATCATGAGTTAAAGTAGCTACCCAAGGAGCTACCCAAGTTCAAATAATTACAGTAGATCTAACATGATTTTATCATGCCGTCCATTCCAATCGTGCAGAATGGACCGCGCATGATCCTTCTCCTTAGTGAGCGATGAAAGATGAACACCATTCTTCTTTCCTCATTTAATTTGAGCTCACCCGAGCTCAGATTGGGATTAAAATTGTCCCACACCTTCAGAAAGAGGGGGGATGCATATCCAATGGTCAAAATTGCATGGGATGATAATTCCCTTCGAAAAAGGCCAACTATAAATTGCATATAGCTACAGTTTTAAAAAATTACCTCACTGAAGGCTATCACCGGTGCTTCCAATGATGGAGGTAGCTTCGTCTAGTAGAGACTAAGACCTGTTGAAGAAATTTGGTCTTGATTTGAAGTGGGTCGACCAAGATCCTCTTCAATTGTGATTGGTCTTGATCAAAGTTGTACTTCCTGTGGCTTGGAAGCTTGGGAAATGATTCGATCGAGCTCAACGAGGTGTGGTGAGGGTGTGGGTAAAAGGAATTTGGGTTTGGTGAAGTGAAGAGGGAGTATTGCTCAGAATGGGGATGCCTTATTTTGGCTTTGCATGCAGAGGAGAAATGTTGATTAAGGAGCTCGAGAAGGCCTTGGGAAAGCTCTGTGAGAATTTGAAATTACTCTCAAAAGTCTCACGAAGCTCTATCATCTGTTTATTATTTTTTTTGTGAATTCAAGGTGTATAACCCTTAATTGAGTGTGATGGATAGACATGATTGGTCATCTAATTTCTATCCTTGCACCTCTATCGGCCTGCTGGAGCTGTCACCTTCAACTCCACAAGGCACGCCATGGTTGGGGTAGTGTGTGGCAGGAGGCTCATGGCCTGATTTGGGGAGTTGGGGTTGCCATTTTCCCCCCAAACACTTATGGGTTTGGCCATGGAGGTAAGGCGCTTGGGTTGGTTCCTTTAGTCCATGGTAGGTTCTAGAGTGCCTTATGTTGGGCTAGGGATGCTAGTGAGGCTCTCTTCGAGGAGTTTGATGGCTTCCATGGGGAGACAAGGGTGGACTTTTCCATTTTAGGAAAGAATCCAAGGTGAAAGAGCTTGGCTCCTTAGTTTATCCCCTTTGGTGAGGTCCACTAGGCCTTAGGCTAATTTGGGAATGGGTTAGATCTGGTTCAAGTCGGGTCTAGCTAGCTCCTAAGGTCTCATGGCTTGGTTTGAAGTGATTTGGCTTCATTTGGTCAAATGGGTTAATTATGGTTAGGTTGGGTTGGGTTGACCACTTGGTCAAAATGGGACAAACTAAGGCTTGGGTTAGGTCTAAATCATGATTTGGAATGTTTGGTGTGATTAATTTTGAATGGTTTGGCTTAGGTTTGAATTTGACTCATTTGAATTCAGAAGGGTCAAATTGGTCAAGTTGATTAATTTGACCAATTTGACCAAATTAGGTTGGGTTAGGTGTTGAGTCAAGTTCAATTGGTTGATTGATAGTGATTGTAGGCTTTGGTTTGGTTTAATTTAGAATTAATTTGAATTTTGGTCAATGTGACCTTTTAGGTCAATTTGGGCTAGGTTGGGTCAAGTTGACCAATTGGTCAACTTGGGCTCAATCATGGCTTTGGTCATGTTAAAAAAGTGATTTGAAATGAACTTGAGCCATTGGTTGCAATTAATTTAGGCTAAATCATGATTTGATCTATTTTGGCATTTTAGGCCAATTTGGGTCAACTTAGGTCAAGTGGCCAATTAGTTTGGCTCAATTGATGACTTGGTGCTGACCTCATTTTTTGAATGAGCTCTCAACCCCTCCATCTTAGACATAGGACTCCTCTTAGGCTTTAAGAGTTTCTTAGTCTTAAGACACATCTAGTGATTATGTGAACATTAAACCTAGCCCTAGAAGACTTAGAAGAGTCAGCCATAGGAATAGGTCATTGCCATAGGGGTGTTAAGAAAACTTGCCTACCCTTAGCTTAAATCATTCCTCACTTCCCTTCATTCAAGTCAAACTCCAAATCAATCTAAATTGATTTTCTCCAAACTCAAATCAACTACATATGATTGAAATCCATGATGGAAATCTTTGGTTGAAACTCATGATCAAAATCCATGAATGAAATTCTTAAGTCCAAATCTTTCAAAGACCTTAATCTTCCCTTAAGGACTTAGCCTAAATCATGATCAAAACCAAATAAAATCTTTAAGAGGTTCTCATAATTCATTTATATTCTCATTTATATTCACATATATAAATGAAATATACATTCAAACCAATCAAACTAAACTCAAAATTCCAAATCAATTCATGAGATTTTCCTAAGTCCCTTTAATTTTCAATTAATGGACTTAGCTAAAATCAACTCTAAACCAATTCAAACTCATGGGATTTTCTTAAAACTCATTTATATTCTCATTTATATTCATATATATAAATGAAATATAAATATAAATCAATCAAATCAAATCCTCAAATTAAATTCTAAATCTAAAATTTTCCTAAGTCCTTTAAATTTCTTTTGAAGGACTTAGCCTAAATCATGATCAAACCAAATCAAACTCATGAGATTTTCTTATAATTCATTTATATTCCCATTTATATTCACATAAATAAATGAAATATAAATTCAATTCAATCAATCCAAATTCAAAAATTTAAACTTCAAACTCTAAAATTTTTCTAAGTCCTTTAAATCCTTCTTAATGGACTTAGGCCAAATCATGATTAAACCACTTCAAATCCTTGAAATTTTCCCATAATCCACTTATATTCTCATTTATATTCACATATATAAATGAAATATAAATTTAAACAATCAAAACCAATTCCAAAAATCAAACTCAAATCTACTCAAAATTCAATCTAGGCCTTTCAAGTCAAAATCTTGAATTTAGCCAAATCAATTTCAAATCAAGCCAAACTCTTGATTTTCCTTCATGATTAAATCAACCTTACAATCATGAATTCAAATATAAATTCAAACTCCAATCACAAAACCAAAACCCAATTCCAAAATCAAACCCTAAATCCTTTCATGTTCACCCCTTGAATATGAAATTGTCAAATGAATCAAAATTCATTTGGCTTCAAACCACTTGCAAATGGATTTATATTTCAATCATAAGTCCATATACAATATCAATCAAACTCAAATCAAGCTTTGACCAAGCCATTTGAACCACTTAGGCTCACTTGACCTAAAGTGACCTTATGAGCCAAATTCTAATCCTAACCAAATTAGATTGAACTAAACTCATCTAAGTCTCTCATCATGATTAACAATCATCATGGGATGATCAATCAATCAAATTGGATCAAACCAACTCTGACCAAGTCAACCAATCTAAAAGCCAAATTCCACCATAGGCCAAATTGATTGAAACCATTGATCTAAGTTCATTCATGACCTATGTTTGAACTTGACCAAGCCAACATTTGAGCCTAACCTTGATTGGCCACTTGATTGTTGTTGACCTAAAAGTCAAAATGTGTCAAAACTTGATCTAAGCCAAATTGATTGAAACCAATGGGTCAAGTTCATTCCAAATCACTTGTTGAACTTGACCAAAGCTTCAATTGACCAACTAGACCCTAGCCCAATTGACCTTAGACCCAACTTGACTAAGGTCATGTTGAGCCAAATTGAACTTAACTAAAATTGATTGGAAATAAAGATACCAATCCACTTCATATGACTAACCAAACCTAAACCCTACATGACCTCCCAAATAGGTCAAATGGGTCAAATAAGTCAACTAGACCCATTTGACCTAAATGAAGTCATATGAGCCAAATTCAAAACTATACCAAATTGAACCAAACCAAAGCCACCAAAACATTTCAAATGGTCATATGAACTTGACCCAAGTTGACCCATTTTTTATCTAAATGGGTCAACATGAGCCAAACCTTATCAAATGAATTCCAAATCCCATGAAACTTGGCCAAACCTAGTTTCTCCACATACCCAACATATCCAAATTGAAAAATTAGCAAAATGATTATTCTACCCCATGGCCTTATACCAAAGTTTGACCTAATCCATGGGTAATTTGGTCATACCCTCATCATATCAACTTGATGCTTTCCTAATAGCTCAAGGAGACCTAATGAAGAGTGGTGCACCCAACCCAATGGGTTTGGGTCAGTTGAAATGGACCCAAGGCCAAACTCGACCCTGTGGGTCAAGTTGGTTCATTTCAAATCCTTCTTCCACTCAATTTGGTGCACATGGGAGGTTGGCAATCCACTCAAGGCCTCAAACCAACCATGTGCCAACATCTAATAGCCTAACAACCTTCCCATTATGGTCAATTGGATCAAAATGCCAAAGAAGCTTGCGGTCATCCGATCCTTCAAGGGGAGATATACTCCCTCTAATTCAATTCAAAATCATCATTCCTTAATTTGATCAAGCCCTAGAGAGTGTTAGGAAAGATCAAAGAACCTTCCTAGGCATTCTAAGAGTGATTTGAATTTGAGATTTCTCAATTTGCTCCATTGGAAAATAGGGGAGCTCACTTGAACTTCCAACTTTCTCCACATTAAAAACCATTCCAATTCCTCTTGCATACTTCCTCTAAGGACCAATCCGAGCACAGTCAAGCATCCATTTTAGTTCCCAGAATAAGGAGAGAATGAATTGGATCAAAGTCGCAAGAGACATCAAGTGGTGTTGGTCTATAGAAATCCACTCAACCCCAAGGCCTAAGAATTTCAATAGGGCTTCATCTCCACTAGACAAAGCTACCTCATCAATCTCGAGCACCGGTGATCACCTCCGATGAGGTATGGAATTTTTTGACCACCTAACATAGGAGGTGTTGGTCTTTTATGAAAGGAATTTTCAATTCATGCAAGATCCACCATTGGATGTGTTCATTTTTGGCTTTAGATGGTGTGGGTAAAGTTTTATTTCAATCCTAGCTCAATCTAGCTCAACCCTTTCCCTAGATCATGGACGGTCCTTGTTGAGCCTAGGGGAAGAACTAGGGAGATCTTGGCCGTCCATTTGCACATTTTGGATGGACGGCTGAGATTATTCCCACATTTAGAAAATCTTTTATCCTTTTTAAAACTATAGGGAGATCCTTGGTCGTCCGATCTTTGATGCAGGATCAAAGCACATTCGCTCATGCCACCCTGGTTTAAGTGGGATGCTCACCATGACGTGTAAATGTGCGCGCCAGAATGTTGTGAGAGGATTAGTTAGGATTCTTAATTAATTCTAATTAATCTCTTGATCTTCTAAAAATCATATCTCTCTCAATAAAACTCAAAAAAATATGAAATAAATTTCTATGGAAAGATGATTCAACCTAAAAAATTTAAAAATAATTTCAATGGATTTTGAATTATGCTTTTCTCTGATTTTGGGTTTTATTAGAAATTTTATTTTACTAATTACCTCTTAATTAAACCTCTGATTAATCCCAAACTTCTTGAGTATATTTTAGGGGATGACCTCTGCCTCCCCTAATGTTCTTGGAATTTATTGAAGGCTTAATTAGGATAATTGCAAATATGATTCGTAATTACCCTCCTTTCATAATTATGGATAATTAAGGTGTGATTAGTTGTTTTAATCCATTATTAGGGTTGATTAAGGTGATATCCAGTAGATAGGAGGTTTAGGGAATAATTTTGGGGATTTCCCCTAAGCTATATCCTAAACCCCCTTTTCTTTCCTTAATCTTCTCTTAATTAAAGATTAATTCATTTAATTATCCCCTTAATTAATTTCTAAAAATTCTAACAAAAAATTTCAGAACTTAATCAATCTACTTTGGCTAGATGATTAGGTGTTTAATAGCCTAAGTTCAATTAAGGAAATCAAAACCCAATTCATATGTGTGAAGGGGTGTTTTGAAATTACTTAAGTTAAACCCCTTAGCTTAATTAACCATTAATCATGAGCCAAATTGCATTTAGGCCCTTTTCTTTAGGCATTGCAAGTTTAAATTCCTTGTGAGTTTTTATGTCATCTCATTGGCTCATAATTACTTGGTTAACTATGCTAAGGTGGTGTAGGTAAGGGTTAATTAACTTGCTTAATTCATACCTTAACCTATTAATACATAAAAATGAATCTAATCATCTAAAAATTTAAAAAAAATGTCAAACACATGATGGAATGGGTTAGGAACACCTTTTCAAAATTAAATCAAACTTAAAACTAAACAAAAATCACATTGAATTCACTTTGATTTATTTTAAACTTTCTTATTCCATAAGAATGTATTTAGGATTTAATTGAAGTGAATGTGTTTACATGATTTCATTGCTTTGATTCATTCCCCAACAAGTTAACTTTGTATGCCATTTGGTTTCATGCATTCATATTTTTCAAATCAAATTTAAAAATGAAATTGTTTACTTTATGTCAAATTTGCATGTGTTGGCTAAAGTAGAAATATAAGTAGCTATTATCACTACTAAACTCAAATTACTTTCAAAACATATAAATCGATTATCAAATCTGAAAGTATGCTACTTATATTTTAATTATAAGCTTGTATGTGAAAGAATATAAAGGTATGCTTAGCATAGGTTTCCCTTCTTTTTTATGTTAGCATAGTTTAGAATAGGAGTTGGTAAGATGTATAGTTCATTTGAAAAGAACCTAACACTTACCTAATTCCATATCCTATTCATCCCTATGTTATCATCTAAGAAGGGTTACCTATGCTAACATACATAAATTTCATAAACAAAATGAATCAATTAATATAACTTTTGCATCCTTTCTTTCCAATTCATTCCTTTTTGTACACATGTTTGTCTTTAAGGAAAGTGGTATATCAGTCTAGACAACCCCGAGGTTGTGAGGCTTTAAGTAGCCCTAAGTAGGTCTTGTACCTTACACCTCTGGTTAACAATGGCATTGTACTCACTTGTGCCTTTCTTACTTTCATTTGTGTATGTGAAAAATTGGATAAAGAAACCATTTTCTACTTAAGAAAAATCATGCATATTAAACTTCTAAATTTCTTTAAGTGGATTACTTAGCATGCATCATAAAGTGTTTTAAAAACTCTCATTTGTGTGTATAGATATGCTTAGGATTCATTCATATGCATGTTATACATGTTGGAAAAGAAATGAAATAATTTGTGTTTTATGAATTTGGTTCATTTTGTTTAATCTTAAAATTCCTTTCTTTTTAAATAGGTTTATTTAAAGTTCATCTAAACTTAGGATTAATTAAAATATTCAATCAAAATGTTCACTAAACCAAACTAAATTTTGAATCTACTTTAGAAATTATTTAGGTTAGGAAAGAAAAGAGAAGTTCTCTTTTCTTTCCCTCTCTTCATAACTTAGTAATTAATTGTAGGATTCATTTGAACCTAATCAAAATATGAAATAAAATCAACCCAAAATAATTAAACAACTTAAATGAGACCCTCTTCTAAGTTGAACATGTTTTCAAAATTAGAAAACTTTAACCTAAAGCCATAGCTAATCATACTACATAAACCTTCAAAACACACACATTAGCCTAAGTCACCACTTCTTGCTCTAGGTTAAGGCGGTGCATGGTTTGATGTTTTGTTTTGTTTTATAATATATATTTTAGACTGGATGTTAGAGTGTATGCTCGTAGAATGAATAGTAGGATGCTCTTAGTCTAACTATTATTTTCTGCAAGAGATTGTGTTTATGGGGTGCTATCATAAATAAAAATATAAAGGCTTTTGCTTGCAGGTGCTTTATACCCCTCAGTATAATCCAATAAGCCAGGTGAACTTAGTCACCCATGTGTGGGGTGATAACTCCAATATACATGCTTCAAAATTTATGTGTTTTATTTTAGCTAATCTCTCTTTTGCAGGTGTTAGTTAGATTTTCATTATTTTCCTTTTCATGTAAATTTATGCAAATTAGGATTTTGGAATGATTATTATGGGGATTAAGATGAGCATTGGTCATATGATCTTATCTTATGCACCACATGAAGCCTTAGAGCATCTACCTTCCAACCATCCAAAAGAAGGAACCAAAGAAGAAAGAAGAAAAGAAAGAAGGGAGGAAGAAAAGAAGAAAAAAGAAATAAAGCTTGAATACCCCCATACCATTGAATTCATTGCTTAATTGTAATTTAATTCATTTGAAATCTGAGTTGAATAATGGTAGAGCTTGGCTACTGACATTTGTCATTTTCAGCTTTGTGTGGTGGTGCCCAACCACAACGGCCATTTATTCTTTTTGCGATTAGCTTCTTCAATTGATTGATGATTTATTTAGATTTTGTATTGAGTGGCATCTTTTCCTAGTTTTTTTTTCTTGCTTTATGTATAGCCTCGATGTAGATTAGGCTCTTTAGGAAAAAATAAATCTTTTACCAAACTTCGTAACTTAAATTAAAAATAAAGAACTCATAACCTCTTCTAAAGCTTAAGTTTAAAATCAAGATAAAATAATTAGCAACCCCTTAGCTGGATGAGTATTTCTTTTACAATATCATCCACAAATGCATCTTATTTCACTATTGATTGGAGAGCTTCCACCTTTGCTAGAGAAACTTGATTTGACCTTTGAGAGCCATGATGGAAACACACCTCATCCCTTCTCGCTGATTTTGGCCAATAACTTTATTTCTCATGCATATTAGTCCTATTAGCCTGAGTCAAAATAATTGTCTAAAAATAAAAATAAAATGAAATTTGAATTGCATTAGATTTAGGTCACTTGAAGCATGTCATTTACATGATCTAGTCTCTTTAGGGAGTGAGTTTGAAGAATTACTCTCTTTTTAAATAAATAATAACCTAGCTATCTTGCATAAGCATGAAGACTTTCCTACATGTATTTAAAATCATAGGAGGAGTTAGTTGGTGGCCATCCCTAGGCGGTTGTAAATCCATGTTGCCAGGTGAATTGTCCTTTCTTGTGGTGGCAAACCAAATACCCATTTTTGCCTTAGATTTAGGTTGTGCTTTTGGCCCTTAGTAAAGCTTCATAGATTTAGGTTCAGAGGTTGCTTCTCCCCTTTGTGGGCCATAAGCATAATTTCTCACCTCTTAGGCATTTTCTTAATCTTGTGTAAAGGAATCATAAGACCTAGATTTCTAATGAAAAATTTAATTCAAATAAACTAAATCAATTTCAAAAATGTAAAGCCCAACTATAGGATAGTTTCAAATGCTCGCTAGGTTTCCTAGCATCGTGGGCATCTCCTACTTATCTTCCACTTTGGCTTCGATAATAACTCTCCCCTCCTTAGTCAACCCATTTGATCTTTCAAAAATAAACCAATCGATTGATAGTCCTTTCTTATTGAAATCTTTGAAGATAATGATCATTTACCTTAATCAAGAGTTTTTCTAAGGAATCCTCATTCCTTAGAATGTAATTAACTATGTGCCTTAGAACTTAATGAACCTAGTTTAAAATAAACCTTGCTTTACTTTTCCATGTAAAGTAGGGAAGAATCTGGTACATATCACCCATCATCTTAGGAGTCCTTATTTGGTGATTAGGTCCATTAAAGGGTAGTGACTTCTATCTTTTGAGATAGTACACTATTTCCTTGATGTACCCAATCACACGAATAAGTACATGATCTATGGCATCCTAAAAAAGATGAATTTATATGCTTGTTCATTTCTCTCCTGATTTGAAGGTGACTCCATATAGAAATTTTTCTAACAATTTTTGGCGACTCAGAGGATGGTTCCTCTCATCTTGGTAAATGATCATTATCTTTGAGTATCGATAATGGGTTTGTACTTTGGTATGAATCCAAGACTATCTTTCTTTCTATTGGCACTTAACTTATTTTATTTTTAAGATGAGTTAGCCAACATCGTTAGGTTTTAGGACCGCATTCCTTGTGGATCTTAAAACCCATTAATTCTCAATGGGTAAATGAAAAGATCTAAATAAAAAGAAAATATTTAAAAACTTCCCCCTTATCATTTTTATGATAAGGAAAGGTTCATTCTAAACTAATAAAGACAAAATAAAATTTTCCCTAAGAACTTTGCTTTTTGAAAAGCACCTTTTCAAAAATGCACATAATATTTTTCACAAAAATTTTATCACCTTAATTTAATAATTCTCATAATTGTTATATGTAGGAATTTTCAAAAATGAAACTAACAATCTTTTCCAAAAGCACAAATGAACATCTTCTTTCAATTCATTTTGATGCAGATTTCATTTTCAAAGTAAAATGAACAATCATTTTCCCAAAAATCACAATAAAAGAATTAAGTTTTCAAAAAGCATACATGAATCTTTCCATTCAATATATTCACACCTATTGAATGGAAGTTTCATTTTTAAATAAATCTAAATTTTCAAAAAGCACAAATGAACATCTTCCTTCAATCCATTTTGATGAAGATTTCATTTTCAAAATAAAATGAACAATCATCTTTTCAAAAGTCAAAATCAAAATTAAATTTTCAAAAAAGCATATGAATCTTTCCATTCAATTCTCACACTATTGAATGAAAGTTTCATTTTCAAATAAAATTAAACTTTTCAAAAGCACATATGAACATTCATTTAATATACTCAAATTTATTAAATGAAGATTTCATTCAATTAAAATAAAATCATTTAATCCCATTTAAACATATCCACATCATTAAGTTGGAATTCCTCTTTAAAAACACAATAATCACATAAAATAAAATTTTCATTTCAAAAAACAAGATTGATCTCCATTCTACAAATTTTTTTATTTGAAATCTAATCATCTCTTATTTCTTAATATCAAAATTTTTCAAAACATTTGGAACTTCATTTAATAAATTTGTTAAGTAAAGTCTCCAAATTCACAATCCTTTAAAACATTTGGAACTTCATTTAACATACCCAAATTTGTTAAGTGAGTCTCCAAATCCAAAAAAACACATTTGAACTTCATACATACCCAAATTTGTTAAGTGAAATCTCCAAACCCAAAATGAAAAATTTTCAAAACACATTTTGGAACTTCATTTAACATACCCAAATTTTCTAAGTGAAGTCTCCAAATCCAAAAATCAAAAATTTTTAAACACCTTTTGGAACCTCATTTGGCATACTCAAATTTGCTAAGTGAGGTCTCCAAACCCAAAAACCAAAATTCTCAAACACCTTTGGAACTTCTTTCCTTAGCATACCAAAATTGCTAAAGAGGAGTTTCTATTTTCAAAACCAAAATATAAATCAAAAATTTTTTGAATACATCTTTGGAATTTCATTTAGCATACTCAAATTTGCTAAGTGAAATTTCCATTTCACAAAACCAAGTGGGACTTCATCTTTAGCATACCAAATTTGCTAAAGTTAAGTCTCCACTTTCAAAACAAATCAAAACATAAATGAAACACTTAGGATTTCTGTAGCATACCTAAATTTTCTAAGGATCCTACCTTTTCAAAAATCAAAAATCAAAACAAAAATGAAACACTTAGGATTTTCTTAGCATACCTAAATTTGCTGAGAATCCTATTTAAAAAAAAAATCAAACAAAACACACTTGGATTATTCACTTAGCATACCTAAATTTTCTAAGTGGGAATTCTAAATTTCCAAAATCAAGACAAAAATTCACAAAAAGAAACAATCACTTTTAAAAAAAAAATCACTAAGCATACCCAAATTTGTTAAGTGAAATTCTAAATCATCAAACAAAAATAAAATCAAATTGACCCTTACTTTAACATACCCAAATTTGTTAAAGGAAAGGGTCTTCAAATCAAAATTTTAAAATTCAAATTCAAACATCAACCTATGGAAGCATCCTTATCAAAAATTTTGAATCCATATTTCAACATACCTAAATTTGTTGAAGTTGGATTCATATTCAAAATTCATCTTTCAATTAATCTTCTCAAATCCATTTGGACCCCACTTAACACTTCCAAATTGTTAGATGTGGGTTCAAATTTTCAAATTCAAAATCAAAAAAAAAATCTATAAAGATAGAAATCAGATACAAACTCATTTCTCATTACAAATATTTATAGTCAATATAGTAGAAGTTCAATTTTAGTCTCTTACAGTTGTTGAAATGGATGATTCACAGAAGTTTGTTTTTACCTTCCCCCATGGTATAGATCTAGGTTTGGATCAAGCCAACTTCTCCCGTCTAGACCATACACATCTGATTCACTTTGGTAGGGGATTCGAGGGAGCCATGATTACTTGTGATCCCCTCTCTGATTAAATAGGACCATGGTGACGGGAAGTCGGTCATCGATTGACTTACCTTCACGATATCTCTCTACTGAAGAGGAAAGTGGTGGAAGTCTTACAAGCTTGATCATTTAAGACCAGAGCGATGCACCCTGGGTTTCTTATAGTGGTCCACCATCTCATCTGCCCTTTAAGGGTAAGGCTCCCCTGTCTGGGGCTTGCCTCCCCACATTTGAGTATGGGTTCTTCCTCCATCCCATTGCATAACATAGAATAAGAACCACATGATCAAGCGGTACCACATGGGATCAGGGAGTTAGAGCTTCGTTTATGGATGAGTTCTAGATTCTGAAAACTAGTTCATCCTCTCTAGGTGATGGAGGATGAGGATTGTCATCACCTCCTCCTTAATTGTAGTATAAGTTGGCGAGGAGGGTCTCAACCTAATTCATCTTATGCTAAATTGAGCATCTGATGCTAAGAATCTAGAATTCATTTAATCTTTGATCTATTATCCCCTACAGCGTGGGGAAGCATATTCACTAGGAGAGGGCCCAAGAGGCCCATACATACTTAAGTAGGAAGCAGAGGTTTGTAAGTGGTAACATTCACTCTTGATTTTCTCGGTGCTACCATTGACCATATTAATAGTATCCTTCTGGGACTAGTCACCACGGAGGGGCAGTCACAGAGAGTTGGTGTTTTTCCACTCCACCCTCGTCGTGCCATCACTATTTCAAGTTACAACATCTGCTATTCCAGCCAAGGCCATGAAGACCATATTCAGGGAGAAGCACATCCCGTTGGTGATCCGGCTATGGCCAAGGGATCCTAACCCTTCTACACCACCTATTGTTGGCTCTCCTTCGACCTTCATTCCGGTGGATGGAAGTAGTGGCGACCACAAGCATCGTGGTTATCCCTTCACCAATAGGATGTGGGAGATGGGTGTTCAAATATTCTAGATGATAGTCTAGCTGTACTAGTGGTAGTGTAACATTCTAGGATTGTTACCCCTCTCTTAGCTAGTAGCATTCAGGAGTGTCATTCATCCAGTGAGTATAGTCCACATAGGATTGTCGCTCCAGTGACAGGCAAGGTCAGGTGCCTCTTAGTGTACGATAGTGATCACACCAGTTAGCCTAAATTATTCATACCTGCTTAGATGGATTGTTCTTTAGATGAGATAGTGGCACATTATTTCATGGAGGATCTTGGGGGATTTGATGAAGAAAGTCAACTTTGATCTTATAAAATGACTTGTGGGAGAATTGGTCATGGTTGACACTAGAGGATCTCTTCTTAGAACAACAAGCCATGGAAGGTGATGAGGTTGATGGAGACATCAATCAACCAACCTCATCGGTTGAGGTAGAAGGATGAAGATTGATAGGATGACACATCTTAGAGGACTTATTAGCATTTTGGTGCTTCAAAATAAGCCCATTAGTTCATCTACTCGACATCGATTGACTGTTAGTGCATGTCTTGGACCCAGCCAAAACTCAACCTCTCGTTGAGCAAGGTTACACTAGCCTATATAAGAAGGTAGTAGAAAGTACCTCCATGCAAGAAAAAGACATAAAATTTATGGTTGAGTAGTAGGTGAAAGAAGCTTTGGCTTAAGCCTGGGGAAGATCATCGGTTCCAAAGGGTAGACCCTGCCTAGAGGAATTTGATCCTATCCAATATCCCAAGGTTTCATGCCTTCTTCCTTCAAAAGCTTTGATGAAAATGGAAACATAGCACATTTGGGGCAATTATTGCAATTGGTGATGCTTTTCTTTTTGCCTTTTCATTTCTAATGGCGGGTATTGCTTTGATTGTTATCTTTGTTGCCAAGTTTAGTAAAGACATTTGCTAAGTTAGGCGACTCTTCATCAAGAGGTTTCTTTGCTCAGAGGGTTACTATAGGATCTCATTGTAGAACAAAGGTGAGTCCCTTTGTTATTCTTTGATGGTGTAACCTAAGTATGAAGTGTGAATCGCAGCTATCTGAACAACATGCCATTAAGATTCTTTTGAAGAATATCCATGGCATGGTCGCCTTCATGCCTAAGGGCTTCACTATCAAAACATTTTAAAATTTAATAAACATGGTGGCTAGTATACAAGGAGAGGCCAAACAATTGCCTTTTCAAGATCGGTTACTGTAAGCCACAAAAGGTCTATGAAGAAGCGGAGTAGCGGTTGACAGGGAAGCAATAGAGATGGTCTAGACCACGGCCTCTAGCCTCCACCTCATTTTCCACCACCGAGGCAACCCTAAGGCCTCCATAGCCTCCATGGCATGAACCATACCACTTGGCTGATGCATACCACCTGAGGTATGGTCCACCTACTTTTTAATTTAAACAAACCTTATTCTTTTAAGAGAGGTAAGAAAATCTTTAAGAATTTCTTAAAAGAAACTTGATTTTTTCACCAAGCCTGGAGGCTAGGAGGAAGTAGGCAAGGTCATCATCCAAACTTTTACCAATATACAGCATGTTTGGAGGATTGCTTCACATTCAAGGACTGACTTGAACATAGTTTCAAGACTAGTGCTGTAGTTATCCCAAAGGAATACTGTTGGTGAAAAATTCATATAAGGAGTTGCCTTTCAAATCTGAGGGGAGAAAAGAAAAAGGAACCTTTTCAAAAATTCATCTTGGTGAGACGCCATGCAGATCGTCAGATGTACTTATTCAAGTGGTCAGATACGTCATTAAGGTATAATGTACTATCTCAAAAGATAGAAGTCGCTACCCATTAATGGAACCAATCACCTCAATAAGGACTCTAGGATGATGTGCATATGCGAGATTCTTTTACATGAAAAAAGCAGTTTATTTTAAATTGGGTTCGTTAAGTTCCCTACAAGGGCAAGCCTCCATAGTTAATTACATCCTAAAAGATGAGATCCTTTAGGAAAACTCTTGATTAAGATAAATGATCATTGTCTCTGAAGATTTCAATAGGAAGGACTATCAATCGATCAATTTATATTTTTGAAGATCAAATGAGATTGATCAAAAGAGGGAGTTATTATCAAAGCCAAAATGGGAATAAGTAGGAGATGCTCACGATGCTAGGAAACTTAGCGAGCATCTCAAACTATCTTAAAATTGGGCTTTACATTTTAGAAATTGATTTAGTTTGTTCGAGTTGCATTTTTTCATTTAGAAATTTAAGACTTAAGATTCCTTAACACAAGATTAAGGAAATACCTAAGAGGTGAAGAATTATGCTTATGGCCCACAAAGAGAAGGAACCTTAGAACCTAAATCTAGAGGGTGAGGTCAGCACAATCTAAATTTAAGGCAAAAATAATTGGTTTGCCTCCACAGAGGACAAATCACAGACAGACTTACAACCACCTTGGGGTGGCTGCCAACTAACTCCTCCTATGATTTTAAATACATGTAGGCAAGTCTTTATGCTTATGCAAAATAGCTATGTTGTTATTATTTAGAAAGAGACTAAGTTTTTAAACTCACTCCTTAAAGAGACTATATCATATAAAGGGCATGCTTCAAATGACCTAAATCTAATGCATTTCAAATTTCATTTTATTATCATTTTTTGGACAATCATTTTTACTCAAGAAAATAGGCTTTTTATGACTAATGCATGAGAAAGTAGATTATTGGCAAAAATCGATGAGAAGTTTAGGAGGTGAGTTTCCACCATGGCCCTCAAAGGTCAAGTCAGGTTCCCTGAAAAAGGTGGAAGCCCTCCAATCAAGAGTGAAATAAGATGCATTTGTGTATGATATTATAAAGAAATGCTCATCCAGCTAAGGGGTTGCTAATTCTTTTATATTGATTTTAATCCTAAGCTTTAAGTGACATTATGAGTTGTTTAGTTTTAGTTTGAATTGTTAAGTTGGGTAAAGATTTATTTTTTCCTAAAGAGCCTAATCCACATCCAGGCCAAACATAAAGCAAGGAAGAAACTAGGAAAAGCATGCCAGTTAATACGCAAGTTAAACAAACATCAATCAATTTATAAAACTAGCGCAGAAATAATAAATGGTCATTTGTGGTCAGGTACCACCGCACAAACCCAAAAATATCAAATTGGGTAGCCAAGCTCTACCCTTATACAACCCAGATTGCAAATGAATTAAACAATAATCTAAGCAAAGGAATTCATTATTATGGGGATCTTTAAGCTTTATTCTTCTTTCTTTCTTTCTTCTCTCTTTCTTTTCTTTCTTCTTTTCTTCTTTGGATCTTCCTTTGGATGGTTGAATGGTAGAAGCTCCAAGGCTTCACATGGGGCATAAGATAGGGTCTTATGACCAATATTCATCCTAATACCTCATAACAAATCATTCCAAAACCCTATTTATAAAAATTTTTACATGAAAAAGAAAAAGCATAAATCTAACTAACACCTGCAAAATAAAGGTTAGTCAAATCACACCACACAAATCCCAAGCATGTATATTGGACTTATCACGTTAGTGACTAAGTCCATATGGATTATGCAAAGGGGTATAAGCACATATAAGCAAGAAGCATTTATATTTTTATTTATGATAGCACCCCTTTAGCACAATCCTCTGTAGAAAAGAATAGTTAGACTAAGCACATCCTACCATTCATTCTATGAGCATACACCCTAACATCCAGTCTAAAACATTCATCACAAAACAAAATATAATAGCATGCAGACTAACCAAGCTAGAAGTGCGACTTAGGCTAATGTGTGTGCTTTGAAGGTTTGTGTGTATGTTAGCTTAGGACTTTTCAATTTTCTAAGTGTGAAGAACATGTTCAACTTAGAGGAGGGTTTCATTTAAGTTGTTTAAGTATTTTAGGTTATTTTTATTTCATGTTTTAATTAGGTTTAAGTGAAACCTATAATTAATTACTAAGTTATAAAGAGAGGGAAAGAGAAGAGAACTTCTCTTTCCTTCCCTAATCCTTAAGTAATTTTTAAGGAAAGTTCACTTTTTAATTTCACTTAGGTGAATGTTTTAATTACATCTTTTAATTAATCTGAAGTTTAGATCAACTCTAAATAAACCTAGTAAAAAAGAAAGAAATTTTAAGATCAAGAAAAATGAATCAAAATTCATATAACACACATTACTTCATTTCTTTCCCAACATATATAACATGCATATGGATGGACCCCAAGCATATCTATACATGCAAATGAGAATAGTTAACACACTTTATGATGCATGCTAAGTAATTCATTTAAGAAAATTTAGAAGATTTAGATGCATGATTTTTCTTAAGTAGAAAAGGTTTTCCTTATCCAAAATTTCACATACATGCATGAAAGCAAGAAAAGAATAAGTGAGTATAGCGCCATTGTTAACCAGAGATGTAAGATACAACACCTACATAGGGCTACCTAAAGCCTCGCAACCTTGGTGTTGTCCAAACTAATATACTACTTTCTTTAAATACTAACATGCATATAAAAGAAATGAAATGAGAAGCCGTTTGGGCTCTCTCACACCTATCTTAGTTGTGCTAATCAAAATAGGATGCCTCTCGGGTTCTCTTACACCTATTATAATAGCATCGAGAGATTGTGTTTGTGTTGTGAAAGAGGTGTAGGATGCCACTGGGGACTCTTACACATACCCTAAACATGTCACAGTGGATTCACAAGACAAGCAAACAATGCGCTGAAAGAAGAGAAGAATTGACAAATGAAATTTGATTTTGTTCATTTTATAGAATTATTTTCAAACATGATTTATTTCATGGGTAATATTTCTTTAGATTGATCCCATTAATTGGAAGCATCAGGTGTTCCCCATTACAATCAATAAGCTGATAAGATCCTCCTAGTAGGCCTTCTTTATGACACAAGGGCCTTCCCAAGTGGGTTCAAACTTGCCTCCCATCTTTCAACGGGAAAAAATTAGTCTCCTTAGGACTAACACAAGTTCTCCTACTCGAAAAGATGTAGGGCTGACCAGCTTGTTGTGAGCTTGAATGATTTTGGCCTTGTACAACTCGAAGTTCTGGCACGCCCGCTAACGACTCTCCTCCAAACCTTTGAGCTCTTCTAACAGTAACTTTTTCATTTTGCTTTGTAGTGATCTTGCTACCCAATCCTATCATTGGTGATGGGAGTTGAACTTCTAAAGGTAGAATAGCTTCGGACCCATACACTAAAGAAAATGGAATAGATTGAGTTGGGGTTCATTATGTGGTGCGGTAGGCCCACAAGGCATCAACCAGCTGCTCATTCCACTATCGTTTGTTGTCATCAAGAGTCTTCTTCAATATCTAGATGAGAGTTTGTTGAATGCTTCTGCTAAGCCATGTGTTCTGGGTAGTAGATGGTGAAGTATCTCCAATCTATACCCTGCCTCATGATGTTGATCTTGGTGCTTATTGATAATGCAAACCTATATATAATATGATTCCTAAAAAATTGAAGAACATGTTGAGCTATGACCTCTCTGAGTGGGATGGCTTTCGCCCACTTGGAAAAGTAGTCGGTGGCAGCTAAGATGAACCGATGCCCTTTGAAAGAAAGAGGATGGATTGGTCCAACAATGTCAGAACCCCGACACTCTAATGGCCACGAGGCTAATGTAGGGTGTAGAATGTTGGGCAGTTGGTGGAGGACCACACCTTGTATCTAACACTGATTTCATCTCCTAGATACATCCATGCAATCTGTAATCATCGATGGCTAGTAGTATCCTAGTCTCTTGATGTTCATCTTTATCTTTAGGCCAAATTGAGGTGCTCCCATAGACCTGAATGTACCTCAGTTATAATGCCATGGGCTTCATGTTTGTCTAAATAGGGTAACCATATTTGGTCAAAGGACCGTCGGTACAAAATGCCATCAACGAGAGCATAGGAGAAAGCTCTTTGTTTCACCTGATGGGCTTGTGACTTTTCTTGAGGTAGTTTGTCGGTGTTCAAATAATCTATGAACGGTTGCCTCCAATCCAGCTCCTTGTCCTTATAGGAAATGATAACCTCTCCTTCAAGAGAAAGTCTCTTGATGAGTTCAACATCAATAAGGGATAGGACTTGTCTATTTTGGATCCTTATTGAAATGGACTCATCTTTCGGACATGCCAATTCTTTGGCAAGTTTGGCCAAAGCATCTGCTACTGCGTTCTCTAC
This sequence comes from Cymbidium sinense, assembly GCA_021442155.1. NCBI lineage: Eukaryota > Viridiplantae > Streptophyta > Magnoliopsida > Asparagales > Orchidaceae > Cymbidium > Cymbidium sinense. The sequence goes on along the minus strand of CM038224.1, from coordinate 12,746,165 downwards.
TTGAGAAACATTATAGATGGTGACTTCGGGAATCTGGGTCAATAAATTTATGGTATACTCATAGTAATGATGAAGCTTGGGTTTGAGAACCTTGTAAGACCCGACAATCTAGCTGATGACCAACTAAGAATCCCCAAAGATGTTGATGCTCTTGACACTGATTATGATGGCTAACTCCATACTGGAAATCAAAGTCTCATACTCAACTTCATTGTTGGTGCAGGGGTTGGAAAGATAGTATGTTAATCTCATCACATCACATACTGGAGTTAAGAGAACTATTCCTACCCCTATCTTTCCTGGAAGGGTAGATCATGGTGCTTCCTCTTTGTGAAAAAAAGCTACACCATCAAAATACATCTCCTATCAGCGATTACTGGCCTACCCTAAGTTCATAATTTATTCATCCGGGAGATCATCACTAAGCGGAGAATCAACAGGAGTGGGTGTGCTGCTAAGAAATTTGCTAGTGCATATTATTTTATCTCATGGAGGGGTACGAATGTGATAATAAACTATGAGAGGATCATGGTCCATCATGCCAAATGTCCAGATAGCATTGTCTGTGTCATGAGGTACTGCAATGGATTAGTTCTAGAGATCAAGTTCACCATATGAGAAAGCATGTAGTGTCGTAGCTTCTGAGATGCAAAGATCAAAGCTAGGTAATATTTCTCAATAGGTGGATAGTTTGCTTCAGCAGAAATCAAACAATGGCTGAGGTAGTAGAGAGCACTCTCCTTCCCTTCATCATTGGCTTGGGCTAACAAAGCATCAAGAGAGTCATCCAATACAACAGTGAAGAGAATGAGTGGCCTGTCCGGGATAGGGGCTGCTAGAACTAGTGGCTTCACCAAATACTGCTTGATGTCTTCAAAGGCATACTCGCACTTACTTGAACTTGGCATCCTTCTTAACAAGTGTTGAAAATGGCTTGCATCTCCCTGATAGGTTGGAGATAAAGCATCTTATATATGCCAACCAACCTTGGAAGGATCTGAGTTGAGTTAAACTCTTAGGAGGTGGCATTTCTAAGATAGCTTTGATCTTTTTTTGGATCTATTTCTATTCTTCGGTGTCTAACAACAAACCCAAGGAATTTTCCTGAAGCTACTCCGAATGCACACTTCAGGGCATTCATTTTGAGGTTATATTATTTTAACTGTTTGAAAACTACTCTCAAGTCAAATCAATGGTATTCCTTTTCTTTTCTCTTAACTACTAGATCATCAACATAGCACTCAACCTGATGATGGATGAGTTCATTGAAGATCTGAGTCATGGCCATTTTTATGTAGCACCAGCATTTTTATGGTCGAAATGCATGACCCTATAACAGAAGATTTCGATCGGGGTTCAAAAAGTAGTGTTTCTTTCATCTTCAAGAGACATCTTGATTTGGTTGTAGCTAGATGATCCATCCTTAAAAGAGAATATTGTATGAGACGAGGTGATGTCCACCATTAATTCTGATATAGGAAGAGGAAACACATCCTCAGGACATACCTTGTTTAAGTCCGTGAAATCGACACATATGCAAATTTGACCATTCTTCTTCTTAATTGGGATGCCATTAGCTAACCAGATAGGATATTTTTTTCTCTAATGAAACTAGCATCGATCAGTTTCTTTACTTCAGAAATAACATGTTGTTCAATTTCTAATTGCATGTGTCTAGGAGCTTGCTTAGTAGGGGTATCGTTAGGATTTATTGCTAGGTTGTGGACTGCTACATCAAGAGATAATCCGGGAATCTCTTCATAACTCCATGTGAATCAGTCTTTAAACTCAGTCAATAGCCTAACTAAGTCATTGGTTTCTTCTTCATTCAGCAACAAACTGATGTATGTCGGGCGTGGATTTTTTTCTATCATGAGTTTGATTTCTTTAAGCTTGTCAATTGTTGAATGGATCTCCACTTCAAATTCTCGTGGTGCCTCTTTGATTTGGAGATCATCTAGATCATCTGAGATTTCTAAACACAAATTCTCATAAGAGTTAGTGTTGTGTGAAAAGAACTTATCATACTCCAAATGATTGGTAACAACTAAGCAATAATCATCATCACATGTGACCCACCGAAATCCTAGTCTTGCTCTTGATTGTGCTTCTCTACCTGCATTATTCCATAGCTTTTTAAAGTACTCTGACCTGTGTTTGGACCATGTGTGAGGAATTATCCTTTCTGTATAAGATTATGAACACAAGGTGAGTAAAAGTTAAATGGTAATTCCATTAATTCTTTAAATGTATCATCATCAACTTCTACATCAACTTCCAGACTTGAGGATGATTATCCCAAAAAGAATCTCTTCAGGTTCATATCACTGGAAGACTTAGAGACTTTCTTAACTACTAAACCTTCAATTTTCTAAGATGTAAGTGAGGTTACAACTAAGGTTCCCAGATGCTGCCTAATAGTCTCACATAAATCTGATTTGAATACTTTGCTTTGACTAGAGGCCCAGTCTTCATCTCTATTTGGATCAAAAGTCACCTCAAATAGAACCCACTCAGCGAGGTTGGCTGGTATACTAATCACATTAGACTCATTCTCTCAGCTAGATTCCAGGTCTATGTGAATAGTAGGGGTACTCCTATGAACTAGAACATGACCTCTATTGGCTAATGGCCAGCCAAGGGGTCTTCCACCTCTGGAACCGCCTCTATTTCTGCTTCTACCTCTGCCTAGTGGAGGTTGATTCATCCTACCAACATATCCATATGATGGAATTTACTGTGGGTGGAATGTGATATGCGAATCTATTTCTTCTTCAATTCCCCTTTCTTTTTCACTTGGATTTTCATTTTTCTTTTCTTTTTCTTTTGCCTTTTCTCTTTCTTCATTTCCTTTTTCTTTTGTTTTTGCATTTGAATTTTCTCTGAGTCCATGAGAAAGGGTGTTTTAAGGAAGATAGTAGGTTACATCCTCATAAATCTCAACCTCTAACTAAAAATGACATTTCATCTCCATTGACATGGTATTCAATCCCATCTTTTCTGAACTTGATGCACTAATGGAGGGAGGATGAAATTATCTTGTTCTGATGTATCCAAGGCCTACCGAGTAAAGTAGTGAATGAAGTATTCAAATCAATGATGTAAAACTTGGTTTAGTCTTCCAGTCACCTATCTCCAAAGGTAACACTATGGAACCTAAAGCCCGCTCACCTTGTTCATTGAATCCTATCAAAATCATCCGATCTCCTTGTAGTGTAGAGATATTGGTCCTCAAATAGGCAAGGGTCTTTAGACTCATAATGTTCACCGATGCACCTAGATCAATGACAACTCTGGCAAGTCTAAATCTGCTCATGTCAACTGTGATGTAGAGGGGACGGTTGTGCTCCAAGTCCCCCAGAAGAAGGTCTTTATCTATGAAAGTAATCCCCTAGGCTTCTTTTGTGTAATGTGCCTCCTCACCTATAGTGGTCAGCTGAGTTAAGCATATCTCTGGATCAAGGAGAGCCTTGATTAATGATTCTCTCATCTCTTTGGATAAGACAACGGCATCGTATATGCTTAACTTAGATGGAAACTTTCTTAGAAGAGAAAGGACATTGTAGTCCACCTTGGGCTGATCCTCCATAAGCATATCCATGGGTGGAGCATCCTGTGGAGGGGCTTCTCGATCCTCTATACCAATGACTTTTTTTCTTCTATCTTGACATGCTGTCCTAGGAGGTAGAACCTTGCCACTACGGAGGTTGACTTTGGTGATCTCTTATGGCAGGGTAATGGAAGGTTCTACCTGCACATCAGGCTCACTTACAGCTTTGCCTATGGGACCCTCAAAATCGGATGATTCCAAGTGTATCTCAAGAGTTGAACCCATAATATTCAGAGTAGGAAAGTCCAACTCTGAATCAGAAAGAGGCAGATCAAAATTATTATAGTTATTTTGACTTGAAGAGTTATCACTAAGTAGAATATCAAGTGACATAATTGTAATTCAAGATAGCTTTATTCATCAATTTCTTGGATTTGATAGGTGGTATAAAGTAGAAATCAAGTAAAGTAAGTGGGGTAAGGGATTTGATTCCCTTATCTACTGATACAAGAGTTCTACTAGTAGAAGAAGAAAAACTAGTTGAAGTGGAGGAAGTATGGATATAGCTACAACGTAGTCAAGGCCTAACTCCATGGCTGGTTGCCACTAGGCTATCCCGCCGAGAAATGCGCCGCCACTCCCCCTTTCATTGAGTTTGCATTGGCAACTTACAAACCTTCCTTGATGTTGGAGGTTTCAGCTATCTCAGGCACCTACAAAGAAAGTTTTAACCTTTTGGATGATCTTTTTAGAGGTTTTGGATAAAGAAATATCCCAACCTTCATTGGTTTTGGAAGGATCACAAGTATCCCTAAGGATTACCCTAATGGAACTGGATGATTATTCCACAAGGTATTCCTGTGATTCATCAAAATTGAAAATTGAAGTTATGTTCAAGCCACCTTAAATGTGAAGCAATCCTCTAAAACATGACCTAGCATATGGGTAGGGGCAAAAGTTAGGATCATGGCTTTTGCCCACTTCCTCGGCCTCCCAGGCTCTGGGTAGCTAAAAAATCGCTTCTTTAAGATATTTTAAAGATCTTTCTCATTACCTCCTTGAATAAATAAGGTTTGTTAAGCTTATCTGAAAGAGTAGGTGGACCATAGCTACCTTGCGACGAGTATGTGTGTCGTTGCTGCTGATGGTATGGTTGAGGAGGCGATGGTGTTGGCATGGAGGCAATTGTGGTGGCCAGTAGGGTTGCCTTGATGGTGGTAAAGGAGGTGGAAGCGATGGCTGCTGAGGTCATGATCTCTCAAACTGATCTATAGCTAATTGCTTCCCCTTATCTACCGCTATCATTGTTCCTAGCTTCTTCTTATAGACTTTCTATAGCTTTATTTAGGACAACTGGTCATGAAAAGGTAACTATTTAGACTCTCCTTGTAGACTAGATGCCTTGTTGATTAGCTTCTCAAATGTTTTGATAGTGAAGCCCTTAAGCATGAAGGCGATCGGGCCATGAATATTATTTAGAAGAATCTCAATGGCATGCTACTTAGACAGCTATGGCTTGCATTTCATACTTAAGTTAATCCATCATAGAATATAATCAATAAGGGACTCATCTGGGTGTTGTTGTGCTACAACGAGATCAACAGTAACCCTTTGCTGAGCTCCAACAAACCTTTTGATAAAGAGTTCAACTTAGTCTTTATCAACTATTGGGAAGTTCAACATACCAATAATGCAAAATTCTTGCTAGCTACTACTAAGAGAGGCAATGGCAAAGCTGCCACTCACCACGGCAACAAACAACTAAGTGTGAAATATGTTGCCTCGGGTTTCCACTGCCATCAAAGCTTTTAAAGGAAGGTGGCACAAAACCCTTGGGATATTGGATTGCATCGAATTCCTCTAGGTAGGGTCTATCCTTCGAAACAGATGATCCTCCCCGGGTATGAGCCAACGCTTCCTTCACTTGTTGTTCAACCATAGATCTAATGTCTTTCTCCTGTATAGAGATACTTTCCACTACCTTCTTATACATGCTAGTGCTACCTTTTAAGGTCTAACAAGAGTATCCTAACCCTGCACTGATTAATATCATTGCTGGGATGAACTGCTAGGCTTGTCTCTCACGTGAAATGGCTAACAAGTCCTGCTGCCTCACCATCTATCTACCGCCTGCTTATTCTACGAGATATCGAGGTGTTGGGCTGATTGGGTTGTATCTTCCTAATCAACCTCATCACCTTCCATGGCTTGCTGCTCTCTGAGGAGGGATCCTCTGGTATCTATCATACACCTTCCGGCTGAGTCTCCCACAAATCATCTTCGTTGGGATCAAATCTGATCTTCTCCTCATCTGACCAGTCATACCCCAGAATCTCCTTCTTCTCTACAAGATTATGTGTTACTATCTCCTCGAGAGAATGATCAATCTGAATGGGAACAAATGATTTCAACTGACCAGTGTGATTGCTGTCATGTACTGAGAGGCATCGGACCTCGCCTACTGCTAGAGAGTCAATCTTATGATGACTGTACTCACTAGAAGAGACACACTCCTGACTGTCCCTAACTCTGAAAGAAGTGACACTCTTAGGAGGTCTACTATCATTAGTGCAGCTGGGCTATCTTCTGCTCCCTCTACAATACCTATTACCATCCCCATGTCCTGTTGAACCGGTGGTGTTGGTGAAGGGACAATCACTATGCTCTGGGGTCGCCACTCCCTTCAGACCATTATTGGGGTAGAAGGTCGAGCAGGAGAGCTTAGCCTCACCACAATAGGTGGTGTGGATGGAATAGGATCCCTCGATCACAGCCGGATCACCAATGGGGTACCCTTCTCCCCGGATATGGCCTTCATGGCCTTCAATGGAATTGAAGATGTTGTGATGTGAAGAAGATGGGTGATGGTAGAGCAATGTGGTGAGAGACACCCACTCTCTCAAGATAGGACCCTTCCCATGATGGATCATCCCCAAAGCAAGATGCTATTCTGGTGGCAAACGACCTGAAAATTGATAATCGGCTGCACCGGGCAATTGAACCTCCACCTCTCCTAGCTGGTGATATGAATAGATGTATGGGCCTCTCTAGCCCTCACCAATCGCAAATGTTTCCCCACTCTGTAGGGGATGATGGATCTCAAATCAAATTAACCTTCAGACTTAGAATGTCTGTAAGCTCTGCCAACATGGAACAAAACTGATCAGAGGCTGGGGTATGACCTCCTGCTCTGACTAACTAAGGGCTGGTGATGTACCACTAGTGGAGGTGAAGTGTGAATCCTCCAAGCATCCTCTCTGTCTGACCCCAAGAGAGAATGAAACTGTTCACCGTAATGCAGATGTAGTTAGTACCTCTACAACCGACCGTAACGCCTCCATCTCCCTAGCAATCCTGGCATGATACCGCTTGATCATGTAGTTTTTATTTCTCCTCTGTGTCTGGGTAGGATGAGTAGAGTAAGAACTAGACCCAACCTCAAAGGCTGGGGAGGCAATCTCTGGAATCAGAGGAGCCTTACCCTTAGAGGGTGCCAAAGAGTGGGTGCTAGCCCTTATTAGGGTAACACGAGAAACCATAGGGAATGCAAGCACTGTCATTATCACTATTGAACTGGTGGGACTACCACTGCTTTCCTCTTTAATGAGGGGATATCAAAATTTGAGGGTAAATCGATCTGGATGACCTCACCACCACCCAGCCTAGCCATGAGGGGGAGTGCCCTCACAGTGATCTTTACTCCCTCAAAACCTCAAATGGAGCAAACGATCAGCTCGGGGGAGATTGGCCTAATCCACGACCAAGTCCATGTCGTAAGGTAAAGTGAATACAAACTTCTGTGACCTTGCCTTTTCTAATCAACTGCAAAAACTAAAAGATTGAACTGTACCTGTGATTGTGACTTATGTTGAGAATCTGCAATATAGGAAATGAGCTTGGATCAAATTTTTGTTTTTGTTGATTTCTGAATTTGAATTTAGAATTTGAACCCACATCCAACATCTTGGAATAGTTAAGTTCAAAATGAAGATTTAGAATTTGATTGAAAGAGAAATTTTGAATATGAATCCAACTTCAACAAATTTGGGTATGTTGAAAAGTGGATTCAAATATTTTAGAAAGATGCTTCCATAGGTTCATGTTTGAAATTAGATTTTATTTGAGGACCCTTTCCTTTAACAAATTTGGGTATAGGGTCAATTGGTTTTGCTCTTGATTTGGTATTTTTGAATTTTACTCACTTAGCAAATTTGGGTATGCTAAGTGAAGTGTTTGAAAATAATTATTTATTTTTATGAATTATTATTGATTTTGAAAATTGGAACTCCCACTAAGCAAATTTAGATATGCTAAGTGAGGAACCCAAGTGTGTCTTTAAAAGATTTTTGAAAATAGGATTCTTAAAAATTTGAGTATGCTAAAAAAAATCCTAAAGTGTCTCATTTGTGTAGGATCCTTAACAAATTTAAGTATGCTAAGGGAATCCAAATGTCTTTTCTTTTTATTTTGATTTGTTTTTGATTGAAAGTGAAGATTTTACTTTAGCAAATATGGTATGCTAAAGATGAAGTTCCACTTAATTTTGTGAAATGGAAATTTCACTTAGCAAATTTGAGTATGCTAAATGAAATTCCAAAAGATGTGTCTAAAAATTTTATGATTTTTAGTTTTGTTTTGAAAATGGAAACTTCTCTTTAGCAAATTTGATATGCTAAAGAGTGAAGTTCCAAATGTGTTTGAAAATTTTTGGTTTTGAATTTGGAGACTTCACTTACAAAATTTGAGTATGCTAAATTATGTTCCAAATGTGTTTGAATTTTTTATTTTTTTATTTTGGTATTGAATCTAGAGACTTCACTAAATTTGAGTATGCTAAATGAAGTTCCAAATGTGTTTGAGAATTTTTTGGTTTTGTATTTGTAGACTTCACTTAAAAAATTTGAGTATGCTAAATGAAATTCCAAATGTGTTTAAAAAATTTTTTGTTTTGAATTTGGAGACTTCACTTAGCAAATTTGAGTATACTAAATGAATTTTCAACTGTGTTTGAAAATTTTTTTTGGTTTTGAATTTGGAGACTTCACCTAGAAAATTTGAGTATGCTAACTGAAGTTCGAAATGTGTTTTGAATTTTGAAAATATGATTGTTAAGTCTTGATTTTTAAAAAGAAGACTTCATTTCAACAAATTTGAGTATGTAGAAATGGAAGTCAATCTTACTTTTGCAAAATGTGAAAATTTTGTTTATGTGTGATTATTACTTTTTGAAGGATGGAATTCTAACTAAATCATATATGCGATATGTTTAAGTGGGATTTCCAAATGATGTTATTTTTATTTGGGAATGAAATCTTCATTCAACAAATTTGGGTATATTTAATGGAGATGTTCACATGTGATTTTCAAAAATTTAGTTTTGTTTGAAAATGAAATTTCTATTCTATAGATGTGGGTACATTGAATGGAAAGATTTCATGTGTGCTTTTTGAAAGTTTTATTTTTAATTTTGATTTTGATTTTTGGAAAGATGATTATTCATTTTATTTTTAAAAATGAAATCTTCATTAAAATGAATTGAGGGAAGATGTTCATTTGTGCTTTTGGAAAATATTATTAGTCTATTTTTGAAGATTCATACATATAATAATTATGAGAATTGTTAAATTAGCATGATTTAAGAAAATTTTGTGGGAAATAATTTTATTATGTCCATTTTTCAAAGAGTGCTTTTTGAAAAGCAAGATTTTTATAAACAATTTATTTTGCCTTTATTATTTTAGAATGAACCTTTCCTTCTCATAAAAATGATAAGGAGGAAGTCTTTAAATATTTTCTTTTTATTTAGATCTTTTTATTTTTACCCATTGGAGAGCCCAACGAGATTTTAAGACCAACATGGGGTGAGGTCCTAAAACCTAAAGATGTTGGCTTGCTTAACTTAAGAATGAAATAAGCTATGTGCCAACAGAACGAAAGATAGTCTCAGCTTCACATCAAAATACAAACCCACTATCGATACTTAAAGACAAGGATCATTTACCAAAGATGGAGAGAGGAACCATCCCCAATGAGTTTCTAGAAAAATCTGTGGTGAAAATTATTATAAGATATTTCTAAAGAATAAGATATATACTTCCATCTTCACTTTATACGGGATAAAATGAGGATGAAAATATACATCTCTTTTTTTATGTAATTTGATACCACGTAGATCTACAGATGTTCTTATTGAGGGTGATCGGGTATGACATTGATGAGAGGTGTACTATCTCAAAAGATAGAAGTCACCACCCTACAATGGACCTAATCACCTCAACAAAGACTCCTAAGGACAATGAGTCTGCATGTCTACCAAAGATTCTTCCTGTACTTTACATGAAAAAGTGAAGTAGGATTTATTTTAAATTGAGTTCATACAGGCAAGCCTCATTAATTACATCCTAAGAAATGAGATCCCTTAGAATACTCTTGATTAAGGTAAATGATCTTTGTCTCCAAAGATTTCCAGGACCGTCAATCGATTAGTTTATTTGAAGATAAAATTTGATCAAATAGAGGAGTTATTAAAGCCAAGGAAGTAGAGATGCCCGCGATGCTAGGAAATCCAACGAGCATCTCAAACTATCCTATGGTTAGGCTTTACATTTTTGAAATTGATTTAATTTATTTAAGTTGAATTTTTCATTATAAATTTAGGGCTTATGATTTCATAAACAAGATTAAGGAAATGCCTAAGAGGAGAGGATTTATGCTTATGGCCCACAAAGGGGAGAAGCAACCTCAGAACCTAAATCTATGAAGCTTTGATGAGGGCCAAAAGCACAACCTAAATCTAAGGCAAAAATGGGTATTTGGTTTGCTGACACAAAAGAGGACAAACCATCCACCTGCTTGGACTTACAACCACATGGGGGTGGCCACCAACTAACTCCTCTTATGGTTTTAAATTAATGTAGGCAAGCCATATGCTTTATGCAAGATAGCTAAGCTGTTATTCATTTAGAAAGAGACTAAGTTCTTAAACTCACTCCCTAAAGAGACCAGATTATGTAAGGGCATGCTTCAAATGACCTAAACCTAATGCAATTTAGATTTCATTTTATTTTTATTTTTGGACAATCATTTTGACTCAGGCTAATAGGGTTCATATGTCTAATGCATGACAAATGAGATTATTAGCAAAAATCAGCTAGAATGGAGGAGGTGTATTTCCACCATGGTTCTCAAAGGTCAAGCCATGTTTCTCTAGAAAAGGTGGAAGCCCTCCAATCAAGACTGAAAATAATATGCACTTGTGCATGATCTTATAAAAGAAATACGCATCCAGCTAAGGGGTTGCTAATTCTTTTATCTTGATTTTAGTCTAAGCTTTAGGTGAGGTTATGAGTTCTTTAATTTCAATTTTGAATTGTTAAATTTGATAGAAGATTTATTTTTTCCTAAGAGCCTAATCCACATCTAGGCCATACATAAAGCAAGAAAGAAATGAGAAAAAGGAGGCCACTTAATGCACAAGCTAAATAAATCATCAATCAATTTATAAAGCTAATCACAAAAGAATAAGAGGCCATTGTGGTCGGGTACCACCACACAAACCCGAAAAAAAATTGGGTAGCCAAGCTCTACCCTTATACAACCCGGATTACAAATGAATAACATATAATTAAGCAAGGAACTCATTGTTATGGGGGTCTTCAAGCTTCATTTCTTCATTCTCCTTTTCTTCTTTCTTCTTTCTTCTTCTTTTTCTTCTTTTGGATGATTGGAAGGTGCTTGCTCCAAAGGCTTCACATGGAATATAAGATGAGATCTTATGACCTATGTTCATCCTAATCCCCATAATAATCATTCTGAAATCTTACTTGCCAAAATTACATGAAAAGGAAAAGTAAATCTAGCTAACACCTGCAAAATAGAGATTAGATAAACAACCCATACAAAATCCCAAGCATGTGTATTGGACTTATCACCCCACACATGGGTGACTAAGTCCACCTAACCTATTTGATTATGCTTAGAGTTATAAGCACCTGCACAACAAAAATCATTTATATTTTTATTTATCACAATGCCCCTAAAGCACAATCCCCTGTAGAAGACAATGGTTACACTAAGATCACCCGACCATTCATTCTACACACATACATCCTAACATCCAAACTAAAATATATATTACAAAATAAAAAGTAAACATCAAACCATGCACCGCGCTAACGTAGAGCTAGAAGTGATGACTTAGCCTAATGTATGTGCTTTAGGGGTTTGTGTGGTATGCTTAGATATGGCTTTAAATTAGAATTTTCTTAGTGTGAAGAATGTTTAACATAGAGGAGGGTTTCTTTTAACTGATTTGATTATTTTGGGTTGATTTTATTTTATGTTTTGATTGGGTTTAAGTGAATCTTACAATTAATTACTAAGTTATAAAAAGAGGGAAAGAGAAGAGAACTTCTCTTTCCTTCCCTAAACTAAGTAATTTCTAAAGTGGATTCATGTTTTAGTTTTGCTTAGTGAATGTTTTATTATATGCTTTTAATTAATCCTAAGTTTAGATGAACTCTAAACAAACCTATTCAAAAAGAAAGGCATTTTAAGATTAAGTAAAATGAACTAAATTCACAAAACATACATCACTTCATTTCTTTCCCAACATGTATAACATGCATATGAATGAGGCCTAAACATATATATATACAAATGAGAATGTTTAGCACACTTTATGATGCATACTAAGTAATTTATTTAAGAAAATTTGCATGTTTATGATGCATGATTTTCATTAAGAAGCAAAGGGGTTTCTTATCCAACTTTCACATGCATATATGAATGTATGAAAGGCATAATTGAGTACGACGCCATTATTAACCAGGGTGTAAGGTACAATACCTACTTAGGGCTACTTAAATCCTCACAACACCAAGATTGTCCAGACTAATATACCACTTTCCTTAAATACAAGCATGTGTACAAAAGAAATTAATCGAAAGGAAAGAATGCAAAAGTTTATGTCGGTTGATTTATTTTTGTTTATGAAATTTATATATACAAGTATAAGTATCCCTCTTAAGTAATAGCATAAGAATGAATAGGATATAGAATTAGGCAAGTGTTAGGTTCTTTTCAAATGAACTATACACTTTGTGAAATCCTATTCAAAATTATGCTAAAAGAGAGGAGAAGGAAAACATATGCTAACCACATCCTTATATTTTACTCACATGCAAACTTATAAGTAAGATATAAGTAACACACTTTCAATTTGGATAATTGATTCATATATTTTGAAAATAATTTGGATTTAGTAGTGATAATAGCCACTCATATTCTTACTTTAGCCAAAGCATGCAATTTGACATAAAGAAAACATTTTCATTTTAAATTCAATTTTTGAAAAGCATGAATGTATGAAATCATATGACATGCATATTTAGCATATTGGGAAAGAACTAAAGCAATGAAATAATGTAAACACATTCACTTTCATTAATTCCTAAAGACAATCTTATGAAATAAGAAAGTTTAAAACAAATCAAAGTTTGTTTAATATAATTTTTGTTTGATTTTAAATTTGATTTAATTTTGAAAATATGAAGTGTTATTCCTAACCCATTCCCACATGTGTTTGATAATTTTGTTCAATTTTTAGGTGATTATATTCATTTTATATTTTGATTAGGTTAAGGTATGAATTAAGCATTAATTTAATTACTCACCACACCAGCATAGTTTATCAAATAATTATGAGCCAATGAGATGACATAAAGCATCACAAGGAATTTCAATTTTCAATGCACCTACAAAGAAAGGGGCCTAATGCAATTTGGCTCATGCTTAATGATTAATTAAGCAAAGGGGTTTAACTTAAGTAATTTCAAAACACCTCTCAAACATATGAGTTGAATTTTGATTTTATTAATTGAACTTAGGCTCTAGAACACCTAAGCATCTACCCCAAGTAGACTAATTGAGTTTTGAAAAGTTTTAGAATTTTAAAAAATTAATTAAGAGGGTAATTAGTGAATTAACCCTTAATTAAGAGAGGATTAAGAAAGAAAAGGCAGTTTAAGAAATAACTCTGGGGAAATGCCCAAAAATTATTCCCTAAACCTCCTATTCATTGAAATAAATCTTAATCAACTTCAACAAAGGATTAAACCACTAATCAAACCTTTAATTATCCTTAATTACATTAAGGGATAATTAGAAAATGAATTAGCAATTCCTCAATTAATCCACCAATAAGTCCCAAGAAAATTAAGAGAGGCAGAAGTCATCCCCCAAAATATACTCAAGAAGTTTGGGAATAATTAGTGGATTAATTAAAGAGTAATTAGAAAATTAAGATTTTTAATAAAACCGAAAATCAGAAAAAGACACTATTCAAAAATAATTAAAATTAGTTTTAAAAAAATTTCAGATCAAACTATCTATTCATTGTAATTTATTTCATATTTTTTTTTTATTTTTCTAGGTTGAGATATGAATTTTAGAAGTTTAGGTAATTAATTAGAATTAAACAAATCCTAATTAAATCCTTAATCCCTATGGTGTGCCACACATGAGCTAATGTTGCGTGCACTTTACATGTGGTGCTTCCCATTGGCCACTTAAACGTCCCATCATAGGTTATGCATTGCACTGCCTTTCACCAATCAAGGATCTAAATGGGATTAAAGAGATCGAGGGGATAAAATTAAATATAAAGCATGTTTTAATCTTGATCGTCCATCCAAAATGCACAGATGGATGGCCAGAGATCCTTCTCTGTTCTTCCCTGTGAAAAATGGGGACCATCCACTTTCAAAGAGAAGATCTGAGCTCGATCGAGCTCTGATTGGATTGAAAATCAACCCACTCCATCTAAAACTAATGTCAAACACATCTAATGGTCAAAATTCCATGGGATTATAGTTTCTTTCACAAAGCTCCACACCACATTGAGTTTAATGGTCTGAAAATGGCATACCTCACTGGAGGTGATCACCGACACTCGATTCCCTTAGAGAAGCTTCATTTGGTTAAGATAAAGCTTTGGTGAAAGTTTGAGAGGCTGAGGTTGAGTGGATCTTCCAATGGGTCACCTCCTCCTTAGCTTGAGCTTAGTTTTGATTGAATTGGATCTCCCCTTACAACAAGAACTTGGAAGAGAACTTGGGTGCACTCGACTTGGTCCACTGATAGAGCTTGAAGAGGGAATTGAGTAGAGTTTGAGTGTGGAGAAAGTTTGCAATGCAATGGACGTCCTCTATTTTCAAATGATAAAAACTGAGAAATCACAATTTCAATCTCTCTCTGGGAAGCATAGGATCACTTGAAAATGGGTCCCATGACTCCCTAGACTTCAATCAATAATGGCTCTATTGGAATTGAAGTGAATTAGGGGGAGTATATCTCCCTAAATGGAAATCGGATGGTTGAAGATTCACTTGCCATTTTGGATCAATTTCCCTGATTTAGAGGGATATTTGAGCTATTAGAGTGCCATGGGATTCATTTTAGGTTAGGGAGTGGATTAGTGAAGTCCTCATGTGCTCCATTTGAGTGGAGACATGATTCCCAAGTGCCCATTTCCATGCACATGGTCGGTTTGGCCCTTGGGTCAAGTTGGGCTGACCCAAACCTATTACGTTGGATGCACCACCCTCCCTAATGTTTACTTGATGTATTATGAGAGCATCAAGCAGGTATGAAGAGGGTTTGACCAAATTCCAAGTGGAATTTGCCAAAATTTATTCTATGGCCTAGGCATAAAATGGTCATTTGGCTGATTTTTGAATTTGGATATGTTTGGTATGTTGAGAAAATAGGTTTGGCCAAGTTTCATTGGATTTGGAGTTCATGTGGTATGGTTTGGATCATGTTGACCCATTTAGGTTAAAATGGGTCAACTTGGGTCAAGTTGACCAATTGGTCAAATTGACTCAAACCAAGGGTTGGGTCAAGTTCATATGACCATTTAAAATGTTTTAGTTACTTTATTTTGATTCAATTTTGTTTAGGTTTGAATTTGGTTCATATGACTTCATTTAGGTCAAATGGGTCAAGTTGACCAATTTGACTCATTTGACCTATTTGAGCTAGCTCATGGGTAGGTTTAGGTTTGGTTAGTCATATGAAGTGGATTGGTTCTTTATTTCCAATCAATTTTGGTTAAGTTTGAATTTGGCTCAATATGTCCATTTAGGTCAAGTTGGGTTCAAGGTCAAGTTGGATTCAAGGTCAATTGGGCTAGGCTAGGTCTAGTTGACCAATTGAGGCTTTGGTCAAGTTCAACATGTGATTTAAAATGAACTTGGCCCATTGGTTTTAATCCATTTGGGTTAGATCAAGTTTTGACACATTTTGATTTTTTAGGTCAAGTTGGGTCAACTGGCCAATTAGGCTAGGTTAGGCTCAAATGTTGACTTGGTCAAGTTCAAACATTGGTCATGAATGAACTCAGGTCAATGGTTTCAATCAATTTGCCTATGGAAGATTTTGACAATGTTGGGTTTCATTTTGGCTAAATGTTGACTTGATCAATCCTTAGGTTTGACTTAGTTTGACCAAGTTTGAGTGATTTATCATCTCATGATGATTGATCATGATGAGAGGCATAAGTGAGTTTTATTCAATCCAATTTGATTAGCATTAGAATTTGGCTCATAAGGGTGCTTTAGGTCACTTTGGGTCAAGTGAGCTTAAGTGGGTCAAATGGCTTGGCCAAAGCTTGATTTGAGTTTGATTGAACTTGTATATGGACTTATGATTGAAATATAAATCTATTAGCAAGTGGTCTGAAGTCAAATGGGTTTTGATTCATTTGATAATTTCAAGTTTAAAGGGTGAACATGAAATGGATTTTGGGCTTGACTTTTCAATTGAGTTTTGCTCAAGTGATTGAAGTTTGTATTTATATTTGGATTCATGATTGAAGAATTGATTGAATCATGAAGGAAAATCAAGAGTTTGGTTTGATTTGAAGTTTATTTGGCTAAGTTCAAGATTTTGACTTGAAAGGCTTAGGTTCGATGTTGAATGAGTTTGAGTTTGACTTTTGGATTTAGTTTGATTGATTTATATTTATATTTTATTTATATATGTGAATATAAATGATAATATAAATGGGTTGTGAGAAAAATCTAATGAGTTTGAATTGATTTATATTTGATTTTGGCTAAGTCCATGAAGGGAAAATCAAGGACTTGGGCAAGATATGGAATTTGGAATTTCAACTTAGAATTCAATTATGGATTTCAATCATGGATGTCAATCATATGTTTCAATCATGTGGCATTGATTTGAGTTTGGAGAAAATCAAATAAGATTAATTTTGAGTTTGACTTGAAGGAAGGAAGGTGAGGAGTGGTTCAAGGTTGCAAGGGTAAAATTTTTCTAACACCACCAAAGCCTATTTCTGGCTAACTCTTCTAAGTCTCTAGGGCTAGGTTGAGTGTCCACCTACTCACTAGATGTGTCTTAAGACTAAAGAATTCTTAAATTCTAAGAGAAGTCTTATGTCTAAGATGGAGGGGTTGATAACTCATCCTAAAAATGAGGTCAACAATGACCTTCTTGAGGATTCGGCCGAAGTCCACATGGTCAATATTGGGAGTTCCCTTCAGAGAGATTAGCATAGTATGGAAGTTATTTTAGTTGAAGAGGATGGCACCGTCCATTCAACTCAACACCTCCTCCATCAACTTAGGCAGAAGGATGATTACATTGATATAATGGGGAAGAAGATCGAAGAGTTGATGGCAACTGTGTCAGCATTGCATAATTCATCCCCAGTATCACAACCTTCTCCTATAGCGGTCGACAAAGTAGAGTTGGCACACACTTCAAATCATCCTAGATGCATTCCTTCCAAAGAAGATAGTGGCAGCTTGCATAGGAAGGTGGTTGATAGCATGTCCATTCATGAAAAAGATACTAAACACATGGTGGAGCAACAGGTGAGGGATGCATGCAAGCCTAAGGTGGCTCATCTATTCCAAAGGGTAGACCTACTTGGAAGAATTTGATGGTGTCCAATATCCTAAGGGCTTTGTTCCTCCACCCTTCAAAAGTTTTGATGGAAGTGGGAACCCCCAGCAACACATATCACATTTCAGAGCCGGATGTTGTAATGTCAGTGATAGTGATGCACTCATATTTCACATCTTCATCAGTAGCTTGAAAGCCATCACATTTTATTGGTATGTTGAACTACCCAATGGTTTAGTGAAGATATTTATTGATTTGGAACTTTTATTAAGAGATTTGCTAGAGCTCAACAAAGGGTAACTATGGATGATCTCACTGTAGCTCAACAACACCCCGGTGAGTCTCATGTTGATTATAATCTTAGATGACATAATTTAAGTACGAAATGTGAACCACAACTATCTTAATAGTATGACATTGAAATTCTACTCAAGAATATCCATGGCCCAGTAGCCTTCATGCTTAAAGGATTTACCATTAAGACATTTGAGAAAATAATCAACAAGGTGGCTAGTCTACAAGGGGAGGTCAAATAGTTACCTATCCAAGATCAGTTAGCCATGCCCAGATAGTAGAAAGCATTTGAGAAAAGCTGAGCAAGAATGGGGAAAAATGCCAAGTGTCCACACATAGGCCTCGAGCTCAGTAGTCTCCCCTACCACCTCCTTTGCCACCACCTCAATCGTCATACTGGCCACCTCAATTACCATAACAACCACCACCACCACCACCTCATCAGCACCAATGCTCCTATCCACCACCAGGTAACTACCACTTACCTACTCTTATTGACAAATTGAATAAACCTTATTCATTTAAGAGGTAGGTAGTTAGGAAGATCTTTAAGAACCTCATAAAGAAGCGTGATTTTTAGTTACCAGAGCCTATGAGGCCAAAGGATGTGGGCAAAAGTCATGATCCAAACTATTACCCCTGCCTCTGCATGTTAGGTCATGCCTCAGAAGATTGCTTTACCTTTAAGGGATAGCTTGAGCATAGCTATAAGTAAGGTGGCGTTGTCATCCCTAAGGAATACCTGCTAGAAAAACCCTCTAGTTCTGTTATAGTAATCCTTGGGGATACACACATCTTCTTAAGATAGAGGAAGGTTGGGATATTTCCCTATCCCGAACCTCCAAGAAAATCATTCCTAAGATCAGAAAGTTACTCTTGCAGGTTTCTAAAGGAGCTAAAACCTCCAACTCTAAGGAAGGTTTTCAAGTTGCTAGGGATAACTTGAGGGAGGAGAAGCCCAAAGAAAGGATAGCCTCCACTTACCTGGACAAAGAGCACACAACCACCAAGTCCAAAGACTCCTTCCATAATTGCAGCTACAGTTCCTCTAGCCTTCTCTTCTTCTAGTAGATGTATTATATCAATGGAGGGGGGGTTCCAAATCCCTCACTCCGCTTACTTTACTTGATTTCTACTTTGTACCTCCATCCAAATCTAATAAATTAATGAAGAAGAAGACTGATTTTATTTACATCATCTCTACTTTGATGATCTTGATGACTTTATTCCAATAGAAAGCTCTCCATGTACTAATAATTATAACAATTTTGATCCACTCCTTTCTAATTTAGAAATGGATTACCCATTCTTAAATCACCTGGGTTCACCCATTAAGATAGATTTAGAGTCATCCGACTCTGATGATCCTATAGGAGAAGCTGTAGGTGAACTTGATGAGCTGGTAGAACTTCCATTACCCTCTCATGAAGTCACTGAAGTCAACCTTCATAATGGAAAAGTTATACCTCCATGGTGGAAAGGGAAGTCATTGGTTCTAGTGATCAAGAAGCCCTCCCAGGATGCTCCACCTATGGATATGCTTGTGGAGGACCAACCTAGAGTTGACTAATGTCCTGCCTAAGAAAGTTGCTAGCTAAACTAAGCATATGTCATGCCCTTATCTTATCCAAAGAGATGAGGGAGTCATTAATCAAAGCTCTTCTTAAGCCAGACATATGCTTAACTCGACTGAATGCTATTATAGAGTAGGCATGTTATTCAAGAGAAGCCCATGGAGTTACATTCAATGAAGACCTTCTTTTGGGGACAACCGAGCATAATCGTCCCCTCTACATCACAATGGACATGGGTAGATTCAGACTCTCTAAGGTGTTAGTTAATCCAGGTACATCAGTGAATATTATAGTATAAAGACCCTTTCCTACTTCAGGATTGACAACTCTGAACTCTGTGGAGATCGGATGATGTTGAGAGGAATCAACGAGCAAGGCGAGAGGGCTTTAGACTCCATAGTGTTACCATTATAGATAGATGACTAGAAGACGGAGGCCAAATTCTACATAATTGATTTAGATATATTTTTCATTGTTTTGCTTGGTAGGCCTTAAATACATGGAAATAACACGGTTCCATCATCTTTACATCAGTGCATCAAATTTTGAAGAGGTGGAATAAAGTATTGTGTCAAAGGATACTTGAAGCCATTTTCAATTAAGGAGGTTGAGATATATGAAGATGCAACCTACTATCTTCCTCCAAATCAAAAAGTTCAAAACATAAGATAAAGAAACAAAAGAAAAAGAAAATAAAAATACAAGTGAACGAGAATGAGACACCAAGGAAGAAGTAGGTCCATATATTGGATTCCTCTCATAGTTTGTTCCTCCATGCAAACATATGGGTAAGATGACTTGACCCAAACTAGGTAAAGGAAGAGGTAAGTCTAGAGGTAGTTCCAAAGGTGAAAGACCTCCTTGCTGGTGGTCAGCCAATAGGAGCTATGTTCCTGCTCACAAGAGTATCTCTATCCACATAGACTTAGAGTCCAGTTCAAAGGATAAGTCTCATGTGGTAAGCAAGCTGACTAACCCCTCTCAGCAAGTCCATTTGGAGGTGACATTCAAGCCATACAGTGGTGAAGAATAGGCTTTCAAGCAAAGCATGAATGTATCCAAATCATTATTATGTAGAACAATCAGGCAGCAATTGAGAACTTTAGCTCTAACCTGACTTTCTTTCTAGAAAGTTGAAGGTTTGGTAGTTAAGGAGGCCCCCAAGTCATCCACAGATGTCAAGCCGAAGAGATTTTTGTTGGAAGCATCATCCTCAAGTTAGGAAGCTGACGTAGAACTTCAAGATGATTTATATAAAGATTTAATACAACTACCTTTTGATTGCTATTCGCCTTGTGTTCTTAACTTAGCAAAGAAGGGATTAATCCCAGATACTTGGTCTAAACACAGGTCAGATTACTTTGTAAAACTATGGGACAACCAAAGCAGACATTCTCAATCAAGACCAGGACTAAGATTCAACACAGTGGGTCCAGTCGACGATAACAACCATTGCCTAGTCATCACCACTCATTTGGGGTCTAATAGATTCTTCTCAAATAATGCTAACTCTTATGAAGAGGCATGTTTAGAAATTTCAGATGACGCAAATGAGTCTGAAGTCAAAGATGCACCGCCAAAGTTTGAAGAAGATATCAGATCAACCATTGATAAACTCAAAGAAATCAACTTGGGAACAAAAGAAGATACACGCCTGATGTACATCAGTTCCTTATTGAATGAAGAAGAAGCCAATGACTTAGTTAGGCTATTAACTAAGTTTAAAGACTACTTCATATGAAGTTATGAAGAAATGCCTAGTTTATCTCCTAATGTAGTAGTTCGTAAACTAGCAGTAGATCTTAATGCTAGCCCTATCAAGCAGGCTCCTGGATGCATGCAATTAGAAATTGAGCAGTAGGTCATTTTTAAATCAAAAAATTGATCAATGTTGGCTTTATCAGGGAAGGAAAATATCTTACCTAGTTAGCTAGTGTCATCCCAGTCAATAAAAAGAATGGCCAAATCTTCATGTGTCAATTTTAGGGATCTGAAAAAGGCATGTCCTAAGGATGAATTTCCACTTCATGTGCCAGATCTAATGGTGGACATTCATCATCTCATACAATATTCTTCTTTATGGATGGGTCATCTAGCTACAATAAAATTAAGATAGCCCCCGAGGATGAAAGAAACACTACTTTTAGAACCCCGATCGGAATCTATTATTATAAGGTCATGCCTTTCAGCTTTAAAAATTTTGATGCTACATACCAGCGGGCCATGACTTAGATTTTCAATGAACTCATTCATCATCAAGTTGAATGCTATATTGATGATAGCAGTTAAAAGTAAAGGAAAGGAAGACCGTCTCTTCAACTTGAGAGTAGTTTTCTAATGGTTAAGACAATTTAACCTCAAATTGAATCCCCTGAAGTGTTCATTCAGAGTAGCTTCAGGAAAATTCCTTGGGTTTGTTGTTTGACACCAAGGAATAGAAATCGACCTAGAGAATATCAAGGCTATCATAGAAATGCCACCTCCTAAAAGTCAAACTCAACTCAGATCATTTCAAGGGAGGTTGAAATATTTAAGATGCTTCATATCCAACTTATCAGAAAGATGCCGGCCATTCTCAGCACTTGTCAAAAAGGACACCAAGTTCCACTAGGATGATAAGTGTCGATTCTTTGAACACATGATGACACTGCCTACCAAATTTCATCCCGTAAACCGTTGATCCTCTACATCGCTGCATTACATGGCTCCCTTGGCACTTTGTTGACGAAGGGAAGAAAATTCACTCTACTATCTTAGTCATCATTTAATCCCTGCTGAAGAAAACTACCCACCTATTGAAAAGCACTACCTAGCTTTAATCTTTGCATCCCAAAATCTATGGCATTACATGCTTTCTCCCAAGGTGAATTTGATCTCTAGAATCAATCCACTGCAATATCTAATGACACAGCCAACATTATCTGGACAGTTGTTGCATTGGTCCATGATTTTATCATAGTTTAAAATAATATTTGTAGCCCTCCGTGTTGTGAAAGGACATGCACAATGATTCTTACACACTTCCCATTCTCCGCTTAGTGAAGACCTCCCCGATGAAAAATCATGAATTTAGGGGACACTAGAATTCAATGTTGGGAGATGTATTTTGATGGTGTGGCTTCCTCTCAAAAAGAAGAAGAACCACGATCTACTCTTCCAGGAAAGGCAAGGGCAGGAATAACTCTCCTAACTTCAGACCACGATGTGATGAGATTCTCATATCCTCTATCCAAAAATGAATCCGAATATGAGGCTCTGATTGTCGGTCTGGAGTTAGTCAGTACACTATGCATCCAGCGCATCAACATCTTTGGGAATTCTCGGCTCATCATCAACCAAATCGTTAGGTATGATAAAGTTCTAAAGCCTAAGCTCCATCATTACCACAAGTACACCATGGAGTTATTGGCTCCAATCCCAGATGTCACTATCTACAAGATTATTTGAGGAGATAAGGTTGTGGCAGATGCATTGTCCAAGCTCGCTAAGGAGCTGGCATGCCCATAAGAAGAGTCCATTACAATAAGGGTCCAAAATAGACAAGTTTTATCTCTTATTGACACTGAACTCATCGAGAGACTCTCTCTTGAAGGGGAGGTTGCCATTGCTAAAAAGGATGATAAGTCAAATTGGAGGAAATCATTCATGGATTACCTAAACATAGGCAAACTACCTCAAAAGAAGTCATTAGCCCATCAGGTGAAATAGAGAGCTCCCTCCTAAGTTCTCGTGGATGGCACCCTACACCGATGGTCTTTCAATCATATGTGATTATGTTCTTTAGCCAAACGTGAAACCTGTAAGATCACAAACGAGGTACATTTAGGTTTATGCGGAGCTCACAAGTTCAGTTTGAAGATGAAAGCCAAGATCAAAAGACTAGGATACTACGTTCGATGATTACAGACTATATGGATGTAGCTAGGAGGTGCCACCAATGTCAGGTGCACAATGTGGTCCTACATCAACCACCCAACATTCTACACCCTACTTTGGCCTCGTGGCCATTTGAGTGTTGGGGCACTGATATAGTGGGTCCAATTGATCCTCCTTCTTCCAAGGGTCACTGGTTAATTCTAGCTGCCATTGACTAATTTTCCAAGTGGACAGAGGCAATCCCACTCAGAGAGGTCACAACTCAGCATGTGCTCCAGTTATTCAGGAACCATATCGTATATAGGTTTGAGGTGGCTCGATGAATTATATTCGATAATGATAATGCATTCAAGAGCACTAAAATCAACAGCTTTGCCCAGCGACACATCATAGATTGGAGATACTCTACCATCTACTATCCAAGGGAAAACGGTCTAGTAGAAGCATTCAAAAAACTATTATCCAAATATTAAAGAAGATACTTGATGATAATAAGTGATAGTGGCATGAGCAGTTGGTTGAAGCCTTATGGGCCTACCACACCACATATAAAACTCCAACTCAATCTACCCCCATTCTCCTTATTGTATCCGAAGTTATTCTACCAATAGAAGTCTAACTCCCATCACTAAGGATAGTTGTGGGTAGCAAGATTAGTACAGAGTAGAACGCCAAGCTGCGGTTGGAAGAGCTCGAAGGTTTGGAGGAGAGATGCCTCCGGGCATGCCAAAACCTCAAGTTATATCAAGATAAAATGATTCAAGCTCACAACAAGTTGGTCCATCCAACAGATTTTCAAGTAGGAGAGCTTGTTTTAGTTCTAAGGAGATTAATTATTTCCCTTCGAAAGATGGGAGGCAAGTTTTAACCCACTTGGGAAGGCCTTTTTGCCATAGAGAAGGCCTACCAAGGAGGATCTTATCAGCTCATAAACTATAAGGGAGAGTGCCCTATCCTTCCAATTAATGGGTTAGGTTGGGTTCATTCAGTAGTTTCCCTAGATTGATTTTGATTTGTTGTATCCAACATATCACCCCAATGGTTGCCCTTACTTTTGAGATGTAAGTCTGCTACAATTTCTTCCTTTTGACCTCATTTTTAGAATGAGCTCTCAACCCTTCCATCTTAGACATAGGACTTCTCTTGACTTTAAGAGTTCCTTAGTCTTATGACACATCTAGTGATTAGGTGGACACTCAACAGCCCGAGAGACTTAGAAGAGTTAGCCATAGGAATAGGTCATGACTTATTTGTGTTAGGAAAATTTACCTACCCTTAGCTTGAACCATTCCTCACGTTCCTTCCTTCAAGTCAAACTCCAAATAAATCTTATTTGATTTTCTCTGAACTCAAATCAATGTCATATGATTGAAATCCAAAAATTAAATTCCAAATTTAAAATCCTTCTTAAGTCCTTAATTTCCCTCTTAAGGACTTAGCCAAAATCATGATCAAATCAATTCAAATTCATGGGATTTTCTCATAACTCATTTATATTCTCATTTATATTCACATATATAAATGGAATATATATACAAATCAATTAAATCAAATCCAAAAATTAATTTCTAAATTTAAAATCCTTCTTAAGTTCTTAATGTCCCTCTTAAAGGACTTAGCCTAAATCATGTTCAAATCAATTCAAATTCATGGGATTATCTCATAACTTATTTACATTCTCATTTATATTCACATATATAAATGAAATATAAATACAAATCAATCAAATCAAATCCAAAAATTAATTTCCAAATTTAAAATCCTTCTTAAGTCATTAATTTCCCTCTTAAGGACTTAGCCTAAATCATATTCAAATCAATTCAAATTTATAGAATTTTCTCATAACTCATTTATATTCTCATTTATATTCACATATATAAATGAAATATAAATATAAATCAAACAAATTTAAATTCAAAAATTCAAATCCCTACTCTAAAATCTCCTAAGTCCTTTAAAATCTCCTCTTAAAAGACTTAGCCTAGATCATGATCAAATCACTTCAAATCCTTGAAATTTTCTCATGTCCCATTTATATTCTCATTTATATTCACATATATAAATGAAATATAAATTCAAACAATCAAAACCAATTCCAAAAATTAAACTCAAATCCATTCAAAATCCAACCAAAGCCTTTCAAGTCACTTTAACTTAGCCAAATCAACTTCAAATCAAGCCAAACTATTGATTTTTCTTCATGATTCAATCAATCTTACAATCATGAATCCAAATATAAATACAAACTTCAATCATCAAACCAAAATCCAATTCAAAAATCAAACCCCAAATCCATTCATGTTCTTCCTTTGAATAAGAAATTGTCAAATGAATCAAAACCCATTTGACTTCAAACCACTTGCAAATGGATTTATATTTCAATCATAAGTCCATATGCAAGTTCAATCAAATGCAAATCAAGCTTTGACCAAGCCATTTCACCCACTTAGGCTCACTTGACCCATAGTGACCTAAAGTACCCTTATGAGCCAAATTTTAATCCTAACCAAATTGGATTGAATCAAACTCACCTATGCCTCTCATCATGATCAACAATCATCATGGGATGATCAATCATCTAAATTGGGTCAAACCAAGTCAAACCTAATGGTTTACCAAGTCAACACTTAGCCAAAATGAAACCTAACATAGCCAAAATTCACCATAAGCCAAATTGATTGAAACCACTGATCTAAGTTTACTCATGAACCATGTTTGAACTTGACCAAGTCAACACTTGACCCTAACCTAGCCCAATTGTTCACTTGACCCAAGTTGACCCAACTTGACCTAAAAGACAAAATATGTCAAAACTTGATCTAAGCCAAATTGATTGAAACCAATGGGTCAAGTTCATTCCAAATCAATTGTTGAACTTGACCAAAGCCTCAATTGGCCAACTAGACCTAACCTGGACCAATTGACCTTGAACCCAACTTGATCTAAAGGGTCATGTTGAGCCAAATTCAAACTTAACCAAAATTGATTGGAAATAAAGACACCAATCCACTTCATATGACTAACCAAACCTAAACCTACCCATGACTTAGCTCAAATAGGTCAAATGGGTCAAATTGGTCAACTTGACACATTTGACCTAAATGAAGTCATATGAGCCAAACTCAAAACTAAACCAAATTGAATCAAACCAATGCAACCAAAATATTTCAAATGGTCATATGAAGTTGACCCAACCCTTGACCCATTTTGACCTAAATGGGTCAACATGAGCCAAACCATACCAAATGAACTCCAAATCCAATGAAACTTGGCCAAACCTATTTTCTCAACATACCCAACATATCCAAATTCAATAATCAGCCAAATGACTATTCTACTCCTAGGCCATAGAACACATTTTGGTCAAATCCATGGGGAATTTGGTCAAGTCCTCTTCATACCAACTTGATGCCTTCCTAATAGGTCAAGTAGACCCTATGGAGGGTGGTGCACCCAACCCAATCTGTCTGGGTCAGCCCAAATTGACTCAAGGCCAAAACTGAGCACATGACTCAAATTGACCATATAGAAAACCTCCCTCCACTCAATTTGAAGCACATGGGTGATTACCACTCCACTCCCTAGCCCAAACCGACCATGTGCAAACTTCTAACAGCTAAAACAGCCCTTTCAATCTTGGAAATTGGATCAAAATGTCAAACAATGCTTCGACCATCCAATTGCCATAGGGGGAAATATACTCCCCCTAATTCACTTCAATTCTCATCCTCACTGTCAATTGAGTAAGAGAGAGTCATAGGAAGCATTCTTGAGTGATCCTAAGCTCTCTAGAGGGAATTTAAAATTGCCATTCTCAATTTTCCCTTAAGCAAAAATAGGGGACCTCCATTGATTGGAAAACTTCCTCTGCACTCAAACTCCACCAAATTCTCTTTGCACGCTCCACCAGAGGGCCAAGTCGAGCTTGCCTAAACTCTCTCTCAAGTTCCAAAGGCAAGGTGAGGTATAATTTCATCAAAGCTACAAGGGAGCTAAGGAGGGGTTGGTCCATAGAGCAATCTACTCAACCTCGGGAGCTAATACTTTCACCACTATGTTCAAACTGCATGAAGCTCCTCGGAATCGAAAGACGTGATCACCTCCAAATGAGGTTAAAACATTTTTCAACCACTAAACTCTATGGGTGTTGGTCCTTTGTGAAAGAAAGTTTAATGACATGAAATTTCAACCATTAGATGTGATTGTCATTAGGGTTAGATGGTCTGTGCAAAGTTTCATCCTAATCCAAACTCGATCGAGCTAGGATCTTCCTTTTGAAAGTGGGCGGTCTCCATTATTCCTCAGGGAAGAATAGGGGTGATCTCTGGCCGTCCATTTGCACATTTTGGATAGATGACCGAGATTAAATGCACATTTTATATCATATTTCATCCCTCTAAATTGCGGGATAATTCATGGTCGTTCGATCCTTAATCGAATGGCGGATATCAAATTGTATGGTGTCGCCGTCACGCATGCTATGACATGATGTTTAAGTGGCCGCTCTTTGCTCGACACCTGTAAAGCGCATCTGACTCACCCATTACATGGCGTGCTATTGGATTAAGTGTTTAATTAGGTTTTAAATAATTTGAATTAACCCTCTAAACTTCAAAAATTCATATCTCTATGAAGAAAAATAAAAAAATATGAGGTAAAATGCCACTGAAAGATAATTCAACCTAGAATATTCGAAAATTAGTTTTAATGGATTTTCAATATTATCTTTCTCTAATTTTTGAGTTTTATTAGAAATCTTAAATTGTTAATTACTCTCTAATTAATCCACTGATTAATCTCAAACTTCTTGAGTATGTTTTGGGGGATGACTTCTGCCTCCCCTAATTTTCTTGGGATTTATTGGTGGCTTAATTGGGGAATTATTAATTCATTTTCTAATTACCCCCTTTATGTAATTAAGGATAATTAAAAGTCTAATTAGTGTTTCAATCCCTTATTGAAGTTGATTAAGGCTTGATCCAGTGAATAAGAGGTTTAGGAAATAATTTTGGGACATTTCCCCTAAGCTATTCCTTAAACCCCATTTTTATAGAACTTAATTAATCTACTTTGGGGAGATTCTTAGGTGTTCAAGAGCCTAAGTTCAATTAAAAAAAATCAAAACTCAACTCATATGTGTGAGGGGTGTTTTGAAATTACTTAAGTTAAACCCCTTTTCTTAATTAATCATTAATCATGAGACAAATTGCATTAGGCCAATTTTCTTCCTAGGTGCATTGCAAATTTAAATTCCTTGTGAGGTTTTATGTCATCTCATTGGCTCATAATTATTTGGTTAACTATGCTAAGGTGGTGTAGGTAAGGATTAATTAACATGCTTAATTCATGCCTTAACCTAATCAAAATATAAAATGAATCTAATCATCTAAAAACTAAACAAAAATGTCAAACACATGTGAGAATGGGTTAGGAACAGCAAACTGAATCCACATTTTCAAAATTAAATCAAATTCAAAATCAAACAAAAATCATTCTAAATAAACTTTGATTTACTTCAAGCTTTCTTATTTCATAAGATTGTCTTTAAGATTTGATTAAATGAATGTGTTTACATTATTTCATTGCTTTAGTTCTTCCCTAACATGTTAGATATGTATGTCATGTGGTTTCATGCATCCATGCTTTTCAAAAATAAAATTTAAAATAAAAATGTTTACTTTATGTCAAATTACATGTGTTGGCTAAAGTAAGAATATGAATGGCTATTATCACTATTAAATTCATATTATTTTCAAAACATATGAAATTATCAAAATTGAAAGTGTGTTATATCTTAATTATAAGTTTGCATGTGAGTAAAATATAAAGATGTGCTTAGTGTAGGTCTTCCTTCTCTTCTCTGTTAGTGTAGTTTTGAATAGGATTTGGCAAGATGTATGGTTCATTTAAAAAGAGCCTAACACTTACCTAATTTTATATCATATTCATTCATATACTATCACTTAAGAAGGATACCTATGCTTGCATACATAAATTGCATAAACAAAAATAAATCAACTAACATCAACTTTTGTACACATATTTGTGTTTAAGGAAAGTGGTATATTAGTCTGGACAACCCTGAGGATGAGGATTTAAGTAGCCCTAACTAGGTCTTGTACTTTACACCTCTGGTTAACAATAGTGTTGTACTCACTTATGCCTTTCTTACCTTCATGTGTGCATGTGAAAATTGGATAAGAAATCCATTTTCTACTTAATGAAAATCATGCATCATAAACTTTCAAATTTTCTTAAATGAATTGGTTAGCATGCATCATAAAGTGTGTTAAACATTCTCATTTGTATGTATAGATATGCTTAGGACTCATTCATATGCATGTTATCCATGTTATGAAAGAAATGAAGTGATGTATGTTTTGTAAATTTAGTTATTTAATCTTAAAATGCCTTTCTTTTTGAATGGGTTTGTTTAGAGTTCATCTAAACTTAGGATTAATTAAAACACTTAATTAAACATTCACTAAACAAAATTAAAATAGGAATCTACCTTAAAAATTACTTAGGTTATGGAAGGAAGGAGAAGTTCTCTTCTCTTTCCCTCTCTTCATAACTTATTAATTAATTGTGAATTCAGATGAACCTAATCAAAACATGAGATAAAATCAACCCAAAAAAAACTAAATCACTTAAATGAAACCCTCTTTTAAGTTGAACATGCTTCACACTTAGAAATTTCTAACTTAAAGCTATAGCTAAGCATACCACACATCCCTCCAAAGCACACACATTAGGCTAAGTCACCACGTCTAGCTTTAGGATAGAGCGATGCATAATTTGATGTTTTCTTTTATTTTATGATATATATTTTAGACTGGATGTTAGGATGTATGTGAATAGAATGAATGGTAGGGCGATCTTAGTCTAACCATTATCTTTTGCAGAGGATTGTGCTTAAGGGATGCTATAATAAATAAAAATATAAATTATTTTTGTTGTGCAGGTGCTTATACCCCTAAGCATAATCCAATAGTAGGTGGACTTAGTCACCCATGTGTGGGGTGATAAGTCCAATATACATGCTTGGGATTTGTGTGGTTTGTTTTGCTAACCTTTGTTTTGTAGGTGTTAGCTAGATTTACTTTTCCTTTTCATGTAAATTTTTGAAATTTGGATTTTGGAATGATTATTATGGGGATTAGGATGAGCATTGGTCATAAGATCTTATCTTATGCACCATGTGAAGCCTTTGGAGCATCCACCTTCCAACCATCCAAAACCATCCAAAAGGAGGAACCAAAGAAGAAAGAAGAAAATAAGAATGAAGAAATGAGGCTTGAAGACCCCCATAACAATAAATTCCTTACTTAATTATACTTAATTCATTTGTAATCTAGATTGTATAAGGGTAGAGCTCGGCTACCCAATTTGTTTTCTGGTTTGTACGGTGGTACCGGACCACAATGGCCTCTTATTCTTTTGTGATTAGCTTTATAAATTGATTGGTGATTTATTTAGCTTGTGCATTAAATGACATCATTTTTCTAGTTTCTTCATTGCTTTATGTATGGCCTAGATGTGGATTAGGCTCTTAGAACAAAAAATCTTTTACCAAATTTAGCAATTCAAAACTAAAAATAAAGAACTCATAATCTCACCTAAAGCTTAGGTTAAAATAAAGATATAAGAATTAGCAACCCTTTAGCTAAATGAGTACTTATTTTATAACATCATGCACAAATGCATATTATTTTGACTCTTGCTTGTAGGCCATCCACCTTTGCCAGAGAAACTTGGCTTGACCTTTGAGAGCCATATGGAAACACACCTCCTCCCTTCTCGTTGATTTTGGCTAATAATCTCATTTCTCATGCATTAGGCATATGAATCATATTAGCTTGAGTCAAAATAATTGCCCAAAAATAAAAATAAAATGAGAATTGTATTAGATTTAGGTCATTTGAAGCATCTCCTTATATGATCTAAACTCTTTTGGGATGTTTGAGATGCCCACTAGGTTTGAGATGCCCAACCATAAGATAATTTGAGATGCCCGCTAGGTTTCCTAGCATCATGGGCATCTCCTACTCATTTTCCTTTGGCTTTGATAATAACTCTCTCCTTGATCAATCCCATTTGATCTTCCAAAATAAGCTGTTGATATTCTTACCTATTGATATCTTTAGTGATAATGATCATTCACCTTAGTGTAGAGTATTCCTAAGGGATCTCATCCCTTAAGATGTAATTAACTATGGGGGCTTGCCCCTATAGGGAACTTAACAAACCCAATTTAAAATAAACCTTACTTTACTTTTTCATGTAAAGTAGGAAGAATCTCTGGTACATATGCAGACCCATTGTCCTTAGGAGTCCTTATTGAAGTGATTAGGCCCATTATAGGGTGGTGACTTCTATCCCTTGAGATATTACACCTCTCCTCAATGTCGTACCCGATCACCCTCAATAAGAATATTTATGGATCTACATAATATCCCAACAAGGCATATTTTTATATATTTATATTTTCATTTATCCTTTTTTCTAAAGGAGAGGGGATAGATGAAGGAAAGAAATATATAAAAATATTTTCACCACACTCCCTAAGCACAGTCGTGGTACACCGAAAGGAAACCCCTTAGGTCAGATAGTTCTACCATGTGGCTGGTGGACTACCCCTTTGTATTGTTAAATCTGAGATAGGCCTAGGCCGACATGGCTCTTCAATGCGGTCCATCGTAAACTGACAGGGACCATCTTAAAATCTAAAACTTAAAATAAATAATCAACCAACTTCTCCCCAATGAGACATCAACCATCCCAACCTCCCCTATGGACTCAATTAAATCCAACTCAAACTTTCATTCTCCAGTGAGTTCACCCTCAAAATAAGTCTCATCAAATCCTTATCCCTAGTGGATAACCTGAACCTACTTCCCTAGTGGAAGGTTCATGCATCTCTCCCTGGTGGGTTATACATCCTAATCCCTAGCAGATACTCTACCCAAATCATATCTTGTATTCAAATTTAAACCCCCTTTATCCCTAGTGGATAACCTGAACCTGCTTCTCTAGTGGAAGGTTCATGCATCTATCCCTAATGAGTTATAAATCCTAATCCCTAGCGGATACTCTATCCAAATTATATCTTGCATTCAAATTCAAACCCCCTTTATCCCAAATGGATAACCTAAACCTGCTTCCCTAGTGGAAGGTTCATTCATCTATCCCTTATATCTTGCATTCAAATCCAAACCCCTTTTCCCTAGTGGATAACATGAACCAACTTCCCTAGCTTAACATGCTTGATCTCTTAATGGATCCTTTCTTCCTCCCTTATGCCCTCAGCACGAGTGGAGTTGCATTGCACTAAGATCTTCATTCTTTCTACATCTCGGGTATAGGAGTAGATCATTTCTATTAGTGTTTGTAATCCTTCGGATGTTGTTGATCATCTCGATCAACACCAATACATGTGGTGTGCCTTGTCAATCACACCAGACTTATTGGGCGCTCTTTATTGAACTCACTTTTGGAGTGAGCTCTCAACTTTCTCATCATAGATCTAAGACTCTTATAGACACAAAGAGTTCCTTAGTCTTAAGACACTTCTAGTGATTGGGTGAACACTTAACCTAATACTAGAGACTTATAAGAGTTAGCCATAGGAATAGGTTATGCCTTAGGGACATAGGAGGACTTGCCTACCCTATAGCATAAACCCAATCCTTGCTTCCATCTTCCAATCCAAATTCCAAAATCAAATTCAACTATCAAATGATTGAAACCCATGATTAAATCCAAATTCCAAATCCCTTCCTAAGCCATATGATTTTATCTTATGGACTTAGCCTTAACCAAATTCAAATCAACCCTAATCCAATTGATTTTATCAATTATCAAATTCAATCTCAAATCAAATTCCAAATTATAAATCAATTCCAAACTCCAAATGATTGAAACGCATGATTAAATTCAAATTCCAAATTCCTTCCTAAGCCCTTTGATTTTATCTTATGGACTTTGCTTTAACAAAATTCAAATCAACCCCAATCCAATTGATTTTCTTTATCATCACTCACCTCAAATCAAATTCCAAATCATAAATCAATTCCAAACTCCAAATGATTGAAACCCATGATTAAATTCAAATTCTAAATTCCTTCCTAGGCCCTTTGGTTTAATATTATGCACTTAGCCTTAACCAAATTCAAATCAACCCCAATCCAATTGAATTTCTCAATTATCAAATTCAATCTCAAATCAAATTTCAAATCATAAATCAATTCTAAACTCAAAATGATTGAAACCGTGATTAAGTCCAAATTCCAAAATCTCTCCCCAAGCCATATGCACCACCTTCATATGCTTACTCAAAAATCCTTCAAACTAACTCAAACTTGGTTGATTTCTTTATGAACCACTCATTCATTCATTTATATTCACAAATATAAACGAAATACAAATTCAAACCATTCAAATCAAATCAAAATAGATCAAATCAAACCAATTCTCTATTTAAGCCCTTTTTTGACCTACATCCCTTAAATTGGTCAAATTTGCTTTCAAATCACTCCAAACTCAAGAGATTTTCTCATAAGCCATTTATATCTTCATTTATATTCACAAATTTAAATGAAATATAAATTCCAATGGTCCAAACCAAATCCAAATTAAATTAAATTCCTAATTTTGGCCCTTTTAGCTAAATTCTTGAACTTAGCTTAATGATACCTAAATAAACTCAAAACTCATGGATTTCTTCATGATTCAATCATTCCTACAATTATTAAGCCAAATATAAACATAAACCACCATTATCAAACCAAATCCAAGCTAACCCAAATCAAACCCAAGTTATCCCTTTTAACTTGAAATTGACATATGAACCAAAACCCACTAATTGCACTTGGATTTATATTTCAATTCTAGGCTCATGTGTGAGGTCAATCAAGCCTTGATCAAGCCAATTGACCCATTTAAGCTCACTTGACCCAAAGTGACCTAAAGGACCTTTTTGAGCCAAGCTCTAATCCAACCCATATTAGATTGAACTAAGCCCATTTAAACCTCACATCATAACCAACAACCACCCTAGGGTGATCAATTTCTTTGAATTGGGTCAAACCAAGTCAAACCTAGCCTTTGGCCAAGTCAACAATTAACCCAAATGAAACCCAAACTAACCAAAATCCACCATATGCCAAATTGATTAAAACCATTGACTCAAACCCATTCATAATCAATGATTGAACATGACCAAACCATTAATTGAGCCAAACCAAGCCCAATTGGCCATTTGACCTAAGTTGACCCAAATTGGCCTAAAAGGCTAAAATAGGTCAAATCATAATTTGATCTAAAGTAATTGCAACCAATGGCACAAATTCATTCCAAATAACTTATTGAACTTAACCAAAGCCATAATTGAGCCCAAGTTGACCAATTGGCAACTTGACCCAACCTAGCCCAAATTGACCTAAAAGGTCAAATTAGCTAAAATTTAAATTTAATATAAATTAAACCAAACCAAAGCCTCCAATCATTTTTTAATTGATCAAATGAACTTTACTCAACTCTTAACCCAACCCAATTTGGTCAAATTGGTCAAATTGGTCAGCTTGACCAATTTGACCCTTTTGAATCCTAATGAGTCAAATCCAAACCTAGGCCAAACCAACTCAAATCAATTGAACCAAAATATACCAAATAATCATATGAACCTAACCCAAACCTTGGTTTGACCCAATTTGACCAATTGGTCTACCCAACCCAACATAGCCCAAATTGAACCCATTTGGCTAATCTAAACTAAACCACTCAAATCCAATTTATGAAATCTTGTGGGCTGGTCTAATTCAACTTAAACTCATTCTAGGTTAGCTCAAGACCTCCCCAAAAGCTAAGTGGGCCCCACCCAAGGGGACTAGCCATCAAACCATGGGATTTAAGCTTCAAAATAATAGATCCAAGCCAAGTCACCTCTTCCATCCCCATGACAGCCTCTTAGCACTCAATAGAACCTTCTCTTAACCCACCTAGCCAACCTAACCAACTTTAGGTCAGCCAAGGACCTTTGGGAGGTGAGTTGGCTCACCTCCAACCCTAATCAAGCACCCAATGGATCCAAGTCAGCCTCCCATCACTTCTCCCATCCCTAGCGTGCCACCTGAACTTGATGGAGACAAGTCCAATGGCCAGATAGTGGCCAGCTAGTAAAGATCATGCGCACGCTATTGTCCATCCATCATGAGCAATTGAGGGGAATACCCCCTCAATTCGAGCAAAAATCAGAGCCAATTGAATTAAGAGACTTCTTAAGCCAATTCTAAAGCCCCTTTGAGCGATCCCAAGCATCCGCAAGCCCTCCTCAATCGACATTTCCCATTCCCAAGAAAAGCCAAAATAAGACACCACAATCTCAAGCAATACTCGCTTTTGCAATCAAACTCAAATTCTTCTTACCCACACTCTCGCCATACTCCATCCAAACCAAATGAGTTATTTCCTGAGCTCTTAAGGGGCCAGATGTGTGACTTTGATAGGAGTTGAGGCCTTCACATGTGTGGATTTATCGACTAAGAACTCTACCCTAAATTGAACCCAAATCTTCTTAACAAGGCCTCACCTCAACTAGGTGAAGCTACCTCCGACGACCTACTGCCGGACAATAGCTCAGGTGAGGTAATTTTGAAAATAGAGCCTTGTATGCAAAATGGGTTGGTATTTTGTGAATTACATTCAAACATCATGAGAATTTAACCGTTGAATGTGTGTGCCTCTCCTTCTAGAGGTGTGGGATCGATTTGGAGGCAATCCAAGCTCGGGTGTGCTTGAATAGAATGGAGAAAGATGGACAGCATTCATCTTTCACTACTTGTTAAAAGGATAGGTCATGAGCCATTCTTTCCATATGATCAGAATGAATGGCTCCGATTAGATCCCATATTAGATCCTTAGATTCCCTTCCTAAATCATGAATCGAATCGTGGTCATCCGATCTTAGATCGGATGGTCCATAGAAAAGCGCATCCGCTGGCAGCTTAGTCAGCACGCGGATATGACAAATTAAAAAGCCAATCCCATCATGCCATGTGGAAAGCGTATTGCGTCAGCCGCCATGTGACCCAATGAGATTAAGGCTTTAATTAGTTTGTTTTAATTAATTTTTAAGGCTGAAACTTCCTATTCATAACCAATTGTAGAAAATTTCAACAATTGCAAACTTTGGCTCATTTTAATGGTATTTTAGAGTAGAATCTAGGAAAATTATCATTAATTGATTTTAAATAGTGATTTTGGCTTAATTAAGGTTTAATAAAAACTTAATTAGCTTAATTACCCCTTAATTAAGCATCTAATTATTCTCAAATTTTTTGAGGATGTCTACGGGGATGACTTCTAGCTTCTCTATTTTTTTGGGATTTTATTGGTAGCTTAATTAGGAAAATCAATTGATTAACCCTTAATCACTCTCTTAATTTATTAGTAATAATTAGTGAATGAACAGTGGTGTAATTAATTATTTAAGCCTAATTACCTTTGTGGCATAGTAAGGAAACTTAAGGAGTGTGATTGGGATATTTTTCCTAATTCATTTTCTAGATTTCCTGCACTTTTTGGAATTAACTTAATTGATGATTAATGAGGAAATTAATTGCTTAATTAATTAATTAATTTCCAAGATAAAAGTTAGAGCCTAATTGAATGTTTGAAATAACTTAGGGATTGAAGATTGAGGCCTTATCCTTGATCCCTCTCCCTAAATTAATTTCATCATCCTAATCAAAATATAATCAAAGAATTCAATCAACTAATTAATAAGCTTGATTTAATTCAATCAAAAAATACACCTCACACCTAAGCAACCTTTAATTGATCTTGGATAGCTCCTTGGGTGTTCAATAACCCAATGTGAGAGATAATGAAATTATGGTTAGCCCACATGTGTAAGAAAACCTTAAAAGTAGTTAAGTGAGATCCCTTAAGCCTAGTTAACTATTAATCATAAGCCAATTGCATTAGGCCCCTTTCATTTCTTAGGAGCATTGCAAACTTACTTTTCATGTGATTTCATATAATATTGGCTTATTATTAATTAGTTAATAAACTTAAGGTGATATAGGTTAGGGTTAATTAATTCACTTAATTCATACCTTAACCTAATTAAAATATAAAACCAACCTAAATATTCTTCATTAAACCAAATTAATTCACACATGGGGAATTGGATTTGGATTAGCACACATCTTTCATATTTCCTAAATCAAATCAAACTCAAAGTTAAAGATGTCTTTAAAGAATTTTGGTTTATTTTAAATAGACTTGCTTAATGTAATTATCCTTAGAAAATAATTTGGATGAATGAGATCATGTGCTTATATTCCTTTATTTTTTTTCCAATCATGCTAAATATTGCTTGCCATGTAAAATCGTGTATTCATTTCTTTTAAAATTAATTAAATGAAATGTTTTCTTCCATGTCTAATTGCATGTGTTGATATAAATTAAAAATAAGTGTGGTTATTATTACTATTAAATCAAAACCTATTTTCAAAAGCCCATAAATTAATTATAATATATAAAGTGATGTTAATTACAAATATCTATAAGTTTGCATATGATGATAGTATAAGATATGCAATATGAAGTTCTCTTTCTTTATCTTATATGGATTCAAATAGGATTTACAAGGGTATAGTTCATTTGAAAACAACACAATATTTGCTTAAATCTACTCCTATGCATCTCCATGTTAAGACTTAGGAAGAATTTCATATCACATATGTAAATCATATAATCAAATTAAATATGACTTCTTGCATGACTTCTTATTCTTGTGATTCTTTTTGTACATTCATATGTATCTGAGAAAAGTGGTATATTAGTCTGGACACCCTAGGGCTGTGAGGCTTTAAGTAGCCCTAAGTAGGTCTTGTACCTTACACCCATGGTATAGAAAATAATGATGATGTACTCATTTAAAACTCTTATACATATGTATGTATGATGTGTTCAATGAATAAAATCATAAATCAAATAAATCAAACATAACTTTTGCATGGATTTTCCTATCTTTATAATTGCTTATACAACTACATGTACCTAAGAAAAGTGGTATATTATTTTGGACACTCCGGCGCTGCGAGGCTTTAAGTATTCCTAAGTAAGTCTTGCACCTTACGCCCCTGGTATAGGAAATAATGGTGACGTACTCACTTAAAAATTTTATGCATGTGAATGTGTATCTAACTAATGGATGAAAATCCCTCTTTTTCTATTAAAAAACATCCATTCATCATCTAATCAAATGAAATATTTAAATTCTAAACATAATTCTTTGCATTCATCATTTAAGTGTGCTAAAACATACATTTTATGTATAAGTATGCTTAGTATTTACTCATATGCATGATGTACATCATGGAAAGAAATGAATGAATATGTGTTATATGATAGTAATTCATTCTAATTAATCTTAAGATGTCTTTCTTATTGAATAAGGTCATTTAGAGTGAACCTAAACTTAGGGTCAATTAAAATAAGTAATAAGCCATTCACTAAAGGAAATTTAATCAATTAATTAGCTTTAGAAGTGACTTAAGGTAGGGATGAAAGAGGGGTCTCCTCTCTTTCTTCTCTTTATAACACTTAGTTATTTTGTGTAGGCCAAAGGAAACAAAAGAAAATATCAAGTAAAATCCTCAAATCAATGAAATCACTTAAAGAGAAATCAACCCTTTATAACTTAAATTATTCAAACTTATCAAAATTATAACTCTAAAGCCTAGTTAGGACATACCACACAAGCTTTTGATGCACATACTCTAGAATAAGTCACTACTTCTAGCTATATGTTAGGGTGGTGTATGGTTTAATGTATGCTTATTTTGTGATGTATTATTGTAGACTAGATGTTAGGATGTATGTGCATAGTCTAGATGTTAGGCTGATATTAGCCTAATCATGTCTTTCTATAGGGGATTATGTTTAAAGGGGTTTCTATAATAAAATATAAATATAAATACTTTTGCTGTGCAGGTTGCTTATGACCCTAAGCATAGCCCAAGTTAGGACAGGTGGGCTTAGTTACTCATGTGTGGGGTGCTAAGTCCAAATTATTCATATAACTACTTAGGTTGTATGGTGTGCTTAGCTAACATTTATTTTCTAGGTGTAGCTAGATTTACTTTCCTTCTTTTTAATGTAATTTTGCATTAAGATTAGGATAAGTGTTATGGGGGATGAGAATAAGCATTGGTTATAAGACCAAGTTTTATGTAACATGTGATACCTTTGGAGCAAGCACATCCAAATCAAGATAAAAGTAAGAAATAAATGGAGCTAATCAAATGAAGAAATGAAAGAAGAAAGATTGAAGAATGAAGACCTCCCATAAGATTCATCATTTGTAATTATAATTATTCTTTCATTATGCCGGGATGTAAAAGGGTAAAGCTTGGCTACCCTCATTTCTTTTTGGATTGTACGGCGGTACCCGACTGCACCGGCCTTCTATTCTTTTGTGATAGCTTTATAAAATTATTTGATGTTTTATTTAGCTTGTGAATTAGAAAAAGCATGCCTCTTCATAGTTTATTTATAGTTAGTGATTGTTGTATGGCTTGGATGTGATTAGGCTCCTAGGATAAAAATAAATTTTCTATCCCATTAACAACTCATAAATAAACTTTTAAAATAACTCATAATCTCACATAAAAGCCTAAGTATTAAATCAAGATAATAAAATATTTAGCAACCCCTTAGCTGGATGTTGTATGTTAAAATATCATGCATAACCATCTTGTCTCACTCTTGTTAAGAGAGGGCTACTATCTTTGCCAGATAGAATGGGCTCAACCTTTAAGAGCCTATGATGGAAGAACACATTTTTCTCTATTAATTTGGCCCATAATCAACTTCTCATGCATTTAGGTATACAAAAATCTATAGCCTGCGTCAAAAAAAAGAATCCCAAATTAAATAAAATTTGATAAAAATTTACATTAGATTAAGTCATTATTCATACCCCTCATGCTCTAGTCTCTTAGGGAGTGGGTTTAAGGACTTAATTTTTTTTCTAAATAAATAATAGCCTAACCATCTTGCAAAGCATATGACTTGCCTACATGATTTTAAAATGCAGGAGGAGTTAGTTGGCTGCCACTCTAGGCGGTGATAAGTCCAGCAGTCGGGTGGTTTACTCTCTCTTGTGGAGGTAAACCATATACCCACTTTCTCCTTAGATTTAGGTCGTGCATTGGCCCTTGGCAAAACTCTCTAAACTTAAGATTTGAGATTGTTGTTTCTCTTTGGGGCTGCAAGCATAAATCCTCACCTCTTATGTATTTCGACAATCTTGTATTGTGAAATTATAAGTCCTAGATTTCTAATAAAATTTCAACTCAAATAAATAAATCTCCTCAATTTCAAATATATAAAGCCCAACCATAGGACAGAATGGAGTGCTCACTAGATTTTTTTAATATCATGAGCACTCCCTACTCATCTCCTTTGGTTTTGATAATAACTCTCCCCTTTTGATCCATCCCACTTGATCTTCTAAAATACAATCAATTTATTGATAGTCCTACCTTTGAATTCCTTGGAGACAACAATCGCCTACTTTAATCGAGTGTATTCTTAAGGGATTCACTTTCCTTAAGATGTAATTTACTATGGAGGCTTGCCTCTATAGGAAACATAATGAACCCAGTTTAAATAAACCCTGCTTTAGTTTTCTTTGTAAAGTTGGCACAAAATCTCTGGTATATTCGAAGACCCATCATATCATAAGAGTCCTTATTAGGTGATTAAGTTAATTCAAAGGTAGTGACTTCTATCTTTCAAGATAGTGCACTATTCCTTAATATCATACATGATCACCTCAATAAGTACATCCTTAGATCTGAATGGTGTCCATATACATACACACAACACACAACCAAAAATAAACACCACAATGCATAATGGGCGAGGTGAGCTTTGCCTAATCCAAGGCCAAGTCAAGATCGGACGTGAAGGAGAACACGAACTTGCTAGGAGCCATGCGTACTGAGCTAAGCTAAATAGAAACTAACTGAACTGAGACTCTACATTTATTGAAAACATAATTGAATCAATCCCTTGCCATAGTATTCACCTTCAGAAGTAAATCCTAGACTTGAATTGGAAATTTGAATCCACACTCAACAAATTTATTTATGTTAAGTG
Organism: Cymbidium sinense; assembly: GCA_021442155.1. Taxonomy (NCBI): domain Eukaryota; kingdom Viridiplantae; phylum Streptophyta; class Magnoliopsida; order Asparagales; family Orchidaceae; genus Cymbidium; species Cymbidium sinense. The sequence goes on along the minus strand of CM038224.1, from coordinate 12,704,768 downwards.
GGGCTCATTGGAGAGATTTTCATGTGAGGAGAGACTTTTCCATATGATTTTGATTTAGAACTCATACTCAACCAATTTAAGTAGGTTAAGTGAGGTTCAAATATTTGGAGAGATCTTTGAAGATATTTGTATTGTGTGTCTTGTTCGAAAATTTTGATTTAGAAAAACCTTTACTTAAAAAATTTAGATATGCTAAAAAGGTTTTCAAATATGTGTTTGAAAATTTTATGAAATCATCTTTGCTTGTGATTGTTATTTTTTATGTGTGTGATATATGTTGATTTGATTTGAAAGTGAGGCTTCTTACTTAACAAATTTGGTATGTTAAGTAGAATCCACATGTGTTTGATATGTGTTTGAAAATGAGACCTCACTTAACAAATTTAGTATGTTGATGGGAGACAAATGTGATTATGATTTGTATCTTGAAAATGAGACTCTCACTTAACAAATTTGGTGTGTTAAGTGGAAGCTAAATGTGATTTGATATGTTTTTTTTCTTTTGAAAATGAGGTTCTTACTTAACAAATTTGCTATCTTAAGTAGGAAACCAAATGTGTTTATATTTTGAAAATGAGACTCTTACTCAACAAATTTGGTATGTTAAGTAGGAGCCAAACATGATCATGATTTGTGTTTTGAGAATGAGATTCTCACTTAACAAATTTGGTATGTTAAGTGGGAGTCAAATGTGTTATGATTTTTGGAAATGAAACTCTTACTTAACAAATGTCGTATCTTAAGTAGGAATCAAATGTATTATGATTTGAAAATGAGATTCTTACTTAACAAATTTGGTATGTTAGGTAAGAATCAAATGTGATTATGAATTTTGAAAATGAAACTTTTGTTTAACAAATTTGATATGTTAAATGGGAGTCAAGTTTATTTATGATTTTTGAAAGAGGGGAAATCTATTTGTCAAATTTCGGTACGTTAAATGGAGTTCAATTTTTTTTTTTTTTTTTTTTGTGAATTTTGGAAATGGGACTCTCATTTTGACAAATTTGGGTATGTCAAATGGGGTCCAAAATATGTCATAATTTTATGTGTGTGATTTCTTGCTTTTGAAAAGACGGAAACTTTAACTCTAGCATATGTGAAACATGTTAAGTGGAGTTTTAATTTTATGTCATGATTTTATTTGAAAATAGAATCTTCAATCAACAAATTTGGGTATGTTGAATGGAGATGGACCTTTTCAAAAGTGTGCTTTTCAAAAAGAGGGAAACTCCAACTTTAGCATATGTGAAATATGTTAAGCGGAGTTTTAATTTTATGCTATGATTTTATTTGAAAATAGAATCTTCATTCAACAAATTTTAGTATGTTGAATGCAGATACCTATTTTCAAAAAGATGTTTTTTAAAACATGATTTTGATTTTGATTTTGAAAAGACCCTCCATGTAATAATCATGGGGATTGTTAGATGATGTTTAGTTATATGAGTTTTGTGCTTTTTTGAAAGTTTCTTATGAATTTTGTGCAAGATCTTTTGTTATGTGAATTTTGAAAAAGTATTTTTTTTAGAAAGTGATATTTTGCAAAAGAGTTTATTTACTTAAATATAGGATGAACTTTGCCTCACCAAGCTAGTGGTGAGAAGGTTCTAAGTTTTTTTTTTCATCTCCTTTCATTAGTTAATTTTATCTTTCACTTATTGGGAGACCCAATAGGGGTTTCAAGACCTACAAGAAATAAAACAACTTTATAAAAATAACACAAAAGAAATAAAAGGTCGATGTAGTCGAGTGCCGCCGTACAACTTGAAAAAAAAATGGGTAGCTGAGCTCTACCCTTATACAACTCAGATTACAAAAGAATAATTACAATTAAGGATGAATACATCATATGGGGGGTCTTCATCTTCTTCAAATCTTCATGACTTCTTTCCTCCTCTTTGCTTCTTTAATTTGGCTCACTTCAAGGCATCACATGGAACACAAGACATAGTCTTTCTAGCCAATGCTCATCATAATTCTCCTATAGCACTAATCCTAACTCCTAAGTACAAAATTACATTGAAATAGAAAGATAAATCTAACTACACCTACAAAATAGAGGTTAGCTAAACATACATTCCACCCAAGAAGTTAAATGTATAATTTAGACTTAGCACCCTACACATGGGTAACCAAGTCCACATATCCTAATTTATATTATGCTTAGTGTTAAGAAACCTACAAAAGAGAGCATTTACATTTATTTTAAGCATACTTTAAGCACAATCTCTTGCATAGAATATGGTTAGGCTAATCACAGCCTGACATCCAATCAACGAGGCATACACCCTAACATCATGTATAAAATAATACATCACAAAACCAAACATATATTAAGCCATGCACCGCGCTAACATAAAGCTAGAAGTGGTGACTTAATCTAAGGTGTGTGTATTAAGGCTTTGTGTGGTATGTCCAACTAGGCTTTATTATAGTTTTCTAACTAAGAAAAGGTTTAATTATAAAGGATGATTTTACTTTAAGTGGCTTAATTGATTTATTAGTTTTACTTAATATTTTCCTTTTTTGCACTTCGTTTACACAAAACAACTAAGTATTATTAAGAAAAGGAAAGAGAGGATCACTCTCCTTTATCCCTATCTTAAGTCATTTCTAAAGCTAATTAATTAAATGATTCTCTTTAATGAATGGCTTATTATTAATTTTAATTAGTCCTAAGTTTAGGTTCATTTTAAATAAACTCATTTGATAAGAGAGGCATCTCAAGATTAATTAAAATGAACTACCATCACATGGCACATGTTTGTTTATTTCTTTCCATCATATATAGCATGCATATGGTTAAGTCCTAAACATACCTATACATGCAATTTATATTTTAGCATCCTTGAATGATGGATGTAAGCAAATGTATTTGGAATTAATGTTTCATTTGGTTGAATTATTTTGTCATATTAATTTAAATCTCTATCTAAATTCTTAAGCAAAAGCATAAGAAAAGAGCTTTAATTTACATAATTAATCAATTCAACCACCTGAACAAAGTATGAATGCATATTTCAATTTAATAAAAAAATGTGATTTTCATTCATTAGCCAAATGTACACACAAATGTATAAGAGTTTTAAGCAAGTACATTGCCATTATTTTACACAAAGGGAGTGAGGTAGGAACCTCCTTAGGGCTACTTAAAGTCGTGCGTCTCTGGGATGTCCAAACTAATATACCTGCTATCCTTAGAAACATATGGATGTATAAGCAACTATAAGAATGAGAATCATATAAAAGTAGAATTGATTTGATTAAATTATGGTTTTCATCAACTAGTTGTATCATATATATATATATATATATATATATATATATATATATATAAGATTAAGTAGGTACTTAAGGCACAAGGAGGAGGGTAGAGCTTCCTTAGGGCTACTTAAATCCATACATCTCTGGGATGTCTAGACAAATATACCCATTATTCTTATGTATATATATATATATATGTGTGTGTGTGTGTGTGTGTGTGTGTGTGTGTGTGTGTGTGTGTGTGTGTGTATGTGTGTGAATGTGCAAGCAACTATAGAAATGAAAACTATATAAAAGTTGGATTCAATTTAATTGATTTATTTATGTAAATGAATTGAAGCTTTATCTAAATTCTAATATCAAAGATGCATAAGAATGAAATCAAGCAAGTACGTAAAAATTGTTCTACACCAAAGGAGTGAGGTAGGAACCTCTTTAGGGCTACTTAAAGTTGTGTGTCCCTGGGATGTCCAGGCTGATATACCCACTAATATTCTTACTTATGCAAATCAACATATGAATATAACAAAGAAACTTCACTTCATACACTAACATTATATTCACATGCACTTCCTATATATCTATATATAACTAAAGTCACAACACATATTCATTAAGAAGCTTTTGAAAATATGTTTGAGATTTAGTAGTGATAATAGCCACACATATTCTTAATTAGGTCAACACATGCAAATTGGCATAAAGGAAATCATTTTTTAGTTAATTAATTTTTGAAAGGAATGAATGTATGACTACAAGTGGCATACAATATTTCTTAATATGATTGGAAATAAATAACGAAACACAAGCATACAATATCATTCAATCCAACTAATTCCTAAGAACAATCACATTAAATAAGCTTGTTTAAGATAAACCAAAATTTCTTAAAGCCATTTTTGATTTCATGTTTGATTTGATTTATGAAATATAGAAGAGGTTTGCTGGTCCTAATCACATTCCCATATGTGTAAGTTAATTTGATTTAATGAAAAGCAATTAGGTTGATTTTATGAATTGGTTAAGTTAAGCATGGATTAAATCAATTAATTAATCCTCCCTTTGTCACCTTAAGGTACTTAATTAAATAATTATGAGCTCATGTGATATGCAACCACATAGAAAAGTAAATAGCCATGCTCCTATGAAATTATTAATTAATTAAGCTTAAGGAGCTCACTTAATTACTCTTATGATTTTCTCACACATGTGAGCTAACCATAATTTCATTAGCTCTCTCTCTCTCTCTCTCTCTCTCCTGGTTATTGAACACTTAAATCTTAATTATCCTTAATCAACAATATGAAATGTACGTAGGGAAAGAGACAAAGAAGAGAGACTAATTCTCAATCCCTAAATCCTTTCATATTAGTTAATTAAAGTTTAGGTATGATTTGGATTTTGATTGATTTTGTTAATTAATTATTTAATGAGTTTTAATTAATTATTTATTTAAGAGGGAATGGAGAAGACTTAAGGAAAAGATTAGAAGAGGGGGTCCCAATCCATTTCCTAAACTTCATCACCATTAAGAGGTTAATAAGTTTAATTGATTGATTACTTATTGTTATGCTATTTTAACTTTAATTAATTATCCAACAAATCCCAAGAAAGAGGCAGAGGTCATCCCCCTAAACATCTCTAAAAAGTTTGAAATTAATTGGATTAATCAAAGAGTAATTAGGCTAATTAAATTTTTATATAAACCTTAATTAAGCAAAAATTAATGTTCAAAATTAATAAAAATAATTTTAATGGATTATCCTCTTAAATACCTTTAAAATGAGCCCTCATTTATATTTTTTTTATTTTTCTATAATTAATTATGAATTTTAGAAGTTTTAGCATTAAAATTGGATTAATTAACCTAATTAACCCCCTAATAACGCCGGTGCCACAAGGCTGCTGACGCGGTGTGCTTTCTACATTGTGCAACGCGATTGGTTATTTAAGTTATCACATCCAAGTGCCGAGGTGGATGTCGGTGGAACATGCTTTAGAGTGGGCCATCCGATCTAAAATTGGATGGCCATGATTGAACACGCAAAGCAAAGATGAATGGGTGCCAAGTAGCCAAGGGGAGGAAATGACCAAAGATGCAAGTGTCTTATCTCATTGGATTCCCTAGACCTAAGGGCAATGTGGTCATTTGGCTATGGGTTTAATTTGAATAGATTTGGGATGGGTCCAAAGTGGGTTTGCCCAAATTTCAAGTGATTTGGAGTTCATTTGGTTTGCTTTGGCTTAATTTGACCTATTTAAGTCAAATTGGGTTAGGTTGGGTCAAGTTGACCAATTGGTCAAATTGGGTCAACCAAGAGTTGGGTTAAGTTCACATGACCATTAGGAGTGCATTGGTGTCATTAGTTTGTTTCAATTTGCTTTAGATTTAATTATGGCTCATTTGGGTTCTTGTTGACCTCATTTTTAGAATGAGCTCTCAACCCTTCCATCTTAGACATAGGACTCCTCCTAGACACTAAGAGTTTCTTAGTCTCAAGATACTTCTAGTCATTAGGTGAACACTCAACCTAACCCTAGAGACTTAGAAGAGTTAGCCATAGGAATAGGTCATGCCTTAGGGATGTTAGGAAAACTTGCCTACCCTATAGCTTGAACCAAATCCTCGCTTCCATCTTTCAAGTCAAACTCCAAATCAAATCCAAACAAACTTCAAATTCAAATCAACCTCAAATTCAAATCAACTTGAAAACGAAATCAGCATCAAAACTCAAATAAATTCCAACTTAATTGATTTTCTCAAATCCAAATCAACATCAAAATTCAGATCAATTCCAACTTAATTTATTTTCTCAAATCAACTTCAATTCCAAATCAAAACTCAAATCAATTCCAATAGATTTTCTCAAAAAATGAATCAATTTCAAATGATTGAAACCCATGATTAAATTCCAAAATCCTAAAAATCTTTTCTAAGTTACTTGGATTTCATATTATGGACTTAGCTCAAATCAAATTTAAATCAATTAAAATTCAAAAAATTTTCTCATAACCCATGTATATTTTCATTTATATTCATAGATATAAATGAAATATAAATTCAAACATCCAAAATAAATTCAAAACTCAAATTCAAATCTAATCAAAATCCAACCTAAGCCTTTCAAGTCAAATTCTTGAACTTAGCCAAGTCAAAATCAAATCAAGCCAAACCCTTGATTTTTCTTCATGATTCAACCAATCCTTCAATCATGAAATCAAATATAAACATAAACTTTAATCATCAAACCAAAATTGAATTCAAAAAATCAAACCTAAATCAAACTCATGTTCACCCATTGAACTTGAAATTATCAAATGAATCAAAACCTATTTGACTCCAAATCACTTGCAAATAGATTTATATTTCAATCATAAGTCTATATGTGAGTTCAACCAAACTTGATTCAAGCCTTGATTAAGTCAATTGACTCACTTAGGCTCACTTGACTCAAAGTGATCTAAAGTACCCTTTTTGAGCCAAATTCTAATCCTACCCAAATTGGATTGAACTGAGCTCATCTAAGCCTCACATTGTGAGCAACAATCATCATGAGATGATCAATCACTCAAATTGGGTCAAACTTAAGGGTTGACCAAGTCAATACTTAGCCAAAATGAAACCTAAACTAGCCAAAATCCATCATAGTCCAAATTGATTGAAACCATTGATCAAAATCAATTCATGATCAACGTTTGAACTTGACCAAGTCATCATTTGAGCCTAACCTAGACCAATTGTCCACTTGACCCAACTTGACCTAAAAAGTCAAAATGTGTCAAAACTTGATCTAAGCCAAATTGATTGAAACCAATGGGTCAAATTCATCTAAACCACTTAATGAACTTGACCAAAGCCTCAATTAGCCAACTAGAACCAACCTAGTCTAATTGACCATAAACCCAACTTCACCTAAAAGGTCAAATTGAGAAAAAATCAAACCAAACCTAAATTAATTGAAACTTAAGCTTCCAATATATTTCAAATGACTAACCAAACATAAACCAACCCATGACCTAGCCTAATTAGGTCAAATGGGTCAAATTGGCCAACTTGACCCATTTGACCTAAATGAAATCAAATGATCCAAATCTAAACATAAATCAAATTGAACCAAACCTAACATACCAAGACATTTCAAATGGTCATATGAACTTCACACAACCCTTAGTTTGACCCAATTTGACCAATTGGTCAACTTGACCCAAGTTGACCCATTTTAATCTAAATGGGTCAACATGAGCTAAATGACATCAAATCAACTCCAAATTCTTTGAAATTTGGCCCTACCTAATTTCAAACTAAATCTGTCCAAAGTGAAATCAAAGCCAAATGACCATTTTACCCTGAGGTCAAGGAGTAGCCCATAGCCAATTCCACTTGGAATTTGGTCATATCCTTTTCATGGACACTTGGCACCCTCTTAGTGAACCAAGTGGACACTATTGGGTGTGATGCACATGACCCAATGGGTTTGGGTCAACCAAAACTGACCACCCCACTCAAAATGAGCACATGGGAATCACTCATCCACCTCATTTAGCACATTAAAACTTCTCCACTACCTCCCTCTGGCCAAACCAAATGATATGGTGTCCAAAGTGGCCTAACCAAATCAACCCATAGGTTCAATTTGATCAAAATGGTAAAGCCATGCCCGACCGTCCGATCCTTCTAAGGGGAGATATACTACCCCTAATTTCACTTGAACTTCACAAATCCACATACGATTGAAGTATAGAAACTCAGAGGAAGCAATTCCAAGCTCCCCCAAGCTCTTTAGCTACTTTGAATTCTCCATTCTCTCTTTCTTCAAGCCCAAAATAGATGAGCTCAAGGAATTTTTCATCTCATTCAATTCTCCACTAGAGCCTAATTCCTCCTTCAAGCACCTTGAGGGGACCCAATCGAGCTCACCCAAGTCTTCATCCAAGCACTCAAGCCATGGGAAGAGGGGTCCAACTCAAAGCTGCAAACCTAGCAGGAGGACTTTGGTCAATAGAAAGATCCACTCAACCTCAAGCCCTCAAATCTTCAACAGGGCTTCGCCTCCACTAGACGAAGCTACCTCGGCAGTTGGGAGCACCGGTGATAGCCTCCGGCAAGGCATGGATCAAAACTGAGCTTAGGTGTAGAAGTTATTGGTCCTTTGTGAAAGAAACTTTCACCCCATGTGAATTTGGCCGTTAGATATGCATCTCCTTGCATGTTGATGGTGTGGGTTCAATTTGAGCTCAATCATGCTTGGATCAAGCCCTAAAGGATGGATGGTTTCTAGTTCGCAGGCAAGCTCAGGGATAGATCATGGACCATCCATCCTGCATGGTTTGGATGGATAATCCTGATTAATCCACACTGGATCAGAGGATTAATCCCTTTATTATCACATGCTTGATCTTGACCGCCTGATCCTTGTTCGGATGGTCCAAGGCAAAGAGTGTAGCACCGCCGGCTAACGTGGCACTTGATTTCACTACTTAAATAGTGAATCTCATCATGCCATGTGGAAAGCGCCTGCCTCATCAGCGATCCACGTGGAGCTGATGCGATTAACTATATAATTAGGGATTTAATTAGGTTTTAATCACAAAAACTTCAAAAATACATAACTAAATGTAAAAAAATCATAAAAATACAAACTCAAATGCATTTTAAAGATATTTCAAAGGGGAATAATATAAAATTAATTTAAATTGATTTTGAACAGTGATATTTTTTGAATTTGGGTTTAATTAGGAATGTAGTTATGTTAATTACTCCTTAATTATTCATTGATTAATTCTGAACTTCTCATGTATGTTTAGTGGGATGACTTCTATCACCCTTAATTTTCTTAGAATTTATTAATGATTTAATTAGGGTAATTGTTTGATTCATTATTAATTACTCTCTTAATTAATTGAATGATTAATTAGCCTATTAAATAGAGATAAATTCATTAATTAAATTTGTTAATTATCTTAGAAGAGTGAATGGACTTACGGAATGAGATTAGGAGTTCCCTCCCAAATCTTTTCCCCTAAGTTTATTTCATTTTGGATAAATATCTAATTAAGGTGCAAATTAATTAAATAGTTTAATCACTTAATTAAATGGCTTAATTAATCAAAATTTTAAAATCAAAATATTCCAGAACTTAGTCAATTCATTCTTGGGTAGATACTTAGGTGTTCAATAACCTAAGTAGCTTAAAGAAATCATATCTAACCCATATGTGTGGGAAGGGTTATGAAAGTACTTAAATTAAACCCTTTCGCTTAATTAATCATTAATTATGAGCCAAATGCATTAGGCCCCTTTCTTTCTTAGGTTCATTGCTTATTTAAATTCTTGTGATTTTATGTCATACATTGGCTCATAATTATTTGGTTAAATATGTTAAAGAGGTGCAGGTAAGGGGCAATTAATATACTTAATGTACACCTTAACCTAAACAAAATATAAAATCAATCTGATGGTTCTAAAAATTAAAATAAAATAACATACACATGTGGGAGATGGGTTAGGACCAACAAACCTTTTCACATTTCCAAAATTCAAATCAAACTCAAAACAAAATTAAAAATTTCCTTAAAAAATTTTGATTCACTTTAAATAATCTTATTCCATAGGATTGTCTTTAGGAATTCATTAGGGTGGGTGAAATTACATGCTTACATTGCTTTATTTCTTTCCTAGCATGCTAAATATGTATGTCATATGAAAATCATGCATTCATTCCTTTTGAAAAATCAAATTAAAATGAAATGTTTTCTTTATGTCAAATTGCATGTTTTGGCTAAAGTAAGAATATGAATGGCTATTATCACTACTAAATCCAAAATTATTTTCAAAACTTATAAATCAAACATTACAATTGAAAGGTATGCTACTTATAATTATTTATAAGCTTGCATGTTAGTATAATATAAAGATGTGTATTATGTGACTTTCCTTCTCTTTTCTTAACATGAATTTGGATGGATTTGCAAAGTGTATAGTTCTTTTCAAAGAACATAATACTTGCTTATATATTTTCCTATCCACTTCCATGTTATGAATTAAGAAGTATCCTCCCATTTACACATATAAATTGCATAACCTAAACAAAAATCAAACAAAAAATTATTTCCATAACTCTTCATCCACTCATTTGCTTTTGTACATGCACATGTATTTAAGAAAAGTGGTATATTAGTCTAGACATCCTGAGGTTCCGAGGCTATAAGTAGCCCCAAGAAGGTCTTGTACCTTACACCCTTGGTGTAGAACAATGGCTTCGTACTCACTTATGTCTTTCATACATGTAAATGTGCATTTGATTAATGGATAAAACAGTCACTCTTTCCTACTAAATAAAAACATGCATACATGAAACATTCTAAATTTTCTTAAACAAACTCTCTTAGCATGCACCATTAAGGTACATTAAATATTTCCATTTTCATGTATAGATATGCTTAGGATTCATCCATATGCATGTTAAACATGTTGAAAAGGAATAAAGTGTTGTGTGTTTTGTGATAGTAATTCACTTTACTTAATCTTAAAATGCCTTTCTCTTTCAATAGTTTGTTTAGGAAAAATCTAAACTTGAGATTAATTAAAACACATAACAAAACATTTACTAAATAAAAATCAATAATGAATCTACTTTAGAAATTACTTAAAGTAGAGAGGAAATAGAAGTTCTCTTCTCCTTTCCTCTCTTCACAACACTTAGTAATTAATTGTAGGTTCATTCAAACCTAAATCAAATCATAAAATAAAATCAATCAAATCAACTAAATCACTTAAATGAAACCCCCTCTAAGTTGAATCCTTTCACACTTAGAAAATTTCAACCTTAAAGCCTAATGAAGCATACCACACAAACCATAAAAGGCACACACATTAGACTAAGTCACCACTTCTAGCTTTAGGTTAGGGCAATGCATAGTTTGATGTTTGCTTTTATTTTATGATGTAATATTTTTAGTCTGGATGTTAGGGTGTATGTACGTAGACTGAATGGTAGGACGATCTTAGTCTAATCATTATTTTCTACAGGGGATTGAGATTAAGGGGTGGTGTAATAAAAATATAAATATTTTTGTTATGCAGATTGCTTATACCCCTAAGCATAATTCAAAATATAAGAGGTAGACTTGGTTACTAATGTGTGGGATGCTAAGTCCAATATATTCATATACATGTTTGGGATTGTTTGGTTTGTTTATCTAATCTCTATTTTGCAGGTGTTTAGTTAGATTTACTTTCCTTTTCATGTAATTTTACAATTAGGATTTTAGAATGATTGTTATGGGCGATTAGGATGAACATTGGTTATAAGATAAAATCTTATGTACAATGTGAAGCCTTGGAGCAAACTACATCCAAACCCACCAAAATAAAGAAGAAAGGAGAAAGAAAAAGAAAGAAGAAGTAAATCCAACATGAAGAAAGAATAATGAAGAATGAAGACCCCCATAACATGAATTTCCTTACTTAAATCTAATTAATTATTTTTGTAATCCGTATTATATAAGGGTAGAGCTTGGCTACCTAATCTTCTTTCGGGTTTGTGAGGTGGATCCTGACCACACTTGGCCTCTTATTCTTTTGTGTTAGCATTATAAATTATTTGATGTTTGTTTAGCTTATGCATTATAAATGGCATCATTTTTCTAGTTTCTTAATTGCTTGATGGTTGTTGTATGGCCTCGATGAAGATTAGGCTCTTGAAAAAAAATAAATTTTTATCCAACATGAATAACTCAAAACCAAAAATAAATAACTCATAACCTCACTTAAAGCTTAGGTTATAACTCATGATAAAAGAATTAGCAACCCCTTAGTTGGATGTTGTATTTTCTTTCTCACATCATGCATAAAAAGCATCTTATTTCATTCTTGATTTGGACGGCTTCCACCCATGCCAGGGAACTTGGCTTGACCTTTGAGAGCCATGGTGAAAACACACATCCTTTCTCGTTAATTTTGGCCCATAATCAAATTTCTCATGCATTAGGCTTATGAATCCTATAAGCCTATGTCAAATCAATTGTCCAAAATAAAAATATAACATAATAAAAATTTGCATTATATTTAAGTCATTAAACCATTCCCTACATGATCTAATCTTTTAGGGAGTGTGTTTAAAGATTTATTCTCTTTCTAAATAAATAATAGCTTAGTTATCTTGTTAAAAGCATATGACTTGTTTACATGTATTTAAAATCATAGGACGAGTTAGTTAACGGCCACCCCTAGGCGATTGTAAGTCCAACAGTCAGGTAGTTTATCCTCTCTTGTGGAGGTAAACTATATACCCACTTTCGCCTTAGATTTAGGTCGTGCTCTGGCCCTCAAAGCTCCCTAAATTTAGGTTCTGAGGTTACTTCTCCCCTTTGTGGGCTACAAGCATAAATCCTCACCTCTTATGCATTTTCACGATCTTGTGTCATGAAATTATAAGTCCTAAATTTCTAATAAAAATTCAACTCAAACAAAGAAATCAATTTAATTTCAAAAATATAAAGCCCAGCCATAGGATAATTTGAAATGCTTACTAGGCTTCCTAATATCATAAGCATCCCCGACTTATCTTCCTTTGACTTTGATAATAACTCCCTCCTCTTGATCAATCCCACTTGATCTTCCAAAAATAAACCAATTGATTGATAGTCCTATCTTTGAAATCTTTGGAGATAATGATCATTTACCTTAATCGAGAGTATTCCTAAGGAATTTCATTCTTTAGGATGTAATTAACTATGGGGGCTTGCCTCTATAGGGAACTTAATGAACCCGATTTAAAACAAACCCTACTTTACTTTTTTTATGTAAAGTAGGGGAAGAATATCTAGTATATACGAAAACCCATACTCCTTAGGAGTCCTTATTCAGGTGATTAGGTCCATCGTAGGGTGATGACTTTTATCTTTCGAGATAGTACACCTCTTCTCAATGTCAAACTCAATCACCCTAATAAGAATATTTATGGATCTACGTGGTGTCTCAATAAGGCGTATTATTTTTATTTTTATTTTTATTTTTATTTTTATTTATTCTTTTCCAAAGGATAGATGAAAGAAGGAATATTTTCACCATAGGTTCATATAGGTCAAATGGGTCAAGTTGACCAATTTGACAAATTTGGCCAAATTGGGTCGAGTTAGGTGTTGAGTCAAGAGGATAAATGAAAACTGAAAATATAGCACCTTGTTGGGACACCACGTAGATCTACAAATGTTTTTATTAGGGTGATCAGTATGACATTGAGGGAAGGTGTACTATCTCAAAAGATAGAAATCACCACAAAGGGACCTAATCACCATTTTAATTATGGGTTCGTATGTATCAGATTCTTCCCTACTTTACATAAAAAAGAAAGCATGGTTTATTTTAAATCGTTCATTAAGTTCTTATAAAAGCATAGTTAATTACATCCTAAGGAATGAGATTCTTTAGGAATACTCTTGATTAAGGTAAATGATCATTGTCTCCAAATATTTCAAAGATAGGACTACTAATAAATTGATTTATTTTTGAAAGATCAAGTGGGATTGATCAAAAGGAGGGAGTTATTATCGAAGCCAAAGGAAGATAAGTTAAGGGTGCTTATGATACTAGGAATCTTAGTAAGCATCCCAAACTATCCTATGATTAGGCTTTATATTTTTTGAAGTTTGAAGGGAATTATTTATTTTGAGTTGAATTTTTATTAGAAATCTAGAGCTCACAATTTCATGACACAAGATCATGGAAATGCCTAAGAGATGTTGTACTTTCTTTCTCACATCATGCATAAAAAGCATATTACTTCACTCTTGATTTGGAGGGCTTCCACCTGTGCCAGAGAATTTGGCTTGACCTTTGAGAGCCATGGCAAAAACACACCTCCTTTCTTACTGAATTTGGCCCATTATCTAATTTCTCATGCATTAGGATTATGAATCCTATAGCCTAAGTCAAATGAATTATCCAAAATGAAAATAAAACATATGGAAAATTTGCATTAGATTTAAGTCATTAATCATGCCCTACATGATCTAGTCTCTTAGGGAATGTGTTTAAGGACTTAGTCTCTTTCTAAATAAATAACAACCTTGTTATCTTGCAAAAGCATATGACTTGCCTACATGTATTTAAAATCATAGAAGGTGTTAGTTGGCAGCCACACTTAGGTGGTTGTAAGTCCAAACTATCAGGTGGTTTATCTTCTCTTATGGAGGTAAACCAAATACCCATTTTCGCCTTAGATTTAGGTCATGCTTCAGCCCTCACCAAAGCTTTCTAGATTTAGGTTCAGAGGTTGCTACTTCCCTTGCAGACTAGGAGAATAAATCCTTGCCTCTTTGGTATTTCTATGATCTTATATCATGGAATTGTAAGCCCTAAATTTCTAATAAAAAATCAACTCAAAATAAATAATTCCCTTCAAACTTCAAAAATAAGCCCAACCACAGGATAGTTTGGGATGCTTATTAGGCTTCTGAGTATCGAAAGCACCCCCTACTTATCCTCCTTTGGCTCTGAAAAGAACTCCCTCCTTTTTGATCAATCTCACTTAATCTTCTAAAAATAAACCAATTAATTGATGATCCTATCTTTGAAATCTTTTGAGATAACAATCATTTACATTAATTGAGAGTATTTTTAAGGAATCTCATTCCTTAAGATATAATTAACTATGTGGACTTGCCTCCATAGGGAACTTAACGAACTCAATTTAAAATAAACTCTGCTTTACTATTCCATGTAAAGCAGGGGAAGAATTTCTGGTACATACGAAGACCCATAGTCCTTAGGAGTCCTTATTGAGGTGATTAGGTCCATTGTAGGGTCGTTACTTCTATCTTTCAAGATAGTACACCTCTCCTCAATGTCATGCCTAATCATCCTAATAAGAATATCTATGGATTTACGTGGTATCCCAACAAAGGTGTATTATTTCTATTTTCATTTATTCCTTTTCCAAAAGGGGGATAGATGAAGGCAGGAATAATATTTCAGCCATAGATTTTTTTAGCTATTCCGCTGGGGAAGGTTCCTCTCTCCATCTTTAGTAAATGATTGTTGTCTTCAAGTATCGATAGTGGGTTTCTATTTTATATGAATCCGAGACTATTCTTATTTTCCATTAGCACTTAGCTTATTTTATCCTTAAGCTAAGCTAGCTAACATCTTTAGGTTTTAGGACCTCATTCCTTGAAGGTCTTAAAACCACTGTTGGGTTTCTCAATAAGTGAAAAAAAAAACTTAATAAAAGAGCAATAACTAAAGACTTCCTTCTTACCATTTCTATGGTAAGGTGAGGTTCATCCCAAAAATAAAGAAGAATCAATCCTTTATGAAAATATCAATTTCAAAAAAAAATTACTTTTTCAAAATGCACATAATAAAATGTTTGCATAAAAATTTTGTTAAATCACCCTCATCTAACAATCTTCATAATTGTTATGTGTCAAATCATTCCAAAATTAAAATCAATAATTATATTTTCCAAAAAAAATCATAATAAACATTTTCATTCAATTTATTGAATGAAGATTTCATTTTCAAAATAAAATCCAAAATCATACTTTCAAAAAGCACAAATGAACATCCTAATTCAATTTATTTAATGAAGATTTTATTTTAAAAACAAAACCAATAACCATCTTTTCAAGAATTCAAAACAACATTTGTAGCTTTCATTTAGCAAGCTCAAATTTGCTAAGTGAAGATCAACTTTTCAAAATCATCAAAACATAAAACACATTTGGACTTCCTTAGCATACATAAATTTGCCAAGAATCTCTTTTCAAACAAAAATTAAAACATGAATCACATTTGGATTTCCTATTTAGCATACCTAAATTTGCTAAGTAGAAATCCTCTTTTTAAAAATAAAAGAACAAAATCAATCACATTTAGACTTCCTTAGCATACTTAAATTGGCTAAGAATCCTCTTTTCAAACAAAAATCAAAACATGAATCACATTTGGATTTCTTATTTAGCATACCTAAATTTTCTAAGTAGAAATCCTCTTTCTAAAAATAAAAGAACAAAAACACACCTAAATTTGCTAAGTAGAAATTAATCACATTTGGACTTCCTTAGCACACCTAAATTTGCTAAGAATCCTCTTTTCAAATTCATCAAAACACAAAAACATAAGGATCCTTTACTTAGCATACTTAAAATTTGCTAAGTAGAGATCCTCTTTTCAAAAATAATAAAATACTTGGATTCTTCATTTAGCATACTCAAATTTGCTAAGTGAGGATTCCATTCTCAAATTCACACATGATTTAAAAATAAGCAAACAAAAGAAGAAATTATTTTCAAACACCTCACCTAGCATACTCAAATTTTTTAAGTGAGTAAATCCAAAAATCACAAATCAATCAAATTAATTGACCATTTACTTTAACATATTCAAATTTGTTAAGAGAAGGGTCATCAAACTAAAAAATTAAATATGAACCTATGGAAGCATAAAACATCATAGATATTTGAACCCCTTTTTAACAAACACAACCTTATTGGAAATGGGTTCTGCATTCTAAAATCTCCTTTCCAATCAATTCCAAATCTCTCTCCTAAATCCATTTGAGCCCCACTTAACACTTTCAAGTTGTTAAGTGGGGGTTTAAATTCTAAATTCAAATCCAAAAAAATCAACAAAATAGAAATCTTATTCAAGTTTATTTTTCAACATTGAAGACTTTCAGTCAGCTTCAATTAGTTACAGTTTCAATTTTCAGTTTAGTTAGGTAACCAATGGTAGCACAAAAGTACATCTTCACATTTTCTCATGGGATGGATATGGCCTTGGATCAGGCCAACCTCCCACGCTCTGACTATGCCCACCTCATCCACTTTGGCTGAGGCTTTGAGGGGGCTCGGATTACATGTGAGGGGACCACCTCACGACTATCAGTAGGAGTGTAGTGGTCGAGCAGGAGATGATCATATGGGTTGAGTTACCATCAAATGTAGAGATTCCCTCACTAAAGATGAAGGTTGTGGTAGTTCCCATAGCAGCAGTAGTACTGCAAGTGCCAATGCACTCCATTATTCCTCTTGATGCCCTAGTTAAGGCTAGCACCCACTCCTTAGCACCTTCCAAGGGGAAGGCTCCCTTGATCCTAGGGATTTTCTCCTCTACTTTTGAGATTGGGTCTAGTTCCTATACTACTCGACCTACCAAGACTCGATGGAAAAACAAGAATTGCATGATCAAGCGGTATCACACTCCCTTTGCTAGATAGTTGGAGGCAGTGTCCCAAGCTTCCATGGTGGAGTCACCTAGGGTAGTGTCTCCTCTTATTACAAAGAATAGGTTTCACCCTCTCTCTGATTTTGATGGAGAGGATGTTAGGAGGATTTCTGCTTCACCTCCACCAGCAATTCATTTTCAAGCTCCCATCAGTGAGAGGAGGAGGTCGCACACGAGCTTGAGTACAATTCTTCACTGAGTTGGTGGAGCCTATGAATGATCATAGTTTGGGGCTCAATTTGATCTGAGATTAGTTATTCCCCACATTATGGGTAGATATATTAGGCAGGAGAGAGCTAGAGAAGCCCATACATCAGTTCATGTTACTAGCTGGGAGTGACGGAGGTATAGCCGACAGTCAGCGGCCTCCGCATTTGTGGACTTTCCCGATCGGGGACTACCCATCATAGGAGAGGATCTCCTATTCAGAGAGAGTCAGTGGTGCCTCCACCACACCGCTCTACCCTATGTCCACTGTCTCATGTACATATTCCAACATCTACTATTCCAACAAAGGCAAGGTTGCATCCGGGAGAAGAGGACCCCACTGGTGATTCAATGGTGAAGAGATCTCGTTCCATCTACACTGCCTATTATGGTGCGGTCGAGCTCTCCTACTCGACCTTCTTCCCCAGTTGTGGTATGAAAGGAATGGCAACCTTGAAGTATCATAGTCATCCCATCACCACCTCCACCTCAACACACCATGGAGATTACATCAGTAGAGGTAGGAGGAGATAGTTCAGTCACCACCATGGTCGTAGATCCTCCTAGGAGTACTACTCCATCCCATCCAAAGATATCCGTGAGCATCTTTCTTCAAATGCAGCATAGCCTCATGTTTTTCTCTAGTAGTAGAAGAGGTCAAATGCATTTTCATTCATGATAGGGATTCTACTACTGGTCAGCCTAAATCTTTTGTACTTATTCAATTAGACCAATCCCTAGAAGACATTATGACTCAGTCTCTAAAGGAGAAGAAAGAAATCTTCAGATATGCTTGGTCTGATTTAGAGGATGAGAACATCAATTTTGATTCAAATGAAGATGATCTATTAGAGGATTCTACAAGGGTACATATGGTAGACACCATGGGTTCCCTTCTTCATGAGTAGCAGACATTGGAAGGTGATGTGGCCAAGCAGAAAGACACAGCCTACTCGACCCAATATCTCCTACAACAAATAAAGTAAAAGGATGATCAAATAGATAGGATGGGGAAGAGGCTTGAAGACTTATTAGCTGCTATTTTAGCACTCCAGAACCAAGCCTCGATAGTTCATCCTACTATAGCATAAACTGGTCCACCTGAGTTATTGTATGTTTTGAATCAAGCCAAGACTACTTTGCTAGTAGAGCAAGGCAGCACCAATTTGTATAGGATGGTAGTGAATAGTACCTCCATACAAGAAAAGGACATCAAGATCATGGTTGAGTGACAGATGAGAGAAGCATTGGCTCAAGCCTGAGGAGGATCATCGATTCCAAATGGTAGACCTTACCCAAAAAAATTTGATGCCATCCAATATCCTAAGGGTTTTGTGCCACCTTCTTTCAAAAGCTTCGATGGCAACAGGAACCTAAGGCAGCACATTATGCATTTCAGGGCCAGTTATTGCAACGCTGGTGGTAGTGATGCTTTACTCTTCCATCTCTTTGTCAGTAGCTTAACGGGTATAGCCTTTGATTGGTATACTAAACTTCCCAATAGTTTGGTGAAGACTTTTGCTGAGTTGGAGCAACTCTTCATCAAGAGGTTTGCTGGATCTCAGTAATGGTTGACTGTAGGTGATCTCATTGTGGCTCAACAACATCATCATGAGTCCCTAGTTGATTATATTCTCAGATGGCATAATTTGAGTATGAAATGCGAACCACAGTTATCTGAACAGCATGTCATTGAGATTCTGCTTAAGCATATCCAAGGCTCGGTCGCCTTCAGGCTCAAAGGTTTCACCATTAAAATTTTTGAGAAGCTAATAAATAAGGCAGCTCACTTGCAAGGAGAAGCCAAACAATTGCCTTTTCCAGATCAACCAATAAAGTCGAAGCCGCAAAAAGCCTATGAGAAGAAACTATAGGGAGCAATAGCAATATAAAAGGGGAAATAGCCGGTCAGGGAGCAGTACGAGAGACCTCGAGCTCCACAGCCTTCACTTCCACCTCCTCTACCACCACCGAGGCAGTCTTACCGGCCACCACAGCCTCCATGGCCTTCATAGCCTCTTCCTCAACCACATCATCAATAGCAGTGGTACACATACCGGCCACCAAGTTGTTATGGTCCACCTACTCTTTTGGATAAACTAAATAAGCCTTACTAATTTAAGAGGGAGATAATCAGGAAGATCTTTAAGAATCTCTTAAGGGAGCCTAATTTTCAGCAACCCGAACCTAGAAGGCCTGAGGAAGTGGGCGAAAGCAATGATCCTAACTTTTGTTCTACCGCATGCTTGGTCATGTATTAGAAGATTAATTTATATTTAAGGACTGGTGTTGACCTCATTTTTAGAATGAGCTCTCAACACATCCATCTTAGGCATAGGATTCCTCTAAGACTTTAAGAGCTTCTTAGTCTTAAGACACATCTAGTGATTAGGTGGACACTCCCCTAGCTGTAGAAGACTTAGAAAAGTTAGACATAGGAATAGGTCATGCCTTAGGGGTGTTAGGAAAATTTCCTACCCTTTAGCTTAAACCATTCCTCACTTTCCTTCTTTCAAGTCAAACCCCAAATCAATTCTATTTGATTATCTCAAATTCAAATCAATTCCATGATTGAAAGATATGATTGAAACCCATGACCAAATCCATAAAAAATTCTTAAGTTCAAATTTCCTAAGTCATTAACCCTTTCTTAAGGACTTAACCAAAATCATGATTCAAACCTATTAAAACCTTTGAGATTTTCTCATGACCCATTTATATTCTCATTTATATCCTCATATATGAATGAAATGTAAATTCAAACCCATAAAATCAAATTCAAAATTCCAAATCATTTCATAAAAATTTTCTTAAGTTCTTTTAATTTTCCATTAAATGAATTAGCCAAAATCAACTCTAATTCTTGATCAAATCAATTCAAATTCATGGGATTTTCTCAAAACTTATTTATATTCTCATATATAAATGAAATATAAATATAACTCAATCAAATCAAACCCAAAAAAAATTAAATTCCAAATTTAAAATCTTTGAAATTCTCATAAATCCCTTAATTTTCCATTAATGGATTTAACTTAAACATTGATCAAATCAATTCCAATTCATGGGATTTTCTCAAAACTTATTTATATTCTCATATATATAAATGAAATGTAAATATAAAATAATCAAATCAAACCCAAAAAATTAAATTCCAAATTTAAAATCCTTGAAATTCTCTTAAATCTCTATTTTCCATTAATGGATTTAACCTAAACTTTGATCAAACATATTCAAACTCATGGGATTTTCTCAAAAAAAAATTTGTATTCTTATTTATATTCTCATATATAAATGAAATATAAATATAAATCAATAAAATCCAATTCAAAAATTTATTTTCAATTTAAAAATTTCCTTAAATCCTTTAAATTCCCTTTAATGGATTTAACTTAAATCATGATCAACCCATTTCAAATTCTTGAAATTTTCTCATGATAAATTTAGATTCTCATTTATATTCACATATATAAATGAAATATAAATTCAAACAATCAAAACCAACACAAAAACTTAAACTCGAATCCACTCAAAATCAAATCTAAGCCTTTCAAGCCAAAATCTTGAACTTAGCCAAATCAATTCCAAATCAAGCCAAACTCTTGATTTTCTCTCATGGTTCAATCAAAACTACAATCATGAGTCTATATATAAATCCAAACCTCAATCAAACAATCAAAACCTAAATCAAAAATCAAACCCAAGACCCTTTCATATTCTTCCTTTGAATATGAAATTTTCAAATAGATCAAAATCCACTTGACTTCAAACCGCTTGTAAATGGATTTATATTTCAATCATAAGTCCATATACAAGACCAATCAACTTCAAACCAAGCTTTGACCAAGCCATTTGACCCACTTAGGCTCACTTGACCCAAAGTGACCTAAAATACCCTTATGAGCCAACTTTTGATCCTAACCAAATTGGATTGAACCAAACTCATATCCTTCTCATCATGATCAACAATCATCATGGGATGATCAATCAATCAAATTGGGTCAAACCAAGTCAAATCTAAGAGTTGACCATGTCAACACTTAACCTAAAATGAAACCTAACATAGCCAAAATCTGCCATAGGCCAAAATTGATTGAAACCATTGATCTAAGTTCACTCATGACCTATGTTTAGACTTAACCAAGCCAACATTTGAGCCTAACCTAGCCCACTTGACTTGACCCATTTTGACCTAAAGGGCCAAAATGTGTCAAAACTTGATCTAAACTAAATTGATTGAAACCAATGGGTCAAGTCCATTCCAAATCACTTGTGAACTTGACCAAAGCCTCAATTGGCCAATTAGACCTAGCGACCGACCCAACATGACCTAAAGGGGTCATGTTGAGCCAAAATTGAACCTAACCCAAATTGATTGGAAACAAAGATACCAATCCCCTCCATATGACAAACCTAACCTAAACCTACCCTTAACCTACCTCAAATAGGTCAAATGGGTCAAATAGGTCAACTTGACCCATTTGACCTAAATGAAGTCATATGAGCCAAAACAAAATCTAATCCAAATTAAACCAAACCAAAGTCACCAATACATTTCAAATGGTCATATGAACTTAACCCAACCCTTGGTTTGACCCAATTTGACCTATTGCTCAACTTGACCTAAGTTGACCCATTTTGACCCAAATAGGTCAACATGAGCCAAACCCTATCAAATGGATTCCAAATCTAATGAAACTTGGCCAAACCCATTTTCTCAACATACCAAACATACCCAAAGTAAAAAAAAAAAAAAATGAACATATTACCCCTAGGACATAGAACAAATTTTGGCCTAGCCCATGGGTATATTCATCATACCCTCTTCATAATTACTTGAGGCATTCCTAAAAGCTCAAGGGGACTTAGTGATGAGTGGTGCACCCAACCCAATGGGTTTGGGTCAGCCCATTTGACCCATGGACCAAACCCGACCACATAACTTGAAATGGAGTTTTCAAATTTCCTCATAATCTCAAATTCAACACATTGGAAGTTGTCCATCCACTTAAGGGATCAAACCGATGATGTGCACACTCAAAATAGCCTAAATAACCATCCTAATTTGGTCAATTGGATCAAAATGGCAAGCTTATGCTCGTCTGATTGCCATAGGTGGAGATATACTCCCCCTAATTCAATGAAAATTCACTTCACTCACACTTGATTGAGCACTAGAGAGTTGAGCAATCAGAGCATCCCAAGCTAGAGAGGATTTGAATCTTAGCTTTCATTTTCTTCCTTAGAAAATAGGGGAGCTCATCTCAATTCCCAAGTCCTTCCATACTCAAATTCAGTGCAATTACCTTTGCACACTCCCTCAGGTGATCAAGTCGAGTGCACCTAAGCATTCCCTCAAGTTCCCAAAGTAAGGAAGAGTGAAATTAGATCAAAGCCACAAAGGGGAGCAAATGGTGTTGGTTCATAGGGAGATCTACTCAACCCCAAGGCATGAAACTTTCAACAGGGCTTCATCTCCACCAGAAAAAAGTACCTCATCGAGCTCGAGCATCGGTGATCACCTCCAGCGAGGTATGTAATTTTTCAACCACTTAGCTTGATAGGTGTTGGTCCTTTGTGAAAGAAATGTTCAATGCATGAGAAATCAACCATTGGATAGGATGGTAATTATGCTTAGATGGTGTGGGTTGAGTCTTGCATGATTCCATGCTAGATCGAGCTCGGATCTCCCCTTAGATCAAGGATGGTCTCCATTGATCCACAGGGAAGAACTTGGCTCATCTCAACCATCCATTCACACATTTTATATGGATGGCTAAGATTATTTAGCACATTTTAGAAATCCATTATCCATTTAAACCCGTGGGTTAATCCTTAGCCGTCCGATCTTTGATCGGATGACCGAGGATATAAGCGCGTGCACTGCCACCGCCTTTGTGATGTGATAATTAATGTTGTTCCCTCATGATGTGATGCATGTAAAGCGTGCTGACTGTCACTGCCATGCGTCGTGCCATGAGATGAATTCATTAGTTAATTACCTAATTAATTCTTAAGTAATCCTTGAAACTTCAAAATTTCATAACTCTTCATAGAAAAATCAAAGAAATTAAATAAAAAATGCTATGAAAAGATAATTTCAACTAAAATATTTTAAAAATGATTTCAAAGTAATTTCAAATACCCTTTTCTCTAAATTTGAGTTTCTTTGGAAATCTTAATTAGTTAATTACCCTTTAATTAGTTCATCAATTAATCTCAAACTTCTAGGGTTCATTCTAGGTGATGATGCCTAACTCCCTTAATTTTCTTGAGATTTATTGAGAGCTCAATTGGGTAAATTATTATTTCATTCCCTAATTAACCCCTTCATGTGATTGAGGGTAACTAAGGTTTGATTAGTGGATTTACCCTATCATTAAGTTTAATTAATGTCATCCATCTGAGTAAGGAGTTTATGGAATTATTTTGGGGCATTTCCCCTAAGCTATTCCCTAAACTTCCTTTTTTTTCTCCTTAATCCCCTCTTAATTAATGGTTAACTCATTAATTATCCCTTTAAACAATTTTCAAAAATTCTAAAAAGTTTCAGAACTTAATTAATCTACCTTGGGTAGATTCTTAGGTGTTTAATAGCCTAAGTCTAATTAAGGAAATTAAAACCCAATTCACATGTGTGAAAAGGTGTTTTAAAAGTACATAAGCTAAACCCCTTAGCTTAATTAACTTTTAATTATGAGCCAAATTGCATTAGGCCTTTTCATTCTTAGGTGTATTTCAAATTTAAATACCTTGTGTGTTTTATGTCATCTCATTGGCTCATAATTACTTAGTTAATTTTTCTAAGGTGGTGCAAGTAAGGGTTCATTAAGCCACTTAATTCATACCTTAACCTAATCAACACATAAAAATGGATTTAATTTTCTAAAAATTAAACAAAAATACAAAACACATGTGGAAATGGGTTAGGACTAGCAAACTAATCTCACCTTTTCAAAATTAAACCAAACTTTAAACCAAACAAAAATCATTTTGAAATTCACTTTGATTTTTTCTTATGTTGACCTCATTTTTAGAAAGAGCTCTCAATACCTCCATCTTAGACATAGGATTCCTCTTAGACTTTAAGAGTTCCTTAGTCTTAAGACACATCTAGTAATTAGGTGGACACTCCCTAGAAAACTTAGAAGAGTTATCCATAGAATAGTCATGCCTTAGGGTGTTATCTACCAAATGAACCATTCCTTACTTTCTTTCTTTCAAGTCAAATCCCAAATCAATTCTATTTAATTTTCTCAAACTTAAATCAATTCCATGATTCCATTCCATAATTGAATTCCATGATTGAAATCCATGATCAAAATCCATCAAAAATTTCTAAGTTAAAATTTCCTAAGTTCTTAACCTTTTCTTAAGGACTTAGCCAAAATTATGATTCAAACATATTCAAATCTTTGAGATCTTCTCATGATCCATTTGTATTCACATTTATATTCTTATATATAAATGAAATATAAATTCAAATCTATCAAACCAAATTCAAAATTCAAGTCAATTCATGAAAATTTTCTTAAGTCCCTTTAATTTTCTATTAAAGTACTTGGCCAAAATAAACTCTAAACCTTAATCAAACCTATTTAAATCCATGGGATTTTCTCAAAACTTATTTATATCCTCATTTATGTTCTCATATATAAATTAAATATAAATATAAATCAATAAAATCAAACCCTCAAATTAAATTCTAAATTTAAAATGCTTGAAATTCCCTTAAATATCTTAATTTTTTATTAATGGATTTAACCTAAACTTTGATCAAACCTATTCAAACTCATGGGATTTTCTAAAACTTATTCTTATTCTCATTTATATTTTTCATATATAAATGAAATATAAATATACATCAATCAAATCCAATTCAAAAATTAAATTTTAAATTAAAAATTTTCTTAACTCCTTTAAATTCCCTTTAATGGATTTAATCCAAATCATGACTAAACTCTTTCAAATTCTTGAAATTTTCTCATGATCAATTTATATTCTCATTTATATTCACATATATAAATGAAATATAAATTTAAACAATCAAAATCAACTCCAGAAATCAAACTTAAAATCAAATCCAGCCTTTCAAGTCAAACCTTGAACTTAGTCAAATCAATTTCAAATAAAGCCAAATCCTTGATTTTTCTATCATGATTCAATCAATCCTACAATCATGAGCACATATGCAAATCCAATTCTTAATCACTCAATCAAAACCCAAATCAAAAATCAAACCCAAGGGCCCTTCATATTCTCCCTTTAAATATGAAATTTTCAAATGGATCAAAATCCGTTTGACTTCAAATCACTTGTAAATGGATTTATATTTCAATCATAAGTCCATATAAAAGATAAACCAACTTCAAATCAAGCTTTGATCATGCCATTTGACCCACTTAGGCTCACTTGACCCAAAGTGATCCAAAGTACTCTTATGAACCAACTTTTGATCCTAACCAAATTGGATTGAACAAAACTCATATATCCTTCTCATCATGATCAACAATCATCATGGGATGATTAATCAATCAAATTAGGTCAAACCAAGTCAAACCTAAGGGTTGACCAAGTCAACACTTAAAATAAAACCTTACATAGCCAAATTCTACCATAGGCCAAATTGATTGAAACCATTAAAATAAGTTCACTCATGACCTATGTTTGAACTTGATCAAGCCAACATTTGAGCCTAACCTAGCCCAATTGGCCCACTTGACCCAAGTTGACCAATTTTGATCTAAAGGGTCAAAATATGTCAAAACTTGATCTAAGCCAAATTAATTGAAACCAATAGATCAAGTCTATCCCAAATCACTTGTGGAACTTGACCAAAGCCTCAACTAGCCAACTAGACCCAACCTAGCCCAATTGACCTTAGACCTAATAGGACCTAAAGGGGTCATGTTGAGCCAAAATTGAACCTAACCCAAATTGATTGGAAACCAAGATACTAATCTACTCCATATGACTATCATAACCTAAACCTACCCATGACCTAGCCCAAATAGGTCAAATGGGTCAAATTGGTCAACTTGACCCATTTGACCTAAATGAGTCATCTAAGCTGAAACCAAAGGCACCAAAACATTTCATATGGTCATATGAACTTGACGCAACCCTTATTTTGACCCAATTTGACCAATTGGTCAACTTGACCTAAGTTGACCCATCTTGACCTAAATGGGTCAACATGATCCAAACCCTATCAAATGGATTCCAAATCTAATGAAATTTGGCCCAACCTATTTTCTCAATATACCAAACATACACAAAATAAATAAAAAATAGTAAAATGACCATTTTACCCCTAGCCATAGACAAATTTTAGCTTAGCCCATGGGTATTTTGATCATACACTCATCACAATCACTTGAGGCTTTTCTAAAAGCTCAAGGGGACCTAGTGAAGAGTGGTGCACCCAACTCAATGGGTTATGGTCAGCCCATTTGACCCATGGACCAAACCCGACCCCATAGCATGAAATTCAATTTTTCAAACTCCCTCCTAAGCTCAATTTGATGCACATGGGAGGTTGGCACTCCACTCAAGGGATCAAACCAACCATGTGCAATGATCTAACATCCTAAATAGCTCACTCCATATGGCCAATTGGATCAAAACAGGAACAAATGGGTCGATTGCCATGGAGATATACTCCCCAATTCACCTCACTTGATCGATTGAGCCTAGGAATCCTTAACCACCTCTGAGCATTCCTAAGCTTTCCAAGAGGATTTGAATCTTTCATTTCTCAAACAATGCAAAATAGGTCACCACCAATTCTCAACTTCCTCTACACTTGATCTTAATCCAATCCCTTCTACACACTCCTTCTAAGGACCAATTCAAACTCTCCCAAGCATCCATTTGAGTTTCCACAATAAGGAAGAGATCAATTCAATCAAAGCTATAAGGACCTTGAAGAGGAGTTGGTCCACCCATTGATCCACTCAACCTCAAGGCCTAGGAACTTCAATAGGGCTTTCTCCACTAGATAAAGCTATCTCAATGATCTTGAGCATTGGTGGTCACCTCTGGTGCGGTATGTGATTTTTTGACCACTTAGATTAGGAGGTGTTGGTCCTTTGTAAAAGAAATTTTCATTGCATGTGAAATCCACATTTGGATTGGTCGCTCTATTCCTCTAGATGGTGTGGGTTGAGTCTTGAATGATTCTATGCTAGATCAGACTCAGTTCTCTCCTTGGATTATTGATGGTCTCCATTAATCCTCATGGACGAACTACTCATCTCAACTGTCCATCCACGCATTTTAGATGGATGACTAAGATTATTGGGGACATTTTATAAATCCTTTATCTGATTTAAATTGTGGGTGTATCCTCAGCCATCCAATCTTTGATCAAACGAATAAGGATATTAGCACGTGCACCACCAGTCATCCCCTTGATGTGATGTTTAACTCTGTGCGACGTAAGAGTCTTTCACCACGCAATGTGTCACCGCAGGTAAAAGTGGGGATTAGTTATTTACCTATTTAATTTCTAATTAATCCCTATAACTTCTAAAATTCATAACTCCTCCAAGAAAAATTAGAAAAATTAAAAGAATTAATGCTATGAATAGAAAATTTCATCTAGAATATTTTAAACATGTTTTCAATGGATTTTGAATTTCCCTTTTCTCTGAATTTGGGTCACTTTAGGAATTTTAATTAGCTAATTATTCTAATTAAGTCAATTGATCTCAAATTTTTTAGGGTTTATTTTAGGGATGACTGCCTCCCTAATTTTCTTGAGATTTATTGGGGAAATTGCTATTTCATTTAATTATCATAATTAAGGGTAATTAAGATGTGATTAGTAGATTTCCCTTTTCATTAAGCTTGATTAAGGTAAGATCCAGTGAGTAGGGGTTTTATGGAATAATTTTGGGGTATTTCCTAAGCTATTCTCTCCCCTTTTCTCCTTAATCCCTCTTAATTGGGGTTAACTCATTAGTCACCCAAATAATTTTCAAAATTCTAAAAGTTCCATAACTTAATTAATCTACCTTGGGTAGATGCTTAGGTGTTTAATAGCTTAAGTATAATAAACATTAAAACCCCTTTCATAAGTATGAAAGGGTGTTTTTTAAGCTAAACCCCTTAGCTTAATTAACTTTTAATTGTGAGCCAAATTGCATTAGGCCTTTTCATTATTAGGTGAATTGTAAATTTAAATACCTTGTGGATTTTATGTCATCTCATTGGCTCAAAATTATTTAGTTAATTTTTCTAAGGTGGTGTAGGTAGGGTTAATTAAGCCACTTAATTGATATGTTAACCTAATCAATGCTTAAAATGGATTTAATTATTTAAAAAGAAAATAAAAATATAAAACACATGTGGGAATGGGTTAAGAACAGCAAACTCATCTCACCTTTTCAAAATTAAATCAAACTTTAAACTAAACAAAAATTATTTTGAAATTCACTTTGATTTATTCTAAATTTTCTTATTCCTTAAGAATTCCTTTAGAATTTAAGTAAAGTGAGTTTGTTTACATTCTTTCATTGATTTAGATCTTTCCCAACATGTTAAGTTGTATACCATGTGATTCATGCATCCATAATTTCATGTTTTCAAAGTTTTAAAATGAAATTGTTTACTTTAGTCAAATGTGCATGTGTTGGCTAAAGTAAATATGAGTAGCTATTATAACTACTAAATCCAAAATATTTTCAAAACTTATAAATGAAATATCATATCTGAAAGTGTGCTATTCATATCTTAATTATAAGCTTGCATGATAAATCATAAAGTAATATTTAGTGTAGTCTTTCCTTCCTTTCTTATGTTAGCATAGTTTTGAATAGGAATGGTAAGATGTAGGTTCATTTGAAAAGAACACTTACTTAATTATATACCCCTATTCATTTTCATATCATCTAAGAAGGATTGTCTATACTTGTGTGAATAAATTGCATACAAAATGAAACTATTAAACAACTTATGCATATTCCTTTTCCATTTCATTTCTTTTATATGCATGTTGGGACTTAAGGAAAGCGGTATATTAGTCTCAAAAACCCCAAGGTTAAGAGTCTTTAAGTAGCCCTAAGTAGGTCTTGTACCTTACACCTCTGGTTAACAATGGCATTATGCACTTATGCCTTTCTTACTTTCATGCATGTACGTGAAATTTTGGATATGGAAAATATTTTCTACTTATGAAAAATCATGCATATTCAACTTCTAAATTTTCTTAAAATGAATTTCTTAGCATGCATCATAAAGTGTGTTAACTATTCTCATTTTCATGTATAGATATGCTTAGGGTTCATCCATATGCATGTTATATATGTTAGGAAAGAAATGAAGTAATGTGTGTTATGTGAATTTAGTTTGTCTAAACTTAGGATTGATGAAAAGATGTAATCAAAATATTCACCTAAATGAAATGAAAATGTGAACTTACCTTAGAAATTACTTAAGGATTAGGGAAGGAAAGAGAAGTTCTCTTCTCTTTCCCTCTCTTCATAACTTAGTAATTAATTGTAGGTTTCACTCAAACTAAATTAAAACATGAAATAAAAATAACCTAAAATACTTAAACAACTTAAATGAAACCCTCCTCTAAGTTGAACATGCCCTTCACACTTAGAAAACTTGAACCTAAAGTCTTAAGCTAAGCATACCACACAAATCTTCAAAGCACACACCTTAGCCTAAGTCACCACTTCTAGCTTTAGGTTAGGTCGGTGCATGGTTTGATGTTTTGTTCTATGATATATGTTATAGACTGGATGTTAGGGTGTATGTTTGTAGAATGAATGGTAAGATCCTTAGTCTAACTATTCTTTTCTGCAAAGGATTGTGCTAAAGGATTGTGCTAAAGGCCTGGTGGAGTCACCCATGTGAGAGGTGATAAGTCCAATATACATGCTTGGGAATTATGTGGTGTGATTTGACTAACCTTTATTTTGTAGGTGTTAGTTAGATTTATACTTTTCCTTTTCATGTAAAAGTTTGTATATTTAGGATTTTGGAATGATTTTTTATGGGCATTAGGATGAACATTGGTCATAAGATCCTATCTTATTCACCATGTGAAGCCTTGGAGCATCCACCTTCCAACCATCCAAAGGAGGAACAAAAAGAACCATAGAAGAAAAGAAGAAAAGAAAAGAGAGAAAGAACAAAGAACAAAGAAGAATAATGCTCGAAGACCCCGATAATAATGAATTCATTTACTACATTGTAATATTCATTTGTAATCCAGGTTGTATAAGGGTAGAGCTCGGCTACCCAATTTGATATTTTTAGGTTTGTGCGATGGTGCCCGGAAATAAATGGCCATTTAATCTTTTTGCAATTAGCTTTATAAATTATTTGATGATTTGTTTAGTTTTTACATTAAGTGGCATGATTTTCCTAGTTTCTTCCTTGCTTTATATATGGCCTGGATTTGAATTAGGATCTTTAGGGAAAAAAATAAATCTTTTACCCAACTTAACAACTCAAAATAAAATTAAACAACTCATAACCTCACTTAAATGTTAGGATTAAAATCAAAATAAAAGAATTAGCAACACCTTAGCTCGATGGGCATTTCTTTATAATATCATGCACAAATGCATCTTATTTCACTCTTGATTAGAGGGCTTCCACCTTTGCCAGAGAACCTAACTTGACCTTTGAGGGTCGTGGTGTAAACTCACCTCCTACCTTTCTCACCAATTTTGGCCAATAATCTGATTTCTCATGCATTAGTCATAAAAAATCCTATTAGCCTGAGTCAAAATGATTGTCCAAAAATAAAATAAAATAAAATTTAAATTGCATTAGCTTTAGGTCATTTGAAGCATGTCCTTTTAAATGATATATTCTCTTTAGGGAGTGAGTTTAACGACTTAGTCTCTTTCTAAATAAAAATAGCCTAGCTATCTTGCATAAGCATAAAGACTTGCCTACATGTATTTAAAATCATAGAGAAAGTTAGTTGGCGACCACCCCTAGGCGATTGCAAATCCAAGTTGTCGAGTGGTTTGTCCTCTCTTATAGAGGCAAACCAATTACCCATTTTCGCCTTAGATTTAGGTTGTGCTTTCGGCCCTCACCGAAGTTCCCTAGATCTAGGTTCTGAGGTTGCTTCTCCCTCCTATGGGCCATAAGCATAATTTCTCACCTCTTAAGCATTTCTTTAATCTTATGTTAAGGAATCTTAAGTCCTAAATTTTTGATAAAAAAAAAGCAACTCAAATAAATTAAATCAATTTCTAAAATGTAAAGCCCAACTATTGGATAGTTTGAGATGCTCGCTAAGTTTCCTAGCATCGTGAGAATCTCCTAATTATTCCCATTTTTGCTTCGATAAGAACTCTCTTTTTCAATCAATCCCATTTAATCTTCAAAAAAAACCAATCGATTGATAGTCCTTCCTATTGTAATCTTCAGAGACAACGATCATTTACCTTAATTGAGAGTTTTTCTAAGGGATCATGTCCCTTATGATGTAATTAACTATGGGCCTTGTCCCTATAGGGAACTTAACAAACTCGATTTAAAATAAACCCTGCTTTACTTTTTCATATAAAGTAGGGGAAGAATCTCTGGTACATATGCAGACCCATAGTCCTTAGGAGTCCTTATTAAGGTAATTGGCTCCATTAAAGGGTAGTGACATCTGTCTTTTGAGATACTAAACTATAGCTTGATGGTGTATCCGATCACCTGAATAAGTACATCTGTGGTTCTTCGTGGCGTCTTACCAAGAAGAATTTTTGTAAGGGTTCCTCTTTCATTTCTTACCAACAAATTTGAAAGGTAACTCCCTTATAGAGATTTATTCACAACTGATTTTTTTGGCGACTCCGTTGGGGATGGTTCCTCTCTCCATCTTTGCTAAATGATCATTGTCTTTGAGTATTGATAGTGGATTTGTATTTTGGTATGAACCCAAGACTATCCTTCTTTCCATTGGCACTTAGCTCATTTCATTCTTGAGTTCAGTTAGTCAACATCTTTAGGTTTTAGGACCGCATTCCATGTTGGTCTTAAAACCCCCATTGGGTTCCCCCAATGGGTAAAATTAAAATATCTAAAATAAAAAGAAACATCTAAAAGACTTCCTCCTTATCATTTTCATGATAAGGAAAAGTTCATCCCAAAAAATAATAAATATTCTATAAAGAACTTTGCTTTTTCAAAAACACCTTTTTCAAAAATGGACTTAATAAATATTTTCCACAAATTTTCACCCTCATTTAACAATTCATATAATTATTATATCTAGGTATTTTTAAAAATAAAACTAATAACATTTTCCAAAAGCATAAATGAATATCTTCTTTCAATTCACTTTTACGAAGATTTCATTTTCAAAATAAAATAAACATTTGACTTTTTCAAAAATCATAATCAAAATCATAAAACTTTTCAAAAAGCACACATGGATCTTTCTATCTCAATATATTCACACTTATTGAATGGAAAGTTCATTTGTAAACAAAATCAAAATTTTCAAAAAGCACACATGAATACCTTCATTAATATACTTAAATTTATTTAATGAAGATTTCATTCCCAACCAAAAATAAATAAAGAAATAAAATATCATTTAGGAAATTCTACTTAAGCATATCCCACATATGTTTTTAAGTTGGAATTCCTCTCTTTCAAAAAGCAACAATCACACACAAAATAAAACTATCATATTTCAAAAATAAAATGGATCTCCATTCTACATACTTAAATTTGTTGAATGGAGGTCCTCTTTTCAAAACATTAAAACCAACAATCATAACTCAAAATTTTCAAACAACATTTGGAACTTCATTTAACATATCCAAATTTGTTAAGTGAACTCTCAAAATCCAAAAATTTTAAACAATATTTGGAACCTCACTTAGCATACTCAAATTTGCTAAGTGAAGTTTCCAAATCCAAAATCAAAATCAACAATCATATTTTTCAAAAAAAAAATACATTTGGAATTCCATAGCATAATCAAATTTGTTACGTGAAGTTTTCAAATCCAAAATTAAAATCAACAATCATATTTTAAAAATTTTCCAAAACACATTTGGAATTTCATTTAGCATAATCAAATTTGCTAAGTGAAGTTTCCAAATTCAAAAATTCAAAATCAACAATCACATTTCAGAATTTTCTGAACACATTTGGAACCTCACTTAACATACCCAAATTTGTTAAGTAAAGTTTCCAAATCAAAATTTCAAAAAAAATTTTAAAACACATTTTGGAATCTTACTCAAAGTCAAAACAAAAACATTAAAACACCTTTGGAACTTCTTCCTTTAGCATACCAAATTTGCTAAGAAAAATTTTCATTTTTCAAAATCAAAAATGAAATCAAAATTTAAACACACCATTTAGAATTTCATTTAGCATACTCAAATTTGCTAAATAAAATTTCCATTTCATAAAACCAAGTGGAATTTCATATTTACATACCAAATTTGCTAAAGTTGAATCTCCACTTCCAATCATTTCAGAAAAAAAAATGAAGCACCTTAGGATCCCCTTAGTATACCAAATTTCCTAAAGGATCCTACCCTTTTAAAAAATCAAAATTTTCCAAACAAATGAAACACTTAGGATTTTCTTAGCAAACCTAAATTTATAAAGAATTCTATTTTGAAAATCAAACAAAATACACTTGGATTCCTTACTTAGCATACCTAAATTTGTTTAGTAAGAATTCCAAAAAATTTCAAAATTAAAATAAAACAAAATTTTCAAAAAAGAAACAATCACTTTCACTTCACTTAGCATACCTAAATTTGCTAAGTGAATATTCCAAAACATTCAAACAAAACAAAATCATTTGACCTTTGCTTTAACATACCCAAATTTGTTAAAGGAAAGGGTCCTCCAAATCACAAAAATTCAAAATCAAAATAATACCTAGATTTGTTGAAGTTTGGATTCATACTCAAATTCCTCTTTCAATCAATCTTTCCAAATTCATTTGAACCCCACTTAACACTTCCAAGTTGTTGGATGTGGGTTCAAATTTTCAAAGTTCAAAATCTATGGAGACAGAAAACTGTTGCAAGTTCTTTTCTCGTTGCAAATTCTTTTTAGTCAATACAGTTTCAATTTCAGTTCACTTTCATCAGTGCAATGGCAAGTTCTCAGAAATTCGTCTTTACTTTCCCTCACAGCATGGATCTAGCCTTGGATCAGGCTAACTTCCCTCATTTGGATCATACCCATTTGATCCATTTTGGCCATGGATTTGAGGTGACCAAGATCACTTGTGAGGGCATTCCCCTCATGAAGAAGGTGGTGACCCGCGGTCATCGGGGTATACCCCGATTGATATCTCATTGAAGAGGAAAGTTGTGGCAGTACCACAGACTTCAATGGTTTTAGTACATAGTATCGATAGTTCCAATTCAAACTATAGTTCGTCCATAAGTTACACAAGTTTTCCCGGTCCGTGCTAGCACCCTACCATCTGTACCCTCCAAAGGTAAGGCTCCCCTGATTTCAGGGCTTGCCTTCCCTACATTTGAGTATGGGTCTAGCTCACACTCCTCTTGTCCTACTCGCACCCAGCATAGGAACAAGAATTGTATGGTCAAATGGTTCCATACTAGGATAGCTAGAAAGCTTAAGGCAGCTACCAGGTCAGCCAAGGAAGAGTCTCTCATGGTCACATCACCATTGGATATGAAAAACTTATTTCATCCTCTATCATGATCAAAAAGAGAGAATGTCAGGAAGATCCATTCATCACCTCCTCCAGTGGTGCATCTACACAAGTTTCTGAGTAGGTGGTGGACACCGACCCTTTCTGTTATGCCGGTGAGCGGTTCTGAGTCCGGTACTCGATTTGATTGTGATCCTATCCCACAGTAGGCATATTCGATAGGAGATGGCCCATGAGGCCCATACATCATACGTCACTAGCAGGGAGTGACAGAGGTTCAGCCGTCAGTAACCACTTCTGCTATGGTTTACTTTCCAGCTCAGTGCTCTACCCACGCTGATCATACTCATAGTATCCTCCTTATGGGGATGAGCCATCATAAGAGGGCAGCTCCAGTACACAGAGAGTCGGTGGTGTCTCCACCCCATCGCTTTATCCCATGTCTGCCATCGCTAGTGTAGGTTCTAGTGTCATTTATTCCAATCAAGGCCATGAAGGCCGCATCCGAAGAATAATGTACCCCGATGGTGATCCAGCTACGGCCAAGGGATCCTACTCCTCCTACACCATCCATTCTGGTAGGGCTAAGCTCTCTTGCCGACCCGCCTAGTGGTGTGCGAGAAGTGGACCAGAGCATCGTGGTCGTTCCTTCACCAACTCCACCCATTCAGTCGAATGCAAAGATGGTAGCGGTTATCACGGATATTCTAGATGACAGTTTAGAGGAAGTAGTGGTAGAGGATCATCCCAGAATTATTACCCCTATTTCATCCAGTATTAGTCAGGATTATCATTCCTCTAGTGAGTACAAGCTGCACAAGGATTTACTTCCCAAATACAGGTGAGGTCTGGTGCCTCTCAGTTCATGATAGCGATCACACTAATCAGCCCAAGCTATTTATACCTATTGAGTTAGATCAATCCTTAGATGTGATAGTTGCACACTATTTTATGGATAAAAATGAGATCTTAGGGTATCCATGGCCTGATGAAGAAAGAGTCAGCTTCGATCCCAATGAAGATGACTTGATGGGGATTCAATGTATGCATGGTGATAGAGGTTCTCTTCTTAGAGCAACAGGAATGGAAGGTGATGAGGGTGATCAAGGAGACACTGCAGAATCACCCCATCACCTCGACTTCAGTTAAGGCACAAAGATGAATAGATTGATAGGATGGCACGTGCGACTTATTGGCGGCTGCTTGAGAAGTAATCCCTCTCATCCTAGTATAGTCGATGTCAGTTAGCCTGAGCTAGTGCATGTCTTTGGTCCAATTAAAACCCTTTCTCTTGTTGAGCAAGGTAGCACAACTTTGTATAGGAAGGTAGTGGAAAGTACCTCCATACATGAAAAAGATCTGAAATCCATGGTTGAGCAGCAAGTGAAGGAAGCCTTGGCTCAAGCCCGGGGAGGATCATCGATTCCAAAGGGTAGACCCTACCCAAAGGAATTTGATGCCATCCAGTATCCCAAGGGTTTCGTGCCTCCTTACTTCAAAAGCTTTGATTGTAGTGGGAATCCAAGGCAGCATATAGTTCACTTCAGGGCTAATTGTTGCAACGCAAGTGGCAGTGATGCTTTACTCTTTAGACTCTTTTGTCAGTAGCCTAGCGGATATCACTTTTGATTGGTATGCTAAACTGCTCAATGGTTCAGTAAAGATATTTGCTGAGTTAGAGCAACTCTTCATCAAGGGATTTGTTGGAGCTTAATAAAGGGTTACTGTAAGTGATCTTGTTGTAGCCCAACAACACTCCGATGAATCACTTATTGATTATATTCTTTGATGGCATAATCTGAGTATGAAGTGTGAACCATAGCTATCTAAACAGCATGCCATTAAGATTCTCTTGAAGAATATCAATGGGTTGATCACCTTCATGCTTAAGGGCTTCACCATTAAAGATATTTGAGAAGCTAATCAATAAGGTGGCTAGTCTACAAGGAGAGGCCAAACAGTTATTTTTTTCAGATCAGTTGCCAAATTAAAATTCCCAAAAGGTCTATAAGAAGAAATTTGGAGCGTGCATGGTTGACATGAGCGACCTAGAGATCGGTCAGAGACCATGACCTCCACCTCCTTTGTCACCACCAGGGGCATACCGCCTCCACCTCGGATCCTGCCAACCAGACACCGCCATACCACCAGTAATGGCATGCATGCAGCCGGTAGCTATGGTCCACCTACTCTATTAGATAAGTTAAACAAACCTTATTCTTTTAAGAGTGAGGTAATCAAAAATCTTTAAGAACCTCTTAAAGAAACATTTTCATCTGCAGCCTAGGGGACAGTAGAAAAAGTCATGATCAAACTTACCATCATATGTTAGGCCACATTTTGGAGGATTGTTTTACATTCAAGGACGGCTTGAACACAGATTGGTCATTATCCCAAAATACTTGTGGAACCTTCCAATTCTATTAGGGTAATCATTGGGGATATAAGTGATCCTACTAAAACCAATGAAGGTTGGGACATTTCTTTGTCTAAAAGCTCTAAGAAAATAATTCAGAAGATCAAGAAGCTTTCTTTGTAGGTGCCTGAGTCAGCTCAAACATCCAACACCAAGGAAGGTTTGCAAGTTGCTAGTTCCAACTCTAGGAAATTGGGAGCTCGATGTCAAGGGATAGCCCCTTAGCATAGCCAGATCTGTTCGGACTCCCTTGATTGCTTCCACAGGTGACTTCTACCATTTCAGCTAGCTCTTCTGCTTCTTCTACTAGTACAACTCTTGTATCAGTGGATAAGGGCATCAAATCCCCTCACTCACTTACTTGACTGTACTAATACTTCCAAGAAATTGAAGAATAAAGCTAATTTGAATTACATTGATGAGTTGTCTTCTTCTATTCTAACGATAACTCTTCAAGTATAATTAACTATACAATTCATCTTCCTCTTTCGATTCAAAGTTGGATTTTAACTCTAAATATGGGTTCACCTCTTGAGATAGACTTGGAATCATCAATTAGAGTCCCATAGGATAAGTTGTGAGAGCCAAGTGCGGTAGAACTTGCCACCACCTTGCCTCTAGAGATTACCAAGTCAAAACCATAGTGGCAAGGTTCTACCTCCTAGAGGCACCAAAAGTGGAAACAAGTCATTGTTAAGATTGAGAAGCCCTTCCACAAGATGCTCCACCTTGATATGCTTGTGAAAGAGACCAAGGTGGACTAACGCCCTTTTCATCTAAGAAAGCTATCATCTAAGCTAAGCATATATGATGCCCTTGACTTATCCAAAGAGATGAGGGAGTCACTAATCAAGGCCCTCCTTGATCATGAAATATGCTTAGCTCAACTTGCCGCTATAGGTAACGAAGCACATTATGCAAAAGAAGCCCAAGGGATCACCTTTTCAAATGAATACCTTCTACTAGGGGACTTGGAGCACAACCATCCCCTATACATTACAATCATCATGGACAGGTTCAGGCTTGCCAAATTTCTCATGGATTCAAGTGCATCAGTAAACATTATGAGTTTAAAGACCCTTGTCTATTTGAAGATCAACATCTCTACTCTCGAGGAGATAGAATGATGTTGAGAGGATTCAATGATTAAGGTGAGCAGGCTTTAGATTCTATAGTGTTACTGTTCAATGACTGGAAGACTAAAGCCAAGTTCTACATCATTGATTTGAATACTTCATTCACTGCTTTATTGGTAGGCCTTGTATAAATCAGAACAAGGTCGTTCCATCCTCCCTTCATCAATGCATCAAGTTCAAAAAAGATGGAATTGAGTATCGTGTCAACGGAGATGAGAAGCCAATCTTAGTTAGAGAGGTTGGGATTTATGAGGATGTGACCTATTATCTTTCTCAAAACACCCTTTCTCATGAACTTGGACAAAATTCAAATGCAAATGCAAAAGCAAAAGAAAAGATAAATGAAAATGAAAAGAAAAAGAAATGTCCAAGTGAGCAAAAAAGGGAAATTGAAGAAGAAGTGGATCTGCATATCACATTCCACTCACAATTCATTCCATCATATGGATATGTGAGTAGGATGGCTCAACCTCCACCAAGTTAAGGCAGAGGTAGAAACAGAGGCAGTTCTAGAGGTGGGAGACCCCCTAATTAGCCTTCACCCAATAGAGGTTGTGTTCTAGTTCATAGAGTACCCCTACTATTCACATAGACTTGGAATCCAGCTTGGATGATGAGTCTAATGTGATTAGTATACCAACCAACCTCTCTCAATGGGTTCCATTAGAGGTGACTTTTGATCCAGCTAGAGATGAAGACCAGGCCTCTATGTAAAGCAAAGTATTCAAATCTGGTTTATGTGAAACTATTTGACAATAGTTGGGAACCTTAGCTCTTACCTCACGTACATCTCAGAAAGTTGAAGGTATAGTAGTTAAGGAAGTCCCTAAGTCTTCCAGAGACATGAAGTAAAAGAGGTTCTTTTAGTTCATCCTCAAGTCCGAGCTTCGATGTAGACTTAAGGAAGATACTTTAAAGAATTAATGGAATTAACTTTTGACTTTACTCAAAATCTTGTACATAAAGGTTTAGTTCCTTACACATGATCCAAGTACATGTCAGAATACTTTAAAAAACTATGGAACAATACAGGCAAGGAAATATAATCAAGAGCAGGACTAGGATTCAATACAGTGGGTCTGATCGATGATGAAGATTCTTGCCTAGTTATTACCAACCATTTAGAGTCTGATAGGTTCTTCTCACACATCCCCAACTCTCATGAGAATGTGTGCTTAGAAACTTCAGATGATCCAGATGATCTCTAAGTCAAAGAGGCACCGCCAGAATTTAAAGAGGAGATTTATTCAGCTATCGACAAGCTAAAAGAAATCAACCTCACGATAGAAGAAAATCATCACTCGACATATATCAGTTCGTTGTTTAATGAAGAAAAAACCAATGACTTAGTTAGGTTATTGACTGAGTTTAAAGACTGTTTCGTATGAAGTTATGAAGAAATGCCCGGATTATCTCCTGACATTGCAGTCCACAAGCTAGCAATAGACCCTAACATTACCCTTATTAAGCAAGCTCCTAGACGCATGTGATTAGAAATAGAACAACAGGTCATTTCTAAAGTCAAGAAACTGATCGGTGTAGGTTTCATCAAGGAAGAAAAATATCCTACCTGGTTAGTTAATGTCATCCCAGTTAAGAAGAAGAATGGTCAAATTCACATTTGTGCCGATTTTATGGACTTAAATAAGGCATGCCCTAAGGATGAGTTTCCTCTACCTATACTAGAATTAATGGTGGACATTGGCTCATCTCATGTAGTCTTCTCTTTCATGGATGGGGCATCTGGCTATAACCAAATCAAGATGTCTCCTAAAGATGAAAGAACCACTACTTTTCAAGCCCCGATCAAAATCTTCTGTTATTGGGTCATGCCTTTTGGCATAAAAAACTACCACTGATCTTAATGAACTCATCCATCAGTTAAGTGCTACATTGATGATCTAGTAGTCAAGAGAAGAGAAAAGGAAGACCACCTCTTTGACTTGAGTAGTTTTGAACGTTAAGATAATATAACCTCAAGATGAATCCCCAAAGTGTGCATTTGGAGTAGCGTGGAAATTCAGGTTTATTATTTGACAAAATAGAAATAGATCCTAAAAGATTAAAGCTATCTTAGAAATGCCACCTCTAAGAGTTTAACTCAGATCCTTTCAAGGATGGCTGGTGTATCTATGATGCTTTTATCTCAAACTTATCAGGGAGATGCAAGCCCTTCTCAGCACTTATCAAAAAGGATGCCAAGTTCAAGTGGAATCACAAGTGACAGTACGCATTCAAAGACATCAAAGAATACTTGGTGAAGCCACCAAATTCTTCCACTCTATCCTAGTCCCTTTACACCGCCGCATGGATGACTCTTCGGCTCTATTGGCCCAAGCCACCAGGGGAAGGAAACACTCTACTACCTCAGTCATCCCCTCGAAGCAAATTATCCACCTATTGAGAAACATTGCTTAGCTTTGATCTTTGCATCTCAGAAGCTATGGCACTACATGCTTTCTCATAAGGTGAACTTGATCTTAAGAACCAATCCACTACAGTACCTCATAACATGGCTAATGCTTTTCAGACATTTGGCTTGGCAGTTTGATATCACATTTGATATCACGTATAAAAAAGGATGGGCACAGTGATTTAGTACACCCACTTCCTGCTAATTCTTCATTTAGTGATGATCTCCCTAATGAACAAATCAAGAACTTAGGGGGGCCGGCAACCAACGATAGGAGATGTATTTTGATGGTGCTGCTTATTTTATTAAATGGGAAGCACCACGATCAATTCTCCCAAGAAAGGTAGGGCTAGGAATAGTTCTTCTAACTCCAAACTGTGATGTGATGAGATTCTCATACTATCTTTCCAACCCCTGCACCAATAATGAAGTCGAGTATGAGGCTTTGATTGCTAGTCTGGAGTTAGCCATCACTATCAACTTCAAGAGCGTCAACAACTTTGGGGATTCTTAGTTGGTCATCAACCAGATTATCGGGTCCTACCAAGTTCTCAAACCAAAGCTTCGTCATTACTATGAGTATACCATGAAGTTGTTGGCCCAGATTCCCGAAGTTACCATCTAAAAGGTTCCCCGAGTAGATAATGTAGTAGCAAATGCCTTGGCCTAACTTTCAAAGAGTTGACATGTCTGAAATATGATTCCATTTCAATAAGGGTCTAAAATAGATAAGTTATATCCCTTATTGATTCAAAACCCATCAGAGAGACATTCCCTTGAAGGGAGGTTTTCGTTGCCAAAATGAACAAGGAGTTGGATTGGAGGCAACCATT
This sequence comes from Cymbidium sinense, assembly GCA_021442155.1. Classification (NCBI taxonomy): domain Eukaryota; kingdom Viridiplantae; phylum Streptophyta; class Magnoliopsida; order Asparagales; family Orchidaceae; genus Cymbidium; species Cymbidium sinense. The sequence goes on along the minus strand of CM038224.1, from coordinate 12,662,640 downwards.
CATAGATTACTTGAACACAGATAAACTACCTCAAGAGAAATCTCAAGCCCATCAGGTGAAACAAAGAGCTCTTTCCTATGCTCTTGTTGATGGCACCCTGTACCGACGGTCCTTTGACTATATGTGGTTACATTGCTTAGACAAACATGAAGCCCATGGCATTGTAACTGAGGTACATTCAAGCCTATGTGGAGTACATCAGTCTGATCCAAAGATGAAGTCGAAGATCAAAAAACTTAGATACTACTAGCCTTCTATGATCACATATTGCATGGACGTAGCTAGGAGATGCCATCAATGTCAGGTGCACAATCTGGTCCTCCACCAACCACCTAATATTCTACACTCTACTTTGGCTTTATGGCCATTTGAGAGTTGGGGTACCGACATTATAGGTCTGATCGATCCTCCTTCTTCCAAGGGGCATAGATTCATCTTAGCTGCTATCGATTACTTTTTCAAGTGGGCAAAAGCCATCCCACTCAAAGAGGTCACAGCTCACCATGCGCTTTAATTTTTCAAGAACCATATCATATATAAGTTTGGGGTGCCTCAATGAATTATATTTGATAATGGTACTGCATTCAAAAGCATAACGATCAATAGCTTTGCCAGAAGACACCGTATAGATCAGAGATACTCCATTATCTACTACCCTAGAGCTAATGGCTTAGTAGAAGCATTCAACAAAACTCTCATCCAGATATTAAAGAAGCTTCATGATAAAAAATGATAGTGGAACGAGCAGTTGGTTGAAGCCCTGTGAGCCTACTGCACCACATATCGAACTCCAACTCAGTCTACCCTATTTTCCTTAGTGTATGGGTTTGAAGTTGTCCTTTAGAAGTTCAACTCCCATCACTAAGGATAGCATGGGTAACAAGATCACTACAGAGCAGAATGCAAAGTTACGGTTAGAAGAGCTCGAAGGTTTGGAGGAGAGTTACCTACGGGTGTGCCAAAATCTTGAGTTGTATAAGGCCAAAATGATTCAAGCTCACAACAAGCTGGTTCACCTTAGGTCTTTCTCAGTAGGAGAACTTGTGTTAGTCCTAAGGAGACCAATTTTTGCTCATCAAAAGATGGGAAGCAAGTTTCAACCCACTTAGGAAGGCCCCTATATCATTGAGAAGATCTACCAAGGAGGATCTTCTCAACTTATTGATTGTAAAGGGGAACACCCAATGTTTCCAATTAATGGGCTCTATATAAAGAAATATTACCCATGAAATAAAACTTATTTGAAAATAATCATTAATAAAAAGAACAAAATTTAATTCCATTCATCAAATCTTCTCCTCTTTCGATGTGTTGTTTGCTTGTCTTACGAAATCTATCGTGACGTGTTTAGGGTAGGTGTAAGAGTTCCCAGTGGCATCCTATCCCTCTTTCACAAAACAAACACAATCTCTTGATTCTATTAGAATAGGTGTAAGAGAACTCAAGAGGCATCCTATTTCAATTAGCATAACTAAGTTAGGTGTAAGAGAACCCAAGTGGCATCCTTTCTTAGTGAGAATTCTTGTGGCCATCCATGGAATCATTTCATAATTCCCCAGCATATTTTAAGGCAAAACACAAATCTTTTGCCTCAAGCTATTTTGAAGTGGGTGCAAGCCCCCTGTGGCACTCACTCATTAGCTGCTCTAGGTCAGGTCTACATGCTACTTCACTAGTATGTCACCTCAATGATCATTTATTGGAAAATGTGAGTCCCCGTGCTTTCTTCCTAATTTGATCATTGCAAACCAATGAGCGCCTTGTTAGTATGGATTGTGGCCAGCTAGTAAGGTACCTCATGATTGATTTTTCTTAAGAAGATGTGAGTCCCCGTGCTTTCTTCTTGAACTAGCCATCATGTTCTAACTAGTTTAAGTATATTTGAGGTTTAGGATAAGTCCCCTAGAGGCTCCTTTCCTCTTGACTACTTTTGAGTTGATCTAAGTCCCCTAGTGGCATTCACTATCCCAGTGGATAGCACCACGTAAAGATAATTATATTATCATGGCATTATATGAAGATGTGAGACCCTGAGCTTTCTTCCTAGGCTAATTATTGCAAATCGACGGGCACCTTAGGTTGGTAGATGTTCACTATGCTGATAATGACTCACCTGGTGGTTACACCACTCTGGGCAGATATGAGTCCCCATGCTTTCTCCTTGAGTTGGACACCGAATACAAATTGAATTTATGATTAACCATGTCATTTTCTCCAGGGTGTTTGATTAATCCCTTGCTGGCCCCATCCTTTGTGGACACTCTATTTTGATAAAGTACTTTGCGACCCCATTTAGAAACTACCCAGATTACTTTTGGATTGGACAGCTCCCCTTTCCTAGTAGCCACCCCTGCGGTTGGAAAATTTATAAATGGATGCAAATTCTCCTTGGTTCAAGAACTGAGATAGGTCTAGGCTGATATAAGCTCCTTCTCAATTTGATCCCTCATAAACTAACAGGGTCTATAATAAAATAAACTAAAATAAACAAATAAATTAATTTGTTGGTGGATTAGGATTCAAGCCCCCAAAGGGCCCCTTTTCCCAAGCAGGCATCCTATCTTTAGCTCAGTGTCAGCAAAACTCTTATAGGAATTGGCTGACTACCTGAGTTGAGATAAATCCTCGGGTCGATACTCACTCCGTAGTCGCTCTTAGGTTGGGTTCAATTTGTTTTTCCACAAACATGTTATCCTGGCAGTCATTTCACTTTTAAAGATGTAAGATTATGACGCATTCTTTCTAGCATGATTGTCGCCGTCGGCAACCTAGGTCGAGTTTGATTTGTTGCTCAAAGCGATCTCCCCGATGGTCTTTTCTAGTGGAAGATGTGAGTCACGAGCATTCTTCCCTTTTCATTGATTGACCGAAAGGCACTCATTTGGTCAGATAGTTCTCCCATCGGTCGGGAAGCTACTCCCTTTAATTCAGTAAATCTGAGATAGGTCTAAGCTTCTATAAGCTCCTTCTCAATGTGATCCATCGCAAACGGATAGAATCCATCAAAATAAACAAAACTAAAAATGAAATTAATCTTGACTATTCTTGAGTTGATCTAAGTCCCCTAGTGGCATTCACTCAATAGTCAGCCCTTAGGTCAGTTTGATCTGTTGCCCAAAGCAACTGATCACCCTAGCGATTTCTTGTCTCTAGAAGATATGAATCCCCATACTTTCTTTTTAAGACTTGACCATTATGTACCAAAAGGCATTTTTCCTTGGTTGGATAGTCTTACCTTATGGTTGGTATACTACTCCCTTTGAATTGGTAAATTTGAGTTGGGTCTAGGCTTCCATGGGCCCTATTCAGTACGGTTCATCGCAAACCTATGGAATCCATCATAATTAAAATAAACAAACTAAACTAAAAAAAAAAAGAAATCAATCTTGACTATCTTTGAGCTGATCTAAGTCCCCTAGTGGCATTCACTCAATAGTCTAGGTTGGTACGAGTTTAGGGTAAATGCAATTGAATTTCGAGTTGGGTCTAGGCTTCCATGGCCCCTACTCAGTAAGGTTCATCGCAAACATATGGAATCCATCATAATCAAAACAAACAAATAAAACTAAAAAAATGAAATCAATCTTGACTATCTTTGAGCTGATTTAAGTCCCCCAGGGTCATTCATTCAATAGTCAGCCCTATGTTGGGTTCAATCTGTTGCCTTGCCAATAGATTATTCCAACAATTGGTCCTTACTTGGAGGATGTAAGTCTATGCTTTCTTCCTTGTACAGTTGTTGTATACTGAAAGGGATCCCTTTGGTTGGTTAGTCCTACTACGTGTTTAGTACTACTCCTTTGGATTGGTAAATATGAGTTAGGTCTTGGCCTCCATGGCTCCTATTCAGTACAACCCATTGCAAACCAATAGGGTTTATAAAAATCTAAACCTAACAAAAATTCAAAACAAATTCAACTCTCTCCCCCAGTGGAGATCTCTCCTTTGTGAGATTCAAATCAAATCTAACCTCTCATCACCTTGTAGATGACTTGAACCTGCTTCCCTAGTGGAAGGTTCACACTCTATCCCTTAGTGGATTTATCTCCTCTCTCTTATGTCTTAGACATAAGTAGAGCCACATTGCACTATGATCTGGATTCTCTCTTTCTCTTGGGTTAGAGATATATAGTTTCTATTAGTTCTTGTGATCTTTCGATATTGTTGATCATTTCGGTCAACACCAATACATGTGAAATTCCTTGTCAGTCACACCACACATATTGGGCGCCCTTTATTCACCTCATTTTTAGAATGAGCTCTCAACACCTCCATCTTAGACATAGGATTCTCTTAGACTTTAAGAGTTCCTTAGTCTTAAGACACACCTAGTAATTAATTGGACACTCTCCTAATCCTAGAAGACTTAGAACATTTAGCCATAGGAATAGGTCATGCCTTAGGGGTGTTAGGAAAATCTACCTACCCTTAGCATGAACCATTCCTCACTTTCTTTCTTTCAAGCCAAACCCCAAATCCATTCTATTTGATTTTCTCAAACTCAAATCAATTCCATGATTCCATTCCATAATTGAATTCTGTGATTGAAAACCATGATTGAAACCCATGATCAAAATCCATCAAAAATTCTCAAAAATTTCCTAAGTTCTTAACCCTTTCTTAAGGACTAAGCCAAAATTATGATTCAAACCTATTCAAATCTTTGAGATTTTTACATGATCCATTTATATTCTCATTTATATTCTTATATATAAATGAAATATAAATTCAAATCGTCAAATCAATTCAAAATTCAAAATCAATCTATGAAAATTTTCTTAAGTCCCTTTAATTTTTTATTAAAGGACGTAGCCAACATCAACTCTAAACCTTGATCAAACCTATTCAAATCCATGGGATTTTATCAAAACTTATTTATATCCTCATTTATGGTCTCATATATAAATTAAATATAAATATAAATCAAAAAAATCAAACCCTTAAATTTAATTCCAAATTTAAAATGCTTGAAATTCCCTTAATCCCTTAATTTTTCATTAATGGATTTAACCTAAACTTTGATCAAACCTATTCAAACTCATGGGATCTTCTCAAAACTTATTCGTATTGCCATTTATATTCTCATATATAAAATATGAATTTACATCAATCAAATCCAATTCAAAAATTAAATTTCAAATTAAAAATTCTCTTAAATCCTTTAAATTCCCTTTAATGGATTTAACCCAAATCATCACTAAACTCTTTCAAATTCTTGCAATTTTCTCATGATCAATTTATATTCTCATTTATATTCACATATATAAATGAAATATAAATTCAAACAATCAAAACCAACTCCAAAAATCAAACTCAAATCAACTCAAAATCAAATCTAAGCCTTTCAAGTCAAAACTTTGAACTTAGTCAAATCACTTTCAAATCAAGACAAATCCTTGATTTTCTCTCCTGGTTCAATCAATCCTACAATCATCAGCTCATATATAAACCCAAATCCCAATCGTTCAATCAAAACTCAAATCAAAAATCAAACCCAAGACCCCTTCATATTCTCCCTTTGAATATGAAATTTTTAAATGGATCAAAATCCATTTAACTTCAAATCACTTGTTTATGGATTTATATTTCAATCATAAGTCTATATACAAGATCAACCAACTTCAAATCAAGCTTTGACCAAGCCATTTGACTCACTAAAGCTTACTTCACGCAAAGTGACCTAATGTACTCTTATGAGCCAACTTTTGATCCTAACCAAATTGGATTGAACCAAACTCATATATCCCTCTCATCATGATCAACAATCATCATGGGATGATCAACCAATCAAATTGGGTCAAACCAAGTCAAACCTAAGGGTTGACCAAGTCAACACTTAACCTAAAATGAAACCTTACATAGACAAATTCCACCATAGGATAAATTTATTGAAACCATTGATCTAAGTTCACTCATGACCTATGTTTAAACTTTACCAAGCCAACATTTGAGCCAAACCTAGCCCAATTAGCCCACTTGATCGAAGTTGACCCATTTTGAACTAAAGGGTAAAAATGTGTCTAAACTTGATCTAAGCCAAATTGATTGAAACCAATAGGTAAAGTCCATCCCAAATCACCTGTGGAACTTGATCAAAGCCACAATTAGCCAACTAGACCCAACCTAGCCCAATTGACCTTAGACATGACTAAAGGGGTCATGTTGAGCCAAAATTGAACCTAACCTAAATTGATTGTAAACAAAGATACCAATCAACTCCATATGACTAACCTAACCTAAACTTACCCATGACCTAGCCCAAATAGGTCAAATGGGTCAAATTGGTCAACTTGACCCATTTGACCTAAATGAAACATTTGAGCCAAAACCAAATCTATACCAAATTGAACCAAACCAAAGGCAAAACATTTTAAATGGTCATATGAACTTGACCCAACCCTTGGCTTGACCCAATTTGGCAAATTGATCAACTTGACCCAAGTTGACCCATTTTGACCTAAATGGGTCAACATGATCCAAACCCTATCAAATGGATTCCAAATCCAATAAAATTTATCCCAACCTATTTTCTCAATATTCCAAACATACCCAAAGTGAAAAAAATAGCAAAATGACCATTTCACCAATAGGCCATAGAACAAATTTTGCCCTAGCCCATGGGTATTTTGGTCATACACTCATCACAATCACTTGAGGCTTTCCTAAAAGCTCAAGGAGACCTAATGATGAGTGGTGCACCCAACCCAATGGGTTTGGGTCAGCCCATTTGACCCATGGACCAAACCCAACTCCATAGCATGAAATTCAATTTTCAAACTCCCTCTTAAGCTCAATTTGATGCACATGGGAGGTTAGCACTCCATTCAAGGGATCAAATTGGCCATGTGCAATGATCTAACATCCTAAATAGCTCACTTCATATGGTCAATTGGATCAAAATGGCAACTAATCAGTTGATCATCTGATTTCCATAGGGGGAGATATACTCCCCTAATTCACTAAAATCTCACTTCACCCTTGATCGATTGAAGCCTAGGAATCCTTAGCAACCACCTCAGAGCATTCTTAAGCTTTCTAAGAGGGATTTGAATCTTGCATTTCTCGATTTTGAACAGTGCAAAATAGGGGAGCTCACCTCAATTCCCAACTTCCTCTACACTTGATTCCCTCCCAATTCCTTCTACACACTCCTTCTAAGGACCAATTCAAACTTGCCCCAAGCATCCATTTGAGTTCCCACAATAAGGAAGAGCTCAATTCAAGCAAAGCCACAAGGATCTTGAAGAGGATTTGGTACACCCATTAATCCACTCAACCTCAAGGTCTAGAAACTTCAACAGGGCTTCGTCTCCACCAGACGAAGCTACCTCATTGATCTCGACCATTGATGATCACCTTCGGTGAGGTATCTAATTTTTTGACCACTTAGATTAGGAGGTGTTGGTCCTTTGTGAAAGGCATTTTCATTACATGTGAAATCCACCGTTGGATTGGTCGCTCTATTCCTCTAGATGGTGTGGGTTGACACTTGAATGATTCTATGCTAGATCAGGTTCGGATCTCCCATTGGATCATGTACGATCTCCATTAATCCTCATGGAAGAACTTAGCTCATCTCAGCCATACATCCGCACATTTTAGATGGATGGCTGAGATTATTAAGAACATTTTATAAATCCTTTATCTGATTTAAATTGTGGGTGTATCCTCAACCTTCCGATCCTTGATTGGACTACTAAGGATATTAGCGCATGAGCCGCCAACTGCCCCCCTTGATGTGATGTTTAAGTGGGTGGCTCATGGCACGCGTGTAAAGCGTGACCACCGTCGCCACGCATCGCACCGTGGGCTGAGAATTAAGTGGGGATTAGTTATTTACCCAATTAATTTCTAATTAATCCCAATAACTTCTAAAATTTATAACTCCTCATAGAAAAATCAAAAAAATAAAAGGAAAAGAGTTATGGATAGATAATTTCATCAAGAATATTTAAAATATGTTGTTAATGGATTTTGGATTCCTCTTTTCTTTGAATTTGGGTTTCTTTGGGAATTTTAATTAGCTAATTATTCTCTAATTAAGTATCTTAAATTTCCAGGGTTCATTTTAGGGGATGACCTCTACCTCCCATAATTTTCTTGAGATTTATTGGGACCTTAATTGGGAAAATTACTAGCTCATTCCTTAATTACCACTTTTAAGTAATTAAGGGTAATTAATACATGATTAGTGGATTTCCCATTTGATTAAGCTTGATTAAGGTAAGATCCAGTGAGTAGGGGTTTTATGGAATAATTTTGGGGTATCTCCCCTAAGATATTCCCTAAACCCCCTTTTCTCTCCTTAATCCCCTCTCAATTAAGGATTAACTCATTAATCACTCCTTTAAATAATTTTCAAAAATTCTAAAAAGTTCCATAACTTAATTAATTTGTTTTGGGTAAATGCTTAGGTGTTTAATAGCCTAAGTCTAATTTAAGGAAATTAAAACCCCTCTTATAAGTATGAAAGGGTGTTTTAAAAGTACTTAAGCTAAACCCCTTAGCTTAATTAACTTTTAATTGTGAGCTAAATTGCATTAGGCATTTTCATTATTAGGTGCATTGCAAATATAAATTGTGAATTAATTTTTATAAGGTGGTGTAGGTAAGGGTTAATTAAGCCACTTAATTGATACCATAACATAATCAATGCTTAAAATGGATTTAATTATCTAACAATTAAACAAAAATATAAAAAAATATGTGGGAATGGGTTAGAAATAGCAAACTCATCTCACCTTTTCAAAATTAAATCAAACTTTAAACCAAACAAAAATCATTTTCAAATTCACTTTGATTTATTCTAAATTTTCTTATTCCTTAAGAATATCTTTCGGATTTAAGTAAGGTGAGTTTGTTTACATGCTTTCATTGCCTTTCATCTTTCCCAACATGTTAAGTTGTATGCCACGTGATTCATGCATCCATAATTTCATGTTTTCAAAGTTTTAAAATAAAATGTTTACTTTATGTCAAATGTGCATGTGTTGGCTAAAGTAAAATATGAGTGGCTATTATCACTACTAAATCCAAAATATTTTCAAAATTTATAAATGAAATATCAAATCTAAAAGTGTGCTATTCATATCTTAATTATAAGCTTGCATGTGATATATTATAAAATAATGTTTAGTGTAGCCTTTCCTTCATTTCTTATGTTAGCATAGTTTTGAATACGAATTGGTAAGATGTAGGGTTCATTTGAAAAGAAAGCAAAACTTACTTAATTCTATACCCTATTCATCTCTATGTCATCATCTAAGAAGGATTGCCTATACTTGAATGAATAAATTGCATAAACAAAAATGAAACTATTAAACAACTTTTGCATATTCCTTTTCCATTTCATTTCTTTTATATGCATGTTGGTACTGAAGGAAAGTGGTATATTAGTCTAGACAACATTAAGGTTGCAAGGCTTTAAGTTATCTAAATAGGTCTTGTCCTTACACCTCTGGTTAACAATGGTGATGTACTCACTTATGCCTTTCTTACTTTCATGCATGTATGTGAAATTTTTGATAAGGAAAACCTTTTCTACTTAAGAAAAATCATGCATATTCAACTTCTAAATTTTCTTAAAATGAATTAATTAGCATGCATCATAAAGTGTGTAAGCTATTCTCATTTGCATGTATAGATATGCTTAGGGTCCATCGTGCATAAAGGGGCGCTATGATAAATAAAAATATAAATGCTTCTTGCTTTCAGGTGCTTATACCCCTTTGCATAATCCATAGGCCAAGTGGACTTAGGCACCCATGAGTGAGGTGATAAGTCCAATATACATGCTTGGGATTTATGTGGTGTGATTCGACTAACCTTTGTTTTGCAGGTGTTAGTTAGATTTATACTTTTCCTTTTCATGTAAAACTTTGTATATTTAGGATTTTGGAATGATTTCCTAGGTGGGATTAGGATGAACATTGTTCATAAGATCCTATCTTATGCACCATGTGAAGCCTTGGAGCATCCACCTTCCAACCAACCAAAGGAGGAACCAAAAGAACCAAAGAAGAAAAGAAGAAAAGAAAAGAAAAGAAAGAAGAAAGAAGAATAAAGCTTGAAGACCCCCATAACAATGAATTCCTTTGCTTAATTGTAATATTCATTTGTAATCCACGTTGTATAAGGGTAGAGCTCGGCTACCTAATTTGGTATTTTTGGGTTTGTGTGGTGTTGCCCGACCATAAACAGCCATTTATTCTTTTTGCAATTAGCTATATAAATTATTTGATGATTTGTTTAGCATTTGTACTAAGTGGTATGATTTTCTTAGTTTCTTCCTTGCTTTATGCATGGCCTGGATGTGGATTAGGCTCTTTAGGGAAAAATAAATCTTTTACCTGACTTAACAACTTCAAATAAAATTAAACAACTCATAACCTCACCTAAAGCTTATTAATATCAAGATAAAAGAATTAGCAACCCCTTAGCTGGATGAGCATTTCTTTATAATATCATGCACAAATGCATCTTATTTCACTCTTGATTGGAGGCCTTCCTCCATTGCTAGAGAACCCTGCTTGACCTTTGAGGATCGTGGTGGAAACTCAACTGCTACCTTTCTCATCAATTTTGCCCAATAATCTGATTTCTCATGCATTAGCCATAAAAAATCCTATTATCCTAAGTCAAAATGATTGTCAAAACTAAAATAAAATGAAATTTCAATTGCATTATATTTAGGTCATTTGAAGCATGTCCATTTACATGATCTAGTCTCTTTAGGGAGTGAGTTTAAGGACTTTGTCTCTTTCTAAATAAAAATAACCTAGCTATCTTGCATAAGAATAAAGACTTGCCTACATATTTTTAAAATCAGAGGAGTTAGTTGGCGGCCACCCCCAGACTGTTGTAAGTCCAAGCTATCGAGTGGTTTGCCCTCTCTTGTGGAGGCAAACCAATTACCCATTTTTGCCTTAGATTTAGGTTGTGCTTTGGCCCTCGCCGAAGCTCCCTAGATTTAGGTTCTGAGATTATTTCTCTCTTTTATGGGCCATAAGCATAATTTCTAACCTCTTAGGCATTTCCTTAATCTTGTGTTGAGAAATCTTAAGTCCTAAATTTCTAATGAAAAATGCAACTCAAATAAATTAAATCAATTTCTAAGATGTAAAGCCCAACTATTGGATAGTTTCAGATTCTCTCTAGGTTTCCTAGCATCATGAGCATCTCCAACTTATTCCCATTTTGTCTTCGATAAGAACTCCCTCTTTTGATCAATCTCATTTGATCTTCAAAAAAAATAAACCAATCGATTGAAAGTCCTTCCTATTGAAATATTCAGAGACAATGATCATTTACCTTAATCGAGAGTTTTCCTAAGGGATCTTGTCCCTTAGGATGTAATTAACTATGGAGGCTTGACCCTATAAGGAACTTAATGGATCTAATTTAAAATAAACTCTGCTTTACTTTTTCATGTAAAGTGGGGGAAGAATCTCTGGTGCATATGCAGACCCATCGTCCTTAAGAGTCCTTATTGAGGTGATTGGTTCCATCAAAGGGTAGTGACTTCTATCTTTCGAGATAGTGCACTATACCTTGATGACATATCCGATCACCTAAATAAGTGCATCTGTGGATATGTGTGGCATCTTACCAAGATAATTTTTTGTAAGGGTTCCTCTTTCATTTCTCACCAATAGATTTGAAAGGTGACTCCCTTATAAAGATTTATTCACACATTCTAAATTTTCTTATTCCTTAGGAATGTCTTTAGGATTTAAGTAAGGTGAGTTTGTTTGCATGCTTTCATTGCTTTGGATCTTTCCCAACATGTTAGGTTGTATGTCATGTGATTCATGCATTCATAATTTCATGTTTCAAAATTTTAAAATGAAATTGTTTACTTTATGTCAAATGTGCATGTGTTGGCTAAACTAAAATATGAGTGGTTATTATCACTACTAAATCCAAAATATTTTCAAAACTCATAAATGAAATATCAAATCTGAAAGTGTGCCATTTGTATCTTAATTATAAGCTTGCATATGGTGTATTATAAACATGTTTAGCATAGGCCCTCTTTCTTCTTATGTTAGCATAGTTTTGAATAGGAATTAGTAAGATGTAAGGTTCATTTGAAAAGAACCCAACACTTACTTAATTGCAAACACTATTCATCCCTATGATCTCACTTAAGAAGGGTTGCCTATACTTGTATGCATAAATTACATAAACAAAAATGAATCCATTAAACAACTTTTGCATTTTCCTTTTCTACTTTATTTCTTTTATATGCATGTTTGTATTTAAGGAAAGAGGTATATTAGTCTGGACAACCCCGAGGTTGCAAGACTTTAAGTAACCCTAAGTAGGTCTTGTACCTTACACCTTTGGTTAACAATGGCGCTGCACTCACTTATGCCTTTCTTACTTTCATGCATGTATATGAAATTTTGGATAAGGAAAACCTTTTCTACTTAAGAAAAATCATGCATATTCAACTTCTAAATTTTCCTAAAATAAATTACTTAGCATGCATCATAAAGTGTGTTAACTATTCTCATTTGCATGTATAGATATGCTTTGGGTCCATCCATATGAATGTTACATATGTTGGGAAAGAAATGAAGTAATGTGTGTTATGTTAATTTTGATTCATTTTATTTAATCTTAAAATTCCTTTCTTTTTGAATAGGTTTGTTTAAGGTTTATCTAAACATAGGATTGATTAAAATATGTAATCAAAACATTCACCTAAATGAAATTAAAATGTGAACTTACTTAAGGATTAGGGAAGGAAAGAGAAGTTCCCTTCTCTTTCCCTCTCTTTATAACTTAGTAATTAATTGTAGGTTTCACTAAAACCAAATTAAAACATCAAATAAAAATAACCCAAAACACTTAAACAACTTAAATGAAACCCTCCTCTAAGTTGAACATGTTCTTCACACTTAGAAAATTCAAACCTAAAGTCATAGCAAAGCATACCACACAAACCTTCAAAGCACACACATTAGCCCAAGTCACCACTTCTAGCTTTAGGTCAGGTCGGTGCATGGCTTGATGATATGTTTTGTTTTGTGATATATGTTTTAGACTAGATGTTAGGGTGTATACTCATAGAATGAATGGTAGGATGTGCTTAGTGTAACTATTCTTTTCTGTAGGGGATTGTGCTTAAGGGGTGCTATCATAAATAAAAATATAAATGCTTCTTGCTTGTAGGTGCTTATACCCTTTAGCATAATCCATAGGGCAGGTGGACTTAGTAACCCAGTGGGGTGATAAGTCCAATATACATGCTTGGGATTTATGTTGTGTGATTTAACTAACCTTTGTTTTGCAGGTGTTAATTAGATTTCAACTTTTCCTTTTCAGGTAAAAATTTTTATAAGTAGGCTTTTGGAATGATTTTTATGGGGATTAGGATGAACATTGGTCATAAAATCCCATCTTATGCACCATGTGAAGCCTTGGAGCATCTACCTTTCAACCTTCCAAAGGAAGAACCAAAGAAGAAAAGAAGAAAAGAAAAGAAGAAAGAAGAATAAAGCTTTAAGACCCCCATAACAATGAATTCTTTTGCTTAAATTATAATTTAATTCATTTTTAATTTGGGTTGTAAAAGGGTAGAGCTCAGTAACTCATATTTGATATTTTTCATATTTGTATGGTGATGCCTGACCACAAATGGCCATTTATTCTTTTTTTCAATTAACTTTATAAATTATTTGATGATTTGTTTAGCTTTTGCATTAAGTGGCATACTTTTCCTAGTTTCTTCCTTGCTTTATATATGGCCTGGATGTGGATTAGGCTCTTTAGGGAAAAAAATTTTACCCAACTTAACAATTTAAATTAAAACTAAATAACTCATAACCTCACCTAAAGCTTAAGTTTAAAATCAAGATAAAAGAATTAGTAACTCATTAACTGGATGAGCATTTCTTTGTAATATCATGCACAAATGCATCTTATCTCACTCTTGATTGGAGAGCTTCCACCTTTGCTAGAGAACCCAGCTTGACCTTTGAGGGTCATGGTGGAAATTCACCTCCTCCCATCTTATTAATTTTTGGCCAATAATTTAATTTCTCATGCATTAGTCATAAAAATCCTATTAGTCTGAGTCAAAATGATTGTCCAAAAATTAAAAAAAAATTGAATTGCATTAGATTTAGATCATTTGAAGCATGTCCCTTTACATGATATAGTATCTTTAATGAATAAGTTTAAGGACTTAGTCTCTTTCTAAATAATAACAGTCCAGTTGTCTTGCATAAGCATAAAGACTTGCCTACATCTATTTAAAATCATAGGAGGAGTTAGCCAGGCGGTTGTAAGTCCAAGCTGTCGGGTGATTTGTCCTCTCTTGCGGAGGTAAACAAATTACCCAATTTTCATCTTAGATTTAGGTTATGCTTCTAGCCCTCGCCGAAACTCCCTAGATTTAGGTTCTGAGATTGCTTCTCCCCTTTGTGAGTCATAAGCAAATTCCTCACCTCTTAGGTATTTCCTTAATCTTGTGTTAAGGAATCTTAAGTGCTAAAATTCTAATGAAAATTACAACTCAAATAAACTAAATCAATTTTTAAAATGTAAAGCCTAATTTTAGGATAGTTTGAGATACTCGCTAGGTCTCCTAGCATCGTGGGCATCTCCTACTTATCTTCCATTTTGGCTTTGATAATAACTCCCTCTCTTGATCAATCCCATTTTGATCTTTAAATACAAAGCAATCGATTGATAGTCCTTCCCTATTGAAATCTTTAGAGGCAACGATCATTTATCTTAATCGAGTTTTCCTAGCGTCTATCCAGGATGTAATTAACTATACTTACTCGACTTAACGAACCTGATTTAAAATAAATCCTACATTACTTTCATGTAAAGTAGGGGAAGAATCTCTGGAACATATGCAAACCCATCATCCATAAGGGTCCTTATTCAGGTGATTGGTTCTATTAAAGGGTAGTGACTTCTATCTTTCGAGATAGTACATTATTTCCTTGATGATGTATCCAATCACCTAAATAAGTACATCTACAGATCTATGTGGCATCTTACCAAGATGAATTTCTATATATGTGCTACCTCTTTCATTTCTCACCAACAGATTTGGAAGGTGACTCCCCTTGTATAGGAATTTTTCTCCACAACTAGCTTGAACATAACTTCAAGACCAGTGTTATAGTTATACCAAAGGAATACCTTGTGGAACAACCATCCAGTTCCATTAGGGTAATCCTTCTAGATACCTATGATCCTTCCAAAACCAAAGAAAGTTGGGATATCTTCTTATCCCATACCTCTAAGAAAATTGTATCAAAAATCAAGAAACTTTCCATGCAGGTGTGTGAGCCAGCTCAAACCTCCAACATCAAGGAAGGTTTGCAAGTTGTCTAGGACAACTTAACGAACGTAAAAGCTCAACAATAGTAACAGCCTAGGCCATCTTGGGATAGCCAAGTAGCACAACCACCGATCGAGTCCAACCTCCAGTCCATAGTTACAGCTACTACTACTTCAGCAACCATTACCTCAGCTAGCACTTCCTCTAGTAGACATATTGTATCGGTGGATGAAGGCATCAAATCCCTCACCCCACTTACTTTACTTGACTTCTATGTACCTCCTTCAAAATCCAAGAAATCAAGGAATAAAGCTAGTTTGAATTATATATGTGTCACTTCTGATGGGTTGCCTAACTCTATTCTTACTAAAAACTCTTCAAGTCTAAACAATAATTATAACAACTCCAATCTTCCTCTTTTTGATTCAGAGTTGGACTTTCCTTCTATGAATACTATGGGTTCACCTCTTGAGATAAACTTAGAATCATCTAATTCTGAGAGTCCCATAGGATAAGTTGTAGGTGAGCCTAACGAGCAGGTAAAACCTTGCACTAACTTGCCACAAGAGATCACCGAAGTCAACCTCCATAGTGGCAAGGTTCTACCTCCTAGGGCAGCACATCAAGATAAAGGAAAATAAGTCATTGGTTCAGATGATCGAGAAGCCCCTCCAAAGGATGCTCCACCCTTGGATATTCTTGTGGAGGATCAGCCCAAGGTGGACTACAATGTCCTCTCTCACCTAAGAAAGTTTTCATCTAAGTTAAGCATATATGATGCCCTTGTCTTATCCAAAAGGATGAGGGAAACACTAATCAAGGCTCTTCTTGATTCTAAAATATGTTTAACTCAGCTGACCACTATTAAAGAGGAGGCACATTATTTCAAAAGCCCGGGGAATCACTTTCACAGATGAAGACCTTCTTCAGGGGGACATGGAGCATAACTGTCCCCTCCACATTACAGTGGACATGGGCTAATTCAGACTTGCCAGAGTTCTCATTGATCTAGGTGCATCAGCGAACATTGTGAGTCTAAAGACTCTTTCCTACTTGAGGATCGACAGCTCCACACTTTGAGGAGATCGGATGATGTTGAGAGGATTCAATGACCAAGGCGAGAGGGCTTTAGGTTCCATAGTGTTACCTTTGGATATAGGTGAATAGAAGACTGAAGCCAAGTTTTACATAATTAATTTGAATACTTCATTTATTGCTTTGCTCGGTAGGCCTTGGATACATATGAACAAGATGATTCTATTCTCCCTTCATTAATGCATGAAGTTCAGAAAGGATGGGTTTGAGAACTATGTCAAAGGTGATGAAAAGTTATTTTCAATCAAAGAGGTTGAGATATATAAAGATGTGGCATGCTATATTCCTTGAAAATACCTTTCCTCATAAACTTGATCAAAATTAAAATACAAAAGAAAAAAAGAAGAATGAGAAAAAGGAAAAAAAAGAAAAATGAAAGTTCAAGTGAGCGAAAAGGTTATTGAAGAAGAAGTGGAGCTGCATATCATATTTTACCCATAGTACATTCCATCATATGGATATATGGGTAGGATGACTCGACCCCCATTAGGCAGAGGCAGAGGCAGAAGTAGAGGTAGCCTCAGACGTGGAAGACCCCTTGGTTGGCCATCAGCTAATAAGGGTTATGTTCCACTTCATAAGAGTACCCTACTATTCACATAGACTTGGAATCCAGTGCGGAGGATGAGTCTAATGTGATTAGCATACCAACCAACCCCTCTCAATGAGTTTCCTTGGAGGTGATTCTCGAGCTAGACAGAGAAGAAAACTAAGCCTCTAGACAAAGCAAAGTATTCAAAACAAATTTATTTGAAACTATCTGACAGCAGTTGGGAATTTTAGCTCTAACCTTTTTTTCATCTCAAAAAGTTATAGGTTTAGTAGTTAAGGAAGCCCCTCAATCTTCCAGAGATGTCAAATCAAAGGCATTCTATTTGGGATCATCATCCTCAAGTCTCGAAGTTAATGTAGACCTTGAGGAGAATTTATATAAAGAAATTAATGGAATTGTCTTTTAATTGGTATTCTCCTTGTGTTCTAAATCTTGCAAAGAAAGGTTTTATTCCTTATACATGGTCTAAGCATATGTCAAAATACTTTGAAAAGCTATGGAATAATAGTGGCAGGGAAGCACAATCAAGATCAAGACTAGGATTCGATACAATGGGTCTAGTAAATGATGATGATTATTGTTTAGTTATTACCAATCATCTAGAATCTGATAGGTTCTTCTCAAACCATACCAACTCTTATGAGAAAGTATGTTTAGAAACTTCAGATGATCCAGATGATCTCCAAATCAAAGATGCACTGCCATAATTTGAAGAGGAAATTCATTTAATAATTGACAAACTTAATGAAATAAACCTCAAGAAAGAAGAAAATATGCTTGACATACATCAGTTCATTGCTGAATGAAGAAGAAACCAATGACTTAGTTAGGCTATTGACTGAGTTTAAGGATTGCTTTGCATGGAGCTATAAAGAAATGCCTAGATTTTCTCCTGACATAGCAGTCCACAAATTAGCAATAGATCCTAGTGATAACCCTATCAAGAAAGCTCCTAGATGCATGTGATTAAAATTGAACAACATGTCATTTTTGAAGTCAAGAAACAAATGATGATAATTTCATCAGGCAAGAAAAATATTCTACCTAGCAAACCAGTGTCGTCTCAATTAAGAAGAAGAATGGCCAAATTCATATTTGCATCAATTTCAGGGACTTAAACAAGGCATGTCCTAAGGATGAGTTTCCTCTTCCTATACCAGAATTAATGGTGATCATTACCTCATCTCATGCAGTATTCTGCTTTATGGATATTTCATCTGGCTATAACTAAATCAAGATGGCCGCTGAGGATGAAAGAAATATTGCTTTTTGAACCCCAATCAGAATTAATTATTATAAGGTCATGCCTTTTAGCCTTAAAAATGCTGGTGCAACATACTAATGGGCCATGACTGAAATCTTCAACAAACTAATCCAACATCAAGTTGATTGCTATGTTGATGATCTAGCAGTTAAAAGTAGAGAAAAGGAAGACCATCTCTTTGACTTGAGAGTAGTTTTTGAATAGTTAAGATAATACAACCTCCTAAAGTGTGCATTCAGAGTAGCATCAGAGAAATTCCATGGGTTTAATGTTTGACACCAGGGAATAGAAATAGATCCAAAAAATAACAAAGTTATCTTAGAAATGCCACCTCCTAAAAGTCTAACATAACTCAGATTGTTCCAAGGGTGGTTGGCATATCTAAGAGGCTTTATCTCCAACCTATCAAGGATATGCAAATCATTCTCAACACTTATCAAAAAGGATGCCAAGTTCAAGTGGGATGACAAGTGTCAACATGCCTTCGATGATATCAAGCAATATTTGGTGAAGTCACCGGTTCTAATAGCCCCTATCCCGGGCAGGCCGTTGATCCTCTACACAATTGCATTGGATGACTCCCTTGGTGCTTTGTTGGCCCAAGCCAATGATGAAGGGAAGGAGAATGCTCTCTACTATCTCAACCATCATCTAATCCCTGCTAAAGCTAACTATCCACCTATTGGGAAACATTGCCTAACTTTAATCTTTGCATCTCAAAAGCTATGGCAATATAAGATTTCTCATAAGGTGGACTTGATTTCAAGAATTAATCCACTACAGTGTCTCATGACATGGCCAATGCTATCCAGACGTTTGGCATGTTGGTCCATGATTCTCTCACAGTTTGATATCACATTTGTACCCCTCCATGCAATTAAAGGACAAGCATTAGCGAATTTCTTAGCAGCACACCCACTTCCTATTGATTCTCCGCTTAGTGATGATCTCCTGAAGAACAAATCATGAACTTAGGAGAGGTTGACAATCACCATTGGGAGATGTATTTTGATGGTGTAGCTTTCATTTATAAAGGAGAAGCACCACGATCTACTCTTTCAGGAAAGGCAGGGGTAGAAATAGTTCTCTTATCTCTAGACCGTGATGTGATGAGATTCTCATACTATTTCTCTAATCCCTGCACCAACATTGAAGAAGAGTATCAGGCTTTGATTACCAATCTGGAGTTAGCTATTAAAGTGGGTGTCAAGAGCATCAACATCTACATGGATTCTCAGTTGGTCATCAACCAGATTGTTGGATCCTACAAGGTTATCAAGCCCAAGCTAAGTCATTACCACAAGTATACCATGAAGCTATTGGCCCAAATCTGAGAGGTCACCATCTACAAGGTCCCTCGAGGAGAGAATGTAGTAGCAAATTCTTTGGCCAAACATGCCAAAGAATTAGCATGTCTGCAAGATGAGTCCATTTAAATAGGGTTCCAAAATAAACAAGTCATATCCCTTATTGAACTCATCGAGAGAATTTCTCTTGAAGGGGAG
This sequence comes from Cymbidium sinense, assembly GCA_021442155.1. Taxonomy (NCBI): domain Eukaryota; kingdom Viridiplantae; phylum Streptophyta; class Magnoliopsida; order Asparagales; family Orchidaceae; genus Cymbidium; species Cymbidium sinense. Next base: position 12,642,916 of record CM038224.1, on the reverse strand, counting down.
GTTACCGTTGCCAAAAAACCCAAGGAGTTAGATTGGAGGCAACCGTTCATAGATTATTTAAATACCGATAAACTATCTCAAGAAAATTCACAAGCCTATCAGGTGAAACAGAGAGCTCTCTCCTATGTTCTCGTGGATAGCACCTTATACTGACAATCTTTTAACCAAATGTTATTACGTTGTTTGGATAAAGATGAAGCCCATGGCATTTTAACTGAGGTACATTCAGGTCTACGCAGAGCGCATCAATTTGGTCCAAAGATGAAAGTAAAGATCAAGAGACTAGGATACTACTGGCCCTCGAAGATCATAATCTGCATGAACGTGGCTAGGAGATGTCAACAATGTCAGGTGCACGGTGTGGTCTTACATCAACCACCAAACATTCTACATCGTATATTGGCCTTCTGGCCATTCGAATGTTGAGGTACCGATATTATGGGTCTAATTGATCCTCCTTCTTCCAAGGGTTCCCATTTCATATTAGCTGCTACCGATGACTTTTCCAAGTGGGCGAAAGCAATCCCACTCAGAAAGGTCACAGCTCAGCATGTGCTCCAATTTTTCAGGAACCATATCGTATATAGGTTCGGGGTGCCTCAACGAATTATGTATGATAATGGTATCACATTCAAGAGCACCAATATCAATAGCTTTGATAGAAAATATAGTATAGATTGGAGATACTCCACCATCTACTACCCCCGAGCAAATGGCCTAGCAAAAGCATTCAATAAAAATCTCATCCATATACTAAAGAAGACACTTGACGACAACAAGCGACAGTGGCATGTGCAGTTGGTTGAAACCTTGTGGGCTTACTGCACCACATATAGAACTCCAACTCAATCTACCCTATTTTTCTTAGTGTATGGGTCTAAAGCCGTTCTACCCATAAAAGTATAACTCCCATCACTAAGGATAGCATTGCATAGCAAAACTACTACAGAGCAGATTGCAAAGTTGTAGTTAGAAGAGCTCAAAGATTTGGAGGAGAGATTCCTACGAGCGTGCCAGAATCTCGAATTATACAAAGCCAAAATGATTCAAGCTTACAACCAGCCGGTCCACCCTAGGCCTTTCAAGTAGAAGAACTTGTATTTGTCCTAAGAAGACCAACTGTTGCACGTTGAAAGATGGGAGGCAAGTTTAACCCACTTGTGAAGGCCGATATGTCATAGAGAAGGCATACCAACCTGATGCTTCCATTTAATGGGCTCTATTTGAATAAATATTTCCCATAAAAATCATATTTTAAAATAATTCTATCAATCAACAAAAATTTCATTCCATATCATCAAAATCTTCTCTTCATTTCAAAGTATTATCTGCTTGTCTTGTGAATCCTCCATGGCGTGTTTCGGTTAGGAGTGAGAGAACCCAAGAGGAATCCTATCCTTCTTTCATAACACAAACACACCAACAAATACATATCTTTTGTCTCAAGCTATTTTGATGTGGGAGCAAACCCGTGGCACTCACTCATTAGCTGCTCTAGATCGGGTTGACATACTACCTTGCTAGTTTATCACCCCAGTGATCATTTATATGGGAAGATGTGAGTCCCCGTGCTTTCTTCCTGACTTGATCATTCCAAACCAATGAGCACCTTCTTAGTTTGGTAAGCTTCACTACCCAGTCAGTAAGCTACCTCATGTTGACTTTATTTAAGAAGATGTAATCCCCGAGTTTCCTTCTTGAACTAGCCACCATGCACAAATTAGGTTGAGTATATTCAAGGTTTAGGATAAGTCCCCCAGAGGCTCCTTATCTCTTGACTACATTTGAATCGATATAAGTCCTCCAATGGCATTCACTCAGTAGTTGCCCTAAGTTGGATGGCACCTGTCGAGCCGAAGACAAACTATCCCGGCAATCAGTTTCGCCATAGGAAGATGTGAGTCCCCGAGCTTTCCTCCTAGGTTGATTATCGTAAACTGATGTGCACTTTCAGCTGGTTGATGTTCGCTATGCTGACAGTGACTCACTCGGTGGGTACACCACACTTGGCAGATATGACTCCTTGAGCTTTCTCCTTGAGTTGGACGTTGAATTCCTATGTGATATATGACTAGCCATGTCATCTTCTCTAGGGTTTTGGATAAAGATCTTAGTGGCCCCTTCCCTTGTGGGCATTATACTTGGATCACATCATTTGAGACCCCATTTAGATGCTATCCAGTTACTTATGGATTGGATAATCCCCTTTCTTAGTAGCCACCCCTGTGATTGGATAATTTATTCAGCGGATGCATAGATTCTCCCTTGATTCTGTAAACCTAAGATAGGTCTAGGCTAATATAAGCTCCTTCTCAGTATAATCTCTTGTAAACCAACAGGGTCCATAATAAATAAATAAAATTAATTAAATTAATTAATTCACTTATGGCTTAGGAATTCAAGCCCCGAAATGGCCCCTTTTCCCAAGCAGACATCCTATCTTTAGGGCAGTGTCAGCAAAAGTCGCTATAGGAATTACCTAACTACTTGAGTTGAGATAAGTCCCTGGGTCGGCACTCTCTCAATAGTGCCATTAAGTCGAGTTCAATCTGTTTTCCATAAACAGGTTACCCCGATAGTCATTTTTCTTTGAAAGATATAAGTCTAATATGCATTCTTTCTAGGATGACTGTCACAAACTAATGGGCAGCCCTTGGTCGAGCTAACATGTTACCTTGCTAATGTGTCACTCCAGTGGTCTTTTATAATGGAAGATGTAAGTCCCTGAGCATTCTTCCCTAAATTAGCTACTGCAAATCGAAAGGTACCCCTTTGGTTGGATAGTTCTCCCCTAGGTCGGGAAGCTACTCCATTTGGATTGGTAAATATATGTTAGATCAAGGTCACCACGGCCCCTACTCAGTGCAGCCCATCGCAAACCAATGGGATCTATCAAAAATAACTAAAAAATAAATCTTATCTTGACTATCTTTGAGCTGGTTTAAGTCCTCCAGTGGCATTCATTCAATAGTCAGTCCAAGGTAGATTTGACATGTTACCTTACTAATGTGTCACTCCAACGTCTTTTCTGCAGGAAGATGTCAGTCCCCGTGCTTTCTTCCCTAAATCAACTATTGCAAATTGAATGGCGCCCTTTTGGTTGGATAGTTCTCCCCTCAGTCGGGAAGCTACTCCCTTTGGATTGGTAAATATGTGTTAGATCAAGGCCACCACAGCCCCTATTCAGTGCATCCCATCGCAAACCAATGGGATCCATCAAAAATAACTACAAAATAAAACTAATCTTGACTATCCTTGAGCTGATTTAAGTCCCCCAGCAGCATTCACTCAATAGTCAGCCCTAGGTTGGGTTTGATTCATTATGTTACCAATTGATCACCCCAACAACTGATCCATACTTTGGAAGATGTAAGTCTACTATGCTTTCTTCCTAGCACAACTGCTACACACTGAAAAGCACACCCTTGGTTGGATAGTTCTACTTTGTGGATGGTAGGCTACCCCTTTGGATTGGTAAATATGAGTTAGACCAAAGCCACCACAGCCCTACTCAGTGAAATCCATCGCAAACCAATAAAGTTCATCTCGAAATTCAAAACTTAAAAATCTGAAACAAATCCAATCAAATTAAATCACACAAATCAAACTGATATGCCTCTCCTCAATGAGATGCAAGTCTTTCTAGTTCCCCTAGTGGATCCAAATTCTAATCCCTCGGTGGATTTCACAACCCCTCCTCCCCAGTGGATGACTTGGACTTGCTCCCTAGTGGAGACTTCACATTTTCATCCCCAGTGGAGCACTAAATAAATTAAATCAATTTTTTCCCAGCGAGACTCAAATCAAATTGAAACCTTCCATCCCTTAGTGGATGACTTGAACCTTTTTTCCTTAGTGGAAGGTTCATATACTCAATCCCTAGTGGATCCCTTCCTCACTCTCTCATGTCTTTGACATGAGTAGAGTCAGATTGCACTAAGCTCTTGATTCCTTCTGCACCTTGTGTCAGGAGTAGATCATTTCTGTTGGTGCTTGTGATTGTTCGGTGTTGTTGATCATTTTGATCAAACTCAAGAAATTTTCACATAACTCATTTATATTTCCATTTGTATCCATAATATAAATAACATATAAATTCAAATAACCAAAACTAAATCCAAATTCTGAAAAACTTCTCTAAGCCCTTTGATTCTCTCTTATGAACTTAGCCAAATAAAACTCAAATCAAGCCAAACCCTTGATTTTTTTTCTTCATGACTCATTATATCCTTCAATCATGAAACCAAATATAAACACAAACTTCAATCATCAAACCAAAACTAAATTCAAAACTCAAATCCAAATTCAACCAAAATTCAGCCTAAGCCTTTCAATTCAAATTCTAGAAACTTAGCCAAATACAACTCAAATCAAGCCAAACCCTTGATTTTTCTTAATGATTCAATCAATCCTTCAATCATGAAACCAAATATAAACACAAACTTTAATCATCAAACAAAAACTAAATTCAAAACTCAAATCCAAACTCAACCAAAATTCAACCTAAGCCTTTCAAGTTAAATTCTTGAACTTAGCCAAATCAAACTCAAATCAAGCCAAACTCTTGATTTTCTTCATGATTCAATCAATCCTTCAATCATGAAACCAAATATATACATAAATTTCAATCCACAAACCAAAACTAAATTCAAAAATCAAACTAAAGTCAAACTCATGTTCACCCTTTGAACTTGAAATTGTCAAATGAATCAAAACCCATTCGACTTCAAACCACTTGCAAATGGATTTATATTTCAATCATAAGCATATGTGAGTTCAATCAAACTCAAATCAAGCTTTGACCAAGCCATTTGACCCACTTAGGCTCACTTGACCTAAAGTGACCTAAAGTGCCCCTTATGAGCCAAATTCTAATCCTACCCAAATTTGATTGAATTAAGCCCACCTATGCCTCACATTCTGAGCAACAATCATCATGAGATGACCAATCACTCAAATTGGGTCAGACCAAGTCAAACCTAAGGGTTGACCAAGTCAACACTTAGCCAAAATTAAACCTAAATTAGCCAAAATCCACCATAGGCCAAATTGATTGAAACCATTAATCAAAACCAATTCATGATCAATGTTTAAACTAGACCAAGTCATCATTTGAGCCTAACCTAGCCCAATTGGCCACTTGACCCAAGTTGACCCTACTTGAACTAAAAAGTCAAAATGTATGAAAACATGATCTAAGTCAAACCAATTACAACCAATGGGTCAAAGTCATTCTAACGTGATTGTTGAACTTGACTAAAGCCTCAATTGACCAACTAGACCCAAGCCCAATTGACCATTAACCCAACTTGACCTAAAAGGTCAAATTGAGCCAAAATCAAATCAAACTAAAATTGATTGGAAACAAAGATACCAAATTATTTCAAATGACCAAGCAAACCTAAAACAACCCAAGACCTAGCTCAATTGGTCAAATGGGTCAAATTGGTCAACTTGACCATTTGACCTAAATGAAATCAAATGAACCAAATCCAAATATAAATCAAATTGAACCAAACCAATGATGCCAACACATTTCAAATGGTCAAATGAACTTGACCTAACCCTTGGCTTAACCCAATTTGACCAATTGGTCAACCTGACCCAAGTTGACCCATCTTGACCTAAATGGATCAACATGAACCAAATCATATCAAATCAATTCCAAATTCATTGAAACTTGGCCCAACCCATTTTTCAATCATAACAAACATATTCAAACTAAAATAAAGCCAATTGACCATTTTACCCCTAGCTGAAAGGGTAATTCTTGGCCAAATTCACTTGAAATTTGGTCTAATCCTCTTCATTGCCATTTGGCACCCTCTTAATGGACTCCATGGACACTAGTAAGAGTGGTGCACTTTACCCAATGCGTTTGAGTAAACCTAACCCAACCTAAGGCCAAAATTGACCAACCCAATGGACATGTGCACATGGGATCATTCCCACACTCCAAATCAGCACATGGGAACCGCTCAACTACCTACCACTTCCAAAACAAAACCATGTGCAAGCTAAAATGACCTACCAATCCCATTGCATCTGATCAATTGATCCAAAATGGAAGGGAGAAGCTCGGCCATCTGATCCTTCTATGGGGAGATATACTCCCCCTAATTTCACTTCATTCTCACTCTCTTGCATTCGATTTAGTAAGAGAAACCAAAGAAAGAATTCCCAAGTCTCTCCAACCTCCCTCAACCTAATTGGATTTTTCCATTCTCAGTTTATTCAAAATTGAAAATAGGGGCGAATACTCAAATTCAGCTCAATTCCTCCCTCAAGCACCTTGAGGGAACTCAATCGAGCTCATTCAAACCTTCATCCCAAGTGTTCAAGCCATGGGAAGAGGTGTCTAGACTAAAGCCGCAAGCCTAGGAGGAGGAGTTTGCTCAATTGAACAATCCACTTCATCCCAAAGCTTGAAACCTTCAACAGGGCTTCATCTCTACTAGACAAAGCTACATCGATGGTTGAGAGCGCCAGTGATAGCCTTCGGCAAAGTATGCCTTCAAACCGAGCCTAGAATAGGAAGTGTTTTGTCCTTTGTGAAAGAAAATTTCACCCCATTGCATTTTGACCGTTAGATGTCTTTCCCCTTGCATGATAATGGTGTGGATTAAGTTTGAGCTCAATCCAAGCTCAACCAAGCTCAAATCATGCCCTAAGGAGTGGACGGATGCCCTCTCCCACAGGCGAGCTTAGTGACAGATCATGGACCGTCCATCCACACATTTTTGATGGATGGTCCAGATCAAGCTGCGTAGGATCCTCTGATTTATCCTTTTAGAACTGTACATTTAATCCAGACCATCGATCTTTGATCATACGGTCGAAGAGAAAGCGTGTAGCGCCGCCACTGATGCGGCATTGGATGTGACCACTTAAATAGTGAATCTCGTCATGCAACGTGGAAAGTGTGCGATGCATCAACAGTCCACATGGTGCCAATAGGATTAACTATATAATTAGGCTATTTAATTAGGTTTTAAACATGGAATCACCAAATATTCATAACTAAATGTAGAGAAATAAAAAAATATAAAATAAAATGCATTATGAAGATAATCAAGAGGGGAATTCATTAACATTATTTTCAATTGATTTTGAATAATGAATTTTCCTTAATTAGGATTTTAGTGAAAATTTAATAACCCTAATTACTTCATTAATTGATTTCAAATTTCTCGAGTGTATTTAGTGGGATGACTTCTGCCTTCCCTAATTTTCATAGAATTTATTGTTGAGTTAATAAGAAAAACCAATTAATAAATCTTAAGTCATTCTCTTAATATAATTAAGCTTAATTAAGCATGTGAACAATGATTTTATCCCTTGATTAAGCTAATTAAACTTTTTATAAGTGAATGGGAGATTTATGGAATGGGTTTGGGGTATTTTCCACAAGTCATTCCCTTAACCCCTTTTCTTCCTTAATTTAAATTTAATTAAGGGCTAATCCACTAAAGACCTACTTAATTAACTTGATAAAATTTTAAAAATATTCAAGAACTCAATGTCTTTGGAAAATACTTGTGTGGTGTGAAAGTACTTAAATTCTTTAGCTTAAATTGTATGCTAGCGATTTAAAATTTCTTATGATTTTATGTCATACATTGGCTCATAATTATTTGGTTAAATATCTTAAAGAGGTGTAGGTAAGGGGAAATTAATGAACTTAATAAACACCTTAACCTAATCAATACATAAAATTCACTTAATGATTCTAAAAATTAAACTAAAACAACATACACATGTGAGAGATGGGTTAGGACTAGCAAACCTTCTTATATTTCATAAATTTAAAATCAAATTCAAAACAAAATAAAATTTCCTTAAACCAATTTTCATTCACTTTAAATAGTCTTATTCCATAGGATTGTCTTTAGGAATTAATTAGGGTGAATGAATTTACAATGCTTTCATCACTTTATTTCTTTCCTAGCATGCTAAATGTGTATGTCATATAAAAATCATGCATTCATGTCTTTTAAAAATAAAATTAAAATGAAATGTTTCCTTTATGTCAAATTGCATGCTTTTGGTTAAAGTACGAATATGAATGGCTATTATCACTACTAAATCCAAAACTATTTTTAAAACTTATAAATCAAACATTACAAATGAAGGGTATGTAATTTACAATTGCTTATGAGCTTGCATGTGAATTGTATAAAAATGTATTATATGATTCTCCCTCTCTTTCTTAACATAGAATTGTATAGAATTTGCAAAGTGTATAGTCCATTTGAAAAGGACATAACACTTGCTTAAATCCATTCCTATACACTCCTATTCATAACTTAAGAAGGAATTCCACATCACACATGTAAACTATACAATCAAACCAAAATCAAACAAACATAAACTTTTTGATGATTCTCTTTCTATGCATTTCTTTTTATACATGCACATGTATTTAAGAAAAGTGCTATATTATGCTGGACAACCGGGATAGCTAGGCTTTAAGCAGCCCTAAGTAGGTCTTGTACCTTACACCCCTAGTGCTAACAATGGCACTGCACTCACTTGGTAATATTTTCATTTATTCTACATGGTGTCCCAACAAAGCGCAATATTTTTATTTTCATTTCTTCTTTTCCAAAAGATAGATAAAGGCAAGAATATTTTCACCACATATTTTTCTAATGATTCGGCTGGGGAAGGTTCCTCTCGCCATCTTTGGTAAATGATCATTGTCTTCAAGTATTGATAGTGGGTTTATATTTTATATGAATCGGAGACTATCCTCATTCTCTGTTGGCGCTAAGTTTATTTCATTTTTAAGCTAAGTTAGCCAACATCTTTAGGTTTTAGGACCTCTCCATGTAGGTCTTATTACGTTACCCAATAGGTGAAAATAAAAAACTTTTAATAAAATATAAATAATCAAAGACTTCCTTCTTATCATTTTATGGTAAGGAAAGGTTCATTCCAAAAAAATAGAAATAAATCCTTTATAAAATGTCAAATTCCAAAAAAAACACTTTTTCAAAATGTGCACAATAAAATATTTTCACAAAAATTTTCATAAACTAACCTCATCTAACAATCTCCATGATTGTTATATATAGGATCTTCTCAAAAATAAAATCCACAATCATGTTTTCAAAAAGCACAAATGAACATCTTCACTTAATTCATTTTGATGAATATTTCATTTTCAAAAATAAAATCAACAATCACTTTTTAAAAATATAATCCAACAATCATGTTTTCAAAAAAGCACAAATTAACAACTTCACTCAATTCATTTTGATAAAGATTTCATTTTCAAAAATAAAATCAACAACCTCATTTCAAAAATAAAATCCAATAATCATATTTTCAAAAAGCACAAATGAACATCCTCATTCAATTTATTGAATGAAGATTTCATTTTCAAAATAAAATCAATAATCACCTTTTCAAAATTATCAATCATGTTTTCAAAAATCAAAATTAACAATCATATTTTCAAAATTAAAATAACATTTGGATTCTTCATTTAGCATACTCAAATTTGCTAAATTAAAATCCTCTTTTCAAAAATCAAAAAAAATTTGGATCCTTCACTTAGCATACTCAAATTTTCTAAATGAAAAATCCACTCTTCAAAATCAAAACCATCAAAACACAAAACAACATTTGGATTCTTTGTTTAGCATACTCAAATTTTCAAAATAAAAATTTCACTTTTTTAAAACCAAAATCACAAAAACACAAAATATCTGGATTCTTCATTTAGCCTACTCAAATTTCCTAAGTGAAGATCAACCTTTAAGAATCAAAATCACAAAAATATGAAACACATTTGGATCTCTTTAACATACTTAAATTTGCTAAGGATCCTCTTTTTAAATATCAAACAAAACATTTGGATCTTTTATCTAGCTTACCCAAATTTGCTAAGAGAAGATCCATTTTTCAAAATCAAAAAAAAAATTAACAAAAATATTAAACACATTTGGATTTCTTTAACATACCTAAATTTGCTAAGAATCCTCTTTTCAGAATCAACAAAAACATGAAACACATTTGGATTTTCTTTGCATGCCAAAATTTGCTAGGAATTCTCTTTTAAAAAAAAATCAATCAAAACAATACACATTTGGATCTCTTTAGCATACCTAAATTTTCTAAGAATCTTCTTTTCAAAATCAACAAAAACATGAAACACATTTGGATCTCTTTAGCATACCTAAATTTGCTAAGAATCCTCTTTTCAAAATCAACAAAAAACATGAAATACATTTGGATCTTCTTAGCATACCTAAATTTGCTAAGAATCCTCTTTTCAACATCAACAAAAACATGAAACACATTTGGATTTCCTTAGCATACCTAAATTTTCTAGGAATCCTCTTTTAAAAAAAAAAAAATCAACCAAAATAAAACACATTTGGATCTTTTTAGCATACCTAAATTTGCTAAGAATCCTCTTTTCAAAATCAACAAAAACATGAAACACATTTGGATTTCTTAAGTATATCTGAATTTGCTAAGAATCCTCTTTTCAAAATCATCAAAAATATGAAACACCTTTGGATTTTCTTAGCATACCTAAATTTGCTAAGAATCTTCTTGTCAAAATCATCAAAACACAAAACACATGGATCTTTAATTAGCATACTTAAATTTGCAAAGTAAAGATCCACTTTTCAAAAACAACAAAACATTTGGATTCTTCATTTAGAATACTCAAATTTGCTAAGCGAATATTTTATTCTCAAATTTACACATGATTTAAAAAATAAGCAAACAAAAGAAAAAATTATTTTCAAACACCTCATCTAGCATACTTAAATTTGCTAAGTGAGTAAATTTTCAAATTCAAAATCAAACACCAAATCAATTGACCCTTTACTTTAACATACTCAAATTTGTTAAATAAAGGGTCAAAATAATCAATCAAATTCAAAAATGAACCTATGAAAGAATCAAACTCCAAGAATCTTTGAACCCATTTTCAACATACACAAATTTGTTGGAAATGGATTCTACATTCTAAAATCTCCTTTCCAATCAATTCCAAAATCTCTTTTATAAATTCATTTGAGCCCCCACTTAACACTTTCAAGTTTTTGAGTGTGGGTTCAAATTCTAAAATCAAAATTCAAGAATTAACAAAATAGAAATTTGATTCAAGTTTGTTTTCAATATTACAAACTTTCAGTCAGTTTCAATTTTAGTTTCAATTTCAATTCATTTCAATGGCAGTGCAGAAGTATGTGTTCATATTTCCTCATATGATGGATTTGGCTTTGGATCAAGCCAGTCTCCCATGATCTGACTATGCCCACCTCATCCACTTTGGCCAAGGCTTTGAAGGGGCTTAGATTACATGTGAGGGGACCACCCTCACACAACAAGACAGAAGCGTAGTCATCATCCGTGAGACATAAGATGTTAGATTTCCTCACCAAAGAGGAAAGCATGGAAGTACCAGCAGAAGAGGTCACTTGTGCATGGTTCCCCATTCAACAAAGACCACTCTTTGGCTTCCTCCAAGGGGAAGGCTCCTCTGATTCCAAGGATTGCCTCCTCTACCTTCAAGATTGGGTCTAGTTCCCATACTGCTCGACCTACCAGGACTCAGAGCAGAAATAAGAACCGCATGATCAAGCAAGATCATCACATAGCAGAGTGGAGGCATTTTCTAGCCATGGATTCACCTAGGGTAGTGTCTCCTCTCTCATTACAGAGAATGGTTTCACCCCTCTCATGAAGAGGATGTTAGAGGATTTCAACTTCACCTCATTTATTTTAGGCACTAGAGAAGGTCAGCGCTCTTGAGGATAGTTCTTCAATGAGTTGGAAGAGCCTATGGATGATCAAAGTCTGGGGCTCAATTTAATTTGAGATCAGTTATCCCCCATAGTGTGGGTAGACAAATTTGACAGGAGAGGGTCAAGGAGGCACAGTCATGTTAATCGTGAGCGGAGGTACAACCAGCTTAGCGCACTGTGAACTTTCCAGATTGACGTAACTCATGTTGATCATATTGATAATATCTTACTCACGGGCACTACCCATCATAGGAGAGGAGCTCCTATTCAGATAGAGTCGATGGTGCCTCTGCCACACCACTCTACCCCCTATCCACCATCTCCAATGGATGTTCCAAGATCTACTATTCCACCAAAGGCTATGAAGGTTGCATCAAGGGAAAAGAGAACCCCACTGGTGATCCGACTATGGACAAGAGATCCGTCCATCTACACACTGATGAGAAGCTCTTGAACCTTCTCCCAGGTGGTGGAAGAATGGCAACCTGTTGTATTCATCCTGTCACCACCACCACCTCAGTAGGCTATAGAGGTTGTAGCACTATAGGGAGGAGGAGAAAGTTCAGTTATCCCCATGACCATAGATCCTCCTAGAGTACCACCCATCTAGCACAAATGATATCTTTCTTTAGTGAGCATAACCTCATGGGTCAGCTCTCCTTAGAGGGTCAAATGCATTTTATGTTCATGACTGATCCCACTACCATCTTTATAATTGCTGAGAATCCCTAAATGACATAGTGGCTCAATATCTAGTGGAGAAGAAAGAAATCTTAGGATATGTATGGTCTGATTTAGAGGATGAGAAGGTCAGTTTTGACATGAATGAATATGATCTATTAGAGGATTCAGCATGACTGAACATGGTGGACACCAGGGGTTCTCTCCCCCATGATCAACATCATATGGAAAGTGATGTGGCTGAGCAGGAAGACATAGCCTACTCAACTAAACACTTCCTTCAGCAAATAAAGCAAAAGGATGAACAAATCGATAGGATGGGGAAGAGGCTTGAAAACTTGTTAGCAAATTTTTTAGCACTTCAAAATTAAGCCCCGGTAGTTCATTCCACTATCGCAGAAATTGGTCCACCTAAGTTGTTGCATGTCTTGGATCAAGCTAAGACTACATCGCCAGTAGAGCAGGGCAGCACTAATTTGTATAGGAAGGTAGTGGATAGTACCTTCGTACAAGAAAATGACATCAAAACCATAGTTGAGTAGCAGATGAGAGAAGCATTGGCTCAAGCTCGAGGAGCATCATCAGTTTCGAAGGGTGGACCTTACCTAGAGGAATTTGATGCCATCCAGTATCCTAAAGGTTTCGTGCCACCTTCTTTCAAAAGCTTCGATGGCAGTGGTACCCAAGGCAGCACATCGCACATTTCAGGGCCAGTTATTGTAACACTAGTCACAATGATGCTCTTTTGTTCTGTCTCTTCGTCAGTAGCTTAACGGGTATAGCCTTCGATTGGTACGCTAAACTTCCCAATAGTTCAGCGAAGACTTTTGCTGTGTTGGAGAAACTCTTCATTAAGAGGTTTGATGGAGCTCAACAAAAGGTGACTGTAGGTGATTCGTTGTAGCTCAACAACATCATGGTGAGTCTCTCATTGATTATATTCTCAAATGGCATAATTTGAGTATGAAATATGAACTGTGACTATCTGAACAGCATGCCATTGAAATTCTGCTTAAGAATATCGATGGCCTGGTTGCCTTCATGCTCAAAGGTTTCACCATCAAAATATTTGAGAAACTAATCAACAAGGCGACTAGCTTGCAAGGAGAAGCCAAACAGTTGCCTTTTCTAGATCAATCAACAAAGCAAGCCAGAAAGTTTATAAAAGAAGCAGAGGAAATGGTAGATAAGGAAAATGCCGTAGAGCGTGAGAGACCCCATGCTTCACAACCATCACTTCCACCTCCTCTACCACCATCGAGGCCATCCTATCGGCTACCACATCAGCCTCCATGGCCTACATCGCCTCCTCCTCAGCCATATCCACCCACCGCCAAGTAGCTACGGTCCACCTACTCTTATGGATAAACTAAATAAACCATATTCATTTAAGAGGGAGGTAATCAAAAAAATCTTTAAGAATCTCTTAAAGAAACCTGATTTCCAGCTACTCAAACCTAGAAGGCCGGTATAAGTGGGCAAGAGTAATGATCCTAACTTTTTCCCCTACCACCGCATGCGAGGTCATGTTTTTAAAGATTATTTTACATTCAAGGACTGGCTTGAACATAGCTTCAAGATAGGCATCATAATTATCCTGAAGGAATACCTTATGGAACAACCATCCAGTTCCATTAAGGTAATCCTTGGGGATACCTGTGATCCTTCCAAACTAAAAAAGGCTAGGATATCTCCTATTCTCAAACCTTTAAGAAAGTTATTTCCAAAATCAAGAAACTTTCCTGCAGGTGCCTGAGCAAGCTCGAAGCTCCAACATCAAGAAAGGTTTGTATGTTATCGTGACAACTGGAAGGTTGGAGCTCAAGAAGAATGCACTTGCCGCCCTGATAGCCAAGTAGCAACCAGATCGAGTCCGCCTTTTTACCCACCATACCACACTTAGCACCCCTACTTGCCTAGCTCTTCCTCTAGCAGACATCTTGTATCGATGAATGAGGGCATCAAATCCCTCTGTCCACTTACTTTACTTGACTTCTACTATGTACCTCCTTCAAAATCCAAGAAATCAACCAATAAAGCTAGTTTAAATTATATATGTGTCACTTCTGATGGGTTGTCTAACTCTACTCTTACTAAAAACTCTTCAAGTCTAAATAACAATGATAACAACTCTGATCTTCCTTTCTCGATTGAGTTGACTTCCTTCTCTAAGAATAAGTTCACCTCTTGAGATAGACTTGAATCATCCATGAGAGTCCCATAGAGTCTTGATGAGCAAGTAGAACCTTGCACTAACTTTCCACAAGAGATCACCAAAGTCAACCTCTGTAGTGGCAAGGTTATACCTCCTAGGGCAGCACCTCAAGATAAAGGAAAATAAGTCATTAGTTTAGATGATCGAGAATCCCCTCCATAGGATGCTCTACCCTTGGATATGCTTGTGGAGGATCATCCCATAATGGATTATAATGTCCTCTCTCACCTAAGAAAGTTTTCATCTAAGTAAAACATATATGATGCCCTTGTCTCATATAAGGAGATGAGGGAATCACTAATGAGGCTCTTGATAAATATGCTTATCTCACCATTGGAGAGCACATTATTCCAGAGAAGCCAAGGGAATTACCTTCATAAATGAAGACCTTCTTCTAGAGGACATGGAGCACAACTGTCCCCTCTATACTACAATGGACATGGGCAGATTCATACTTTCCAGGGTGCTTGTTGATCCAGGTGCATTGGTGAACACTATGAGTCTAAAGACTCTTTCCTATTTTAGGATCAACATCTCCACACTTCAAGGAGATCGAATGATGTTAAGAGGACTTAATGAATAAGGCTAGAGGGCTTTAGGTTCCATAGTATTACCTTTGGAGATAGGTAAATGGAAGACTGATGCCAAATTCTACATAATTGATTCAAACACTTCATTCATGCTCTAAAGCTTTATATATCATAATAAGATCATTTCATCCTCCTTCCATCAGCGCATCAAGTAGAGCTGCATATCACATTCCACCCACGGTTCATTCCATCATATGGATATGTGGGTAGGACGACTCGACCTCCACCAAGCAGAGGTAGAGGCAGAAAGAGATGCAGTTCTAGAGGTGGAAGACCCTCTGGTTGGTAGCCAGCAAATAGGCGTTATGTTTCAATTCATAGGAGTACCCCTACTATTCACACAGACATGGAATCCAACTCGGAGGACAAGCCTCATGTGATTAGTATACCATCCAACCCCTCTCAGTGGATTTTCTTGGAGGTGACACTTGAGCTAGACAATGATGAATACCAAGCCTATAGACAAAGCACAAATGTATTCAAATTAGATTTATGTGAAACTATCAGACGGCAGTTGGGAACCTTAGCACTAACCTCACTTTCATCTCAAAAACCTGAAGGTTGAGTAGTTAAGAAAGCCCGTAAGTCATTCGTTAATGTGAAGCAGGAGAGATTCATATTGGGATCATCATCCTCCTAAGGTCCTGAAATTGATGTATACCTTGAGGATAATTCATATAAAGAATTAATGGAATTGCCTTTTGATTGGTACCCACCTTGTGTTCTTAATCTTGCAAAGAAAGGTTTGATACTTTATACGCAATCTAAGCATAGGTCAAAATAATTCAAGAAGCTATGGAACAACAGAGGCAAGGAAGCACAATCAAGATTAGGACTAGAATTCGGTATGGTGGGTCCAGTCAATGATGACAATTACTGCTTAATTGTCACCAATCATCTGGAGTTTGATAGGTTCTTCTCCAACCATACCAAGTCTTATGAGGAAGTATGTTAAAAAACTTCAGATGATCTAGATGATCTCAAATCAAAGATGCACCTATAGAATTTGAAGAGGAGATCCATTCAACAATCGATAAGCTTAAATAAACTAACCTCAAGACGGAAGAAAATCCACACCTGACATACATCAGTTCGTTACTGAATGAAGAAGAAACCAATGACTTAGTTAATCTATTGACTGAGTTTAAAGACTACTTTGTATAGAGTCACGAAGAGATGCCCAAATTATCTCCTGACATAGCAGTCCACAAACTAGCAATAGATCCTAACACCAACCCTATCAAGCAAGCTCCAAGACGCATGCGATTAAAAATTGAACAATAGGTCATTTATGAAGTTAAGAAATTGATCGATGCTAGTTTCATCAGGGAAGAAAAATACTCTACCTGGTTAGCCAGTGTCATACCATTTAAGAAGAAGAATGGCCAAATTCACAAATGCATCAATTTTAGGGACTTAAATAAGGCATGCCCTAAGGATGAGTTTCCACTTTCTATACCAGAATTAATGGTGGGAATCACCACATCTCATGTAGTATTCTCCTTCATGGATGGGTCATCTGGCTATAACCAAATCAAGATGTCCCTCGAGGATGAAAGAAACACTGCTTTTTAAACAACGATCAAATCTATTGTTATAAGGTCATGTCTTTCGGTCTTAAAAATATTGGTGCTACATACCAACGGGCCCTTCAATGAACTCATCCATCATCAGGTTGAGTGCTATGTTGATGATCTAATAGTCAAAACTAAAGAAAAGGAAGGCCATCTCTTTGACTTGAGAATAGTTTTTGAATAGTTAAGATAAAATAACCTCAAAATGAATCCCCTGAAGTGACCATTCAGAGTAGCTTATGGGAAGTTGCTTGGTTTTATTATCCGACGTCAGGGAATGGAGATAGATCCAAAAAAGATCAAAGCTATCTTAGCAATCCTACCACCTAAGAGTTTAACAAAACTCATATCATTTCAAGGATGGCTGGCATATCTAAGATGCTTTATCTCCAACTTATCAAAAATATGCAAGCCATTCTCAGCACTTGTCAAAAGGATGCCAAGTTCAAGTGGGATGACAAGTGCCAACATGCCTTTGAAGATATCAAGCAGTATTGGTGAAGCCAACATTTCTAGCAGCCCCTTTCCTGGGCTGGCCGTTGATCCTTTACATAGCTGCATCAGATGACTCCCTTGGTGCTTTGTTGGCCCAAGCTAATGACGAAGGGAAGGAGAGCACTCTCTACTACCTCTGCCATCATCTGATCTCTTGAAGAAAACTACCCACCTATTGAGAAACATTGCCTAGCTTTAATCTTTTCATCTCAAAAGCTACGGCACTATATACTTTTGCATAAGGTGAACTTGATTTCCAGAATCAATCCACTCCAATATCTCACGACAAGGCTGATGTTATCCAAACAGTTAGCATGTTGGTCCATGATCCTCTCATAGTTTGACATTACATTCATACCCTTTCGTACAGTGAAAGGATAAGCACTAGCAGATTTCTTAGCAGCACACCTGCTTCCTGTTGATTCTCTGCTTAGTGACGATCTCCCTGATGAACAAATCATGAACTTAGGGGAGGTTAACAACTGATGTTGGGACATGTATTTTAATGGTGCAGCTTCCTTTCATAAAGGAGAAGCACCATAATCTACTCTTCTAGGAAAGGCAAGGGTACTAATAGTTCTCCTAACTTGAGACCGTGATGTGATGAGATTATCATACTATCTCTCCAATCCATGCACCAATAATGAAGCCGAGTATGTTGCTTTGATTGTCAGTCTAGAGTTAGCTATTACAGTTTGTGTCAAAAGCATCAATATCTATGGGGACTCTTAGTTAGTCATCAACCAGATTGCCAGGTCCTACAAAGTTATCAAACCCAAGCTTCGTCATTACCATGAGTACACCATGAAGCTGTCAGCCCAAATTTTTTAGGTCACCATCTACAAAGTCCCTTGAGGAGAGAATGTAGTAGCAGATACTTTGGCCAAACTTGCTAAAGAATTGGCATGTTCGAAAGACGATTTCATTCAATAAGTGTCCAAAAGAGATAAGTCATATTTCTTATTAATGTTGAACTCATTGAGAGACTTTCTCTTGAAGGGGAGGTTGGCATTGCTAACAAAGAAGAGGAGTTGGATTGGAGGCAATCGTTCATAGATTACATGAACACTAGCAAACTACCTCATGAGAAATCATATGCCCATCAGGTGAAATAGAGACCTCTCTCATATGCTCTTATGGATGGCACCTTGTACCGACGATCTTTTGACCAAATGTGGTTATGTTGTTTGGATAAAAATGAAGCTCGTGGCATTGTAACCCAATCCATGCTTTCCTTCTCAAACCAAACCTCAAATTCATACCAAATCCAAACCAAATTTTCAAAATTCATAATCAATCCCATGATCAAATCCAAGCTAACAATTCTCCATGAACCTTATGATTGAATTCAAAACCTTTCTAAGCACTTTGATTTCATCTTATGGTCTTAGCCTTAACCAAATTCAAATCAATCCCAAGCCATTTGATTTTCTCAAATATCAATTCAATCCTTCAATCATTTACCAAATTTTAATTCAAATCCAACTTAAAATAATTCAATCCCAAAATTAAATCCAAGTTCTAAAATTCCTTCCTAAGCCATATGACTCATTATCATAAGCTTAGCCAAATATCCACCTAAGTTATCCCAAGCTTGATTGATTTCTTTATAAATCAATTATTCTTTAATTTATATTCACAAATATAAATGAAATCCATACTCAAATGACCAAAATCAAATCAAACTAAATCAAACCAAGTCAAGACCCTTCTTAAGTCATATGGAACTACCTCCATAAGCTTAACCAAATCTTAACCCAAATCAACCCAAAATCAATTAGTTTTTTTATAAATCAATTGCTCCTTCATTTATATTCATAAATATAAATGAAACACACCTTCAAATGACCAAAAATAAATCAAACTAAATCAGTTTCCTTCTAAGCCCTTTTTACCTACATCCTTGAGCTTGGTCAAATTTGCTTCCAAATCACTCCAAACACTAGTGATTTTCTCATGAATTATTTATATCTTCATTTATAATCATAAATATAAATGAAATATAAATTCAAATAGCTAAACCCAAATCCAAAATCAAACCAAAATCTAATTTATACCCTTTAACCAAATTCTTGGATTTAACCAAAATCAAACTAAACCAAGTCAAAATCAATGAATTTTTTCTTACATCAATCATTCCTTCAATCATCTATCCAAATATAAATGAAACTTATAATCATCAAACCAAACCCAAGTCAAGTCCAAGTTAGCCCTTTTAGCTTGAAAACTTTAAATGAGCTAAAATCTATTGGACTCCAAATTAATTGTAGTTGAAATATTTCAATCTTAGGATCATATGAGTTCAACTAAACTTGAATCAAGCCAAAACTAAGTCAATTGACCCATTTAGGTCCACTTGATCCAAAGTGGCTTAAAGGACCTTTTTGAACCAAGTTCTAATCCAACCCAAATTGGATTGAATCAAGCTCATCCAAGTCTCATATCATGATCAACAATCACCCTAGAATGATCAATCACCTTGAATTGGGTCAAACCAAGTTAACTTGGTCCTTTAACCAAGTCAACCTTTAGCCTAAATAAAATCTAAACTAGCCAAAACCCACCATACACCAAATTGATTGAAACCATTGATTCACACCAACTCATGATCAATGATTGAACATGACTTGACTCTCAATTGAGCCAAATCAAGTCCAATTGGCCATTTGACCCATGTTGACCCAAATTGGCCTAAAAGACCAAAAAGACTTAAATCATCATCTAACCCAAATTGATTACAACCAATGACTCAAGTTCATTCCATATTGATTATTGAACTTGACCAAAGACATAATTGAGCCCAATTTGACCAATTGGTCAACTTTACCTAACCTATCCCAAATTGACCTAAAGGGTTAAATTGGCCAAAATCCAAATTAACCAATTGAACTTGAACCAACACCCAACCCAAGCCAATTTGGCCAACTTAGTCAAATTGGTAAACTTAGCCCATTTGACCTATATGAATCCAAATGAGCCAAAACCAAATCAATTGGTCAACCCAACCCAACATGAACCAATATTAACCCATTTGACTAAATGAAGCCAAAACTCATGACCCATTCGAGGCTGACCAAACTAGACTTAAACCCAACTTGGGTTAACCTAAAATTATCCCAAACCCATTTGGAGCCAAGTCCAATGCAAATCCCCCATGTATCCTCTCCCACATTGGATTCTTTAAAGTCCACTCTTCATTTCACTCAACTCAGTCCCAACTCATGCTAGGTTGGTCATGGACCAAAGGAAGTTGAGTTAACTCACCTCCCATGCATACCGAGCACCCAAGGGATCAAGGAAAGATAATCTGTCCAAATCAACCTTGGATCCTTTTGCCATGGTTTCTCCCAATCCAAACGAGCCATGTGGACTTGATGGCGACCAATCTGGCGCTCTCGCAGTGATTTTAAAAAAAATGAGAAGCCATCCCATTCGTTTACCTCAGTAAACTCAAGGGTATACCCCCTCAATTCGCACGAGAAATGCATCAATTTTAATCATGACAGCTTCCTAGTGCGAATTCAAACCTCATTGCAATCCCTAGAGAAATCCCAAGCTCCCCACTTTTTACATTTCTCCTCCATGTGTGAAACCTAAATAGGGCACTCCAATCTTGATCCTAACTTCGCCAATACTCCATTTCAATCAAATTCCTCTTACACACACCTTCCACTCACATCGTCAAATCCACCCAAGTCATTTACCAAGCTCCCAAGTCACTGAGGAGGGACTTCGATCACCACTGAACTCCAAAGTGATGAAAGTTGATCCACTGAGCGAACTAAGGAGAATTGGCTTGCATGCTACTCAACAAGGCCTCGTCTCTACTAGATAAAGCTACCTCCGTCAATCCACCACCAGTCTTGAGCTCCGACGAGGTAATTTCCCAAAACCATAGAAATATGATATTTTTATGGGAGCTTTTCATAAAAAAATTTCATATGAGCCCATCTTAGATGTTGGATCCTTGTGGATCCCTCAAGCAAAGGTGTGGGTATATTTTAGAGTGAATTCGAGCTCGAATGATCCCGGATCGAGTTATCCATGGTAGACGGCCTCCGTCGTTCGTTGCTCATGGGAAGGAGGATCACGGGTCATCCATTCTACGTGATTGGAATGGACATCTCTAATCAGATCATGCTAGGTCCATTTATTTTCTCCATTTACACTGCAAAATTGATTTGCACGATCCAATCCAACATCAGATAGCACAGATCAGTACGACGTCCATCACCGGCTGACTTAGCGCGCAGATATGATAACTTAAATAGCCAATCCCATGGTGCCACATGAAAAGTGTGTCGCATCAGCGCGCCACATGGCACCAACTGGATTATGCTTAATTAAGGCTAATTAATGATTTTTAAGGCTAAAACTTCCATAATTTATAACTAATTATAGAAAAATACAAAAAAACATAAATAATGGCTCATTTTAAAGATATTTTAGAGAAAAATCCATTAAATTATCTTAATTAATTTTGAACAGTAATTTTGGGTTAATTAGGGTTTAATTAAAATTTTAATTAGATTAATTACTCCCTAATTAATTAATCAATAAATTTCAAATTTTTTTAGAATGTTTAGGGGATGACCTCTACCTCTCCTATTTTTCTTGGAATTTATTGGTTGATTAATTAAGAGAATTGATTACTTAAGCCCTAATTACCATCTTAACTTAATTAAGTGATAATTAATCATTTAAATTATAATCAATCAATAAATTATACCGCTTAATCACTTTTAAACAATGGGGAGACTTAGGGAATTAGATTGGGGCCTCCCTCCTAATCTTTTCCCTAAATTTTCTTCTCTTTTTCAGCTAAAATGCTAATTAAAGATTAATTAACTAATTAATAGCTTAATTAGTTCAATTGAAACTAAAATCATGTTGTGGTGAAATTTATTATCATTTCTAAGAATGTATACTTCCATATTCACTCTATGCGGAATAAAATGAAGATAGAAATATACTTTTTTATGCATTTTTGGACACCACGTAGATCCACAAATGTTCTTATTGAGGGTGATCGGTTATGACATTGAGGAGAGGTGTATTATCTCAAAAGATAGAAGTCACCACCTTATAATGGACTTAATCACCTCAATAAGGACTCCTAAGGATAATGCGTCTACATATGTACCAGAGATTCTTCCTCTACTTTACATAAAAAAGTAAAGTAGAGTTTATATTAAACTGAGTTCATTAAATTTTCTATAGGGGTAAGCCTCCATAGTTAATTACATCCTAAGGAAGGGGACTCCTTAGGAATACTCTCGACTAAGATAAATGATCTTTGTCTCTAAATATTTCAATAGGGAGGACTATCAATCGATTAGTTTATTTTTAGCCAAATCAAGTGGGATCGATCAAGAGGAGAGAGTTCTTATCAAAGCCAAATGAAGATGAGTAGGGGAAGTTTAGGATATTAGGAAACCTAGTAAACATCCCAAACTATTCTATGGTTGGGCTATACATTTTTCAAATTAAATTATTTATTTGAGTTGAATTTTTATTAGAAGTTTAGACTTATAATTCCACAATACAAGGTAATGGAAATGACTAAGAAGTGAGGACTTATGCTTATGGCCCATAGAAGGGAGATGCAATCTCAAAACCTAAATCTAGAGAGCTTTGACGAGGGCTAAAAGCACGACCTAAATCTAAGGTGAAAATGAGTATTTAGTTTGCCTCCACAAGAGAGGACAAACCACCCGATTGCTTGGACTTACAACCGCTTAGGAGTGGCCGCCAACTAACTCTTATGATTTTAAATTCACGTAGGTAAGTCATATGCTTTATGCAAGATAGCTAGATTATTATTTATTTAGAAAGAGACTAAGCCCTTAAACTCAGAAAAGACTAGATCATGCATGAAAATGACCTAGATCTAATGCAAAACATATTACATTTTACTTTCATTTTTGGGCAATCATTTGACTCAGGCTTATAAGATTCATATGTCTAATGCATGAGAAATAAGATTATGGGCCAAAATCAATGAGAAAGGGAGGTGTGTTTCCACCATGGCTCTCAAAGGTCAAGTCAAGTTCTCTGGTAAATGTGTAAGCCCTCCAATCAAGAGTGAGAAAATATACTTTATGCAGGATGTTATAAAAGAAATACTCATCTAGCTAAGGGGTTGCTAATTCTTTTATCTCAATTTTTAGCCTAAGCTTTAGGTGAGGTTATGAGTTATTTATTTTTAATTTTGAATTGATTAATTTAGTGGAAGATTTATTTTTTCTTAAGAGCCTAATCGTCATTCAGGCCATACATCAAGCAAAGAAGAAACTAGAAAAATATTCCATCTTAATGCACAAGCTAAACAAAATATCAAATATTTTATAAAGCTAACGTAAAATAATAAATGGCCATTTGTGGTTGGGCACCACCGCACAAACTTGAAAAAAAATAAATTGGGTGGCTGAGCTCTACCCTTATACAACCCGGATTACAAATGAATTAATTTATAATCAAGTAAGGAAATTCATGTTATGGGGGGTCTTCATTTCTTCTTTTCTTCTTTCTTCTTTCTTCTTTCTTCTTTCTTCTTTTGGTACCTTCTTTGGGATGGTTGGAAGGTGGTTACTCCAAAGGCTTCACATGATACAGATTCGAGATACTCTACCATATACAAGCCCAGGGAAAATGGTCTAGCAGAAGTAATCAACAAAATGATCATCCATATACTAAAGAAGATACTCAACGATAACAAGTGATAATGGCAAGAGCAATTGGTTGAAGCTTTGTGGGCTTGCCGCATTTTTCTTAGTGTATGGAACCAAAGCTGTTCTACCCTTAGAAGTTCAACTCCCATCACTAAGGATAGCATTAGGAAGCAAAATCACTACAGAGCAAAATGCAAAATTATGGTTAGAAGAGCTCGGAGGTTCGGAGGAGAGATGCCTATGAGTGTGCCAAAACCTTAAGTTATACAAAGCCAAAATGATTCAAGCTCACAACAAGCTAGTTTGCCCTAGATCTTTTCAAGTAGGAGAACTTGTATTAGTTCTAAAGGGACCAATCATTGCCCATTGAAAGATGGGTGGCAAGTTTGAACCCACTTGGGAAGGCCCCTTTGTCATAGAGAAAGCCTACCAAGGAGGACCATATCAGCTTATTGATTGTAAAGGGGAACACCCAATGCTTCCAATTAATGGGCTCTATTTGAAGAAATATTACCCATAAAAATAAGTTTGAAAATAATTATCATCAAAAGAACAAAATTTCTTTGCAATTCTTTAAAAATCTTCTTTTCATTTGAAGTGTTGTTTGATTGTCTTGCAAATCTACTACGACATATTTAGGATAAGTGTAAGAGAACCCAAGAGGAATCATATCCTTCTTTCACAACACAAACATAATCAAACACGATTCTCTGGCACTATTAGAATAAGTGTGAGAGAACCCAAGAGGCATCCTATTTTGATTAGCACAACTATGTGTAAGAGAACCCAAGCGACATCTTTTCTTAGTGGAATCCCGGCTGCCATCCATGGCATCATTTCATCAAAATTCCCAAGCATGTTTAGGGTATGTGTAAAAAAACCCAAGAGGCATCCTATTCCCTTTAACACAAGCATAAAAATAAACACATATCTTTTGACTCAAGCTATTTTGATGTGGGAGCAATCCCCCTATGGCACTCACTCATTAGCTGCTCTAGGTCAGGTTGACATACTAACATACTAGTTTGTCACCCCAGTGATCACTTGTTGGGAAAATGTGAGTCCCCATGCTTTCTTTCTAACTTGACCATTACAAATCGATGAGCTGTTAGTTTGGTAAACTTCACTGCAGAGCCAGTAAGTTACCTCATGTTGACTTCATTTAAGAAGATGTGAGATCGCGTGCTTTCTTCTTGAACCAGCCATCATTCACTAACTAGGTTGAGCATATTTGAGGTTTAGGATAAGTCCCACAGAGGATTTTTAACTCTTGACTACTTTGGAGTTGATATAAGTTCCCTAGTAGCATTCATTCAGTAGTCGCCCTGCGTCGAATAGCATCTATTGAGCAGAAGACAGACTATCCCAACAATCATTTTCACAATAGAAGGATATGAGTCCCCAAGCTTTCTTCCTAGACTAATTGTTACAAACTAACAGGCACCTTAGGTTGGTTGATGTTCGATATGCTGATAGCGACTCACCAGGTGGATACACCACTCTTGGAAGATGTGAGTCCCTGCGCTTTCTGCTTGAGTTGGCCACTGAATACCTGTTGCAAATTATCTTCTCCATAATTTTGGATAAAGCCCTTAGCAGCCCCTTTTCTTGCGGGCACTCTACTTAGATCACGTCCTTTGAGACCCCATCTAGACACTACTCGGGTTACTTTTAGATTGGCCAGTCCCCCTTTCCTAGTAGCCACCCCTGTAGTCAGAGAATTTGTTCAGCGGATGCACAGATTCTCCCTTGGTTCAGTAAACTTGGGACAGGTCTAGGCTGATATAAGCTCCTTCTCAGTACGATTCCTCACAAACCAACATGGTCCACGATAAACAAATAAATAAAATAAATATATATATTCGCTTCTGGATTAGAAATTCAAGCCCCCAAAGGGCCCCTTTCCCAAGCAGGTGTCCTATCTTTAGAGGCGAACTCCCTATAGAATTGCTTACTGAGTTGAGATAAGTCCCTGTGGTCGACTCTCCATAGCCCTTAGTTCAGGTTCATTCTATTTTGCAACAAGAAGGTTACCCCGGCAGTCATTCCACTTTGGAAGATGTAATACTATGACGCATTCTTTCTAGCATAACTATCATAAATAGATGGGCAACCCTAGGTTGGGTTTGATTTGTTTCCCAAAGCAACTGATCACCCAAGTAGTCTTTTATAGTGGAAGATGTGAGGCCCTATGCTTTCTTCCCTTGAATTGACCATTGCAAACCGAAAGGCACTCCTTTGGTTGGATAGTTCTCCTCAGAAGCTACTCCATTTGGATTGGTAAATCTGTGTTAGATCAAGGCCACCATGGACCCTACTCAGTGTTGTCCATCGCAAACCAATGGGATTCATCAAAAATAATTTAAAATAAAATTAATCTTAACTATTTTTTAGCTAATTTAAGTTCCCGAGAGGCATTCACCTAATAGTCAGCTTAAGGTCGGGTTTGATTTATTGCATAAGCAACCAATCACCTCAGTGGTTATTTATTTTGGAAGGTGTGAGTCCAATCACTTTCTTCCAAAACTTGACCATTGCAAACCGAAAGGCAACCCCTTTGGTTGGATAGTCCTACTATGTGGATGGTAGGCTACTCCCTTTAAATAGGTAAATCTGATGTAGATCAAGGCCAACATGGCTCCTATTTAGTGCAGTCCATTGTAAACCGATGGGTTCCATCAAAAATATTTAAAAATGAAACAAATTTTGACTATTTTTGAGCTGATCTAAGTCCCTCAGTGGCATTCACTCAGTACTCAGCCTCAGGTTAGCTTTGATTCATTTTTTACCAACTGATCACCCTAGTAACTGATACCTACTTTGAAAGATATAAATCTACTACGCTTTCTTCCTAGTATAGTTGTTGCACACCAAAATGAAATCCCTTTGGTTGGATAGTTTTACCACGCAGTTGGTAGACTACCCCTTTGGATTAGTAAATATAACGTAGATCAAGGATAACATGGCCCCTGCTTAGTGCAATCCATCGCAAACTAATAGGATCCATTCAGAAATCCAAAAATCTAAAATCCAAAAATAAACAAACTCAGCCCTCCTCTCTAGTAGGGTCAAACTAAACAAACAAAACAAATCTTTTTCTAACTTTCCCAGTGGAGTAAAATCTAAAACAAACAAATTCAAACTTCCTCCCTAGTAGATTCAAAACAAATTCAACAAAAGAAATCAATTTCTCCTTAGTGAGACTCAAATCAAATCAAACCTCTCTTCCCCTTGAGGATGACTTGAACCTTTTCCCTACTGAAAGGTTCACACACTCTATCCCTAGGGGATTCCTCCTTCACTCTCTTATGTCTTTGACATGAGTAGAGTCACATTACACTAATCTCTTGATTCCTTCTACACCTTGGGTTTGGAGTAGATCATTTATGTTAGTACTTATGATCGTTCAGTGTTGTTGATCATTTCGGTCAACACTAATACGTGCAGTATGCACTATTAGTCACACCACACCTATTGGGCACCCATTGTTGATCTCATTTTTAGAATGAGCTCTCAACTCCTAGATCTTAGACATAGGACTCCTATTATACACTAAGAGTTCCTTAGTCTCAATACACTTCCAGTAATTAGGTGAACACTCAATCTAATCCTAGAGACTTAGAAGAATTAGCCATATGAATAGATCATGCCTTAGGGGTCTTAGGAAAAACTGCCTACCCTATAGCTTGGACTAAATCCCCACTTCCTTCTTTCAAGTCAAACTCCAAATCAAATCCAAACAAACTTCAAATTCAAATCAACCTCAAATACAAATCAACTTCAAGTTCAAATCAACTTCAAATCCAAATCAACATCAAAACACAAATCAATTCCAACTTAACTGATTTTCTCAAATCCAAATCAACATCAAAACTCAAATCAATTCTAACTTAATTGATTTTCTCAAATCAACTTCAATTCCAAATCAAAAATCAAATCAATTCCAATGTATTTTCCCAAATCATGAATCATGTTCAAATGATTGAAGCCCATGATTGAATTCTAAATCCTAAAAATCTTTCCTAAGTCACTTGGATTTCATCTTATGGACTTAGCTCAAATCAAATTCAAATCAATTCAAATTGAAGAAATTTTTCTCATAACCCATTTATATTCTCATTTATATTCACAAATATAAATGAAATATAAATTCAAACATCCAAAATCATTCAAAACTCAAACTCAAATCTAATCAAAATCCAACCTAAGCCTTTCAAGTCAAATTCTTGAACTTAGCCAAATCAAACTCAAATCAAGCCAAACCCTTGATTTTTCTTCATGATTCAACCAATCCTTCAATCATGAAACCAAATATAAACATAAACTTCGATCATCAAACCAAAATTAAATTCAAAAAATCAAACCTAAATCATGTTCACCCTTTTGAACTTGAAATAATCAAATGAATCAAAACCCATTTGAATCCAAATCACTTGTAAATGGATTTATATTTCAATCATAAGTTCATATGTGAGTTCAACCAAACTTGATTCAAGCTTTGATCAAGCCAATTGACCCACTTAGGCTCACTTGACCCAAAGTGACCTAAAGTACCCATTTTGAGCCAAATTCTAATCCTACCCAAATTTGATTGAACTAAGCTCATCTAAGCCTCACATTATGAGCAACAATCATCATGAGATGATCAATCACTCAAATTAGGTCAAACCAAGTCACACCTAAGGGTTGACCAAGTCAACACTTAGCCAAAATGAAACCTAAACTAGCCAAAATCCACCATAGGCCAAATTGTCTGAAACCATTTATCAAAACTATTCATGATCAATGTTTAAACTTGACCAAGTCATCATTTGAGCCTAACCTAGCCCAATTGGCCACTTGACCAAGTTGACGTAACTTAACCTAAAAAGTCAAAATCTATCAAAACTTGATCTAAGCCAAATTGATTGAAATCAATGGGTCAAATGCATTCTAAATCACTTGTTAAACTTGACCAAAGCCTCAATTGGCCAACTAGACCAAACCTAACCCAATTGACCATAAACCCAACTTGACCTAAAAGGTCAAATTGAGCTAAAATCAAACCAAACCAAAATTGATTGAACTAAAGCTTGCAATATATTTCAAATGACTAACCAAACCTAAACCAACCCATGACCTAGCCTAATTGGGTCAAATGGGTCAAATTGGTCAACTTGACCCATTTGACCTAAATGAAATCAAATGAACCAAATCCAAATATAAACCAAATTGAACTAAACCAAAGATTCCAAAATATTTCAAATGGTCATATGAACTTGACTCAACTCTTACTTTGACCCAATTTGACCAACTGGTCAACTTTACCCAAGTTGACCCATTTTGACCTAAATGGGTCAACATGAGCCAAATGACATCAAATCAACTCCAAATTCTTTGAAATTTTGCCCAACCTAATTTCAAACTATTCTAAATCTGTCCAAAGTGAAATCAAAGCCAAATGATCATTTTACCCCTAGGTCAAGGAGTAACCCATAGCCAATCCCACTTGGAATTTAGTCATATCCTTTTCATGGCCACTTGGCACCCTCTTAATGGACCAAGTGGACACAAGTGTGTGTGGTGCACATGACCCAATGGGTTTGGGTCAGCCAAACCCAACCCAAGGCCAAAACTGACCACCCCACTCAAAATGAGCACATGGGAATCACTCTTCCACCTCATTTAACACATGAAAACTTCTCCACTACCTCCCTCAGGCCAAACTAAACCACATGGTGTCTAAAATGGCCTAACCAACTCAAACCATAGGATCAATTTGATCAAAATGGCAAAGCCATGCTCGACCGATCGATCCTTCTAGGGGGAGATATACTCCCCCTAATTTCACTTGAACTTCATAGAGCCGCATTCTATTGAAGCATAGGAACTCAGAGGAAGCAATTCCAGGCTCTCCCAAGTCTCATAAGCTACTTTGAATTCTCCATTCTCAGTTTCTTCAAGCCGAAAAAAGGGGAGACTAAGGAATTTTTCATCTCATTCAATTCTCCACTATAGCCTAATTCATCCTTCAAGCACCTTGAGGGGACCCAATTGAGCTCACCCAAGTCTTCATCCAAGATCTCAAGCCATGAGAAGAGGGGTCTAAATTAAAGTCGCAAGCCTAGGAGGTGGACTTTGGTCAATAGGAAGATCCACTCAACCTTAAGCCCTCAAATCTTCAACAGGGCTTCGTCTCCACTAGACAAAGCTACCTCGGTGATTGGGAGCACCGGTGATAGCCTTCGGTGAGGTATGGATTAAAATCGAGCTTATGTGTAGAAGTTTTTGGTCCTTTATGAAAGAAACTTTCACCCCATGTGAATTTTATTGTTAGATCTTCATCTCCTTGTATGATGATGGTGTGGCTTCAATTTGAGCTCAATCGTGCTCGGATCAAGCCCCAAAGGATGGATGGTTTCCATTTCCCACAGGCGAGCTCAGGGACAGATCATGGACTGTCCATCTCATGTGTTTTGGATGGATGCTCCTGATTAATCCACACTATATAGAGGATTAATATCTTTAATACCACGGGCTTGATCTTAACTGTCTAATCTTTGATCGGACGTTCCAAGGGAAAGCACGTAGCGTTATCGACTAATGCAACACTTGATTTGATTACTTGAAGAGTGAATCTCATCATGCCACATGGAAAGCGCATGCCGCATCAGCAATCCACATGGCGCCGATGGGATTAACTATATAATCAGGGATTTAATTAGGTTTTAATCATATAAACTTCAAACTTACATAACTAAATGTAGAAAAATCATAAAAATACAAACTCAAATGTATTTTAAAGATATTTCAAAGAGGAATAATATAAAATTCAATTCAATTGATTCTAAATCGTGATATTTTTTGAATTTAGGTTTTATTGGGAATATAGTTATGTTAATTACTCACTAATTATTCTATTGATTAATTCCAAACTTCTCATGTATCTTTAGTGGAATGACTTCTGCCTCCTCTAATTTTCTTGAAATTTATTAATGGTTTAATTAGGGTAATTGCTTTATTCATTCCTAATTACTCTCCTAATTAATTAAATCATTAATTAACCTATTAAATAAATACAAATTCATTAATTAAGTCTGCTAATTACCTTAGAACAGTGAATGAACTTAGGGAATGAGATTAAGAGCTCTCTCCCAAATTTTTTCCCCTAACTTTATTTCATTTTGGATAAAGATCTAATTAAGGTGCAAATTAATTAAATAGTTTAATCACTTAATTAAATGGCTTAATTAATCAAAATATTCTAGAACTTACTCAATTCATTCTTGGGTAGATACTTAGGTGTTCAATAACCTAAGTAACTTAAAGAAATCATATCTAACCCATATGTGTGGGAAGGGTTATGAAAGCACTTAAATTAAACCCTTTAGCTTAATTAATCAATAATTCTGAGCCAAATGCATTAGGCCACTTTCTTTCTTAGGTGCATTGTTGATTTAAATTCCTTGTGATTTTATGCCATACATTGGCTCATAATTATTTGATTAAATATGCTAAAGAGGTGTAGGTAAGGGGGAATTAATAGACTTAATGTACACCTTAACCTAAACAAAATATAAAATCAATCTAATGGTTCTAAAATTAAACTAAAATAACATACGCATGTGGGAGATGGGTTAGGACCAGCAAACCTTTTTCACATTTTCTAAATTCAAATCAAACTCAAAATAAAACTAAAAATTTTGTTAAACAATTTTGATTCACTTTAAATAATCTTATTCCATAGGATAGTCTTTAGGAATTAATTAGGGTGAGTAAAATTACATGCTTACATTACTTTATTTCTTTCCTAGCATGCTAAATATGCATGTCATATGAAAATCATGCATTCATGCCTTTTGAAAAGTCAAATTAAAATGAAATATTTTATTTATGTCAAATTGCATGCTTTGGCTAAAGTAAGAATATGAATGGCTATTATCACTACTAAATCCAAAATTATTTTCAAAACTTATAAATCAAACCTTATAATTGAAAGGTATGAAACTTATAATTATTGATAAGCTTGCATGTGAGTATAATATAAAGATGTGCATTATGTGACTTTCCTTCTCTTTTCTTAACATGAATTTGGATGGATTTGCAAAGTGTATAGTTCTTTTAAAAGAACATAATACTTATTTATATCCTTTCCTATCCACTTTCATGTTATAAGAAGTATACTCACATTTACACATATAAATTGCATAACCAAAACAAACATCAAACAAAAAATTCCTTGCATAACTCTTCATCCACTCATTTGCTTTTATACATGCACATGTATTTAAGAAAAGTGGTATATTAGTCTGGACATCCTGGGGTTGCGAGATTTTAAGTAGCCCCAAGTACGTCTTGTACCTTACACCCTTGGTGTATAATAATGGCGTCGTACACACTTATGTCTTTCATATATGTAAATGTTTATTTGATTAATGGATAAAAGAGTCACGCTTTTTAACTTAATAAAAACATTCATACATGAAACATTCCAAATTTTCTTAAACAAGCTCTCTTAGCATGCATCATTAAGGTACGCTAAACATTTCTATTTGCATGTATAGATATGCTTAGGATTTATCCATATGCATGTTACACATGTTGGAAAGGAATAAAGTGTTGTGTGTTTTGTGGTAGTAATTCACTTTACTTAATCTTAAAATGTATTTCTCTTTGAATAAGATTATTTAGGAAAAATCGAACTTAGGATTAATTAAAACACATAATAAAATATTCACTAAACAAAAAGTAATAATGAATCTACTTTAAAAATTACTTAAGATAGGGAGGAAAGAGAAGTTGTCTTCTCTTTTCCTCTCTTTACAATATTTAGTAATTAACTATAGCATTCAAACCCAAACCAAATCATAAAATAAAATCAATTAGATCAACTAAATCACTTAAATGAAACCACCCTCTAAGTTGAATCCTTTCACACTTAGAAAATTTCAACTTTAAAGCCTAACTAAGCATACCACACAAACCTTAAAAGGCACACATATCAGAATAAGTCACCACTTCTAGCTTTAGGTTAGGGCAGTGCATCGTTTGATGTTTGCTTTTATTTTGTGATGTAATATTTTTAGTCTGGATGTTAGGGTATATGTATGTAGACTGAATGATAGGACGATCTTAGTCTAATCATTATTTTCTATAGGAGATTGTGCATAAGGGGCGCTGTAATAAAAATATAAATGCTTTTGTTGTGTAGGTTGCTTATACCCCTAAACATAATTCAAAATAGGTCAGGTGGACTTGGTTACCTATATGTGGGGTGCTAAGTCCAATCCATTCATATACATGCTTGGGATTAGTTTGGTTTGTTTAGCTAATCTCTATTTTATAGGTGTTTAGTTAGATTTACTTTTCTTTTCATGCAATTTTACAATTAGGATTTTAGAATGATTGTTATGGGGGATTCGGATAAACATTGGTTATAAGATAAATATTATGTGTCATGTGAAGCCTTGGAGCCAACTACATCCAAACCCACCAAAAGAAAGAAGAAAGGAGAAAGAAGAAAGAAAGAAGAAGCAAATCCAACATGAAGAAAGAAGAAGGAAGAATGAAGACCCCAATAACATGAATTTTCTTACTTAATTGTAAATAATTCATTTTTGTAATCCGGGTTGTATAAGGGTAGAGCTTAGCTACCCAATCTGCTTTTGGGTTTGTGCATTGGAGCTCGATCACACTTGGCCTTTTATTTTTTTTGTATTAGCTTTATAAATTGTTTGATGTTTGTTTAGCTTGTGCATTAGAAATGGCAAGATTTTTCTAATTTCTTAATTACGTGATGGTTGTTGTATGGCCTAGATGACAATTAGGCTCTTAAGAAAAAATAATTTTTTTATCCAACATAAATAACTCAAAACCAAAAATAAATAACTCATAACCTCACTTAAAGCTTAGGTTATAACTCAAGATAAAAGAATTAGCAACCCCTTAGCTGGATGTTGTATTTTCTTTCTCATGTCATGCATAAAAAGCATATTATTTCACTCTTGATTTGGAGGGCTTCCACCCATGCTAGGGAACTTGGCTTTACCTTTGAGAGTCATGATGAAAAAATACCTCATTTCTCACTGATTTTGGCCCATAATCAAATTTCTCATGCATTAGTCATATGAATCCTATAAGCTTGTGTCAAATCAATTGTCAAAAATAAAAATAAAACATAACAAAAATTTGTATTAGATTTAAGTCATTAAAGCATATCTTACATGATCTAGTCTCTTAGGGAGTGTGTTTAAGGACTTAGTCTCTTTCTAAATAAACAACAACCTAGCTATCTTGCTAAAAGCATATGGCTTGCCAACATGTATTTAAAATTGTAGGAGGAGTTAGATGGCAGCCACCCCCAAGCGGTTGTAAGTCCAATAGTCAGGTGATTTATCCTCTCCTGTGGAGGTAAATCCTGCACCCATTTTTGCCTTAGATTTAGGTCGTGCTCTATCTATCACCAAACTCCATATTTAGGTTTTGAGATTGCTTCTCCCTTTATGGGTTATAAGCATAAATTCTCACTTCTTAGGCATTTCCACAATCTTGTGTCATGGAATTATAAGTCCTGAATTTCTAATAAAAATTCAACTTGGACAAAGAAATCATTTCAATTTTAAAAATATAAAGCCCAACCATAGGATAGTTTGGGATGCTTATTGGGCTTCCTAGTATCATAAGCATCACCTACTTATCTTTCTTTAGCTTCAATAATAACTCCCTCCTCTTGATCAATCCCACTTGATCTTCCAAAAATAAACCAATTGATTGATAGTCATATCTTTGAAATATTTGGAGACAATGATCATTTACCTTAATCGAGAGTATTCTTAAGGAATCATATTTCGTACGATGTAATTAACTATGGGGGCTAGCCACCATAGGGAACTTAACAAACTCAATTTAAAATAAACTATGCTTTACTTTTTCATGTAAAGTAGGGGAAGAATCTCTGGTACATACAAAGACCCATAGTCCTTAGGAGTCCTTATCCAGTAGATTAGGTTCATCATAAGGTGGTGACTTCTATCTTTCGAGATAGTACACCTCTCCTTAATGTCGTACCTGATCACCCTAATAAGAATATTTGTGGATCTAAGTGGTGTCCCAACAAGGCGTATTATTTTTATTTACATTTATTCTTTTCCAAAGGATAGATGAAGGGAGGAATATTTTCACCACAGGTTCATATAGGTCAAATGGGTCAAGTTGACCAATTTGACTAATTTAACCAAATTGGGTTGGCTTAGGTGTTCAGTCAAGTTCAATGGGCTAATTGAAAATGATTGTAGACTTTGGTTTGGTTTAATTTGGAATTAATTTGGATTGTGGCTAATTTGACCCTTTAGGCCAATTTGGGCTAGGTTAGGTTAGGTTGACCAATTGGTCAAATTGGGCTCAATAATGGCTTCGATCAAGTTCAATAATCAATTTGTAATGAACTTGAACCATTGGTTGTAATCAATTTAGGTTGGATTTTGATTTGGCCTATTTTGGCTTTTTAGGCCAATTTGGGATTGATTTATTTGGTCTGGAATTAATTTATTAACATTTTTTTATTGAATTGATATTTCAAAAAGTTGATTGAACTAGGGTTGATTTGAATTTGGTCAAGGCTAAGTCCATAAGATGAAATCAAAGGGCTTAGGAAGGGTCTTGGCATTTGGATTTGATCAAGGAATTGAATCATTTGAAGTTGGAATTTGATTTATGATTTGGACTTTAAATTGATATTTGAATTTGAGGTTTGGTTTGAGAAGGAAAGCATGGATTAAGTTTTGGCCATAGGGTATGCAAGTTTTCCTAAGTTCCTAAGGCATAACCTATTCCTATGATTAACCCTTCTAAGTCTCTAGGCTTAGGCTAAGTGTTCACCTAATCACAAGAAGTGTCTTAAAACTAAGGAGCTCATAGTGTCTACAAGAGTCCTAGATCTATGATGAGAAATTTGAGAACTCACTCCAAAAGTGAGGTCAAAAAAATGATTGAAGTAATGATTGATTCAAGAGAAAGTGTATTAGTTTTGGCTTCATTTGGATTGAATTTAGCTAAGTCCAAGGAATGGCTAAAAAAGCTTGAATTGGGCTTTGGTTTGATTTTAGACTTGGTTTTGGTCTTGTGAATTTATATTTCATTTATATTTTGGAGTATAAATGAATATATATAAAAGAGACATGAGAAACTCACCTGAGTTTGGAGTGATTTGGAAGCAAATTTGATCAAGCTTAAGGATGTAGGTCAAAAGGGCTTAAGTAGAAAATTGATTTAGTTTGATTTATTTTTAGTCATTGGAGGGTGAGTTTCAATTATATTTATAAA
The DNA here is from genome assembly GCA_021442155.1 of Cymbidium sinense. Classification (NCBI taxonomy): domain Eukaryota; kingdom Viridiplantae; phylum Streptophyta; class Magnoliopsida; order Asparagales; family Orchidaceae; genus Cymbidium; species Cymbidium sinense. Next base: position 12,606,619 of record CM038224.1, on the reverse strand, counting down.
TATAAATGAATTAGTAATTGGTTTATAAAGAAACTAATTGATTTTGGGTTAATTTGCATGAGATTTGGCCAAGTTTGTGGAGGTGGGTCCATAAGACTTAAGAAGGGATTTGATTGGATTTAGATTTAGTTTGATTTAGTTTAGGCTATTTGAGTTTATATCTCATTTATATTTATGAATATGAATAAAGATATAAATGATTCATGAAGAGATCAATCAAGTTTGGGTTGAATTGGGTGGAGATTTGGCTTAGTTTATGAGAATTGGTCATATGGTTTAAAAATGAATTTGATTTTGAATTTGATGTTGGGATTGAATTATTTGGTTTGGAATTTGTATTTGGATTTGGTAAATAATTGAGGGATTGAATTAATCTTTAAGAAAATCAAATGAATTAGGATTGATTTGGATTTGCTTAAGGCTAAGTCCATAAGATGAAATCAAAGGGCTTAGAAGGGTTTTGAAATCAATCATAAGGTTCATGGAGGATCTTGAGCTTGAATTTTATTATGAGATTGATTATGAGTTTTACAAATTTGGAGTGAATTTGGTGTGAATTTGAGGTTTGATTTGATAAGGAAAGCATATGTTGGGTTTAGGCTATAGGGTAGGCAAGTCTACCTAAGTCCCTAAGGCATAACCTATTCCTATGGCTAACCCTTCTAAGTCTCTAGGCTTAGGTTAAGTATTCACCTAATTACTAGAAGTGTCTTAAGACTAAGGAGCTCTTAGTGTCTGCAAGAGTCCTAGAACTATGATGATGAAGTTAAGAACTCACTCCAAAAATGAGGTCAACACCCTAGTAATCTAATAAAATTTCAACTCAAATATATAATTCCCTTCAATTTTAAATATATAAAACCCAACCATATGATAGATTGGAATGCTCACTAGATCTCCTAGTATCATGAGCATTCCCTACTTATATCCTTTGGCTTCCAAAATAAGTCTTCTCCTTGATCTTTCCCATTTTACTTTCCAAACATAGCCAATTTCTTGATAGTCTTAACTTTGAAATCTTTGGAGACAACAATTGCCTACTTTATTCAAGAGTATTCCTAAAGAATTCACCTCCTTAGATGTAATTAACTATGAGGGCTTGCCCCCACAGAGAACTTTAGAACCTGATTTTATATAAACCCTACTTTATTCATTCATGTAAAGTAGGAGAAAAATCTCTGGTATATTCAAAGACCCATCATGCCTTAGGAGTCCTTATTAGGTGATTAGGTCTATTGAATGGTGATATCTCTATCTTTCAAGATAATATATCATACATCAATATCGTACTCGATCACTTCAATAAGTGCACTCTCATATATGTGTGGTGTCCCCTATATACATCCAAAAATAAACACCATATTATTTTAGGCATTAACTTTATTAATAATGACATGAAAGAACATTATGGGCATTGATAGGTATTAAAATTAGTGTTAACAATAATCATTAATCTTATTAGAAATGAATGATGTTGGTGTTGTTGGTGTAAATGAGTGGCAACATTGATGGCATTAATTGGAATCATATTGGTGTCAATCACATGCATCAACCTTACTTGCAATGTTGAGTGATGATCTTATAGGCATCAATGAATATTTACATTGTTGAGGATGATCAGCAACACTTAGTAGCAGTGTTGGCTATGGGTTTAAATGAGTTGAGCCAAGCTTGAGTTACCCTAGTTTGAGGATGAGCATAATTAATTAATTGAGTTCAGGTTTGAGCTCGAGTTTTATTTTGCATGTTTGAGTTGACTCACAAGCCAACTTCTTTAATGTCAAAGAGATAAAATAAAACTGGTTTAAACCATTATTATGATAAAAATGATATAAAAATAGAACCAAAATAATAAGAATTTACTAGATATAAGAGAATAATATATAAATTTATAATTATTTAATAATTTTATATTTAAATTATTAAATTATAAAATATTTTATGTTAATATGTATTAAAAGAGCTAGCTCATTAGCAAATGAGTCCAATCGGGACTAGTTTTAGCATGGCTGGTTAGCTCTTCGAGCTCAACTCAAAAGCTGTTATTGAGCTGAACTCTAGCCGGCCCTCAAGTCGACTTAACTCACTTACAACCCTAGTGTCAAAACATTAGTCATTAACAAGAGCTTTAATATTCTTCAAATATGTAAGCTCTTTCTTACTTAAGGTTTTCTTCTAACATATAATGACAATCTATTTATAATTTTTTTAAAATAATATTTTGATTATTTTATCAAAAATAATAATATTGACCTTACTTTTGGAGTGAGTTCTCAACTTCCTCATTATAGATATAGAACTCTTATAGACACTAAGAGCTCCTTTATCTTAAGACACTTCTAGTGATTAGTTGAACACTTAACCTAAGCCTAGAGACTTAGAAAGGTTGGCCATAGGGATAGGTGATACCTAAGGGACTTAGAAAAACTTTTCTACCCTATAGCATAAACCCAATACATGCTTTCCTTCTCAAACCAAACCTCAAATTCATACCAAATCCAAACCAAATTTTCAAAATTCATAATCAATCCCATGATCAAATCCAAGCTAATAATTCTCCATGAACCTTATGATTGAATTTAAAACCTTTCTAAGCTCTTTGATTTCATCTTATGGTCTTAGCCTTAACCAAATTCAAATCAATCCCAAGTCATTTGATTTTATCAAATATCAATTCAATCCATCAATCATTTACCAAATTTTAATTCAAATCCAACTTAAAATAATTCAATCCCAAAATCAAATCCAAGTTCTAAAATTCCTTCCTAAGCCATATGACTCATTCTCATAACCTTAGCCAAATCTCCACCTAAGTTATCCCATGCTTGATTGATTTCTTTATAAATCAATTATTCCTTAATTTATATTCACAAATACAAATGAAATCCATACTCAAATGACCAAAATCAAATCAAACTAAATCAAACCAAGCCAAGAACCTTCTTAAGTCATATGGACCTACATCCATAAGCTTAACCAAATCTTAACCCAAATCAACCCAAAATCAATTAGTTTTTTTATAAATAAATTACTCCTTCATTTATATTAATAAATATAAATGAAACACACCTTCAAATGACCAAAAATAAATCAAACTAAATTGGTTTCCTTCTAAGCCCTTTTGACCTACATCCTTGAGCTTGGTCAAATTTGCTTCCAAATCACTCCAAACTCTAGTGATTTTCTCATGAATTATTTATATCTTCATTTATAATCATAAATATAAACAAAATATAAATTCAAATAGCCAAACCCAAATCCAAAATCAAACTAAAATCTTATTTATACCCTTTAACCAAATTCTTGGACTTAACCAAAATCAACCTAAACTAAGTCAAAATCAATGAATTTTTTCTTACATCAATCATCTATCCAAATATAAATGAAACTTATAATCATCAAACCAAACCCAAGTCAAGTCCAAGTAAGCCCTTTTAGCTTGAAAACTTTAAATGAGCTAAATCTATTGGACTCCAAAATTAATTGCAATTGAAATATTTCAATCTTAAGATCATATATGAGTTCAACTAAACTTGAATCAAGCCAAAATTAAGTCAATTGACCCATTTAGGTCCACTTGATCCAAAGTGGCTTAAAGGACCTTTTTAAACCAAGTTCTAAACCAACCCAAATTGGATTGAATCAAGCTCATCCAAGTCTCATATCATGATCAACAATCACCCTAGAATGTTCAATCACCTTGAATTGGGTCAAACCAAGTTAACTTGGTCCTTTAACTAGGCCAACCTTTAGCCTAAATAAAATCTAAACTAGCCAAAACTCACCATACACCAAATTGATTTAAACCATTGATTCACACCAACTCATGATCAATGATTGAACATGACTTGACTCTCAATTGAGCCAAATCAAGTCCAATTGGACATTTGACCCATGTTGACCCAAATTGGCCTAAAAGATCAAAATGAATTAAATCATCATCTAACCCAAATTGATTACAACTAATGACTCAAGTTCATTCCATATTGATTATTGAACTTGACCAAAGCCATAATTGAGCCCAATTTGACCAATTGGTCAACTTTACCTAATTAGCCCAAATTAAAAGGGTTAAATTGGTATAATCCAAATTAACCAATTGAACTTGAACCAACACCCAACCCAAGCCAATTTGGCCAACTTAGTCAAATTAGTAAACTTAGCCCATTTGACCTATATGAATCCAAATGAGGTAAAATCAAACCAATTAGTCAACCCAACCCAACATGAACCAATATTAACCCATTTGACTAAATGAAGCCAAAGCTCATGACCCATTGGAGGCTGACCAAACCAGACTCAAACCTAACTTGGGTTAACCTAAAATTAGCCCAAACCCATTTGGAGCCAAGTCCAATACAAATCCCCCATGGATCCTCTCCCACATTGGATTCTTTACTCATATGGAAAAGTCCACTCTTCATTTCACCTTGGCAACCCTCACTCATCTAAATGAGGTATCACTTAAGCCACCTAAGTCTCGTAACTCATGCTAAGTTGGCCATGGACCAAAGGAAGGTGAGTTAACTCACCTCCCATGCAAACCGAACAACCAAGGGATCAAGGAAAGACAATCTGTCCAAATCAACCTTGGATCCCTTTATCATGGTTTCTCCCAATCCAAACGAGCCATGTGGACTGATAATAATGCTCGGCATGGATAAAAAAATTAGAAGCCATCCCATTCGTCTACCTCAATAAACTCAGGGGTATACCCCCTCAATTTGCATGGGAAATGCATCAATTTGAATCATGACAGCTTCCTAGTGCGAATTCAAACCTCATTGCAATCCCCAGAGACATCCCAAGCTCCCCACATTTTACATTTCTCCTCCATGTGTGAAACCTAAATAGGGCACTCCAATCTCGATCCTAACTTCGCCAATAATAATCCATTTCAAATTCCTCTTACACACACCTTCCACATTGTAATCCACCCAAGTCATTTACCAAGCTCCCAAGTCATGGAGGTGGGACTTGATCCTCAACTCCAAAGTGATGAAAGTTGATCCAGGCAACAAGGAGAATTGGCTTGCATGCTACTCAACAGGGCCTCGTCTCTACTAGATAAAGCTACCTCCGTAAATCCACCACCAGTCTTGAGCTCCAACGAGGTAATTTTCCAAAACTATAGATATAAGATATTTTTATGGGAGCTTTTTGAAAAAAAATTTCATATGAGCCATCTTGGATTTCCTTGTCCCTAAATATATTTTAGAGTGAATTCTCAATGAGCAGTCGAGTTATCCATGGCAGACGACCTCTGTCATTCGTTGCTCATGGGAAGGAGGATCACAGGCCATCCGTTCTACGTGATTGGAATGGACGTCTCTAATCAGATTCCGTTTATTTTCTCCCTTTACACAACAGAATTGATTTGCACCATCCAATCCAAGATCGGATGGCAGAGATCAATACGACGTCCATCACCGGCTGACTCAGCGCGCAGATGTGATAACTTAAATAGCCAATCCCACTGCCAATCCTTATCAGCCACACATGGCACCAACTAGATTATGCTTAATTAAGGCTAATTAATGATTTTTTAAGGCTAAAACTTCCATGATTTATAACTAATTATAGAAAAATACAAAAAAAACATAAATAATGGCTCATTTTAAAGATATTTCAGAGGAAAATCCATTAAAATTATCTTAATTAATTTTGAACAGTAATTTTGGGTTAATTAGGGTTTAATTAAAATTTTAATTAACCTAATTACTCCCTAATTAATTAACCAATCAATTTCAAATTTTTAGAATGTTTGGGATGACCTGCCCTATTTTTCTTGGAATTTATTGGTTGATTAATTAAGAGAATTGATTGCTTAAGCCCTAATTACCATTTTAACTTAATTAAGTGATAATTAATCATTTAAATTGTAATTAATCAATAAATTGTACCGCTTAATCAAACTTCAAATTTTCTTCTCTTTTTTTAGCCAAAATGCTAATTCTAATTAATAGCTTAATTAGTTCAATTGAAACTAAAATCATGTTGTGGTGAAATTTATTATCATTTCTAAGAATGTATACTTCCATATTCACTCTATGCAAAATAAAATGAAGATAGAAATATACTTTTTTATGCATTTTTGGACACCACGTAGATTCACAAATGTTCTTATTGAGGGTGATCGGGTATGACATTGAGGAAAGGTGTACTATCTCAAAAGATAGAAGTCACCACCTTATAATGGACCTAATCACCTTAATAAGGACTCCTAAGGATAATGGGTCTACATATGTACCAGAGATTCTTCCCCTACTTTACATGGAAAAGTAAAGTAGAGTTTATACTAAATCAAGTTCGTTAAGTTTTCTCTGGGGGTAAGCCCCCATAGTTAATTACATCCTAAGGAAGGGGACTCCTTAGGAATACTCTCGACTAAGATAAATGATCTTTGTCTCCAAAGATTTCAATAGGGAGGACTATCAATCGATTAGTTTATTTTTAGCCAAATCAAGTGGGATCGATCAAGAGGAGGGAGTTCTTATCAAAGCCAAATGAAGATGAGTAGGGGAAGTTTAGGATATTAGGAAGCCTAGTAAATATCTCAAACTATTCTATGGTTGGGCTATACATTTTTCAAATTGAATTATTTATTTGAGTTGAATTTTTATTAGAAGTTTAGGGCTTATAATTCCACAATACAAGGTTATGGAAAAGACTAAGAGGTGAGGACTTATGCTTATGTCCCATAGAAGGGAGAAGCAATCTCAAAACCTAAATCTAGGGAGCTTTGACGAGGGCTAAAAGCACGACCTAAATCTAAGGTGAAAATGAGTATTTAGTTTGCCTCCACAAGAGAGGACAAATCATCCGATTGCTTGGACTTACAACCGCTTAGGAGTAGCCACCAACTGACTCCTATGATTTTAAATTCATGTAGGTAAGTCATATGCTTTATGCAAGATAGCTAGATTGTTATTTATTTAGAAAGAGACTAAGTCCTTAAACTCGCTCCGTAAGAGACTAGATCATGTAAGGGCATGAAAAATGACCTAGATCTAATGCAAATCATATTACATTTTACTTTCATTTTTTGGACAATCATTTGACTCGGGCTTATAGAATTCATATGTCTAATGCATGAGAAATAAGATTATGGGCCAAAATCAACGAGAAAGGGAGGTGTGTTTCCACCATGGCTCTCAAAGGTCAAGTCAAGTTCTCTGGTAAAGGTGTAAGCCCTCCAATCAAGAGTGAGACAATATACTTTTATGCAGGATGTTATAAAAGAAATACTCATCTAGCTAAGGGGTTTCTAATTCTTTTATCTTAATTTTTAGCCTAAGCTTTAGGTGAGGTTATGAGTTATTTATTTTTAATTTTGAGTTGATTAATTTAGTGGAAGATTTATTTTTTCCTAAGAGCCTAATCGTCATTCAGGCCATACATCAAGCAAAGAAGAAACTAGAAAAATATTCCATCTTAATGTACAAGCTAAACAAAATATCAAATATTTTATAAAGCTAATAAAAGAATAAATGGCCATTTGTGCACCACCACAAACTAAAAAAAATATTGTACCTTATAAAACTCGATTATAAATGAATTAATTTATAATCAAGTAAGAAAATTCATGTTATCATTTCTTTCTTTTCTTCTTTCTTCTTTCTTCTTCTTTCTTCTTTTGGTTCCTTCTTTGGGATGGTTGGAAGGTGGTTACTCCAAAGGCTTCACATGGTACACAAGATATAATCTTATGATCAATGCTCATCCTAATCCCCCATAACATTAATTCCAAAATTCTAATTACAAAAATTATATGAAAAGGAAAAGTAAATCTAACTAACACCTGCAAAATAGAGATTAGCTAAACAAACCATAAATCCCAAGTATGTATATCAGACTTAGCACCCCACACATGGGTAACCAAGTCCACCTAGCTTATTGGATTATTGCTTAGGGGTATAAGCACCTGCACAGCAAAAGTATTTATATTTTTATTACAACGCCCCTTAAACACAATCCTCTACAGAAAATAATGATTAGACTAAATCATCCTACCATTCATTCTACGCACATACACCCTAACATTCAAACTAGAAATAACATCAAAATAAAAGGAAACATCAAGTCATACACTGCCCTAACCTAAAGCTAGAAGTGGTGACTTAACCTCATGTGTGTGCTTTAAAAGGTTTGTGTGGCATGCTTAGCTAGGCTTTAAGGTTTAGATTTCCTAAGTGTGAAGATGTTTAACTTAGGAGGAGGTTTCATTTAAGTTGTTTAGTTGATTGGGTCAATTTTATTTTGTGATTTATTTTTATTTAAGTGAATCCTACAATTAATTACTAAGTTATAAAGAGAGAGAAAGAGAAGAGAGATTCCCTTTCCTTCCATACTTTAAGTAATTTCTAAAGTGGATTCATATTTGATTTTGTTTAGTGAATATTTTATTATGTGTTTTAATTGATCCTAAGTTTAGATTATCCCTAAAAAAACCTATTCAAAAAGAAATGCATTTTAAGATTAAGTAAAGTGAATTAATATCACAAAACACACATCACTTCATTTCTTTCCCAACATGTATAACATGCATATAAATGAATCCTAAGCATATCTATACACATAAATGGAAATATTTAGCGCACTTTATGATGAATGCTAAGAAATGTTACTTAAAAAAATTGGAATGGTTTTTTATGCATGATTTTCATTAAGCAGAAAAGAGGGATTTCTTTTATCCATTATTCACATGCACATGTATACGTATGAAAGGCATAAGTGAGTACGGCGCCATTATTAACACCAGGGATGTAAGGTACAAGACTTACTTAAGGCTACTTAAAGCCCGCAACCCCAGGGTTGTCCAGACTAATATATCACTTTCCTTAAATACAAACACATGTATAAAAGAAATGAACAAAAAAAGAAGGATGCAAAAAGTTTTTATTTGTTTGCTTATTTTATTTATGCAATTTATATGTACAAGTGTGAATATCCTTCTTAGATAATAACATAAGAATGGATAGGAATGGGGTTAGGCAAGTGTTTTGTTCTTTTCAAATGAACTATACACTTTGTCAAATCCTATTCAAAATTATGCTAAAAGAAAAGAGAAGGAAAGCTACACTATGCACATCTTCATATTTATATCCACATGCAAGCTTAAAAATAATTATAAGTAGCATACTTTTAGTTTTAAGTATTTGATTTATAGATTTTTAAAAATAGTTTTGGATTTAATAGTGATAATAGCCATTCATTTTTTTTTCCTTAGCCAAAACATGTAATTTGACATAAAGAAAATATTTCATTTTGATTTTGATTTTTAAAAGATATGAATGCATGAATTTCATATGACATACACATTTAGCATGCCAGGAAATAAATAAAGTGATGAAAGTAATGTAAATTCATTCACCCTAATTACTTCCTAAAGACAATCCTATGAATAAGAAAGTTTAAAGTGAATCAAAATTTATTTAATGTGATTTATGTTTAGAATTTGTTTTATGTTTGATTTAGGAAATGTGAAAGAATGTTTGCAGGTCGTAACCCATTTCCCCCCATGTTTATGGCATTTTAATTTAATCTTTAGATGATTAGATGATTTTTATATTTTGATTAGGTTAAGGTATGAATTAAGTGTGTTAATTACCCCTTACCTATACCACCTTAGCACATTTAATCAAATAATTATGAGCTAATGATATGATATAAAATCATACAAGAAATTTAAATCAGTAATGCACCTAAGAAGAAAAGGGTCTAATGCATTTGGCTCATGTTTAATGATTAATTAAGCTAAGGGGTTTAAGTTAATTACTTTCATAACCCCTCTTCCTTAATGTACTTAGGTTATTGAACACCTAAGTAGCTATCCAAAGTGAATTAATTAAGATCTGAAAGATTTTAGAGTTTTATCAAATTGATTAGGTAGGTAATTAGTGAATTAATCCTTAATTAAGTTTAAATTAAGGAAGAAAGAAGGGGATTAGGGAATATCTTAAGGAAAACATCCCAAAATTATTTCCTAAATCTCCTATTCACTTAAACAATCCTTAATTAACTCAATCAAGGGGTTAAACCACTAATTACACACTTAATTAAACTTAATTACATTAAAATGGTAATTAAAAATTAATCTAGCAATTTCTCTAATTAAACTATCAATAAATTCCAAGAAAATTAGGGGAGGCTGAAATCATCCCACTAATCATACACAAGAAGTTTGGAATTATTCAGTGGGGTAATTAAAGAGTAATTAGTAAAATCAAATTTCTAATAAAACCCAAATCCAGCAAATAACACTATTCAAAATTTATTGAAATTAATTTTATAATATTCTAGATTCAAATATTTTTCATATACAATTTATTTCACATTTTTTTATTTCTCTACACTTAGATATGAATTTTTGAAGTTTTCTTGATTAATTAAGTCATTTAAATCTTTAATTATATAGTTAATCCGTTGGCCACATGGAGGTTGACGCAGCGCACGCTTTCCACATGGCGCAATGGGATTCGCTATTTAAGTTATCACATCATAGCATCGCATCAACGACGGCGCTACGTGTTTTTTTCACATCCGTCTGATCAAGGATTGGGTGGCTGAGGTTAAATCTACGGTTCTAAAGGGATAAAATGTGGGATCTATGTGGATTTAATCATGGTCGTCCATCCAAAACCCGATGGATGGCTTGATCCGCCTCGATCGCTATGGGAGAGATGATCCAAGCTGATTGAGCATTGATCCCAAATTCAACCCACACCATCATCAAGCAAGGGGATGAACATCTAACGTCTAGAATCTCATGAGATAAACTTTACTTCACAAAGGACCAGACCATATCTAGATTGAGCTCGGTTTAACGGCTTACCTCATCGGAGTCTATCATCGGTGCTCGATTCCCTTGGAGAAGCTTCATCTAGTGGAGATGAAACATTGTTGAAGTTTGAGGCTTTGAAATTGGATGGATCTTCTATAGGCCAACTCCACCTTCACTTGAGCTCGATCTTGGTCAAGGTAGAACCTCCCTTGCCTTCAGAGTTTGGATTAAGCTTTAGTCAAGTTCGATTGAACCCCTTGATGAAGCTTGTAAGAGGAATTGGTTTGATTTGAAGTGTTGAGTAAGTTGGATTTTCACTTGAGCGCCCCTATTTTTAGTCTAAGGAAACCAAAAAATGGAGAAGTTCAAGTTGCTTGAGAGAGCTTGGGAAGAGTTCCAAATGCTTACTCTGGCTTCCTTAAGTTCAATGAGTGTGAAAGTCATGGAATGAAATCAAGTTAGGGGGAGTATATCACCCCCTATAGCAATCGAACAGTCATGCTTTCTCTTATCATTTTGATCCAATTGAGCTCCTTGAATGGGTTTCTTAGGCTGTTAGAGGTGTCCTTGCATTCAGTTTGGTCTAAGGAGTGGAGTAGTGGAGCTCCCATGCAATTAAAGCAAGTGGAGGAGGGATCCCATGTGGCCATTTTTAAGCAAGTGGTCGGTTTTGACCTTAGGCTAGGTTGGGCTGACCCAAACCTATTGGGTTAGGTGCACCACACCCACTAGTGTCCACTTAGTCCACTAAGAGGGTGGCAAGTGGTCATGAAGAGGATTTGACCAAATTCCAAGTAGATTTGGCCAAAATTTATCCTATGAACTACGGGTAAAATGATCATTTAGCTTGGGTTTTAATTTGAATATGTTTGATATGTTTGAAAAATAGGTTAGGTCAAGTTTCATTGAATTTGGAGTTAGTTTGATACGATTTGGCTCATATTGACCCATTTAGGTCAAAATGGGTCAACTTGGGTCAAGTTGACCAATTGGTCAAATTGGGTCAAACCAAGGGTTGGGTCAAGTTTATATGACCATTTGAATTATTTTTGTGGTTTTTGTTTGATTCAATTTGGTTTATATTTGGTTTTGATTCAATTGAGTTCATTTAGGTCAAATGGGTCAAGTTGACCAAATTGACCCATTTGACCTATTTGGGTTAGGTCATGGGTTGGTTCATGTTTGGTTGGTTATTTGAAATGGATTGGTATCTTTGTTTCCAATCAATTTGATTTATATTTAAGTTTGGCTCAATTTGACCTTTTAAGTCAAGTTAGGTTCATGATCAATTGGGCTAGGTTAGGACTAGTTGGCCAATTGAGGCTTTGGTCAAGTTCGACAAGTGATTTGGAATGAACTTGATCCATTGGTTTCAATCAATTTGTCTTAGATCAAGTTTTGACACATTTTGACTTTTTAGGTCAAGTTGAGTCAACTTGGGTCAGGTTGGCAATTGGACTAGATTAGGCTCAAATATTGACTTGGTCAAGTTCAAACATTGATCAAGAATGAGTTTTGATCAATGGTTTCAATTAATTTGGCCTAAGGTGAATTTTGGCTAGTTTAGGTTTCATTTTGGCTAAGTGTTGACTTGGTAAACCCTTAGATTTGACTTGGTTTAACCCAATTTGAGTGATTGATCATCTCATGATGATTATTGATCATGATGAGAGGCTTAGGTGGGCTTAGTTCAGTCCAATTTGGTTAGGATTAGAATTTGGCTCAAAATGGTACTTTAGGTCACATTGGGTCAAGTGAGCCTAAGTAGGTCAAATGGCTTGGTCAAAGCTTGATTTCAATTTGATTGAACTCACATATGGACTTATGATTGAAAAATAAATCCATTTATAGGTGGTTTGAAGTCAAATGGGTTTTGATTCATTTGACAATTTCAAGTTCAAAGGGGTGAACATGAGTTTGATTTGGGTTGGATTTTTGGATTTATTTTGATTTGGTGATTGAAGTTTATGTTTATATTTGGATTCATGATTAAAGGATTGATTGAATCATGAAGAAAAATCAAGAGTTTGGCTTGATTTAAAATTGATTTGGCTAAGTTCAAGATTTTTACTTGAAAGGCTTAAGTTGGATTTTGATTGAATTTGAGTTTGATTTTTGGAGTTTGTTTTGGTTGTTTGAATTTATATTTCATTTATATATGTGAATATAAATGAGAATATAAATGGGTTATGAGAAAATTTCATGAATTTGAAGTGATTTCAATGACTTAGGCTAAGTCCTTAAGAAGGGATTAAAGGACTTAGGAAAGATTTTTTATTTGAATTTTGGATATAGTTTGATTAATTTGAATTTATATTTCATTTATATATGCGAATATAAATGAGAATATAAACAAGTTGTGAGAAAATTTCATGAATTTAAATTGATTTAGGTTTAATTTAGGCTAAGTCCTTAAAAGGGGATTAAAGGACTTAGGAAAGATTTTGAACTTAGAGTTTCAATCATAAGTTTCAATCATGGTTTCAATCATTTGGCATTGATTTGGGTTTGGATAAAATCAATTAAGTTGGAATTGATTTAGGTTTGATGTTGATTTGATTTGGAGTTTGACTTGAAGGAAGGAAGTGAGGAATGTGGTTCAAGCTATAAGGTAGGCAAATTTTCCTAACACTCTTAAGGCATGACCTATTCCTATGGCTAACTCTTCTAAGTCTCTAGGGCTAGGTTAAGTGTCCACCTAATCACTAGATGTGTCTTAAGACTAAGGATCTCTTAAAGTCTAAGAGGAGTCCTATGTTTAAGATGGAGGGGTTAAGAGCTCATCCTAAAAATGAGATCGACACATGCCAAATCATGTTTAATTGAATGAGAGTGCTTACGAAATTAGGTTGGGACCTCTTTCCCAACCTTTTCCCCTTAAGCCCATTTCATTTTTCAAAGGATAATCAACTAAGTTTGGTAATTAAGTAAAGAAGAATGGATTAATGGATTAATGTCTTGATTAACCTAATTAAAGGTGAATTACTTCTGGTTTCCCTTAATTGATCCATGGGTAGAGCTTTAGGTGTTCAATAACCTAAAGAGAGTTAATGAAACTATGGTTAGCTCACATGTGTGAGAAAATCATAAAATTAATTAAGTGAGTTCCTTAAGCTTAATTAATTAGTGATTATGAGCTAATTACATTAGGCCCCTTCCATTTCATAGGAGCATTGCTATTTACTCTTCAATTCATTTGCATATTACATTGGCTCATAATCATTTAATTAATTATCTTAAGGTGACATAGGTAAAGGTTTAATTAATTGATTTAATTCACACCTTAACCTAATTAATCCATAAAATCAATCTAATTACTTCTCATAAAATCAAGTTAACTCACACATGGAATGAGATTAAGATTAGCAAACCTCTTCTCACAACTCTTAAATCAAATCAAACATGAAATTAAAAATGATATTAAGAAATTTTGGTTTATTTTAAATGAGCTCGTTTAATATGATTGTCTTTAAGAGTTAATTGGATTGAATGAAATCATATGCTTATGTCATTTTATTTCTTTCCAATCATATTAAATGTTGTATTTCACTTGATTCATGCATTCATCTCTTGCAAAATTGATTAAATTAAATGATTTCATTTATGTCAAGCTTGCATGTGTTGATTTAAATTAACTTATGTGTGACTATCATCATTATTAAATTGAAATCTATTCTTCAAAACTTATAAATGAATGACTATATATGTTATGAATGCTAATTATAAATACATAGGAGATGCATGTAATTATAACTTAAGTGTATGAAGTGAAGTTTCTTTTCTTTCATTCATGTATTGATTTATGTAAGTAAGAATGTTAATGGGTATATAGCTTGAACATCCCGGAAATACGAGGCTTTAGTTAGCCCCAAGGAGATCATTTGATTACCTCACTTTTCTGGTTTAACAATGGTGCATACTCCATTTGATTTCAATCTTACATACTTCAATACTAAAATTTAGATAAAGCTTTATTCTATATGCATAAATGTTTCAAAAGTATAACCTTAGCATGATTTTTCAATTCTTATAGTTGTTTGTGCATTCATGTGTATCTAAGAGTAGTGGGTATATCTAATCTAGACATTTTGGGGATGCATGGCTTTAAGTAGCCCCAAGGAGGTCTTTATCTCACTCCCCTAGTTTAACAATGGCGAAGTATCCGCTTAAAACTTTTATATATTGGAATATGTATTTAGCTAATGAATGGAAATCCCCTCTTTTTACTGAAAAAAGACATGCATTCATATTTGTTCAAGTGATTAAATTGATTGGTCACGTGGTTTAAAGCTTTCTTTCTTGTATTCATGTGTATAAGCTTACATATGTTTGAATGTAATAGGTATCTAGTTTGGACATCCCGAGAATATGAGGCTTTATTAGCCCATGGAGGTCATTTGATTACCACCGACACGCGTCCTATTTAACTTCATTCCTATGTATTTTTTATATAAGAATTTAGATAGATATTTAAATTAATATGATAAAAATGATTCAATCAAATGAAGCATCTAAATTCCTAAAGTACATATTTACATCCATCATTTAAGTGTGCTAAAATATATTGCATATATAGGTATGCTTAGGATTTAATCATATGCATGATACATATGATGGAATGAAATGAATGAACATGTGTCATATGATAGAAATTAATTCCAATTAATCTTAAGATGTATTTCTTATTGAATGAGATCATTTAAGGTGAACCGAAATCTAGGATTAATTAAAACATATAATAAGTCATTCACTAAAGAGAATTGACTAATTAATATGCTTTATAAGTGACTTAAGGTAGTGATAAAAGAGAGTAATCCTCTCTTCTCTTCTCTTTATAACACTTAATTGTTAAGTGTAAGCCAAATGGAATAAAAAATATTAAGTAAAAATTTCTCAAATCAATTTAGTGACTTAAAGTGAAACCATCCTTTAAAATTAAATATTTTCATACTTAGAAAATTATAATAAAGCCTAGTTAAGGCATATGACACAAGCTTAATACACACACTTTAGAAGTAAATCACCAGCTATGTTATGATGGAGTGAATGTTTGGTTTTATGATGTATTATTGTAAACTAGATGTTAGGGTGTATGCTTCGTAGACTGGATGGTAGAGTGTAATTAGCCTAATCATATTTTTTATAGGAGATTGTGCTTAAGGGGTGCTTTAAATTAATATAAATGCTCTCTTATGTAGGTTGTTTAACCCCTAAGCATGATCTAAATCAAGACAGGTGTGCTTGGTAACCCATGTGCAGGGTGCTAAGTCCCAAATTATCCATTTAACTGCTTGGATTGTATGGTGTGTTTATCTAACACTTATTTTGGGAGTGTAGTTAAATTTACTTCTCCCCTTCTTAATAAAACTTTGTACTATGAATTAGGATTTGTGTTATGAGGGATTAGGATGAGCAGTGGCTAGAAGGTTTTATCCTGGGAGACCTTGTGATGCCTTTGAAATAAGTACATTCAAATGAAGAAATGAATGAGATATGAAGAATGAAGATAAGAAGACCCCCATAACATTTATTCATTTATAATTATAATTATTCTTTCGAATACCGGGTTGTATAAAGATAGAGCTTGGCTACCCATTTTCTCTTTTCTAGTCGTACGGTGGCACCCGACCACACATGCATTTTATTCTTTTGCATTGGATTTATAAAAGCTTGATGTTATGTTTAAATTGTGCAATAAAAATGGCATGCCACTTTTTAGTTTCTTTATGAATTGTGATTTAATGTGTGGCCTGGATCCAATTAGGCTCTTAGAGAAAAATTAATTTTTCTACCCCAACTATAACTCATAATTAAATTTTCTAAATGACTCATAACCTCATATAAAGCCTAAGCATTAAACCAAGATAATTAAAAGATTTAACAACCCCTTAGATGAATGTTGTATGTTTAATATCATGCATTCATATTGTTTCACTTTTGCTAAGAGAGGGTTTCCATCCTTGCACGGTATGGGAAGACTTGACCTTTGAGGGTCTCTTCTGTGGTGGAAAACACTCATTTCTCTCTGATTTAGCCCATAACTCATTTCAACATGCATTTAGACATATGAAATTCCTATGGCCTTTGTCAAAATGAAGAGTCCAAAATCAAATAAAAATTGAAAATATTTGCATTAAACTAGGTCATTGCTCTTACCACTCATGCTCTAGTTTCTTAGGGAGTGGGTTTAAGGATTTCTGTTTCTTTCTAAATAATAACAACCCAATTAGGTCATTGCTCATACCACTTATACTCTAGTCTCTTAGGGAGTGGGTTTAAGAATTTTAGTTTCTTTCTAAATAATAATAACTCAACTATCTTGTAAAATCATATAACTTGCCTACATGGATTTAAAGAGTATGAGGAGCTAGGATGTCACTCCAGATAATTATAAGTCCACTAGTCAGGTGATTTACTCTCTCTTATGGAAGTAAATCATATGCCCATCTTCTCTTAGATTTAGGTCATGCTTTAACCTTTGCTAAAGCTCCCTAGATTTAGGATCCTAGATGTCTATTTCCTTTGGGCTACAAGCACAAATCCTCACCTCATATGCATTTTCACAATCTTGTATTGTGGGATTATAAGTCTTAGTTTTCTAATAAAATTTTAAATCAAATAAATAAATCTCTTCAATTTTAAAAACATAAAGCTTAACCATAGGATAGATTGGGATGTTCAATAGGTTTCCTAATATCATGAGCATTCCTTACTCATCTCACTTGGCTTAAAATGTTTACAAAAATATATCTATAGAATAAAATAATTTAAAATGTTGGAGAGAAAATTCGATTGCATTCTAAATGTTATCATAATTAAAGAATAATATAAGAAGGAAATGATGAATAATTTCTTCGCTAGATTGGTGAGCAAGAGTGAAAAGTAGATAAAAGATTGGTAATTTTTATAGTTAATTATATAGCATAATTTATGTCGGACTAATGAGTGAATAGATTAAATTAAGATCTTTATTTAAGTTAAATAAGATGTAAAGATTATTTTAAAAAAAAAAATCATCCACACTATTTGATGTGTAAGAGTAAAAAGTAATTTGTTTATATCATATTGTCAAATAGAGATTATTAAATCAAAATTTTGTAATTATGTTGTATGATCTAAGTGTTAATAAGTTATTGTAAAGTTTAAATGAATTTTATATCTCTTTAAAGTTTGTACCTTGTGATTGAAGAATATTGCATTCATTATATCATATTAAGGTGATCGATTGATTGAAGTGTTTTAAAGTTCAACTTAACTTTAATTATATTTATACATTTTCTCAAATTTAGAAAAATTAAATATAAAAAATTATCAACAAATATGTAAGAATTTTAAAATGCATATATGTAAAAGATTGTTATTGCAAATTGTAAATAAGAATATAAAAAATACATGTAGACTTGATTTAATCATACATATATAAAAGTAAAAATTCATAAATCTACAATACATATTATAAAAATAAAAAATAAAAAATTTATAAAGCATGTACCTGATTGGTGTAAAAAAATGCATTTCTATGCACATCTAATAACAACATAATAATGGATTAAGAAAACAATTTAACGGGTATAATCAATATTTCAATTCATAATAACAAAAAATAATTTAAAATCTCTAAGAAATGTAAGAGATGTTCCTACAATGTTTTCTTTCAATATTTAACACTTTGTTCATTATTCATTAATAATTTTTTAAAAAATATTATCTTGATACATTTTTATTGCCATATCTGATCACTATAATCCCATGCAAATTTCATAACATCTTTAACCTTAAAACCTCACCAAATCTATACTCGTGAAGCTCTCAACCAGTGCTTATACCAATATTTACTAATTTTATTCAAAGCCTTTATAAACCATTATTAAATGCTTAGAAAACTATGAACTAAATAAGCATAAATTGGAAGAAAATTAAGGATGTTAGGCCGAGGTCACATAGACCCAAATCAAATCCCTTTTCTTAGATTGAACCTATTCGGAGGAAGAAGACAAAATCATAAATGCTAGATTTATGTATATAGATTATAATGGGTCCAATCACGACAGATTGTTATTCGACTACCCGTATTTTAAGGTATTTTTGCTTGATTTTGGTTATTAATCAATTACTAAATCAAGTTAAATGAAATTTAAAACTTAATCTTTATTTCAAGTGAAAAATTAAAAATATCACTTCTCAAAAATTAATATATTTTCTTTTTAAATATTAATTATCATTTATTTTAACTATATAATATTTTAAATGAACTTTCAAAATTCTTAAATCTTTTGAGATGGTCTAATATAACTTTTCCAAACTTTTCATATAATTTCTAAGCCCATTTAAAAAATTCTCTAAAATTTATGACTTTTCTAACGGGTATAATCAATATTTCAATTCATAATAACAAAAAATAATTTAAAAAATAATATGAATTTTAATCTTTATTAATGTCTTTCAAATTCCGTAAAATGTTGTTTTTTTTTCATTTAATGTTAAAAACTAATTTAAAAATCATTATATAGCTTTAAAACATACTTCAAATTTGCAAGCAACCGATTGAACCTTAAAATAAAAATTTTATCGATAAAAATTATTTTTTATTATCTTTCTTAGTGCATTATTCAACATTCTAATGATTTTGTTATGACTATAACCTTTTAAGACAATTGTTTAAACGAAACTAAAAAACATTTTTTTTTCAACTTAGAACAATTCTCTTCAAAATTTTGCCGAGACAAGTCAAAAATTTTAGAGATCAAAGGACAAAATATCACAACTTGAGAGTTGGAGCCTATGAGACTATATATATATATATATGAATATAAATTGTATTAAAAAGATTTTAAAGGAAATTGATATAATATAATTTTTTTAAGGAAGATTTGCAAACATACAAGACAATTCTTATGTATTTACATATCTAAAACTCAAAGTTAAATATTTACCTATCAAATACTTTCTTATATTAAAAAAAAGGTGAGTTTCGCATTAAAAATTAAGTAAAATTGAATATTTTTGATGTGATATTGAAATTATGTTATTATATATGTAAAAATTAAAACTTAAATACTAGATACTATATATGTAAATACATAATCATTATGTGGTATGTATATAAATCCTCCTTTCTATATGCAAGGTTAATTTCAAAAAAAAATTAAAAATTATAAGGCCGTTTAAGTTTAATTTATTAAAATCATTTTAAAAAATGTTAGAATTATACATAAATTATTATAATATAATTTTTATGAGAGAGTTTCATAAGATAATTCTTAAGTATTTACATGTCTAACTTCTAATTAAAGTTAAATAGTTAACTATCTAATAACTTTTTATACTAGAAAATGTGTATTTCACTTTAAAAAATGCATATGAATATGATATTTTTGATGTGCTATTGGAAATTATAGTATTATTTATGTAAAAATTAAAATTTAGGTGATAGATATGTAAATGCATAAGAATTATGTGGTATGTAAGTAAATTTCTCATTTTTATATACGAAGTTAATTTGGAAATAAATTTAACTAAATTTAAATAAATTTAAAATTTTATAAGTCCATTTAAACTTAATTTACATTTTGATCTTTGCTGTCGGTCTTCTCAATTTTATGGGAGATATGTAAATACATAATAATTATGTGATATGTATGTAAATCACCCTTTTTATATAGAACGTTAATTTCAAAATAAATTTAAAAATTATAAGACCATTTAAATTTAATTTATTAAAATCAATTTAAAAAATGTTAGAATTATACATAAATTGTTATAATATAATTTTTATGAAAGATTTACATAGGATAATTCTTATGTATTTGCATGTCTAACATCTAATTAAAGTTAAATATTTATCTATTTAATACTTTTTATACTAGAAATTATGCATTTCACTTAAAAAAAAGTATGTGAATATGATATCTTTGATGTGCTATTGAAAATTATAGTGTTATTTATATAAAAATTAAAATTTAGGTGCTAAATATATAAATATATAAGAATTATATGATATGTACGTAAATTTCTTATTTTATATATAAAGTTTATTTCAATATAAATTTAAAATTTATAAGTCCATTTAAACTTAATTTACATTTTGATCTTTGCTGTCGATCTTCTCAATTTTATGATTGATGAATTCCACCCATTGAATTGTTTTCATGTGAGGATTGAAATAAATCAATATTTAAGGTGAATGATTTTATATCCATTTAATAAAAAATATCTATGTTAACTTAATTGATTGAATAAGAACATTATCACACTCTCTAAATAAACTTTCTTTGAAATTTATTTGAATTATGTTCTGTTTAAGAGACCAAATCATACTATGCTAGTGATGTATTTTTATCTAAAAGGACTTTTTTAATGATCCACCTAATAAAGTGATAGGTGCCTTTTATTTTCTTCTAATTAAATAAAATTGAATGTAATTTGGGAAATTAGAGTTTTATTTGAATATTATTTTATTTTTTTAATTATTTTCATTAATTAGCTCAATCATTGCTATATGAGTAAAGAGTCAAAGAACGTGACTTTATTATGATGTAGATTAAATTTAAATCTAGCAGTGTTGCGTGCTAGAAAATAAGTTGCATTAGAATAAAAGTTTACGCCTTAAACTTTTCATAAAGCACACAGATGTTTGAAGAATTAATAAGAAACCCGAATTTACATAAAAAATCTCAAAAGAGGGAAAATTACTGCCTAGCCCAAGAAAATATTCCACTACGTATCTATTTCATAGTACAAAATTTTCCCAATAACGGGATTACAGAATTGTATATGAGAAGGGCTGACAATGGGAATCCAAGAATTAGGCAACAACAGATATATAGTCATGGTTAGGTTGTAACGGTTACTAGTGGTAGTTGATGATGGTGAACAGCGGGGTCAGCGACCGACGGTGACGGTCGGCGGTGGTGATGATCAGTGAAGATGGCCGGTGATGGTGGGCGACGGCAGCGGCCGTCGAAGCAGTGGTCATACCGGTGATGGCGATGACCGGCGATGGTGGTCAACGACGGCGATCGGCGAGTAGTCAGAGATGACCGGCTGGCAGAATATGACCGGTAATGGCCAACGACGGTGGAATTAAAATACGCACGGTCGGCGGGTGGTGGCGGTGACGACCGGCGATGGAGATCGACGAGCACGAGGATCGGCGATGGAGGCCGACATGGCGGTAACGGCCGATATGCGGTGGTTACCAACAGCGGTGGTCGACCGCCGAGTGGCAACGATTATGCTTGGAGAATTTTTCAAGCCTCAGAGCTCTCTCTTCTCTTTAGCTTGGACTCCTCTCATGTGAAGAATGAGGGGCTATTTATAGATTAGAGAGAAAGCATAACCGTAAATACATGCAAAATCCAAACCAGTCCATCGGATGGCTCAAGATGATTCCCTTAATCATCTCATGTATTTTGTGTATTTGAATGCTCAAATAAAGTCCGAATCAAAAGATCTTGGACATCCCGGGAATACGAGGCTTTAGTTAGCCCCAAGGAGATCATTTAATTACCTCACTTTTCTGGTTTAACAACGGTACATACTGCATTTGATTTCAATCTTACATACTTCAATACTAGAATTTAGATAAGGCTTTATTCCATATGCATAAATGTTTAAAAAGTATAACCTTAGCATGATTTTTCAATTCTTATAGTTGTTTGTACATTCATGTGTATCTAAGAGTAGTGGGTATATCTAGTCTGGATATTTCGGGGATGCATGGCTTTAAGTAGCCCCAAGGAGGCCTTTACCTCACTCCTCTGGTTTAACAATGGTGAAGTATCTGCTTCAAACTATTATATATTTGAATGTGTATTTAGCTAATGAATGAAAACCCCTCTTCTTACTGAAAAAAGGCATGCATTCATATTTTTTCAAGTGATTAAATTGATTGGTCACGTGGTTTAAAGCTTTCTTTCTTGTATTCATGTGTATAAGCTTACATATGTTTGAATGTAATAAGTATCTGGTTTGGACATCTCGAGAATATGAGGCTTTAGCTAGCCCCATGGAGGTCATTTGATTACCTCACTAACACGTGCCTATTTAACTTCATTCCTATGTATTTTTTATATAAGAATTTAGATAGATATTTAAATTAATATGATAAAATTATTCAATCAAATGAAGCATCTAAATTCCTGAAGTACATGTTTACATACATCATTTAACTGTGCTAAAATATATTGCATGTATAGGTATGCTTAGGATTTAATCATATGCATGATACATATAATGGAAAGAAATGAATGAACATGTGTCATATGATAGAAATTAATTCCAATTAATCTTAAGATGCATTTCTTATTGAATGAGACCATTTAAGGCGAACCTAAATCTAGGATTAATTAAAACACATAATAAGTTATTCACTAAAGAGAATTGACTAATTAATATGATTTATAAGTGACTTAAGGTAGTGATAAAATAGAGTAATCATCTCTTCTCTTCTCTTTATAACACTTAATTGTTAAGTGTAAGCCAAATGGAACAAAAAATATTAAGTAAAAATTTCACAAATCAATTAAGTGACTTAAAGCGAAACCATCCTTTATAATTAAATATTTTCATACTTAGAAAATCATAACAAAGCCTAGTTAAGGCATACGACACAAGCCTTAATACACACACTTTAGAAGAAAATCACCATTTCAAGCTCTATGTTAGGGCGGTGTATGGAGTGATGTATGTTTGATTTTATGATGTATTTTTATAAACTAAATGTTAAGGTGTATGCTTCGTAGACTGGATGGTAGACCGTAATTAGCCTAATCATATTTTCTACAGGAGATTGTGCTTAAGGGGTGCTTTAAATAAATATAAATACTCTCTTCTGTATGTTGTTTAACCCCTAAGCATGATCTAAATCAGGACATATGAGCTTAGTAACCCATGTGTAGGGTGTTAAGTCCCAAATTATCCATATAACTGCTTGGATTGTATGGTGTGTTTAGCTAACACTTATTTTGCGAGAATAGTTAGATTTACTTCTTCTATTTTTAATATAATTTTGCACTATGTATTAGGATTAGTGTTAGTTATGGGGATAGGATGGTTAGAAGGTTTTATCCTGGGAGACCATGTGATGCCTTTGAAACAAGTACATCCAAATGAAGAAATGAATGAGATATGAAGAATGAAGATAAGAAGACCCCCATAACATTTATTCATTTATAATTATAATTATTCTTTCGAATACCAGCTTGTATAAAGATAGAGCTCGGCTACCCATTTTCTCTTTTCGAGTCGTAAGGTGGCACCCGACTACATAGGCATTTTATTCTTTTGCATTGGAATTATAAAAGCTTGATGTTATGTTTAAATTGCGCAATAAAAATGGCATGTCTCTTTCTAGTTTCTTTATGAATTGTGATTTAATGTGCGGCCTAGATCCGATTAGGCTCTTGGGAAAAAATTAATTTTTCTACCCCAACTACAACTCATAATTAAATTTTCTAAATGACTCATAACCTCATATAAATTCTAGGCATTAAACTAAAAAATTAAAAGATTTAGCAACCCCTTAGATGAATGTTGTATATTTAATATCATGCATTCATATTGCTTCACTCTTGCTAAGAGAGGGTTTCCATCCTTGCACGGTATGGGAAGACTTGACCTTTGAGGGTCTCTTATATGATGGAAAACACCCATTTCTCTCTGATTTAGCCCATAACTCATTTCAACATGCATTTAGGCATATGAAATTCCTATGGCCTTTGTCAAAATGAAGAGTCCAAAATCAAATAAAAATTGAAAATATTTGCATTAAACTAGGTCATTGCTCTTACCACTCATGCTCTAGTCTCTTAGGGAGTGAGTTTAAGGATTTTAGTTTCTTTCTAAATAATAACAACCTAACTAGGTCATTACTCATACCACTTATACTCTAGTCTCTTAGGGAGTGGGTTTAAGAATTTTAGTTTCTTTCTAAATAATAACAACTCAACTATCTTGTAAAATCATATAACTTGCCTACATGGATTTAAAGAGTATGAGGAGTTAGTCACCCGCAGCTTATAAGTCCACTGGGATTTACTCTCTCTTATAGAAGTAAATCATATGTCCATCTTCGCTTAGATTTAGGTCATGCTTTAACTCTTGCTAAAGCTCCCTAGATTTAGGATCCGAGATGGCTATTTTCTTTGGGCTACAAGCAGAACTTCTCACCTCGTATGCATTTTCACAATCTTGTATTGTGGGATTATAAGTCTTAGCTTTCTAATAAAATTTTAAATCAAATGAATAAATCTCATCAATTTTAAAAATATAAAGCTTAATCATTGGATTGGGATGTTCATTAGGTTTCCTAATATCATGGTTTGATCTATCCCATTTGATTTTCAATATAACAAATTTATTGATAGTCTTATCGTTGAAATCTTTGGAGATAATAATTGTCTACTTTAATCGAGAGTATTCTTAAGGAACTCACCTTCCTTGGGATGTAATTAACTATGGGGGTTTTCTCTTATAGGGAACTCTAGAACTCGGTTTAATATAAACCCTACTTCATTCGTCCATGTAAAGGGAAAAATTTCTGGTATATTCAAAAACTCATCATGTTGAGTCCTTATTAGGTTTTGTCATTGAAGAGTGATATTCTATCTTTAGAGATAAGATATCATACATCAATATCGCATTTCAATCACTTCAATAAGTACACCCTCAGATCTATTTGATTTCTCCCATACACTTCTCAAAAATAAACATCACAAACAAATACTTCATTCAATTGCTTCAAATGATCCCTTGATCATTAGATATTTTTAAACATTTGAGTGCCTTAATAGTATTCAACATTGAAAAATCTTGGCATTATATTGAATTTCCTTTTTTGAAATGCTCTTTTGATCATAAGGCGCAACAATCAAAGATCATTTGATCTCTCAAATAATATCGTAAAGTTTTAAATTATAATTCTGAGCACTTGATTGAGAATTATTTGGATTTTGATCAAAAAGTTTTTGATGTCGTTAGCTTCGCATCACCGAAACGATAGTTCACCGAAACGATAGTTCAAATCATAAGTTCGTTAAAATCAGAATTTCGATGGTCTCACTGCTATCGGAGATTTATACTTGTGTAAAGCTGCATACTTGATCAAATTCATTATTTTAACTATGCATCTCTTACGGTTATAAAATATATTTTAAGAAATTATTAATTTGACACCTTCTTTTTTTGTTGATTATAGTCAAAAAAATAATATGAATTTTAATCTTTATTAATGTCTTTCAAATTCCGTAAAATGTTATTTTTTCTTTTAATGTTAAAACTAATTTAAAATCATTATATCGCTTTAAAACATACTTCAAATTTACAAGCAACCGATTGAACCTTAAAATAAAAAAATTTTATCGATAAAAATTATTTTTATTATCTTTCTTAGTGCATTATTCAACATTCTAATGATTTTGTTATGACTATAACCTTTTAAGACAATTGTTTAAACAAACTAAAAAACATTTTTTTTTTCAACTTAGAACAATTCTCTTCAAAATTTTGCCGAGACAAGTTAAAAAATTTTAGAGATCAAAGGACAAAATATCACAACTTGAGTTGGAGTCCTATGAGAATATATATATATATATATATATATATATATATATATATATATATATATATATATATATATATATATATATATATATGAATATAAATTGTATTAAAAAAGATTTTAAAGGAAATTGATATAATATAATTTTTTTAAGGAAGATTTGCAAACATACAAGACAATTCTTATGTATTTACATATCTAAAACTCAAAGTTAAATATTTACCTATCAAATACTTTCTTATATTAAAAAAAAGGTGAGTTTCACATTAAAAATTAAGTAAAATTGATATTTTTGATGTGATATTGAAATTATGTTGTTATATATGTACAAATTAAAACTTAAATACTAGATACTATATATGTAAATACATAATCATTATGTGGTATGTATGTAAATCCTCCTTTCTATATGCAAGGTTAATTTCAAAAAAAAAATTAAAAATTATAAGGCCGTTTAAGTTTAATTTATTAAAATCATTTTAAAAAATGTTAGAATTATACATAAATTATTATAATATAATTTTTATGAGAGATTTACATAAGATGATTCTTATGTATTTACATATCTAACTTCTAATTAAAGTTAAATAGTTAACTATCAAATAACTTTTTATATTAGAAAATGTGCATTTCACTTTAAAAGAATGCATATGAATATGATATTTTTGATGAGCTATTGGAAATTATAGTGTTATATATATGTAAAAATTAAATTTTAGGTGATAGATATTTAAATGCATAAGAATTATGTGGTATGTAAGTAAATTTCTCATTTTTATATACAAAGTTAATTTCAAAATAAATTTAAATAAATTTAAAATTTTATAAGTCCATTTAAACTTAATTTACATTTTGATCTTTGCTGTCGGTCTTCTCAATTTTATGGGAGATATGTAAATACATAATAATTATGTGATATGTATGTAAATCCCCTTTTTATATAGAACTTTAATTTCAAAATAAATTTAAAAATTATAAGACCATTTAAATTTAATTTATTAAAATCAATTTAAAAAATGTTAGAATTATACATAAATTGTTATAATATAATTTTTATGAAAGATTTACATAGGATAATTCTTATGTATTTACATGTCTAACATCTAATTAAAGTTAAATATTTATCTATTTAATAATTTTTATACTAGAAATTATGCATTTCACTTAAAAAAAAGTATGTGAATATGATATCTTTGATGTGCTATTGAAAATTATAGTGTTATTTATATAAAAATTAAAATTTAGGTGCTAAATATATAAATATATAAGAATTATGTGATATGTACGTAAATTTCTTATTTTATATATAAAGTTTATTTCAATATAAATTTAAAATTTATAAGTCCATTTAAATTTAATTTACATTTTGATCTTTGCTGTCGATCTTCTCAATTTTATGATTGATGAATTCCACCCATTGAATTGTTTTCATGTGAGGATTGAATAAATCAATATTTAAGGTGAATGATTTTATATCCATTTAATAAAAATATCTATGTTAACTTAATTGATTGAATAAGAACATTATCACACTCTCTAAATAAACTTTCTTTGAAATTTATTTGAATTATGTTCTGTTTAAGAGACCAAATCATACTATGATAGTGATGTATTTTTTATCTAAAGGACTTTTTTAATGATCCACCTAATAAAGTGATAGGTGCCTTTTATTTTCTTCTAATTAAATAAAATTGAATGTAATTTGGGAAATTAGAGTTTTATTTGAATATTATTTTATTTTTTTAATTATTTTCATTAATTAGCTCAATCATTGCTATATGAGTAAAGAGTCAAAGAACGTGACTTTATTATGATGTAGATTAAATTTAAATCTAGGAGTGTTGAAAAGAAAATAAGTTAGAATAAAAGTTGCCTTAATTTTATTTGAATTTAGCACACAGATATGTTTAAGAATTAATAAGAAAACTTCAATTTTTACATAAAAAAAAAAGGAAAAAAAAAAATTACACCCAATAAAATATTCCACTATGTATCTATTTCATAGTACAAAATTTTCCCAATAACGGGATTACAATTGTATATTAGAAGGCGACAATGGGAATCAAGAATCAAAACAAAGTATATATTGTCGTATAGCCAGTTTACTGTGAGTAATTAATGATGAATGTGGTGACGGCGGCGGAAGAAATGGCGGTGATGGCGGCGATGGGTGACGACCGGTGAGATGGTGATAGTCGCGATGGAGATGGTGGCACGATCATGGTGGTCGGCGGCGAATGAAGTATCGGCAGGTGACCGATGATAGCATGAGGATGACCGACATATGGCGAGCAGACCGGGCGAATGAGCGATGGTCGAATTAATGCAGCGCGGCGAGTGGTCGGCAGGATAATGGCGATGGAGATCGGCGAGCACGAGCGATGATAAGCGCGAGCGGCAAATGGCGGCAGCCGGTGGCGTGGTTGGCGACCAACGGAGGGATCGACGGCACCGAGTGGTGGCACGATTATGCTTGAGAATTTTCAAGCCTCGAGCTCTCTCTTCTCTTTATTAGCTCGCTCATGAAGAATGAGCATTTATACAGAGAAAGCATATTCATAAATACATGCAAAATCCAAACTAGTCCATCGGATGGCTCAAGATGATTCCCTTAATCAATGTATTTTGTATTTGAATGCTCAAAAAGTCAATCAAGATCTTGGACATCCGGAATACTTTAGCTTAAGGAGATCATTTAATTACCTCACTTTTGGTTTAACAATGGTACATACCATTTGATTTCAATCTTACATACTTCAATACTAGAATTTAGATAAGACTTTATTCCATATGCATAAATGTTTAAAAGTATAACCTTAGCATGATTTTTCAATTCTTATAGTTGTTTGTACATTCATGTGTATCTAAGAGTAGTGGGTATATCTACCGGATATTGGGATGTATGGTTTTAAGTAGCCCAAGGAGTCTTTACCTCACTCCTTGGTTTAACAATGGTGAAGTATCCACTTAAACTATTATATATTTGAATTTGTATTTAGCTAATGA
Organism: Cymbidium sinense; assembly: GCA_021442155.1. Taxonomy (NCBI): domain Eukaryota; kingdom Viridiplantae; phylum Streptophyta; class Magnoliopsida; order Asparagales; family Orchidaceae; genus Cymbidium; species Cymbidium sinense. The sequence goes on along the minus strand of CM038224.1, from coordinate 12,577,271 downwards.
ATGAAAATCCCCTCTTCTTACTGAAAAAGATATGCATTCATATTTGTTCAAGTGATTAAATTTATTGGTCACGTTTAAAGCTTTCTTCTGTATTCATGTGTATAAGCACATATGTTTGAATATAATGGGTATTTAGTTTAGACATCTCGAGAATATGAGGCTTTGCTAGCCCCATGGAGGTCATTTGATTACCCTCACCTCGCGTGCCTATATTTAACTTCATTCCTATGTATTTTTTATATAAGAATTTAGATAGATATTTAAATTAATATGATAAAAATGATTCAATCAAATGAAGCATCTAAATTCCTAAAGTACATGTTTACATCCATCATTTAAGTGTGCTAAAATATATTGCATGTATAGGTTTAGAAAAGAAATGAATGAATGAACATGTCATATGATAGAAATTAATTCCAATTAATCTTAAGATTCATTTCTTATTGAATGAGATCATTTAAAGTGAACCTAAATGTAGGATTAATTAAAACATATAATAAGTCATTCACTAAAGATAATTGACTAATTAATATGCTTTGTAAGTGACTTAAGGTAGTGATAAAAGAGAGTAATCCTCTCTTCTCTTCTCTTTATAACACTTAATTTTTAAGTGTAAGCCAAATGGAACAAAAAAATATTAAGTAAAAATTTCTCAAATCATTTAAGTGACTTAAAGAGAAATCATCCTTTATAATTAAATATTTTCATACTTAGAAAATCATAACAAAGCCTAATTAAGGCACACACAGCCTTAATACACACTTTACAATCATTTCTAGCCCATTTCAGCTGTATGTATGTATGTTTGATTTTATGATGTATTTTGTAAACTATGTTAGGTGTATTCTTCGTAGATGGATGGTGACGTAATTAACCTAATCATATTTTCAACAGGAGATTGTGCTTAAGGGGTGCTTTAAATAAATATAAATGCTCTCTTATGTAGGTTGTTTAACCCCTAAGCATGATCTAAATCAGGATATGTGGGCTTAGTAACCCATGTGTAGGGTGTTAAGTCCCAAATTATTCATATAACTGCTTGGATTGTATGGTGTGTTTAGCTAACACTTATTTTGTGAGAGTAGTTAGATTTACTTCTCCTATTTTTAATATAATTTTACACTAAGAATTAGGATTAGTGTTATGAGCGATTAGGATGAAGCGATAGAAATTTTTTATCATGGGAGACCATGTGATGCCTTTAAGTACATCCAAATGAATAAAATGAATGAGATATGAAGAATGAAGATAAGAAGACCCCATAATATTTATTCATTTATAATTATAATTATTCTTTCAATACGTTAAAGATAGAGCTTCCTACCCATTTTCTCTTTCAGTGATGGCACCCGACCACACAGGCATTTTATTCTTTTGCATTGGATTTATAAAAGCTTGATGTTATGTTTAACAATAAAAATGGCATGTCTCTTTCTAGTTTCTTTATGAATTGTGATTTAATGTGCAGCCTGGATCAGATTAGGCTCTTGGGAAAAAATTAATTTTTCTACCCCAACTATAACTCATAATTAAATTTTCTAAATGACTCATAACCTCATATAAATCCTAGGCATTAAACCAAGATAATTAAAAGATTTAGCAACCCCTTAGATGAATGTTGTATATTTAATATCATGCATTCATATATTTCACTCTTCTAAGAGAGGTTTCCATCCTTGCATGTATGGGAAGACTTACCTTTGAGGGTCTCTTATATGATGGAAAACACTCATTTCTCTTTAGCACATAACTCATTTCAACATGCATTTAGATATGAAATTCTTATGGCCTTTGTCAAAATGAAGAGTCCAAAATCAAATAAAATTAAAAAAATATTTGCATTAAACTAGGTCATTGCTTACCACTCATGCTCGTCTCTTAGGGAATGGGTTTAAGGATTTTATTTCTTTCTAAATAATAACAAATCAACTAGGTCATCATCATACCACTTATACTCTAGTCTCTTAAGGAGTGGGTTTAAGAATTTTAGTTTCTTTCTAAATAATAACAACTCAACTATCTTGTAAAACCATATAACTTGCCTACATAGATTTAAAGAGTATGAGAGTTAGTTGTCACCCAGCTTATAAGTCCACTATGTGTGTGATTTATGCCCATCTTCGCTTAGATTTAGGTCATGCTTTAACCTTTGCTAAAGCTCCCTAGATTTAGGATCCGAGATGGCTATTTCCTTTGGGCTACAAGCATAAATCCTCACCTCTTATGCATTTTCACAATCTTGTATTGTGGGATTATAAGTCTTAGCTTTCTAATAAAATTATAAATCAAATAAATCTCATCAATTTTAGAAACATAAAGCTTAATCATGATAGATTGGGATGTTCATTAGTTTCATAATATCATGATCTATTCATCTCATCAGATAATAAGTCTCTCTTTGATATATCCCATTTGATTTTCAATATAACATATTTATTGATAGTTTTATCGTTGAAATCTTTGGAGATAATAATTGTCTACTTTAATCGAGTATTCCAAGGAACCTTCCTTGGATGTAATTAACTATGGGGTTTTCTCTATGGGAACTCTAGAACTGGTTTAATATAAACCCTCATTCACCCCATGTAAAGAGGAAAATTTATATATTCAAAGACTCATCATGTCTTATGAGTCCTTATTAGGTTTTAGGTCTATTGAAGAGTGATATCTCTATCTTTAGAGATAGTACATCATACATCAATATCGTCACTTCAGTACACCCCTCGACTGCTTTGATTTCTCCCATACACTTCTCAAAAATAAACATCACAAACAAATACTTCATTCAATTGCTTCAAATGATCCCCTTGATCATTAGATATTTTTTAAACATTTGAGTGCCTTAATAGTATTCAACATTGAAAAATCTTGGCATTATATTGAATTTCCTTTTTTTGAAATGCTCTTTTGATCATAAGGGCACAACAATCAAAAATCATTTGATCTCTCAAATAATATCGTAAAGTTTTAAATTATAATTCTGAGCACTTGATTGAGAATTATTTGGATTTTGATCAAAAAGTTTTTGATGTCGTTAGCTTCGCATCACTGAAACGATAGTTCAAATCATAAGTTCGTTAAAATCAGAATTTCGATGGTCTCACTGCTATCGGAGATTTGTGTGTAAAGCTGCATACTTGATCAAATAGATTATTTTAACTATGCATCTCTTACAGCTATAAAATATATTTTAAGAAATTATTAATTTGACACCTTTTTTTGTTGATTATAGTCAAAAAAATAATATGAATTTTAATCTTTATTAATGACTTTCAAATTCCGTAAAATGTTTTTTTTTTCGTTTAATGTTAAAAACTAATTTAAAAATCATTAAATCGCTTTAAAACATACTTCAAATTTACAAGCAACCTTGAACCTTAAAATAAAAATTTTATCGATAAAAATTATTTTTTATTATCTTTCTTAGTGCATTATTCAACATTCTAATGATTTTGTTATGACTATAACCTTTTAAGACAATTGTTTAAACAAACTAAAAAAACATTTTTTTTTTCAACTTAGAACAATTCTCTTCAAAATTTTGCCGAGTCAAGTTAAAAATTTTAGAGATCAAAGAACAAAATATCACAACTTGCCAGTTGGAGTCTATGAGAATATATATATATATATATATATATATATATATATATATATATATATATATATATATATATATATATATATATATATAGAATATAAACTGTATTAAAAAAGATTTTAAAGGAAATTGATATAATATAATTTTTTTTTAAGGAAGATTTGCAAACATACAAGACAATTCTTATGTATTTACATATCTAAAACTCAAAGTTAAATATTTACCAATCAAATACTTTCTTATATTAAAAAAAGGTGAGTTTCACATTAAAAATTAAGTAAAATTGACATTTTTGATGTGATATTGAAATTATGTTCTTATATATGTAAAAATTAAAATTTAAATACTAGATTCTATATATGTAAATACATAATCATTATGTGGTATGTATGTAAATCCTCCTTTTTATATGCAAGATTAATTTCAAAATAAATTTAAAAATTTTAAGGCCATTTAAGTTTAATTTATTAAAATCATTTTAAAAAATGTTAGAATTATACATAAATTGTTTTAATATAATTTTTATGAGAGATTTACATAAGATAATTCTTATGTATTTACATATCTAACTTCTAATTAAAGTTAAATAGTTAACTATAAAATAACTTTTTATATTAGAAAATATGCATTTCACTTTAAAAAATGCATCTGAATATGATATTTTTGATGAGCTATTGGAAATTATAGTATTATATATATAAAAATTAAAATTTAGGTGATAGATATTTAAATGCATAAGAATTATGTGGTATGTAAGTAAATTTCTCATTTTTATATACAAAGTTAATTTCAAAATAAATTTAAATAAATTTAAAATTTTATAAGTCCATTTAAACTTAATTTACATTTTGATCTTTGCTGTCGGTCTTCTCAATTTTATGGGAGATATGTAAATACATAATAATTATGTGATATATTTGTAAATCCCCCTTTTTATATAAAACGTTAATTTCAAAATAAATTTAAAAATTATAAGACCATTTAAATTTAATTTATTAAAATCAATTTAAAAATGTTAGAATTATACATAAATTGTTATAATATAATTTTTATGAAAGATTTACATAGGATAATTCTTATGTATTTACATGTCTAACATCTAATTAAAGTTAAATATTTATCTATTTAATAATTTTTATACTAGAAATTGTGTATTTCACTTAAAAAAAAGTACGTGAATATGATATCTTTGATGAGCTATTGAAAATTGTAGTGTTATTTATGTAAAAATTAAAATTTAGGTGCTAAATATGTAAATATATAAGAATTATGTGAATGTATGTAAATTTTTTATTTTTATATATAAAGTTAATTTCAATATAAATTTAAAATTTATAAGTCCATCTAAACTTAATTTACATTTTGATCTTTGCTGTGGATCTTCTCAATTTTATGATTGATGGATTCCACCCATTGAATTGTTTTCTTGTGAGGATTGAAATAAATCAATATTTAAGGTGAATGATTTTATATCCATTTAATAAAAAAATATTTATGTTATCTTAATTGATTGAATAAGAACATTATCACACTCACTAAATAAACTTTCTTTGAAAATTATTTGAATTATGTTCTGTTTAAGAGACCAAATCAAACTATGATAGTGATGTATTTTTATCTAAAAGGACTTTTTTCTTGATCCACCAAACAAAGTGATAGGTGCCTTTTATTTTCTTATAATTAAATAAAATTGAATGTAATTTGGGAAATTAGAGTTTTATTTGAATATTATTTTATTTTTTTTAATTATTTTCATGAATTAGCGTAATCATTGCTAGATGAGTAAAGAGTCAAAGAACGTGACTTTATTATGGTGTACATTAAATTTAAATCTAGGAGTGTTGCGTGCTAGAAAATAAGTTGTGTTGGAATAAAAATTTACGTCTTAATTTATTTCAGAATTTAGCACATACATAGATGTTTTAAGAATTAATAAAACCCAAAATTTTTTACGTAAACCTCGAAAAAGGAAAAAAAAAAATCGCGGCTACCAATAAAATCTCCACTATGTTTATTTCAAAGTACAAAATTTTCCGATAACGGATTACAATATATATTAGAAGGGGCGACAATGGGAATCAAGAATCGGCAACAACTATATCATGGTTAGGTTGTAACAATTCTTGATAGTTGATGATGGTGAACAATGGATCAGCGGCCAGTGAAATCGGCATGGTGATAGCCGGTGGAGATGGCTATGATGGTTGGCGGTGGTGATACCGGCGATAAGCGTGATCGTCGATAGCGGCAGCAGCAGCCGCCAGCGATATCCAGCGCGATGATGCGATGATCGACAGCGTAGCGGCGTGGCAGCGCGATAGTTCACGAGATCCGGCGGCGATGGTTGGCAGCGATAGCCGGCAGTAATAGCCGGTGGCAGTGGATGGCAATGCGATCGGCGAAGTGGTCAGCGGTGATAGCCGATGGAGATTGGCAACGAGGATCGCGATGGCGGTAGCAGCTACCGGTAGCAGTGATGGCGGCCGAGTGGTCGATGAAGTGTGCTTTATTATGGAAGGATTTTCTAGCTCTCTCTCTTTAGCAGGCTCTCTATGAAGAATGAAAGCAAGATTAGAAAGCATATCGTAAATAAATCCAAACTAGTCCATCGGATGGCTCAAGATGATTCCCTTAATCATCTGATGTATTTTATGTATTTGAATGCTCAAATGAAGTCAGAATCAAGAGATCTTGGACATACCGGGAATACGAGGCTTTAGTTAGCCCCAATGAGATCATTTAATTATCTCACTTTTCTGGTTTAACAACGGTACATACTCCATTTGATTTCAATCTTACATACTTCAATACTAGAATTTAGATAAGGCTTTATTCTATATGCATAAATGTTTCAAAAGTATAACCTTAGCATGATTTTTCAATTCTTATAGTTGTTTGTACATTCATGTGTATCTAAGAGTAGTGGGTATATCTAGTCTGGATATTTCTCGGATGTATGGCTTTAAGTAGCCCCAAGGAGGTCTTTATCTCACTCCCCTGGTTTAACAATGGAGAAGTATCCACTTAAAACTTTTATATATTTGAATTTGTATTTAGCTAATGAATGAAAATCCCCTCTTTTTACTGAAAAAAGACATGCATTCATATTTGTTCAAGTGATTCAATTTATTGGTCACATGGTTTAAAGCTTTCTTCTTGTATTCATGTGTATAAGCTTACATATGTTTGAATGTAATGGGTATCTAGTTTAGACATCTCGAGAATATGAGGCTTTAGCTAGCCCCATGGAGGTCATTTGATTACCTCACTGACACGTGCCTATTTAACTTCATTCCTATGTATTTTTTATATAAAAATTTAGATAGATATTTAAATTAATATGATAAAAATGATTCAATCAAATGAAGCATCTAAATTCCTAAAGTACATTTTTACATCCAACATTTAAGTGTGCTAAAATATATTGCATGTATAGGTATGCTTAGGATTTAATCATATGCATGATACATATAATAGAAAGAAATGAATGAACATGTGTCATATGATAGAAATTAATTCCAATTAATCTTAAGATTCATTTCTTATTGAATGAGACCATTTAAGGTGAACCTAAATCTAGGATTAATTAAAACATATAATAAGTCATTCACTAAAGATAATTGACTAATTAATATGCTTTATAAGTGACTTAAGGTAGTGATAAAAGAGAGTAATCATCTCTTCTCTTCTCTTTATAACACTTAATTGTTAAGTGTAAGCCAAATGGAACAAAAAATATTAAGTAAAAATTTCTCAAATCATTTAAGTGACTTAAAGAGAAACCATCCTTTATAATTAAATATTTTCATACTTAGAAAATCATAACAAAGCCTAATTAAGGCATACGACACAAGCCTTAATACACACACTTTAGAAGCAAATTACCATTTCTAGCTCTATGTTAGGGCGGCGTATGGAGCGATGTATGTTTGATTTTATGATGTATTTTTGTAAACTAGATGTTAGGGTGTATGCTTCGTAGACTGGATGATAGACTATAATTAACCTAATCATATTTTTAACAAGAGATTGTGCTTAAGGGGTGCTTTAAATAAATATAAATGCTCTCTTCTGTAGGTTGTTTAACCCCTAAGCATGATCTAAATCAGGACATGTCGGCTTAGTAACCCATGTGTAGGGTGTTAAGTCCCAAATTATCCATATAACTGCTTGGATTGTATGGTGTGTTTAGCTAACACTTATTTTGCGAGAGTAATTAGATTTACTTCTCCTATTTTTAATATAATTTTGCACTAGAATTAGGATTAGTGTTATGAGCGATTAGGATGAGCAGTGGCTAGAAAGTTTTATCCTGGGAGACCATGTGATGCCTTTGAAATAAGTACATCCAAATGAATAAATGAATGAGATATGAAGAATGAAGATAAGAAGACCCCCATAACATTTATTCATTTATAATTATAATAATTCTTTCGAATACCGGGTTATATAAAGATAGAGCTCGGCTACTCATTTTCTCTTTTCGAGTCGTACGGTGGCACCCGACCACACAGGCATTTTATTCTTTTGCATTGGATTTATAAAAGCTTGATGTTATGTTTAAATTGCGCAATAAAAATGGCATGTCTCTTTCTAGTTTCTTTATGAATTGTGATTTAATGTGCAGCCTGGATCAGATTAGGCACTTGAGAAAAAATTAATTTTTCTACCCCAACTAAAACTCATAATTAAATTTTCTAAATGACTCATAACCTCATATAAATCCTAGGCATTAAACCAAGATAATTAAAAGATTTAGCAACCCCTTAGATGAATGTTGTATATTTAATATCATGCATTCATATTGTTTCACTCTTCCTAAGAGAGGGTTTCCATCCTTGCATGGTATGGGAAGACTTGACCTTTGAGGGTCTCTTCTGTGATGAAAAACACCAATTTCTCTCTAATTTAGCCCATAACTTATTTCAACATGCATTTATACATATGAAATTCTTATGGCCTTTGTCAAAATGAAGAGTCCAAAATCAAATAAAAATTAAAAATATTTGCATTAAACTAGGTCATTGCTCTTACTGCTCATGCTCCAGTCTCTTAGGGAGTGGGTTTAAGGATTTTAATTTCTTTCTAAATAATAACAAACCAACTAGGTCATTGCTCATACCACTTATACTCTAGTCTCTTAGGGAGTGGGTTTAAGAATTTTAGTTTCTTTCTAAATAATAACAACTCAACTATCTTGTAAAACCATATAACTTGCCTACATAGATTTAAAGAGTATGAGGAGTTAGCTTCATTTGTCCTCAGCTTATAAGTCCTTAGTCGGTGATTTACTCTCTCTTATGGAAGTAAATCATATGTCTATCTTCGCTTAGATTAGGTCATGCTTTAACCTTTGCTAAAGTTCCTTAGATTTAGGATCCGAGATGGCTATTTCCTTTGGGCTACAAGCATAAATCATCACCTCTTATGCATTTTCACAATCTTGTATTGTGGGATTATAAGTCTTAGCTTTCTAATAAAATTATAAATCAAATAAATAAATCTCTTCAATTTTGAAACATAAAGCTTAACCATAGGATAGATTGGGATGTTCATTAAGTTTCCTAATATCATAAGCATTCCCTACTCATCTCACTTAGTTTCGATAATAAGTCTCTCCTTTTGATATATCCCATTTGATTTTCAATATAAAAAATTTATTGATAGTCTTATCGTTGAAATCTTTGGAGATAATAATTGTCTACTTTAATCGAGAGATTATTCAACTCACCTTTTGGATGTAAACTATGGGGTTTTCTCATGGGAACTCTAGAACTCGGTTTAATATAAACCCTACTTCATTCGTCCATGTAAACTAGAGGAAAAATTTCTGCTATATTCAAAGACTCATCATGTCTTAGGAGTCCTTATTAGGTTTTAGGTCTATTGAAGAGTGATATCTCTATCTTTAGAGATAGTACATCATACATCAATATCGTACTCGATCACTTCAATAAGTACACCCTCAGATCTGTTTGATATCTCCCATACACTTCTCAAAAATAAATACCACAAACAAATACTTCATTCAATTGCTTCAAATGATCCCCTTGATCATTAGATATTTTTTAAACATTTGAGTGCCTTAATAGTATTCAACATTGAAAAATCTTGGCATTATATTGAATTTCCTTTTTTGAAATGCTCTTTTGATCATAAGGCGCAACAATCAAAGATCATTTGATCTCTCAAATAATATCGTAAAGTTTTAAATTATAATTCTGAGCACTTGATTGAGAATTATTTGGATTTTGATCAAAAAGTTTTTGATGTCGTTAGCTTCGCATCACCGAAACGATAGTTCAAATCATAAGTTCGTTAAAATCAGAATTTCGATGGTCTCACTGCTATCGGAGATTTACATACTTGTGTAAAGCTGCATACTTGATCAAATTGATTATTTTAACTATGCATCTCTTACAGTTATAAAATATATTTTAAGAAATTATTAATTTAACACCTTCTTTTTTTGTTGATTATAGTCAAAAAAATAATATGAATTTTAATCTTTATTAATGTCTTTCAAATTCCGTAAAATGTTTTTTTTTTCTTTTAATGTTAAAAACTAATTTAAAAATCATTATATAGCTTTAAAACATACTTCAAATTTACAAGCAACCGATTGAACCTTAAAATAAAAATTTTATCCATAAAAATTATTTTATATTATCTTTCTTAGTGCATTATTCAACATTCTAATGATTTTTTTATGACTATAACCTTTTAAGACAGTTGTTTAAACGAAACTAAAAAACATTTTTTTTTCAACTTAGAACAATTCTCTTCAAAATTTTGCCGAGACGAGTCAAAAATTTTAGAGATCAAAGAACAAAATATCACAACTTGCGAGTTGGAGTCTATGAGAATATATATATATATATATATATATATATATATATATATATATATATATATATATATATATATATATATATATATATATATATGAATATAAATTGTATTAAAAAGATTTTAAAGGAAATTGATATAATATAATTTTTTTTTAAGGAAGATTTGCAAACATACAAGATAATTCTTATGTATTTACATATCTAAAACTCAAAGTTAAATATTTACCTATCAAATACTTTCTTATATTAAAAAAGGTGAGTTTCACATTAAAAATTAAGTAAAATTGATATTTTTGATGTGATATTGAAATTATATTGTTATATATGTAAAAATTAAAATATAAATACTAGATACTATATATGTAAATACATAATCATTATGTGGTATGTATGTAAATCCTCCTTTTTATATGCAAGATTAATTTCAAAATAAATTTAAAAATTATAAGGCCATTTAAGTTTAATTTATTAAAATCATTTTAAAAAATGTTAGAATTATACATAAATTGTTATAATATAATTTTTATGAGAGATTTACATAAGATAATTCTTATATATTTACATATCTAACTTCTAATTAAAGTTAAATAGTTAACTATCAAGTAACTTTTTATATTAGAAAATATGCATTTCACTTTAAAAAATGCATATGAATATAATATTTTTGATGAGCTATTGGAAATTATAGTGTTATATATGTAAAAATTAAATTTTAAGTGATAGATATTTAAATACATAAGAATTATGTGGTATGTAAGTAAATTTCTCATTTTTATATACAAAGTTAATTTCAAAATAAATTTAAATAAATTTAAAATTTTATAAGTCTATTTAAACTTAATTTACATTTTGATCTTTGCTGTCGGTCTTCTCAATTTTATGGGAGATATGTAAATACATAATAATTATGTGATATGTATGTAAATCCCCTTTTATATAGAACGTTAATTTCAAAATAAATTTAAAAATTATAAGACCATTTAAATTTAATTTATTAAAATCAATTTAAAAAATGTTAGAATATACATAAATTGTTATAATTTAATTTGTATGAAAGATTTACCTAGGATAATTCTTATGTATTTTCATGTCTAACATCTAATTAAAGTTAAATATTTATCTATTTAATACTTTTTATACTAGAAATTGTGCATTTCACTAAAAAAAAAGCACGTGAATATGATATCTTTGATGTGCTATTGAAAATTATAGTGTTATATATATAAAAATTAAAATTTAGGTGCTAAATATCTAAATATATAAGAATTATGTGATATGTATGTAAATTTCTTATGTTTATATATAAAGTTAATTTCAATATAAATTTAAAATTTATAAGTCCATTTAAACTTAATTTACATTTTGATCTTTGCTGTGGATCTTCTCAATTTTATGATTGATGGATTCCACCCATTGAATTGTTTTCTTGTGAGGATTGAAATAAATCAATATTTAAGGTGAATGATTTTATATCCATTTAATAAAAAAATATTTATGTTACCTTAATTGATTGAATAAGAACATTATCACACTGACTAAATAAACTTTCTTTGAAAATTATTTGAATTATGTTCTGTTTAAGAGACCAAATCAAACTATGATAGTGATGTTTTTTTATCTAAAAGGACTTTTTTATTGATCCACCTAATAAAGTGATAGGTGCCTTTTATTTTCTTATAACTAAATAAAATTGAATGTAATTTGGGAAATTAGAGTTTTATTTGAATATTATTTTATTTTTTAATTATTTTCATGAATTAGCTTAATCATTGCTATATGAGTAAAGAGTCAAAGAACGTGACTTTATTATGATGCAGATTAAATTTAAATCTAGGAGTGTTGCCTGCTAGAAAATCAGTTGCGTTACAATAAAAATTTACACTTTAGTTTTATTGATCTATATGTTTGAAGAATTAATAAAAGAAAATTTTACATAAATCTCGAAAAGAAAAATCACGGCTGGCGATAAAATATTCCACTTCTATTTGACTCTCGATACGGGATTACATTGTATATGAAGAGGCTACAATGGGAATCAATTAGGCAACAGAATATATCTGGTTAAGTTTGTAGCAGTTCTAGTAGTAGTTGATGATAGTGAAACAGCGGGTGACGGCCAAACGGTGCTCAGCGGTAGTGATGATCAGCGAGATGGCCGGCGATAATTGGTAGCGGCGGCAGTATGTGATGCGATGTCAGCGGCGACGGCAATGGCGGCGCGGCAAAGTCAGCGAGATAGCCGGCTGATGGTTGATAGCGATGGCCGGCGATAATGAGCCAGCGGTGGTTAGAATACCCGGCAGTGGCGGCGAAGTGGTCAGTGATGGCGGCGATGGAATGACGAGGATCGGCAATGGCGGTAACGGCGATATAGCGGTCGGTGGCGGTGGTTAGCGACTCGGAGATGGTCGGCAGCCGTCAATGTAACGATTATGCTCTGGAAGATTTTCAAGCTTTAGAGCTCTCTCTTCTCTTTAGCTTGGGCTCCTCTCATGTGAAGAATGAGGGAATATTTATAGATTAGAGAGAAGATATATCCGTAAATACATGCAAAATCCAAACCACTTCATCAGATGACTCAAGATGATTCCCTTAATCATCTGATATATTTTGTGTATTTGAATGCTCAAATGAAGTCAGAATCAAGAGATCTTGGGCTTGTTAATTCTGGCTCGTCAAGATACTCGATTTGATTATAAACACTTTATATTTAAAAACTATTTAGGGATTTAACTAATATCCCAGAGTTTCCAATGATATTTTAAGTGCTTAATCTCGACAAGTTTCAACTTAGCCTCAGCTTGCTTTTGACATCAAAATTCGTGCTTCGACTAGTAGTACTTTTAGTGTCATATCACCTACCCCACTATTTGTGAATGACATTATCTTAATCATCCAAAAATATATATGTCAAATAATTGAAAATAGCAAATTCTTTATTTGCAGTTCATTACATTTTGAGAACGGTGAGTGAATTATGATCAGGCGGATCTGAGACCCGCGGATGTGTCTGGTATCTTGAACAGTTTCGGGGTTATGAACCCATCCGATGCTTACAGGCGTCAGGCCTTGTGAGCGGGTACGCATGAACATGGTCTTGATGGTGTCTTGTAGATGAGCATTTTCTGTTTTTCCCATTTTTCATTTTTTTCATTTTTTATTTATTATCTTTTGCCCCATAGGGGTCTATAAACCCCAGGGTCAAGTGAGAAGACACAATTCTCATATGCTCTAGTATTCATCTACATTGGATGAGAAATCATCTAGCAAAAGTTCAAGGGCTAGGGTGAAAAAAAAAATTTTCCTTTTGTCAGCGAAGTTCTGACCTTCTTCTTAAGAGAAAGTCATTCGCTTTATTGATCAAGGCCCATAGCTCATAGGGTGAGGCTCCGGTTTTCCCTCGAAAGAGGCGTTAACTGTTCTCGTCGGACCGACCGAGTTTGGAGGCGATCATGGCCCATAGTTCATACGACGAGGCTCTGGTTTTCCCTCGAAAGAGGCATCAACTGTCCTCGTCGGGCCGACCGGGTTCGGAGGCGATCAAGGCCCGTAGTTCATACGGTGAGGCTTCGATTTTCCCTCGAAAGAGGCGTCAACTATCCTCGTCGAACCGACTGGATTCGGAGGTGATCAAGACTCGTAGTTCATACGGCAAGGCTCTGATTTTCTCTCGAAAGATGCATCAACTGTCCTCGTCGGACCGACCGGGTTCGGAAGTGATCAAGGCCTGTAGTTTCTACTTCTTCTTGTAGGAAATTGAATTTTTTGAAACTTCAATTGATGGTTTAACAGTTGACAACTGCCAAGATAGTGGGGAAACGTCAATTAGGAATCATCCTTCGAAAAACTCAAAAAGTCTGATAGATAATTTCAAAGTATCGTTCTCTACGATGTTACTTGATGCCGTTAACTTGTATGGAAGGGGTAGAATCAAATCCGCTGAAGATTTTTGACCCATCTGAGGTTGTCTTTCAAAGTATTACTTGATGACATTAACCTGCATAGAAGAGATCGAATTGAATCCGCTGAGGATTTTTGACCAATCCGAGGTTGTTTATCAAAGTGTTACTTGATGACGTTAACCTGTATGGAAGATGTCAAATTGAATTCGCTGAAGATTTTTGACCCATCCAAGGTTGATTATCAAAGTTTTACTTAATGATATTAACCTATATGGAATAGGTCGAATTGAATCCGCTGAGGATTTTTGATCAATCCGAGGTTGTTTGTCAAAGTGTTACTTGATGACGTTAGCCTGTATAGAAGAGGTAGAATTGAATCGGCTAAGGATTTTTTACCTATCCGAGGTTGTCTGTCATAGTGTTACTCGATGACGTTAACATGTATTGAATAGGTCCGATCAAATCCCCGGATTGATCATATCCCGACTGAGACATAATGTGAGTTGTGCATTTCTTAAGTAGGAAGATTGAAATGAAGAAGATCATTTATGTGCAACAAGCTTATAAGAAAAAACCTTAAACTCATTACTTTGATAATGTCGGTGATACAATATTGTCATAAGATAACCTAATAAGATGAATGAGATAAATTTTCAGAGAGAGTTAACAAAAGATAAGAGGTGGAGGGGAAAATACAAATGAGGTAAATTAAAGGCTGCAATATTTATGCACTAACAGTTTCAGAGACCCTCCATATTTTATATTTTAGGGAAGATTTTTTCCTCTGGGTCTTTGATCATAGCTTGACGGTTGGTCATCTGATAATGAAATGGGGAGCAAGTCTTTTACATGTAAAGCTCTCCGAGGTACTTCTTTATCTCGAAGATTAAAATTTTTGATGTTGAAAGTCACCGAAGGCATGGTTAAGCTTGTTTGAGGTAACATGATTGTGTTATTTGTTGATTTGCACAGACCACTCCAACCCCAATGGGGGTTTGAAATTTTATCTTAAGATGAGATACCGAAGTGACAGCACCAAAGATTGATTGGAGGGGTCTTCCAAAGATAGCGTTGTATGCTAAATTTGACTTGACCACTATGAATTGAACTAAGTGAGTGACTTGTTGAGGAAATTCTCCGAGAACAGCAGGAAGGGTGATTGTCCCCTCCACTAGTACAGGGCAATTATCAAACACATAAAACGGTCCTGTAGCGAGTTAAAATTTTTCCTCAACCAGGCCCATGCCAAGAAAGGTGGAGTAAAATAAAACATCAACAAAACTCTCATTATCAATCAAAATTCTCTTAACAACATAACAGGGGTCACCGATCCCCGCACTGATAACAAGAGAATCTTGATGTCGAACTTGGACTCCTTTCAAGTCTAAGTCATTAAAAGTGATGGGATGATTAATGTAAGATTTTTTTAACTCTGGCTCTTTAAAGGTGGCGATGAAGACTTGATTAGATAGTAGTGGTCCTCCTGTAATCATTTTAATTTCTCCAACTATTTGGCGACTATTGTGTTGTTTCTGTGATGATTGTCCCGGTTGCCCCCCAGTTGGAGTTATGTTTGCTTGAGTTGATTGGTTCTGCACAAATTGATGTAGATATCCTTGTTGAATGAGCCTCTTGATATCTTTTTTAAGTTGTTTACACGCCTCTGTAGTATGTCCACGACTTCGATGGAAGTGATAATTTTGCTCCTGATTTCCTGAATTTGGTTTCAGTGGATGTGGTCACTTAATGATCTCTTCATCTCGAATGGCCATCAAGACGTTAACACGAGATGTGTTCAGTGGCGTGTATTCTTTTTTTAGTCGTGGTTCGCGTCGTTGATGTAGGGGTCATGGAGGGAGATCATGACTTCCTTGTTGCTTATTTTGATGGGATTGTTGATCTATGCTTCCTAGGACACTCTCTTACATTTTTCTGTGGATTGTTCAAATTATTTTTGATGGGCATTAATAGCCTCATTGGCAGAAATTTACGCTTCCACACGGTGAATCAAGTCGGCATAGAGTGGACTGTATCTCGCATTAGTGATGAGTAGAAAGGCCCAGGATGGAGCCCTCCAAGGAAAACTCCTTTTAGTAATTCAGGGTCTACCCCAAGTATTTGGCGAGGTTCTAAGAAGAACCTCTGGAAGTACTCTTTAAGTGATTCACCTTCATTTTGATGATGCCTGAGAGATGAGAGGGATCTTTAATAATTCTCTGATTTGCAATGAACTGTTCTACAAAAATCTTGGTGAGCTCACCAAAGGTATGGATAGATCCCCTTGGAAGGGAGTAAAACCAAGTGCGGGCCTGACCCTTGAGGGTGACTGAGAAAACCTGACAAAGCAGTGTGTCAGGAGCTCGTCGGATATGCATGATGGTTTTGTAATAATCGATGTGTTCATATGGGTCAGTTGCCCCATCATAGGAATCGATGCTCGGATGCTTGAAACCTACGGGAATAGGATGTTGAAGAATAGCTTCAACTAAAGGTGAAAACTCTCATAGCCGCGGTGAGGAGAGGATGATTTCTATCTTTAAAGTGACATTCATCTTGCATTAAGTATTATAATTCTACACGTATAACATGACGAGTGGAGTCAGCAGGACGAGAACATGGCAAGCTACCAGTAATAATTGGTGGATTAGCAGTCGGTTGAGCTACAAGTGATGGATGAGTAGAACTAGCAATGTCAAGGAGGTCAGCATCATAGTCTGGAAGCGGAGAAACTTCAGTCTGATGGCGAGAAGGCCCCGTATTAGCATTTTGACCTCCCCTGGCTAAAGATCGATCTTGGGGGAGATGTGTTTATCCGCAGTAATGCGTGTTTCTAAAAGTCGATTATCTCATTTTGAGACTCTTCTATTACGATCTTCTAGAGATTCTTGTTGCACCTTCGCCAGCGGGGTCATGCTATCGAGGGAAGTGAGGCAGAAGCTTGGTGTCCTTGGTTCAAGGATTACTTTGGAGAGAGACGGGAGTTGGAGTGTGAGGCTCCATTGTTGCGAGTATTGCACATGTTGGCCATAATGCAAGTGTTCACAGAAATTGTGATTGTTGGGTTTTCTTCTCACAAGCGGCGTCAAACTGTTGCGTGCTAGAAAACCAGTTACGGTAGAATAAAAGTTTACACCTTAGCTTTGTTGCGGAATCCAGTACACACACAGATGTTCGAAGAATTAATAAGAAAACTCCATAATTTTTACGTGAAAAAATCTCAAAAAGAGGGAAAAAATTACGGGGCCTAGCTCAGTAAAAATCTTCCATTATGTATATGTTTCAAAGTACACAATTTTCCCGATAACGGGATTACAAAATTGTATATGAGAAGAGGCATAGGAATCCAAGAATCGGGCAACAACATATATAGCCATGGTTGTTATGATTCTAGTGATAGTTGATGATGGTGAGCGGCGGCGTAAAGTGAAGATCAGCGATGGTGATGGCCAAAGAATGGCGAATATTGGCATGGCAGCCACGGTAATGGCAGCAGTGCTCAGCGATGATAACAGCGGTGGTCGACGGCGGCAGCAGTAGTCAGCGAGATGGCAGCGGCGATAGTTGATAGTGTTAGCCGTAATGCAACAGTGGTTAATGGCAATGCGCAGCGGTGGCCGTGTGTAATTAGCGGTAACCACGATGATTGACCAGCGAGATGAGATGGCGACGGCATGGCGGTGGTTGGCGGCAACGGAGGTGGTGATTAGTCAGTGGTAACGATTATCTTAGAATTTTCGCCTTTCTCTTTCTCTTTGCTCCTATGAAGAATGAGAAATTTATTATAGATTAGAAAAACATTTTGTAAATACATGCAAAAGAATCACTCCATGGATGGCTCGATGATTCCCTTGATCATATTTTGTGTATTTGAATGCTCAAATAAAATTCAGTCAAGAGATCTTGGACTTGTTAAATCCATCGTCAAGGCTTCGATTTGATCATAAACACTCATATTTAGAACTATTTAGGGATTTAAGCGATATCCCAGAGTTTCCAACGATATTTTAAAGCGCTGACTCACTGGGCTTCAACTTGATTACTGCTTTGAGCATCAAGATTCTTGTTCGACCTAATAAGATTTTAATATCATATCAATGAGCTTGAAATGCCCTAAATAAATATGTTCTCAAAAATAACTTTTAATTCAAATTTTTTTTATATGTAATACCTAAACTTTTTTATTTATAAAATAACATTTTTTTAATATTACATCAAAAACATCTTATAGCTAACATTTTTTAAGTCAAAAATATCTTTTCATACATAAATTTATGATTATGATACATATATATATATATATATATGTATATATATATATATATATATGTATACATATATATATATATATATGGTATATATATATGTATACACATATATATATAGAATATATATATATATATATATATATATATACATTATTATATATATATATATATATACATACATATATATATATATATACATACATATATATATATATATATAAGTTTAAGTATAGATATTTTAATACATATCCTAAGGAAGAAATGACTTGAGAGTTTTATGTAATAAGAGGATTTCTTATTCTAAGTTGTATTATTAAATCTAAATATTAAGTTAGTTCAAGTCATTAATATTTAAATTAAGTATAATAGCAATAATAATATTAACATTAATATGTGATAAAAATTAAGATAAATTAATTATTAAATAATAATAATATCAGAGAAAATATTAGAACTCTATTTTCTATTTATATTCTCTCTCTCTATAAGACGGTGAGGCCTGAGATGCTCGCTCAAAATCTCTCTCTCTCTCCAATTATTAGGGAGATGCCATTTGTTGATAGGGGGCCACGAGGGAATAAGTAGATAATATTTTGAAGCCTTCGCCGGTTCACTATCATTAATTAGTCCGTATGGCAAGGACTTCTGTTGATTTGACTTGACATGGCTGTAACTATCTGTAAAATTAATTATAAAATTATTATGATAAATATAATTTTTTATTTTAAAATTATATAATTGCAATTGTATTTTTTTTTATATCCTAAAAGATCGAATTATAGAACACTTTATCCTTTTAATAAGTTTTTTTTTTTAAAAAACATAAAAAAGTAATATAAAAATATTTCACAGGTTATAAATTAAAGGTTATAAAGTACTATTCATAATAATTTTTTCGGAATATATATATTTATTTATTTTTATTTTTTTTCTATATAATAAAGTTCAGCTCTAAAATTATATGAAAGTAAAAAATAAATCTTTACATCAGTATAAATCAGACAAATAGTATAATTAAAATATATGTATGTACATCTATAAAAAAAGTACAAAAAAGTCAGCATTTGCTTTATGTAAATTTTTGTTATGATGTAAATCTATTAATATAATATAGTAATAATTATCTTATAAATTAAAATAAGTTTATAATGATACAGATTATTATTATTATTATTATTATTATTATTATTATTGATATGATCCTGAAAATTCCTCTAATCAAAGCATAATCTTAACGCCAAAGAAAGATCGAATCAAACGATCGAGATCAAACACTTAAAATATTATTAAAAATTTTGGTGACATCAAATTCCTAAAAGCTCTCAAATAATTTATATAATAAATCGGCGCCTCGAGTAGCCCAACAAGCCAAAGATCTTACAATTTCATTTGAGCATTCAAATATTTAAAATATATCAAATGATCAAAGGATCATGGTGCCGTCCACGGTGATTTGATTTTGTATACAGACACGCCACTCCTCCAATCTAAATACATCATTCATCATGGGGTCAAGCAAGAGAGGAGAGAGTCAAGATCCTCCAAGACATCGGCCACACTGACGGTTACCACCGCCACCGCCACCACGCCCGCCATGCTGATCTCACAGTAATTAACAACGCCATCATCAACATCGTGCCAACATCATCGCAACATTATCGCAACATCGTTGCTCTACATGCCAACCTGCTGCCAACATCGCTTATTACTAAACATTGCCCTTTTCATATACAATTATGTAATCGGTGATCGAAAATCTTGTACTCAAACGATACAAAGTGGAAACTTTTCGGCTAGCCTCGTTTTTTCCCTCTTTCGATTTTCCACATTTTTCTGAGTTTTATTGTTTACACTTTTATACCTAGTGTGCTCGATTTCACAACGGTTGGTAAAACTTTACTCTCGAATGGTTTTCTAAAGACGCAGTAGTCGTGGAATAGAACACATCAATCAATTTTTGAACAAGATATGGCCAGCTGGCACATAGCCAGCCTTCCGCCCAACTCCACTCAAAATCAATCTCAGAACCAAGGACTCCAAGGCCTTCACTTCCTCGATAGCGTGACTGAAGGCGTAAATCTCTTTAGAAGATCGTGGTAAGAAGAGTCAAATGAGATGATCCGACTTTATAGGAACACAATGCCTACTACGGAAAACACATCTCCCCAAGATTGATCGTCATTGGGGAGGTCAAAATGTTAATTCCTCCGCCAGTACCGTGATGTCTGATCTCGACACCGCTAGTCTACTCATCCATCACGCGCCAACCGGTTTAATCCACCAATTATTGGTAGCTTGACACATTCTCGTCTCTTATCATGTTATAATGCAAAATTATTACTTAATGCAAGACAATTTCACCTCCAAGATAAATCATCCTCCCTCATGAGAGAATCCTCTCTTTAGCTATTCTTCTTCAACATCCTATTCGTGGTTTCAAGCTCAATTGATTCTTATGATGGGCGATCAATTGCATGAACACATTTCCAATTTATTACAGTAATCCATTTCATGTATATCCAATGAACTCTCAAGATTTTGGAAGGAGGATCATTAAAGATTCCTCCCATTTCTCCTTGATTCGCCAAACAGGGCGAATCACTTAAGGAATACTTCTAGGTTCTCAAAAAAGCTCGCAAATACCCAGACTCACCGCTAAGAGAGGAGTTTTCCTTGTGGGCTCCATCCCGGCCTTCTACTCATCACTAATGCGAGATACCGCTCGACTTGGTTCACCGTGTGCACAGATTTCATGATGAGGCTATTAATGCCCATCGAAAATAATTTGAACAATTTCAGAAAACGCGAGTGCTCTAGAAACAGGATCAACAATCCCATCGAGGAAGCAACAAGGCCATGATCTCCTCCATGACTCAACCACGAATGAAATACACCAACACATCTCGTGTTAACGTCTTGTTGGCTATTCGAGATGAAGAGACCATCAAGCGGCCACATCCACTGAAACCAAATTCAGAAAATTAGGAGCAATATTGTCACTTCCATCGAAGTCGTGGTCATACTACTGAGGCATGCAAATAACTCAAAGAAGAAATTGAGAGGCTCATTCAGCAAGGATATCTACATCAATTTGTACAAAACCAACCAACTCAAGCAAACATAGCTCCAACTAGGGGGCAACTGGGACAATCATCACAGAAACAACATAGTAGTCGCCAAATAGTTGGAGAAATTGAAACGATTGTGAGTGGGCCACTACTATCTAATCAAATCTTCATCGCCGCTTTTAAAGAGCTAGAGTTAAAAAAAATCTTGTATTAATCATCCTATCACTTTTAATAACTCAGACTTGGAAGGAGTCCAAGTTCCACATCAAGATCCTTTTGTCATCAGTGCTGGGATTGGTGACCCATGTTATGTTGTTAAGAGAATTTTGATTGATAATGGGATTTTTGTTGATATTTTATTTTACTCCACCTTTCTTAGCATTCGTTAAGGAAAACTTCAACCCGACTATATAGGGTTTGATAATCGCCTGGAGGTGGACAATCACCCTTCCGTTGTTCTCGTAAATTTCCTCAAGTCACTCACCGCTCAATTCATAGTGGCCAAGTCAAATTTAGCATACAACACTATATTTGGAAGACCCCTCCAATCAATATTCGGTGATGTTACTTCGGTACCTCATCTTAAGATAAAATTTCAAACTCCCATTGGAGTTGGAGTGGTCTATGGAAATCAACAAATAGCACAATCATGTTACATCAAACAAGCTCAACTACGCCCTTCGGTGACCTTCAACATCGAGAATTTTAATCTTCAAGATAAAAAAGTACCTCAGAGGGTTTTGCCTGTAAAAGACCTGCTCCCCACTTTGTTATCAGATGACCAACCGTGCACCAACATCCGTGAGAAAAATATTCCTTAAAACTTGGAACATGGAGGGTCTCAAAAAAGTGTTATATGTAATCATTGGTGTATAAATATTGTAGTCTTTAATTTATCCCGCTCCTTTCCTCTCCACCTCTTGTCATTTGTTAACTTTCTCTAAAATGTATCGCCTCTTTTTACGTTATCTTATGATAATATTGTATCACTGACATTATCAAAGTAATGAGTTTATGAATTTTTCTTATAAGCTTATTTCTTCTTCATTTAATCCTTCCACTTGAGAAATATACAACTCACATTGTATCTCAATCGGACATGATCAATCCAAAGGGGACTTGATCGGACCTCTTCCAAATAAAGTCAAGTAACACTTTGTGATACCAGGATAGTCAAAAGGTCCTTGGTGGATATCTTGCGACTTCCATACAGTTAACGCCATCGAGTAACACCTCGACAAACAACCTGGTCAAAACCCTCAATAATTCTACCTCTTCCACAAAGTTAACGCCATGGGTAACACTCGAGAAATAACTCGGATGGGTCCTCCGGATTCAATTCAACCTCTTCCGCAAGTTACGCCATCGGGTAACACCCGGCAAACAACCTCGGATAGGTCAAAATCCCAGCGATTCAATTTTTTTTCCATAGGTTAATGTCATCGGGTAACAAACAATCTGATGGGTCAAAATCGCCGGATTAATGCAACCTCTTCCACAGTAAACATCATCGCAGTTAATCGGGTCGTCACACTCGATAAACAAGATAGGTCAAAGAAAAAAATCCGGCATCTCCCACCAAATTATCGCTGAGATCATCCTCGCCACTACTGACGCCGCCCACTGCTAACTATTGCTAAGCATCGTTACCCAGCCCCCATCTAACCACCTCACAGCCGCATCACCGCACCGCCATCATCGATAAAATTTTGTCATCACTATCGCCGCCATTATCCTCTCCTGACTATCGATATGGCTCGCGACATACCTGCTGCCTTCGCCTCATGCTAACCATCAGAATTTTACCGCCATCAATTATCGCTGAGCCGGCTACTTTTTCGCCATCCGATTATCTCTGCTATTACCGATATCGCACGCTAATTATAATCGCCACCATAGTTGTTGACTACCGCGCTAACCACTATAGTGCCCCTCCTCGACCATCGCGGTCACCGCACACATCGCTGAGATAATTTTGCCACCACATCGCTGCCATCCCATGACTGCCGTCACCACGCT
The DNA here is from genome assembly GCA_021442155.1 of Cymbidium sinense. Classification (NCBI taxonomy): domain Eukaryota; kingdom Viridiplantae; phylum Streptophyta; class Magnoliopsida; order Asparagales; family Orchidaceae; genus Cymbidium; species Cymbidium sinense. The sequence continues at coordinate 12,553,568 of CM038224.1, read as the reverse complement.
GATTACGATGTATTCGCATCGCTGACTACTGCATTCGCTTTACCGCTTACCCATCCGCCGCCACCATCAGCGAATCACTTACTATTACCGCATTTAATCGGCACATCTCCATGGCTACCACTATCAGCTGGACCATCGCCATCGCCACCAATGTCGGCCACCATCGCCGAGCATCTTCCCCATTGATCGCCTCAAACCGGTCCGAGGCTGGACACCTCTTTCGGAAAATCGAGGTCAGATGAAGTTTGGTTGCTCAAACCTCCGGACGAGGTTTGGCTGATGCCTCTTTCGAGGGAAACCGAACAACGACGTAAGTACGCCTTGATCGCTCTAAACCCGACGGTCCGATGAGGCCGACTCTTCGAGGAAAAATCAAAACAACAACGTAAGTACCGCCTTGATCGCTTCCAAACCCGTGACACGGTCCGGACGCCGATTGACGCCGAGGGAAATCGAACAACGACGATGTACCACGCCTTGATCGCTTTAAACTCGGATACCGACGAGGGTCGGTAATGCCTCTTTCGATGGAAAATCGTAACGAGTACCGCGGCCTTGATCGCTTCCAATCCTGACGTTCGACGAGGCGGCTGACACCTCTACGAGAGAAAATCGGAACAACGACGTAGTATGCGGCCTCGATCGACCCAACGAACCTCACTCTAAGAAGAAGAGAAGCACTAGAGCATTAAAGAAGTGTGCCTTCTCCTTGGCCTAGGTTTTTATAGACCTTTCTAGGGGAAAATGGTAAAAATCATCAAAACCGCCTAAACCGCTAAAACCACCCAAATAAAACTGCTGCTTGGGCTCAGCATGCGCGATCGCTCACAGGTTCTCACACACCAATCACCGCTTCACGAGCCGCTTGCTCATTCTGCGCTACCACCCATCATCGATCCGTTTCAATGACTACCAGGCTACCGCCACAATGCCAGTTCGCTAATCGCCGCCTTCAATGTCGCCGCGAACCCACCTCATGTCGCCAGACGTATGCTAGCTCATGGCCGCAGCGCTGGCTACAGCTCATAAGCCCTTCACCTGATGGTCCAGAATCCTCGAATTTCACACTCGCACATACCTATACATATTTATGGTTGTGCATCTGCTTCCGTAATTATAATCTTGTGCTTACATGAAGATCTGTTCAAAATGTTAATGGACACAGATTGCTGAAGAATTTACTATTTTAAAGTACTTGGCACATATATTTTTTGATGATTGAGATAATATCATCCAAAAAAAAGGGGGCAACTGATATGACCCTGAAAATTCCTCTAGTCGAAGCACGAATCTTGATCGTACGATTAGAAATTAAACCGGTGAGATCAATCACTTAAAATATCATTAGAAACTTTGAGACATCAGTTAAATTCCTTAAAAGCTCTCAAATATGGAGTGTTTATAGTCAAATCAAGCATCTCGACGAGCCGGTTCCAACAAGCCAAAGATCTTACAATTCTGACTTCATTTGAGCATTCAAATATTTAAAATACATCAAATGATCAAATGGATCATTGTGTGTTGTCAGATGAAGTGGACTGGTACGGGTTTTACATGTATTTACAGAGACGCCACTCCTCCAATCTATAAATAGCCTCTCATTCCTCATATAAGGAGAAGCCCAAGTAAGAGAGAGGAGAGAGCTCTAAAGATCCTCCAAGCACAATCGTGCCGCCACTGACGGCCGCCGTCATCATGCCGTTATCGCTGGCCACCGCCATCACATCTCGCCACCACCATCATCGGTCATCATCACAACATCGCCGTACATCGTCCAACCTCGTGCCATCATCGCCTATTACTAAGAACTATTGTCCCTTTCTATATACATGTAATCTCTGACGGAAAATCTTGTACTCTAAAACAGATACATAGTGAAAGCTTTTTACTGAGCTAGGCCTCGTGGTTTTTCCCTCTTTTTGAGATTTTTCACGTTAAAATTCTGGAGTTTTATTGTTCATACTTTTTATACCTGTGTGTGTGCTGGATTTCACAACGAAACTAAGGCGAAAATTTTTACTCTACCTCAACTGGTTTTCTAGCACGCAACAATTATTATTATTATTATTATTATTATTACAACAATAACAACAAGCCTTTACCCCCACTAAGTGAGATCAGCTATATGAATCCTTCATCTCCATTATATCCTATTATGTGTCAAATTCTCATTTAATTCAAATATACTAAGGTCATTTTTTATACATCTTAACCAAATCTTTTTAGGACTATCTCTACTTTTTTAACATAAGTCAAATCTAATGCATCTCCTAACTGCACTGGATCGACGCTTTATGTGCCCAAAACCATCTAAGGCGACTCTCTCTAATCTTCACACCACTACTCCAACTTTTTTCCTGAACATACTCATTTTGCATTTTATCTCTAAGAGTAAAGCCACACATCCACTTGAGCATCTTCATCTCTGTAACACTTAACTTAGTCTTATGCTTCTCTTTTATTGGCCAACATTCTGCACCATAAATCATTGTAGGTCTTATGACCATCTTATAAAATTTTTTCTTAAGTTTAAGTGGAACTTTTCTATCACACAACAGACCAGATGCATTCCTCCACTTCAACCATCCAACTTGAATTCTACTAATAACATTTCCATCTACTTTACCATCATTTTGAACAATAGAGCCTAAATATCTGAATCGCTCACTCTTATTAAAGACTTGTTCACCTAATGTCACAACACTACCACTAGAACCTTTACAACTAAAATTACACTCTATATATTCATTTTTAGATCTACTTAAATGAAAACCTTTAGACTCTAATGTTGACCTCTATAATTCAAGTTTCTCTTAGACTCCCTCTCTAGTCTTATCAACAAGAAGAATGTCATCAGCAAAAAGCATACACTAAGGTACGTCTTCCTGTAAATGCCTAGTAAGAACATCTATAACTAAAGTAAAAAAAGATAAGGGCTTAAAGTTGATCCTTGATGTAATCCAATTGAAATGGAAAAATATTTTGTCAATCCTCCTTATGTCTGGACACAAGTAACTAGTATACATATCCTTAATGACTTGAATATAACCAATATTAACTCCTTTCTATTCTAGAGCTCTCCAAAGAACATCTCTTGAAACTTTATCATAAGCTTTCTCTAAATCAATAAATATCATATGTAAATCCTCCTTACTTTCTCTATATTTCTCCATCAAACCTCTTAACAAATGTATAGCATCCATAGTAGATCTACCTGGCATAAAACCAAACTGACAGAGAAACTTTTGTATCACATCAACCTATGCTCAATTACTCTCCCATAATTTTAATGTATGACACATTAACTTAATTCCTCTATAATTTGCAGACTCTTGTGCATCACCTTTATTCTTAAATATAGGAACCAACAAATTCTTTCCTCACTCATCTGGCATCTTTTTAGTCTTTAAAATAATATTAAAAAGATTTGTAAGCCAAGAAATTCCTTGATCTCCTAAATATTTTCACACTTCTATTAGAATATCATCGGTCCTACTTGGTTTTCCACATTTCATTTTCTTTAAAGCTTCTAACTTCGATTTACTAATCTGATCGATAAAAATAAAATTCTCTTTTTGTTTAGGGTATTAAGGTTGCTAAAATCAATCGCATTCTGATCCTTCATTGAAAAGTTTATCAAAATATCTCATCCACTTATTCTCAATATCATTTTCTAAGAAAAGCACTTTATTATCTTCATCCTTAATACACTTCACTTGAACTAGGTCTTTACTTCTCATGTTTCTTTGGTTGGCTAACTTATACATACATCTTTCACCTTCTTTGGTATCTAATCTATTGTATAAATCACTAAAAGCTAAATTTTTTGCATCATATATTGCTTTCTTAGAATCTCTACGGACCACTTTATATATTTCTCAATTCTCCAAGTTTTTACTTCTAAATCAAATTTTATAATAATGTTTCTTATTTCTTATCTTTTCTTGCACACTCTAACTCCAACACCAACTATTTTTATTAAAAGAAGCTTTTCTTTTTTATTCTCCAAGCACGTTTTTAACAACTTGCTTAATTTCACTTGTTACTTTTTCCCACATAATATTAGCTTCTTTATGAACATCTCAAATTGTAAGCTCTTGTAGCTTGCTCTTAAAAATATTTTTATTTGTGTTCTTTAAGTATCCCCATCTAATCCTAGGATAATAATTTGATTTATTTTTCCTCTTACAATCTTTCATCTTAAAATCTAAAACTAACAATCGATGTTGGGAACTTAAACTTTCACTTGGAATGACCTTACAATCTTTACAATCTAAACGATCTATTTTTCTCATTAGAAAATAATCAGTCTGTGTTTTACTAGATCCATTTTTATAAGTAATAATATGTTTATCTCTTTTCTTAAATAAAGTATTAGCAACTACAAAATCATAAGCTAAGGCAAAATCTAATATAGTCCTATCTTCTTCATTAGTCACTCCAAATTCATGACTATTATGAACACTTTTAAAATCTTCTATCACTCTACCAATATGTCCATTTAAATCTCTTCTAATAAATATTCATTCCAAAAATTTTCTTTTGAGCTTACATCCAAACCTACTTGAGGAGCATAAACACTTATAACATTGATAATCTTTGTATCAACAATAATCTTTAAAGTTATAATTCTATCTCCACATTTATTAAAATTTATAACATCATCCTTCAAACTTTTATCTATAATCACACTTACATCATTTCTAGTTTGGCTTATACCTGAATACCCAAGTTTAAAATCTAAATTATCAATCTCCTTGGCCTTCTCCCCAATCCATTTAGTTTCTTGAACACATAAAATATTTATTTTTCTATGAACTATAATATCTATTAATTCCATTAATTTACCTGTAAGAGTACCTATATTCCAAGATCATAACTTAATTTTAATTAACTTCTTTGCTGCATCCGTCCATAATATGAACCCTTGCTTATTTAACATCGAGGGCCGATGCGCTTTTGCACATTTTTCACTATATTCAAGTCATAGCCGCTTTGGGAGGCCCCAAGATTAACACAATGATTTAAAGGATTCATGTCATGATTATTTCGACAAGTTTTATGCTAGTTGTCGACTATCTATCGCAACCCTCCACTTTTCACATCCGAACTTAGGACCGACAATGGTAGTGTTATTTATTTTTATTATTATTATTTATATAAAAATAAGTGAAAAAAATAAATCTTTTACAATGCATATTATAATAATATTTACATGCAATTTATATCAAATTCATGGATACTATATAATTTCTATACATTTACATACCTAATACTTAAATTTTAATATATATATATATATATATATATATATATATATATATATATATATATATATATATATATATATATATATATATACACAAAATATTTTTTATGCAAAAAAGGTAAAAGATTAATGATAATCATATTTTTAATTTGATATTAAAATTTTAGATATTTTTATATAAATATTAAAATTAAGATATTAAATATATAAATATATAAGAATTATATGATATGCATATAAATCCTCTCAAAATTAAATGAACAATTATTATATATAAAATTCAAATGTAATTTTTACTTTCGAAATTCAATAATATAGTCATATTAATATGTATATAAATACTATATATTATCATAATAAATATGAAATCAATATATAATAATATAATATTTTATTATATTATTAGAATTCAAATTTATGATTATGTATAAATTTTGTATGTAATAATCTCTCAAATCAAATATGACTAAAAGATCAAAATCTCTAATACATTGACAACTTATCTATATATATATATTTATGAGAAATATATTAATATAATTAAAATATAATGAAGTAATTTATTTCAAAATTAAAAAAAAAAAAAATGAGCTTTTCTCAAGCAATTCAAGTCAGTCTCTATAAAGAACCAATGAACTCTGTTCACTACTTCAAATAACTTATCCTCCTTCAGCCTGCACTCCACCCACCATCTTGGATCCAATCAATTGATTAATAATGGAAGAAAATCACAAAGAAGGTTTCCAGCCTAGGGCCTACTGGCGACTGCGCCGCGACGACTTCTTCCCCGAGCCCTCCTTCCGTAGCTGGTCCGCCTACCGCTCCGCCCTCTCCCAAACACCTCACCGCCTCTACGACCGCTTCATCGGCCGCTCCACCGACTCCGCTGAACTCGGCGACGTCCGCCGCCGCAGCGAGCATGATATGCGCCGTTGCCTGACCTGGTGGGATCTCACCTGGTTTGGCTTCGGATCGGTCATCGGCGCCGGAATCTTCGTCCTCACCGGCCAAGAAGCCCACGACCACGCAGGCCCCGCCATAATCCTCTCCTACGTCGTCTCCGGCATCTCCGCCATGCTCTCCGTCTTCTGCTACACCGAATTCGCCGTCGAGATCCCCGTCTCCGGCGGCTCCTTCGCCTACCTCCGCGTTGAACTCGGCGATTTCGCCGCCTTCATCGCCGCCGCTAATCTCATCCTCGAATCCATCATCGGCGGCGCCGCCGTCTCTAGGGCTTGGACCTCCTATCTCGGCACTCTCATCAATAAACCCCCTAACTCCCTCCGAATACATACCAATCTTGCCAAGGATTTTAACCTGCTGGATCCGATCGCGGTCGTCGTGCTGTTCGTGACGGCAACGCTGGCCATACTGAGCACGAAGAAGACCTCGTACTTCAACTGGGTGGCGTCGGCGATTCACGTGGTGGTGATAGCGTTCGTGATAATAGCGGGTTTTGCCCACGCGAAGACGGAGTATTTATCGCCGTTCTTGCCTTTCGGAGTGGAAGGAGTTTTCCGCGCGGCGGCGATCGTGTATTTTGCGTACGGAGGGTTCGATAATATCGCGACGATGGCGGAGGAGACGAAAAACCCGTCGCGAGATATTCCGCTGGGATTGCTCGGCTCGATGACGATTATTACTGCGATCTACTGCTTGATGGCACTCTCCCTCAGTATGATGCAGAGGTATATCTGTAAATTCTTGTTTTTAATTTAATATTATTCTGATTTTTTTAAAAAAAAAAATTTTAACTAAATAAAAAGCATATAATTTAATTATTTTTAATATCATATTAAAATATCATAAATGTTTTTTAATAGAAAACATATATTCTTTATGTATATATCTTAGTATGATTGTGATATAAAAGTATTTTACAAGTAAAAAAAAAATTAGTATTCAATGTATAAATATATAAAAAAATATGTAATTTGTATGTAAATATTTTTTGAAAATTTAATCAAATTTCATAAGCTATACTTATTTTTATTTAATCTGATGATCTTGAATTGAAATTTTTTATCATTTTTTTTGTTAAACTTTTTTAACTTTATGAGATTTTTGCTACAATAGCAGTAATATTAATTAAAATTGAGTCGAAATATTAATCTAATGCTAAAAAATGTCTTAGGAGGATGAAGGGGTGCTTCTCTAAAATTTGATTGAAAAAAAACTGTGAGAAGGTGTCTTGATATAAATTTTATAAGAATAGTTTTAAAAATCATTAAATTTATTTTTGAGATTAGTAATATATATAATTTATATAATAATAATATCAAAACAAACATAAATTTTTTTTAAATTTTTATTAATATAATTTATATCAGGATATCTGACATATTTTTATTAATTTTAAAAATTAAGTCAAAATTTTAAATATTAATTATATTATAATTGTCATAAAAAAAATTTAGTTTACTTTGAAATTATTGATTCTTTTATATTTAGATTTGTGCTTATATGCTTTTATTTTCCACCATAATTTATTTAAAAAAATGAAAATTAAAACTATGAAGTGATTTGCGTTGATTTTGTAGTCTTCGTTTGTATATTTCTTAATTATTATATTACTTATAGATCTTATATAGTTGATATATAAATGATATATTATGATTTAATTATAATCAGACATATGTGAGATGTTGATATTTTCATATTATTTTATTATATAAATAAAATATTGACTCAAACAAGTAACCAAATTTTATATTATTTTTTTATAATATAAAGGTATATATATTAACATTTGAATTTTTATATTTACATAAATATCACCTAATATTTTAATACTATATAAAAATATATAATTTTAAGTATTAAATACATATATTTGTGTTGTGTACATAAATTATATTTTAGTTCTTCTAACTTCTTTAACTTTTTTAAAAAAATTGATTTGACTTAAAATTTGATTTCTCGTACTTTAATATTCTGAAATTATTTTTATATATATTTTTATATTATCGTTTGATATTATGATCAACAATTATTTGATTATTTGTACAGTAACAAAATTATGGCTGCAACTATTATTTGATGTGCATTTATTTCATCATATATAAATCTGATGTATTTATTTCATCATATATAATCCATAAAATAAAATAAATTTTAAACTCAATTTTAACTTTGCAACAAAACAATTAAATTTATTTATTTTCTTAAATCATATAATCAAACTTCAATATTGTTAATTCTTTTACTCTCTTCTTTGCAATTACAATTAACTAATCTAATAAAAAAAATCTATTAAAAGTTCATATAAAAGAAATTATTTTAATATTTATAATATTATAAAACTTAAAAGAGAAAATTCTTATTTTTTATATAATAGAAGGCTAATATTAAATTATTAAATACTAAAAAAATTTAAATTTAGAAAAAAAATGAAATGCATTAAAAATATAAAATTTATTGAGCGAGAAATTTGAATATAATTTTTTTGGCTGAAATTTAATAATATAATGTTATATGAGCTTAATTAATATATATTTATTATGTATTGATTGTTAAATATTATTTATTATGTATTAATGTTTATATAAATATGGTGTATTATTATGTAATTAATATTATATTAATATATAATAATTATATATTAATGAAATATTATATGATATTATATTATTAAAATTTAGATATAAAGTTAATTTTTTTTAGAGAAATGAATAACTATTTTAAAAATAAGATAAAATCGATAACAATGAATCTGATATTTTGAAACAGGTACACCGACATCGATCCGAACGCCGCCTACTCCGTCGCCTTTCGCAACATTGGGATGCACTGGGCCCAATACGTCGTCGCACTCGGCGCCCTGAAAGGCATGACCACCGTCCTCCTCGTCGGCGCCATCGGCAACTCCCGCTACACGACCCACATCGCCCGCAGCCACATCCTGCCCCCTTTCTTCGCTCTGGTCCACCCCAAAACCGGCACCCCCATCTACGCCACCCTCCTCATGACCATCGCCAGCGCCGTCATCGCCTTCTTCTCCAGCCTCCACATCCTCGCTAGCCTCCTCTCCGTCAGCACCCTCTTCATCTTCATGATGATGGCCACGGCCTTGCTTGTCCGGCGCTACCACGTCAGAGGCGTCACGACCAAGCAGGACACGATGAAGTTCGTCGTCTTCTTGGTCCTGATAATCTTGTCTTCGGTGGGGACTTCAGGGGCTGAGGCCGGGGGTGGGTGGGGTATCTGGTGACAGTGCCGTTGTGGGTGGCGGGGACGCTGGGAATGTCCTTATTCGTGAAGAGGGGAAGGGAGCCGAAGGTGTGGGGAGTGCCGATGGTGCCGTGGCTGCCGTCGCTGTCGATAGCGACAAACTTGTTTCTGATGGGGTCGCTGGGAGGAGATGCGTTCGTGAGGTTTGGGATATGCAGTGCGCTGATGCTGGTTTATTATGTGCTGGTCGGGGTTCATGCGACGTATGACATGGCGCATGGGTATGAGGGAGTGGAAGGGAACGGCGAAGGGGAGGAGAAGGTGGTTGGTGGGGAGTTGGAAGCCGGAGGAGCGGCCGATCGAGATCGATCGACGGCGTAGTGGTCGGAGAAGCTTCGAATTGTTGGATCGTGATTCGAGATTGAGTGTGGGTTAGAATGTGTTGTGGTTGAGATTTGGTGATGATGGTTTCTAAAAGTCTTCAATTTAGTTTGAGATGAGTGCACTAAATGTGTTCATTGATTAAACAACTGTTAAGATTTATATTAAAGTAAATTTAAGACAACTCATCATGATTAAATTTTGATATTAATTTTTTTTAATATTGTGGTGTGTGCACTTATTGCGATTAAATTCACTTAAAATTTTTATAATAAAAAAGAAATAACAAATTTGTGATAGATATAAAGATAAGATTATGAATGTTAGAGCAATAAAATTGCTCTAAAAATCATATTTTGATGACAGTTATTTTCAATATGGAAGGATTTGTGGTCAAGTATTTGAGCTGTATATTTTAAAATATTTTGAAATAATATAATTCAATTTATCAAAAAGTTACAGTTGCTCATGGAGTTAATCTATATACATTATATTCTTAATGAGCTAGTGTCATGGAGTTAAAAAATAATGGTGTAATGAATAACTAATTGATTGAAATAGATATTATAATAAATTATTATTATTATGATATGATAAATTAATTATAGTTAATATATAATTAATTAAATTGATAGTTAAATTTATTTCTTGATAGATGATTAAATTTTATGAACATTTACATATATATATATATATATATACCACATAATTATTGTGTATTTGTATGTCTAACACTTAAAATTTTAAATTTATTTATGTAATACTTTTGATAATGTATCTAAATGTGTACGTCACTTTTAAAATATGTGATAGTGATTATTTTGATATAATATTAAAGATATATGTGTTATGTAAATATTAAAATTTATGTATTAGATATATAAATAAATGAAAAATGTGTGACTTTTTTTTATTTCATATGTCAACTATAACATTCTAACAAATTTATTTTTCAACATTGGATTTTTCTCACAATAGTTTAACAAAACTCGTTAAGAATTGTTATTTAGAAGAAATATTTACCTTTTGGACTCAATATTTCATATTGAATTTTAAGTTCTTAGTTTTATGCGTTCTATTAGATGCTCTTATTTATATAGAATATCTATATAACCAAGAGCATCTAATCGGGAACCTAATAGCTTCAGATTAGGAGTGTCAATTCGGGTTGAAGAGTCAAGTTTGAGTTTTACTCAAATTTGACCCAACCCAAATCCAACCCACTTAATAAACAGGTCAAAAATTTCAACCCGATTGACCCGACACGACCCGAATGATCTATTTATATGTGTTTTAAGTCAAAATATAGTCAAATTTGAGTTCATGGGTAAAAATCGGGTCAATTTTGGTTCCGCGATTCAATTTTGAGTTGGCGAGTCAAAATCGAGTCAATTTTCGATTGGTGGGTCAACCCGAACCCAACCCGAAAATTATTCGGGTGAACCCAAACTCGAATTTTTTGAGTCGGGTTTGTGTCAAGTTGTCGTATCAGGTTAATTTTTGACACCTCTATTTCAGATCCAACATTAAGCATTGAGCCTAAAAGTTTCCAAAAGTATTTAATTAATAAATGAAGGATTTTACCAACTATGTGTATCAGGGCTGACGCCTCGAACGACCTTCACTTAAGAAGAAGATGGACACTCCAGCATATGAGAAGTGTGTCTTCTCCCTTGGCCTTAGGGGGATTTTATAGATCCCCTATAGGGACAAAAAGGTAAAAAATTAAAGAAAAATTGCAAAAATCCACTCAAAACAGCCCAAAACGAGCGAAAACAAGCCAAGAAGGGTAAAAACGGATAAAAAAACCCTCATGGGCTCAGCCAAGTAGTCTGCTAACCCCGCGCGAAAACCTGCTCACGATCGTTCGCTGCTCCTCCCCGACCACAAATCACAGGCACTCATGATCAGATATCCTGCCCAGGTTTCATGCCTCCTTCTCGCCTTCCACCCAACCTCGCAGCCGTAAATGCGAATGGGTCCATAACTCAAAATCTTGCGCCTGCATATCCACATGCCTCGCGGCCTGAGCCCGCTGATCATAATCTTCTATAAAGATCATTATCTCAAAATATATGGTTGATTGACTCACAAATTTCATTGAAGAATTTGTTATTTTCAAGTATTTGACATATATATTTTTGGATGATTGAGATAATATTATCCAAAAATATGGGGCAACTAATATGACACTTAAAATACTGCTAGTCGAAGAACGAATCTTGATGTCAGCAATCGATTCAAATCAACTAGAGATCAGTGTTTATTATCAATCGACTCTTCATATAAATATAGTCAAATCGGCGTCTTGACGAGCCGGATCTAACAAGCCCAAGTTCTCATAATTTTGACTTCATTTGAGCATTCAAATACACAAAATACATCATATGATTAAAGAAATCATTTTGAGCAATCCGATGGAGCGGAGTGGTTCGGATTTTGCATGTATTTGCAGACGCCACCTCAATCTATAAATTTCATTCTTTATAGAGGAGGCCAAGCAAGAAAGAGGAGAGAGCTCCAAAGCGAATATCCTCCAAGCACGCCACTGACCACGTTGGTTACCAACCACCGCCATCACCGGTAGAGTGAAAGTTCGCTTAGGCTTGTTGTGAAATCCAAAGACAATATTTAAAGAAATAAGAAAACCGAATTTTACGTGAAAAATCTTGAAAAGAGAGAAAATTCACGGGGTCTAGCACAGTAAAAATCTTTCACTATGTATTTATTTTGGAGTACAAGTTTTCTCGATACGGGATTACTGAATTGTATATTAGAAGGGATGACAATAGGAATCCCAGAATCACACAACAATAGTCATATAGTAATGGTGAACAGCGGGAGTCAGCGACTAACGATGAAGGTCGTCGAGATGGTGACTGGCGAAGATGGCCGTCGAGAATCGGCGGCGATGACCAACAATTGTATTCGGCGGCGGTGACCGGCGTCAGTGGTCGGCGATGATGACCGGCGACGATGGTTGACGACGATGACAGGTGACGAGGGGCGGCAGCAATGGTCGGCGGTGATAATCGACGAGATGGACGACGGCGATCCCGACGCAATGGTTGGTAACCAACGGGGTGGTCCCACGAATGGTGGCACGATTATGCTTGGAGGATCTTCAAGCTTTGGAGTTCTCTCCTCTCTCTTGCTTGGGCCTCCCCTCATATGAAGAATGAGGGGCTATTTATATATTGGAGGAGTGGCGTCTCTATAAACACATACAAAATCCCAACCACTCATCTCCATCGGATCGCACAAAATGATTCATTTAATCATATGATATATTTTGTATATTTGAATGCTCAAATGAAGTCGGAATTATGAGATCTTGGGCTTGTTAGATCCTCTCTCTTGCTTGGGCCTCCCCTCATATGAAGAATGAGGGGCTATTTATAGATTGGAGGAGTGGTGTGTAAATACATACAAAATCCCAACCACTCATCTCCATCGGATCGCACAAAATGATTCATTTAATCATATGATATATTTTGTATATTTGAATGCTCAAATGAAATCGAAATTATGAGATCTTGGGCTTGTTAGATCCCGGCCAAGATTCGATTTGACTATAAAGACTTCATGTTTAAGAGTCAATTGATAATAAACGCCGATCTCTAATCTTGATTCGAATCGACTTTCGACATCAAGATTCGTTCGACTAGAATTTTCGTGTCATACCCCCCTATTTTAGATGATATTATATCAATCATCCAAAAATATATATGTCGAATACTTGAAAATAGCAAATTTTTCAATGAAATTTACGGGTCCATTAACCATACATTTTGAGAGAACATATCTTCCTGAGCAATGATTATGATCACTGTTTACGCGGATGGATGTGGTATGCGCATAAAGTTTCGAGGTTATGGACTCATCTGAATATTTATGGGTACTAAGAATTTGGTTGGTCAAGGTCGGACGAGCGAAGGAGGTGTTGCTAAACGCCTGTCTCGGGTAATGGGCAAAACCACGCTGGTCCTGAGTCGATGGGCAACGCTGGTCAGCGGGTCGCAAGTCGAAGGATGCGCGGGCCGGTGGGTCTGAGCGGGTCGGCAGACGGACTGAACGCAGTAAAGCTGGACCATACACGGCCGCTGGCGCTATCCGATCACGCAAAAAAAACGGATGTTTTCACCCATTTTGGCCCATTTCCTCCCATTTTGAGCGATTTTGAACGATTTTGGCTTTTTAGCATTTTTACATTCTATAGTCTATAAAAATCCCTGTGGTCTTCAGGGAAGGCACACCTCATATGGAGTGTTCATCTTTTCTAAAGAGGGTCGTCGAGGCAAGGCCCAAGCCGTGATTCGATTTTTTCTCGAACCTCTCGCTGGACCAACGAGGCTATCAAGGCCCACAAGCATACGTCGTGTATAGTTTTCCTCGAAAGAGGCATCAATCATTCTTCGACCAACCGGTTCGAGGCATCGCGCCCGCAATAACCGGAGATGAGGTCGATGGCGATGCCCGACGATGGTGGTTGTGAGTCGGGGCGAGGATAACCAAATGAATGGCATGGTGGCAACTGATATGACCGATGATCGCGGCAGACCGGCGACAATGGTCAGCGATGTGGTCGGCAAATAAATTGGCGACAGAGATCATCGACCGGCACGGCATCGACGATAACCCATCCATGCGGAGACACGGCGGTCGGCACGAAGTGGCTACCAGGGTGGTCGCGCAACAATCATGGTGCATAAGATCCAGAGTGGCGAGATGATCAGCCGATATGGTACAATGGAGATTGTCCGCCGATGGTCGAGACGGATCGACGACCTGCACGGGTGACCGCGGACGCGGTTGGCCGACGGGGTGGTCGAATCGCAATAATGCAGCAACGGCGATGGCCGGTAGTCACGGATAACCAAATGACGATGGTTACCTACGGAGACCCGAATGGTCGCGGCGACCGCACTATGGTGTTGATCCGGAGATAGCCGCGATGGTCGAACGCGATGACCGCGGTAGCAGCGGTGATCGCAATGATTACCATGGCGACCGAGACGCGATTTTTTTGACCTATTCGAGGTCATATGGTGACTCAATGACGTTAACTGTAGAGGTTGAATTGAATCTGGGATTTTGACCCATCCGAGTTGTTTATCGAGTGTTACGACGCGTTAACTAGAAGGCGAGGGAAGTTCACCAAGGACCTGACCTATCCTAGTTGTTTCGAGTCATTGCTCGACGACGCAACTCGTGAAGAGGTTGAATCAATCGAGGATTTTGACCTATCCATAGGTTATTTGTCGGTTACGCGTTACCCTGCATGGAAGAGGAATTGAATCCAAAGATTTTGACTATCGCTAAGGTTGTTTCAGGTGTTACCCATGATGTTAACTCGTATTGAAGAGGTCGAATTGAATCGCAAGGATTTTGACCTATTCGGTTGTTTGTCGGTGTTACCCATGACATTAACGTATGGATGAGTCAATTTCCACCGAGAATTTTTGACCTATCGTGGTCGTGTACGGCATTACAATGTAAAGAGCGGGAAGTCCACCGGACCTTGATCTATCCAGTTGTTTGTCGAGTCTTTGCTCGATTAACGTATGGAAGAGGTAATTGAATCCGAGAATTTTGTCCCATATGAGGTTGTTTGTCGAGTCTTTGCCGATGCTAACGTATGAGTATGTCGGTTTTATCTATTTGTTGAGTCTTTACTAATGGCGCAACCAATATGGAAGAGATGAATCAATTGCCGAGGATTTTTACCCATCCAAGATTGTTTGTCAAAGAATTACTTGATGTTAACCCGTATAAGAGGTCAATGCTTTGTGATTGTGGCCAAAGTTGCTCTTAACCTGGTTTTTTCATTGGTATCGACTTGCTTCTAATTGATAATCATTAGATATCCGTAATATTGATTTGGATAATCTTTTGAGATTAAAAGTTGTCCCCCGTTTCGACAAAATCATGAAGTTTGATGAATCTTCATTCGCCAAGCCCTTTTTGAAATGCTCCACCGATGATGGTTTTGATGTTGGAAAACTTGGTCGCCATACAAGATTAAATAATGAGAATTTCTGACGGCCAAATGAGAAAGGCACATAAATGAGAATTCCAAAATCATGCAATACTATATAGAATGGTGAACAACGGAGGTCGCCGATCAACCATGAAGGTCGCCTGGATACCGGCGATATCGTAGAGATCGGGAAAGGACCCAAGATCGGTGGTCTGGCGACAACCGCGACGATAATGACGATGACGCCGACGGCGGCAGCGACGTATCGACGACGCATGAGATTACGAACCAGGATCAACGGCGGGCAGCATAGCAGGCAGTTAGAATAAGTGGTGCCACCATCGAATGGTGACACGATTATGCTTGGAGGATCTTCGCTTTGAGTTCTCTCTCTCTGTTTGCTCCCCTCATATGAAGAATGAGGACTATTTATAGATCATCATCTAAAATACATGCAAAATCACTCCTCTCCATCTGACGACTCAATTTCTTTGATCATATGATGTATTTTGTGTATTTGAATGCTCTCAAATGAAGTTATGAGATATTGAAATTTGTTAGATCCGCCGCCGATTTGATTATAAACACCTACGTAAGAATCGATTGAAAGCGCGATCTGAATTTAATCGATTGCTGAGATCAAGGATTCGCTTACTAGAATCGGGATCATATCAATATATAGTCTAATTTATTTTATGTCCACGAAAATTGTCATACTTACCTCATTTAATTCCTTATGTATTTCTTGCATTTAAAAATAAATAAATAAATATTTTTTATATTGTAAAATTCCATATATAAAAAAACTTAATAATTCTAAATATCATAATGATAAATAATATAATTAAATATAATGAAATATTAATTTTTTTTTTAAAAGGTGCTTTTCTCGAGCATATCTCTAAAAGAATAATACATAATGATATTTCTAAATTTCATATACACTCAAATAATATTTACAAAAAGACTCTCTATAAAAAAATTTATTAAAAAAATAATACAATTGATATAATAATAAAGATTTGTAAAAAAAAAAAGTTTCTCTAATTCAAGCAGTTGTAAATCTATAAAGAACCAATGAACTCTGTTCTCTCCTTCAAATAACTTATCCTCCTTCATCCTGCACTCCACCCACCCTCTTGGATCCGATCAATTGATTAATAATGGAAGAAAATCACAGAGAAGGTTGCCAGCCTAGGGCCTACTGGCGACTGCGCCGCAACGACTTCTTCCCCGAGCCCTCCTTCCGCAGCTGGTCAGCCTACCGCTCCGCCCTCTCCCAAAGCCTCTCACCGTGACCGCTTCATCCGCTCCACCGACTCCGCCGAACTCGGCGCCGCAGCGAGCATGATATGCGCCGTTGCCTGACCTGGTGGGATCTCACCTGGTTCGGCTTCGGATCGGTCATCGGCGCCGGAATCTTCGTCCTCACCGGCCAAGAAGCCCACGACAACGCAGGCCCCGCCATAATCCTCTCCTACGTCGTCTCCGGCATCTCCGCCATGCTCTCCGTCTTCTGCTACACCGAATTCGCCGTCGAGATCCCCGTCGCCGGGGGCTCCTTCGCCTGCTCCTCCGCCGCCGCTAATCTCATCGAAGCCATCATCGCCGCCGTCGCTAGGGCTTGGACCTCCTATCTCGGCACTCTCATCAATAAACCCCCTAACTCCCTCCGAATACATACCAATCTCGCCAAGGATTTCAACCTGCTGGATCCGATCGCGGTCGTCGTGCTGTTCGTGACGGCGACGCTGGCCAAGAAGACCTCGTACTTCAACTGGGTGGCGTCGGCGACTCACGTGGTGGTGTTAGCGTTCGTGATAATAGCGGGTTTTGCCCACGCGAAGACGGAGTATTTATCGCCGTTCTTGCCTTTCGGAGTGGAAGGAGTTTCGCGCGGCGGCGATCGTGTATTTTGCGTACGGAGGGTTCGATAGTGTCGCGACGATGGCGGAGGAGACGAAAAACCCGTCGCGAGATATTCCGCTGGGATTGCTCGGCTCGATGACGATTATTACTGCGATCTACTGCTTGATGGCACTCTCCCTCAGTATGATGCAGAGGTATATCTGTACATTCTTGTTTTAATTTAATATTATTCTGGATTTTTTTTTTGAACTTTTTTAATTAAATAAAAAACATATAATTTTAATATTTTTAATATCATATTAAAATATCATAAATGTTTTTTAATAGAAAACATATATTCTTTATGTATATATCTTAGTATTATTGTGATATACAAGTGATATGATCCTGAAAATTCCTCTACAAGATAATCTTAATATCGCAGTTTTAATCGAAATTAAACCTCATCAAGACTTAAAATATCATTAAACTTTTGAGACATTAAATTTTAAAAATATAAAAGGAAAATAAATCGAGGCTCTGCCCAATGGCTCCAAAGAAAATTCTGACTTCATTTGAGATTCAAATGCATAAAATACATCATATGATCAAGGGGATCATTTTGAGTCATGAATGGTGAGAGTTTTGTAATGTATTTACTGAGACGCCACTCTTCCAATCTATAAATATTATTCCTCATGAGAGGGCAAGGAAAAGGCAAGAAGAGAGAGAGCTCTAAAGATCCTCCAAATCGTCGCCACTGACGGCATCAACCACCGCCGCCGCTACCGCCACCGATTGATCTGCCGCCAACCATTTGTTACGGCCATCATCACCGACCACTATCCATCATCGTCAACATTATCGAACTTCGTTAATTTCCGCCAACTTCATTGCAACTTTATTGTCAACTTCGTCATGCCAACATCGTTCTATTACAAAGAATCGGCTATTTCTATATATAACTCAATCCCAATATCGGAAGATCTTCAGACTAAAAGAGATATATAGGAATTTTTTTATCGCGTGATTTTTCCCTCTTTCGAGGTTTTCACGTAAAATTCTGAGTTTTTTGTTTTAAATACAGGTTTGACTTTCCAAAGAGAAGTAAACTTTTACTCTACAAGAATGGTTTTCTAAAGACGCAGTTTGCATCTGAAGAAAACCCTTCAATCACAATTCCTTTTAACACCCTCGCATGGCAAAGCAACACTCATAACATTCCCGCCAACTCCGCCACTCAAACCAATCCTCAACCAAGGATAAACCTTCTCGCCTTCACTTCCCTAATAGTGACCGGTGAAGGTGTGGCGAATCTCTTTAAGATCGCGCCAATGGAAGAATCTCAAAATGAGATGATCCAACATGGAACACAATACTACTAAAAAAATACATCTCCCCAAGATCGACGGTGCGGAGAGGTCAAAATGCTAATCTCCTTGACGAAGTTCCTCCACGTAGACCGGATGTCAACTTCTTGACACGCAAGTTCTACATCCATCACGCAAAACCAATCTAATCCACCAATTATTATGGGTAGCGTGGCACGTTCTCGCCCTGACTCCACTCGCCATGTTATAATGCGTAATTACGACGCTTAATGCCTAATTTCACCTTCAAGACGAAATTATCTTCCCCTCACCGCTGCTATGAGAATCTGCTTTCTTCAATTCGTGTTTCAAGCAATTGATTATCGATCTTTCCAGAATCATGTATATTCAATGAAGCTCCTATGGCGAGATCGCGGAACCATTTGTGGAATTACATTCGCCAGATGAATAAAAGATCGATCGAGATTCAAAATGAGGGTGAATCACTTAAAGAATTCCAGATTCTCAAGCGCCAAGCTGTCAATTTTCCTTGGCCCGCTAACGGCCTCGCTATATGTTGTGAGTTTCCGTGGAAGCCGATGAGGCATATTTGCTCAAAATAATTTGAATCCCAAGGAAAGCAGAGTGCGAAACACGATCAACAATCCCATCGCAACAAGGTGATCATGATTTCCACGTGATCAACGACGATCAATGATTGAATATAATGCCGGTGAACACATTCGACTTCTACTATTCGAGATGAAGAAAAGACCATCACTAAAATTGAAATGACATTTTCAAAGTTGAAGGCATGTAAACAACTCAAAGTGAGGGCTATTCAAAAGGATATCTATTTGCAAAACCAACCAACTCAAACAAACATAGCTCCAACGGGGACACCGACAATCATCACGTAAACAACATAATAGCCAAATAGTTGGAGAAGAAAACTTGAGTGGGCCACTACTATCTAATCAAATCTTCATCACCTCAAGAGCGAGTTAAAAAATCAAGTATTAATCATCCCATCACTTTTAATAACTTGACTTGGAAGAGTCCAAGTTCCACACATCAAGATCCTCGATCATAAGTATGGTGACCGTTACATTGTTAAGAGAATTTTGATTGATAATGAGAGTTCCGCTGATGTTTTATTTTACTCCACCTTTCAAGATGGGTCCAAGAAAAACTTCAACCCGCGCAGACCGTGTATGGGTTTGATAATATGCAGTGGAGGGGACAATCCTTCTTATTTCCTGAGAATTTCTCAACAAAGTCCTCTCATTCAATTCTGTAGTTGTCAGAGTCAAATTGTAGCTATATTTGAAGAGACCCTCCAATCAATTTTCGATCTTTGTCACGGTACCTCATCTTAAGATAAAATTTTAAACTCCCCATTGGAGTGGAGTGGTGGAAATCAACAAATAGACAATCGTATTACCTCAAACAAGTCTCAACCACGCCTTCGGTGACTCCTTCAACATCGAGAATTTTAATCTTCAAGATAAAGAAGTACCTCGAGGGTTTTGCACTGTAAAAGACTGCCTCCCACTTCGTTATCAGACCAACCGCCGCTAGCTACAGCTATCTGATCAAGGAAAAAACATTCCTTAAAACTTGGAACATGGAGGGTCTCAAAAGTGTTATATGTAATCATTGGTGTATAAATATTGTAATCTTTAATTTATCCCGTTTGTCCTTTCCTCTCCACCTCTTGTCCTTTGTTAAGTCTCTCTAAAAATGTATCTCATTCTTTTTGTTAAATTATCTTGTGACAATATTGTATCACCAACATTATTAAAGTAATGAGCTTATGTTTTTTCTCACAAAGCTTGTTTCTTCTTCATTTAATCCTCTACTTGAGAAATATACAACTCACATTGTATCTCAATCGGACATGATCAATCCAGAGGACTGACGGACCTCTATACAAGTTAACGTCGTGAGCAAAGACCACGACAACCTAGGATAGGTCAAGGTCCTTGGTGGACTTCCCACCTCCATACGTGTTGTATCGCACTCGACAAACAACCTCGGATATGTCAAAAATTCTTAGCGGATTCAATTCGACCTCTTCCATACATGTTAACGTTATCGAGTCAAGCTCTGACAAACAACCTCGGATAGGTCAAAATCCAATTAATTAACTCTTCATGCACGCAAAAGCGATAACTGCCAGTCAAACGTCCTAAAAGCGCGTCAAACCAAAATAATTCAAAGCCAAACGGGTGAAAGCAGAGCGGACGTTTTTTTGCACGGCTGGTGCCATGGTACGGTAGCAGCCATGGTTTCTCGACCGTCATCACCAGCGTCATTTATTAGCGCCCGCCCATTCATCAGCCATTCCGTCATCGACCGCTCCGCTCATGTTCAGACCACGACAGCGTTCATAGCGACCATTTACCGATTCATTCGGCTGCACCTCCGTGATCGGCGAATGTCTGCGCTTTGCTCCTTGCCGAATCGCCAGACCCCGCGGCTCAAGCTGGATTCAGCGACCAGATTTTTCGGCCGCATAGGTTCAGCGTCCGGCTGCCAAGCCCCGCGACCCAGCATACCGGCTGGTTCGCGGCCTGTGCCATGGTTGTTTGCGACATAATTCACGACCCATTGTCTTCATAAATCCAAATCATACCTCCGCGGTGTTCATTTATTACAAATGCAGGACCTTTTTTTTATAAAATTTAGCGTACTAGAATTTCGCGCGTTCGCATAATCCAGCCAGAATCTTGTGCTATGGCGTAAATTCCGTGTATGGGTCCGTTACCATTTCAGCTCGACATACCTACATATATTTGTGGTACGTGCATCAGCCCGCTCATAGTCAGATTGGCGCTTCGCGCCAGTATGGTTCGCCGTCTTGCCACGACCCGCTGGCTGTTGTAGCGACCAGCGCCATCAACCCGTTCAGGTGACTAGCCGCCGTTCAGCGGGCCAGCAGCCAGGCCGGCAGTTATGGTGACCCATACCGACTGTTGCACCTCACTCCCGCGACCAGCGATGACGTATTGTCGACCCTGGCAGCCGACTCAGAATACTGGAGGACTCCATTTCAGCGACCATTCCGTTGCGCGGAGCATCCGGTCTGGCCATGCGCCACCAGCGACCCGGCGTTCCATATTGCCCGGCGTTCGCGTGCCTCGCTACCGCCATTTTAAGCGACGTTCGTCCCATTTATTAAAAGCTGGCGGCCCCTGCTCTCCGGGCCGGATTCTCTATTCGTTACGCAAAAGACAGACCCGCACGCCATTTTTCATGCAGCGTGCATTTCTTGCGGCGTTCGCATAATCCAACCCGAATCTTGTGCCGCAAGCGGCCGTAAATGTCTCAGCATGGGTCCGTTACCAGAAATTCGCTCGCCGCATACATATATTGTGGCGCATCGTCTCAAGTCGTATAATCTTTCACGAAGATCTCTCTGAAATATATGGTTAATGGACCTGCAGATTTCGTTGAAGAATTTATTACTTGACACATATATTTTTGATGATTGAGATAATATCATCCAAAATAGGAGCGTGATATGACCGAAAATTCCTCAGTAATGCACGATCTTTGAAAAGTAATCAAAATTAGCTAGATCGTCATCATTCTTTGAGACATCAGTTAAATTTCTAAAAATCTCAATATGGAGTGTTTATAGTCAAATCGAATCTCGACGTAGGTTCAACAAGTCAAAGATCTTATAATTTTGACTTCATTTGAGCATTCAAATCATAAAATACATCATCAGGGGATCATTTTGACGTCAGATGAAGTGGAGTGGTACGGGTTTTGCATGTATTTCTGAGGCGTCATCCTCCAATCTATAATAGCCCCATTTCATACGTATGAGGGAGGCGAAGTGAAGGAAAGGGGCAAAGAGAGGAGGAGCTCTAGATCCTCCGCATGTCGTGCCGTAGCTGGCATCGACGGCCGCCATCGCCTTATGTTACCGCCGGCGTCTCTTTGCTATCACCGACTGTTGCGTTTCATTAGGACCATTATCACGTCATTCGTCAACATTGTCGTCAACATTCATTCGGCGATACGTCGGTAAGCTTGTTGCCGTTCTCATCTGATTCAGAATCCAGTATCGAGAAGATCTTGTCAAAGGATCGTAGTGGAAGAACTTTTACTAGGTAGGCTCTTCTTGGTTTCATCTTTTAGGGTTTTAAATAAAATTCCAGTTTTCTTGTTATTCTTTTTCATGTCTTTACTTTCCAAGAAATTTAGAGCATGGCTTTTCTCTATGGTAGTTTTTTTAGCAAGAGTATTTTACAAGTAAAAAAAAAAATAGTATTAAATGTATAAATATATAAAAAAATATGTAATTTGTATGTAAATATTTTTTTGAAAATTTAATCAAATTTAATAAGCTATACTTATTTTTATTTAATCTGATGATCTTGAATTGAAATTATTTATAATTTTTTTTGTTAACCTTTTTTAACTATATGAGATTTTTGCTACAATAGCATTAATATTATTTAAAATTGAGTCGAAATATTAATCTAATGCTAAAGAATGTCTTACGAGGATGAAGGGGTGCTTCTCTAAAATTTGATTGAAAAAAAATTGCGAGAAGGCGTCTTGATATAAATTTTATAAGAATAGTTTTAAAAATCATTAAATTTATTTTTGAGATTAGTAATATATATAATTTATATAATAATAATATCAAAACAAACATAAATTTTTTTTAATTTTTATTAATATAATTTATATCAAGATATCTGACATATTTTTATTAATTTTAAAAATTAAGTCAAAATTTTAAATATTAATTATATTAGAATTGTCATAAAAAACATTTAGTTTACTTTGAAATTATTGATTCTTTTATATTTAGATTTGTGCTTATATGCTTTTATTTTCCACCATAATTTCTTGTAAAAAATGAAAATTAAAACTATGAAGTGATTTGCGTTAATTTTGTAGTCTTCGTTTGTATATTTCTTAATTATTATATTACTTATAGATCTTATAACTTCTTAAGTATTAAATACATAGATTTGTGTGTACATGAATTATATTTTAGTTCTTCTAACTTCTTTAATTTTTTTAATAAAATTGATTTGACTTAAAATTTGATTTCTTGTACTTTAATATTGTGAAATTATTTTTATATGTATTTTTATATTATCGTTTGATATTATGATCAACAATTATTTGATTATTTGTAAAGTAACAAAATTATGGCTGCAACTATTATTTGATGTGTATTTATTTCATCATATATAAATCTGATGTATTTATTTCATCATATATAATCCATAAAATAAAATAAATTTTAAACTCAATTTTAACTTTGCAACAAAACAATTAAATTTATTTATTTTCTTAAATCATATAATCAAACTTCAATATTCTTAATTCTTTTACTCTCTTCTTTGCAATTACAATTAACTAATCTAATAAAAAAAATCTATTAAAAGTTCATATAAAAAAATTTATTTTAATATTTATAATATTATAATAATTAAAAAAGAAAATTCTTATTTTTTATATAATAGAAGGTTAATATTAAATTATTAAATACTAAAAAATTTAAATTTAGAAAAAAAAATGAAATGCATTAAAAATATAAAATTTATCGAGCGAGAAATTTGAATATAATTTTTATGTCTAAAATTTAATAATATAATATTTTATGAGCTTAATTAATATATATTTATTATGTATTGATGATTAAATATTATTTATTATGTATTAATGTTTATATAAATATTGTGTATTATTATGTAATTAATATTATATTAATATATAATAATTATGTATTAATTAAATATTATATGATATTATTTTTTAAAATTTAGATGTAAAGTTAATTTCTTTTAGAGAAATGAATAACTATTTTAAAAATAAGATAAAATCGATAACAATCAATCTGAAATTTTGATTGAAATTTTGAAACAGGTACACCGACATCGATCCGAACGCCGCCTACTCCGTCGCCTTCCGCAACGTTGGGATGCACTGGGCCCAATACGTCGTCGCACTCGGCGCCCTGAAAGGCATGACCACTGCCCTCCTCGTCGGCGCCATCGGCACCTCCCGCTACACGACCCACATCGCCCGCAGCCACATCCTGCCCCCTTTCTTCGCTCTGGTCCACCCCAAAACCGGCACCCCCATCTACGCCACCCTCCTCATGACCATCGCCAGCGCCGTCATCGCCTTCTTCTCCAGCCTCCACATCCTCGCCAGCCTCCTCTCCGTCAGCACCCTCTTCATCTTCATGATGATGGCCACGGCCTTGCTCGTCCGGCGCTACCACGTCAGAGGCGTCACGACCAAGCAGGACACGATGAAGTTCGTCGTCTTCTTGGTCCTGATAATCTTGTCTTCGGTGGGGACTTCGGCTTACTGGGGGCTGAGGCCGGGGGGGTGGGTGGGGTATCTGGTGACGGTGCCGTTGTGGGTGGCGGGGACGCTGGGAATGTCCTTATTCGTGAAGAGGGGGAGGGAGCCAAAGGTGTGGGGAGTGCCGATGGTGCCGTGGCTGCCGTCGCTGTCGATAGCGACAAACTTGTTTCTGATGGGGTCGCTGGGAAGGGATGCGTTCGTGAGGTTTGGGATATGCAGTGCGCTGATGCTGGTTTATTATGTGCTGGTCGGGGTTCATGCGACGTATGACGTGGCGCATGGGTATGACGGAGTGGAAGGGAACGGCGAAGGGGAGGAGAAGGTGGTTGGTGGGGAGTTGGAGGCCGGAGGAGCGGCCGATCGAGATCGACCGGCGGCGTAGTGGTCGGAGAAGCTTCGAATTGTTGGATCGTGATTCGAGATTGAGTGTGGGTTAGAATGTGTTGTGGTTGAGATTTGGTGATGATGGGTTCTAAAAGTCTTCAATTTATATTAAACAACTCATCATGATTAAATTTTGATCTTAATTTTTTTTAGGGGGATTTATATATGTACCATGATAAACTATTCAATTTTCATATTTAACATCTGAAACTTAAATATTACTAAAATACCACTCTAAAACTTCAAATCTCTCAAAATTGTCATACGAGGTACGTCTCCCCTTCGTTAACTTTGTCGCACCTCTCCACGGCGTTAAAGGATCCTGTAAAACTTTTCTCTCTCCCTTCTTTGATCACGGCTGACAAACCCTTATCTCATTTTGAAGGTGCAGGTATTCACTCTTTCTCCATTCTCTTAAGATCTATGTCTGTGTTAGTTTCTTCGGTATTATCCTAGGGCAAGAGGAGAGGCAGGTATATTCAACAAAGTAGATCTATGTATCTAATTAATGATTGTTTTTTGTTGGATTCTGATTTTCTGAATTTTCAGATTTTTTCAAAGTTTAAATTTTCTGATTTTTACATAGTATAAATTTTCTGATTTTTACAAAGATCTGTATAAATTTTTTGAATTTTCTGATTTTTACAAAGTATGTTGGATTCTTCTTCTTGATTGTTGAAAACGACGACTTCGATTCTTTTTCGTTGCTCAAGATTTGGAAATCTATGTATTTGGTTGAAAATGTGATGTCCTTTTGGCTTGTTGATTTGTGAATTCCCTACATATGTATATATTCTAGCTTAGTTCTAAGATGTTGGAAAGAAGAATCTGTGTATTCAGTTGAAGAATCTTTAGTACACAATTTTATTATGATTCCCCGAACAAATTTTTTTAAATAAATGTATTCAAATATGAAGTATTTCTAATTGGCTTCTCTTATTAAATTCAACAGGGCAATATTCATAAATGAGCTCAAGTAACTCATCGGTGTCCAAAGGAATTACAAATCAGAAAATTTATTGTCGATGCAATCTATTGTGTTTGGTTTTCACAACCCATCATGGTGAGAATCGGGCGAAGATTTTATCGATGTAAAATCGAAGCAGTTTGATTGTAATTTCTTTAAATGGGCGATGAAATTGAACGATGCATTTGATTTGAATAGCACGCTTAGAGTACTCATTGAGGAGTTGATTAGAAGGAACCGTGAAGATGCTAGAAGGAACAACCAGAATTATGAATCTTTAATTTTTCATTGTAAAATTGCAATTGCTCTCTTAGTAGTGATTTTAATTAAGATCTTCTTCTAACTAACACAATATCGTTTTAGTGTTTATATTCAATATCATTATGTGTATTTTGAAGGATGAGTTCTTAAAGCCTCATTCTATTATGTGTTCTATATGTGATTTATTGAGTTTGAAGATTATATAAAATGTTCACAATCCCATTTCGGTGTTTGTATCACATAACCCAGAATTTTTTTCTTGTTGCTCATAATGAACATCTTGAATTTGAAGATTATATAAAATGTTCAAAAAATGAATCGATACAAGAATATATGTATATATGAAATAACATCCGAGTCCAGGGAGGTGGCTACTACATTGGAACATACGTATATACGCTTTAAGAAGAGTAACCATTTCAACATCACTGATATTCAACATCTATGGTAAAATGGAAGAAAGAAACCTTATCAGAGACTGAGCAATAAGACTTGCGCTAAAAACAAATCCTGAAAATTCGATTGAATAATTATGGCAGCAGTACAAAGGATTATTGCTAGGGGTGCAACCGAGTCGAGTCGAGCTCAAGCCGTGAGAGGACTTGAACATTGCTTGAGCTCGAGCTCGACTCGAGCACATAAACCAAGCTAGAACTCGGCTCGTGTACAAAAAATTAAGCTCGAGCTTGACCTCTCGTTTAGAAGCTCGAGCTTGGCTCGTTGAGTAGCTCGATTTTGGCTCGTTTATAGGCTCGTTTTGAAGATAATTTCATTAAAAAGAGCAGCCAAAAAATTTAAATTAATTTGAATCTTTTGAGATATTTTTATTACAAATATATGAAATTACAAAAAAAAAATGTAAACCATAAAAAATTAAATGAAGAAAAATGTATCTGTTTTATTACAAATTAATATTTTTTTTATTACAAGAGGTTTTGTCAATTATTTTTTTTTCTAATGAAAAGAAATTACAAAAAAAATTACAAAAATATTGAAAGAAAAAAATTAAATGCTCAAACAAGAGGGATATAAGTTACAGAATTAAATATTCAATCTCTCATATTTTACAAAAAAAAAAGGAAAACATAGAATTAAATAAATCTATCAACATTGATGTTGTGTTAGAGTCTTTAATGGAAGTAATCTAAAGCTCATCACTCGAGCATCCAACCTAATCAAAAAATAAAGACTAAGAGAAAATAAAATTATAAGCATCTTAACAGGCAATTACCCATAAAAAATTCTACAGATACCAATGGAAGGAAGGGCATAATTAAGTAAGCATAAAGAATAAGAGAAAATAAAATGGATAAAATTAAAATAGCTCTCGGTTATAAATTATAATCATCTTAAAGAGGAACATTATATGTAAGCTTGAAGAGAGGGTTACAATTACATATAGTCTTACCAGTTAAAAGAAGATAGAGGAAACATCATTGTCATCATCCAATGCTCGTGTAGCCCATCATCCAAGTCCATCATCTAGCAGTGAAAATCCTCTAAACAAAATCTGATACAAGACATTAGCCAGCCTCCATAAGGCCAAAATCGAGACAAATAAATCAATTAGAGGCCATTTAAGATTGCTCAACAAGTGTTTCAATTCCACGAACTCCAACAAGGGAAATAATCAGCCAACCTTCACTAAGAAAGCAAGATAATTATAGGAAACAAGTAGCAGCCAGCCACCATAAGGCCAAACCGAGACATAAAACTATTGCTCAACAAGTCTTTCAATTCCACAATCCTCCAAAATTTACGAGCAGTGATTCATGTAAACTCAAAAAACATATGTAAGGTAAAGGTTTCACATGTGCCATCGAACCTGTAAGAAAACAACATTACAATCGACGATTACAGAGAGACAATATAATTACAGAAAAACAAGAAGCATCCAAACCACCATAAGGCAAAAAATCGAGACAAAGAAGTCATTTAGAGTCCACTAATGCTTGCTCAACAAGTGCTTCAATTCTACCTACTCCAATAAGCATATAATCAGCCAACCATCAATATGAATTAAGAAAGCAACATAATTACAGGAAAAACAGTAGACAACAGGCAAAAACCGAGTTGGGTCTACCTCAGAATTAAGAAAGACAATATTAAGAAAGCAACATAATTAAGAAAACAACATAATGGAGAAAGCAAGCAGTAAATAGCCTCATAATTAACCAAACTGATTTCCTTCATGGTGAATTTTTAGGAAACGAACTAATTATTCTGAAAGAAAATATTAAGAACAAAGTAAGAAAAATTCTTAATAGATTATTTTGTACTTTGATCGATTCTAAATCTAAGGTAGTAAAAACAATCAGATTCTAACCCTTCCATCTCGAAGACTTCTCAGAGAGTTGAGGTGGTGGTATTGTAATTTAAAGTTATGTTTTACTAAAAGGGATTTTATCGTGAGCAACCTGGACATTTCATCTTGCCTTTGGATGAACTTACTAATTGATTTAGAGTGATATATGCTTTACTTTATGCTTATTTACTAGTTGTAAACTTGTTTTTCATTGTTTACAAAAACAGCTTAAGCAAAAAATTTTTGAGGTTACAGATTAACATTTTCATTGTTTATAAAAACATTCAAAATACATATAATCATTAGTACCAATGCAAAATTAATTAAATATTAAAGTTGGTTCCACCACCAACTAGTCCTGATCTAAACTTGTGTATTGAACTTCATATAGATTGGCATCACTTGTTTCTCGTCTAATTGGTATTTTTGGTCGAGCTGATTGCCATTTTTGTGAAGCTTCAAAATTTAAATCTGGAGTGATTCCCAAAGCATTCTTGCATGTACTGCTGGTAATAGCCCACAACGACCACATTTGTGGCGTTTCTTGTCTTGTTCCATGAAACTCTTAAGTCTACTTTTTTTTGGGTCTACCTCTTGGTCTAGATACATTTGGAGCTCCAATCTGAAGACCTAGATCTACTTGTTGCCATAGCTCTTTGCTAGGAAGTGTTGATATTCCACCTTCATATGCCAATTTATATATGTTACATTAATGAGAATAAATAAGAATAAACAAATTAAGCACAAACTAAATTGAGAAAATATATTTAAAACTTTAACAAACTAGTGACCTATCCACATATTAGTGCTTATCAACATATATATGCCATAACTGGTGCTCCTTACATTCCAATAAAAATAATTGCATGAATACATGGTAGCTCTGTCAGCTGTCATATTCTACATGTACACTCCCCAACTTTGATGTCAACTTCATGTCGAGTACGACATCCCTCCATCTCTGCCTTAAAGATTGAGGATTGCCTCACTATTAGTTGTTCTTTTCTTGTCGTGATTTCTCGTATGTATTCTTCAATGTGAGGAACTAATTCTCCTCTTCAAAATGAAGAGCTTATTTTTCTTGTGGCCCTTTGCTCTATCAGTTTCCCTCTAATCTGATCAACTAGATCCACAACAGGCTTACCTCTAGCTTCAACAATCCATGAGTTGAAAGATTCAACAAAGTTATTTGTGTTACAATCATGCTTGATCTCCACCATGAATTGGCTTCGAGACCACTTGTAAGGCAAAGACATTAAATATGAATGAACCTCAGGACTTATTGTAAATAATTCCATAAGCTTGCTTTCAAACTCATAGTTTGTATAGGCATTAGCGACTAACATACCAAATTTTGAGTTTATGCCCATCTTTGCTGGAAAATTTTATATTTTTCATAAATGACGGATGCAAACTCGATGTTCAAGACCGGAAAGATATGTCTAATAGCCTCGCCAAGTCCTTTCTCCATTTCAGATATGAAGGCTACTGGATGTAGGTCCCAACCTATTATGTAACATAAATTTTCAAGAAACCATGCCCATGTTTGCTTTGATTCAGCCCACAACAAAGAAACGCTAAAGTAAATTATCACCATCTAATGAATTTGGTGATATGAGAACTCCTAAGTGCTTAGACTTTAGGTGACAAGCATCCATGATAAGAGGTCTACATCCAAACTAAGAAACCATCTCACATACCTTGAAACTAACATAGAATCTCTGAAATGAATTATCATGACTGTCATATGTGTAGGTGATATGTGAGCCTGGGTTTCTATTAAGAAGTTCAGCTGTTAAAGTTGAAACCCATTTGTAGTTTCCATCAATTGAAAATACAATATAAAGCTTGATCTCCATAACTTCATATATGGCAAGGATAATCCATAGTTAACCTCTAGATTAATCTGTTTTGGAGGAATGTCTTGCCTCTTCACAATGTCTTGAATTTCATTAGCAACCCAAGCGGTTGTGGCTATTTCCACCTATTAACACGGGCATGTAGTGAGGACCGTATTCTTACACGAAAAGCCCATCATCACATAATAATGCCCGTACTCTCCATTGGCATCCTCGATAAGAGCATGTCGTAATAACTCGTTTCTTGTCACTTGCTTTAATTCGTACCCCAAAATTATATTTGATTGCTTTGGATCGAAGGGCATGCTTGAAATTTAATGCATCAGTGAAATATGATCCAACAACTAAATGACCTTCATTGACACTATATTGCCCACTCAAAGGATCTTCATTACAACTAATAGAGTAGTCAACTATTTGTTCATCAACTACAGGCACTCCAATGTGTGAATATGTATCATTTCTATTCATTTCTTCTACTGCAATAACAATCTAATACATCACATCCATTTAAGCTTTTATTATTTCAAGAACCTCAACATTATTAGTAATAAGTTTGTAATCCTTAGGTGAACTTCCATAGATAAGATAATATATATCATAATTATATCCTTTGAGCCATGGACATATCCTTTCAATCTCATCTCAATCGATTAATACCGATAATATCTTTCTGCAATTTAATAGTTCTTTGTCTTCCACCATCATATCTCTTTTGAACTTGATTCTTGACTCCAACCCAAGCACCACCAAACTTAAATGTTATGTATATAAATTCACCCAAAACCTGGATTCACAATAAAAAAGTAGTAATCGCTGAAAATCATCCTCATTAATATATTATAGAAGAAAATGTTGACATAATGCTCTGTAAATAAAAACAGGAACTTCAAATAGATTTTCAAATATTTTTTGCACTCTTACCACCTAAAATGCTCTTTATATCAAAAAGAACTTGAACATAAACAAGAATATCATAAAAGTTGTTCGATATGAGGAGAGTTTTAAAGTTCTCGAGAAATGCTAATAGTAATAAGAGGGTGATGAACAGAATGCCGAGTTGTTCAGCGGCAAGGGGAATGATGACGGGGGATGACGAACAGATGCGAAATGTCAAAAGAAGGAATGACGACTCAAACACTTGAGTCAAGGCAAGAGGAATGCCGAGCAAAATAGCAATAAAGGGGATGACTAATATGCCGGATGAAGAATGTCGAGTTGTTCGCCAAGTGGAATGACGATGGGGTAAAAGGAATGTCGAGCTAAATACCAAGGCGAGGAAGATGAGTAGAGTGATCTTGATCAAATCGCTCAAACCCTCTGAGTCCATTCTGAGTTGTCGAAGAAGGAGCGGAGAGCGAAAGTTTTACTTTGATCCTTAAATGGAGGTTGAAAGAAGGTTAACAAGAGCACGTCTTAATTTTGAGAGATTTGAAGTTTTAGGGTGGTATTTTAGTAATATTTAAGTTTAAGATGTTAAATATGAAAATTGAATAGTTTACCGTGGTACATATGTAAATCCCCTTTTTTTAATATTATGGTGTGTGCACTTATTGCCATTAAATTCACTTAAAATTTTTATAATAAAAAAACAGCAAATTTGTGATAGATATAAAGATAAGATTATGAATGTTAGAGCAGCAAAATTACTCTAAAAATCATATTTTGATGACAATTATTTTCAATATGGAAGGATTTGTGGTCAAGTATTTGAGCTGTATATTTTGTAATTTATCGCTTATTATTATTAAAAAAATTTAGATAATTGAATACTTCTTTGAATTATATATAGTTTGAGAAAATAATTAGTGAGATATTTTTAAATAATTGATGTTGAAATTTTATGAGGTGTGCAGTGATGGAGTAATTTTATTTATTTATTTTTTTAAATCAAATATTTTATTTTATTTGTATTAAATAAAAATAAGTTTTTTAACATAGAAATTTCTATGCTAATAAAGCTTAAATTTTATTTTTAATAAAAAATTTAAAGTTGAGATAATTCACATATATGATTATTTAAGAATACTGACTCAATTTTTAAAATATTTTGAAATAATATAATTCAATTTATCAAAGACCGTTTTAAAGTTTAGGTAAGCTTTAAAAGAATTTATGATATATAAAATATAAAATTAAACAAAAAACAAAAAAAAGGACGCCCATGCTCTCGCAAACTCCCGCGTTAAATCAGCCACTATAAGTGTGAATAGATATTAGGTTATTATATGCTTGTCCTTTATGATTTGATATTATTTCAAATTAAAGATGTTGAAATTTGCTGAGGATTAATTTAAGGTATTTTTGAGA
Organism: Cymbidium sinense; assembly: GCA_021442155.1. Taxonomy (NCBI): domain Eukaryota; kingdom Viridiplantae; phylum Streptophyta; class Magnoliopsida; order Asparagales; family Orchidaceae; genus Cymbidium; species Cymbidium sinense. The sequence continues at coordinate 12,520,173 of CM038224.1, read as the reverse complement.
TAATTTTTTAATTATTTTACTTTTTTTAAAATAATCAAAAAATAAAATAGCTTCATTTAGTTATCAATTTTTAGTAAATTTTTATAAAATTTTATAATAAAAAAGTTATTTTTGAGAATCAGAACAGTTAAAATATGATGACTTTTAAAAAATTATTGTTTAAATTTTTAAAATATTTTGAAATAATATAATTCAATTTATCAAAGATCGTTTTAAAGTTTAGGTAGTTTAAAAGAATTTATGACATATAAAATATATAAACAAAAACAAAAGGACGCCCATGCTCTCGCAAACTCCCGCGTTAAATCAGCCACTATAAGTGTGAATAGATATTAGATCATTATATGCTTGTCCCTTTATGATTTGATATTATTTCAAATTAAAGATGTTGAAATTTGCTCAGGATTAATTTAAGACATTTTTGAGATAGTTTTTTAACTATTTTATTTTCTTAAAAAATAATTAGAAAGTAAAATAACTTTATTTGGCTATCAATTTTTTAGTAGAATATCTATATAACCAAGAGCATCTAATCGAAGGTGGAACCTGATAACTTCAGATTAGGAGTGTCAATTCGGGTTGAAGAATCAAGTTTGAGTTTGACTCGAATTTGACCCGACCCGAATCCAACCCACTTATTAAACAGGTCAAAAACTTCAACCCGATTGACCCGACACGACCCAAATGATTTATTTATATATGTGTTTTAAGTCAAAATATAATCAAATTTGAGTTCGTGGGTAAAAATCGAGTTAACTTTGGTTCCGCTATTCAATTTTGAGTTAGCGAGTAAAAATCGAGTCATTTCGGTGGTCAACTCAACCCAACCAAATTATTGAGTGAAGCCAAACCCAATTTTAGAGTCGGAGGTCGAGTCAGATCGTTAATTTTGACACCTCTATTTCAGATCCAACATTAAGCATTGAGCTTGAAAGTTCCCAAAAGTATTTAATTAATAAATGAAAGATTTTACTAGAACCACGACGTATGTATCATGGGCTCATGCCCAACAACCTCCTCCTCCTCTTAAGAAGAAGATAGACACTCCAGCATATGAGGAGTGTGATTTTTCTCTTGGCCCTAGGGGGGTTTATAGACCTCTATAGGGACATAAAGGTAAAAATTTAAAGAAAAACCGCAAAAATCTGCTCAAAACCACCCAAAACGGACGAAACAAGCCAAAATGAATAAAACCCTGGCACGCTTTCTCAAAGACGCTTTCCGCACAAATTGCTCCTGATCAGTTCTGCTCCGCTCTACCAACTCCTCCTGACCAAGAACCAGTAATGGGCCTATTATGAATCCAAGGCGCGACAACCTGTTCAACCCGCTTCAAATTCATTCGTCGTTAATGAATCTCCAGCGCCAGTAAGCCGTAATGCCCGAATGGGTCCATAACTCCGAAATCTTGCTCCCAAGACATATCAAGATACGGCGCCTCAGCTCCGCTGATCATAATCTTTCTCTGAAGATCTGTTATCTCAAAATATATGGTTGATGGATCCACAAATTTCATTGAAGAATTTGTTATTTTTAAGTATTTCATATATATTTTAGATATTGAGATAATGTCATCCAAAAAATAAAAAAGGCAATATGACGCTTAAAATATTATTGAAGAATCTTGATGTCGAAAATCTTATTCAATCAAGACTAAAGAAACGCTATTATCAATCTTTAAACATGGAGTGTTTAAAGTCAAATCAGCCTTGACAGCCGAACAAGCCCAAGATCTCATTTTCGGCTTCATTTGAGCATTCACAATACATTATGAAGGAGAATATTGATGCAGGTACGTCCTCCAATCTATAAAGAGCTCATTTCATATATGAGCGAGAGAGAGGAGAGAGCTCTTGAATATCCTCCAAACCACTGAGACGGCACCCCGCTGGTTACCAATCACCGTCAGCCATCAACCGTAGTAGAGTGAAAGTTTACGCCTTAGCTTTGTTGTAAAATCCATCACACACATAGGTATTTAAAGAGTGAATAAGAAAACTCCAGATTTTTTACGTGAAAAACCTCAAAAAGAGGGAAAAATCATGGGGTCTAGGCGAGTAAAAATCTTTCACTATGTATTTGTTTTGAGTACAAGTTTTCTCGACTGATTACGTGAATCAGAAGGGATGACAATAGAATCTAATCGACAACAACAAATATAAGAATTGTGAACAACGCCACCGACCAAGCCTGGATAACGAGAATGACCGCGGACCCAGCGTCGGTATCGATGACGATAGATACGGCAAGACCGATGACCAAATGACGCGAATGGCGACGTGGTCGCTTGATGACCACGAAGCGAGATTGGACACGCGATCGAGTCAACAGCGGGTTCTTAACCAACGGGTGTCGAAGTAGTGGCAACGATTATGCTTGGAGGATATTTTGGAGCTTCTCCCTATCTCTGCTATATGAAGAATGAGGATATTTATACGGGAGGATGACGCCTTTGTAAATACACGCAAAATCCAACCACTCATCTCCATCGACGCCAAAATGATTCCTTTAATCATATGATGTATTTTGTGTATTTAAATGCTCAAATGAAATCAATTATTAGATCTTGATAGATCCGCCACAAGACGTGATTTTGACTATAAACACTCTACGTTATCGAATATTTAATCTCTAATTTTGATTCGTAATCGATTGCTTTCGAGCGATCATTTCGATTAGTAAAATTTTCATGGTCATATCAATATTTATAGTCTAATTTATTATTTTGTGGCCACGAAAATTGTCATACTTACCTCATTTAATAATTCCTTACGTATTTCTTGCATTTAAAAATAAATAAATAGCTGATTTTTTTATATTGTAAAATTCCATATATAAAAAAAAACTTAATAATTTTAAATATCATAATGATAAATAATATAATTAAAATATAATGAAGTAATTTATTTCCAATTTTTTTTAAAAAAGGTGTTTTTCTCGAGCAATTCAAGTCAGTCTCTATAAAGAGCCAATGAACTCTGTTCTCTCCTTCAAATAACTTATCCTCCTTCATCCTGCACTCCACCCACTCTCTTGGATCCGATCAATTGATTAATAATGGAAGAAAATCACAATGAAGGTTGCCAGCCTAGGGCCTACTGGCGACTGCGCGACGACTTCTTCCCCGAGCCATCCTTCCGCAGCTGGTCAGCCTACCGCTCCGCCCTCTCCCAAACCCCTCACCGCTTCTACGACCGCTTCATCGGCCGCTCCACCGACTCCGCCGAACTCGGCGACGTCCGCCGCCGCAGCGAGCATGATATGCGCCGTTGCCTGACCTGGTGGGATCTCACCTGGTTCGGCTTCGGATCGGTCATCGGCGCCGGAATCTTTGTCCTCACCGGACAAGAAGCCCACGACCACGCAGGCCCCGCCATAATCCTCTCCTACGTCGTCTCCGGCATCTCCGCCATGCTCTCCGTCTTCTGCTACACCGAATTCGCCGTCGAGATCCCCGTCGCCGGCGGCTCCTTCGCCTACCTCCGCGTCGAACTCGGCGATTTCGCCGCCTTCATCGCCGCCGCTAATCTCATCCTCGAAGCCATCATCGGCCGCGCCGTGCCGCTAGGGCTTGGACCTCCTATCTCGGCACTCTCATCAATAAACCCCCTAACTCCCTCCGAATACATACCAATCTCGCCAAGGATTTCAACCTGCTGGATCCGATCGCGGTCGTCGTGCTGTTCGTGACGGCGACGCTGGCCATACTGAGCACGAAGAAGACCTCGTACTTCAACTGGGTGGCGTCGGCGACTCACGTGGTGGTGTTAGCGTTCGTGATAATAGCGGGTTTTGCCCACGCGAAGACGGAGTATTTATCGCCGTTCTTGCCTTTCGGAGTGGAAGGAGTTTTCCGCGCGGCGGCGATCGTGTATTTTGCGTACGGAGGGTTCGATAGGTGTCGCGACGATGGCGGAGGAGACGAAAAACCCGTCGCGAGATATTCCGCTGGGATTGCTCGGCTCGATGACGATTATTACTGCGATCTACTGCTTGATGGCACTCTCCCTCAGTATGATGCAGAGGTATATCTGTAAATTCTTGATTTTAATTTAATATTATTCTGATATTTTTTTTACATTCTTAACTAAATAAAAAGCATATAATTTTAATATTTTTTATATCATATTAAAATATCATAAATGTTTTTTTAATAGAAAACATATATTCTTTATGTATATATCTTAGTATGATTGTGATATAAAAGTATTTTACAAGTAAAAATAAAAATTTAGTATTAAATGTATAAATATATAAAAATATATGTAATTTGTATGTAAATATTTTTTGAAAATTTAATCAAATTTCATAAACTATACTTATTTTTATTTAATCTGATGATCTTGAATTGAAATTTTTTATCGTTTTTTTTTTGTTGTTAACTTTTTTTAATTTTTTGAGATTTTTGCTACAATAGCAGTAATATTAATTAAAATTGAGTCGAAATATTAATCTAATGCTAAAAAATGTCTTAGAGGATGAAGGTGCTTCTAAAATTTGATTGAAAAAAATTGTGAGAAGGTGTCTTGATATAAATTTTATAAGAATAGTTTTAAAAATCATTAAATTTATTTTTTAGATTAGTAATATATATAATTTATATAATAATAATATCAAAACAAACATAAATTTTTTTAAATTTTTATTAATATAATTTATATCAGCATATCTGACATATTTTTTATTAATTTTAAAAATTAAGTCAAAATTTTAAATATTAATTATATTAGAATTGTCATAAAAAACATTTAGTTTACTTTGAAATTATTGACTCTTTTATATTTAGATTTGTGCTTATATTCTTTTATTTTCCACCATAATTTATTTAAAAAAATGAAAATTAAAACTATGAAGTGATTTGCGTTGACTGTAGTCTTCGTTTGTATATTTCTTAATTATTATATTACTTATAGATCTTATATAGTTGATATATAAATGATATATTATGATTTAATTATAATCAGACATATGTGAGATGTTGATATTTTCATATTATTTTATTATATAAATAAAATATTGACTCAAACAAGTAACCAAATTTTATATTATTTTTTATAATATAAAGGTATATATATTAACATTTGAATTTTTATATTTACATAAATATCACCTAATATTTTAATACTATATAAAAATATATAATTTTAAGTATTAAATACATATATTTGTGTTGTGTACATAAATTATATTTTAGTTCTTCTAACTTCTTTAACTTTTTTAAAAAAAATGATTTGACTTAAATTTGATTTCTCTTTTAATATTCTGAAATTATTTTTATATATATTTTATATTATCGTTTGATATTATGATCAACAATTATTTGATTATTTGTACAGTAACAAAATTATGGCTGCAACTATTATTTGATGTGCATTTATTTCATCATATATAAATCTGATGTATTTATTTCATCATATATAATCCATAAAATAAAATAAATTTTAAACTCAATTTTAACTTTGCAACAAAACAATTAAATTTATTTATTTTCTTAAATCATATAATCAAACTTCAATATTCTTAATTCTTTTACTCTCTTCTTTACGATTACAATTAACTAATCTAATAAAAAAAATTTATTAAAAGTTCATATAAAAGAAATTATTTTAATATTTATAATATTATAAAAATTAAAAAAGAAAATTCTTATTATTTATATAATAGAAGGCTAATATTAAATTATTAAATACTAAAAAAATTAAATTTAGAAAATAAAATGAAATGCATTAAAAATATAAAATTTATTGAGTGAGAAATTTGAATATAATTTTTATATCTTAATTTTAATAATATAGTGTTATATGAGCTTAATTAATATATATTTATTATGTATTGATTGTTAAATATTATTTATAATGTATTAATATTTATATCAATATTGTGTATTATTATGTAATTAATATTATATTAATATATAATAATTATGTATTAATTAAATATTATATGATATTATATTATTAAAATTTAGATATAAAGCTAATTTTTTTTAGAGAAATGAATAACTATTTTAAAAATAAGATAAAATCGATAACGATCAATCTGAAATTTGGAAACAGGTACACCGACATCGATCCGAACGCCGCATACTCCGTGGCCTTCCGCAACGTTGGGATGCACTGGGCCCAATACGTCGTCGCATTCGGCGCCCTGAAAGGCATGACCACCGTCCTCCTCGTCGGCGCCATCGGCACCTCCCGCTACACGACCCACATCGCCCGCAGCCACATCCTCCCCTTTCGCTCTGGTCCACCCCAAAACCGGCACCCCATCTACGCGCCACCTCTCCTCATCGCCAGCGCCGTCATCGCCTTCTCCAGCCTCCAAATCCTCGCCAGCCTCCTCGCCGTCAGCACCCTCTTCATCTTCATGATGATGGCCACGGCCTTGCTCGTCCGGCGCTACCACGTCAGAGGCGTCACGACCAAGCAGGACACGATGAAGTTCGTCGTCTTCTTGGTCCTGATAATCTTGTCTTCGGTGGGGACTTCGGCTTACTGGGGCTGAGGCCGGGGTGGGTGGGTATCTGGTGACGGTGCTGCCAGGGTGGCGGGGACGCTGGGAATGTCCTTATTCGTGAAGAGGGGGAGGGAGCCGAAGGTGTGGGGAGTGCCGATGATGCCGTGGCTTCCGTCGCTGTCGATAGCGACAAACTTGTTTCTGATGGGGTCGCTGGGAAGGGATGCGTTCGTGAGGTTTGGGATATGCAGTGCGCTGATGCTGGTTTATTATGTGCTGGTCGGGGTTCATGCGACGTATGACGTAGCGCATGGGTATGAGGGAGTGGAAGGGAACGGCGAATGGGAGGAGAAGGTGGTTGGTGAGGAGTTGGAGGCCGAAGGAGTGGCCGATCGAGATCGACCGGCGGCGTAGTGGTCGGAGAAGCTTCGAATTGTTGGATCGTGATTCGAGATTGAGTTTGGGTTAGAATGTGTTGTGGTTGAGATTTGGTGATGATGGGTTCTAAAAGTCTTCAATTTAGTTTGAGACTTTTAAAACTCATCATGATTAAATTTTGAATTTTTTTTTTTTAATATTGTGATGTGTGCACTTATTGCGATTAAATTCACTTAAAATTTTTATAATAAAAAAGAAATAACAAATTTGTGATAGATCTAAAGATCAGATTATGAATGTTAGAGCAACAAAATTGCTCTAAAAATCATATTTTGATGACAGTTATTTTCCATATGGAAGGATTTGTGGTCAAGTATTTGAGCTTTATATTTTGTAATTTATCGTTTATTATTATTAAAAAAAATTTAGATGATTGAATGCTTCTTTTAATTATATATAATTTGAGCAATAATTAGTGAGATATTTTTAAATAGTTGATGTTGAAATTTTATGAGGTGTGCAGTAATGGAGTAATTTTATTCATTTATTTTTTTAAATCAAATATTTTATTTTATTTTATTTGTATTAAATAAAAATAAGTTTCTTAACATAGAAATTTCTATGCTAATAAAGCTTAAATTTTATTTTTAATAAAAAATTTGAAGTTGAAATAATTCACATATATGATTATTTAAGAATATTGACTCAATTTGTAAAATATTTTGAAATAATATAATTCAATTTATCAAATATCGTTTTAAATTTTAGTTAAGCTTTAAAAGAATTTATGATATATATAATATAATATTAAAAAAAAGTTAGGAGGCCCATGCTCTCTCAAACTCCCCCCTTAAATCATCAGCACTGTAAGTGTGAATAGATATTAGGTCATTATATGTTTACCCCTTTATGATTTCAGAAAAGTTGGATTTAACTTTGACTTTTTAAAATACTGCCTTGACTAAATGGAGGCGAGAGAATAAATTATAGCAAATGAGATATTTTGTTCAAGTTTATTTTCAATGCAATATTATTTCAAATTAAAGATGTTGAATTAGCTGAGGATTAATTTAAGGCACTTTTGACATAATTTTTTAACTACTTTACTCTCTTTTTTTTTTTAAAAAAATAGTCAGAAAATAAAGTAGTTTCATTTGGCTATCAATTTTTTAATTGATTTTCATAAAATTTTGTGATGAAAAAATTAACTTATTTTCTACATAGTACATTTACAATCATTTTTTCAAAAAATTATAGTTGCTCATGGAGTTAATCTCCATATATTATGTTGTTAATGAGCTAGTGTCATGGAGTTAAAAAATAATTGACATGACACCTCGAAAATTCCTACAAGACAAATTGAAATTGTCGAATCAAACCCGGTGATCAAGACTTAAAATATCATCGGAAACTTTGAGACATCGCTAAATTTCTAAAAGCTCTCAAATGGAGTTTATAGTCAATCGAAGGCCTAATGAGCCGGCCCAACAAGCCAAAGATCTTACAATTCCAACATCATTTGAGCATTCAAATACACAAAATACATCATATGATGAGGGAATCATCATGAGTCATCCGAGAGGGAGTGGATTTTGCATGTATTTACGTAAACGCCACCTCCACTATAAATAGCTCTCATTCCTCATATGGGGAGGCTAAGCAAGAGAGGAGAGCTCTAAAGATCCTCCAAGACAATCAGCACCACTGAGTCAACCACTGCAGCCGCCATCACCGCCACGCTGATCCTCGCAGCCGAAATCATTGCCGCCATTATCACCACCACTATCGTCGGCCATCGTTATCCGGCCAACTTTGTCGTCCAACGCCGTCTTCAACTTTGTCGAACATCATCGCCCATTTCATATACACTCGTAATCCCAGATCGGAAGATCTCAGACTCAAAATACATAAATGAAAGTTTTTTACCAGCCGTAGTTTTTCCCTCTTTTGAGGTTTTCACGAAAAATTTTAGAGTTTTATTGTTCTTTTAAATATCTGAAGACTCCAAAAGGCACAGAAAATTTTTTCACCGAACCTGGTTTTCTAGCACGCAACAGGTGTAATGAATAACTAATTGATTAAAATAAATATTATAATACAACAACAACAACAAGCCTTAATCCCACTAGATGGGGTCGGCAAAATAAATATTATAATAAATTATTATTATTATTATTATATATATATATATATATATATATATATATATATATATATATATATATATATATACCACACAATTCTTGTGTATTTGTATGTCAACACTTAAAATTTAAAATTTACTTATGTAATACTTTTGATAATGTATCTAAATGTGTACTTCACTTTTTTTTTTAATATGTGATAGTGATTATTTTGATATAATATTAAAGATATGTGTGTTATGTAAATATTAAAATTTATGTATTAGATATGTAAATATATAAAATATGTGTGGTTTTTTTTTTTTTTTCAGATGTCAACTATAACATTCTAACAAATTTATTTTTCAACATTGGATTTTTCTCACAATAGTTAAACAAAACTCCTTAAGAATTGTTATTTAGAAGAAATATTTATCTTTTGGGCTCAATATTTCATATTGAATTTTAAGTTCTTAGTTTTATGCCTTCTATTAGATGCTCTAATTTATATAGAATATCTATATAACCGAGAGCATCTAATCGCAAGTGGAAACCTGATAGCTTCAGATTAGGAGTGTCAATTCGGGTTGAAGAGTCAAGTTTGAGTTTGACGAATTTGACCCGACCCGAATCCAACCCACTTATTAAACTGGTCAAAAACTTCAACCCGATTGACACGACACGACCTGAATGATCAATTTATATATATATTTTAAGTCAAAATATAATCAAATTTGAGTTAAATTTGAGTTCGTGGGTAAAAATCAGTTCAATTTCGATTTCGCGGTTCAATTTTGAGTTGTCGAGTCAAAATCGAGTCAATTTCGGATTAGTGGGTCAACTCGAACCCAACCCGAAATTTATTAGGGTGAACCTAAACCCGGATTTTTCGAGTCGGGTTTATGTCGAGTTATCGTATCAGGTCAATTTTTAACACTTCTACTTCAGATCCAACATTAAGCATTGAGCCTAAAAGTTCCCGAAAGTATTTAATTAATAAATGAAGGATTTTTTCAATATATATATATATATATATATATATATATATATATATATATATATATATATATATATATATATATATATATATATATTCAGTTTGCATACTTTTATTTAGTGATGATTTTTAATTATATTTCAAAGTTTTCATAATGAGAATCAGAATTTAAGAATTTTATTTTATTTTTCTATACTAAAAATTAAAATATTTATAATAATTTTAATTATTTTTTCGAATAATAAATAATTATGTTTAGCTAAATCTTATAGCATATATTGAAGTTTTAGCTCTTACCCTTTTGCGGAAAACGATGCTCTTCAAGCGGGCTTTCTTCAAGCCCATATAGCTATGCTAATAAAATACATTTCTGAACATAATAAATACTCGGGGTTTTTACATACCCCGCTTCGAATTCTTAAATATTTATAAATCCTACTTTTTGTTAATCTCAAAATTTCAAATTGACCCTCCAAAATTAAGATTCATAATAAAAAGTCAACTAATATTTTCTATTTTATATAAAGTTCTTAATAATTTGATCATAATATACACAAATATATGAATTCTATAATTTTAAAAAATAACTAAAATGCTTAAATTATAAATATACAAGAATTATATACATTTTTATGTTTGAAAAATATGATTATCGTATGCGGATCTCATATCAAATCATCGATGAGATTTAATCAGAATCGTACTTGAATCTATGGAATAGCTAATACTAGATTTATGACATTCCACTTCTAAAATGATATTCTTGAGAGAGTATCTTTTTTTTCACTCAAGATAGGATGCGAGGAAAAATAAGAATTAACCTCTTTAGAATGGGGATCATGATCCTATTTATACTTGAATATATTTTATTTTATTTCAGTATATCATAAAAATAAAATAAAATATTTAGTCACTATATATGATAATTTCATACAAAATTAATAAGATACATTAAAAGCCTAAATATTATTAATTTTTATTTTATCACTGATATGACTCTCAAAATACCACTACCAAAAGACAAATCTTGATGTCGCGATATGATTTTGACAAACCGACGAGATCAAGACTTAAAATATCATCAATCTTTGGGACAATTAAATCTCAAAATACCTCAAATGTGGAGTGTTTATAAATCGAAGGCTCAGCCGGATCTAACGAGCCTAAGATCTCATAATCGAATTTCATTTGGGCATCCAAATGCTCAAAATATATCAAATGATCAATCATCCCGGCCGTCCAGGGGGGAGTTGGGCTTTACATGAATTTACAAGAATGCCTCCTCCCATCTATAAATAGCCTTCATTCCTCATGAGGAGAGGCGTGAAGGAGAAGGAAGAGAAGAGAGTGAAAGAAGAAGAGGCTGGTGAAGAAGAAAGCAAAGAAAGGAGGAGTCCAAGAAAAGAAGGAAGAGTCCGAGCGAGGGAAGAGGAAAAGAGGAAGGAAGAGAGAGCTCAAGCTTGAAGATCCTCCAAGCAAGATCGCACCCAAGCAAGATCAGACTCTCCATATCAACCATGCCACCGCCACCGTGCCACTAATTGTACTCAGATTTCCAGGTTACCCCAAGATCTCCACCATCAAGAACCATATGATCATTGTTACATAGTTGTTATTCCTCTCATATGCAATTTTGTAATCTTTATCGGAAGACTTTACTCTAAAATATACATGGAAGCTTTTATCCAGCCGTGGTTTTCCCCTCTTTCAAGATTTTTCACGTTAAAATTCGAGTGTCTGCTCTTTCTTTAATTACCTGTGTGCTGACTACTCAACAAGGCTAAGAAACTTTCACTCTATCGCAGGTTTTAAGACGCTGACAGCGGCCGTGGATGGATTTTATTATTTCATCTTGTATGACAACCAAGTTTCCCAACAAGATCAAAACCACCATCAAGATGGATCATTTCAAGCTTTTAAAGAGCGCAAGCAAAGAATGAAGATTCATCAAACTTTGTTCCTTCAGATTCTGTCAGGAACTGGGGGGCAACTCTTAATCTCAAAAGATAAGAAAGTCACCAATGAAAAGTGCAAAGATCAATAGTCAACTCGCTAAGCTCATACAAATATTCGACCTTCTTCCATACGGGTTAACGCCATCGAGTAAACACTCGACAAACAACCCGTGATAGGTCAAAACGCCCTGGTGGACTTCCCCAACCTCTTCCATATGGGTTAACATCATCGAGTAAACACTCGACAAACAACCCGATAGTCAAAACGCCCTGTGGACTTCGGATCTTCCATACGCAGCATGTCATCGAGCAAAAGCTCGACAAACAACCCAAGAAAGGTCAAACGCTTGGTGGACATCCTACTCTTCCGGGTTAATGTCATCGAACAAACTCATAAACAACCTGGAAAGGTCAAAAGGTCCTTGTGGACTCGCCTCTTCCATACAAGTTGACGAGACATCATTATCAACTTTTGAACCATCCATTGAAGTTTCAAGAAATTTCCATGAAGTGGACTACGACCGAACCAGACTACATTGCCGCCATCACCGCACCATTCAGGCGCCGTAATATTTTCACGGTTGAATCACCGCCGCTGCTGACTATCGCCGCGCACCGCCGCCAACTATCATCGCTGCCGCCACACCATCGACGGTAATTTTGATCGCCGCCGACTACCGCCGCCGGCTATCATTAACCATTGCCGCTGCAGAATCGCCGACCACGGCCGGACGGCTACCGTCGCCACGCTCACAACTATCTCGTTGGCCGCCAACCATCGCCGCCGGTTATCGCCACATCGCTATCGATTACCATTGTTGCGCCATGCTGCACCATCGCTGCCGCCACATCTCGGTGAATTTCGTTAAATCGTTGAATCCGCGATAGATCTGCCATCGCTGACACGTTGCTGGCTACTGCCACCGACGCTCATTCCGGCGGCTATCCGGCACTCGCTACCACGCGCCGATTATCTCAACTACTGACGCTCGATCACTACTGCTGCTGACCGTCGCTGGCCAATTATCGCTGGATAATCTCCGGCGCATTCCGAATCGGCTGAATTACTATCGTTGCTTATCTCGCTGGTTACTGATTGCCGGTCTGACCGCCACTACCGACGTTGCACTGCTGACTACTGCTGCTGCCACTGTAGCGCCATCGCTGCTGACTATCGCTGATATCTCCGGCGATCTCTTCTCGGTGAACCTTTCGCCATACCATCGCCGGTTATCTCACTGCCACGCTGGCCTTCCCCGACATCGTTGGTGATTCTGCTTACGCACCATTGCACAATTGCTCCGAACTCGCAGTTATCAGAATCATCGCTGACCATCTGCCGCTATCGTCGCCATCAGTGGCCGCCACCATCGCCGGGATAATCTCCAGAGTCATCTCCGGTGAACCTGCCACCACTATCGCTTGCCCTTCCCCGCCACTCGACGCTACACCGTTAATTGCCGCTGCTCCGCCAACCATTCTTCGCCAAGTATGCCGGTCATTTCGCCGACTACGCCGCTTATCACCGCCACAATCTCCGGCATTCGCCGCTTACCATCGTCCGGTTATCTCGCCACCACTGATCACCATCGCCAACAATTGCCGCATCGGTCGAGCATCTGATCGGGATCGCCTAACCTGATTAACGACGATATCGAACCGGAATCCACAGATACCGCGGCCTTGATCGCTAACCCGGACGGTTCGAGGCGAACTGAACCATCTATGGTACCGCCTTGATCGCTAACCCGACGCCGACATTAAACCGCGTGACGATACCGGCCTTGATCTTCCCCCCGACGGTCCGATAAACCGGAATCACGACGTGACGGCCTTGATCGCACCCGGACGGCCGACGGGTCGAATCAACCACGACGACCGGCCTTGATCTAACCCGGACCGACGGGCGAACTGGAACTACGACCGTATGTCGGCCTTGATCCTCCAACCGGACGGTCGACGAGGTCGGAACCACGACGTGAGCATCCTGATCGCCTAACCCGGACGGTCCACGGCCGAAACTCACGAGATACCGGCCTTGATCGCCCTAACCCGACTCGACGAGTCGGAACCGGAACACAACGATACCGCGTCTGATCGCTTCTCTAACCCTCACGGTGACGAACCGGAACCACGACTATACCGGTCTGATCGCCTCTAACCCGGACGGTCGACGAGGTCGGGAACGAATGACGATACCGCGGGCCTTGATCGCTTCCTAACCCAAGGTCCGACGGGCCGAAACCGAACCACGACGATACCGATCGCCTCCGCAACCCGGACCCGATGAGGCCGAACAAACTACAACGATACCGCGGCCTTGATCGCTAACCCGGACGGTCCGACGCGGTGAAACGAACCACGACGATTCCGTGCCTTGATCGCCCTAACCCGGACGGTCCGACGGCCGGAACCGGAACACGACGATACGCCTTGATCGCCTCAACCCGGACGGTCCGACGGGGGTGAAACCGGAACCACGACGATACCGTGGCTGATCGCCTTCCTACAGACCGAGCGGGGTGAAACCGGAACCACGACGTATACCGCGCCTTGATCGCTTCCAACCGGACGGTCCGACGAGGTCGGAACCCACGACGATACCGGCCTTGATCGCTCCTAACCCGACGGTCGACGAAACGGAACTACAACGTATACCGGCCTTGATCGCTTCCTAACCCGGACGGTCCGACGAGACCAGTAAACCGAAACCATGATGTATACCGTGGGCCTTGATCGCCTTCTAACCCGGACGGTCGACGGTTTGAAACCGGAACCACGATGATACGGGCCTTGATCGCCTCAACCTGACGGTCGACGGTCGAACCGAACCACGACGATACCGTGCCTTGATCGCCTAACCCGGACGGCTCGACGGTGAACTAAACCACGACGATACCGGCCTTGATCGCCTCCTAACCCGGACGGTCCGATGGAGCCAGTAAACCAAAACCACGATGTATTCCGTGGGCCTTGATCGCCTCCTAACCCGGACGGTCCGACGAGGTCAGAAAACCGAACCACCTATACCGCGCCTTGATCGCCTCCTAACCCGACGGTCCGACGAGGTCAAACCGGAACCACGATGTATACCGGCCTTGATCGCCCCTCGAATGCCTTCGATCGCCTTCGATTGCCTCCAAAGGACCCTCACTCAAGAAAAAAGGGAGAGGGAAAGGCTCCCCCTCTCACCCTGTGGAGGAATTTATAGTCCCTGTGGGCAAAACGGTAAAACCCCTCAAAAATGGCTCAAAACTCTTCAATCTCGGCCAAGCTCATGGATACAGGCAGTAGTAGCTGGCCTCCCAGCCCCATTCGCCTGTGGTCGCTGCGAATGTCAGCGACTAACCACATTATGGAACGGCATGACGCTGCCGCAGTGAACTGTTGCGATGTGCTCGAGCTGCTCATGGGCGAACCCACCTTAACTGCTCATGAATTCGGCCGCTGGGCTCACGCTACAGATCAACTCAGCTGACCGGCCTCAAGACGACATCTGCCACGCGGCCACCGCAATCTGCCCCTGGCCTGCCAGTTCGAGATCAGATGGGCCCGCACTGCTGTAAGACCTCACAAGACACTGCTATGAAGGCTCATAGGCCATACAAGGGCGCTGGCCAGGCCAGTGCCGGCGCCTTACGCATGTCCCTAAACGCCTAAAAACTTCCAATTTATTATTTTCGAACATTTGGCACATATATTTTTGAATGATTAAGCTAATATCATCCAAAAATAGGGGGACAACTGATATGACTCTCAAAATACCACTACAAAGACAAATCTTGATTTATATGATTTTGAATGAAACCAATCGAGATCAAGACTTAAAATATCATCGAATCTTTGGGACATCAATTAAATCTTAAAACAACTCTCAAATGTAAGTGTTTATAGTTAAATCGAGCGTCTCGACGGATCTAACGAGCCTAAGATCTCATTCGACTTCATTTGGGCATCCAAATGCTCAAAATACATCAAATGATCAAAGGAATCATCCTGAACCGTCCGATCGAGGGGAGTGGTACGGGTTTTACATGAATTTACAAGAATGCCTCCTCCTCATCTATAACAGCCTTCATTCCTCACATGAAGAGAGGCCAAGTGAAGTGAAGTGAGGTGAAGAAGAAGAGGAGTCAAGAAGTGAAGAAGAAGAGGAGTCAAGCAGTAAAGAAGAGGAAGAGTCCAAGCAAGAAAAAAGGAAGAGTCCAGAAGAGGAAAAGCCCAAGTGAGAAGAAGAGAGAGCTCAAGCTCAAGATCCTCCAAGCAAGATCGCAGACTCGCCGCCGCCATCAACCACCACCCACCAGGCCACTAATTGTACCTCATTCCCACCGTAAGACCCCGATTCCACCATCTGTAATACACAACCCGATCATTGATAGTTGTTATTCCTCTCTCATATGCAATTTTGTAATCCGTTATCGGGAAGACTTTGTACTCAAACGATACATAGTGGAAGCTTTTATCCAGCTTGGGTTTTTCCCTCTTTCGAGGTTTTCCACGTTAAAATTTTGGAGTGTCCCCGCTCACTCTTTAATTACCTGTGTGTGTGTTGACTAATCGACAAGGCTGGCGTAAACTTTCACTCTGGTTTTCTAACACATAAGATTAATTTTAAAAATAATGTAGCACATAATATATAATTAAATTTATATGTGAACTCACATTCAAAATTCTCAAAATTTTATACTCAATATTCATTTAAGTTATTTATTATTGACGTTACGATATACATCTTATACACGTACAACTAATATTGCATAATCCTATTTCATTTTTTTTTAATATTTTTGTTTTGCATTATTCTCTACAAACTATGATATAAAAAGTTTAATAATATATCTGAAATATAAAACTGTTATGTGCTAGAAAAATAATTATGGTAGAATAAAAATTTAAGCCTTAACTTTATTATGGGATTTAGCATACACACATATGTTTGAAGAATGAACAAAAAAACTCTAGAATTTTTACGTGGAAAAATCACACAAAGAGGAGGGAAAAAACACGGGGCCTAGCCCAGCAAAAATTTTCCACTATATATCTGTTTCGGAGTACAAAGTATTCCCGATACGAGATTATAGAATTGTATATGAGAAAAACCTGGCAATGAGAATCTCAGAATCAGGTAACAAAAGCTATGCGGTAGTGGTTAGGCTATAATAGTTGTTGATAACAATTGGTGATGGTGAACACGATGGTCCGACCACACCGGCCTAGAAGATAATGACCTACGGAGATGGTCGACAATGATGGCCGGCGGTAGTCGGCGATTGTGACCGACGGCGGTGGTCATTGACGATGATGATCGATGGTGGTTGATTGGCAAATGACGGCCGATGGTCGACTGGCACCAACCGGGCGATGGTCGGTGGTGATGACCGGACGCGTGGTCGATGACACGACGATCGATTATGGTATCGACAATGCGGCTGGCCCAGAGTGGTGACCAAGAATGGTCGACCACGCCACGACGATGGTTGTGATGACCGCAATGGTGGTTGACGGCGCGGGACCGGGTATACAAATGACCGGTGGTGGGTGGTGGTTAATCGCCGAGTGGTGGCATGATTATGCTTGGAGGATCTTCAAACCTTAGAGCTCTATCTTCTCTTTTACTTCACCTCCCCCTCATGTGAAGAATGAGAAATTATTTATAGATTAGATAAGTGACGTTTCTGTAAATATATGCAAAATCCAAACCACTCCATCAAATGAGTTGAAATAATTCATTCGATCATCTGATGTATTTTAAGTATTTGAATGATCAAATGAAGTCAAAATTAGGAGATCTTAGGCTTGTTAGATCCGGCTCGTCAAGATGCTCGATTTAACTATAAACACTCCATATTTAGGAGCCGACTCATATCGCAAATTTTTCAATTATATTTTAAGCACTTTATATGGGTTAGTCTTGACTCAGAATCAGATTGCTTTTAACATCAAGATTCGTGCTTCGATTAATGGAATTTTCAGTGTTATATCAATTGCTCCCCTATTTTTGGATGACATTACTTATTTTATCCAAATATATATTAATTTTTTTTAAATAAAACAACTTCACTTATTATTACGATTTGTAATTACATATGTTATATATACTAATTTATTTATTGACTAATTAATTATCAAGACATTTAGTCTTGAAAGAGATTGAGTTTTTTTTTAATTAAATGTCATAATGAGGAGAGGATTTTTTTTAAATTAAATGTCATAATAAGGAGATGCTTTTCTTTTCAAATTAAATGTCATAATTAAGAGAGTTTTTTTAAAATTAAATGTCATAATAAGGAGAGGGTTTTTATTTTTTTAAATTAAATGTCATAATGAAGAGATAATTTTTTTTAATTTATTCTCTCTTTCCCCCTATAGTGGATCTATAAAAATCCTCTTATGGTTAAGGAAGGAGACACAACTCTCATATGCTCTAGTATTCTTCTACGTTAGATGAGAAATTATCTAACAGAAGTTCAAGGGCTAGATTATTTTTATTTTTATTTTTTTTTATCAGCGAAGTTCTCACCTTTTTATTAAGAGAATGTCATTTACTTTGCTGATCAAGACCCTGAGCATAATGACGAGGCTCGGTTTTCCGCCAATTGTCCTCGTTGGTGACCGGATTTGGCTATCAAGGCGTGGTTTCATACAATGAGCTCCGCTCAGATGCATATCAACCGCCTCGCCGACCGTTTTGGAAGCGATCAATACCCATAGTTCATACGGTGAGGCTCCGATTTTCCCTCGAAAGAGGCATCAACTGTCCTCATCAGACCGACCGGGTTTGAAGAAGATCAAGGCCCGTAGTTCATACAGCGAGGCTCTAATTTTCTCTCTAAAGAGGTGTCAACTGTCATCGTCGGACCAACCAAGTTTGGAGGCAATCAAGGCCCGTAGTTTATACGGTGAGGCTCCGATTTTCCCTCGAAAGAGGCGTCAATTGTCCTCATCGGACCGATCGAGTTTGAAGGCGATCAAGACCCGTAGTTCATGCGGCGAGGCTCCGGTTTTCCCTCAAAAGAGGCATCAACTATCCTCGTTGAACCGATCGGATTTGGAGGCGATCAAGGCCAGTAGTTCATATGACGAGGCTTCGATTTGTCCTCTAAAGAGATGTCAACTGTCATCGTCGGATCGACCGGGTTCGGAGGCGATCAAGGCTCATAATTCATACGGCAAGGCTCCGATTTTCCCTCGAAAGAGGCATCAACTGTCCTCGTCGGACCGACCGGGTTTGGAGGCGATCAAGGCCCATAATTCATATGGCAAGGCTCTGATTTTTCCTCAAAAGAGGTGTCAATTGTCCTCGTCGGACTGACCGGGTTTCGAGGTGATCAAAGTCCATAGTTCATACGGCGAGGCTTCAGTTTTCCCTCGAAAGAGGATTCAACTATTCTCATCAGACTGACTGTATTTGAAGGCGTTCAAGGCCCGTAATTCATACGACGAGGCTCCGGTTTTCCCTTGAAAGAGGCGTCAACTATCCTCGTCGGACCGATCGGGTTTGAAGGTGATCAAGGCCCGTAGTTCATACAGCGAGGCTTCGATTTTTCCTCGAAAAAGGCGTCAACTGTCCTCGTCAGACCGACTGGTTTGGAGGTGTTCAAGACCCATAGTTCATACGGTGAAGCTCTAATTTTTTCTCGAAAGAGGCATCAACTGTCCTCGTCTGACCGGGTTTGGAGGCGATCAAGACCCGTAGTTTCTACTTATTTTTGTAGGAAATTGAATTTCTTGAAACTTCAAATGGATGATTTAATAGTTGACAATTGCCAAGATGACAGAGAAACGTCAATTAGGAACCATCCTCCGAACAACTCAAAAATTTTGGTAGATAATCTCAGAGTATCATCCTCCATAATGTTACTTGATACCGTTAACTTGTATGGAACGGGTAGAAACGAATCCGCTGAGGATTTTTGAACCATCCGAGGTTATTTGTCAAAGTGTTACTTGATGATGTTAACTTGTATGGAAGAGGTTGAATCGAATCCGCAGAGGATTTTTGACCCATCCGAGGTTGTTTGTCAAAGTGTTACTTGATAATGTTAACTTGTATGGAAGAGGTTGAATCAAATATGTTGAAGATTTTTGACCCATCTGAGATTGTTTGTGAAAGTGTTACTTGATGAAGTTAACTTATATGGAAGTGATCGAATTGAATCTGCCAGGGATTTTTGATCCATCCTAGGTTGTTTGTCAAAGTATTACTTGATGATAGTAACCTGTATGAGAGAGGTTGAATCGAATCTGCTGAGAATTTTGACCCATCCATGGTTATTTGTCAAAGTGTTACTTGATGACGCTAACCTGTATAGAAGAGGTCGAATCGAATCCACCAAGAAATTTTGACCTATCTGAGATTGTTTGTCAAAGTATTACTTGATGATAGTAACCTGTATAGAAGGGGTCAAATTGAATCCACTAAGGATTTTTGATCCATCTAAGGTTGTTTGTCAAAGTTTTACTTGATTACAGTAACTTGTATGGAGGAGGTTGAATCGAATCGCGAGGATTTTGACCATCCGGTCAAAGTATTACTGACAAGAACGTATGGAAGAGGTTGAATCAATCGGTGATTTTGACCCTTCTGAGGTTGTTTGTCAAAGTGTTACTTGATGACGCTAACCTGTATAGAAGAGGTCGAATTGAATCCGCCAAAGATTTTTAACTTATCCGAGGTTGTTTGTCAAAGTATTACTTGATGACAGTTACTTGTATGGAAGAGGTTGAATTGAATCCACTGAGAATTTTGGATTTTACCAATCCAGGTTGTTTGTTGGCCGGATGACGCAACATGTATTAAGGGGTCAATTAAACTGCCGAGGTTTTTTTGACCTATCCGTTGTTTGTTAGGGAGTGTTACCGGCGACGCTAACATGTATGGAAGGGGTTGAATTGAACTGGCCGAGGTTTTTAATTTATCTGAGGTTGTCGCGCGTTACTTGATGATGTTAACCTGTATGGAATAGGTCAAATTGAATTCGTTGAGGATTTTTGACCCATCTGAGGTTGTTTGTCAGAGTATTACTCGATGACGTTAACCTGTGTGGAGTAGGTCTAAAGTTTTGACATATTAGAGGTTATTTGTCAGAGTTTTCGCTCGATGACGTTAACATGTGTGGAGTAGGTCTAATCGAAATGATGAAGTTTTGACCTATCCAAGGTTGTTTGTCAGAGTCTTCACTCGATAACGTTAATCCGTGTGGAAGGGGTTAAATTAAAACATTTGTTTGAGCTTATAGCCAAAGTTGCTCCTTAACATTTGCCTTTTTTATTAGTATTATTGACTTACTTCTCGAACTGTTAATCAATTAGATATCCGAATATTGATTTGGATAATCTTTTGAAATTAAGAGTTGCTTGTCCAACAAAAGCTGAATGATCGAAGTTTGATGAATCTTCATTCTTCTTATGTGTTCCTCGAGAGTAAGATTTTCTTCACCATATAGGTGGTGTTATTCTGAACATAAAATCAGATTGTCAATCATTATGAAGATGTAAAGAGAATGTTCCCCACAGACGGTGCCAAATTGTTGTGTGCTAGAAAACCAGTTGCGGTAGAAAAAAAGTTTATGCCTTATATTTGTTGTGGGATCTAACACAATAATGAATGTTTGAAGAAAACAGAAAATTTTTACGCAAAAAAATCCCAAAAAGAGGGAAAACCAATCCTAGCCCAAACAAAAAATTTTCCACTATATATATATTTCGGAGTACAAAGTTTTCCGATACGAGATTATAGAATTGTATATGAGAAAAACTTGACAATGAGAATCTTGGAATCAGGTAACAACAACTATGCGGTAGTGGTTAGGCTATAACAGTTGTTGGTGGAAATTGATGATGGTGAACAAATCCAATGGCCAACTATGGTGGTGATGACCGGTGGAGATGGTCGGCAACGATGACCGACGATAATCGGCGATGGTGACCGACAGCGGTGGTCGATGACGATGATCGGCGTGGTTGGGTATGGACCGGCGATGGTCGACGCGGGCGACCGCGATGGTCGACGCGGCAACCCGCGCGCAACGACCAATGCGTGGTGTGCGACCGCCGAGCGGTCGATGACAACGATGATCGATGGTCGATATGGCAGCGGCAACGGTGATCGCTGATCGCGTGGTCGACGACGATGACCGACGATGTTGGTTGGAGCGGTGATGGTGGCGGGCGAGGACCGCAGGCCGACGACGACGGGCGGTCGACGACCGCCGAGTGGTGGCACGACATGGAGATCTTCGCCAGAGCTCTCTCTTCTTTTGCTCCCCTCATTTGAAGAATGAGAAGTTATTTATAGATTAGATGAGTGACGTTTCTGTAAATACATGCAAAATTCAAACCACTCCATCGAACGGCTTGAAATAATTCCTTCGATCATCTGATGTATTTTAAGTATTTGAATGATCAAATGAAGTCAGAATTATGAGATCTTAGGCTTGTTAGATCTGGCTCGTCAAGATTTGACTATAAACACTCTATATTTAGGAGCCGACTGATATCACAAAATTTTCAATTATATTTTAATATTGATCTTGACTTAATTCGTAATCGATTGTTTTGACATCAAGATTCGTGCTTCGATTAGTGGAATTTTCAGTGTCATATCAAAAATATTTCTAAACTTTATATAAAAGATTTAAAGATATATTCTGAAGAGCAAAAGTTGAAATCAAAAGTCCAATAAGTTAATAAATAATCATATTATTTTAAAATAGTAATAATAACAATTACAAATTTATTCAGTAAAATACAAACCTTGATGCAATTTTTGAGTTATTTTTTAAAAAATAAATTTATGATCATCACTTTTTAGTTTTAACAGATTTACATCAAATTAAGCATCTCAATAAGATAAATCAAATAAATCTAAAATTGATCTGATTAATGTCAAACTGAGCTTGAATTAAGCACTTATAATATAATTATAAAGTTCACATGTTAATTAAAAATTCAAACAATCTTTAATCATGTATAATTATAATCAAATTGAGCATAGTCTCATTACTATCATCCAACTATTATTATTTAATTGTCAATACACAACCGCCATCATTAACAACTGTCACCATGGTGTCATAGTCCATTCACCATTAACTAGCCATGTTCGCCTGATTGTTATTCTACTCACTTAAAATCAATTTCAAAAGACTTCTTATTCCATCATATTTTGAGTGGCCACTATTTCTTAGCTCCACTTTGAATTTTTTTTTCTTTCTTATTTTGTAGAATGCTATGAGCAACAACAATAACAAGCCCATATCCCAATAGGTGGAGTTGGCTACATGAATCCTTTTTCTTCAATTTGTCCTATTAAGTATCATATTCTCATTTAATACTAATAATTTATGGTCATTTTTATACTTTCTAATCAAGTCTTTTTAGGTCTATTTTTACCTTTCTTAATATATCAAGTCTCTTAACTAGGTCATCGAATGATTGGTATTTTATGTGACCAAACCATTTAACGCGACTCTTTCTAATCTTATCTATCACTGGAGCTACTCCATTCTTATCAGGTATATATTCATTTTTCATTTTATCTTTAAATGTAAAGCCACTCTTCTACTTGAACATTCTCTTCTCTACAACACCTAACTTGTCTGTATATTTGATTCTCATTTTGAGAATGATACGAGCAATTGAATAAATTTAGCATGCTTTAAATAAATAAAAAAGTAAAGTAATAAGAAAATAATAGATAAATAATATATGGAAGAAAAGGAGATCTATTAAGATGTAAAGAAATTGCCCCCATTATTTACAACCTTAAGAAATTAAGGCAAGATATGTGATCAAAAAGCAAGCAAAGGAGATATTGCATTAATGGCCTACATACAATAGCACAACAAAACAAAATTGATGGCTTCAAATGGAATCATCAAGTGAGAATTGGGGAGCAATCAAAGAAGAAAGAAATTGATAGAGTGATTTAAGGAAAAAAAAAAAGAAAGAAAGAAGTGCATGAAAATATATAAGAATTATATTATTTATAAGCAATTAAAAAAAATTTTAAAAAAAATCAAATGAAACCTTGTTAGAGGCAACAGTTTCTATCTTATTTTTGAAGCATATATATATATATATATATATATATATCATAATTTTTCTTAAAAAGACAAGGAGATAAGGACGAGGAAAAGTTTTTGTTTTATATATTTGTTTTATTATAGTTGTAAAATTAATCTAAAAGTATTGCTAATGGGTTCACAGGTCACATTGATGTAAAGCTAAGAGTCTAAGACCAATGGGTAAATGAGAGAGAGAGTTTCGACCAACAGATTAAATAATTTCATTTATAAGTTTATATATAAAAAAAATTCAAATTTTTTTTAAAAAATATTTTAAAGTAATTTTATTAAAATATTCTTTTTATATATATATGAAATTTATGACATATTGATTATTATGTTACTTTTAATAGTAGTTAGTTTATATATTTTTTAATATATTATTATATAATATATTACTATCATTAAAAAAAAATTATGATATTTTAATTTTTTTTGCTTGTTATATAAATATATTTGTATTAACATTATAATTCATTCAAATAAAGATGTAACTTTTATATTCATTTTAATATGAACTTGATTATTATGTTATTATATCAATATTATCTCATGCAATAAAAATTTATGATATTTATTACTATAATATATTACTATCATTAAAAATATTTTTATTTTCTTTGTTTTTATATAAATATAATTGTGTTAACATTATAAATCATTCAAATAAAGATGTAACTTTTATATTCATTTTAATATAAATTTAATTTATACTCTCATGTATCTTAATAATCCCCTCACATATAAGCTCACTCAACTATATGATAATAATATATGAGTAAAATAAAATAATAATAATAATAACTCATTATATTATTTATTTGTTAGAACAGTGTTCAAAGCGTAAGTTGTGAGTAAAGTATAACCAACTGAATGAGAAATTTATTTATTTTAATAATTCTATATTTTATGGTATAGCGAAAATGATTCAAGTTGAAGGGACATGGTACAATGTTGGGTAATGCATGGTTTTCAATCCGAAAAGTGGAGATTGATTGGACATTTATGTAAATTTGTTAAATTTTAAGGACATTTACTATTTTTATCTCATATTCTTATGTTCATATCCAATGTTTGAGATTTTTTTTAAGAGAAGTTTAATGATTTTTTAGTCATTGATAAAAGTAGTGCATTTAATCACCAAACTTAAAGTCCCATAATAGTTTATTCTTAAATATTTTTGAGCCCCTTCACAATTAAGGATGATTTATACTGGTAAACAAAATCATTTTGAGATGTTAAGTTAAAAAAACATTCTTACAACTTATTATATTGTAACTAAATTATAGTGGAAGAACCTATCATGACCCATTTAGAATAAAAGCATCATACTCTTTTAGCATGATCAATTGGTGATTGGATGGGTCATTATTAGTGTTGATCATCGTGGAAAGGTTAAGTTTTTGGATGACTTCGTGAATATTATTTTAAGCTAGGATGATCATAGGTAAGTGTTCGTTTATAAGGGATGAGGATTAGTATTATGTGGTGGGGCGGAGGGGCGGGTTTGGTGTGGTTAAAGAGTTGGAGTGGTCGATGATTTTTTTTTTTTTTTTTTAAAGGAAGGTGATTTGGTGTTCTAATATAGGTAAAGCAAACGTTGTATGTGTGGATTGGGAAGGATTATGATACTGCTAAGTAACTTGACTAATGCATATTGACACTAAATAAAGCCAATACGAGATTATATTAAAAATCAAATATGATGAAAGGAGTAGAATTTGGAGTAGGATGAATCAATATAGAGATAACCACTTTTCGTTAAGGAGTAGCTAAGAAAAATAAATGGAATGGAGCATATATACATAAATTTTGCAAAATGAGTAGGGATGAAGCCATATATGACTTAGAAAACATAAAATAAGAAATTTCAAATAATTAAGAGGATATCCAAAGAGTTTGACATACGTGAAGAGATATGGATTCTGAATGTTAACATGCAATTATTGAAATAGTTCGTTTGTGATGGCAAAAGCATGATTCTAGTATTTCTTAGGAAGAGGTGCATAAGTGAGAATAAAAAAAAAAATCAATCTTAATTATGTAATGATGACAATGTTTAAAAAAGTTCATATATTGAAGAGTATGTCATGCATTCCAGAGTATGTCATGAGATGGTATGATAGAAAATTTTGTTAATTGGGAGGAATGCAATAACAGCTTGATATTTTTTACCTTATCAAATTAAACTATGATGATTAAATGCTTATAATGATTTTCATTAAAGGCTTTAAATTGTTCAAAGACATGCGTATGTGATTTTCTTAGTGGATAATGCGATATGTATTTTGTGAAGTGATCAATAAAATAAATTGATGAGGTCTATTTTAAAAGAATGAGATAAGTTAATTAAGTAAAAAATAATTATTTATGACTTTATTAACAAGTATTGTAAAAGAAGAAAAAAAAGGATTCAATAGAGATACAAAAAAATAAAGACACGATATTCTTAATGATAAAAACAACTGAGTATGGGTAAAGGGTATGATATATTAGTTTCAACAATAAGATAATGAAAAGATAACACTATTTGGGTGAGGTTACATGTGATTTCAGAGGATTCACAAGCAAAACGGGGTATTATTACTCTAATTAAAGGAGAACAAGAGAGGTCATATTTGTTGGTGAATGAGATTTATCAACTTCAAAGAAAAAAAGGAGATGAGATTATTGGCTTCAATGAAAGGAAGAGAATCAACTTACTTCTCTAACATCATATAAGAATATGAAATAATGTCATTATATTCTCATATAGTAGGTAAGACTACTTAGATCTCTGTAAGGCTAT
Source organism: Cymbidium sinense (assembly GCA_021442155.1). Lineage (NCBI taxonomy): Eukaryota > Viridiplantae > Streptophyta > Magnoliopsida > Asparagales > Orchidaceae > Cymbidium > Cymbidium sinense. The sequence continues at coordinate 12,493,405 of CM038224.1, read as the reverse complement.
AGAAAAGAGGTTTCTTAATTTCAAATATAAGAAAAAAATTTTAGTAGAACATATAAGACATAGACATAGAGTTTGTCAAATATCAAACCTATATACTTAAGTCTTACAAACACAAGCTCTATTAACATTATTGATTGATATTTAATTCATATAAACAATTTGACATATGATATTTTGATTAGATTTTTGAATAAGATGGATTTCAAAACATATGAAGTTGCTTTGAGATGAGTACAATATAAAGTTCGATTGAATCCACACTCACTCACTCACACACACTACCAACATATCACTATAAATTACATCCAATCAAGAATGAATATTGATGCATGTATTGAATAGAATATTTTTAGAATCAATTTTATGATCATCTAAACTCTAGTTTTATTAAAATTATAGTCAAGTAAATATTTCAATGAGAAAAATCTAATGACACTAAAAGAATCTTAATATGAGTCCATATTAATCAAAATCAAGCACTTGAGACATAATAAAAAATTTCATGATATTATTTTAGAGATCAAATAATTCTTAAATATTACGTATTTAAAGTTAAAATAAATAACTTGATAACATGAAATCAAGAAGCCTAAAATCACTTAATTTTAATATCAGTAAACCATTTATTTTTTTTAAATATCTTTTATAATGAAAAAGGATCAATATAGGACTTCAGATGAAGTGCTTGAGAATTTTGACTAAAATAATCAAAATATTACTTTAAAAATTTTAAATAATATACTCTTCACATGAAAAATATCTAAAATCAGAGAGAGAGAGAGAGAGAGAGAGAGAGCGCTTAAGACTATAATTGCAAGTATTTAGAATTTAACAGAATTATAAATGCAATATAAAAAAAATTACTATATTTGAAGTACTTCTTAATACTTGGTTTGCTTTATAATAAATTTAAGATATTAATTATTAGTATTTGAAGTAAAATAAAATATTTTATTTTTTGAGGGATGAATTTAGGGCTTATTGATGGTGAGATCATGGTTTAGGTTGACATGGATATAGTAGAGATGAATAAACAATGAAGGTGACATTAATAAAGATGGGGAGGTCTAAAGGTCAACACTGATGAGATCAACAAAGATGGGTAGTAATCTAGCAAAAGTTAGAATGATGGTACTGCAGTGAGACTAAAAGGTCGCATGAAAGCTAGTTATGTTGCATCACACGATGCAATGTATTTATAATTTATCCAATTCAAATAAATTCTAAATACATTAAAATTAACAAAAGGATGCATTCAAAATACTTTTAAAAAATAAATTGAATTTGGTTTACTCTCAATCAAATATTAAAAAATTTCAAATCCCTATATTTGTAATGCCCTACTCTCAAAACTCTTCCAACAAAAAAGCATATTACATAATTGAAAAGACTTAGAACATTTACAAGTGATTAATACCGATGATCACAACTACAGAAACATCACTTTATTGTATTTGGCCGATCATCATATACAAATCATCATCTACTTTTGGCAATTAATGTTGACATTTGTTGTCTATAAATTACTGTCTTTCAATATTAATATTTGTTGTTACCCAATAATGAATTTTCAATTCTTGTTTTAGATCGACATCCCATATTGCACCATCAATATTTTCACAACATTCATAAGAGGCAAAACTAATATTATAATATCACCTTTTTTTAAGTCTATAGTGTTAGATCTCATGATTTTTTCTCTTCTTGATTTTTTCATATAAGAACTCCTGCATCACTTTTGAACTTAATTTACCTATGCATTTGTAGATCTTGTGCAATGCAAATGTAGCAAATTGAACCAACCCAACAAATTGGACTGGTAGCCATTCGCGATCGAGCCAAAGCCTCTCTCCATCGATCAGAGCCGCCTTCCTCGTTAGTCTCTAAACACCTTATACAAATTATGTCTATTTCATTCATGTCGCCAAGACTTGATTTAAAAGGAATGAGATTTAGGGCATCACATCAACTCTCTTCAACCAATGAATTAGGGTTTAAGGTCAAAAATTTTATTTATATAAATCTAAATAAATATCTTTGAATTTTAAAAAGTTAAATATATATAAAACTAATTTCTAGTTTAATATTTCAATTTTGATCATTATGGAAGTTTAAAGTGGTTGTTTTAGAAGTTATAAATTTTTGGGAGATTTACATATTTTTTTATATCTTGTACCTAAATCTTAATACTTAACTTTTTTTTTATATTTAAAAAGTATATATGTAAGCTACTTGGAGTTCAGGTATTTCAATTCCTTTTGTTTATTATCATTTGTTTTTAATAGGAAGAAGAGATGGAGCAACAGCTCTGAGAGTGACCGAGTGAAGTCTGTAAGAGAGAGAGAGAGAGAGAGAGAGAGACCAATAGGTGTTGTACTGAGGAATCGGCGCTTTTTCTCACTTCTTTTGTTGAAGTACTGAGGAATCGGCGAATCTCGAGAGGATGCAGGGCTGTATATGGTGGACTTCGCTTCCTAATTCCCAGAGGTAACAGCCTTTTACTTTCCTTCCTCACACCGTGAATCTCTCCTTCGTAATTCATCTTCTCTGTTCTTTTACCTCTGGGATCTTAGAGCAGTTTGGAGTATTTTTGGAAGGGGAATAAGCTTTTTTTTTTTTTAATTTTTTAAATGTCCATTTTTCTTCCAGAGCTGTACATCTATGGGTTAGCTCGATGAGAGACAAAATTGCTGGATTTCATGTGAGTTTGTCAGAAATAGTCGATTCCATTGATTAGTTTTGGTCCTTGCGGGTTAAAAATGAGGACCTTGGTGAAGTTTCCCTTCTCTAAATCTACATCTTTCATCTTCGGCAGCTTATTTTTCTAACTTGAGGTGCAAATGCGGGGATCTTTTGTTATTTTATTATTTATTTCAATCGAAATCTTGTCCTTTTTGCAGCTTGGTCGTACGATTGTTTCCAATTTTTTTTCTCAGGAAAAAATATTGAAACGATTGTTAAAGTAAACTTCCGTTCATGCTCTCTTCTTTTTAAATGAAATTATGAACTTAGGTCTGTTATGGTAGCTCAGTTGTTTTGAAGTAGGAATTAGCCTATAATGTTCAGGTTTTTGTTGAACTTGCTTAGTAAATCATAAAAATATAAGGTATCTCATATGGCTGTCGACCTCTTTTTCTGAAGCTTATCGAGGCTATAATTGTCCAAAATTGGACTTTGTTTCTCAAAAATAGAACAAGGTGCCGCAGCTATCCATCAATGTTTGCTCATTCAGTAAGATCTGTAAGTTTTTTTTTTTAAATTATCTCAGTCCTGTTTTCATATCAGAATGTTTATCCGGACAGAACTGAATCCCCACTTTTATGAGCTTCCTAAAGGTATATTATTGAGAAAGCTTTGTCTTGTTTTTATGCATTAATGGTTTACTAGTCATATTTTCACCTAATCTTTTTAGAGTTAGGTTCCATTAATTCCTTTGATTTTTTATTTTTTAATTTTGTTGTTGTTGATTTGTAGTGGATTACTATGTGGAATGTTAAGCATTTTATTTTTCTTTAGATCAATGATTAACATTTATGACTCGTAAGGTTGAGCAGCTTACTAACTTAGCTAACTTTTTCAAATACTATTTTGAGAGGCATTTGGTGTAGTTTGGACATGAGTATGTCAGGTGGACATGCTCAAGCCAAGGGAAGCTGATATTCCTGCACTTTTTATGGTTTTGGTTGTGTTGCCTGTCATCATCTACATTATTCTTGGCAAGTGGAATGATACTTCAAAGAAGGCTACCAAGGCAAACATACTTGCTCAGCTAGCAGCAGAAGAATCTTATAGAGAAGAAGAAATTATGGCTTCAGCTGATGTTTTACCGGTAGTTCAACCATGGAAAATTGACACTCATGTGTGCGCCAAATGCTATGCCCCTGCTAAATCTCGTTGTTCCAGATGCAAGTCTATTGGATACTGGTATGATCAAGGTTTTTTTATTAGTTATTGGAGTTTGTATAGTTTTGTATTCTTGCCAATGTATATTTCTCCTTATGTTTTTTATTTATGTTCTTATCATGTTTACAATCATCAAGTTATTTTATGTTTGAGGAAAAATGCTTCTACATTTGTTTTTATTGAAAAATTTATCTTGTTCGATGTTGTTGAGTACCTTAGTATGAGAAGGTAAGGACTTTATGAATGCAATGATCTTTTTTGGTGACAATAAATAGAATTGAAAAATGGTATAAAGACAATTTGAATTGATCGTTTTAGTGATCTGACAAGACATTAATCCAGTTAAAATTGTCATAAAGGCTCTAAAAATCTTACGATTTTTCCAGTCAAAGAGGAAGTTATTTTGTTTGTAGATCTTGGCAACATTTTCTAGTGGTTTTTGTGATAGCATTATTTGCAATTGTAAGTACATATAGCTTGTCATATGTTAGGTCAAATATTATATTGATAGTATAAAGAAGCAAAAAGAGAAAAAGCCCAAAATAGTTCCTTTACTATCAGCAAAGGGAAAAATTAGTCCTAGAGTTTTAAAATGATGCATTTGTCCCCCGACAGTTAGAAAGTGATCCCATTAATCCTTGTCCAAAGAACCATTTAATTTAACGGAATGACAATTTTTTCCCCTGTGAAGGGTATTTTCATTAATTTTAATAAATTTATACTTGTTTTACCTTAATTCTAACTTGAGTGAGCAGCATAGTAACGAGCCTCATTACTTAGTGACGCTCTTCTGTCACGGTACTCATTCAAGTTCACATGCGTCCAACCCGTCACCATTTTCCCATCACCGATCACCTCAACTAGCTTAACTCACCAAACCTGCACTCGCAAACCAAACTCCTCACTCCCATCTTTGCTCTCTCTGTTATCTTTGTAAGCGGCAGCCCTCACCTCTCTGTGCACACAAAACCTCTTACCTATGCCATCCTGCACGTAGATCATAGACTCCAGCATGCTGCTACCCCCAAGTTTCTCCTCTTGTATGAAACCACACAACCATGACCTTACTAGAGCCCATCCTGTGCCTACTCCCTTCATCCATATTTGAACCCATGCCTCTCTAGAGAATATTAGTGTATTTATAAAATTTTTAATTGACGAAAATGTTCTTCATAGTGAGAATAAAAAATAATCATTCTATTAAATTAAATGATTCTTTTGACAAAAAGACTAAATTGAATCAATTTTCGATAGTTGGGGATTAAAATGAATTATTTAAAACTCTAGAACTAATCCGGCCCTTTACTGATAGTTGTGGGGCTATTTTGGACATTTTATCGAAGAAAAAAGAAATAACTTAAATTATTTTAAAAGCTATGGCACCAACTTTGCACATAAGTGCAATGTAAGTTTAGTGGACTTATTATCTGAAATGTTTAAATATGATCCATGATTAGTAAATTTATGATTTCAATAGAAATCCATGATCTATTAGTGTATGCACCAAAGTGAGAACGAAAATCATGTTTTGGGGTACATTAGTTTTCATGTAGATCAGAGACATAATTGTGAAAGGAAAAAGGATGCGAGGAAGATCTTGGCTAATGTGGAGACCTGAATGCCCAACTTAAGAAATCTTGAAAACGTGAAAATTGGCATGCTAAATGTACCTACATATTTAGAGCAGGAGAATCACAAATTGATACTTATGAAACTTTTAGATGATAACAAAGTGAATGGAAGGAAATAAAAAAGATTTTGGTGTCTTAAAAGGGTAGACATCGAAGAAATGTACTAGAAGGCACAAAGTGATATAAGAATTATAGAATTTTAGAACTCTACATAATCTCTCTTACTATTTACCATTTACAAAGAATTAGTGGTATTTATAGACTAAGAGTCAGCTTGAGGTGGCTGCAATTTTTTATAAAGATGATTATAAAGCTGTTGTTGGGAAAATAGTTTTTTAAAAAGTTACTGTGGGTGTTACAAATATTTTTTAAAAAAAGTCAAACAATAGCTTTCTGACAGCGATTACAATTTAATAGATTTGATTCTCAAAAGTAATTTTTTACCATAGCTTTCTAAAAAGCAGTTAGAAAGCTGATAATCAAATAGAGCTGTGGTTGCTTTTTGAAAAGCAAAGTAGCCAGAAAGTTACCCAAACACACCCTTAGTGTTGAGCCTAACGTGTATAATTTGTTATACACGGATGGTGCATCTTATGCTTGTTACATCTCGACGACTAAGGGGAGCATCGAGATAGTAGAATAAATGAAGGTGTCTATCCTTAGGACAATCTATATTATTCCTAGTTGCATTTGTTACTATTTGAGTTTGTTATGATTTCCTTGCTAGTTGATGTTGATGTTTGTGGGATCATCTTGTCTAGTAGAAGAGTAAGCATATTGGTTGGGTTGGATTTAGTGAATATATATGCAAGCTGATTTTTAGTGGAGATGTGGTATTCGATGATGTGTTAAAATTTTATGTATTCTCTAATGAAGTGATAGCCCACTTCAATGTGCTTTGTTTGAGCGTGAAATGCTAGATTATTTGCTAAGGAAATTGTTGATACTTTATCACAATTAAGTGGAGTTGGATTAGGGAGGGCAATATGAAATTCCTGTAGTAGTCATTTCAGCCATGTGATGCTAGTTGTAGTTGTTACTAGGGTCTTGTATTCAGCTTTGGTGGAGGATTGCATGATGATCAATTGTTTATTTATTGATTATTAGATGAGATCACAGCCCAGAAAGGTACAATAGCTTGAGGTGGATTTTCTGTCTATGAGATTCTCGGCCTAGTTTAATGAAGAATGGGTTTATCAAGATATACAAATAGGTCTTTGTGGAGTGTTCCCTGAACATACCATAGTAGGTGCTCTAGGCGAATGAAGCGAATGTTGAGTGGTTGATGTAGGTGCTGACATCGCTGATTTTCTGAAAAGGCAATGTCATGGCGAGTAGTTATCAGGTTTTGGAGTGAGCCAAAAAGATGGTGACAGAGTTGTGGATTGGGATAGTTATGATTATTGTCCTTAGTGATTTGTTGTTTGGAAGGGGGTGGATTTTGTAGTTGTTTATAGTTTGTCATGCCAGCTCTATGAAGAATTTCTTTGGCATAGGATGATTGAGTGAGTTGAAAATCATGGACTGTATGGGTTACTTGAATTCCCAAGAAATTTGAGATTATAGTCAGATTTTTGAGTTGAAATTGTTGTTGAAGCTGAAGGTTGAGGTAATGGATAGTTGAGCTATCATTCTTGGTTAACAAAATGTCATCAACATAGATGAGCATGTAGAGTTGGTTTTTTAGAGTATCATAGATCATTAGTGATGAATCAACCATGTTGAATTGAAAGCCAAGGTTTTGAAAGGTGGAGGAGAATTTGGTATATCATTGTCGTTGTGATTGTTTAAGACTATAACTGAGTTTTTTAAGTAGACAAACATGGTGTGGTTTTTGTAGATCAATGAAGCCTTGTGGTTGCTTCATATATATGATTTTTGAGATATCACCATGTAGGAATGTATTTGAGACTTTAACTTGGACAAATTTCTCAATGGTTGTAAGTGACAATTGATAGAACCGTCCTAATGGTGGGCAATTTTGCAACTAGCTGGATGTTTCATGATAGTCTAGCTTGTGTTGCTGTTGATATCCGTGGGCAACTATTTTGGTTTTGTGTTGGGTGAGAGTTTCAGTTGAATGATATTTGATTTTATTGCTCTATTTACATCTAAGTGGGGATATTTGATGGCGGAGGAATCAGAATCCATGTGCCCTATGAATAAGGCTTGAAATTCAATAGACATAGTTTGTCTCCAATGGGGATATTTGATAGCTTGGGTGTAGTAGGTGGGGTTAGATGATAGGATCTCGAAAGAGTAATGAAGATCTAATATTTGCTTGGGTTTGCGGTGTTTTGTCTTGAGGCAAGTTATCATATGATATTTTGGAGGGGAATGTAGGTTTCTATTTGGCGGTGGTCTTGTTGTGGAAGGGTATTGTCGGAAGGTTGATGTTGGTGGGGTTGTGGTGATCAATAGAGTGTTAAGAGGATGATGGGAGATGGAGTGTGGTTGGATTGTGTTTGTTGATATGTGTTTGTACTAGTTGGTATGGATGGTTGAGGTAGGCACGAGAGTAAGAGGTGGAGTATATGGGTGAGTGTGAGGTGGTGTTTTGTTTGTAGGGTGGTTGGGGTTAATTTTGAAGGGAAAAATCGATTCTATGAATTTGATATAGTGGGATATGTAAATGTGAGTTGTTTCAGGATTAAGATATTTATAGCCTTTATACTCGGGCATAGCCTATGAAGATGCAAGGAATGGAGCAGGGGGATAGCTTGTTACCAGAGATGGGTTGTAGCTAGGGATATCACAGGCAACTGAAGGTTTTTAGGTAGGTGCAAGTGGGTTTTTGTTTGAATAGAACTTGATGTGGTGTTTTGTTGTGTATAGCAGAGGAGGGGAGTAGGTTAATGAGGTAGATCGTTGTGATATTGCATCTACCCACAAGTGTAAAGGTAGGTTGACTGTGAATAAGATAACTCTTATGACTTCAAGGATATGTCTGTTTTTGCATTCTGCTGGACCATTCTCTTCAGACGTATAGGGGCATGAGAGTTGATGGAGTATGTTGTGAGTTGTGTGGTAGTGTTGAAACAATCTATTTGTGTATTCACTACCATTGTCAGTTCGAAGGATTTTGATTGATTTATGAAGTTATTTTTCTATCATGGTTTTGAATTGAACAAATTTATTGAATGATTTTGATTTAATTTGCATGAAATATAACTAGCAGTGACGTGTATAGTCATCAATGAACAAAATATAGTAACAGTATCCTTTAACGGAGATAGTCTAAGTGTATTATAGCTAAGGGTTGTGAAGTATAAGAAGCTGAAGGTAGGAAGAGAAGTTTATGGATTTTAGCTGTGTTACATAGAGTACATATAATAGTTGTAGGTTGAATACATAAGGAAGGGTGATGTCTTGCTAAAATGTGGAGAGTAGAGTGTTGTTGATGTCCTAGATGATTTTGCCATGTTACTAACTAGCTGGTGGCTATTGGAGATGCGTAGATAGTGGTTTTTGATTGAGTTGGGTATAGTCCATTGCAGGAAGGTCCTTTGAGAAGGACTTTATTGGTTCATCTATCTTTGATGGTGTATCTGAATTGATCTAAATGGAGTGGGCAAGAGTTGTTAGTGGCCACTGGCCCGTTTTTAATTGACAGGAGATTGTAGGGGAGATTAGGGACATGAAGTAGTGAGGAGATGTGCAACTTACGGGATGGGGTTGGTAGAAGGCCTTTTTTGGTGTGAGTAATTTGGCATTGTTTGGCCATTTCCCACTGTTATTTGTTGTTGTCCCAGATATGGTTGGTTGTTGTGAAGTTGGTTTTGATCTGCAATGAGGTGGGATGTAGTGCCAGTGTCAAGCAGCCATTCTGGCTTTGTTCTGAGTTTTGGTAGCTGATAGAGCATGATAGTTGTTTGGTATGTTAGGTTTGCCTTGTGCCAACATTTTTTTTGTAGAGTGGTTGAGTTTGTTGCAACTCTGATAGTTGATGATGAGATTTGTTTTTCCTCCTCTGGGTTTGTTAGCTTGCTATTGTGTTGAATAGATATTAGACCAGTTCCTGTTGTATTGTTGACAGTTTCAACTTTTGTTTTGTATTGATAGAAGAGCACTATTCTGTGTGACTTGTGAGGATAGTTGTAGTTCTCTTTGGGCTTCAATTGCTATATTTGCTTGTTCACTGCATAACAGAGAATAGAAGTCATCCAAATTCAGAGTTTGTAAGTTTGTTTTGATGGCCATTTGAATGCTTGATGTGTAGGTGGTAATCTGTTAAGCGGATAGTAGATCATATCTTCTGTGTCTAGCTTAGAATCAGCTGTTGCTATAGCATCCACTTTGGATTTAATTTGGTAGAGATATTTGATACGGTCCTATTTGTTGGCTGAGTTTGGTTCAGGGCTAATTGGGTCTGGTTTGGTGGGAATGGGGGTTGGTTTAGTGAGTTGACTCACTCTGAGTGGTCTGAACTCTAGGCCGATAATTGGGGAAGGTTTATCGGTGCTTGACCGCTGGATTTTGAGCCACCGATCTAATCACCGGATTGAGCTCGATTCTTGAACCGTCGGATTGATTTGGTTTCTTATCTCGCCTTCTTGATTTGATCTTTGATCGCGGTTCTTGATCTCTAATGGAGTTAGGATTACCCGCTACCGGTTTCTCGGTTTGATCCTGATTTGATCCAGCTCGATATTATCTTAGTGCTTTCTTGGCCGTTGGATGAGTCTTCGGGGAGAAGCTAACTTTAATCAGGTTTTTTGTTTCGTTTCCTTCGACCATTCGAGCCGTCGTCGCTCCTGAGAGGAAAAGGGGTGCTCCTGAGGAGAACCCTAGTTCTCCAGATGAAGAACGCGGCGGAGGAAAACCTAGAGGAAGATGCGCAGGAGGAAGAGAAGAAGAGGGAAATTGAAGAAGATAAGTTTCTTTCTGATCTCTATTTATACTTTCTGTTTTATCTTCTTTAGCTTGGATCTGAGCTATCTATGCAAGCCTAACTACTTTCTGTTACAAGTTGTTACTTTCTATTACGTTTATCAAACTTGCTACTGTTTGGCGTTGAGGTATGAGCAATCTATTATCACATTACTCTTCTTGTTTCGGATATCGAAAGATCCGTCCTTACGTTCTTTTGGTAGTTATTTTTATGGACTTTACTTTTAGTCGGCTCGTGCTTTGCTTTGCTTTCTTCCTATTGTTTATTCATGTATAGTTATGGTTGTTTGTTTCTTGATCGGCTCATTGGAGATTTAATGTTGTTTATATTTGTTCTGTATTGTATTATTCTGTAAAGGTAGTTGTAATCTTTGGGATTTTGATTCAACGTTTATATATTAGGAAAAAAGTCGTTCTTTGGATATTATCTTGTTGAGACAATTGTTATATTTGTTTTGTATAATTGTATTCTTCACTCTCTCTCGGTACGTAATACTCTCTGTTGATGTTATATTTTGTATTTGTTGCTTGTTAATTGGCCTTTTTCTATCTTTTGTTTGTTGTTGAGGATATGGATCCATATCATTACTCCTCTCACACCGACCTTGTCTCAATTTTTGAATGCTACTTTTACTTGACACCCAAGAAGCATGAAAGCCCTTCTCATTGCCTTAATATTTCTTTAATTTGGATCTCTGCATCGTTTTACGTGATCTAAAATTTTTAACGGATTAATATCGCCTCTCAATCGAGTTGGTAATTCTAGTGTAGAATCTTGTATTGTCAAGTCTTTGACTTGAAGCTCTCTTTTATGTTTATCAACCATTTGTTCCCAATGATATTTGTTTTTGAGCTTCCTGTAAATGATATGGGTCTCTGTCCCACCTATCTGAACATGATTCCTCCTTAGGTGTCGTATTATATGATGCTTTCTGTTTGTCCATCTATTTAATTTGAAAAATCTTGAGTAACCGACTTATTACTATGGAAAATCTTATTTCTATGCTCTAAGATATTCTATGTAGTGTTTATATAAAAAGATAAACATTATGACTAGGTAGGTGGTTGTAGGCTTTTTATTCTATAGGGCTATAAAATAAAATATAAGCTATTTGGGTGGTTATAACTATTTGGAAGGTTGATAATTTTGCATATTTTATATAATCTTTCTTTGGATTGAATTGAATAAATTTGTTTCTAATACTTCTTCTATCCATTGCCTTTCTAGAGAATATTTATAGTTGATACTCTTGGTCTTCATCAATCACAATAATTTGGCTTAACATATATTTTCTCAGTGATATTTTTCCTCACAATCAAAACACAATCCTTTCTTTCATTTGTGTAGGTCATACTCAATTGCTATTGTGTTTATTTTGTTTGTGTTGATTGACGTGTGAGTAGGGTATTCCGTAATTGAGGTTGTTTTATCTTTGAGATCGATCTTGTAGTTTGAGTGTCATCATCCTTTATCTTCCATTAGTTTGGCCAATTGAAATGCTACGCAGGAACTAGTATGCTCTTACTTCCTCTTGATATCATGTTTAAGCGCGATTCAAAACAACTTTGTAAAAATTCGGGATGAAATTTGATTAGCTTCTTCAAAATCATTGTAAGTTAACGCATTGTCTTAATTTAGTTAATTCTCCTCAAATCTCAGATAAAGAGGGACCAAATCTCTCAATTACTCGTTCTTTAAATTGTGCCATGAATGTGATTATTTAAGATATATTGGTACCAAACAAGTGGTCCATCCATGTAAACCGAAAATTATGAACTGCTCTTCCGATAAATTGTATTGAAAGATCGTTTTGCTTTTAAGCCTTTAGATTGTCTCCATTAAACCTTGGCATATCTACTTTAATGTTTTCTGTGTTTGTATTCTATTTGGAGGATAACATTTTGTATGAGATGATATACCCTGGATTGGATTTGGTTTTGCTTTTTTCTAATTTTCTTCTATAGAAGATACTTAAACTTCATTTAATATCATGTAGATTGGCGACATTTGTTTTCTCACACATTCTTCTGTGATTTTGATGTTTGTTTCGCCATATTTTCAGTGATGATGTATCGAGCACCAATGATACTGCCCTATTTGTAGTTTGGTAGTAATCAGGTTTGGTGGAATGGGGTTGGTTCTGAGTTGACTCACTCAATGGTTCAACGAAAGTTCGATAATTGGGGAAGGTTTATGGGTGCTTTTCGACGTTGGATTAGCGCTTTGAGATTGTCATTGGATCTAATCACACTGGAAGTTTCATTCGAACCGTGATTGATTTGGTTTCTTATCCGCCTTGGATTTGATCTTTGATCAAGCGATCTCTAATTGAGTTAGTGGATTTCTACTTTGATCCTGGATTTTATCTGATTTGATATTAGCTAGCTGTTTTCGCCATTTGGGAAGCTAACTTTAATCGTTTTTGTTTTTCTGATATTGCCGCTCCCGAGAGGAAAAGGGGGGTGTCTGAGGAGAACCTAGTTCTCCGATGAAGAATGGCGTTTCAGGAGGAAAACCTGAGGAAGATGAGGAGGAAGAGAAGAGGAGATTGAAGAAGATAAGTTTCTTTCTCAAATTCTTGATTTTTCCTCTTTTCGATCTCTATTTATACTTTCTGTTTACCTTCTTTAGGATCTCGAGCTATCTATGAGCTAATTACTTTCTGTTACAAGTTGTTACTTTACATTCTATCAAACTTGCGACGTTGGGTATGAGCAATCTGTTATCTTCGCATTACTCTTCTTATTTTCTGGATATCGAGCATCTGTCCTTCTGTTTTTTTGGTAGTTATTTTTGTTATGAACTTTACTTTCAGGTCGGCTCTGGCATGCTTTGCTCTAGTTGCTTTCTTCCTGTTGTTGTTATTCAGTATGGATATGTTCTTGTAGTTGATCGCGCCGTTGGAGATTTAATGTCTTGTTTATATCACTGGTTTGTATTATTCCTCCGAAGGTAGTTGTAATCTATGGGATTTTGATTGAACTGTTTCATATCTTGTATTTAGGAAAATTCGCTTTGGATATTATCTTGTTGTATGACATGTTATATTTGTTTGTATAATTGTAATCTTCACTCTCTCTGGACGTATTACTCTCTGTTGATGTTATATTTTGTAGTTTTAGCCAACTTGCTTTTTTTCTATCTCTTTTTTTTGTTTGGATTGGATATGGATTCATATCAATATTGGGTCATGATTGATCTTTCATAGATATATTGTGGAGTTCATTTTTAAGTTGTATAATGCGAGAGCAGTCAGTGGACTGGAACCGGTCAATGGTTGTCCAAATGTCTTTGCAGGATTCTAGATTTAGAATGTATGGGAAGAGTAGGAGGAGGAGGGAGGGGGAGATGGTGGAGTAAAATGCTGCTGTTAGATTTTGATCAATGAGTAGCCATAGCAAGTAGTTTGGGTTTGGCTGAATAGTTTCATCAGTTGATGTGTAGGGGGCAGGTCATGGGGTCGAGCCATCTAAAAAGCCACCAAACCCATTAGTGGTGAATAGTTTCATGATTTGTGACTTCTAGATAGGATGATTTTTTTGCAGTTAGTTGGGTGTTGACAATTGATCTTATGCTGTTTATGACGAACTTAAGTTGAGCTGGGATGGTGGTATTACTCATCTTAAGTTAGGAGTGATCATATTAGAAGACTGTTCAGACATGATGGTACAGCTAGTAGTTGTTTCCGGTTGGTAGCAACTTTGATACCATGAAGAAATGCGGCAAAAGGCACAAAGAGATATAAGAATAACAGAATTTCAGAACTATACATAAGTGCTCTCACTATCTACCGTATTACAGAAAATCAGTGGTATTTATAGTCTGAGTGTTTCGAGCTCAGCTGGTGCAGTTTGTTATACATGGATGGTGCGGATTATATTTGTTACATCTGGATGGATGTGGGGGATACTGTACAGGTAATGAAAGTGTCTGTCCTTAGGATAATCTGGATTATTTTTTTGCTGCATCTGTTATTAGATCTAAGGTGATAAAGGGCTATAAGTTGTGCGAGCAGATTTGCACAAATTAGAGTTTAACACTCACGTAGTGCTAAGAATTAATGAAAATCATGATTTATATAATCTACACAAATGTTTGAGATAAGGCTGAGGATGTCTTAAATGAATGAATTCAAATTAGTTATCAAGGTGTGAATTGCTGAAATTTCATTTTATTTACTTTCTTGCTTTGTGTCCCAAGATGACAAATTATAAACTTCATTTTCTTATATGTTGTTCCTCATAGTTTTTTTTTTGGTTGCAAAGAAATTTGTTACCAAGTTTCAATGAAAGATGAGAGAGTTTCAAACAATATAGAAAGATGGAGTGTCCATACAAAAGATAACAAAAAAGAAAGGGCGATCTTATTCTGTCACCTAGGCGGGTACTAGAGCAGTCTGAATGCTGATCATAGGAGAGTGCTTGGAGGTGGGATAATGCAGTGGAAAAATGTTCATGTGCATTTACTACAGTGCTTCTCGTTCTAAATGTCTGTCAACCAGGGATTTAAAAGGGATAACTCTTTCCATGTTTGCATTTCTCTAATTTATCTGCGACAAGCTTGTTTGTTGAAACATATTAATTTCTTTTGTAGCTAGTTTGAGAGCTATGTCTTGGTTCCCTATTTTTTCTTGCTATTATGCATACCTTCAGTTTAGATGGGTACTGAGTACTCGGGAAATGATTGACTATTTTTATCGCAGTTCAATGATTCATCACTCCTTTCTGTGAAAGATCTGTTTTGGAGTTCCTTACATGCACCCTTTATAAATAATGATAAAAAAAACTGTGGAAGAATTTGTATCCTTAATGGAATTAAATCATGCCTTCCATTTGCATATTTTATTTAACTCTGGTCAGGAATATATTTGTATTTTTCAACATTGGGATGGCGCAGAACTTGACAACAAACAACCTCTTAACTTAGAATTCTAATTATCATTTGTTTTACTTCTTATTTTCTTTTTTTTATCAATTTATGATTAGCATTATTCTGTAACGTTTGGTGGGGGATGCCTTTTTTACGTTATTCTCTATTAAACAGCTTTAAAAGTTTTCAATTTATTCAGAAGTTATCTTCATCATTTGTTTGCAGCTCCGGGAAATGCCAAATAGTACACTGGAGGCAGGTACATAAGCAAGAATGTCAGCAGTGGCAAAATGGTGCTGTGAATTTCTCTGCTAGTCCTGCTTCTATCACCAATTCTATCCGTAGAGGATCTATGATAGAGGGATCAAGGGATTTTGTTGGAAGTTATACCAAGGAGCCTCATCACACCAATCCTTATTCTGATTTGTCAGATGAAGCTTCCTGTTGGAAAAAATTGCCAGATAATAGCAAGAGAGTTCGAGCTAGACCAAAAAGAGAACTATTAAGTGATGAAGAAAGCATTATTGTTGGCACCAGCAACACTTGTGCCGGTGCTCAATTTGTGGATGGGAGCTCTATGGATGCCTCGCTTCAAGATTCTTTGTTTGAAGTTGAGGTTGGTATCGTTCTGTTCCATCTGCTTTAATATTCTTGAAGCAATAATGAATTTTGATTCTTCTTTTATGCATGTTTGTCCCTCTGGTGATGTTAGTCCGGACCTATGCATTTTAATGAAACAAATGAGCATCGTAAATCTGATGCTACAGGCATTCATGTTCATGCAAATGTATCCACTGTCAGAAGCTCTGCATCTCAGTCCCAAAAATTGAAGGATGAAAACAAGAGCATACTGAAGACAAGCAACCCCACAGACGTTTCAGAGAAGGCATTGGGTGAACTTCAGAAGTCAGCAATAACAAATAGTTCATCCAAAGAAAGATACCCCACTGGTTCTTCTGAAAATGTGACAAATGGAGGTGAAACAGGGAAGAATTTTATTTCAGGTAATGTTGAACATGAAGAAAGATTTTCTTCGTCCTTTGTAACATCGGGCTTGAGGTCCTCTACTGAAGAGAACTCAGTTAAAGCAAACTTGATTTATAAAAAACCCCCATACATATCGGATCCTGATAAGTCAGCATCAAGAGCACCGAGACAATGCCAATCTCAAGTAATGTTAAGGAAATGTTTCATAGATAATGAACCAAGTATGTTGGATAAAACTTTATTTCAACTCTCATAGTTTACGTATGTGTTGTGTTGTTACGCTGCTTTTATTTTTGTATAGGAATCCCACCATCTGTTCCCACAAGCAACCCTGAACAGAGTTCCAATGGAATAACAAACATGAAGGAGAGGACACTTGAAATATCAAGTTCTTCAAAAAATCCTAAGAGTCGTCTTGTTGGGTTGATCAATGGATATAAACGAATTAAGGTTTATTTTTTAATTAACTCCATCAACATTTGTACGCTTATTAGATCCTCACCAACTCATTTATTGGAAATGCATCTATATTTTTAGGTGCTTTTTCCTTACGAAAACATCGTGAAGCTTTTTCAATGTGAGGTGTCAGGCATATCACCAAGGGGCCTACTTAATTGTGGAAACAGGTAAATCTTTTGTTGTGTTTTAGTTTTGTAGTTTTTAATCTTTGCTTTGCGTGATTTTACTTCTGAGAGAGCACCAAAGTAAATTGATTTTTGATACTTCTTTTATACATTGTTGGATATATGTTTGGAGATTTCTTTATGGCTTCATATACCTCTGTTACTCCATCAATTCTGCAGGACTCGAGTCAGTTGAAACCTTTTATGAATTAGCTTATATCATATTATAAGAAATGGAAGAACAAAGGGCATGTGAATGTATTTATTTGTTTTGACAAGAGTGCAGTTGATACTTTTTTCACAAAAAAATTGTTTTTGGAGCTTCTTATGTATTTTTGCATCAGGGGTTCAAGATAAATGATCAAAGTATAATATCACTTGATCAGAAATTCAAGACAACACAATTCTTGGGATAAAAATTAGTTCGAGTGTTATTTTGTAGTGCAAAGATATCGTTTCATATTTTGGATCAAATGATTTTTGCCTTCCCCTGTTGTTGCAAAAATGCAACAAGAGCTCTCAATACAAATTCATTTTTTTTATAACATTCCAAGCTTTTTTGTGCGAGCCAAAATGTACGCAATGGTTGAGACACTTTTATCGGATCCAGTGAATAAAACTTTTGAGCTAGAAGAAGGCGCATCTCGTAAGTCATGAAAATAATATGTATCATTTTTTAAATGAAGTCTGTCTTTAACTATTCTTAACCCATTGTTGAAACTGTTTTCAGCTGCGTTTTGAGAGCCTTGAGAATTCCAATTGACTAAAACTTTTCGTTCCACAATAGCCAAACATTCCAAAGGAATCTTTAAACCATTTTTAGTAGATTATTAATTTAAATAATTTGTATGCTTTGAATATTTTCTAAGAACATTATGTTCATTTTCGTCGTGTAAGTTTTTATTCTGGCAAAATTTTACTCCAAATATTTTCTTAAATGATCATTCATTTATTTAATGACCCTTTTCTTGCAGTTGCTATGCCAATGCTGTCTTGCAGTGTCTGACCTTCACAAAGCCTCTAATGGTCTACTTACTTCATAGATCACACTCAAGAACCTGTAATTTCAGAGTGTTCCACTTATGCTCATACTGATTCATATATGAATAGTGTGCATAATTACAGCCTAGAAGTCTTTGTGTTTTTTAGGTCGGATAAGAGACTGGTGCCTGATGTGCGAGCTTGAGCAACACATCGCAGAGCTAGTGGAAGGAGGTGGCCCACTGTCTCCAAGTAAAATTCTTTTAAACATGAGCGTTGGTTGTCGAATGGGTGGTGGAAACCAGGAAGATGCTCATGAGTTTCTCAGGTACAGTAAATTATCATTTTAGTATGTAACGAAGCTTTTTCTTATCAATCTGCAGTTACTTTACACATGAAACTCAATTTGCTGAAAAAATTTATTGTTAGCATGCACCAGGCTTTTAGTTATGTCCATGCAAGCTGTTTGCCTTTGGGACCTGGGTGGTGAGAAGAAGGTTGATCCTGGATTACAAGAAACTACTCTTGTACAACAGATTTTTGGCGGCCGCCTTAAATCTAAGGCAATTTTTCTATCGTTTGACCTCTATTTCCACATTGACTAACATTATCTCTTTCATTTTTTTAAAAAAATCTTTTTGAATAGTTTAAGTAACTTGTTCATTTTCTTGAATTAGGTTAAGTGCCTGAGATGTCATCATGAGTCTGAACGATATGAAAATATTATGGATCTTACGCTGGAGATCTATGGATGGGTTGAATCTTTGGAGGATGCCCTCACGCAGTTTACTGCTCCAGAGGATTTAGATGGAGAAAACATGTATAGATGTGGAAGGTTAGGCATAATACTTCCTTTTTTCTATTGGGTATTTATTTGCTGTTTGCTAAACTGTCTGCAAACCATTTTAGGTGTTCTGCATATGTTAGGGCAAGAAAACAGTTGAGTTTGCATGAGGTACCAAATATCTTAACGATAGTTCTCAAGAGATTCCAGGTAACAATTTCGCATTTTTCTTGAATTTTAGATCTGCATCAGTAATTGTACTTGTTAATTTATTGAATTTGTTTTTTCCTTATATGTAATAGTATGTTAGAGAACAAGAAGATTAGGTGAAGTTTAAGGAGATTTTTAAGAGATTTCAAAAAATTACTATTTATGGACGATCATAGCAGGCCTATAGTATGACATTGTACTTGGAGAGGCAATATAACGTGGGTTGTTCTTGGGATGGCTCTATAACATAGATATTGTAGCAGTCCAAATAATTTGTATTATCTTTTAATCATATGATTTAGTGTTTTATTTTGTTTCGATCATAAATCGTTAAGATTAACTTCTATCAAAAATCTGGATTTGTTAGATTTAGTCATGATATAAACCAAACTAAATTCATGATGTATAGATGAACGAATGAGAAATTCTGAATTGCAATCATAATTGGCAAAAAATTAGAATAACATGAGTAATGCAAGGCAGGATATGCAGCAAGATTATTCTAGATAATTCTTATACTTCAGATTCTTTTTAGGATTTTATTTAATTTCTTATGTATTTAATTTTTTAGTATTATTATTGTTTAAATTTGATAATAGGATTTTTATGATTTATTCAAAATTTAAATTGTATAATATGATTTTTATGGCTTGTATTATTTCAAGAGTTAAGGAAATTTGAAAAGATTCTCTTCCCTTTATTATGTATTCTCTCCTTTGCACTCTCTTACTTTATTCTCTTTAAATCTATGAAACCCTCTTTCTTTTCATATAGTTTTCTCTATCCTTAACCATACTCTACTTCATAGTCTTTTCCTCTCTAATACATTACATAATTCTCATGAAATTGAAGATAATATAATTCTCAAGGAATTATAACTCTACCTTAGTCTAGTTTCCCTGCCAGCTTGAAAGGCTTTTATATTGGGAAAACAATTGAAGGAGATCTTACTTTGGAGATCAAGAAGGAAGAAATGATGTGATGATCAATTACATCTCATCAAATTAGCATTAGTGGGTTTTTTCTTCATAAGTGGTTTTTTTCCTTCCCACAGGTGATCTAAGTAATTATCGCATTTAGTTTATTTAATCTCTCCTTTGCTACAATTCAAAAACGCTTCCAAGATTTGTATTAATTTTCATATTCCTTCTTATGTGTCATTTCTTCAGCAACAGAGCTTTAGATACGATCATGTTCCTTCAATATTAAAGGGAAGGTACATCATTGATATCATACATTCTATTATTCATCATCATCATCATTATTAATTACTATTTCCTATTGGTTTTTACTAAAGAAGTTGAAACCTTACACACCGAGCTTTCAAGTTGAGGGGTTTACATTTGATCGATTTGGATATGTTGTTTTATAAATTAGCTAAATAAATAGGTTTTAGTCATAAAATTCAACAAATTAAAGTGTCCAAATTACTTTTCAACCAAACTATTTGGAATTGTACTTTAGTTTGGTTAATTCAGTTAGGTTTTGGATGAACCAAAATATAATTAACATTATTAATGATTGACCTAATTATCTTTAACTTAAACATTATATATTAAAGAGAATAACTAGTAATCTATGTTAATATTTACAATTTTAGCATGTGGAATTAATAACATTTACATTATTTTATTGATTTAATATTCAAAGAAATTAATATATTTTAATTATCAATTTGGTCAATTTTACAAATGCAAAAATCAAAGAAAGCAAAATTACAACCAATAATTGAATTGACACTTTTACATTCAATCGAACCAGCCAAAGAATATTGGTTTGGTTCAATTTTTTGGTTTTACCAAAATATGCACACTATTATTCATGTTTGTATTGAGCTCGCCACTTCCGCTCTTCTTCCATTCACATATTGTAGCTCTTTTTATTATGTCTTTTCTCACTTTTACACGAAGCCCATTACTCTCGCTCACCTATGCCACTTATGTCTTTTCCTCATACTAAAGTCACTTGTCTCATGTGGTCGAGTCAACCCATAATCTTGATAAAAAAATGACATGCCCAATTTCCTCTCATTTGGATGGTCTGTCTCGTAACTTTCTTTGGGATGAGCTCTAACATCTAATGGAGGAAGAATTCCCCTTGATCTCTCCCTTAACTTATAGGAGCAATAGCCATTTGCATTGCCATCCCTCAACATCCTAACATCATTCAGTATAATGGCCCTTATGACTTTTATGAGTATATTGATCACTGTAGGATTATTACTTTTATTGTGCTTCTCTATCAGGTTTTCTCAATTATGCTCAAAGGTATGGCCCAATTATGGTTTTACTTCCTCATACATAGAATTATCAATTTTTTTGGTGATACATCGCTTTTCATTGAATATAGAACCATCAAGGGCTCTTCTCCTTCCTTTAGTATTTTTTATAATGAAGGAAAATATTTCAAGGAATACTTCTAAAGGTTCTTTAATTAAGCTCACCTAATTATGGGGGTTTATCTCGAATTATTGTGAGGGTCTTTCTTGGTGAACTTATTTTAGCCCATTTTACTCTAAATTGATGTGACAATATGCCCACTCTTTATCTAATCTTATTCTTTATGTTAAGTAACAAATCACAATCGATGAGACTATCAAACTCATCATCACTAATTTTCTTATTTCACAATACTTCCAAGCAAAAGAAGCAAGAGTAAGCAAAAGAGGTTTTGTCACGACCTACCTGAGTCATGAGCTAAGAATGAAATGAATGATAAAATAAAACATTTCTTAACATTTCTAAACATAAATAAAATCTCCAATCTCCAATCATAAAAGCCTCCACAAAATAATTATAATTTGTCATTAAATATTCTAATAAAGTTCGGAAAAACAACTTTAAACATAACTTCAAAATTTATAATTACTATCTCCTAAGTCTCTATTAGAACACTTTCCTCTATCAACATTTAATTAGTAAGATCCTAAAAAGATTAAGATTAACAACGAATATAATTAATCTCTAATTATGCTATTACATATAAGAAAGAAGAAGAACCAGATGACGATTTTATTGTCATGCGCATAAAGAATCTAAAACAATCAAAGGTGGAGGTACATAAACATTTATCAAGAAGATGGGGTTGATATAAACATTTATCATAGATAGGGTTTGTGATATCATAAACATTTATCATATAAACTTTACTTTTATCTTTTATCATCCTTCCAAGAACCAAAAATATCATTCAAAGAACAAGATTATTACCATTGATTTAATTATCATTTAATTATTTAGCAAGATATCAATTTTAGTCTATGTTAAATTTAACATACACATTCATAATATAATTATACCACTACGCATTATTTATATTTATTAACGAATAAAATTAACTTATAAATGATAACGCAATAATACGATCAGATGGTTATTATCCAACAAAGAAATTTACATCACAGCTTTTGAGAAAAATCATCACAAATTATGCATATTAAAGTCATAATCATATGAATACTTTCATCAGAAATTAAGATATTTTTATCATAAATGTAATATAATTACCCACTTTAACTCGCTTCCTCTCAACTCATTTCCTTAACGCTTCTTTCAATTGAAATTCTATAACATAAAAATATATTAAGTTAATATTTTATATATTACATTAATTGAACATACCCCTTAAATGATTCTAATCTAATTAACGATAATATAAATACCTTTCTTTCATAATAAATGCATTTCTTTATATGGTTCTCCTAAATTTTATACTCATTTTATTTTTCTTAAATTAATTTGAAATGATCTTAAAATTAATATTTGTAATTGATCTAACTCATATTTATTCCTAAATTAACTTATTGCTGAAAATTTTTAAACCCTAAATTAAACTTGAAATAACACTAAATCAAAGTTAATAACATTAAAATCAGAATTTCTAATTAAACATATAACTAAATAAATCATTTACTTACCCTGTATATTCTCGGTTTTGCCTAAGTCGCGACTCTCTCCCTTCTTCCTCCTAGCTCGGCTTTCTTCCTCACGGCTTCTTCATGAAAGCGCTGTCTTCGTTAGATGAAGGCTCTCTTCTCCTCTCTCGTCGGCTCCTCTTTCTTCCTCTACGACACCCGCAGGTTCGAATCTTCTTCTTCTCCTTCCTCGGTCATTCGGCCTTGAAGAGCACACACCATCTAGTTTGAGTCATCTCTTCCTCTCCTTTCCCTTTTCCCTCTCTGTTTTTGGGAGTTTGGTCGAAACCGTGCCCCTCCCTTTGGATCCTTTCTTTCCTTTCATAACTACACTGATTTATAAATTTTTCTTTTTTTCTTTTTCTTTTTTTTTCGGATGTCTTCCGGTTATTACACTTTTAACTCAGTATCGTTAAATATTCTTGATGGCAGTAATAATAATAACAATGAAACCTCAACACAAATAGGTGTGTACTCCCTTGTACACATCTCTTGCCAACATTCTTTTGGTCAAATAGAATGATAAGAATGTTTTATGTCCTTGCCCACTCAAAAGTTTGCTCTCAAAAGGTTTGACCATAATGGAAATTAGAGGTTGGCTATGTGAGAGGCCCGCATGAAACTAATAATTGCTCGTCCATGGTGGTGTCTAGTTGTAAAGCTAGAAGGCATTTGAAAGGAACAAGTTTTGAGGAATTGTTGCAAGCTACCAGCATATGGACCAAATTGACAGGGGAATGTGCATGTTAAGGTTTTCGCAACTACCCATGGATGGCTTCATTGTATTTCTACTGTTGCAACAAGAAGAAAAATTGATTAAAGTTTTGTTAGGTTTGTGGGTATAATGAACCTATTAATGAGCTGGGATCTAGAATTCCCATTCAATTGGTTGAGTTCGACCATTTCAACACATAAAAGCACTCAAACTTGGTCCTAATTTTGTTCAAGAAGTATTTAAGCCTTAATTTAATAATTTTAAACATGTCATTATTTTACTTGACTCGATCATCGTTTAATTGGACTCTATTTAGGTCCATGTGGACTAGACGTGTTATTCTAATCAACGAATAGGCTAAGGTGATTATATTCATTCAAGTGAACACAATACCCTTGAATTTGTTTAATTTGATTTAATTGGGTAAATTTATATTACATAGTGGGCCTAATTATGACTAAGGTTGGTCCAAAGGTTTAGTTAAGTATTCTTCATTTGGTTGAGGTCTCCTGTAGGATTGAATAAGGCTTCAAATGGAGGCCTGAATTAGGTTGACCACTATAGTCAATAGATTTGATACGCTTGATCAAACTGGACTCAAAACTTTATTGAGCTTGAGTAGGTATATTTGGACTATTATAAGCCCGATTTGAATTATGCTAGCCTAATTGGGATTGATCTTGATGTAAAGATAATTTTGATTTATGGATGGATTATGTTAGCTTTCATATGTATTGATCAAGTCAAGTTGATCTTGATAGATTTGGACAAACATCCAATTTAAGTTTGTTTCAAGGTTAATTTATGGTGAGCTTTACCTAATTGGTAGGTTGATTTGGCTTAGGGAGTTAAGCCATATTTTTTGTTTGCTAAAATTTGGTGATTCATAAAATGATCCCTCCTATGCACAAAGAATCCAATTTGAACATAAATGTTTCCTTGATTGAAACAAACCTCCTCTCCCTCTTATCAAATATTAATTTGTTTGACAAAAGTCCAATGAGTTGACTTGAGTAAGGTTGACTTGATAACCTAGAGACGTGCCTAAGGTGAAATTGAGGTTGTCCATTTCTTTTAGCTCTAAGTTGATCTTATAAAGATAAAATGCATGCTAGCATTAATAGTAAATTTCATAGAACTAGGTTCAATTAGTCATAATCTTAACTATGGTTTGACTATGTGAACATTATGCATGGTGGGCTAAGGCTACTTTAAGTAAGTTCATGAGTCAATTGGAATTTGATTTTATAATAAGAGTCAACCTTGATTTGATCATTACCTAAAGAGAGGCTCATCAACTGGTAAGCCAATAGATGCATAAAAATGAAAATGATACTAATATGCAAGTTTAGCTTATGTTAAACAATTCTTAACACATGAGATTGAACTACCTAGGGCTTTGGCCCATGTAGAGGCCACGTAAGGCCATTTTTGGTTCAAATGGTTTTGGTAGATTTATCAAAGACCTATATAAGTAGACTTTAAGTCTAATGGGTCATACAACCAGCCAAATTGGCCAAGTTATATCTATTAGTCCAAGCTCATAATCAATGGCTATCTTGCATCGAGTATCAGCTAAATCCAACTCTTAGTGTTTTGTTGGAGTCTATATAAAAAGACGATATATGGTCACTCAAGAACAGTGGGTGTTTGAAAGGTTTTTTGAATTGCCTTAGGTTGTATTGAACTACTAGAATATAGCCAAGACCAAATTAGAAAGTTCTTAATGGTCTAAGCCTGTGACTAACAAGTTAAGATTGCTTTTTGTTCAGTTTGTTGAGCTTAAGCTAGTTGGGAATTAGAGTTTTCTTGGATTTTTAAAAGTTAACAAAAACTATCCTCTAAAGAAGATGACTTGATTTGTGTAAAAGTAGTAGGACATTGTTGCCATTATTTGACGACCCCAATCAAAAGGCAACAAACCTTTTTGAAATTATTTCCGCTAAGTTGACCACTTAAATTTTGATATGATGCCATCATTACATTGATAGCTTTGGAATTTATAATGTGATATTTTCAAAGTGATGATAAGATATATTGTCGACAACGGGCATCACTGGCCATCTATTTTAGTTTAAATAAACCAGGTTTGCTGGGCAACATTGTATGATCGTGATTAGGTTATGGGAGGGGGCGTCTGCACATGTTACTTTCGATTACCCATATAAGAACTTTATATACCCTTCAACAGTTTGTTTAGGGACATTTTCTACCTTAGAAAATATCTTGGATGGTTTACTCACATGACCCATTTCATAGTCGTTAGCCGCACGACTTGCATTGCAAAAATCCTCTTTAAAAATTTATCACCGCAATTGTCACCCACAGAATGTACATTGTTATCCTTATCTATAAGACTTGCGTTGCAGCTCTTGCTTTTAAGATTTGTTCTGTTGTTAAACTCTCTCTACATTACAATTACCTCTTGTTACATTCTGCGAACTATGGGCTTAACACCACAACTATCTTCAAGTATATCTTTGCCTCCAACAAACTTGCGCTACTACTTTTGGGTATGCAAGCCACAACTATGTTCCTATGTCAATCGTAGTAGAAACTTCCAATTGATTTGTTTTTTGCATCAATGATGTCAACTTGCATTCTACATTGTAGCCGCTGATTGTTTATGACTTTGAAAATTCATTCTTTTACATTGTTTTGACGTCTTCTCCAGTTATGTAAGGGTGACACCTTATAATTTTTTTTTCATACTAGTGGAAGCTATTCAAGTGGGCATGACCCATAATATATTCCTCCGTTTTTCTCATAAATAAAATTTTGTTTCTCTTTTCTGTGATTTAGAGTTTATGTGTGTGAGATTGAAGAAGCTTAAAGGTGATTAAGATTAATCCTTACTAAGTTAGCTTGATTTTCTAAACACAACAAACTTTTGAACTTCTGTTTATGTTGGTTTGTCTGTTATGCTGAAAAATGTCATAAATATGAAGTAAAAATAAAAAAAAAAAAATTCAAGCAATCCCTTGTAAAACATTGGAGCAGGATTTGGAGTTATGAAGAGTCAATTAAAAACATCATTTGATATTTATTCAAAATTTGAATTTTATTGTCCATCAGTAAAATGAAGGACAATCCTTTTGTTTGCTTCATTCTGAATTCTATCTCTTCGCTGAAGTTCAACAAAGTGTGTACACCAAGATGTCCTCTTTTTTAACTGCATTTTGCATTTGTAATTCAAAGCGATACAGTTTATGCAATCAATCTAAAAATATGTCTTCTTCAAACTTGAATTGGAGCATTTGACTAATATGCCTAATCAGTGATCTTCTTTTTTTGTCTCATATGAACATGTTAAGAGAACGATCACTTCAATAACAACAATTGTATTATTATGGACAGAAACAGTTATTTCTCATCCAAACAAATACAGCAAATGTCTTTCATACTATGGTAACAAGAAAAACGTGAAGCATTTACAAGTGCATTTCAATGATATTTTCCACAATCCCACAATTACTTGCAATTTCATTGAAGTTTTGAAATCTGTAACCATTTTTCAAGTTATGGATGCCACAACATTGACTCAAACTTGCTCTAACTGATGCATATTACTTTTCATTAGACAGGGAAATATGGAAAATCAATAAATGTGTCACCTTCCCAGACTTATTGGACATGATTCCATTTGTAACTGGGACTGCTGATAGCCCTCCTCTTTACATGCTATATGCTGTTGTTGTGCATTTGGACACCTTAAATACTTCCTTCTCTGGTCATTATGTGTCCTATTCAAAGACATTCAAGGAACATGGTTTCAAATTGATGACTCTGAGGTATGTAATGATCATCAAATTTTTATATTTATCACCATATAATGTTGGGCACCTGGGCATTAGTTAAATTCAGCTATCTGACAAAAATATTGAAATATAAATGTTCGCCATGGCCATAAGTTCAGAATGAAAAAATATATATATCTTTGGCATTCTTAGCGCATGGGTCAGTCAAGCTTATATCTTTTGTTTAGATATTATATTCCATATTCATTTGGTCCCTTTCTATTCATAAAGGCTAAACCTCTCTGAACTCTCTCTCTCTCTCTCTCTTGTGTGTGTTAAGACTTGTCGTCTTATTCTTATTAGAGTTCATGCTGTTGCAGGTGCAGGCTGTGCCATTAAGTCAGGTTATGTCTGAAGGTGCATATATGCTGTTTTACTCGAGGTAACTCTATAATAGGATAAAACCTGAACAATTCACTGATTAAGTTATTACAGAAACTGAAGAAAAAGCTATAAATATTCTTCCAATGTTATTCAGGTCTTTCCCACGCCCTCCAAGTGCTTGTATCAATAGAGCACTATTACAGGCTCCCTCTCTCAAGCATAATTCATCGAAGGCACTAAAATCTTCAAGACACGGGCAGCCTGAGGGAAGCGAAACTGCCCCTCCACAGCCCTACTCAGTAAATACTGAAAAAAACTCAAGGCCTGAATATAGAAGCGGCCTCTATAGTGAAAAATCCAAGATCTTCTTTCCTAGCAGTGAAACTTATGCAGAGACAGTCAGCACAGACTTCTCAGATCCTACATCAAG
Organism: Cymbidium sinense; assembly: GCA_021442155.1. Lineage (NCBI taxonomy): Eukaryota > Viridiplantae > Streptophyta > Magnoliopsida > Asparagales > Orchidaceae > Cymbidium > Cymbidium sinense. The sequence goes on along the minus strand of CM038224.1, from coordinate 12,465,347 downwards.
TGATTGGTCTCTCTTTACAAGCTCAGATGAGTCATCTTTTACTACTGAGAGCACCAGAAATTCGTTCAGTACTGTTGATCATGAGGACTCTGCTGGCCTTGATCCCATTTCTTCTATATTTGGTTCTTTCTATATCTCAGATTGTTCACATGGTAATAGTATTTCTTGTACAAATTCATCGCTCAGAGTGTGATCGGTATTTATCAATTCTTCGATGCCAAATCGATAGCTCGGCGGTGTACATAAAGCAAGGAATATGTTCATTTTGTTTAGCTCTGTAAGGCATGTTTATTAGAACAAAAGGGGAGTAATCCCATTATCATGATTTGTAGTTAGTTAGTTCTACCAACCTCTGGTTGATCTAAAGCCACAAAATTGTCACGCCTCGATGTTTTAAGTTTGAATGAGGCATTGGTCAGATAAGTAGCAGACTTCATATTTGTAGTGATTAGCCATCTAGTGGAAATTCTTAACCTGTTTTGACTTGGCTACTGACTAAAGAGAACCGTTAACTTTTGATGCCAATTTTGTTACCCAATACTTGCATGAGAAGTTATTTTCAGATATTGTTTTCAGTGCAAAGACAAAGACACTGCAATTTCTGGCTTCATTTAGCAATATTATGTTGTTGTTATGCTGTTTTCTATGAAATAAACTTAGCATGATTTCATAGGGATGAATAAATTGTTGAGTGTATTCTTGCAGAAATGAAATTTGTTCAATTAGTGGAGATTCTCGAACAAAGCTTTTGTATCAAGTCCAGATTCTTTTGATTTTTTTTTTCTTTTTTGCATTTGCAGAAATTTATTTGCACAGAATAGTGATTACACCCAAATCAGCAGCTTTGCTAAAACTTAACATTTGATATTTCTGAATCTTTCTTATCTTATAAGGAAATAATCTCAAATATCTCACCTTATCAGAAGGTTTTATGTTTTTCTGTTCTAAATACTTCTTGATAAAGGTGTGAAAACTGAACTGAGGTATAAGATAAAAGGAAGCAAGAAGACAGCTTCAAATGTAATTCTACTAAGAGTATTCTGTGTTAATATAGTAGAAATATATAGCGGGTATATTACATAATTTGTTATGTAGTATGCTACGTGTATGTTACAGATAGAGTTTGTTATGTAGGTACGGTGGAGATTCTCTGTTGTTGAGTAGTGGCAAGCTGACTGACTGAGCTGCTTCTAGACTATTTTGTTATTACCTCCCCACAAGTCATTAACTTGTTTCGAAGTAGTAGAAATCGGCTAGTGGATAGTATTTTGATGAAGATGTCCGCAATTTGATCTTGGGTTGAAATGTGATACATTATTGTGGTATGGGCTTTGATGGAGTCTCGAAATGAATTGGTGATCGATTGCAACATGTTTGGTTCTGGCATTGAATACCATGTTATTGGCAAGGGCAAGAGTAGAGATGTTATTACAATGTAGTGGAGTTGCTGAAGTGATAGGATATTGGTAGCTGCAATGGAAAGGGCGTGGTATTCAGTTTTAGTAGAGGAGTGGACAATTTTGGTTTGCTTTTGGACACATGATGCAGCCAATATGACTTAATAAACTCATTAATAGTATTTTATTTATTTGTTTTTCTTTTACTATTGGTCATTAGTTAAGCATTAGTTATTAGGGATTTTCAATTATAAGGATTATATATATTTATATGGGCTCCGAAAATTCGTCACCGATCTCTCGACAATTATTGAATCGAAGAGAGTATGATTTAAAGTGTCGGTGTAATTTTCAGAAGACAGATGGAATAGTAAATAAGACACTAGAGATTTCCGCTTTTGGAGGCTTTGGATCTGGTTCTAGGTTTCTATGAAACACCCCTATAATTAATTACCCCTCTCAATAAGAGAGAGAATTTTCGATTAAGGCTAGGCATTAGATCACTAAATGCGTAGCGCATAGTAGTAGCATATGGAGTTTCAGAATTTAGAATATGAAATTCATCATTTCAACTTAAATTGGATAGTTGGGGGAATGATGGCGTGCACGATCCCATGGTTATCATCAGGCCGTCAGTCTGTCTTTAGTCGAGAGGAGGTAGTGACCGCATGTTGAAAGATCCTTATTGCAACAGCGTAGTTCGTCGTTAATCCAATATAGACTTGGGGTGATGTTTATCCCAGGACAATCTTAAGTCTACATACGGATGGTTGTTTTGCCCTCGGTATATCTCTATGATTCACTCAAAGGCGGGAGTTTAAGCATCACCGATCGTGATAATATAATTGAGCGTGCACGTCGAGGACTCTGTTAATCTTCATGGAGCTCTCTGGCCATCGGTGGCACGCGGCGTCTTTCTTGGCGTGGGATTGATTGAGTGAATATACAACATTGATTTGATATTGACTCGTTTTTAGAATTTTTTAATTTATCAAACAAAGCAGTTGGGGAAGGTGGATAGAGATCGAGTTGGCTTTAAGCTTTTAATGATAGAGTTTTATTTAAATAGTTTTTTAGATTGATATTTAATTTGACTTATTTTGATTAATTTGGATATATTTAAAAGCTTTATATCCTGTCAACTTTGTTTAATTGCTAACAGAGGATTAATTCTATTATCCGAAATAGTTTCTATATTTTCTTGATTTGAAATTTTATAATAAGATTTTAGATTTTGTTAACCATAAGACTAAAACAACCGCACATCCTGACACTTGAATTTAAGCATTAGCGTAGTGTTTATTTAGAATTATGAGATTGATTTCAAATTTTCATTTAATTCCAACTTAGCTGTGAGCCTTTTGACATTAAAATTTACAGAAATTTCATGTTGATGCAGGTGTTGATAACTTAGATAATTTCACAATTAGTGATTTAGTTGATTTTGAAAATCATAATGAAATTTCTTAATTTTTGATTAAAGGAACATGATTTTTGTAGATTTTGATTTAGTATCGTTTAAATCGCTTGTCTGAAAGTTGATCGGTTCGAAGAATGTATTTTGATTTAGATTGTAGTTTAAAATATTACTTGCATTTAGTTTACTTGTTGAGTTTTTGTAATTCTCCTAACTTGATTATGTTCAATCTACATCACTTTTGATAGATTATGCCTATTTCAGTGTTTGTTGCTTTAGCCCTACTAATGTTTATTAGCTAGCATAATGATCACCTCTATATTAGTATAAGAGTTATTAAACTCAATTTGGATTCATCCTTAGACTTTAAGTTTATTGCAAGTTTGTTATGAGTTTAGTATTAGTCTTCCCAAATTTCGATTAAAGCTTGTTTAATTTTGAGAATTCTGAAAAAGAACTCATTCATTACTTGATTTAAAGCCATGAGAATTGATTAGAGTTTGTGAGTTTAATATTAGTATCAAATTTTACTTGCATTTTAAATTAGTGTTCCATTCTTTACAATTTTTTTTTTAAAGGCTCCCACTATTTCTCTTTGATTTAACATTTATCTTTATATTTATCATATATTCTTTTGTTTGACTTAAGTTTAGGTAATTTCCATTTGAATTTTTTTAAGTCTTGAATTTCTAAATTTTAGCATTCTCTGGTATCATCTCAGTATAGACGCGTGATTTACTTACTTGCAGCCTCTTGGCGTATCAGTCTTGCGGCATGGTAGGGTTTTCATCTCGTCCTCTTGAGCCGAGGCCAGCAAACGAAGAAGACAAATCTGATATATATTCATCCCCCCTCCTCTTTTTTTCAAGTCCAGAAATTAGACAAAATTTCGGCATTCTTCTAGGGGATGACGTCTAACGGATGTTGGACTTCGACCTCTTGGCATGGCGTCTTCGTCATACCATTTTTCATCTCGCCTCTTGAAGCGGCAGAAGAAGAACACAAACATGTTTATTTATCCTTCACAGATCTCGTATGTTCGACTTTTCTCATTTTGATGTGAGGAAGGTTAGGTATCGAAAATTAAGAGAGAAGAACTCTCTTGGCGTGTTCTAGCGGTTAAGAAAGAAAATTAGGGAATCGACAAGAAACCGAAGAAGAATCTCTTGATGGTGTTCTTCGAGTGGCAGATTGGAAAGGTGATCAAGAAGCGGCCGAAACCGAAAAAAGAACCGACTCTTTTGTTCTTCGGTTTTCATCATTTGCAAGGAAGGAAAGAGGAGTTGTTTGGCTGCAGAGGGTAGTGCTGATGACAAGTCAAGGAATGGATAGGGCCACCGGATTGATTTGTAAATATGGAAGACCCATAAAAAAAAAATCATGTAAATTGATGTCCATAATAGAAAATATGTAATTCGGAATCAAGGGAATTGCGAACAATTCAAGGCGGTGTCACCAAGGAGGAAGACTGCATTTATTGAGTGCATTCCTGCATTAGATAATTTGGAAGAGATAACCCTGTAGGTCTTCGAATGTTCTGGTTATCTTGGAACATAGGATTCTTCATTGAATGAGAGCCATTTTCAGTTTCACCATTCATAGAAGAAATGTATGAGCTATGCTCAGAATCCAGCCTCATACGTTCAGTCCTATCACCAGAAACTTTATTTATGTAGTGATAGCACCCAAGCGCAAAATATATCATAACCAGCATGACTGTCCACCTCCTTCACCTCTTTCGGCTTTACCATAGCCGACAATTTTCACTGTAGGGATGACAGCATCATCTACCAATAACTTTACTTTTTCCGCAAACAAAGCTTGAAGATTCTTCCTCTGCAAGACACTTGCTCTATGTAATGCCGTCCCCTTTAATTCAGCAAGTTCATCCTCATCCTCTGTAAACCAGAGTGGATTCCCAAAGGTAGTCAGAAGCATGTTGAAATACGGCTTCCACAAAGAGTTGGCCGTAGGCACTCCACGGTAAGGAAGAGAATAGTGAGAAACTGGTTGTGTACGTCATCCTCCTCGACCATTTTCTTGCACCTAGCACCTATGGAAGGATCTTGGAGGACGCGCATAGGATTGATGGAGAGATCAAGAGGAACAACCACGGCAACTTCATCTTTGGAGAGGGCACAGGGGGTGAAGACTTCGATGGTGCAACATCGGAGTCGGACTCCATTGACCTATGGAAGATGGACGAGTGAGAGAGAGCGGAGAGAGGGATTTTTTTTTTGGATTTCGTTCGCTTCCATCCCTCCTTTGATCCTCGCCTTGCTTAAGAGCTAGAAGAAGCGTGGTTTTCTTTGCTTGTTTTGGAATCTAGAGGGAACGGTTTCTAAGAATCGAACAAGCTTGCGGTTGAGGGAAAAAATCGAACCAGTGGAACGACGATTCACAGGCTTAATTTGGGTTATTAAAATTAAATAGGAATTTTAAATTAATTTCTTAAGCGTTTAATTAAGTCTGATATGAACTTTATGCCGACACGATTAGGTAATCAAAGTATATATCAATCTATTAGATGTTAAAGCGATCGTTTCGCGATTGAGGCCGTTTGGTTCAACGGCGTCAATTGAGTCCATTTCCAAAATGCGTCGCCACTTTCGACTCGACATTCATAGACTTGTCCGAGTGAGTCGAGCGATTTGTTGATTGATTGGCGTTTTGACAAAGCGATCAATTTCACGACGAGGTCGTTTGGGTTGTCGGTCCTCGACCTCGGTATGCGTGTTTGGCGATTGCTCGATCGGTTCTTCATCAGTTGTCGATATTTATATTCGACTTTTACCGACGATCGATGGGATTCGTCGATCGGATGTCGTTTGAGTTGATTTTGGTGGCGTCACGGCATTTTGACTCGATTTACTCTTTCACATTTGAAACTCGCTCTGATTGGCGACGGTCTCATTTGATTGTTTTCGATGTTTGAAACGCGCGTCAGTTTACGAAGGTCGTCGTCGCCGAGACTCGATATGCGTCGCCATTGATAGCTCAAACGTTTAATCGATTGCTCTTTAGATTTTGCAATATTTATATTTCGATCAATTTTGACGTTCTGAATGCGACGGCGAAATCCGTTCGCCGATCGAAGGTCGTTTCCACATTTTTCCAGGATCGTTTGTACGATTTGCGTCCTCATCAAATTAAACTTGTGGGTTTGTCTCGACTTATGACATATATGTGGAGGTCAACATATATATATATATATATATATATATATATATATATATATTATATAGATTTAAGAGGTTGGGACACGGACATGTGATTATATACTTTTCTTCTTTGCAGATAACGAATTTTGTTTTCCTTCATTTTCCCCTTTTTTTTAAAGCTCTATAGATAGCATACAACTCTTGCTTATATGTCGACCACTTGTGTCATGTGGAAGTGAGTTTCTCACTAAAAAATTCTATTAGTTTAGCTTCTTCTGTTAGCATAGCCCCAATTCCCATAGATGAAACATCAGTTCTACCTGAAAGGGTTTGTCAACGTTTGGAATAGCCAATATAGGTGCTGAACTTAATAGTTTTAATAATTAGAAGCTAGATTCTTATTCAGGACCCTCAAATAAAATGTTTCAGCTTCATGCGATCAGTTAGAGGAGCCACTATGGTGCTGAATCCTCTGATAAAACAACGGTAAAAATTTGCAAGACCATGAAAACTGCGGATTTCAGAAACTGATAGGGTTGTGGCATGAACGTATTGTTTCAATTTTGTTTGGATACCATCGACACTAATTATAAATCCCAAGAAGTGAACTGTTGTCATTGCGAACTCACATTTGTGAGGATTGATGTATAATTCATTCTCTTAAGGCCGTAAAAATAAGTTTGAGCTGATGAGTATGCTCCTTGATATTATGGCTAAAAACTAAGATATCGTCAAAATAAACAACACAAAAATGTCCAAGGAAGGATTTCAATACCTCATTCATTAGTCGCATGAATGTGCTCAGTGCATTGCATAATCCAAATGGCATAACTCACCACTCGTAGAGGTCGTCCCTAGTTTTGAATGCTGTTTTCCACTCATCACTTGTTCGAATATGAACTTGATGGTAGCCTCTTCTTAGGTCCAATTTGGAGAAAATACATGCACTAGCAAGTCTATCTAATATATCTTCCAGCTGTGGCATTGGAAAATGAAATTTTATTGTAATTTTATTTATAACTTGGCTATCTATGCACATTTGCCATGAGTCATCCTTCTTTGGAACAATCAAAGCGAGAATGGCGCAAGGACTCAAACTATGCTGAATTAATTATTTTGCAAGAGTTCATCAACGATACCTTGCAAGATGTTGTGCTCTTTTGGGGTCATGCGGTAATAGGACAAATTCGACAAACTGGATCCATGTATAAAATCAATTTGATGTTGTATCGCTCACATTGGAGGTAATTTATCTGGCAGGTCGTTAGGAGCTATATCAGTAAACTGGTTCAACAATTCCTGAATGGTAGCTGGGATTTCGGTTTCCACTGATTGCAAATAGCTTGCATTCAATTTTAAAGGCTGAAATAAGTTGGGACCCTGAGACACTAATGTATGCAGATTTTTCCATTTGAACAGCTTTTGTTTGCTGTGGGTGATGGAAGCAGGCGAATTTTTCGACCCGTCCATTCAAATGAATAAGAATTGGCACAACAATTATACTATGTGTTCACGTCGAATTGCCATGGCCTTCCCAAAATTAAATGACAAACATCTATATCAATAACATCACAAAACACTTCACATACAAAATGTTTGCCAATGAAAAATGTTACTTTGCAAGTATCGGTTACCATTACCTCGACTCCTTTTCTAACCCAACTTATCTTATAAGGTTGTGGATGTTTAGAAGTCTTCAATTGTAATGCTTTGACTACACTAGTGGCAATGACATTCTCAGTACAACCACTGTCAACTATGAGTTCGCACACTTTACCTCCAATGGTGCACCGGGTTCTAAATATAGCATGTCTTTGTGTTGTGATCGGCTGTTTAGGGGCCAGCAAGGCCTTTTCCAAGACACATGAGATTAGCTCACCTTCATCTCCTTGGATTTCCTCAAAATCCTCATTATTAAAAGGAAAATCCCCACCAGTTTCATCTTCCATTTCTCCTTCAGCTAATTGAAGTTGTCTGCAGTTTGGACATTCATTAGATCGATGTCCTGGCATTTAGAAGGTCCAGGATAGTTGTATGGCTGATCACGAACAGCTGCATTCTTCATTGGTACCCTTGTCTCCAAATTCTGATTAGAGTTGCTTGCACTTTGGGATTGAAGGGGGCTGGGCTTGGAATTTTGTGATGGGTTCTTATTTGAATCCGTGTTATATTCATAAGAGAATCGATGACCAGCTGTTGTTTGAGAGCTTCGACTAAGCTGAGATTCAGCTCTTTTTTAAATGTTTTATGCCATTAATGTCGCTAAGCTCTTTTTTAACTGAAATTGTTCGCTTACACGAAGTACCTCGTAGTTTAACATCCGACCGTGATATCAAATTTATGAGTTATTTTTGGAGAGATTTATGGAAACGATTACATACAGAGTTGAAGTTTAGCTCAGCGTACCATCCACAATCCAACGGACAAATGGAAGTAGTTAACTGCACTCTTGGCAACATGATTCATTGTCTGGTTGGTGAGAAACCCAAACAATGGAATGAATTTTTGGGGCAAGCTGAATTTGCATTCAATTCAATGCAAAACAGATCAACTGGAAAGTCTCCATTTAGCATGTTTATGCTAAAGCACCTAATCATATTGTGGACGTTGTCGTTCTGCCTAAACCCAAGAGCTTGCCAGCTGCTAAGCTCGCTGAAAACTTTGAACAAATGCTACAGAAACAAGTAATCAGGCATATAAACAGCAAGCCGGTGTAGCCGATTTACACCGCCGACAGAAAATTTTTAATGTTGGTGATTTAGTAATGATTCATCTTTGAAAAGAGCAGTTTCGGATGGGAACTTATTCAAAATTACAACCACGAAAAATTGGACCTTTTCTGATAGCTCAAAAAACTAAACGACAATGCTTATGTAGTGACACTACCTAGCAACATTCATATCTCCACTACCTTCAACGTGAAAGACTTGTACACATATCACCCACCGGATGATGGTCAAACACAACTAACATAACTCGGGTCGAGTTCTTCTGAATCGGAGGCGATCTAATGCAGCCAATATGACTTAATAAGCTCATTAATAGTATTTTCTTTATTTATTTTTATTTTACTATGGTCATTAGCTAAGCATTAGTTATTTGAGGCTTTCAATTATAAGGATTATATAATTATATACAAATATATATATATATATATATATAAGAGGTGGGGGACACAGACATGTGAGTATATATTTTTCTTCTCTGCAGATAACAAATTTTGTTTTCCTTCGTTTTCCCCTTTTTGCTTCCGGTCTGAGTGCGGGTAACATCAACACACAAATAGATGAGTGTGCAGCCTAGGAATGCACAGTAACCAGTGGTTCATTTTTGGTCAGTTGGATCTTTGACTCAATCAGAGTTGGAATATGCGTGTAAAGTTAGTTGGGCTAGATAAATAGGAAGTCCTTTATTGAGTGTACCTCTGAGATATCACAAGAGGTGTTTGAATTGATGGAAGTGTATGTTAAGTGGGTTATGAAGTTATCGACATAAACAGTTTACTGCAAATGCCATATCGGGGCAGGTGATAATATGGTATTGAAGTGACCCTACTATGTGATTGTAGAGTGCCGGCTGTCATTCTTGTTTTTTGTTTTGGAGCTAAGTGGATTTTGAAGTGATTTAGAGTTGAGCATACTTGCTCTAGTAAGTATGTTTGTGGCATATTTGATTTGGTGAAGAAATAAGACTTGTGGAAAGTGTTGAACCAGAATAACCAAAATGAGTGAGATTGTTCTAGGTTTTTTTATTTTGAAGGACGTTTGTAGTTTGGATAGAAGTGTTGCAATGGTGAAATGGTTATTGCTAGTTAGTGAGATGTTGTCCACGTATATAACCATATGTATAATTGAGTATTGCCTTGGTGGTAAAGCATTTGGTTTGCTGAAGTGAAAACCTTGTAGTTGTAGAGGGGTGGAGAAGGTTGTATGCCATATGAGAGGTGCTTGTTTGAGTCCATAGAAGGAGGCAAATTATTATTTTGTGGAGCTTGATTTTATCAATCAACCTATGATGTACTGTCGACTCAACCTTGCCGTTCGTGTTGGTCGAGCTTGGCGGTGAGTTTGCTGGGGGGTCACAGGGTGGCAGCGCGCCCCTTTCTTAGAGGTATAGGGGCAACACCCCTAAGAAAATTGTTTCTGGTTTGTAGTGCCTCAACGCTAAGTTTTGAAAGGCTTAACTTCAAAGACAAAGGATGTAGCGCCACCACGCTAGATTTGTAGATTTATACCAGGAAGACAGAAGCTAATGCTGCGGTGTTAGGACCCATGTACCAAGTGTAGGAAAGACAGAGAGGTCAGTGACACGATGCTATTGAAGAGGCATCGCGGCTCTTGAACATGTGCAAAAAAGCCTGGAGGACAACGGTGCCAGTGCTTAGGTGCCAGGATCGCATTATTGTGGCGCTACGAGACGAGAGACTTTATTTTTAGGTGATTTTCTGTAGCTTTTCAGTACTTTTCATTGTTCACTTATGAGAGGAATGAGAGAGTGTCCTAGAGTGATTGAAGTGTGAAGATGCGTGATTGAAGTGTGAAGATGCTTGAGATAAGTGTAATTTGTACTATTCTCCTCAATTTTTCTTTATAGTGGATTTCTTAGTGATGTGGTTCTATGATTTTTTTTTCATTTTTTGTGTTTTTTATGTTAAATCTGAAGTCTTCTGTGTTTGTTTTGTGCTTTTTGTGTTTTGATTACTCCTGTTCGTTTTTCTCCAAATGCCTCTCTGACTAGTTTTTGCGTTAAATCTCCCTACACAAATGTGGTTTGGTTGGAGAGGATCTTGAAATCCTGGTGGTTGAGACATGAACCACTTCGTTGAGAGTACCATGTAGGAATGCATTGAAGTTATCTAATTGAAGGATGGGCCATTTGTAAGTGGTGATGATTGTTAGAAGGATATGAAGGCATTTTGGCTATGGGGCTGAACGTTTTGGTATAGTCTATCCTGGGTTTTGTTTGTAACTTTGTGCAACTAGTCAGGATTTGTATTTGGCAATTTGTCTGTCTGAGTTTTTGAGGCGATATGTCCATTTGCAGCCGAGGATGTGCTGATTATGTGAAGGTGGAACTATGTCCCATGTTCCTCAAGATAAGAGTGCCTGAAATTTGTCCGACATGTCACATCTCCTGTTAACATTTTTAATAGCAGCAGAGTAGCAGGTTGGTTTAGTTGTAGTAGTAGTTCTATGGTTATGGGCAAAGATTTGGTTAGGCTTGTTTTCAGCCGAGTTTGCATGGGCTGTGATGGCTTGGGTTTTATTGTAGGTTTGGTAGGTATGGTTGATGGTGGTATTATTGTATGCTTTGGTATGTGGAGGAACAAGGGTCTTGGAGACTAGTTTCAATGGGTTATGGTGGAGTTGACATGGTTGTGTGTTGTGGGATGATTTGGGCTTGTAAAGATGCCTGTCAGATTGGCGGCTTTGTAGGAGGGTTGTGAAACATGTGAATGTTGGGACTAGTAGGAGAGGTGGGATTGCAGTTGATGTGGGCTGGTGTGGTGTGGATGTGGATTTGTTAGATGATTAGTGATAGGGGAGGATGATTCAATGTGATTGGTTTTCGGTTCATAACATTTATTGTCTTTATAAGATGAGGCATAACCGAGAAAAACATAGGGGATGGAGCTGGCAGAGAATTTGTTTGTCGGAAGTTGTCTTAGCCAAGGAACACAAAGGCTTCCGAATATTTTGAGGTGATTGTAGTTTGGTAGTCGGTTATATAGAAGTTGAAAAGGGGATTTGCTTTTAGTGGTAGATGTGGGTAATAAGTTGATTAAGCGACTATGAGAGCATCAGTCCAAAGTTTTTGGGGAAGATTGGTGTGAAGCATTAAGGCTCATCTGATTTCAAGTAGATGACAGTGTTTGCATTCTTCAAACCCATATTGTTCAGGAGCATATGAGCAGCTGAATTGGTGAATTATGCTATGGAGGCGCTTGTAGAGTTTTAATATAATATTGCCTCCTCCATCAATTCATGAAGTTTTGGTTGGACTTTGGAATTGTTTCTCAACAAGTTGTTTGAAGTTAATAAATTTTGTGGTGGTCTCAGATTCATTCATCATGAGCTTAATTTTCAATGAATTCTGATTATTGTTTGGAATCTGTTTTTGTTTTTTAATGGATTTATTTCAGGTTTTAACAGATTTTATTTCTTTGTTCTGCTTTTAAAATATAGTTTTTTTTGTTTCAAACTATATATAAAAAAATTGTCACAATGTTCTGATCTGTTTCTCATTGGAGTAGTTTTAAAAATGTGGTATATACTGTTGAAAAGTTTAAAATATGAGTTTAATAAATTGTTTTGATCTTAATTATAAAAAATATATTTTATTCAGTTTGATGATATAATATTAACTTTTAATGATATTTTATCAGAAATTTATATATGTGTTCATAAGGGTTTTTTTTTTTTTCCTTTGAAATAAAACAAAGAAGATAATTATAATAATATTGAAGATAAAATGATAATTTTTAAAAATATTTGACCGTTTAAAATGATGACAATTGTATTTTAAAGTATAAAATGTGTATGATTAAGTCTTTTTTTGTTCATGTTATATGTAAATAAATTTTAAAGTTTGAAGATATTTGTCTATAAAATTTTGATTTTGTGTACAACGTCAGAGTAGACTTAAGATATTTATAGATATAATTTATTTAATTTTGAAATTAATATTAAATGTAAAAGTTTGTTGTATTTTAAAATTTTTTTAAAAATATGATTAAATTTTTTTTCTTGAACAAAATAAAATATCATTATTTTAATTATTTTAAAATTTAGAAAATACGAAACATATATATATATATATATATGAAAATGTTGGAGTAGTTCTAGTCAAGGGCGGACCTGCCCTTACCCGAGGGTGGGCAATTGCCCACCTTGAAAAGAAAAAAAATATATATTATGAGGGTATTTTAGACTTTTAGTATATTTGCTTTAATCTCTCCTCCCCCAAAATAAACCCTTGGCCCGAGCGAAAATTCACCTCTTCAAAAATCTGGCCGTATCGCCGATCTCCCCTCTCACTCTCGCTTTCACTGGCTTAGGGCCGGATATTCTCCTTTGTTTTTTAAAGCAGCGAGTTCTTCTTGTGTGACATGCTTAAACCCAAGTGATTCATTCTTTACTTTTGATAAGAAAAAATTTATTCGACTTAGAGTTATATCCTGATTTTTACTGCGGTTGAGCTTATTAAACATCAACTTTTCACTTATATTATCGATGCGCGTAGTAGTGATGATTTTTTTATCTTTAAATGGTATTCGATCTTGCAAAACAACAAGACAAAGAAGGATGGTGTGTATCCTTTAATTTATATACTTTATTATTTTTTGGCTAACTTTCTGGGTTATTACAATTCTGATGGAGAGGCATTTTACGATGAAGATTGTTAACATCGATTGCGTAGTAGAATGAGTGATGATTGGCTCGATGATTGTCTTTATCCTTATATTGAGAAAGAAGTATTTGAATCGATTTTATAGATCATGCAATATTATCCAATCTGAAATAGATTAAGAAGTTTTTGTATTAGATTGATGATAATGTAATACAATTCATCTTTTGGTGTATTCATTGTTAAATTCACCTTTTTTTAAATTATTTTTTTGCACCGAAAATAAAGTTTGGTTCCGGTTCTAGTGGCGAAGATTTGAAATTGCTTAGATGATTTAGTCATATAAAACGTAAGTCATTCGATGACTCAATTAAAAGAGTATAGATAATAGATGTTAAGAAATGTAAAGATAGACCTAAGAAAATTTGATTAGAATCTAATGAGATTTTGATATTTAATAAGACACAACAGAGAAAAAAGATTCATATAACCGATCCAGTGTAGTGGGATAAAGGGTTATTGTTGTACTTAAAATGTTTAAATTCAATTTAAGGGAAAATTTTATAATATGATGGTGAGACCTATAATAATTTTATGGCGCAAAATGTTGGGCAATAACAGAGAAGTACAAAATCAAGTTAAGTGTCGCAGTGATGAGAATGCTCAGGTGGATGAGTGGCTTTACACTTAAAGACAAAATATTAAGTGAATATATATATGAAAAGGTTGGAAAGGCTTAGTAGTAGATAAGACTAGAGAGAGCCACCTTTGATGACTCGGTCATATAAAATATCTCATAAATTAATTAGAAGAATAAATATATATTAGTAAAGAAAGGTATAAATAAATCTAAAAATATTTGGCCGAGAAGTATAAAAAATGATCTTATTTTATTAGAATTAAATAAAAATTCGGCAAGATACAACAAAAAATAAGTGTCCTCTATTTATAAAGAAATTGAGCCATGATTGAGATGATGATGGTATTTTGATCTAACATTTAAAATACAAGTGTCCTCTATATTATGACTTATGATCTTAAATATTTTGAGTTCGTTAACTTCGTTGATGTTAAATATTTTGAGTCTTATGAGCGAGTGGTGTTTGAGTTTTAGATTTTTTTGGTGAATTTAGGATAATAAGTAAACTTAATTAATAATGAAATTAAAAAGATGTGAAATTAAATTAATTAATATTATTATAATCAAATTTATTATACAAGTTATTATTTTATTTTAAGAATTATTAATCAATAATTTAATTCATTAAATATTAATAAAAGTTTATCGAGTTTCATATAAGCCTTAATCAAGTATTAAATTAAGCTTTAATTATGTCCTAAATTGAATTTTAATCTAGTTTTATTCGAGCATCTTAATGAACTTTAAATAATATTATTTATGAATATAAATAAAATTGCCTAATATTATTCAAAATTTTGCAATAAAGTAATCAAATTATTATGAACTAATTCTTATCGGATCAAGTAACTAGTAACTCAGCCCTAAGAGGCAGCCCTTGCTCCAGAAACCGTCATGGGTGCGACGAAGATGTGGAAAACGCCTCCCATTTTAAATACAGTACGATCATTTCTTCTTGTTGACTACAATGGAAAACGCTCTCACAAAATAGAGCTGGCTAGGCGCTCTCTTCTTTACCGCCCTCCCGTTTCCGCATCTAAGGGGAAGCGTCGGATAAGAGGACCAGAGAACTCTAGCTTTCCTTACCGGCCATGACATCGAGGAGTCTTCCTTATTCGAGCAAGGATGTCGATTACGACAACGCCAAGTTCCGATACCGATCGCCTTTCAAGGTTCTTATTTCAGCTTATGCGTTTAGATCCCTATATTGTTACGTGATCGAGTATATTACGATTGGATTTGGGTAGTAATATGGGGATGGTTATCGAAGCTCTGCTTTTATTAGCCGGTTGTATGGTTTTTTTACTGCGAGAAGATGGGTTTGAGGATTTCTGTTGGGTTTTGCTGGAATTTCGTCTGGTTTTGAAATTGTGTTTGGAAAGAAAATTCAGCTCTCGTGGATCTTTGCTGCATATGGAGGTTGTCGATCTTGAAAGGGTATCTTATCCTGGTGGGGGTTTTTGTTTTGCATAAGTATAAGATGGTGCTCCCCGAGGATCATGTTTTGACTCTGATTTGGATTAGGATTGATTAAGTATAAAGAGTATTCTTGTTGTTAGATATTTGAACGTTATTTTGTTTAATTTATATCCGTTTCTGGCACCCTACTTGTTGGGCAGTTGAGAAATGCTGTTTTGTTTACTTCGTGTTAAAAGTTACTGTTAAGAAGCTTCTTTTGTTACTTAGTTTTCTAGTTCTTGAATGCTCTCTACTAAATTCTTGTAAACGTAATCATTTTCGTGGATCTTGGCTACAAATTGTCTAATGAGTGGAGGGAAGGTAGGGAATCTTATCTAGAGAGTGCAGTTGGCTTCCATGATTCTCCATTCCACTGCATCTATTAAGTTCAGTTTATTGCTGGATTACATGAATAGCATACGATAATGTTGACTTAAGATCAACTTTTGAGTATAATATGCATTTATATTCATAGCATTAGATACGATTCTTGTTGTTAGATCTATCAATTTCATTTTATGTGATCTGTACCTTTTTTTGGGTCTAGAAGATGGACAGTTAACAAATGAAATATTATTTACCTCTTGTTAAAGGAGCTGTTGTGTTCCTTGTGTTTCTCGATTTTGATTGTTCAATGCCAAAATTTTGTAATTATCCCACTCTTCATTTTTAAGTTCCATCATGTGGATATTATTTTTTGGTATCATCAACAGGTATAATGCACGTTTTTCACACTCCATGCTACTAGATATATGCTTATTTTATTTAGAATGAGTTACAAATATGAGGATGTTTCATCCTAGTCTGTACAAGCTTGGAATTCAAGGTCATGCATAATTAGTTGCAGAACTGACTTCAGGTTTCTACAAGGTGGTTATTTTTGAAAATTTTTTCTAAGAACTTCTCATATATTTTTTTTCTCATTAGAAAGCTTCCTAACGTTTTCCGTAAAAAAGAACATCTAAACCAACCATGAAAAGAATATCTACACTGATTTTTATAACTCAGTCCTCATGTTTTTCCATACTTTTGTGAGGTCATACCTACAGTATATTGAAGGCGTTAGAAAAGTAAGCAAATTGGATATTCAGTTTACATTCCAATTGACCGAAGTTTCACATGTGCATATGATGCTGCATGTGTTACGACGGACCGTTGTAAAAGTTATACTACTTTGCCTTATATTTTCATCATTTTTGTTTTCTTTGGGATAACGCATGGAAATGGAAAATCTTAAAAAGGGGGATTAATATACTAACAAAGAGAAAATGAGTTGGGAACCTTTTAAATCTTTGCAGCTTTTACATGACAGCTCCAATTGGGATTAATCATCTTATGGGTGAAAGTTCATACTCCAAGATAAGGAACTGAACAATATCACAAGTAGAATTTGGACTAGAAGACAAGGCACCATCTTTCATATTTGTTTTAATGAATATTATAACAAGATAATATTGCTCCTATCCTCTGCAGAGAACAGGCATTACGTTCATATAACCAACTGATTGATCCTTACCCATGGAAGCGCAATTCCCACCCACCCTTCTTTGTTCCTCTACACTGATCCTGCTACTGTTTTTTCTTCAAGCTGCCATCCATCCATCTGCTATAGTTGCATCATTGATTTTTCATTTTCATGTTACTGAAGAGTCTTTCATGCTCATGTCACTGATGAAGTTGGTTCAATAGGCAGTATGTAAGATAACTAAATCTTGTTGTGCCACATATCTGCTTGGGCTTTTATTACAAATGAAGCATTAGTTTTTCCATTTGTTTTCATGCAATGATGAACATTATTTTGTACTGAAAGCATGGCCATTGTCCAGTTTGCTTATTTAGTTGGAATTTGGAAAGCATGGTTACTCCATTGTCAACTTATTGTTCTATTCAATTGTGTCATAGCCCACTCATCAGGCCTGTAAAGAACTCACAAAACACCCAGCAGAAGTGGGTGAACTGAAAATTAAAAAACAGTTCTAGTCATTAATTATATATATATATAATATTTAAATAACCATTATCCACCAATAAGGTCATCACAACAGCTAAATCCAATAATGCCTACTGATATAACCATCACAATGTAAATAGAAGTTAACTATACTATTGAATTATTTAAATAACTCTAATCTTAATACCTCAAAGGTCAAGTTTGAGCTAAACTCTTGGAAATAATGGTGAGCTCGCGGGTCACCTCTTTAACTCGAGCCAAAGAAGTCACTACGGGAGCCCATCGATGAAGGCATCAATGTGGCCAACACTTTGAACCAAAGAAAAAAGTCACCACGGGAGCTCACTTGAAAAGAAGCCAACGTGACCATTGGCGTGGGAGCTCACCAGCAACAGCTCCAACATGATCAGTGAAGAAGGCATTGCAGGAGTTGAAGAAATCATAATGAGCTTGCAAGGAAGAATTAAATATTGATTGGCAAATATTAACATTTTATTCATATTGAATGCCATATGGGAGATGATATTGCATTCCATAAAGCAGTATGGTAGTGTTTAAATTACATTAGCTTTTAGAAATTTTTTTGGGAAAGCTTTTGGTATTTATTTATAATTTTGACTGGTATATGACTAACTTGCAAGTCAATGAGCTGAGTTTAAGGAAGTTTGAACTCGAACTATTTTAATACATGAGCTCAAATCGGAGCCCAAGTTTGAGTTCAATAAGCTCTACTCGCGAGCTTTTTAGCGAGCTCGCATTATCGAGTTGAGTTTGAGTTGGCTGATGAGCTTGCTTGGCTCACTTATGTTTCAAAATGCTCGACCTCTCGCGTGAAGAGAGATTAAAGTCCAAATTTTGTAGATGAAATAGTAGATAAGACACTACTCAGAGATTTCACCCTCATATTGCGAGGACTTTAGATCTGGTTTTAGGTTTCTTATAGGAACAAACACTTATAGTTTATTACCTCTCCCAATACTGAGAGATCACTTTCAATTAAGGCTAGTCGATGAATCACTAAATAGCGTAATGTATAATAACAGTAAGTGGAGTTTAGGATTTAGGAGATTTATTATTTAAATTTAAAGCTTATGTTTGAAATGACGAGCATCAAGATCATGATCATTATCCAAGTTATCGTCCCACCCATTTAGAAGGAGGTAATCAACGCCTGAATGATTCTGTTAGAACCACGAGTTACGTGTGTCTAGACTTGGGTGGAGTTTATTTAAGAAAAATTTAAGTACCTTAACATGAGTTTTTGTCCAATCAAATACATTCTATAATTCATACTCAAAAAACAAAGCATCGGGAATATACTGGTGTGAGTAATTTAATGGTGTCATATGAGACAAACCACCTTAGAGGCTCTCATAACCGTCATTTATATGGTGTCATTTAGAAAAATCAAATGAGGACACAACCTCCATTGAGTTAAGATTATTTGAGTGTGAAAATAACATATATTTGATTTGGCGTTGGCTGTGAAAATCTTCCTGTAATTTGTAGAAAAAACAGGTTGTGAATGGATAGATGAATTTAACTTTAAATTTAAATAATTAATTTTATTTAATTTATATATCTTTTAATTTAAATATTTGATCATTTTATAATTGATTTTTATTTAAATATGTAATGATTAATTATTAAAGTCTTAGTAATGATAGCCTTTTGATCATATGATTTGTTGGTAATAGGCGCTATCAACTCGCTTTTTTGCTGCGGATGCCTAAATTCATTACTTTCATATTTATAGTCATCTAAACTTTGTCAACACTAGCTTGAGCATAGAGGATCGGGTTTGAGATTTTCCTTTTGGGAGCTTGATCTTGAGAAGTAATGTCAATGGGTTTATCTTTTGTAATTATATGACAGAATTAGCTTCTCAGATTTTATTAAGTACAAATCCTTATAATACTATCATTGGATTTTTAGGTTTTATTAATCCGGACTCTGTCCTAAAACCTAATCGGGGTTCAACCCGTGCAGCATCCTCATACACGAAATTTAGATTTGTAACATATGTGGGGACCTATGCGGGTGGATAATTGATTTCGAATGATTGTAAGTGTCTGTTCATTCACTTCATTTGGTTGCATGCACATATTTATTTAAGTTTTCAAGCTAGTGAATACTTCAACATACATGCAAATAACTGTTCTTTTAAAGTTTGTATGAACATTAGAATGTCTAAGTTGAAGCAGTTATATTTGGCATGACATATGTGTCAAATTTCAAGCATGGATTTTTGGTATCCAAAAAATCATAAATCAAATATAACTCTGTTTTGTCAAATATGAATTTGATCATTTCAAATGTTTGTCGTAAGTAGTAGAGTGCGTTTATAAAGGCGTGAGTTGATTCTTTTAACTCTTTGTCATGAGTCAAGTATAGATCTGTTCTATAAGACATGCATTGATTTTCAAATACTTGCATGACTCAAGTGAGAATCTATTCTAACATGAGCTTGACTCTTTCAAATGTTTATAGGAATTAAGCGATTAAGCAAAATATTGCTCTATGAAGTAAGCATGAGATTCATTTAACTTGCATATTAAAGACATTCAAATTGAATGAAATGCCATAATCATTTGAATATGCACAATGGATTATTCTATTAAACATTTGGCACAAAGTCCAAAACTATGACTTTACATGTAAGAATGGTTCATGATTCATGCTTGAATTTAATTTCTTTGAATTCCTGTATAAATCATAAGACATTAAACTTAAAATGTAAGATTGATCATAAGAATATGTAGAATCTCATTCATTTAAATGCTTAAATAAGTCTTAAATCAAATATTCATTTTTATATCAACATTTAATGAAGGCATCTCTTTCATATTCATGTTCATTATTAAGATATCAAATCATATCTTCTATTTGTGAATAAATTATCAAATCATTTATGATTTAGATTTCATTCAACTTGAACATTTATGATTGAATCAATTGATCAATATTTTCATGAATAGTTTGAGTTTTGATTCACTTTCCTTTCGTGGCATATTAAGTTTAAAAGTATGGTTCAAATCATATCAAATTTAAGCTCTTTATAAATTTGATTTGCTGAAAATTTCAACAACCTTTCCCGTAGAGTATTTGAAATTGAGGCCCCACGCCAAAGAAAAGGCGTGCATGGGTTTTCAAGCTTAACTGGTTGGCACAATATTTTTTGCGACATTGGAACAATTCGTAAAGTACTTAATTTAAAGCAAATTTTCTTGCCATATTGAAACAAAGTGTAAATCTATTATATTCATTTCTGGCATTGGAACGCGTGAGCAGTGTTTAATTTAATGCATATTTTTCTCGCCGTTGGAACGCGTGTTCAATCTTAATTCAATAAGTTTTCCGTATTAGAATAATGTGAATGTGTACTTATATTACAAGTTTTTTCTATCACGTTGGAACAATGTAAACGTGTACTTAATTTGAAGCAATTTTTCACAAATTTATATTCTAATAAATTAAAATACAACCAAACCCTTTTATAACATGATTTTCATCATTATATCAGCTGAATTTTACTTTTGAAATATTCAAATAACAAGCTGTAACATAAGCTTTCGATCACATGTGTGCACCATTCCATCCTTCTCACTTTGAATATAAAAGCGAAAATAACTTTCTCAAAGTCTACTAATAAAATAGCAATTAAATGTCAAGATGTATGCATATATTTCATCTTTTGTTAACAAATAATCACAAAGAAAATTTTGCATATATTATGTCTCCAATTCTTAACACTTTCATATCAATGCAAAATAAAATATATGATAGAAATGAGAATAGTATAAATCAAGCTTTACCTCATGGTAGTTGTTTGCAAGTAATGCTTGACTTGAATAAAAACATCAACATAGGATTGAATAAACCTATGAATAAAAATCTACTCTCTTTTCATTCTTCCCCAAATTAAGAGAAAAAAGGGCATCACATACCAATGGCCAAATTGAGCCTTCAAAGATGACAAGATTTAAGCCAATGAAACTAGGATTTCATTATCACAACATACTTTCATAATTCAAGAGCAAAAAAAAAGGCATAAAACAACATAACTTACATGATTCCAGCCTTCAATTATTCATGGATAGCAAACATAGAATTTTTTTAAGAGCCATGAATCTTTAACAATGTCTTTCTTTTATTCTCGCTTTAGCTCAATTTAACCAAATGGGTGTTTAGTGGTTAAAATTGAATTGAACTTCATAAATCATAATGAAATTTTGAAACTATACAACATATCGAAATCCCTTTCTCCATTTTGAATCAACTTCATAATGAGATAATAACTCATCAATAAGTTGTAATAATGATTTTATTAATCAAACTACATAACAAAATGAGTGAATTTAAACAATAGAATGAGGGCTTTAAATTGATGTCAAACCCATACATTTGCTCTTTTTTATTCAATTTCATAATGATAATAGAGTTTAAGCAAGATTTAATTGAGCAAGATAATAAGTAGTCATTCTAAGCCTTACAAATTATTTATTTAACCAATGAAGGACAATGACTTTTAAGTTCTATACAAATGAAATCTCATTTCAGATTGCACTTCAAATGTCCATTAACTTGATGATAACAATAGAGAGGAAAACAAGAACAAATGTTAGCAAAGCCAACCACTCCTCCCTTCATCCCCTTCTTTTTAAAATGATAGCCAAGTAGAATTTAAGCCACATAAAGCAAGCAATTTTAAGAAAATTTTAAAACCAAGAAAGCAATTTATATCCTACATCTATGTCAACTCATTTCAGTTTCAATGCAAGATAGAAACTTAGCAATTGCTTGTGAGTACAATGTGGACAAACACCAGGCAAGATGCAACCTCAATGTTACCAAATAGCGAAAATGAAAGCTTTAAATTTGCACAAAACCTCATTTCAGATTGCACTTGAGCAGCCCATTAACTTAGTGATAACAATAGAGAGGAAAGAACAATAACAATGCTAGCAAAGCCGATCACTCCTCCCTTCATCCCCTTTCTTTTAACATGATAATCAAATGGAGTTTAAACCACATAAACTAAACAATCACATAAAGTTTGATCCGTCCAGAAAATCTGAAATCTTACTTAAACAAAGTAACCACTTTCATGATTGCAAGTAATCAAACAATAGAAAGACAAAATATGCAAGGTAATCCTCATGAAAGATCACAACCCTACTGATTTTTTCATTTCTCACTTGTTTAATAACTCAAATAGATGCACCATAGGAATGCTTAGTGACAAAAGCAAAGCAACTTGAGCTATGCCATATTAAACACCACCTCCCCCTCCTATTGCAATTGCATAAAAGAACAGCCCAAGCATAACATATAGATGAAACTAAATCTCACCGAACTCATTTCATACAAGCAAAAGGAATGAAATAACAGTAGGGAACTTAGGGTTGAATAGAAACAACCTGGAAATCCGGTTGGAAGGAGAAAGGGGAAGAGAGCTAGGTCGGCTAGGGCTTGTCGCTAGGTTGCTATAGAAGAGACGGAGGGGCACTCGGCTTAGTCTAAGGCGGCAAATAAGTCGGGAAAGAGGTTCCCTTGGTTTCAAACAAGAGAGACGGACGGATCCGAGAGGAAGGGAGGGAGATTTCCTTGGTTTCGTGCGGCTGGAAGGAAGGAAGGAACGGTCCGAGAAGGGACTGCTCGAGATTCCTCGTGCTTCTCAAGATGGACGGGAAGGGAGGAAAAATCGAGAGGGAGGCGCTCGCTCGAGGAAGAGTTGGATTGCGCGAATAGAGAGAATAGGATGAGCTGAACGAAATGAGAAAGCTCGAGAGGGATCTTGTTTTTGCTGTGACGTGCCAATAGCCCTTGGTCTCTTGGTTTGGGGTGGTATTGGGTTGGCCTTTTCTTTAATTGTCAACCTAGGAGGCAGCCAATGAGGGTATTTGGGCGGCAAATTCAATTGGGTTAATAGGCGGTAGCTCTGATTGGAGGATTAAAATGCAATCCTAATTGGGCAGAGTAGAGGTGGGAGGGCTAAGATTAAGGATTAACTTAAGGCAAATTTTAATCAAATTTGATTGATTATTTAGCTTAATAATGATATTATTATTGTTAATCCCTAAAATTTTCGATGAATTATCCTGTGTAGCAAACCCTAGCAATATGGATATTAATTTTAGGTGATTTCATTGTGTCGAATGCAACGGCGATGTCCGTTTCACGATCGGAGGTCGTTTGAACGTCGTTGGGGCCTCGAACTCGATATGCGTAATTTTATTTAAAATTGGTTTTGATCAGTTAATTGATTATTAATTGATGGAACAGACTTCATTTGATTAATTTTAATATTTTAAACGCGTTTACGCATTCAAATTCTTCGAGTCGAGATGATTTGATCAATTCGATCGCGATTATAGCATTTTAAAGCTGATTCATGCGATGTTGCTTTTGTTAATTATTGACTTTAATTTTTTGTGCTTTATTTGATTTATGAACTATATGTGGAGGTCAACAACTTACACCCCTACTGAAAACCTCTTCCTCTTTTAGCCTTGGGAACTCTTTTTTGGATGTTTGCTTCAACACAAAGATCATTCACATTGGGTTGTGCTTGGAGTTTTACAATGGTCGCTGCATCACCCTTCTACTCATCAAGGCATGATGATTGACTTGATGGTCATTTGTGAGTTGTTCGCTTGTGCTTCATCCTTCTCGGTCCTTTATTGACATCAACTTCCATGATCACTCTTTTACTACCTTATTCAACCAATACATTTTTTTGGGTTCGCAATCATGCATCATAACTCTGACTTTTGGTTCATCTCTTATATTCAAGTCATTTTATAATAATGCCCATTTGATACTTTTGTTACTGTTTGTATTAGTCCTTGTTCTTTTAGTGTAATTAGTTTTATATATTTGACTTAAATTTGGATTATAAATTTGTGGTTGAAATCTTAATCTATGTGGTGCTTCATAATGATCTTAGATTTTGCAACTCTATTTTTGTTCAAACAAGTTCTGGGAATTTGGCTCTTCTTGATTTTCTCTTATTAATTACAAGTAGTAACTAATTGTCTACATTAGATATTTGCTTGTGGATTTCGTGTGCTCAACATTTATTTTACATATAGACTTATTTTATTCTCACTAAATAGCATAAAATATTTTATTGATTCTAATAAAAATTGATCTTATTTTATTAGAATTAAATGAGAATTTGACACTTAGGGTCTATTTGGGGTAACTATAGCTTTTTAAAAAGCTGGTTGTAAAGTTATTGTAGGGAAGCAGCTTTTTGAAAAGCTACTGTGTATGTTACAATATTTTTTTTTTTGAAAATTTAAATAGTAGTTTCACAATCATCACACTCTAATTTTGGTTCTTAAAAACATCTTTTCATTACAAAACGTTTTGAAAAGTAGTCAAAAAGCTAGTAGTCAAACATAGTTGTAGTTATTTTTTGAAAAAATTTTTGATCATCACACTCTATCAATCTTGGTTCTTGAAAACATCTTTTCACTAAACTTTTTAAAAAACAGTCAAACATAACTGTGGTTGCTTTCTAAAAAGCAAAACAATCAAAAAGTTATTCCAAACGCACCCTTAATATGGCACAATGCAAAAGAATGATTCATGTTATTGATCCCATGTAGTGGGATAAAAGCTTGTTGTTGTATCCTTCTTCATTTCATCTTAACATTTGTTTTGTTTTTACATTAAAAAATCTAGATTTTGATGCCAATACATTGCATTAAATTTGAAATCAGAACTTAAGGTTTCACAAAATGTTTACTCATCAAGGAAATTTATATTAATATCATATATTTGATAAAAAAAAATCTGTCGATATTTATCATTCATAATTTGACAAGATAATGGTCAGTGTTTTCAATAGTATATGCTTATGGTTTTTTTGTTTTTTTGTTGTCAACATCATAATGGTTTCATCCCCTTCTCAAGTCCCTTCATGAATCATCCGCTGCTTCATTTATAATATAATTGGCATCCAAGCGCAACTTTAGCATTATAATCATCATCAATAATTCAATAAGATGATGATCACTGGAGATTAGTTTCAAAATGTAACACTATTTTTGGTGTTCTATCAAGATTGCCTGGATTATATGATGAAATTTGAATTCTAGTATTGTTAGTTTGTCATCTCGGGATGATTGGATTTGACCTTGTTCTTGGAGGAGGCCCTCAGTGGGAGGTTATTCCTACTTTAGTACTTTACATAATAAGTTTAGTGGCTTTCTTCTAAGTATTTATGGGTTGCTGCTAAGTTTATAGCTCAGCATGATAGTGATGCATCTGCAAACTAATCAAGCACATATGAAATCAATTGGTTGAGCTATCATCTCTCAAAATTTTAACAAGCTGTTGTTAACTATTTATCAACTAGTTACTGACTTGTTCAGCCATTGCATACAACTTTATTTCATTTTAAGTGTCCTTTCTAATGTTGCTATTGGAATTTGTGATATCCGGGTATATATATATATATATATATAAGATGTTTCTAACCTAAAAGCTCAAGTCTATTTAAAGTTAAAAGATTCATTACAAAATATTTTCATCTCCACACAAAAATTAGAGTGTGAGTTTCAGATGATCTCAGGTCTAAAAATGATTAAAAATTTTTGAACTTCATACTGAATTGTGGAAATAAATTTCAAAATGGTCTCTCAATTATTTGCAAGTGATCAATTTAATCTCAAAGTATCAAATTACTCCAATTTATTCTGACTATACAAAATTGGTCCAAAATAGTCCCTTATCAAAAAATAGTGATACAATATTGACCTCAATTTAGTCTTTCAAATATACAAAATTGATCCCAATTTAGTTCTCGAGAGATCATTTTGAATCAATTTCGTATAGTCAGGGATTAAACTGGAGCAATTTTGGTACTTAGGATTAAATTGACACTTGCAAATAGTCACATGATCATTTCAGGATTTAGCTCAACATTTGTGTGTACAAGACATTTTGACTGTGAACTTTTTTTTTTTGTAAGTTTTTCTTGCTACTAAGTCTCTTGGTGGAGAATTGCAAAATTGCAGTTGTCCATAAATAAGGCAAGTCCTCTTACCCTTGAACTAAGAAGTTGTGTGCATGGTTTCTCCATCAGCTTGCTGGTGAATGAGTAGTTTAGATAGTGTAATTTTAATCATAGGAGGTACATAGGCATTGATGTAGGGGTTAGAACCAAACCAAGTGCAAATCTTGGCGTTCTTATTGTTTCTTTATTTCACACTCTGTATTAAATTTTCAGTACTATTTATTTTATTGTGTATTTTGATATAGCATTAGTGTAAATAGTTTTTTAAAACCAATACACTCCACTCTCTTAGGTTTTGTGTTAGACATCAATTGGTTTTATTGTTATTTTTCAAATAATCTGATTGTCTTTTTTTTATGTATTAATCCTTCTAGGTTGCGACTCAGGCTTTCTGTACTAATAGCACCAGGCATGACTGTGGAAGATGTGGCGTGGGGAAGTTCTTAATGTTATTGATGATTAGTGGTTTAATTTATTTAATGGTTATTCATAAAAGCCCCGGTAAGTTGGCATCTCGTGAACTTCTGCAGAACACCAACATAGGAGATGTACACCATATAAAGGAAAGGATTGGTAAAA
Source organism: Cymbidium sinense (assembly GCA_021442155.1). Classification (NCBI taxonomy): domain Eukaryota; kingdom Viridiplantae; phylum Streptophyta; class Magnoliopsida; order Asparagales; family Orchidaceae; genus Cymbidium; species Cymbidium sinense. Next base: position 12,438,369 of record CM038224.1, on the reverse strand, counting down.
TTGGGAGATTTTTGCGGAATCCCCCAAGGCTTCCACCACGGCTTTCACCTGATGACATTAAAAACTCAAGTTTGAATTTTAATCACAATAAGCTATTTAATAAGTCTGAGTCGATATTCAGGCAAAATAAGGTTAAAGAAACATTCGTACATGCATGGTCTGGCTATAGAAGATATGCCTTTGGCTATGATGAGCTAATGCCCTTGAGTCAAAAAGGTGTTGATGGCCTGGGGGGCCTCGGCGCTACCATTGTTGATTCCCTTGACACAGCTATGATCATGGGACTTGATGAAATTGTTTCTGAAGCAGGTACGTGGATAGAAAAACACCTTATGGAAAGAATTAACACGAAGGGGCAGGTAAATTTGTTTGAGACCACAATACGTGTTTTGGGTGGCCTTCTTAGTGCTTATCATTTGGGTGGAGGTGAGCATGGTACTATCAGTGATTCTGGGATATCTGTCAAACTGAAAGGAGTGAAGTCTGAGGTCTTCTTAGATGCAGCGAAGAATTTGGCTAACCATCTACTGTCTGCATTTACTTCAAGTCCAACATCAATTCCTTTTAGCGACGTTATATTGCATGACAGATCTGCTCATGCTGCTCCTGATGGATTAAGCAGCACTTCAGAAGTTTCAACATTGCAGCTTGAGTTTAACTACCTCAGTAAACTTTCCGGTGATCCTAGTTATGGTTTGGAGGCAATGAAAGTGTTGGAACACTTAAAAACACTTCCCAAAGTTGAAGGGCTTGTACCCATCTATATTAGGTAAATAATCATTTTCTTTCCTCAATTTTGTATCGTGGAGCTTTTTTCCTTTACGTATGCTGGGATTGAGTGATTTTTTGAATTCTACTTAAGCTTGCAATGTGTCACTGCAATAAATATTAAGAGTTTTAGTTTCCGTTCGAGCGTTCAAAACAATCATTTTTTATATTGGTCAGCCTAACATTGTCCTTCGTAGTTACTGTCAAGTTTTGCGTTTATTGTTGAAGTACCTGGAAGGATTCTCGTTGCTTAATCTTTTTATATTGAATCATGATACAATGATCATTGTTTTTGTAAAGTTAGTTATGGTGGATAGTTTCCATCACATGATTATTCTTTTTTAATGCACAAGTTAAAATTTTCCAGGTTGTTCTTGGATTTTTTTTTTCAGCACTTAGGGAATGAAACATTTATGCTGATATTGATATCCCAAAATTGGGAATACGTTCTTGAAGTTAAAAAAAAAAAAATCAAGAGATAGGATGCAATAATGTCAGGTGAAACCATTTACCTTTGATTATCTTTTCCACCATTTTAATATGATCTAGCTTTGACTTTTCAATTTTGTTTTGAATTTATGATGCTTTATTGGTGATCATTTAGTTTTTGATATGTCTACCATCATTCGTTAATAATGGTTAATTATGTTGTGATGTGAAGGTGAGTCAAATCTTAAAGTTATATTATTGCATTCTTTTTACAATAATTAATTTATTAATTGCAATTCACATACAGTTGATGTTTAACAAAACTTTTATATTTCTTATTGTAATTGGCTTAAGTCATGATGCTTATTTTAGGGAATAATCTTGCATTTAATTTCATGTATTTTGTTATAAATTAAATGAGTGTATACCAACTTAAGATCAATTCTTAACCTTTTCCCCTTTGGGACTTGAAAGGAAAAAATGTTGAAATCAGAAGTTGAGCATGTTTGTTTAAACGTCTTTAAAGGGATCTGGTTCAAATTAGAGTAAGTTTCATCTAAATTTGATTCCAATTATTTTGAATGGCTTGGATCCGGTTAAGGCCAGAAATCTAAATGGTAGTTGGATCTGATTGTGTTTGATTTTTAAATCTGATTTGAAATACTGTGAGGAAAGGCATATGCACATTTGGTTTGGCAGTATAGTGATGGAGACACTGTTGGTAAGTTAAGGCTATGATAACATTAATATGCAACAAACACTACATCAACCCGTATCTCCCTCACCTGGCTGTAGCCTTCTCCATGTGCTGCAACTGCCCACTACTCTCAGCTGTTTTTCTCAAACAGACTTTGTTACATCAGTACAGAATATATATATATATATATATACTTGTATTTTCTGGTTTTATATACTCAACATACTAGCGCCTATGCTTATTGTATTCTTTATTTCTTATCAATGGAATACTCACCTGTTGCATTGTCTCTATCTTCCTATACAGTTCTACATTAATCTCTTCCATGGTATCAGAGTGCAATTGCTCAATAGCAACCTATACTTCCTTCCTCATCGTGGAATATTGAAGAATGGCTGACTCACCTAGCTCTTCTATTGACCCACATTCTAACCCTACTTCATCCTTCATTGCAAATGGAGACATATCCATTCCCCAATCACTAAAACTCCTTATATCCTATCTCTAAAACATAGTCAACATTCAGATGACAGCAGAAAATTATCTCATTTGGAGGCTTCAAATCCTCAAAATTTTCTCAACAAATGGATTTCAAGGCTTCCTTAATGGTTCTACACCTCATCCACCGAAGTAGGTTCTAACATAAAATTCTATCTTCATCAATACCGATTACACAAATTCTGGCAGCTCCTGGATCAAAATCTAGTTGCTGCAATTTTCTCCATAATCTCTCCCTTGATTCTGCCTTGCATCTTAAATCTCAACTCATGTCTTGAAATATGGACAACTCTAGAGAAACGTCTCCAACCTACCATTCGTTCTTGAGTCATTCAACTCAAGAACGAATTACACAACAGCTATGAAGGATCTCCATGACCCAATATTTATCAGCCGTTAAAATTCTGGTTGACAACATTGCTATTGCGGGTTTTCACATAGACAATGAAGACATAATTCTTTACATTCGCAATGGTTTGCCCCCCAGCTATCAAGCATTCCATGCTCGCCCCCATCAACTTGGACGACTTATATTCTATTCTCTGCAGTGAAAAGATCAACATTAATCAAGAACAAGCTAAAGAATCAACTGTTGATGATCCCAGAATTGCACTCTTCACATTTAGGGCGATATCGATCCTTCAATAGAGGCTGCGGTCGAAGCACTACTCCCTTCATTTGGTGAGGAGGAGCTCCACCTAAAGGCAAGCCAATTCCGATGCCACTCAATGCCATATATATGGAAAATTGGGGCAAAGAGCCATAAATTGTTGGTATCACTATTTCACAACTCAACAACCACTCAACACCACTGCTCTTCTTGTTGCTCCCTCCTCGCCCACTAAGTGGTATCTAGACAGCGGCACTACTAATCATCTCACTCCAAATTTCACTCACCTTCGCCAACCTCTTCATCCATATGATGGCACCGATGAAGTTCTTGTTGGAGACACAATGCTCTCCCAATAGCTCACTGTGGCAAAGGAATTCTACCCACACCCAATCCCAATCGTAAGGTCTACCTACTTTAACTTCTTCATATTTTCTCTTTATCTCATAATCTTCTCTCCATCAACAAACTTACCACTGATAACAAATGTGTTGTATCCTTTGATGCCAATGGTTTTGTCATCCAGAACAACTTTGACCAATCGAATCCTTTTAAAGGGAAGAGGTCATAACGGGTTGTATCCTCTCTCTACATACCACTCTCCCCATATAGCTCTCACAATCACACAAAGGCCATCTCTACTTTGACATAACCGGTTGGGGCATCCACATCAACTCATACTCTTTACTATTGCAAAACAGAATGAAAACTTATGTATCTTCTTTTCTTCCTTTCATTGTAGCTTGTGTTAAATGGCCAAGAGCCATAAACTTTCTTTCTCTTTTAAATCAAATCATAAATATAAACCTTTTGAGCTTGTTCATTTAGACATTTGGGGACCATCCCCCACACTCTCTCTTAAGGGATACAAATACTATATTCTCTTTATCGATAATGCTACAAAATATTACTGGCTATATCCCATTTACCAAAAATCTAATACAATAGCTAAGTTTATTCAATTTGCTAATATAATTGCCACTCAATTCAATCAGAAAATTAAAATCTTTTGCCCAAATAGCTGTGGTGAATACACCAACTCCACATTATAAGAATAACTTACCGACAATGGTATTCTTCATCAATTTAGCTATGCCTACTCCCAAACAAAACGGTATTGTTGAACGCAAAAATAATCACATTATTGAATCCGCTAGAACCCTCTTAATTGCAGCACATCTACCCCCTCAGTTTTAGGTCTAAGTTGTCCTTACTGTAAATTATCTCATTAACAAACTTCCTACGACTACCACCTTAAAATCTCTTCCGTCTGCTCTATCATTGCCTACCTAACTACTCGCATTTAAAAGTATTTGGTAGCCTCTATCATCCATGGACCAAATCACAAGCTCCAGATAAACTCCTAGCCCACTCCACTCCCTATATCTTTCTCGGTTGCCCATCCAACTACAAAGGATATTTGCTATGATCTCCTCACAAGGAAAATCTACATTTCTCACCACGTTCTCTTCCATGAACACATCTTTCCTACTCTAATCTGCCACCTGTCTCATTTGTGTTTTCCCAACCCACTTACCAATCTCCACTTATTCTTATTCCTCACTCATCAATTTCTTACCTCACTCAGCCTCCCACAGAACTCCTCATTTTTCCTCTCCTTTTACTATCTCCCCTACATCTCTTTCGAATACTCACCCCACAACTCCAACTCATATGCCATCCTCCCCTCCTCTTCAACCTCTCAGCACTCATCAAATGCAAACTCACTCTAAAACTAGCCACTCCAAACTTAAAGCTATCCTCAGTTACATCACCACACGCAACCTATTCCTACTCCCACCAACTACACACAAGCTATACAATTTCCCCACTGCCAGCTGGCCATGTCCAAAGAATTTCTTGCTCTCCAACAACAAGGAACCTGGACCCTAATCCCTCCCCTTACTAATCAACCCATCCTCAAGTGTGGTACAAATCCAAACTCAAACCCAATGTCATTATTGACCAATACAAGGCTTGTCTTGTTGCAAAGGGCTTCAACGAAGAATATGGAATTAACTTCCAAGAAGCATTCAGTCTTGTTTCCAAAATGCCCACTATTCAAATTTTCTTACCATTTCCTTGCATCACAACTGGCAAGTCTTACAACTCGATGTCTCCAATGCTTTTCTTCATTGGAAATTTCATGACACTATCTTAATGCATCAACTACCAAGATTTTGTTATGCTCAACAGCCCTCTCATGTCTGCAAACTCAACAAAGCTCTCTATAGACTCAAGCAAGCTCCACTCCAATGGTTTCTAACCTTTACTAGGCATCTCATCCACCAAAGCTTTCAATTCAGTCAATCTGACCTATCTTTACTCACCTATCATCACAATCATACCCGCATTTACCTACTGATCTATGTCGATGAGATCCTTATCACTGGCATTCACCCTGATGCCATCACTACTCTCATTCACTACATGCAAACTCATTTCAAGATCAAAGAGCTTGGACCAATTTCCCACTTCCTGGGTCTATTGGTTCTTCATACTCCAACCGGTTTCCTCTTTCGCCAACATTAGTATGCTAATACCATCCTGCAGAAATTGGGTATGCAAGACTGCAAACCAGCTCACACTCCTCTTAAACCATCCTCCAATTCTGAATCTAATGCACCCTTTTCTCAACCTTACCTTTTTCGACAACTTATTGATTCTCTTCAATACCTAACCATCACTCGATCGGACAGATCATTTGTGATTAATCAGCTATACAAGCATATGCATGACCCCTTAAACAAACACTACCAAATGCTTAAGCAACTCCTTTGTTACCTTAAAGGCACTGCTCAACTTGGTTTACCTATTTCCGAAGGAGAACTCACTCTCCATTTAGATTGGCAAGGAGATCCTATTGACCACCACTTTACAATAGGTTATTGCACCTTCTTGTGTACTACTCTTATCTCTTGGTGTTTCAAAAAGCAAGCAATTGTGGCCGATCTTCCATTGAAACTGAATATCGTGCTTTAGCCACTGCTACTAGTGACAATATCTGCCTCGACTTGTGCTTCAGGACTGTCAGATTCACTTGAGTCAACCAACTCCACTTCATTGTGACAACATTTTAGTAATGTCATTAGCAAATAATCCCGTCTTCCATGCACACACAAAGCACATTGAAATTGATTATCATTTTGTTCGGGAAAGAATTTTTACAAAGGAAATTGCAGTCCTCTACATACACTCCAAGGATCCATCCGCTGATATCTTTACTAAGTTGTTGGTTCCCTCACGGTTTCACCAGTTATGCAACAAGTTGACTCTTCCACCTGTTAAACATCAACTCGAGAGGCACTAATAACAGCAGACACTACATCGTCCTGTACCTCCCTCACATGGTTGTAGCCTTCTCCATGTGCTGCAACTGCCCACTACTCTTAGCTGTCCTTCTCCAACAGACTTTGTTACATCAGTACAGAATCTATTATGGCTCACTACATATATAAATCTTTGTATTCTCTGGTTTTATATACTCAACATATTAATGCCTATGCTTACTGTATTCTCTATTTCTTATCAATGGAATACTCACCTGTTGCATTGTCTCTATCTTCCTTTACAGTTCTACATTAATCTCTGTCAAACATAACAAAATGGGGGTGGCTATAGGACGGGTGTGGTAAGTAGTAATTACTAGAGGAAACAAAAGAATGATTATGTGGATGGTACTATGGTGAAGGAGCGAACTGAAGACTCATGGTTGTGGTCATGTGGTGGTGACATAACATTATGCCAATTGGGTGGAGGGGTGGTGTGGAGGACTATTGTGCATGGACAGGAAGGAGTTGGGCATCCACTTGGAGCCTATGATGAATAGTGAAAGGGTGGCAGGAAAAGAGAGAGAAAGAGGAGTTTTGTGGCAAAGACATGAGTAGGTGGCCAAATGACAGTTGTGGTTGGTTGACTATTATTGCTAATTGTGTATGGTAGGGAAGAGAAAAGGGATGGAGAGAGAGGAAGAGAAAGAAAGGTTTTATATGAGTTAGGGTTTGGGTTTTTTTTTTGAGTCACCATTGTATAACTTCTAGTAGTCGAAATTAGGACCATTATATAATGTTTAGTTGTCGAGAATAGAACCATTTATGTATCTTAGTTGTGTGAGTTTTTAATTGAATTTGATCAACCCCAAATTCTGAGTTTTTTAAGCCGAGATGCCATAATTGGATGGCCATCTAGTTGGGTGAGTAACATGATCTTAGTTGATTTGATTATACCTTTTATCTAGTTGTTATGACGATTTAGGTCAAAAGTTGCTATGACCCGGATTACTAGCTCGGAAGGCATAGACGGATTGTTGGATGAAATATTAAAACTTTCAAGTAACATTTTCATTAAAATATAAATAATTATTTGTCACATTACAAAGAGTCACTAAACACAACATAATTTTTTAAATTCATTAAACTAACATAATCACTTAAATCTAACAATTCATAAGACACATGTTTAAGACATCACCATTTCAACTATGACAACATAGAAAGATCTTCTAAAATATTGAGGTCTAGATGTTTCTTTCTTTTGGTTATACCAATCTAGCTCTATCACTCATTCACAGTCAAGGAAACTTCAATTTTGTGATTTTTTTTTCTTTATTTTTTGCTTGGTTTCTAGGCTTTTTAATTTATCTTTTATGATTTAAGCTGAAAAATTCATACCATTTCTCTCTGTTGACCACAGCCCATACTCTGGCCAGTTCAGTGGTGAGAATATTAGACTGGGGTCCCGTGGTGATAGCTACTATGAATACTTGATTAAAGTTTGGATTCAGCAAAACAGTAGCCGTAGCAATCAGCTGAAGTATTTATATGACATGTATGTGGAATCCATGAAAGGAGTCAAGCATCTTCTTGTTCGTAAGTCTACACCTAAAGGATTGGTTTTTATTGGAGAATTGCCTTATGGACCTAAGGGTTCCTTCAGTCCAAAGATGGATCACCTGGTAAGTTTCAATGTTTTTCATGTAGTAAATTTATTTCACATTAAGATTAATCGTTATTCATGTTCTGTAAGTCGGCATGCTATTTTATCTATTTTCTTGTGCAATCAAATTGTTTGCACGTTTCATGGTTATACTTCAACTAGTTGCTTGTATTTCCATTTTTATTGTTATGACTCCTGGGTGTCATTCTTGCACTATGTTGGTGCACTATCTTGCAGGCATGCTTCCTACCAGGTACACTTGCTCTCGGTGCAACTAAGGGTATTACAAAGAGAAAAGCAGTAGAACTCAATCTGCTGACTGCTGAAGATTTGGAAAATTTATCCCTTGCTGAAGATCTGGCCAAGACATGCTTTGAAATGTATTCTGTGACTTCAACAGGTCTAGCTCCAGAAATTGTTCATTTCAATATCGAGGTGACCTATTTGATGATGAATGGAAGGATTATTTCATTAACGTCTTATTTGATTATAGCCTTGCTGTTGTTTCATATTTTTCCTCTATGATACTAATGGTCCACTCACTTTGTTTTAATTATTTTTGAAATAGGGTAATTTGGAGCATGGCCTTGATGGCGGCAACAAAAGCTCAGAATACATAAATGACATAATGATTAAGCACAATGATCGGCACAATCTTTTGCGCCCTGAAACAGTGGAATCTTTATTTGTACTTCATCGCATTACTGAAGATCCAAAGTAGGTTTACAAGCTATTGGGCTCTCTTAAATGCTTTAACTGTTTTGTAGAAGAAAATATATATTCTTGTTCTTTTGAAAAATAATGCTTCCATGCCTGCAGATACCGGGAATGGGGTTGGCAGATCTTTGAGGCTTTTGAAAAACATACCAAGGTGGTGTCTGGTGGTTACAGTTCTGTAAGTGACGTCACCAGAATTCCTACTCATAAAAGAGACAAGATGGAGACTTTCTTCACTGGAGAAACCTTGAAGTACTTATATTTGTTATTTGGAGATGATGATATTCTTCCTTTGGATAAGTTTATTTTCAATAGTGAAGCACACCCTCTCCCAGTTTTTTGATCTACCTAATTGTTCTTATCGGCATGAATCTCTCAAATTTTTATCATCTTTGAGGGAAAAGTGGACAGAACCTTTCTTCTATTTGCAAGCTTGAAGGAAATCAACCTGGAGCATTGAAATTAAAGAGACTGTTTGCTTTGTGGGTTATAGAAAAAAGGTGTATTTACTCTTTTTTTTTTTTCAGATTAGGCCTTAGGATGCGTATGTTCATTATGTCTTTTGGTTCATTAGTCGTCATATTGTATTGATCATCTTCAAGCGATCTTTATCGAGACATTTGGAGTAGAATTTTTATTTTTCTTCATTTATAACTTGAGTTGATATTGCAGAAAGGCTATGTTTAGGGATTTGATGGAGAGGTTACTGCATGATTTTGAATAATAGTGGCGGTTGGAACTGATGAAGCTTTCCAGTGAATTATTTAAATTAAATGTAAAAGTCATCTGGAATTTTTTAATGTTATTCTTTGTTCAATATTGTATACACCAAGTGTAATTGAAAGAATAACAAGTTCCGTGCTTCCCAATGTTGGTTATGTTACCATTTTGGTTTCACGTAGATTATTAATGTTCCTCAAGTAGATACAAATGGTCTCCATCTCGCACTGCAGTGATGTCATCTATTTCTGCATTCTCTTGAGTCAGTACTTTGGTAGGATTACAACCCTCAAACTTCTGACCTGCAGTTTTCCAGGTTACAGGTATAGTTAGAATGCAAAGTATTCTGAGAAAAAAAAATCAATATTAATCTGGCATTTGTAAGTAGAGATTATGAACATATTTGAATGTCAAGTATAACGTATGGGCTTGTTTATTTCCAAGATAATGTAGCTGTTTGTGCATCATGCGGTTGCTCTTTGGATGATTTTGCTTGCCCATTATTGGGCATGCCTACATGTGTGCTGATAATTGAGCGATATTAAATCAATTTTCTTTCTATATGATAATTTGTTATATTTTCAGGTTTAAATGAATGCTTTTGCTGAAAGGTACCACACTTACTGCCTATTCTGAGAAGCTCTTCACAGATTCAGGTAGATTTATCAACTTCCCCGATTTTTCTCTTGATCCACGTGTCACTTCAGAAAGTGCATGAATCGTGATTCTTTTATTTACCATTCTCATGCTGCCACCTTCTATTGGCTGGGTTCCTCTTTCCCAGTGAATTGGTTTCACTGTTTCATATTGCAAGCATTTGAAGCTGGGATGCAATTCTTTGTTTCTTTGGATCTGATTGTCGCTGTTACTGTTTGATGTTTTTGGCTGTTTGTTTTCAATTTTCATTCTATTCTCCTGCTCTGATATAAAACCTTGGGTATGCCCTTTCACTTGGTTCTCAAACAAAGATTTTTTCCAGCCAAAGTGTTGTGTTTCAGACAGGTTTGCTCTGTGCTTGAGCAGTGGCCTCCTCTTTTCATAAATTCTCTGCCGAATCGAATTGAAATTAGTTATGTTGATAAGGATATTGTCTGTTTGGTCTACTTCACTATCATCAATTCCCATCGAAATCATGTTTCCTTTAACCGCAGGTCTTGTATGGTCTACATTGTTTTCCTGGTATTCTGTGGTTGAAAATTGCTCTCTAACAGCAGTGCTATCTGACCATTCCCTGAGAAACGATAATGATCCTAATTGGTGTTGTATTCTTGATAAATATTCATGAATCCCCTGCTTCTGTAAATTGTTCTTAGAATGGTCAGATGCTATTTATGTAATAAATGAGAAATTCTATTTAAATTTCTCTATGTTATAGTTTTGGTAAATTGTTCACCAACAACTTGGTTGAGCGGTTTTGCATTTGATCTGTAATGTAAGACTTCAAAGTTCAAATCCTTGCCAAAAATGAAAAGTTTGGCAAATCAGATCTGCTTAATACCTGGAGAAGGTTGTTCATGATGAGAGTTCCATCTTTTTTACTTTCTCGGATGATATTGATAAATGCAGTTCTACTCATTCTTAGAATTTGTTGGGTGAGAGAAATATCATAAAACACCAACTTCTCCAAACATGTCCCCAGCATAAGCCCTTCTCTGAACCTGGGCAAATATGAAGAAGCTAAATCAACCACATACTTCATGATATTGCTATTTCTTTTTGCTTCTACGTGTCTACTAGAAACAGGGCGATTGAGATGAGAATAAAAGAGATAACTTTTAATATTGTTGCTTAGGGCACGCCTGTGTTGGTTTTCTTTGCAACTTTTCTAATATGTTGTTGATCATTCGGTGCACATAATTAAAATTTTTGTGTTTGAAATGAGTTGAGCCTTAGTGTGGCAATAGCAAAATCATGATTTATTTTTTTGTGAGCCACAAATTGACTATCTTAAAAATACCATCAATATTTTTAATAGATATCTATCACTCTAAATCCTAAAATTTTTGAAGTGGTGCAAATTGAATATTTTTATGAAACTTCTATGCTAGCAAAAATATATGATATATAAAATTATCTTAAAATTTGGTGGGAGCACGTGTTGAGGCCTTCAATGCTATAACCTTCTATTGAAACACAAAAGAGATCCCTGACTGGTGGATAGTTGGAACACAAAAGAGGTGAATTTTTTCTTATTAGAAGACATATTTAGGTGTATAGAACTTGCATCTAGTTTTATTTATTTCATATATGCTTTTTTTCATTCTCTTTTACTTTTCTTTTCGTCACTTTTTGGCTATAATATGAGCTGGTCATGACCATGTATAACCCTACATTTAGTCCCTTAGCCCTGATGCTAGATGCAAAAAAGTATGAATTTCTTACAGAATTTACTCTTTGGTATTTAGAAAGTCAAGTGAAAAAGTGCAACTGATATGAGAATGCTATGACTTTATGTGATAAAGTTAAGAAGAAACTACAAAATTTAGAGGTGAAATGGTTGCAAGAGGGTTTGTTCTAGCACGTCTATGGAGGAAAATGAGGAAAATATATGTTATTGGTTTGGTCTGCAAACATGGACTGATGAGATGATTGATTTTATGTGCGAGCTTTTGTGAAGAAAATGTTAGAGCTAAAGGCTTGAGTATAAATCAAATATGATGGAAAATAATAGATTATATTTTATTACCGAGCTGAAATTGAACTCCTTATTAGATGTGGCAGCTGATTTGAGTTGAATGGCTTTGTAATGAAAGTGCTGCAGCTGAATAATTTGATTAGAAGTCATTTGAAAAAGTTAGGTAAATTAAACCCAAATGAAACACTTCAAAAAATGATTGGAAAGGAAGCCTGAGTGACCAAACAGGTTGGAATAAAGATAGTCTGTGATAATGATATGTAACCACTAATTTATGGTGCATCATTGTTTTTCAGTTCCCATTTTTTGTGTGCTTGACTAGCAAATTGTTTACATTATGCATATGTTTATGGAACACTTACTTGCTCAATTCCATTTGCATTGACCTTGAACTCCTGCAACAAATTTAAACTAAATGAGTCAACTTGTTCAATGATGTTGGGAAAGTATTGTGTTGCCTGAGCAGTCAGCATATAACCGTAAAGAATCTGAGCTACAACTAACCACTTCTCCTGATACCAGTATGTAAAGATCTGTTGGTTCTTCATTCTGATGAACTACATCTTCCTTTGGGGGGAAATAATCAGCTTGCATTTCTGCAACCTGTATTTGGCATGATGACAGCGTCAGATTATACAAGGCAATGTCAGGAATTTGTGTGATAGGACGGTGGGAAAACAATGACCAATAAGCTTTGATAAATTTTAGACTCTTACTATTTGATAAATAAAATTGTGAGAAACTCCATTGAAAAGATACACATCTCGAACTACCGGAAAGAATAGGTGGTTAGCGACACTTGACAGAATTCCTTTTGGGAAGCCATTCAAGGTTTCTTCCTGTTTGAGTCCTTCTGTCTTGAACTGCAGGCATATGTGAGAGAGCATCTGATTCTTTATGTTTTGTGGTAACTGATTTCTTGCTGCAAATTCAGATGCTGCCTTGATTGTATCCCTCTATTATATTGAAAAGAGAATGTTAGCAACTATATAAGATGGCTAAAAAACTTGTAATATAAGACTTTTGAAACTTCATTTTAGCTGACTTTCGGGACTGTAACTTTGCCTACAGCTATGCTAAAACACCCAGAATAGAGCCAATATTTAAGTAGCTTGACCTATAAATTTTCTCCAATCCAATGTTGGAGACCCAGATATAAATTTCTAAAACTTTGTGTAGTAGTGGGGATTTTGATACTTCCTAGACTTATGTGTATGGTAACCAACCAAATTCTCATACTTAAATAATTCATTGTTTCCTTGTATCAATGCAGAAAGCATGTAACTCAAAAGTGTCAAACTTATATGCGATATTTACAATTGAACCCAATTGCAATTCACCTAGTTTTGTTTGTCAATTATTTTCTTTTTGGAAAACAATTTGAATTAACACTGCATTTGTTAGGTCCCAAGTCCTAGGTGAGAAAAGTGGAGGGATGCGTTAGGTAGTCTATAGCCAGCGTAAAACTTGTCAAAAAAATCATAACATTAGTCCTTTAATACATTGTGTCGATGCGTTGTATGGCCTGAATCAGCGTCATGTGCAAGATCATCTGCATCGGTGTCCTGTGCAATGTTAAATAAGCAAAGGTTCCCATATTATGTACGAATGCGGGCAAAGAAATTAGTCCATGAAACTGAAATTAGATTAGAAACTTAGAATATTAGTACTCTTATCGGTAAATTAATGAAATTAATAGATATTATGATTAATAGGAAAATAAACATCTTGTGTATTCAAGAAACTAAATAGGTTTGGGAGAAGGCCAAGGAGGTTAATAGTTTAGTTTTTAAACTTTGGTATTTAGGTAGGAATCGAACTAGAAATGAAGTAGATGTGATTATAGATAAAAATTTGAAAGATAATGTTATAGATATTAATAGAATTAGAGATAGAATTATAACTTTAAAGATTATTATTGATATTAAGATTATTAATGTTACAAGTGTTTTTGTTCTTCAAGTTAATTTGGATGAGGCTCAAAAGAAAATTTTAGAATGGCTTAAAGGGATTAATACAAAGAATATCTTTTGAAGTGAGAGTATTTATGGGAGGAGATTTAAATGAATATGTTGGTAGAGTGGTAGAAAATTTTAAAATCATTCATGGTGGCTATGATTTGGAGTAACTAATGAAGAAGGTAAGATTATATTGAATTTTATTTCAGCTTATGATTTTATAATTGCTAATAAAAGTGATGTACAAGAAAGAGTGTGCAAATTATAGAGGAATATTAAGTTATTGTGTCATACATTAAAATTATGGGAGAGAGTAATTGAGTATAGATTATGATGTGTTATAAAATTTTCTCAAAATCAGTTTGATTTTATGTCGGGTAGGTCTACTATGGATGCTATATATTTGTTAAGAGGGTTGATGGAGAAGTATAGAGAAAGGAGGATCTACATATTATATTTATTGATTTAGAGAGCATGCGGTAAAATTTCAAGATAAGTGCTTTAGAGAGTTATAGAAAAGAAAGGAGTTAATATTTGCTATATTCAAGTTATTAAGGATATGTTGTGCTCAATCACAAGGAGGATTGACCAAATATTTTTCTATTTCAATTAGATTACATCAAGGATCAGCTTTAAGTCCATATCTTTTTTGCTTTAGTTATGGATATTCTTATTAGACATTTACAAGAGGATGTACCTTGGTCTATACTTTTTGTTGATGGTATTTTTGTTGTTGATAAGATTAGAGAGGGAGGTCAAGAGAAACTTGAATTATGAAGGTCAACCTTAGAGTTTAAAGGTTTTCGTTTAAGTAGATCTAAAACTTAATTTATGGAGTGTAATTTTAGTTGTAGAAATCTAATTATGGGGTTGTGACATTGGGTGATCAAGTCATTAAAAAGAATGAATGTTTCATATATCTTTGGTCTAAATAATGGTGAAATAGATGGGGATGTCATTAGTAGAATTCAAGTTGGATGGTTGAAGTGGAGGAATGCATCTAGCCTGTTGTGTGATAGAAAAGTACCGCTTAGTCTCAAAGGAAAATTTTATAAGATGATGGCAAGACCTACAATGATTTATGGTGCATAATGTAGGCCAGTAAAAGAGCAGCATAAATTAAGTTAGGTATTGCAGAGATGAGAATGCTCGGGTGGATGAGTGGCTTTACTCTTAGAGATAAAATGTGAAATGAATATATACATGATAAAGTTGGAGTAGCTCCATTGATAGATAAGATTAGAGAAAGTCGATTAGATACAATCATAGGAATGCTTTCAATCTTGGATGCACAAGGTAGAATTTGAAAACTTCATTGACTTTTCAAAGGGACTAGTTGTTTGGTGAATTCAAAGTAAAGAGTGAAATGTCAGTTATTGTTAAACCTTAGCTTGCAGTATAACTTATTAAACAGTAGGAGCAATAAGGAATCTAAGAGCAAAGGCAACCAAGCAATGTATATGCACATTCTGTGTAGTCATTTCAGCTACTTCTGTCAACTGTAATTTTATTTTATTTTATTTTTCGTTTGAGTTTTTACTTCGTTTCTCACACTTATCATCATTAGAATTATCCCAGTTCTTCAATATTTATATAAACCTTTATTTCTTGATATCACAAAAACTATTGTTAGTTGTTTTTAGTTCTTCACTCATGTCATCAAATATTCTAATTATCAAGATGATCAAGAAGCCAGTGGCTAACTAAGAAGCAGAAGGGAACCTACAAACTTTCTCGTGCGGCCGGTCCCATGAACGACAAGGTTCGTCATGTTTCCAATGAGGTATGCTGTCAAACCCAAATTAAATAACATGTAGAAAATATCAAGCAACATTTCTCTTGCATTTTCAGCATGCAAGTCACCATATCCAGTTGTTGTCAGTGTCGTAATGGACCAGTATATTGCTGCCACGTATCTGATCCACAGGCTCTGTGCTCTAAAGTCCGGCATCACTGCTCCAATCCATGTTCTTCTTGCATCAGGATATCTGTCTGCAATTAAGTAGTTGAAACACCCAGCACAATGTACAGCGAAAAGCGTTATCTGTAGTTTAATCACATACCCTGATCAGGAATTGGACTACAGCATAAATACTCTGGGAAGGGGAATATACAGAAAGAACTAAGCACCTACTAATACTAGTTTTGTGCAGCGGGTGCAGAAATAGTTGAACCTGATATCTTTCTCAAGTCTGATGAGAAGAATCACCTTCACTTCATCAGCATACACTTTATTGCATTTTAATGTGAGTTAGACACCTAAATAGGAAGGGAGAAAAAAAAAAAACCTTGTGAAAAGGGAACTGACTCGACGAAGGCGCCAAAGCCGAAGCATATCGAGCAACTTAAAGCCCAGGTCGCTGCCATGTTTCCCAAAGCCGAAAGGTACTGTTGAACATACGTCGAAGATGAACCATGAAGTTACATACCTACAAATTGATGATGTCATGTTAAAGAACAATCAAATCTCTTCAAAAACACTGTTTTTAATTTCTATGCTGAAGCATTGTGATGAGGGAAAGATTCTTGTACTAACCTGACTGCAATTTTCTTGCCATCATCGACCAGATGATAGGATTTTCCGTCAAGATAAGCAACAAAGAAGGTCAGGATTATATCAACAGCAAAGAATCCATTCACTATATTGTCCACATGAAAGAGCGTCTTTGACAAGTATCTCAAAAAGGCCAATTCGAATGGGCAAATCCAGGCTGAATAAATTACCAGGAGGATCAGAAAATTTTCCCATGCTCTGTGTGAAGAAGGGCGGCAGAAAGAAAATCAACAAATTTGCCTTTCGAAGTCCATTATAAAAGAAAAAAAACTATTATATTACTTTACCTGTATCGTGGATCATAAGGAGAGATTATATACGTTCTGAGCTTGGTTGACTTGTTCATGGTTGCTCCCAAGGATGGCAATAAATCAGTGGAGAAGCTCAATCTATTTTCTGATGGGAAGTTGTCATCATTGAAGCGTCTGAAGTAGGATTTAGCACAAGAGAACCTCATATTTTACTCTTTGATGGCTTGGCTTAAGTTTGGATATATGAAGCGGTGAGAATTGGTTCTGAATAAATAAAGATGGAAAACATGGTCAAGTGTTTACTTTCAACTACCTTTTGTGCCACGTAATGGGTTCATGTCAAAAGAATGGAAGGTCTTGAAGATAAAAAGAGAATGAAGAAAGGCATGAATCTGGCCCTACCCTGTAGAACAAGGGCTTACATCTTCTGCAAGAGCCTTGGAAGTCCTTCGCAAGCTGTAAGTAATAAAATATATTCGAAGGAATTAATGCTAATATAAGAAGAAAACTTCAAATTTGTCATTCTTTCAAAGCTGATTAGAATAACGCAAAGAATCATGGATTAACTCGAATTTTATTTTTTAATTTTTTATTCACTTTAAAATTGTTAAAATATACGATTATTAGAGAAAATTGTTGTATAAAAGGTCAAAACTTAAGAGAAAGTTTAAGAGGTGGTTAAATAAAATGTCTTATAATAGAATTTGAACTAGTAGGGTTTTTTCTTAAGTTCTATTAGTTTCTGGATCCTTTTGTTTAAGTACCTGATTAATTTTAGATTCTAATTTTAGATTTTAAGTTAAAACGATGATTAGCAATAATTTGAAGATACTATTACTATAATTAAATTATTTAATTATAAGAATGAATTCTTTAGAATTCAGATCGAGTTGATTTTTAACGAAATTAAAGTTTATCATCCACCATTTAGATGGATGGAGGATACAGCTTCAATTATTTTTTTTTTTGTTTGTTGCATTTTTGTTGATAAAACGAATTTGAGCAGATTGAAGATCCGACGGGAACCGGACAAAAAAAGGAATAGTTGTCTCGCTGCTATTTCTTTTCTCATATTTTCAAAATATACTTCATATCTCGAAATGTTGTTAGAAAGTAAAATTTTTATCTGACGAAAGTCGTCAGATTTTGTTTGGTGATACTTTTAGATCACTTAGTCTGAACTCATGTAGCCACAAGAAAAAGTTCATTTATTGATGGAGATTGATTTTCTCACCTTTGGATGATAGATATGATTTGTTTTGGCGTAATCATGGAGGAACCATCCGATCCGATTTCTTGAGGTTTTAAAGGATAAAACCAGGAAGCGATGATCAACGAGTAGAATAATATCGATATCAATTATCTCATCTATATCTGATAAATAAATTTATTAAGATCTCATATCTATTAGAATTAAATTAAATTTTGGTATTTTATATCATAACATGATCATAAAGACCTTCCATCAATGATTTTTTTTCAAAAAGTTAAAGTAAAAGTTTTACGCATTAAATATGAT
This sequence comes from Cymbidium sinense, assembly GCA_021442155.1. Lineage (NCBI taxonomy): Eukaryota > Viridiplantae > Streptophyta > Magnoliopsida > Asparagales > Orchidaceae > Cymbidium > Cymbidium sinense. Next base: position 12,420,078 of record CM038224.1, on the reverse strand, counting down.
ATTTATAAAAATAATATTTTTATATAATATTAAAGATTTAGATGTTATTTATGTAAATATTAAAATTAAATATTAGATATATATATAAATATATAAAAAAATTATTTTATATATTGAATTTTTTTAAAAAAAATTTATTAATTAATATTTATATTATGAATCAGAATATCTTTGTACTGTGATTGTCATCTTCCTTCAAGTCTTGTAAACCAAATAATAATAAATCCGTCTGTGATGGTTACAGATTAGATCTGAGAAGAAGCAAAACTCTCAACAACGTTCTCTTGTGTGGTTCATTTCACATTTTATTTTTAGAATTCTTATCTTCAAAATAAATAGATAAATAAATAATTGAATTCCAACTTGTGAAATAAGTGTTAGGATTTAGTGGTCACTATGGCAACTCAGTGATGGTTACTGAATGGTAGGAGCTGCTGCTGCTCCAAGTGGTCCAGTAGCATCTTCATATGAAGAAAAATGGAATATCAACTCTTTTTGATATAATTATTATTTATAAATTGTTTTGTAGTCTATAAATAATTCATAATTAAAGTTTATTAAAAAGTATTATTGATTAGTTTTTTGAATAATAAATGTATGATTTGATCATAGATTAAATGCTTTTATTATTCAAGTCTGAATCAAGACTTAAGAGTATTATTTTTATAACTTTATAAATAAATTAATATTTTCAATTACTTATTTTTTTAATATTTTTTCATGAATTTAAGAGTCCTAATTATATTATTTTGTGTGGTAAAAAAGAGATATTTATATGCATATTAAAATTTTTATATTTATAAAATTTGTAATCTATTAATTTTTTGAATTATAAAATTTATATATTTGTGTGCGTTATAATCAAATTATTAAGAATTTGATAAACGTAAAAAGTATGAGTTGTATTTACGTAAGAATTTGAAAAGTGGATTAAAAAAAGGTTATTTTTGTAAATATTAATGTTCTAGGTGTCAAGTATTTAATTATCCCCAAAGAAAAAAAAAACAGTAATTTCGTAAATTGGAACTATTTGTTTTATATTTATGTTAATTTCATATTGTCCAATCAAAGTGAACCAACTCATATTTATTTATGGGATATTTATATACATAGCACGTGATTTTTATATATTTATAAAAAATAAATACTTATATATATATAATATCTAAATTTTTATTATTATAATAGAAATAATATTTTTCTTAAAATTTATTTTTAAAGTATAAAAAAATATGTTATATTTGTAAATATTAAATTTTAAATATTAAATATATAAATATATAAAAATTATGTACTATTTATATAAATTTTCTTTTCTTTATTTATATATAATATTGAATTTTTGTATAGTGGGCAAAAAATGGAAGACTAGTGCGCGTTGACGATTACAATACTTCAATGCCGACTTGGTGCGGCCACGTGGGCTGCAGTCCAGTCGTTTGTGTGGGTCCCCACAAGAGGATGAACCGTGCCTTAAACAAGATTAATGGGTCCTCCCACTGGTTTGGAGTTGAGATTGACTTCGCTGACCCCTGTTATTTTCTAAAGACGAAATTTTTAATTTAAGTATGATTTAAAATTTAATTAATATATTAAGAATCAGTAAAAAAAAATTTAAATATAGTACTCAATAAATGGGCAATGGCCACTCTCAAGATATTTCACCGCCTACTTATCGGACATTATTTTTAATGTATAATCTAACCGATCGCTATTAAGCAATGACATTTGGCGAGCTAAAGTCGATAAGTAAGCTACTCTCAATTTTTTAAAAAAATAAGATATCTTTTTTTATGATATATAAGGAAACGCAGATGTACATATCTATGTAATAGCGAACAAATGATACTGAAAATATAAATAGATCAAACTACAAATATACTAAGAATCAAACGATACAAAAAACTTTCATCCATGCAAAATAAACTCAAATGAGATGCGAGTGAACAATAAAAAATATCAGCCTATACAAAATAAGTACACCTCTAAACACTATCGCCGACTACATAGGATATCGCAATACACGGAGTATATTGCGGTGAATGGACGCGCGATGATGAGCTCGCTCGATCATCGATCCAATGGGCCAAGTCTCTGAGAAACCCAATCGTGACGGCCGTCATATGCATAGCTCTCAAAAAAAAAGTCTGGATCGCATAGGATGGCGCGTATTGTCGGCGTGCTCATATGTGCTATACATTGACAGTAGTCTATATGTGTTGCAAGCTCGATCGCATCATATGCTCGTATTTATTGATGGTGAACTGATAGTCGACGTCATCTGAACGTCCAAAGAAAGGCCGAAAAAGATCCTCCATCGTCAAAATATGCTCTGTCTACAGTAAACTAGTTTAAAATGTTACTACGTAAATATGTGAAAATAATAACTAAGAAAATATGCAAATTATAGAATTATCTTAACATATGCTCGCCGTGCGCTGAGTAATAGGCGGTCAAGATGGTGACCATGCCCACCACCTAAACACGATGATCATGTACGCAGGACGATGTGCGTGTAATCTTGCACCATAACGTGATCTCTGCGCCTCCCACGAGCGATGTAGCGATGCCGCCCCGACGATTTCCTCCGCAATCGACTCTAATGAACCGAGTCCATCGGCTACATCCAGACGGCAAGTGACCAAACCGAAGAACTGCAGAAGGTGCCACTCCACCCTCATCCAACTAATCAGGGAAACTCATTCTAACCAGATGTCCTCATCAAAAAATATTAGCGTGACCTCGATCTGAAGGTGGCTCGATTCAAGTCACCATGTGTGTTAAAATGGTTTGGTCGACGAATCAAGCTTCTTATTTGAGAAACATATACCTTCATATAACTACCTAACTTCATCATCTAAAAACTTGAGATATCAAAAAACACAATATCCGCATCCAAGTCTTTCGTGGTATACATACCGAATGTACTCATTAGTGGAATTCATTACATCGATCCCAATTCGGATAATGACTCAAATAAGATCATGACCGGCCGTATTGCATTAAGCAATGACTCATCAAGAAAGATCGCTATCATCGATGCTTGATTCACTATTCATCATTTCATACTCATCATCGTAGTTGTCTGATGAACTAGATCATGCGCGGCTTGAATAGGCGCTCGCATTTAAACATATATCATCTTCCTAAGATACCGCATAAACAAAAAAAAAAAACACCAACAAAATGATGTCGAGATGAAAGCTTACTATCTCTTGCGAATCTTGCGATTCAGATGGCCAACTCAACGTGAGCATAACCAGAGTGTACATTCCGCATAATATCGTCGGGCTGAAGATTATGGTTTTATTTCCAGTAAAGAATCAATGTTTCCGGGAAGCTTCAATACGCGATCAGTAGACATCATCATCATCAACAAGCATGATGTATCCGCTACAGAAAATGACATGTAATCTAAGTTATCAACGCCAGTCCGAGCACTTTTAGTTTTAAATCAGCTTTTGATGCTTTTTTTTTTCACTCATAATGAATGACCATCAACGATCGCCGGATAAACGTAATTAAGGAAACAAGATCCTGACTCATTCTACTTTTAGCTCAGCAACCAATGTTGTAACAAAACCTAACAATACACTCAAAATCCGTTACAAAAATACATATTGTTCACTTAACAATTAAACAACGCAAAAAATGACTTACCAAATTACCTAATCCTAGTATATCGATACCCAACACCTAAAAATTTTAGAGAATAATTATGAAAAATATACAAAACTTCCCTCCACATTATTACTAATTCAAATAAGCAAGGAAGAAAAAAACTAACTACAGAAAGCTTTCCCTAAACCGAGGTGGACAGTCTCGTCTCTGGAGGAGAATAAGAAGAAGCGAGAGAATCGAGCGGGTCTCGCGGCATCGAGGAATCAAGGAGAAGAACGAGACGAGAGCTTTTTACAAAAGCAAAGCGGAAGCTGCGGGGCAAGTGGCCGTAGATGAAATAATATGTCGTCACTTTATAGGGCAAAAATTCGCCACAGATAAGAGGATTTTACCGTGAAAGTGGCCGTTAACTAATCAATCGACCGAATGATAGAGCGGTCACGCCAATATGAGGTGGTGACCACTTATCTATCATCTAAAATTAAATTTTTTTTAACAATGTCTAATCTGTTAATTAAGTTTTAAAACATACTTAATTAGAAAATTTCTTCTTTTCTAAATGGGATATTTGTTAAGAATATGGAATTTCTTTTATAAATATTTGAATTTTAAATTTTACTTTAAAATAATTTATTTTAATCAGATCTAAAATTAAATTTTTTTTTTTTAACAATGTCTAATCTGTTAATTAAGTTTTAAAACATACTTAATTAGAAAATTTCTTCTTTTCTAAATGGGATATTTGTTAAGAATATGGAATTTCTTTTATAAATATTTGAATTTTAAATTTTTACTTTAAAATAATTTATTTTAATTCCACTAAAAAATATCATTATGAAATCAGCTCAAAATTTTAAAAAAAATTATTTTTATTTTTTGGATTGAGATTGACTTTCTCAATTTTGATTTGTTAAATCTTATTTATGAAATTTTTATAAAAGTTATGTATTATGCATAATTAAAGATGATTTATGGTCAACTCATTCATTTTATATATAGTAATAATAATAATAATTATTATTATTATTATGTATGTAAATCCTCAAAGTAAATTTATAAATAAATAAATGATAAGATATGAAAAATATACATCAATGTAATTTTACATCAATCAAAAGATAAGTTGTTATCATATATCATCACAAAATAATTTATTGTGAATATTATTTGTGAATCCAACTGAGCTCAATGAAATAAAATTTAAAATAACAAAAATAATAATATTGATGCCAATTGTAGATCTCATACAGCTCACCTTATGTCAATCAAATCACATTGATTTAACTCATTTTTAAACCCTCACCACTCCTTTCTAAGGTTATATCAGTTGACTTCAAATTTATTCATTTATAACTCAACTACTTGCTTAGAAACTTGGCTCAATCCAATCAAGCTTCAAATTTATCTAGCATTCCCTAGCCAAAAGGGAACCATGGAGCCTCCATATGCAAATGGATTGTGGTGGAGAATAAAGTGTAGTGAGAGAGAGAGAGAGAGAGAGAGAGAGAGAGAGAGAGAGAGAGATAGCAAGCCACAAGTCATTTGCATGCTTAGAAAGAATGGGAAAGCTAAAGTACTCCTTTATTTGTAAGTTGGAATGGAACCTTTATTTAGTTCCTAAAAAAAGAAAAGTATAGCCAACTCATTGAAGCAAAGTATTTCCAATAATTGAGCCTACTTTCTTATAAGAACAATAAAATTAATACACACTTCAAATAAAATAGTAATAGTGATTGCATAATTATGTTCCAAAAATGATACACCAAAGTTCTTATTGTAATACACATTTCCTTCATAAAATATATCAAAAGACAATCTTTTACACTATCATTAATCAAATTAAAAAACCTTAGGCCCTCATTTAAACCATATTGATTAATATTTTTTTGTCGAAACCAAAAAAATCCACGAACACACTCTCTAAAAATCAAGAACATAGAAAAAAAAAGCATAAAATAGAAGAGAAAGTTCTAAGATTTTTATCATAGAAGCTTTTGAGAAAATATAAGTGTAGAAAGGATAGAGTTGTGTAAGACACCTTAGTCTAGTGGTTGAAAATTTTGGCTTTCAACTAAGAGATCTTGGGTTCAAATTCTTGCATATGCATTATATATGTTAGTGCAATTAAATTTGCTCAAATATTTGACCTGCTATTAATAAATTTGAGTTGATATGATATCATTCATATATTTACATTTTTGACATAAAATAATAATAAAAATTATTCAAATCTTGAACAAAATTTTTATTCATTCGCTTATTTGAATCACCTTTCAAGATTCAAGATTCATTGAATTTCAATTAATCGCATACTGAATGGATGAATACTGAATTGACTCGATCGGCCATGATTTAAATGTTTACTTCAATCTAAATCATGGTATCAGAGCCATGAGTCAAAAATTTAACACAACACATTATTTTGGGAGCTCCTTTTCTTTACGTTCCATTCATAATGTTCAAAGGGTACCGTAAATGATGTTTTATAGCGATCCAATTCTTTTATCTAGATTTGATACCAATCTTACACCAGGATATATAAAACACTTATTTATTAAAACTTAAGAAGAACTTACACGATGACAATGAGTAGGAAGCAGAAAGAACAAAGGAGATTACAGAAGAGAAGAGAGAGGAAGAGAAAAACTGAGCACACCTAATATAAAGACAAGGCCTCCTTATATAGAAGTGGAGTCAGAAAAGAAAACTTTACTTAGACATTAAGCAAAGGTACAATTATTAGATATAATAATTTTTGTCAAAGTGGAGGCAATAATATGGCTACTTTTGAGGTGGAAAGTAGCAATTATTTCATCTGGTGGGAATGCTTTATGAGTTGTAAAGTAGATTCCCTGTTGATATAGATAATGTCATCCGCTTTTAAGCTGTAAAGTAAAACGGGTCTGGTGGCAGTAATGATGCTTTCTTTTGAGCTGTAAAGACAAAGTGGAAGCAATAATTTAGCTGTATGAAGCTGAAATCCATTAATTTTCTCCAGTGGATTCCACGTCGACATCGTCAGAAGACTCGCTGTCGAAGATGTAGATAGGGTGTTTAAACACCTTGGTGAGTTGATTCTCGTAAATTTTCTTGAGGCATTCCTTATGCTGAACTTTGTTCTCATGAGAGTAACATCTTTTAATACTCTGAAGTACATCATCAACAGATAACTCAAAATCGTTTTGAGATGGCTCGTAATAAGCTTTGATGATAGCTTTGATTTCTTGAGCTTATCCTCAATGTTAATCGAATTCTACCATTTTAAAAGAAACTGTCTTTGAAGGACCAGCTGATTAAAATGGTTTTTTCAAGAATAATGTTCCAGCTCCAAATCCATGAGATTTGGCGTAAGTCGAAGATTTTGCTCTTGGATCATCTTCACAGATTAATCATTTTGGGGACGCCTTCCATCCATTCATTGAAGACTTCTTTGATTGGATCCGAAAGAATATTTAATTCTGCTCCAAAATAGTTCCACCATCTGAAGAACCATGCTGGAAGTTCTCTATTGATAATATATTTATTCATTATGAACATCCATGAATGCCTTCGCTTTTCGTTGAGAAGGAAGAAGGCTTTCATCATATCTTAAACATAACACCAATAATTTATGCTAATTTTGTACTGCAAATTAGTGAAGGATAAAAATACATTTTTCTCTTAGAATGGAGTCAGACCCCATTCACATTGATGAAAGATCTTTTATATAATGCATTTGCTATACAAAATAGTATGATTCATCTGATCACGAACATGGTTAATCTCAACACACTTTAATTGCATTAAGATTTTTTCATAATTTTCTCTTGAGAGATTAGATTCAAATGGGAAAGGATTATTTCTCAAATATCTTTCAAATAAGGCACATGGATTATTTATTGAATAATCAGAGGGATTAAGTTCAATAATATTCTGTTCTATTTCTTTAGAGAAATAAATAGGTTCTTATGCAACGACATCTTTAGGATGGTGTTGCTTTTTTAGAGGTTTCACCCTTTTCAATCGTAGTTGTAGAGGAAGTACCATAAAGATAAGTTTTTAAATCGATCATGCCCATTGTTGAATTAACTGGATCTTTGCCATTAGCGCGACTACAGCCGCGACCTCCCCTAGAAGAGTTGCATCCACGATTAAGAGGATGCATCCTTCCATGTGGGGTGATCCACCCCTGATCGTCCTTGCAAGAATTCATGGGTTAGAAAATCAAGAAGAGAATTTTTATTACCTTTAATGAATTATTGAAATCAAGACGAGAGTCGGATTGCATGATGCAAAAATTTATTTTGAAACTAAATTTTTTACATCTTGTTCAATGATGTATTTGATTGAGGAACAATCAATACAAAGAAGAAAATGTTGATTAAGTAAATCATCTTGGAATTCCATCTATCGAAACAAAGTGAACTAATTCTTCTTTAGAATTCTTTCATTGCTTTAAGACCATAACACCAATATCTTCAATGAATGGATGGAAGCTGCCCCCAAAATGAGGGTTATTAATCCCAAGAAGATGATCCAAGGGTAAAATCTCACCCACTTCTTTACAGACTGCCAAATCCCATGGATTTGGAGCTGGAACGTTATTCTTAGAAAAGACCCTTTTAATCAACTGGTCCTTCAAAGACAGTTTCTTTTAAAATGATGGAATTCGATTAGCATTGAGGATAAGCTCAAGAAAATCAAATCTATCATCAAAGCTTATTATGAACTAACAGTTCTCAAAACCCCACTTATTTTGAGTTATCTGTTGATGATGTGCTTCAGAGTATTAAAATATGTTACCCTCATGAGAATGAAGTTCAGCATAAGGAGCGCTTCAAGAAAATTTACGAGAATCAACTAGCCAAGGGTTTTAAACACCCTATCTACATCTGCGATAGTGTCGAGTCTTCTGACGATGTCGACGTGGAATCCACTGGAGAAAATTAATGGATTCATATACAAATAAATTATTGCTTCCACTTTGCCTTTACGAAAAGAAAAACATCGTTAGCCACCGCATGCTTACTTTTGATGTGACACGGTGCTTTTATGATATGATGTTTATTACACCGATAATTCTTAAATCCTCATATGAGTAATGATAAATGCACACTACTAGCACATTCACAATATTATAAATTTAGAAGTTGAAAAGACCTTAGTTAAAGTTATGTCAACCACACTAGAGATCCAATCTTATAAGTGCAAAGAAATAACTAAAAAAGTTATGAACGATCTAACCTGTAATGATTTAAAATAACCAGAAGGGATAAGTTGAAGTCGATCTACAAAAGCATTATGGAGATCTCCTTCCTAAGTCCTTCTGGTTGTGAACTCACACACTTAGTCGTCACTCAAGAGGAAAGCACACAAAAGAATAGTAAAGAAATTTAAGAAGATAACTTTCATTCCAAATTCAAGTACAAAGCATTACAAGAGTCTCCCTATTTATAGGAATGAAAGAGAGAGTTAAGAATACTCAAACCTAACTCCAAACTCAAACCTAACACCATCATAACTACACCTATCACCATTATCAAATCTACCACCACCTACTATCAAACCTACCACCATTATCAAACCTATCACTCATTCCATACCTACTTTGAATGACTCATGGGCCATGACATAAGAATAGCCCAATACATATAAGCTCAAGACATATACAAAATATAAAAGCCCAATAATACATAACTTAAATTATAACAAAAGGCCAAATCATTCATTTAAGCTTTATGATGATGGCGTCGACGATGCGATGATGCCTGACGACTCTGTTTAAAGGATTCTCCTGGAGAATGAAAATCCAAGTACTCTTAATAATTGTGAGTCTAGTTGATGTAACTCATCAAATGTAAGCCATGAATCTTCAAGTGGAGAAAGAGCCCAACGAACGAGAAACCTTTGAGTGCCTCCATCGATGTGATGATAATGTCTTCTAAAATTTGATCTACGATGTGATCTTAAGCGAGATGGTATAGTCGATGATGAAGTATGAACCTTCATGTCGACTATTTGCGAGGAATAGTATCATCCATGGCTTGCCCATGTAATTACAATGTTAAATGACATTAAATATTGGAGAAATTAAAGCATTCATTGGAAGATCTATTTCATAAGCATTATCATTTATCTTCCTTACAACTTTATAAGGACCCATCTTGAGAGTTAATTTCTTAAGAGTTCCAAATCTCGTCTAACTTTAACAAGAACCAAATCTCCCTCATTAAATTTTACATATCGTCTATGTGCATCAACATTAGCTTTATATTTATCATAACTCAGAGTAAGTTTTTGTTGAATTTCACGATGTAAATCATGCATGCTTTGTGCAAATGAAGATGCAAATGCACTAGACCTATATGTTACAGGCAATTCAACAAGATTAATTGATTTTCTTGGATCATAACCGCCATACATATGAAAAGGACTCATACCGGTTGACCTATTAATTGAGCTATAAGCAAACTCGCAGTAGGAAGAACTAGGTCCCAACTAGTAGTATGATCTCCACAGACACCTAAGTAAATTTTCTAAGCTTCTATTAACAACTTCGCTTTGTCCATCTGTTTGAGGGTGGTAAGTCAGAGAAAATAAGAGTTTTGTGCCAAGCATTTTCCATAAAGTTTTCCAAAATAGCTCATAAACCTTACATCACGATCACAAATTGTCTTAGTAGTCCATGCGAACTATCTCACGAAAGAAAATTGTCGCTATATGTGAGGCATCTGATGTCTTATAACATGGAATGAAGTGTGCCATTTTAGAGAATCGGTCAACAACTACTAGATAGAGTCAAAATGTTGTACAGTGCGAGGTAATCCTAAGATGAAGTCCATACTAAGATCTTCCCAAGGTTTGTGGGGGATTGGGAGTGGTGTGTATAGACCATAATTTTGTTTTCCACTTTTTGCTACTTGGCAAGTACAACATTGGGCAATGATATGAGCAACATCTTTCTTAAGACTAGGCCAAAAGAACCTATCCTCCATCATAGCTATTGTCTTATCACGACCAAAATGACCAGATATACCTCCTGAATGAATTTCCTCAACAAGAAAATTTGTGATGAATCGGGATACATAGTTGTGTGCCATGAAAGAGATAGCCATCTCAGTATTTGATAATCTGACTATTAATTGAAACATCAAATTTCAAAGATTCAAAATTTGTTGAAAATATTTACAATTAGGATAATCATCTTTAACTTTTTTGAATCCAAAGAACCTTCACACTCATGGTATTTAATAATGTATATTCTACTTAAGCATCCGCAACTTTGTTCTCTACACCGATTTATGTTTAAGAACAAACGATATTCTTGAAGAAATTGAACCCATTTTGCATGACAAGAACTAAGTTTCTTTTGGGTGTTTAGATATTTAAGATCGTAATAAAGTATAAATTCTCGTGAAAGAAGATAATGTCCAATAACGTAAAGTTTGGATGACGATACGTCACCATCATATGAATGGACGCTGCTTCATTTAATTTTTCACTAAAGAAAGTAATAGGATGACCTTTTGTTTAAGAACACCTCCAACCAACTAAGCATCACATGATACCTCAAATACTTTGTTAAAATTTGGCATTTGTAATATGGTCTTATTAAAGTTCTTTAATTTTAGAGAATGCATGCCGCCTTTGTCCAAACAAAGTCTCCTTTTTAAGACATGGGGCCATAATAGTGCTAAATCCATGAATAAACCTTCGATAAAATGTGGCTAACCCATGAAAGCTATGCACACCATGAATTGTGGTTGGGTAGGCCACTCTTGAATAGCTAATTTTTTTGGGATCGGAGATGACATCACAAGAAACAATGAATCCTAAGAAGATTATCAAGACGTCATAAATGAGCATTTTTTAAGTGAACATATAGTCTTTCTTCACAAAGCACTTCAAAGACTTATCGTAAATGTTTCTCATGATCGCTCTTAGTTTGACTAAAAATTAAAAATCATCAAAGTACACAACTAAAAATTTTCCAATGAATGGTCGTAAGATATGAGTCATCACTCATAAATGTACTTGGAGCATTAGTCAATCAAAAGGCATTACAAGCCATTCATACAAACCATCTTTTGTCTTGAATGTGGTTTTCCATTCATCACCTTCTTCTCATACAATTTGATGATATCCACTTCTAAGATCAATTTTAGAGAAAATTATTGATCCATCATATCTAACATGTCATCAAGTCTAGGTATGGAAAACCTATACTTAACAGTGATTTTATTTATAGCACGACTATCTACACACATACGCCAACTACCATCTTTCTTTGGGGTAAGAAGAGCAGGCACTGCGCATGGAGATAAACTTTCCCTAATAAACCCTTTTGATAATAAATCATCAACTTGTTGTTTTAGCTCTGCATGTTCATTTGGGTTCATACGATAATGTGGCAAATTTGGGAGTGATGATCCAGGAATTAGCTCTATGGCATGTTGGATACTTCTTAATGGGGGAAGCTCACTAGGAAGTTCTTCAGGATAAATATCTTGATATTCCAATAAAAGTTCACATACTTCAGATGAGAATGATTTAACACAAGGTTTGATTTTGAGGTTAGGACAACTAATGCAAAAATGATATTCCCATTAATCTCTTGTTGAAATTGACGCTATTAATAATATGTAGGATTTCTTTCAAGGGTGGAGAAGAATTTTGGGGTTGAAGTGGAGTGACCTCTTTAGGCTTAGTTGGGTTTAGGACAATTCTCTTACCTTGAAAACTAAAAGCATATGTATTAGATCTCCCATAATTTGTGACATCCATATCAAAAAGCCAAGGTCTACCTAAAAGTATGTGAGCAACATCCATCGGAAGAACATCACACCAAATTTTATCACTATATTCTCCTAATTGAATGGGTACAAGACAACGTTGAGATATAGAGATAGAGGTCTTATCTACCCAAGCAACCTTATAAGACTGTGGGTGGGTCTCGGGTGAGCTTCATCCTAGCTAAAGCGAGGTAGCAATAACATTCATGCAACTTCCACTATCAATGATTAACTTACACGCCTTTTCACCACTCTTAAAATAAGTGTGGAAAATTGAGCGCCAATCATTATTAGCTGGGATTGCTAACACACAACGATAACATATATGAGACTCATCTAATGCATCTTAGTATCACTTCTTCACAAGGGTCAACGCAATTTGATTATCATTATTTTCATTTTGTTGATCCTCATTTTCATAATCTAAGTGTAAGTTTCGACGAGGATAAGTACTTACATGACCAATTTTACCACATGTAAAACAAGTAATGCTAGAATTCTTAGAGCTAGATGTTCCCACTAAAGCTTTTCCTTTTGTTTCAGGGTCCTTTAGGAACTACTAAAGTAGGAGGGTTAACACGCGATTGAGAGTTGTTTGTAGATGAAGTTGTGAATCGCTTATAAGGATCTAAGATATTGTTCAATTTGAGTCGCCACTTGAAATGCATCCTCAAGAGAATAAATTTCTTGAGTTATCATTTCATTACGAATATCGTCAGAACCCGGATCTAAATCTAGAGATTGTTGTGCGGTGATCCTCTAACATCACAATGGGTCATCAATTCATCAAACCGTGTCATATAATTTAAAGATCCTTGTTTAAGCGTAGTCATTTCATCCATAAGTTGATCATGAAAATTTAATGGTACATATTTTTGCTTTAAAATTTCTTTCATTTCATCCCAAGAAGCAATAGGTGGTTGTCCTAATCGTTGATATTTTCAGTGAGATTAACCCAATAAGTCTTAGCATGACTAGTTAGTTTCATGCAGGCAAAACGAACTTGTCTTTCTTCTGACATGGGCATCCAATCAAAATATTGGTCCATGTCTAGTAACCAATCTAAGAAAATTTTAGGATCAAGTCGACCATCAAAAGTAGGTGGATCAATTTTAACCCTACGAATAACATCATCATCAGGTTCTCTAAGTGTACGATGTGGGGCAACAAAATTAGGTAATGGCTCTTCGTAATATCGAGGATAATGCTCATAAGGAGTTCAATGAGCATAACCTTCATCTTGTCTTAATTGTCTTCCTATTCGATGAGGTGGGTGAGGAAGTACCTCATCAAACTCAGGATATTCATTAAAGTTATTCCTAGATAACGGGTCTAATAGGAGAATGTGGATGAGGCGGGAGAGGAAGAGGAACGGGATCAACATGATGACCTTCTCTCTCTTCAAGTTGGTGTTCTAGGATTGGGTTAGTTTCTGGTGAATGTGTTGTAAGCCTACCAACTTTTTGTTCTAAGGCTTCAAATCCTTTTTAGAATTCATTAAAGGTTTGTTGATGCATAAGGGTAAGCTTTTCTATTTTTTCTAGTAAAAATTCATAGGAATCATGTTTTTCATCTAAGGATTGATCTTGATATCTATGACCACTACGAGTTGACATGATGATATTCTTTTAAAAATATTAATATAAACAAATACTTAATTAATTTTTTTTTAAAATGCAATGTAATGAAATCAAAGACACGATTAAAAGTAAGTAAATACTCTAATTAGATAAAAATTTTATATGATTTTTTTTAACAAGGAATTGCAAGATTACTCTAATGCAAAAAATAAAACTCAATACTAAACAAGATGTTCCCAAAGAAACATACTTGCTCGATACCAAATATGATGTGGACACGGTGCTTTTATGATATGATATTTATTACACCGATAATTCTTAAATTCTCACAAAGAGTAATGATAAATGCACTACTATTGAGCACATTCACAATATTATAAATTTAGTGAAGTTGAAAAGACCTTAAAGTTATGTCAACCACACTAGAGATCCGAATCTTATAAGTGCAAAGAAATAAGCGAAAAGTTATGAACGATCTAACAGAATAGATTTAAAATAACCGCAAGCGGGATAAGTTGAAGTCAACCTCTACAAATAAACTGTGGAGATCGCGCCTTCCTTAAGTCCTTCTAAGGGTTGTGAACTCACACACTCAAATAGTCACACTCAAGAGAAAAGCACACAAAAGAATAGTAAAGAAATTTAAGAAGATAACTTTCATTCCAAATTCAAGTACAAAGCATTACAAGAGTCTCCTATTTATAGGAATGAAAGGGAGAGTTAAGAATATTCAAACCTAACTCCAAACTCAAACCTAACACCATCATAACTACCTACCACCATTATCAAACCTACCACCACCTACTATCAAACCTACCACTCATTCCATACCTACTAATGACTCATGGGCCATGACATAAGAATAGCCCAAATACATATAAGCTCAAGACATATACAAAATATAAAGCCCAATAATACATAACTTAAATTATAACAAAAGGCCAAATCATTCATTTAAGCTTTATGATGATGGCGTCGACGATGGTGACGATGATGCCCTGCATCAACTTTATAGCTTAAAAGCAGATGGAATTATCTCTATCAGCAGGGAATCTACTTTACAACTCATAAAGTATTCCCACCAGATAAAATAATTGCTACTTTTCACCTCGAATGTAGCCACATTATTGCCTCCACTTTGACAGAAATTATTCTATCTAAATGTCTAAGTAACGTTTTCTTTTCTGCCTCCATTTTTATATAAGGAGGCCTTATCTTTATATTAGGTGTGCTCAATTTTTCTCTTCTCCTCTTCTCTTATGTAATCTCCTTTGTTCTTCCTGCTTCCTGCTCACTGTCATCATGTAAGTTCTTCTTAAGTTTTAATAAATAAGTGTTATATACATCCTTGTGTAAGATTGGTATCAGAGCCATGATGGGGTAAATCTCTGGGGAGGGGAAGGATGTTAGAAATTTTTTGATGCATTTCACCATGCATTGGATGAACCAGCACTTTGTTCATTTCTCCCATGGCTTTATCTTGTCTTCATCGCAAATGGTCGTAAATTCCTATCTGTGGATGCTTGAAAGGGTTGTGACTCCTATTTTTGTTGATTGATTGGGATAATTCTCTGGTGGAGGTTTATACTTAGTTTGTTTTATCCTTATATGGTGATTCGTTTCAAACTCTCTCTGCATCATCTTTCTCTCTCCTTTTTTGGTTCTATGGCTTCTACTTAATCTGAAGTAACTTCTAATCTAATGCTTAGGAGAAATAATAATTTAATCAAAAACTCTGAAATGGCAGAGTTCTCCTTAAATGAAGAAGACCTAAATAGATGGTCTCTCCCCAAAATTGATAAAACTATTATTTATCAGTTTGGAACTTTTGATTTTAAGGGAAAATCTTCAGTGAAAATTATAGAACAAATCATTACTATAGATCAAATGGACAAAACCATTTATCTACTAACGTTTAAAGATCTGCATAAATATATGCAAGACTTCAAATATATTCATATAAGGATGATACAAATAGCATTTAAACCCTTAACTCTTAAAGGTTTAAATGCTTCTATTTTAGCCAGCCTTAGAGATGGCAGATGCTCCAGGGCTCAATCAATGAGTGTCGTAAAACCTCTGAGCCGCTTTATTTCAACACATTTCTCAATCTGAGTTGATCTCTTTCTAATATAAATCTATTTGAAGCTCTAAAAATACACTTATAGTTTTATGGATATGATTTCCTTCCAAGTTCTGAAACTATTGCTTTAATTTTCATAATTCATTTTCCAGTTTTAAATACTCTAAATCCTAGAGTTCAAAGTTTCTTAAATGTAATGAAATACTGAAAACAAATTGCAAGATCTCATATTGCTACTAACAGAGTAATTAAATGTAATGAGGTGGTATTTCCAGAATCATAGACCATACCATCTGCGGTCACACCAAGACCTTCCATCAATCAAGATATAGATCAAATAATTCAATTGATCGATGGCAATGTTGAAGTCAAATTCAACCCTCATCGATCTATCACACTTCCTAGGATTTCTTTCCCTTCTAAAACCTCAGTAAAGTCCAGATCAGATGGTTCCCACACTCCTGAACCATCGGTCGAGGCCCTTCGCCTAAATAGAAATCATATCTATTATCCAGTGAGAGAAAATCAATATCTCACTCCATCTGAAATGAACTTTAGTCTTAATGAGCTACAAACCAGGTTCTAAGACTAGAGAAGTGGTACTAAAAGAGTATCACCAAAGGCGATGACTTTCGTACTTGGTAGAAGTTTTACTTCTAGAACAATGTTCCAAGATATCGAGCTATATTTGAAAATAGAAAGAAATAAGAGAAAGGCAACTATTCCTTTGTTGTCCGGCTCGCAATCGATGCTCAACCTCAAATTGTTATTTTATCAACCAAAAAATGGTAAATAGAGTAAGGAAAAATAATTGAAGCTGCTTATTCTCCATCTATTACTAAAATGGTGGATGATAAACCTTTAAATTATGCTAAAAAAATGATAATGCAAATTCTAAAAGAATTCATTACTATAGTTAAACAACTTATAGTAATAATTACACTTCAAATTATTGTTGATCATCTTTAACTTAGAATCTAAATTGATCGTGCTTAAATAAAGGGTCTGAGTAGAGCTTGAAAAAGCCCCTACCAGTTCAAATTCTATTATTAGACCTTTTATTCAACCACCTCCTAAACTTTCTCTTAAGTTTGGACCTTCTTCTGAAGACATTCAGAATTTGATTCTAAATTTAAAAGATAAATATGTTGAGCTCTTGAGGTTATGGGAAGAAGATTCAAACGAATCTCTAAACCCGATAATCAATCCAATATCGATAAAATTCATACCCTTTTCTGAACTTCAAGATTCTCATCCTCCTCTCAAGATATCAAGATTTCTTATCCTAAGAAAAATGGAAAAACACTATTATAAAACCTACCTCAGTTTATTATTCAAGAGCTAAAATTAGAAAGATAAATTAGAAAATTTAATTACAAGCCTCCTATATACCTTATCTCAAGTATTTAAAAAAATGAGGAGTTTATCATCCTCTAATTGCCTTTAGCGAGCTAAACCTAATTAAAGAAGGAATTAGTTCAGAAATTAAAGTCGAAAAGAGTAAATGAATGGTCGTTTAATAGATTTTAAAATAAATCAAAGGACGCCCAATTCATTTGAAAATATAGAAGCTGATTCTAACCAAGAACTAGGTTTCTTACAAAATATTCAAAAGGCAATATATGGTATATTTCCATTAAATTAATTATAAATAAAGAATTTATTTTACAGCTCTTGAGAACGATTTAAATTGTTCAAGAAGGAATTATTCCTTCTAAATATTTTGAAAAAAAACTAGCTAGTTAAAGGCAAACGGTGAGTCTACGATTAAGTATAAATTATCATGTGGTGTCAAGATAATGTTTGTATTCAAATGTCTTTTATTTTAGTCAAAAATTTAACACAACGCATTATTTTGGGAACTTTTTTTCTTCTTAAAATAATGCTATCTCCAGGATTGATGACACTAGAATATAGTGTTCTCTATGGAACAAAGAAATTACGTTCCGTTTTATCACTAATCCTAAAGAAATTATTATAAATGAAATAAATAGGCTTAATAATAAATCTCTGCATATAAATTATTTACAAGAAGAAATTTTACTTTAAATTTATTAGAAATTTCTTCCCCAAAAATAAAAGAAAAAATTCAAAATTATCTCCAAGAATTCCAAAAGGAAGTCTATGGTGACAACCCGATTGTATTCTGGGAAAGAAAGACTCATGTAGTTGATCTCCCGTACATTGACAATTTCAATGAACGTGGCA
Organism: Cymbidium sinense; assembly: GCA_021442155.1. Classification (NCBI taxonomy): domain Eukaryota; kingdom Viridiplantae; phylum Streptophyta; class Magnoliopsida; order Asparagales; family Orchidaceae; genus Cymbidium; species Cymbidium sinense. The sequence continues at coordinate 12,401,815 of CM038224.1, read as the reverse complement.
TTTCCACTAAGGCTCATCCTTGTCAGATGAACGAACACTACATTGCTTTATGCAAGGATGAGATTGCTCACTTATTAAAGAAAAGAATAATTCGGCAATCCTACTCCCCTTGGAGTTGTACCGGATTCTATGTTATGAATTTGGCAGAAAAGGAAAGAGCGAGACCGCGACTTATAATTAATTACAAGCCGTAGAACAAAGTGTTAAAATGGATCAGATATCCAATTCCCAATAAAAGGGATTTATTAAATAGATTGCATAATGCAAAAATACTTTCCAAATTTGATTTAAAATCGATATTGAATGATAAAAGAATCGGATCGCTATAAACAAGATTTCCAACCAAGTAATCTTTACGTCCATTCATAATGTTCAAAGAAAATTTAAATGATGTTTTATAGCGATCCAATTTTTATCTAGATGATAATCTTACACAGTGATATATAAAACACTTATTTATTAAAACTTAAGAAGAACTTACACGATGACAGTGAGCAAGAAGCAGGAAGAACAAAGAAAATTACAGAAGAGAAGAGGAGAAGAGAAAAACTGAGCACACCTAATACAAAGACAAGACCTCCTTATATAGAAGTGGAGGCAGAAAAGAAATTTTTTCTTAGACATTAAGCAAAGGTACAATTATTAGAAAAAATAATTTATGTCAAAGTAGAGGCAATAATGTGGCTAGTTTCGAGGTGGAAAGTAGAAATTATTTCATCTGGTGGGAATGCTTTATGAGTTGTAAAGTAGATTCACTGCTGATAGAGATAATGTCATCCGCTTTTAAGCTGTAAAGTAATGCAGGTATGGTGGCAGTAATGATTCTTTTCTTTTGCACTGTAAAGAAAAAGTGGAAGCAATAATTTAGCTGTATGAAGTTGGAATCCATTATTTTTCTCCAGTGGATTCCACATCGACACCGTCAGAAGACTTGCCACTATCGCAGATGTAGATATGGTGTTTAAACACCTTGGCGAGTTGATTCTCGTAAATTTTCTTGAGGCATTCCTTATGCTGAACTTTATTCTCATGAGGGTAACGTCTTTTAATACTCTGAAGTACTTCATCAACAGATAACTCAAAATCAGTGGGGTTTTGAGAAACTGTTAGTTCAGAATAAGCTTTGATGATAACTTTGATTTACTTGAGCTTATCTTCAATGCTAATCGAATTTCACCATTTTAAAAGAAACTGTCTTTGAAGGACCAGTTGATTAAAAGGGTTTTTTCCAAGAATAAGAGCCCAAATCCATGGATTCTGTAAGAAAGAAGAATTTGCCCTTGGATCATCTTCATTAATTTCATGGGGTAGCTTTCATCCATTCATTGAAGACTTCTTTGATTGGATCCGGAAGAATATTTAATTCTGCTCCAAAAGAGTTCCACCATCTGAAGAACCATGCTGGAAGTTCTCTGTTGATAATATCTTTGTTCATTATGAACATCCATGAATGATTTCACTTTTGTTGAGAAGGAAGAAGGTTTTCATCATAGCTTGAACATAACACTAATAATTTACCAATTTTATAAATTATAAATAATATATTTTTCTCTTGGAAGACCCCATTCACATTGATGAAAGATATATTGTAACGATTCTATGAAAATAGTATGGTTCGATCGAACATGGTTAATCTCAATACACTTTAATTGTATTAAGATTTTTCTTAATTTTCTCTGAGATTAGATTCAAATGGATTGTTTCCCAAATATCTTTCAAATAATACACATATTATTTATTGAATAATCGATTAATTTCAATAATATTCTATTTCTTTAGAGAAATAAATAGGTTCTTGTGCAACAACATCTTTTAGGGATGGTGTTACTTTTTGAGGTTTCACCCTTTTCAACGTAGTAGAGAAGTATCATAAAGATAAATTTTCAAATCGATCATGTCAATTGAATTGACCGGATCTTTGCCATTAGCGCGGCCATGACTATGACCTCCCCAAGAAAAGTTGCCTCCTCGATTAAGAGGATGCATCCTTCTATGTGGGGTGATCCACCCCTGATCGTCCCTGCAAGAATTCACGGGTTAGAAAATCAGGAAGAGAATTTTCATTACCTTTAATGAATTCAATATCGAAATCAAAGACAAAGAGCTGTGATTGCCATGATGTAAAAAGTTATTTTGAAACTCAATTTTTACAACTTGTTCAATGATGTATTTGACTGAGGAACAATCAATATGAAGGAAAATATTGATTAAGTAAATCATCTTAGAATTTTGAGATGCACTTAATCACAGAAAGTATTTTTTTTTTGATAATTGAATATTTTTGCTGAGTAGGATTCCATCTACCAGAAATAAAATGAATTAATTCTTCTTTAGAATTCTTTTGTTGCTTTAAGATACCTCTATAGCCCTTATCAGAGGCATCAGTTTCTATAATTTTGAAACTAGTGGGGTCCGCAAGATTAAGACAAGGAAGATTTTGAACCCTTTAATTTAGACCACCTGCAGAAGTATCGACCATAGGGATTCTTTTTAATCTATCAAAGAGTGGGACCGCATCCTTTGCCAGATTGTGATAGAAATCAGCTATATAATTGAGAACTCCTAAGAACTATTGTAGCTGGTTTTTATCTAAAATGATATCAGAAAATTTATTAGCAAATTCAATACTTCTATTAATTGATAGAATAGAAGCATTAGATATATTATGGCCTAAAAATTTTATTTCAGTTTGATTTGATTTTTGACTCTGAAATAACTAACCCATTTTTTAAAATTAATCATTTAAATGTTCTTAAATAGTTGAAGTGTTTGTCAATAGTATTTGAGAACATAAGAACATCATCAATATGGACTAAACTACATTTAAATTAATCTTTAAATATATTATTCATGATATGCTGAAATTCAGAATGTATATTTTTTAAACCAAAAGGCATTACGCTCCATTCGTAATGTCGAATGGGTACCGTAAATGTTATTTTATAGCGATCTGATTCTTTTATCTTGATCTGCCAATATCCTAATTTTAAATCAAATTTAAAAAATATTTTTGCATTATGCAATCTATTTAATAAATCCCTTTTATTGGGAATTGGATATATGATCCATTTTAATACTTTGTTTAACGGCTTGTAATTAATTATAAGTCACGGTCTCCCTCTTTCTTTCTACCATAATTTATAATGTGGTATACCAGGAGTAGGATTGTCAATTATTATTTTCTTTAAAGAATCTCATCCTCATAAAGTGTAGTGCTCATTCATCGACAAGGAGAGGAATGTCACGTTCATTGAAATTATCAATGTACGGGAGATCTACTACATGAGTCTTTCTTTCCCAGAAAGTAATCGGGTTGTCACCACAGACTTTCTTTTGGAATTTTTGGAGACAATTTTGAATTTTTTCTTTTATTTTTGGGAAAGAAATTTATTGTTTAATAGTTAAAGTAAAAATTTCTTCTTGTAAATAATTTATATACATGGACTTATTATTAATCCTATTTATTTCATTTATAATAATTTTTTTAAGATTGGTGATAAAATGGAACGTGATTTCTTTGTTCCATAGAGAACATTGTATTCCAGTGTCATCAATCCTGGAGATAGACATTATTTTAAGAAGAAAAGGAGTTCCCAAAATAATTTATTATTTTAAATTTTTGACTAAAATAAAAGGCATTTGAATACAAACATCATCTTGACACATGGCCACATATGATAATTTATACTTAATCTGTAAAGACTCACCGTCAGGTGCCTTTAACCGCTGGCTAGTTTTTTCAAAATATTTAGAAGGAATAATTCCTTCCTGAATGTAATTTAAATCTGCTCCACTGTCAATAAAAGAAGTTAAATTAAGTAAAATAATTTTTTTATTTATAATTAATTTAATGAAAATATACTATTTTTGGTATATTTCCTTTTGAATATTTTGTAAGATACATAGTTCTTGGTTAGAATCAGCTTCTATGTTTTCAAATGAATTGGGCATCTTTTGATTTATTTCAATATCCATTAAATGACCATTCATTTGCTCTTGCTCAGCTTTAATTTATTGAACTTCTAATTTGAGTTACTTTAATTCAGTTTTTAGCTCTGCTAAAGAAGCTGAATTAGAGGATGATGAACTTACCTCAAATTTTTTCTTAAATACTTCAGATAAGGAGTATATAGGAGGATTGCAATTATTTTTTTCTAATTTATATTTCTTCTTATCATTAAGAAGATCAATAATTTTATCACGAGTTGAATCCTCTTCAACTTGTGCTAAAAGTTTAATTAATTGGTTCTTTGCTCGTGGGTGACTGTGTACAGACCGGTCATATTTATTATATTTTTATAATAAATACAGTGACTTGCAAAGTTAGATTTGTCGAGATCTCGATGAAGATGAAGATGAAATATGATCTTCAATATCTTATGATTCTATTTCTGAATCAGAGGATGTAAAATTTTTATCAGGGTTTGTTTTAACCCTTCGTCAATTTGAAGTTCATTTAACTTATTCTTGAGTGTGCATCGGTTCGCATAATGACCTGTATGGCCACATTTGTAATATTTTATTCTCTTGCCTCTTTGGTTTTAGAACCAGAGGGACGAGAGTGCCTGTGTTTATGCATGAATTTGTCATATTTTTTTACGTGATTTTTCACATTTAGGAAAAACAGTCTTTCGTATTTTTCCCTTATGTTTGGAAGATAAAGGACGTACCTGAGGATCACAATTGAATTGCTCAATTCGTCGTTTCGCCAAGTGACGCTCTCTTTTCATTTGATCATTTAATTTAAGATCAGAGCAGATTGCTAAACCGGTTTTAATGCATGCAGAAATAAGGTTTCCATATGTTAAGGTTTCATATGGGATGGTTTCATCATAGAGACGAAGAGAAACCTTAACCTTTTCGGCAAATAGATTTGGAAGGCTTTCAATGAATTTTTGTTTCCAGTGAAGACTGTCGGTATCATAAAGTGTCATGACGCGTGCCAAAAAAATATCTTTGTACCATCTAAAATGGGCTAAGAATAGACATCTTAATTTTTGGAGTAAAAATCTTGTCTTTTCTCCTTGATCTCCAATGGATCCAGCAAAATGATCTACAATCATTTGGATAAGATTATAGACTACATTTTCATTTGGTGTTTGTTGTTCCTTTGGAAGATTCTTAGTGTTCAAGTCGATTTCACTAAGGAGGTCTTCCTTTTGTTGAATAGAAAAATTATCCCACCAATCTTTTAGAGTTCCAAAAAACCCTGAAACGATGTCTCGTGCAACAATGTGAGCTTTTACTGCTGCTTGATATGTAGATTGAACAGCAGTAGTAAACATAAGTATACGATGAAGAGTGTGGATGATTTGATGTTCAGAAAACTCATCGATATTTCATTCATAAAGAGAACTTCCATCATAGGAATTTCTCACGAAATGAGTATCCTCTGAATAATAAATTTGGAGGAGTAGGTTTTTTATAATAGCGTTTTCCAAATTTTTCTTAGGATAAGAAATCTTCTGGATACCTTGAGGAGGAGGATGAGAATCTTGAAGTTCATGAAAAAGGGTATGAATTTCATCGATATTGATTATCGTTCACGAGGATTCATTTGAATCTTCTTCCGACTGACTGATATCCTCAAGAGCTCTGACATACTTTTCTTTTAAATTTAGAATCAAATTAATGTCTTGAAGAAGGTCCAAACTTAAGAGAAAGTTTAAGAGGTTGAATAAAAGGTCTTATAATAAGAAGGTAGAGCTTTTCCTCTACTAGTCTCTGGATCCTTTTGTTTAAGCACCTGATCAATTTTAGATTCTAAGCTAAAAAGATGATCATTAATAATTTGAAGTATACTATTACTATTAAGTTGTTTAATTATAGTAATGAATTCTTTAGAATTTACTGATTAGAATTGATTTTTAACGCAGCTAATTTAAAGGTTTATCATCCACCATTTTATAAATGATGGAAGATAAGTACTTCAATTATTTTTTCTCTTTGTTTGATTTTTTTGTTGATAAAACAGAATTTTGAGATATCGAGCAGAACCGACAACAAAAGGAATAGTTGTCTTGCTCTGGCTATTTCTTTTTCTCATATTTTCAAAATATAGCTCGGATATCTCGAAACATTGTTCTAGAGAAGTAAAACTTTTATATCAAGTAAGTCGTCACTTTGTTTGGATACTTTTTAGCACACTTCTACCTAACTCTTTAGAAATTTCATTAAGACTAAAGTTCATTTCGGATGGAGTGGGAGATTGATTTTCTCTCACCTGATGATAGATGATTTTGTTTGGAAGGGCCAATATGGTTCGTGAGTGTGAACCATCCATCTGACTTTACTAAAGTTTTAGAAGGGATAGAAATGGAAGTGTGATCAACGGTAGAATCTCACTTCAACATCGTCATCGTCAATTATCTCGATATATATTGAAACAAATTTGTTAAGATCTTATATCTACTAATGTAGAATTAAATGGAATGAGGTGATATTTCCGAATCAGAATACCATCTGCGTCACACCAAGACCTTTCCATCAATGACGCTTTTGTAAAAGTAAATCAATAATTTTCACTCAAGTTTTATGCATTAAATATGATATTTATAAAAATAATATTTTTTATATAATATTAAAGATTTAGATGTTATTTATGTAAATATTAAAAGTTAAATATTAGATATATATAAATACATAAAAAATTATTTTATATATTGAACTTTTTTTAAAAAAATTTATTAATTAATATTTATATTATGAATCAGAATATTTTTGTACTGTGATTGTCATCTTCCTCCAAGTCTTGTAAACCAAATAATAATTAATTCGGCTGTGATGGTTACAGATTAGATCTGAGAAGAAGCAAATCTCTCAACAACGTTCTCTTGTGTGGTTCATTTCACATTTTATTTTTAGAATTCTTATCTTCAAAATAAATAGATAAATAAATAATTGAATTCCAACTTGTGAAATAAGTGTTAGGATTTAGTGGTCACTATGGCAACTCAGTGATGGTTACTGATAGGTAGGTGCTGCTGCTGCTCCAAGTGGTCTAGTAGTATCTTCATATGAAGAAAAATGGAATATCAACTCTTTTTGATATAATTATTATTTATAAATTGTTTTGTAGTCTATAAATAATTCATAATTAAAGTTTATTAAAAAGTATTATTGATTATTTTTTTGAATAATAAATCTATGATTTGATCATAGATTAAATGCTTCTATTATTCAAGTTTGAATCAAGACTTAAGAGTATTATTTTTATAACTTTATAAATAAAATAATATTTTCAATTACTTATTTTTTTAATATTTTTTCATGAATTTAAGAGTCCTAATTATATTATTTTGTGTGGTAAAAAAGAGAGATTTACATGCATATTAAAATTTTTATATTTATAAAATTTGTAATCTATTAATTTTTTGAATTATAACATTTATATATTTGTGTGCGTTATAATCAAATTATTAAGAATTTGATAAAAGTGAAAAGTATGAGTTGTATTTACGTAAGAATTTGAAAAGTGGATTTAAATAAGGATATTTTTATAAATATTAATGTTCTAGGTGTCAAGTATGCAATTATCCCCAAAGAAAAAAAACAGTAATTTCGTAAATTGGAACTATTTATTTTATATTTATGTTAATTTCATACGGTCCAATCAAAGTGAACCAACTCAAATTCAAGCCCAAAATACTGACTATCTCTGCTAACAGCCCATATATATATATATATATATATATATATATATATATATATATATATATATATATATATATATATATATATATATATATATTTATATATATTTATATAGATAGCACATGATTTTTATATATTTATAAAATATAAATATTTATATATATAACATCTAAATTTTTATTATTATAATAGAAATAATATTTTTCTTAATTTTTTGAAGTAAAATTTATTTTTGAAGTATAAAAAATATGTTATATTTATAAATATTAAATTTAAGTATTAGATATTTAAATACATAGAAATATGTGTTATATATATAAATTTGTTTTTATTTCTTTATATATAAAATTGAATTTTTTTTATAGTCCACAAGAAATGGAAGACTAGTGTGCGTTGACGATTATAGTACTTCAATGCCGACTTGGTGCGGCCACGTGGGCTGCGGTCCAATTATTTGTGTGGGTCCCCACAAGTGGATGAACCGTGCCTTAAACTGTATTAATGGGTCCTCCCACTGGTTTGGAGTTGGGATTGACTTCGCTGACCCCTGTTGTTTTCTAAATGGGAAATTTGTTAAGAATATGGAATTTCTCTTATAAATATTTGAATTTTAAATTTTTGCTTTAAAATAATTTATTTTAATTCAACTACAAAATATCATTATGAAATCAGCTCAAAATTTTAAAAAAAATTTATTTTTATTCTTTGGATTGAGATTGACTTTCTCAATTTTGATTTGTTAAATCTTATTTATGAAATTTTTATAAAAGTTATGTATTATGCATAATTAAAGATGATTTATGGTCAACTCATTCATTTTATATATAGTAATAATAATAATTATTATTATTATTACTATTATGTATGTAAATCCTCAAAGTAAATTTATAAATAAATAAATCATAAGATATGAAATATATACATCTATGTAATTTTACATCAATCAAAAGATAAGCTGTTATCATATATCATCACAAAATAATTTATTGTGAATATTATTTGTGAATCCAACTCAATGAAATAAAATTTAAAATAACAAAAATAATAATATTGATGCCAATTATAGATCTTATAAAGCTCACCTTATGTCAATCAAATCACATTGATTTAACTCATTTTTAAACCCTAACCACTCCTTTCTAAGGTTATATCACTTGACATCAAATTCATTCATTTATAACTCAACTACTTGCTTAGAAACTTGGCTCAATCCAATCAAGCTTCAAATTTATCTAACATTCCCTAGCCAAAAGTGAAACCATGGAGCCTCCATATGCAAATGGATTGTGGTGGAGAATAAAGTGTAGAGAGAGAGAGAGAGAGAATAGCAAGCCACAAGTCATTTGCATGCTTAGAAAGAATGGGAAAGCTAAAGTGCTCCTTTATTTGTAAGTTGGAATGGAACCTTTATTTAGTTCCTAAAAAAAGAAAAGTATAGCCAACTCATTGAAGCAAAGTATTTCCAATAATTGAGCCTACTTTCTTATAAGATCAATAAAAGTAAAACACACTTTAAATAAAATAGTAATAGTGATTGCATAATAATGTTCCAAAAATGATACACCAAAGTTCTTATTTTAATACACATTTCCTTCATAAAATATATCAAAAGACAATCTTTTACATTATCATTAATCAAATTAAAAAACCTTAGGCCCTCATTTAAACCATATTGATTAATATTTTTTTGTCGAAACCAAAAAAATCCACGAACACACTCTCTAAAAATCAAGAACATAGAAAAAAAAAGCATAAAATAGAAGAGAAAGTTCTAAGAGTTTTATCACAGCTTATGAGAAAATATATGTGTAAAAAGGCTAGAGTAGTAAAAGATACTTTAATCTAGTGGTTGAGAACTTTGACTTTCAACCAAAAGATCTTGGGTTCAAATTCTTGCATGTGCGTTATATGTATCAGTGCAATTAAATTTGCTCAAATATTTGAATTTGAGTTGATATGATATCATTCACATATTTACATTTTCGGCATAAAAGAATAAAAAAAATTCTTCAAATTTTGAACAAAATTTTTATTCATTTGCTTGTTTGAATCACCTTTCAAGATGCAAGATTCAAGATTCATTGAATTTTGATTAATCGCATACTGAATTGACTCGATCGACCATGATTTAAATGTTTACTTCAATCTAAATCTTTTAAAAATGTTTGGTTTTAACTTGAAGAGTATTTACGTATACACTTCCATGAATTAAAATTCTAGTTGTATATTAAAGAGATGACTACATTAAAAAGAGTATTAGCCGTTATAGAAATAAATAGCTACAATATATTCGATGTTCACTCGGTATAATATTCTTATAATAACAATATGCAAATGCCACACAAGTTTTCAAATTTCAATTTCTGTAAAAAAAAAATCATATCTTCATCATAATACGTGTCAATATAAGCACCACGTGGCACATTGTAAGGATGCGGTGTAGACATTCAGCCTTTGCTTGACCAAAACTTAAAATAAAATAAAATAAAAATTCAACAAAGAATGACTATTATATACGAGAGTGACACTATTTGAATATATTATATTCAAAATTGCTTTGTCATTAGAAAAGAAGAAAAAAATAGCTTATAATATTTTAATTTATTTACCAATAATAAATGTTAAAATTATTAAATTAATTTTCAAATAAATACTATAGAAATGTTAAGTAATTTCATATATAATATAATATTTAAAATAAATTTAAGTACCTAAACCAATATACTAACCTAAAATTCAACAAAAATTTTAATGAAGTGATATTTTATTTATTTATTTTTGACCTAAATCATTAACATGATAGACTAGAAGCTTAGAATTTCTATAAGTAAATCAAAGAAAACATAAACTTGATACTATTCTAAGTGGAGTTTTTAACATAAAAGACTAAAATATAAAAATGCAACTTATGTGGCATTTTAACATTTTAAGGACCAATCTTTTCAAAATTTCATCAGACGTACCAATCTCAAATAATTTCAAATGGGTGCAAAAATATAAGTAGAGATTTTATTTTAATATCCTGTGTTTTATGTTAATAATTCAAGAAAATAGGTTACATCTCATGCAATTTCAAATGGGCAATAAAAATTAACATTACATGTTTTAGACTCCTTTTAGGCTTTATGTTGGATGATATAACATTATTCTTTAGATAATTATGTGGACTGGCAATTAAATAAATATTGAATGCTTGAGTCTCATTTGATATTAATTTCTACTTTTTATTATTAAAATAAATAAATAATCATAATTCTGATGAGATTAAACATCCTAATGCTTAATTGTATAACAACATTTGAGGTAACTTTGTGCTTGTAGTGCGGCCTAAACCGCACCACATGGCATTTAAAAAATTATATTTTAATTATATTTTGAAGAAGTTGTGATAAAAAAATTATATTTTATGACCTGAGAGTGTGATGACTGTCAGAAAATTATGATCTAACTTTTTTAAAATAATAAAAAATTATAATACCCATTGAAACTTTTTTAACATACAGCAACTCCACTATTATTTTTTCAGACAACTGCAACTATCCCAAACAGACCCAATCAACTCGAGCACAACTTAATTAAATGACTCCCAAGCCAAAAATCAATGAGCTATAATTCAAATATTTGAAAAGGCCAGAGTTAGATCCAAAATATTCTATCAAATTTCAACACGAAAATACAATAAACAGAAATTATTATTTCTTGAAATACTAATAAAAAAACATGAATAAATAAGATAATACACTCATGAATACAGTTCATACAACACATAATCTATAAACAAATAAACTTAAAATTTAAAAGTTCTAATAAGTGTCTTAACAGCCATCAGCTCTTACAAAAAGTAATTCAAAGTTGTTCCGGTTGGCATAAGGAACAAGCATGCCATTAGACCAGCTTGTTCAGTGTTATGAATAATAAAAATATAAATAAATTCTGAAATAGCTAAGCAAGTCTATCAAAGTTTAATTGAATATTTATTTTTATAGCCTAAATTAAAGAGATTGCCCACACAAAATGCATGCCTCTATCATATTTACTACTGTGAATTACAAAGAATTAGATTGAGAAACCATAATACAGTTGCAGCATTAAAATGCAGGATGATCATAAAAAGTTATTCTAAACAACACAACTTTTTAAAAGTTATTAGCCAAACACTAATGTGATTGTGATCTGAAAAATAAAGTTGATAGATAGTTGCTCGAACAAATCATGATACCATACATTCCCAAGGGATAAAGATGGTGAAGCTATCTTCTCCTTTTTCATTCATAGGAGATCTACTCCTGCCTTCAATCTCATACTCTCACTAGAGCACCAGAATATAATCTCGTGTGCAAAATACTCATAACAAGCTCACTGTTTTTTTTAATTGAAATCAAAATCATGCTAAAGACATTGTCTTTCAAAAACTTGATCAACTCAACATCATTTTCGACATACAATAGTTTGGCATTATATATGAGAAAGTTCCCATGTTCTGTAAATGGGGATGCAATACTACCAATCATCCTTCACTTAAAACTCAGAGACGATCAACCATTGTACATAGGATAATAAGCATGAACAACTAGTAAACGGTAGCTTGAGCGAACGTAAACTTTGTTCTCTCGTTGAAATTTTGTTTGCTCATTTATATCATTTAAAATGTCACGTTAGTTAGAATCAAATGAAGTCACTAACAACAACTTTTTTTGTACTATATGAGGAAGGATTCAACCCTGCCAATCTTTCAGATAATAAGTTTTTAACCACTAAATCACGCCAGATGATATATAAATATGTTTGTATGTATATATAATAATAATAATAATAATAATAATAATAATAATAATAATAATAATAGTAAAAAATAATAGTAATAAAATAATAATAATAATAATAATAGTAAATAAAAATAATAGTAATAAAATAATAATAATAATAATATAAATTTTTTTTATTTCGAGTTAAATCGAGCCGAACACGATCGAACAAACGATTATTCATGTTCGTGCTTTATATATCGAAGAATGTCAGTTCGGGCGTTTAGTTAACGAAAACACGAAATTTATATACGAAAAACACGAGCTCACAACAACGCTTTTTTGATACCATGAACAACCATCTGAAGGTTCGCAAGCTGGATTTCACGTACCCTACAGTCCCAATGTTAAAACCCATGCTCAAAATCTTCTAGCTTAGAAAAATTGAAGAAGAAATCTTTGCGTGGTCAACCTCTAATCATTCTATGGATGATCAAGTTCGATACATGAAATGAAAACAAGATGAAATGATTGATCTTCTATATAGCCTCCATCAACGAGGAACAACTGAGGAGAACACCCCATCGAAGTATCGTCTATAGAATGATGAGCCAAAGCATCATATAGCCAAAAGACTACCAATAAATGTCATCTTCCACCTAACACAAATTTCTTAAACTCACTCAACGCTACGTGCATCCTCATTTTGCTAAATCCGATCCACATTGAAAGCATCTTTAACATGACAAATTCATTTCATATTTATCATCCTATAAAAAGAGAATAAAAACTTCTCTTATCCTCCTATAGCCAATTTACTTCCTCACAAGAAAATTTGCCAAGAATTTTTTTTTTCATTTTAATGAAAATTTCATAAAAGGACAAATTAATATCTCTCTATAGCTGAAGCCTAAAACTATTCATGTGAACTAAAAATATCATTCATTGATGCATACGAGAGGTCCACCAATCCCTACAAATATGCTGAATATTTTCACACAATTATATAAATCCATTGAATAATCATATGCTAACACATGTTTGCTTATAGATAAATTAAAGGGGTAAGTTATTCCTTCCTTCAATATTCTATAGGAAGCTTAATGACTTCGTCAAACTCTTCATTGACTAATTATTGCTAGTCTATACTTATGTAAAAAAAGTATGAAACTTTTCTTCAAGGAAATAATTAGGTTGCATGAAAGGATTACCAAAGAACACAGTATATGATTGCCAAAGAGCATAATATCTAACAAAGATGTCAAACTTATTTTAGTTTTAGAAGATATTATAAAAATTATTGGGTTTTATCCTTAGTTTTTATCAACATTTCACCCAAAAATTGATGGTTAGACTAAAATAGTAAATAGAAAACTAAAGAATCTATTGAGAAGCTTGGATGGACATAAATTGTGTGAATACAACACCAATGTATTTAAATCTATGAAAAAGACAGCATTTGAGATTGTTCAATCACTTAACCCAAAAAGCCATGAAGTTCATCCTTTTACTATCGCATACATATCTTGATTATGCTGCATCATCTGTACAACAAATATACGATTTAAATAAGGAGCTTGGAAAACAAATTGAACTGAATCCTGTGAAATATTCTAATAATATGAAAGCTAAAAGAAGTGCTCTAAAGTTTAATGAAATAGGCCTAAGGGTAGGCTTGAGATTTTGATTTTCTATAGAAGGCTATAAGAGGTCTTAATGAGGTGTGAGAAGCTTGGATTAGCGTCAGATGAAGTGGAAGTAATGAGTCGGCCAAGTAAGGTAAGTGTCAACCCAAAATCTTGGAATTTAACTTTCGGCCTTTAATGTGGATAATGTAAGCGTCCTTAGGATTTAAACAACTGAAAAACTTTAAAAAATGTATCTATTTATGCTTAGAAAATTTTCATGATTTTTGGAGGCCTTTTGATATATATAATAAGTTTAGATCAGGATTTGATCCTGTAAGAACCCATTCTAGCTAGCAATCAAGGAGAAATGTTTGACATTAAGGGATGGGTTAAGGGTCAAGAAAAATTAAGAAAGCTTTTGTAGATGATAAGAGAACATTTTTAGATTAGATATGAATCTTCTCATAATTTTTAAGGGGTTCAAGGGTTGCAAAAAGCCAAGAATAAGACTATGTTATGCTGAAAATCTCTTTGGCTAACCACTTCAAAGGAGAATTAGGCTAGTGATCGGTGGGGGACAAATTAATAAAATTATGGGGAGAGATAGAGGAAGATGAGATCTACAACTCTATCATAAAAGTTTGAAGGATTGCAAGTAAAATAAATAAAGCTACTACACACTAACAAAAAGATTGAAAAGACCATCAAGTCCTCTCCTGCATGGGAGATCACCACCGCCGCACCTTCAAAAAAACTCTAAAAATTTTTTCCTAAATAGCAATGATCCTTCTCATTCAACAAAATAATAAATAAATAGTCCCATGCAAACCCAAAAAGCAAAATAGAAAAGAAACAAAGATAACAAGGAATTAGCCCCATTATTTGAATTGAAGAGAGAGAGAGAGAGATCTTTCCTTGACTAGCGATAATATCATTAGAGAAATTAATTAATTAATTTTAAATAATAATTAATCATAATAGTAATTATATTAATCACAATTAATCATTCTTCAAGATTTTAAAAAAAATCAACTTAATTTAAGATTTTAAACCATCTTTAATTTAAATTTTTATTTTTATTTTGCCCATATTTTCATGAAAACAAAACATAAATAAAATCTTATAATAAAAAAATACACAAATTGAAATCTAAAGCAAAAAATCTTTATCAAATTTTCATCATGCTCGGTGATGGAGCCACCTCACTTCTTATAATTCAACTCATTGTAATTTGTGTTGCATTATGTTGTCAACGTTAAAGATAAATTGCATTATCAAGTAATATTTAAACCTCAGGAATTGCCTATGAATATTTTATATGAGGGATTGTTTTCTTTGTTTCTATAAATCACATTATCTCAATTCCATCTGCATATTTGAATCTAGAGTGTCATTTCAAATGAAGTGATGCCTGAAAGAAATATTAAACATGGATTTCTAGCCAGACAAAAAAGCAGGCTTCCTTCAAATGATACCTAAATGACTAAAGATAAATAACAAAAACTAGCTTTTGATTTCATGAAAGACTGCATAGATATTAATTATCAGCGAAGAGTTTTTTCCATTCTAAGGGAGTTAATGCAATATAGCCTAGTAATCAAGCCAAAATTAGCCCACAAAAACCCATTCATCTATAAACAGACCCCAATAAATCAAACAATGTCAGAACAAAACTAAACTGATCCCATTCTCAGACCATTTGAGGAACGCTTTTTTTTTTTTACTAAATTTTCAAATTTTTAATTGATATTTTTATTATGTTCAATTTGGATAATGTTAGATTTAAATTTAAATATTTTGTTAGTATTATATTTAATTTAAAATATAAATAAATTTGAATTTAAATTATTTGATTTTCTCCGAATAATCATATTTCTATAAATAAGGATTGATAGCTTGTATTCAACTTAAAAATTGATGAATAAAATTTAATTATTATTTAGGCCAATTGAATGCAACTCTGATCAAAGTTGTGTATATAAATTTCTCTCCCATCCTGCATCAAACCTGATTTGACGAAAGAATTTTAATTAGCCAATAAGTTATTGATGAACCACATACAGATATACGGATTCAAACTCAAACAAAAAAAATATCCCAAAAACCACAACACCCGTTTAGAAAAAAAAAAAAAGATTTCAATTCGTATGCAAGTGCTAGAATCATCCAGATATTTTCAACCACATTGGCCAAGGGTTCAGTAACAGAAATTTAAAGGTATAAATATTTAAAAATAATGACAACACACAAATTTCCAACAAAGGTTTCTCCACTTAACTTTAGCCATAACAGCAAAGTAAAGCATGATATTAGAGACTTAAATACAGAATCAGAACAACTAAACTTGGAGTTAACTCACCCTTACAAGTGAAAGTTCATCAATCAACAAATTCAGATGCATATAATAACTACATAATATTATGAAGGCAAGGACTGTGGAATAAATGCAATTCTCCAATACTTATACTCCTATGATTCATTTAACATGCTTTCTTTTAGAGCTCTCTCTTCCTATAAATATTACCCCACAAATATAAACAAAAATCTACAGTATCAGCAGTAAAAATGGCTATCCCACACAGGATATTGAAATGTCACATTTAACCACCAACAAAAAATTTAGGAGGCCTGATTGCAGATTTACAGAAATTCTAAGACAGAAGTAGTTGATTTGTTAGTTGTTATCATGGTAAGACTGGGAGAGCCACCTTATCAAAAGAAAAAAAACTAACCGGCCCATGATCGATAATGCAGAACTTTATGGGAATGCCACCACTTCTTCTTTCCACCCTTGCAACGTCTTCTCTCGAAGGTGGATTCACCCTGCAATGCAGGTTAATCCAAAATAGTAAGAACAACAAGTAGACTTCTAAGTTGATGATATCAGTTTTGTTACAAAATCACAGTATTAAATCAAATTTAAAATATAAATGCAAGGTGGTATACTTGAGAACACACAGCAGAAAGACAGGATAGCCAGGTGAAGATTTTCTGAACTTGCTGTCGGGCATATAAACATCAAAAGTTGGCTTCATTTCATTGATTTGCATCCCCTTCAAAAAATTTGAAATTCTAGATTCAACATCTGGATCCAACCTTTCATCAGTGGTTGATATGGTTTGCTGGGAACTTGAGTGAACGCTCTTACTCCCCTTCACTGCCCAAGGGATTTTATGGCGCCCAATAATGTAACCAAGAAACTTCAAGCGCCTGTAAGCCTCAAATGCCTCCCAGCTACACCCATCTTTTCCTTCTCCGATCTTTTTGTAAAGATCTCCAATAGTAAGGACCTTATCATCAATGTCAACCGCATGCAAAGCTCCTCTTTCGGCTAAAAATCTGTAAAAAAATGAGAAGCACATTAGACAATACAAAAGCAAAACAAAGAAGATAACATATTCTCTCGCCAATCAGTCCTTTGGGACAAAAACACATAATGCCATCTAGTAACAGACTCGATAATCAGAGAAAAAAATCCCACATAATCAAAATTTAGGCAAACAACTTCTATTGATCAAATAAAAGGATTAATACCAACTTAAATAGGACAAATTTGACAATCAGAATATGTTTAAAGATGTTTTTCAAGAATGTTATGAATGTTAAGGTTATAACTCGCACACCTGCAATGCTGCAGTTCAACCATAAGACCAACAAAGAAGGTAGCACTTGGGAGCAACCAAAGCAAGGTAAAATTGAGAAATTTCACAGCTGTATATATAGAGAGAACTGAGAAAATAACAATTGAAAACTATTTAAGCGTAGGATAGATCAACAGATATTCAGTTGTATCCATTCATATATCATCGCTCAAGAAAGGAATATAAAAGTTACAATTATCATCATTTAGTCCTACCATACAAATATACTCATACATACATGATCTCCTCAATGTGGCAATACAGCTTTCCATTTCTAATAATTCCAGTGGTTGTCCAAATGCTACCTTTCTTTTCTATAATCTCTCCCATTCCCATCTTCTCATCCCATCGAGCCTTGGAAATCTCCTTCCTTCGATCACACAACATCCAGGAAAAAAGTTCAAGCATCCCGAACAAAACAAAAAAGATAAACTGAAAAGTCACAAAGGTTCATTTTGAATGGAAGCCCGAACCTGAACTGTAATTTTGAAGAGGAAGCCTTGCTACAGCTGAACGTGAGGAAAGGATTTTGATGGTGCTCATCCTCTTCACCTACCCTTCTTTCCATCTCCTATGCAGCGAACCAGTTAGGTGTAAAGATTGACTGGGAAAACAAAGTTAAAGGAAATCAAGAAGAAACTTGAAATCTTAAAACTACTTTAGTAGCTTCTCCTCAGTAATAGAAATGAACATGAATGGTAGAGGAACTGGATCAACCTTTCCTCCCTGCACAACACGTGGAAGAGTGCACAACAGGAGACTAGTTCAAAGGAAAGTGAAAATAAGCCAAAAGGAGTTTGCTTTGCTTTTATTCTTAAAATTGATTTAAAAATATTAAAAAGTTGTTGTTCAATATATGTGATGAAAAGTTTAGATTAATTGTTTGAATAAAATAACTTTTATAATTTAGATTAAACCGTTTATATTAAAATAAGAAATAAAAATGCCCCAATCTCTTTTCAGATATAGTCCCAGAATGCGATATTTAGAGTAAGAGGTTATATAATAAATATATCATAATATAATATATGCGAAAAAAAATTTAATCAAACTCAAAATAATTTATTTTTTAATAAAAATATTTTTTGATTAATTCACCAAATCAAATGGCTTATAGCATTTTGTTTTTCTTTTACTTTATATATATATTTATCTAATGATAAAATAAAGTTTAGTATATCTAACAAAATTTAATTGTATAAACAAAATTTAACAAAAATAAAAATAAAAATATATTAATTAAAACTTTATTATGATCAACATATAGGATTAGTAATTAAGACTAGAAATTAAGGAAAAAAATTTATAATGAAAAAGAGCATTTCATAATAATAAATTTCATCATATATATATATATATATATTTTATTTATATATTTATTTATTTTCCATTCCACGATTTCTTGGAGTTAGTTTTTCAATAATTTTTTGATTATGCCTTTTTAAAAATAAATTTAAAACTAAGAAGAGGTTATGTAAATATAATTTTTTGCTGGCTCTTTTTTTATCGAAAGAGCTTGTTCAATTTTTGAAAAATTAAAATAAATTTAAAAAAATAAAATAATTATATCTCAACAATTTCAGGTATATAGTTGATAACACTATCATCAACTATATATAATTATTTTTTTTCCTTCCTGCAATTTCGACATTTCAATCTCAAACAACGAGAGTGAAAAAGGAGTTTTCTTTTTGCTTTCTGAAATGAGGGTAAAATGGAGCTTTCAATAAAACACAGGTTCAAAAAGCATAGTATTCAAACGCGAGTTCAAATCCGAATTTCACGTTTCCAAAAGCAAAACGCACTAAAAAAATTTATTCAAACGAAGCTAAGAGTTACCAACATGATGAATCTATTTTGGCTTCGGACCAAGTAAAAACAATGAAAGGTGATAAAAATACCTTTTATCATAACATGTAAATATATCAAGGAGCCTCCTTGATCCAGCACAGGAAACAAAGTTGATGGAACATGAGCAAAAGTAAGCAATATGGACAGGAAAACTTGGTATGCACAACAGTCTCCAAAGTTGAATGAATATCCAATTTTGTATGGTATAAGAGCTCGGATCAACCACGATCTCTTTGGAATAAAAGAAATTTTTTAGATCGGTGAAAATTTCGAGTAGAATGAATAGTAGATAAGACACTAGAGATTTCGTCCTCATTTGGTGAACTTTATATAGTTGGTTAGGTTTCCTATAAAGATAAGTTCTTAAATCTCAATAGAGACTTTCGATTAATCAATAAATCGTTAAATAACGAATACATAATAGATGAAATTTGAGATTTAATTTATTATTTTAATTTAAAACTTTGTGGAGAACCATACGACGATCTCATGGTATCCCTACGTCGCATGTCGCTTAGGAGGTAGTCGACCAATCGACCGAATGATCCGTCGAACACATGACACGCCGTCCAACATGTCAGAATTCGGCGAATTTGTCTGTTGACAAATATAAGTCAACCTTAACATGGTTTTTCAACCAAAATTCCAGGCCACTCAAAGAGCCCGTGAACATATTCGCGGTACGACCGTAATTTGTGATGTCATATCGCTGGCGAACCACCGAGGCTGGGTAAGCCATTCGATGGTGGTCAAAAATCACGCATTATAGACATTTGTCTGGGTACAAATATGTGCCAATAATATAGATTTTTGTTCAACCAAATACATTCTATATTTCACCTCAAAGAGCGTGAAGAAGATACTGCCAAATCGTAATTTAGTGGTGTCATATCGCGTGAACCACCCGAGAGCTACGAACCACATGTGGTGTTATTTACAGAAACCATCGGACATGAGCCACGCCACGCCCACGAAAGATTATTTGAGTATGAAAATAGTTATGATTTGATTGAGCTCTTCAAAGAAAAATTTTCTTAATTTATCACACAAAACAATATGGAGATGGATTGATTTTTTTAAGTTTTAATTTAAATAATTCATTTTATTTATATTTTATTTTATTTTTCTTTGAATTTTGATCATTTATGATTGATTTAGATTTAAAATACGATCATTTATCATTAAAATTTTAATAATAATTGTCGATCATAAGACTAAAAATCGCCTACTCGGGAGAATTTAATCCTTAAGTGTATAATTTTTCAAGCCTGTCCACTCTAAATAACATGAGGATCGAGACTTTTTTTCTGAACTTGAAACTATGCCAATTGATTCAGCATCTTATAATTATATGACAATTAGTTTCGATATCATTAACAAATTTTATAATATCAAATTTTAAGTTAATTTGGCCCTACGGTCCAAACCGCAGAAATATAGCGTATATTTTTTTGTATCTAACTTATATGTTCTAAATGTCTTAACATTTCAACACACAAACGAAGATGTTTTTTTTAAATGTTGTACGTGAATGTTAAGTTAAATGTAGATCAATTTTGAAATTTTTTTGATATCACATTTTAGATTTTGTTAACATCGGCACCAAACCAAGATAACATCTGCTCATTTATATTAATTTAACTAATACCTCAAATACGTATATTAATAATTGCTTTGAAAATTGCATTAAGATGTCAAGTTAAAGTTTAGATGAAAATCATAAATTTTGATTTTGAGTTTTGTTAATCCAACCCATTCTATAAAAGGAAGATAATTCTATCAACTCGACTATCTTCGAAAGGATCGATCATTAATTATTTCAAGATCTATTCCAAACTCCCAACTCTAGATTATACATGTAGAATCATTTGATTTTCTTCTTAAGATCTTTAACTCAAAAGATACATTAACGAGATATATTTATCTTTTGATTTTATGATAATTCAAGATTTTATTAATAAAAAAAATAGAAAGATTAGATTTTGTGTTAACCATCATTCTACCAAACGGAAAACATAGTATTTGTTCTTCATTTCATTTGATTGCGTATACGCATTTAAGATTTATCAATACTTCAAATATATACAAGTATTTGTTCTTTTAAAATATAGTATGACATCAAATGTTTAAAACATTGATGTTGACATGACATAGATGTCGAATTATAAAGATGTGATACCTAAAATTATAAATCAAATGTAGATGCTCAAATAATGAATTTGTGTTTGTCAAGGATTCATGTCAGATTATTTCAATAAATTTTACTTCGACTACCTAACGAACCTCCACTTTTGCATCCGGACTTGGGACCGGCAATGGTAGAAAAGTTTAAGGGGAACTTTTCTACCACATAATAGGCCAGATGCATTCCTCCACTTCAACCATCCAACTTGAAGTCCTGATGAGGATGCTCAGGTGGATGAGTGGCTTTACTCTTAGAGATAGAATGCAAAATGAGTATGTTGGAAAAAAGTTGGAGTAGCCATGATAGATAAGATTAGGAGAGTCGCTTAGATGGTTTGTCCACATAAAAGCGTGTCAATGACCATGGAGAGTAGATGCATTAGATTTGTCTTATGTTAAGAAATGTATAGACCTAAAAGACTTGGTTAAGATGTATAAAATTGATCTTGATACTTGAATTAAATGAGAATTTGACACATAATAGGACACAATGGAGACGAAGGATTCATAAAATTTACCCCACCTAGTGATTAAGGCTTGTTGTTTGTTGGTTGAAGTGATCAGTAGGCGATTATGACTATAAGACATAAGTAATTCTTTCAACTATTCATGAGTCAGTATAGATTTATCTATAAGATACGCTTTTTTCATGTATATATCGTGTATCTGCTCATAAGAATGTGGATACACATTACAAACCAAGTTTTGTTCTAAATGATATAGGCTTGGTTCTTTTCAACCACTTATCCAGATCAGTATGTATTTGTTCTTTAACAAATCAAGCATTTATTTTGTAGAATATTTGATTATTTCAAGTATTTGTAGAATCAAATGGTTAAGCAAAATATTACTTCTTAAGTTACAAATTCATCTTACATGCATATAAGTATGTATGTTTAACTTGTGTGACATGCGATAATACTTCATGCATGCATAATTATAAACTCACATGAAATCATGATGAGAATTTAGTTCCTTTGAATATTTGCATAAACCATAAAGCAACAAGTTTAAATATGACTTACATTCATTCCAATATTTCGATCGATCTCGAACTAAATATTCATTTCACATCAATGTTTGATGAAGTCGCTTCATTCATATTCATTGATTAATTGTCCAGTTGCTTAAATTCATAAAAGAGCTATCAAGCTTTCGCAAGCTCATATATTTCAGTTTGAATTGTCCTTATTCTTCTCCGTAAGAAAAGAACTTGTCTACACTCAATCTTTTTTTTTAACACATGATATAATATCATTGAACATATGCTGAAGATTTTAATTTGCATTTGTCATCAAGCTTATGGTTCAATTTTCCCTTAAGCTCCTTTCAAATTATTCAATAAAGCACATATTATGATTCAAATAGTAATTGAAAATGTTCAATCATTTTGAGATATCAAATTATATATTATGCTTGTGAATAAATTATCAAATCTCTTATAATTTAAATTTGATTCAACTTGAGCATTTATGATTGAATCAATTTATCAATATTTTCATAAATATTTTGAATCTTGATTCACTTTCCTTTTGTGGCATATCAAGTTTAATTAAAAGTATGATTAACATCATATCAAATTCAAACTTTTTATTGATTTATTAAAAATTTTGGCAGCCTCCGACGTCCGATAGAGATCTTCCCCACAAGTGTGCGATAAAGGATACATAGCCAAAAAAATTTATTTGTCCGCGCCAAGAAAAGGCGTCGTGGGTTAACATACATAGCGTTCGCTTACCGCGTTGGGTAATGTGGCAATCTATCATGATTTTATGCGTTGGAGAAAGCGTCGAATCTTATAGCAACAGTTTTTTACGTGGCGTTGAAGAAACATGAGCAGTACTTATAGCAAGTTTTCCATACATTGGAGAAATGTGAGCGGGTCTATCGCGACAAATTTCATAGCAGAACGCGTGAGCAGTCTTATCCGCAAGTTTACGCATTGGGGAAATATGAAGTACTTATAAGCAGCAATTTAACAAATTTGTATTTCACGTGCATGAAATTAAAATATAAGCGATACCTTGCTTAGCATCATTTCATCACCATTTCACTTGAATTTTGCATTTGGAATATTCAAATAGCAAATTGTAACATAAGCTTTTAATGACATGTAAACACATTTCTATTCTTCTCATTTTGAATATAAAAGAGGAAATACCATTAGCAACTCATACAAAGAAGTGAGTAACAGGCTATGCTCACATGTGTCAAAAGTCAAGCATATAAAGAAGACAAGCAACCATGTTAAGCTTAATATGCACTAATCTGAAATTTCATATCTTATTAAGTGATCATTTGCAAGATAATAAGATGTCAAGTGATAGAAAGAGGCAAGTATGCAGGTGAGAACATGCCCAAAAGCCAATCATCTTCATCATTCAGCACATTGAGAATCAAAGATGCTGCATAATTTGATAAGGAACGGATGCATTATGAATGAGTCACTAGTCTCTATAACCAAGCACTCATGAAACCCCCTTTTTTCAAAACATTGAAGTTGTTATAAAAAGAGAGGTTAATTTCACTTGATAGAGAAGCTGATAATAAAATGAAGCATCTGATCAAACCCGCTGAGCCAAAAACCGAAAGGCAAAAGGCAAAAATGTCACAAACCCTATGAAAGAATCACAAGAAGCTCAGATTACCCTTGATCCATCCCCAGAAAGTCCTCCAATTCTTAGATACGACAAATGTATAAGCACAGTTATTCTGCAAAAATGAAATAACATGATGCAAGTGCACGGCAACAACAGTTGCATGCAGTGGAGTTTGCCAGCAAGCTATCCGAGCTGCTCAATCCAAAGGAACAAGCCACAGAAAGTTCTATAAAATATCCCAAATTCAGTGCTTCAGTTTGTGTAAATCCCGCAAATTCGCCTGCCAATGGGATTCAAGGATTTAAGGCAAAAAACGGAGGAGAAACAGGATTTAAAATTCTGTATGATTTGAAATCGCCATTTTTTTTTTTTTTTTTTTTTTTTTTGCTGTTTAGCAGTATTTAGGTTAAAGCCTAATCAAATCCTGCTACCAAACAATCCCCAATCATATATCTCTGAAGAAAAGAAAAGAGGGCCGAGCTTGATCGGTTAACCGGAGAGAAAAGGAAAGACATAAGTGAAGAAGAATCACTTAATCAAAGCATAAGACCAAAGCAATAGATTTCAGCGATCAAAAGCAACCCGTGAATCAGCATGAACACTATATACTCATCATTTCCTCTAGGCAAAACTTAGTTAACCCGCAAAGCAAGAAAGAAACTTAGGGTTGAATAGAAACAACCTGGAACTTTCGATTGCAAAGGGAAAGGAAGAGACAGAGTTCGGTTAGGCTTGAGCTTGGTCGATCTCCACTCGGGCTCGGCTAGGGCTCACGAAGGACGGATGGTAGAGAGGAAGCAAACCGTACGAGGAATCTTTGGCCGGGAGAGGGAACGAGAGAGGGAGGTCTGCGTGAGAGGGAGAATCGCGCGTCTCAGAGAGAAAGGAGAGCTTGCCGAGAGAGTTGCGTGAGGAATCCTCAGGAATGAGGGAGGGGATCGTTCGGTGCGGGATTTAAATTGCACCGCGCATTTCGATTGGCTATCCAAACGGTAGATGCGCGGCCGACCTGATTAGTGGGCATGGGCGGCTAGAATAAGGATAGGGATTAGAGGGATTAAAGGATTATGCAGATATTAATCATTTAAATTGCAAATTAATGTCATTTCGTGTCAATATTTTATGAATTACTTCGTGCGATAAATCCTAATAATATAAGTGTCAATTTTAAATATTTTCGTTGTCAACGCACGGCGGCGCGTCGGAGGTCGTTTGACATATCGGCGGTCGAAGTGAAATTGAAACTAAATTAATCGGCGTCGCTTCGAATCGCGTTGCAAATACTTAGAATCTAAGGCATCATTTGATAAGGTTGACGTTTTGGCGGCATAAGCGATTTACGAGCGAGGTCGTTGATTGGTCGTCGCTTCCGACTTCGATATGCGCGTAATTTCATTATAAATTTGATTTTAATTATTTTATCAATTATTAATTGATTCGATATTTTTCATTTAATTAATTTTAATATTCTAGATGCATTACAAAGTTGAATTTTCAAATTGAAGCGAGCTTGATTGATTCGATCCGATTAGGAGGGTTTTAAACCATTATGATGTCCTCTTTAATATTTATTTTAACTGGTTCATTTGACTTGTGAATCATATGTGGAGGTCAACAAGCTCTAGATTTTTTTTTTTTTCATAAGTGTTTTCAATTTTTCTATCGTCCTGTTTTATGAAACAAAAATCTCTAGTGTTTCTATTCTTTTCTACTCCTGCGAACAAATTACACCATGGTTTACCACTCTACTGAAACCAACAAATATATTCCTTGTCTCAGATTCTCTGGGAACTGCATGAGAGTTGCTGTTTATAGAGAGCGTTCACTCTTTTGGGTTGCACCGAGACAAGTGCACTCAAACTCCAGCTTGATGCAGAGCAGATCTAACTGATCCATTCTAAACCAATCCACAAACCTATATAAAAAACTAAATATCAAGATAGCATCAAGCAAAGGGTTGGTAAATAGAAGCCAAGATGAGACAGTGATCAAAGTAAGCAAATTTACTGCATAATTCAGCTTAAGGTTTGCTTCGTTTGGCTAAGTTTTTCCGATTCCTGAAAAGCTGATTTAAAAGTATTTCCTAAAAAACTATTTGTCTTTTCTTGAAAATGGCTAAAAGCGGTGAGATAGCTAAAACTCGGTTCAAAACACACTATTCAAATTTATATTAAAATTCACGCTCTCAAAACGCTAAAAAAAACTCCCAAACCTTAAGAATGCCAAATCACTCTTCACCATCATAACCATTCTCATCTCTCGCTCTTCTTTCTTAATTCATTCCATTTAAATTCCTTCTTAACTCAGTCCTCTCCACAATCTCCCAATGACAGACCATTTTTTAATATAACTACATAAAAATAAGCTAATAGTCCTCAATATTTGACATATGAACTTTATAAGCTTCATTTGAATCCAATAATCTCATTCACAATGTGCATTTCATTTTATTACTAGTTCAACAAGAAATATTTTACGAATTAATAAATTATCACACTAAAGTAAGCATTTCAAGAAAAAATTAACATTTGCGCTTATTCCCTTTTAAAAAATCGTACCATACAATGATTACAACAGAAAAAACAAATAAATATGAATAAAATAACATGAGATTATTTTAAACAAAACCTGACCAGTAAATCAGGTTGAACAGGAGAGATTATTTCAATGGAAAGTGACCGTTCAAAGTTGTGTAAATGATTAATGGTTAATGAAAAAATAATGTACTTTTTTTCTTGAGTAATGAGGTATCTACACCTGATCCTACTCACTATGTAGCATGTGATTTCGGACATGATTAATCGGTAAACTGCAACGCAGTCTTGGCCATCCAATTATTTTCAGCCTTGCGACCAGGTAGCATTCATGCGAAGAGAGAGAATCGAGCACGTAGGAGGTTCCGCCAGCCTTCACCAACCCAGAACGGTGGGTAAAAATAATGTACTTTTAGTACACAATCTTATTCAACTCTTCCTACTTGAGTTTGTTAAAGAAAGAGGCTCCACATTGACGAGGTGTATGTCTACACCAATGAGGCATAACTCGGCGGGCCAGGGGAGATGAAACTGGAAGAATTCAAATACTCGGAATAGCATAGCCCATAGTCACAGCAGAATACAAGAAACGAAAACCCTAGAACAGCGAACTATATTAAGCTCATTTAAGTAGTAGCATTAAGGCGATATTAAGTGAGATTTACGTTAAGGGACTGTTTGGTAGCAGGATTTAACCTAAATCCCTCCAAACAGCAGAAATGACAACTTTAATCTTACAGAATTTTTGTCTCCTCTGCTTCTGATTTAGTAAATCCCGTTGTCAGGCTGATTTACGGGATTTACACAAACTGAAGCGTGCGAAGGGGCTGGGAAGAAAGACGAGGGTTACGTTAGTGACACTGGAGCTGAAGAGCGAGACAGACGAGGATTACGGATTCGGAAATCCTGCCGATGCCTTCGCCAGAGAGAACCGCCGTCGCCACTGTTCCGCTTTCTGTTCAGCCGAGGGCTTATAGTGGAAGAAAACGGTAGAGGGTTGCAAATTACTAATTACCATTAATGAAAAACTATTTAAGTTAATTAAATTTCATTATTTATAATTTAATTTAACTATTTAGTAAGTCTTATAATTACTTAGATTTATAAGTTTGCTATAACTATTGATTAAAATGTTATATTATGTTATTTCTGAGATAACGGTTAATTAAGTATTATATTAATTTTTTTCTTTTAATTTACATAACTAAAATTTTTAATTTAATTAATTTTATAATTTATTAGATAATGATTGGTGAAAATATTATTAAGTTTAAGCTATTTTTAATTTAATTTAACTTAACTTAATATTATTTAATTTGATTGATTATTTTATAGTGATTAATTAATATGTTATTTAAGTTTAAATTATAATTATTGTAAATTTGATATTTAATTAATTCATACTAAATAGTCAATTAATGATTGTAATTAGAAATAATAAAAAATATATTTTATGTTATATTAATCTTAATAATTAAATTATTAATATATAATTTTAAATTCACATTTAAACTAATAAATTAAAATTTTGAAAAAATTTGTCAAACAATTTTATAAGAATTAATGAGATTTAACATCTCTTGTGTTAAATAATTTTCAAAATTTACCTAATTTGAATTTATAAGATTTATTAAATTTTTTTAAATTATCAATGTTGTTGCTCTTATTTAGATTAATTCATAATTTAATTATTTTTGTTCTAATTAATTTAGTGGAGTTGACCATAAAATGCTGCATATTTGATATATTATCATAATTTTTAGAATTTAATATTTATCTAAGGGAGTGAATAGCTTACAGAATATTAGAATAAGGATAATATAGCTAACCAACTACAAATGTTGCTCGTTAATACTTCAAAAATTACTATCAGTCGAGTCTCTATATAATATAATAAAATTATGTGACGTTCAATCAATATATAATTTAAGTATATTATTATATATACAGATATTATATATTAGTATATATTTAATATTATATTAATACATAACTGATATGATCCTAAAAATTCTACTAGTCTAAGCACGAATCTTGATGCTAAAAATAAGTTAATCCGAAGTTAAAACTCGTCGAGATCAAGCACTTAAAATATCATTAAAAACTTTGGGATATCAGTTAAATCACTAAATAGCTCTCAAATATGAAGTGTTTATAATAATCGGCGTCTCGGCACGGATCTAACAAGCCCAATATCTCACAATTTCAACTTCATTTGAGCATTCAAATACTTAAAATACATCGAATAATCAAATAAATCATTTTGAGCCGTCCGATGAAGTGGAGTGGTTGGATTTTGCATATATTCTGAAGCGTCACTCTCCAATCTATAAATAGCTTCCTCATATGAGGGAGCAGCGAAGAGAGAGAGAGCTCAAAACTTAAAATTCTCAAGCATAATCATGCCATTCGGCTCACCACACCATTGATTAACTACCGGCCCGGCGCCGCCGTCACCACCGATGATCCACCATCGCCATCTCGTCGGTCTATCATGATGCGCCGTCGTCGATTAATTCGTTGTTTTCATCTACTATCCTATACAACTGAGCGTGATATGGTTGTTGTTATCGATTTTGGGATTCTCATTGTCGGTCCTCCGTATTGATTATGTAATCGTTATGAAAACTTGTACTCTCAAATAAATACATAGTGGAAGATTTAACTGATTGATTTTTCCTCTTTTGAGATTTTTAGTAAAATTCTGAGTTTTCATTATTCTTTAAATATTAGTGTGTGTGTTGGATTTCACAATAAAGCTAAGGCATAAACTTTCACTCTATCACAACTGATTAATATCATCGAGCACATAATAATAATGATATATAGTAATTATGTATTAGCTGAGAGTCACTTTAGAATCCAAATGTTAAGCGACATCTGAACTCTTGCTAATACTGCTATCTCATTTGAATCACGGCATACTCTGCATGCCGTCGACTAAATAGCCCCTAAATAATTTAAAAAAGCAGGACCTTATGCAAGATAAAATCTAATAAAACTTGTTATCAAATAAATAATTTTTAGATAATTAATAAGCACTGAAAAATTAAATAATATCTCAAATTTTTAAATGAAAGAATTTTATGATTAAATTTTACAACATAATAAAAAACAAACTCTTCTTTGACTTTTCTTTAAAATAATAATTCCCTTCTTTAATAGCTTTAGGGTGCGTTTGAAACATTTTTTTAGTTGCTTTATTTTTTAAAATAAGTCATAACTGTGACTACGAGTTTTTTGGCTACTTTTTAAAAAAATTTGTGGAAAAAAATCATTTTTGAGAATCATAATTATTAGATTGTGATGACTGCGAAAAAATTATTGTTTAAATTTTTAAAAAATGAAAATATTTCTAACACCTATAATAACTTTTTAAAAAACTATTTTTCTCATAACAATTTTACAAAAAGCCACAACTACCTAAACGATTCTTAGAGGCTCTTTGGGATAACTTATTTTATCTCAACTTTTTTATATTTATTTACTTATGTAATGTGAAAACATATTTATCATCGCTCATGTAGCCGACCCCACCTAGAGGGATTAAGGCTTGTTGTTGTTGTTGTTGTATATATTTAATATTTTGAAGGGAAAAAAGCTACATGAATCCATCTTCTCCATTGTGTCTATTATATGTCAAATTCTCATTTAATTCAAGTATCTAAGATCATTTTTTATACATCTTAACCAAGTCTTTTATTCTATTATCTTTCTTAACGTAAGATAATAATATCTATCTCTTAATATTAATTATTTATGTGGAAAACCATCTAAAGCGATTCTCTAATCTTATCTACCTGAGCTACTCTAACTTTTAACATACTCATTTTGCATTCTATCTCTAAGGGTAAAACCACTCATCCACCAGATTTCTACGTAATCTTAGCAGTCTTATGTTTCTCTTTTTATTGGAACATTGCATATAAGTTGTGCGAGGTCTTACCACCATCGTAACCTATGCTCTATTTTTTTTAAGAGAAAAAATAATAATTTGAGGGTGGGCATTTGTTGGTTAATATCACTAAATTTTTTTTCGAGAAAAAAGTTATTATATTAAAATTTAAAAGATGTCTTAAACCATGGATCACCTCATATTATATGTAACAAAGATGCAATAAGAACAAATACTCATAGTCTATAGGCAATGAAAGCACAAAAATAAATTTAAATGGTTCTCTAACAAGTTATTATGTAGAGCTTTCTTTATAAACTTATTTTTAGAGTTATAATGAGAAGATGAATTGCATTATGTAGCATTTGAATATTCATAAAAATTGTAAGGTAACAATGATTGAAGAATAATGCAATAATATTTAAATTAAAACTTAAAATATTTTGGTGCAATAATATGTTTTTATGGCTAAAAAATATTGGGTACAACATATAATAATTATTCTTTAGTGAAAGTCAACTCAACTTTCTTATAAAAAAAATTAAATTAAATCATGAAGAACAAAATTTCTTGTGATGGAATCGAAATGCACAACTAAGGTTTCATACTTCCAAATAAGAGAGGTCTAAAAAAAAGTAAATAAATAAAATAAGGTAGTAAAGTGCTTCATCATGTTCGACTGAGGGTCTATAGGGTAGTTGTAATTTAAAAAAAAAAATAATTGTAAAATATTATGGAAAAAAATATTTATTCAAAAAGTTATTTTATATGTTACAAATATTTTTTTTTTCAAAAATTCAAATAATAATTTTTTTGAAAATCACCATACTCTAATAGCTATAATTTTTAAAAAGAGTTTTTTAGTATAAAACTTTTTAAAAAGCACCCTCAAATGCACCATAAACTTGTAACATATAGGGTTATTTACAAACATAACATATAATTTTTATATATTTACACATCTAACATTTAAACATTTATATTTATACATATATATATATATATATAACATTTAAATCTTTAATATTACATCAAAAATAACATTTTTATTATTTTTTAAAAACAAAATACACCTTTTCAAACATTGAAAAAGTGTTATATTTGTAAAGACTAAATTTAAGTGTTAGATATGTAAATGCTTAAAAATTATGTGCTGTAAATTTCCTTAATGTTATAAGAAAAAAAAATTGACTAGGAGGCCTTTGCAATCACTTTTTATTATTTTATTTTATTTATATTTTGATTTTAAATAAAATATATTTAATGATGATAATTATTTTAAAAAAAATATCTAAAAATTAATTGAGTATTTTTAAAAATAATATTATTTATTTAAAAATAACTAAATAAAAGCACTTATAAACATACACTAAACAAATATATTGCCGCCCCCATTGTTAATGTGTCGTTCCTTTTTCTCTACGCAAATCACCTATTTTTAGCCTTTTTAAAATAAAATAATTTGTTTAAAAACAAAAATAATGGAAATAAACAAAATCGTGTAAACAAATATGTTTTTTTATTTATTTTTTACCTTTTAAAAAAAAACAAAAAAATATGAAATAAAATTTGATTCCAAACAAGATTTATGTATTTTAAAATTACTCCATTTTATCTACTTTTTTATACTTTATTCACTTATGATTGTCACCTATTGATCATCATTAGTTATCGTTCATCACTAATATTATCATTGATCATTATTAGCACTATCAAATATCTTAAAAAAATTATTCGAACAAAAAACAAGAAATATATTTTATATTAACTCAAAAATACAAAATTAATCTTTTTAATTTATTCTATTTCAAATAAAAACTTTATTTAAACTTTATTTATTAAAACATGAAATATATTTTATATTAACTCAAAAATACATAATTAATTATTTTTCTTAAAAAATTATTATGTGTATTGTACCTATTTTTTTTTAAAAAAATTAAATAATAATTTTATGATAATCATCATATTTTAATAATTTTCATTCTAAGAAGTAATTTTTAATAAATTATTTTTAAATAACCAATAATAATTAATAGTCACACGTAACTGCAGTAATTTTTTATGGGCTTAATTTTCAAATTATGCCTAATTAGAAACTTAATTAGCTAATTAGGACATTAAAAAAATTAAAATTAGCCAGTTACTTGCCGGTCAACGGCGACATTGGGCGTGATTGATTGGCCATAAATTTTTTTTTTTAAAAAAAAATTAAGCAGACAACCCCTATTTTTTGGCCATATCAGGCTCATCAGGTGTCGGATTTTAGAGTACTTAATATAGTTGGAAAGATAATGAAAAATTCTACAACTTTCATGTTGATAACTTTTGACGAATCACCCGGGTGGCCGCAGTTTTCGAATGTATGAATTTTAAAGTTGTAAAAAACAAAGATATTGCCGCAACCCCCGTTTTTTGGTCATAATACAAGTATTGTTGAATATATATGATTCTTTGGTAATATCAAACACTCTCATTATATTTTATATATAAATTGAGTTTTAATGGATTTACTCATTATTAAAAAACAATGAGTTATTTTCTTATATTTGTAGAAAATTTTCTTACACTTGCTAACATTTACTTCTCCAAAATACATTAAAACTAATAAGGTGAATTTTGACTCGAGATTTGAACTATATGTAATTTCACGTTGAATCTTTCCTCCTCGCATTTGAATTAACCAAAACAAACAAATAGTAAACAACACTGTGATTATACAATCAGGAGTAACCGAATGAGTAAACATAATAAATTTAAAATAGCCACAAGTACATGCCATCAACCGTATAAAAAATATAACACATCTATCATCATATGCTGGTGGAATCGTACCTGAGTGTAATGGGTTGGTGGTCGCTCGATCCGTAGATGGTGATGATCCGATCCTCTTCCTTCCACCGATAGGTGTTGCCAAATATCCAATAGAACAGAGATATTAGCAAGCTTGAGTAGGCAATGAATACCCGTGGTGCACTCCATATGGCGATGTCATATGGAATGACTGACCATATGTCGGCGGGGCTATGTCATGGGTGCACCGTTGCTTCACGATATAAGACCATTGAAGCACTCAGTTGTATTTGTGGTCATCGTACCATACATATAGCCATCATCGTGAGTTAGAGACTATTGATGAACATCGCTTGAAACAAGCCAATCATATGCATCCTGATTGACATTATTGATGTCTGTCATATACCTTTTAAAAATTCGAATATCATCTGTATTTCCTGTAACGTACATCTTTTGACATATAAAGTCAACATCACCTATGTCGAATTGTCTAACTGCTCTTTTGAAGTTATCCCTTAAATGGTGCGGTCGATGTGACCAGATCTCTAGCAAGCTAGGCCACGCATGCCCATCGAGATGAGGCGAGATCGTGAACAATGAGATCGAGTCCTAATGTGTGCGTGCATCGATGCACTCGATTCCGATTCACAAGGCCGTGGGAACAAGTCATTGTTCGCGTCGATCGCAACTGCACTAAGTAGAGTTCATTTGTACTTACCCTGGAGAAAAGTCCTATCAAGATAGAGAACTGGGCGACAATACTGCCAACCTCTTATTGAAGGCTCAAACGACCAGAGCTCATTGGAATCGCGATTATTGAGTGTACGATATCGAAGATAGATGCACAAATAGCGACCATGAATTTTCCAATGATGATCACAGATTCTTCTTCGCCAAATATAACTTTTAACTACTTTTCAACGTCGTCATATAAGTATACTCTTATATTGAACTTGGACTTATCTGACTTACAATTTTTGGGCTTTAAATATAGGCGGCGTCATTTGGGTTGGATGAAATAAGCGATGAATTGTGATGTACATTGCTTTGTGTCTGTAAGACTGAATATTCATGAGGTGAGTCTATTGAACTAATCCTCCAAGCACCACCCAACCTCTTAATTGATCTTGCATGTAAGCGCCACAAACATGGTCTAGCTGGGTCAGAATGACGGGTGCACAATATAGTGAATTTTAATTGGTTTGAAGCACATATGGCATACTCAACATTGTTCATGATAGACCAACCATGAACAGCAAATTGTAACTGCTTCTTGTCATGAAAACA
This sequence comes from Cymbidium sinense, assembly GCA_021442155.1. NCBI lineage: Eukaryota > Viridiplantae > Streptophyta > Magnoliopsida > Asparagales > Orchidaceae > Cymbidium > Cymbidium sinense. The sequence continues at coordinate 12,367,001 of CM038224.1, read as the reverse complement.
CGTACCTTCGAGCAATTCATTTGGAATGTAGTTCTCCTTCTCAAAGGTTGAATCATCTAATGGGTCATCAAATGTAAGCTCATCATCACATTCTCTAACTGTTTGAGCGCTACACAAAATAGTCATTGTTACGTATCAAGTGCTCTTCAGTATGACTTGTTCTAATTGAGTAATCGACAATCAAATCTCTGATCCCGATGGATGGTTCTATGGCTCGTAATTCAGCCCGCTCTGCGTCGCTATCATTCTCCTCATCATCATCACTATTAGCTCCACTAGGCATAGTTTCATATTCGACATCTTCAGGAGATAGTGGATTCATGTCATCATCTTCTGGGTCACCCATAACAACAGAACTTGTCCGAGCAAAATAATCATGTTCTCTTGCTGCAAACCCATAGTATTCCACTTGAGTACTTAGCTGAGAAGCTGGTGTAATGTACTCAGTGTCGGTTTGATCTCTCTGGCATTCCTCTATATTGTTAACCTCCCCGTCTCCACACAACAGTTCATTAACTTCGACATAAACCACAATAAATTGCATACATGATGTATTAATTATAGCTTCATAAATTTCTTTATCATTAATGTGACTTGCAATAAATCCAACACTAATAGGAAAACGACCCACCAGATTAACAAATAATTTTGCTGGATCTATCTTCAACGACCTCATTATTCGCTTCTGTAATTTCTCGAATTTAATCCGCCATGAGATTTAGACTGGACGATTTTTTCCACCAACATATGTTGGAAAGAAATCGTCACTTACGCTGAGTTCACCGTATAATAAAGAACTATACAGATAGTATCTGAACTCATTACTAACTAGTAATAACAGAACACCAGTAATCCTTCGTCTCACCTGATAAATGTACATAATTTAATTCAGGAGAAATAAAATGAATATAATTTCTTAAATTAACAAAATTACCCAAAACTAGAACTAACCACATAAATAGTTTTAACTTGAGCTCAACATGTATCTAGATAATTTGGAGTCATCTAGACTATGTTCGGACGACAATTTGACTATTATGATCAAATAGTTCAATTAGGTCAAATTCAATCTAAACTAAAAATTGAACTTCTATTTCACTTCTAAATAATTTAAAACTATTTTATAGATCAATTACATGCATTTTTTACCACTTACTTATGAAGCTTGATCAAGTCAAAATTAATTGACATAATAGGCTACGTAAGATATAATTTATAACTTTCTTCGAAAATTTGATTCTTAATAAAAATTCTTAGTATCTTGAATATCTCAGATGTGCCTTCATTAAAAAGATGTAGGATCTATGCACTATGAATATCTCAAGTATGTGCCTTCATTAAAAAAGAATATACTCTTACGATAGATGAAACATATTTCCTATTACATGTCAATACTAACAAAAATAATTTCAAGCTTAGTATCTTGATGGTTTCCCATTAATCAATCACATAAATATGAAGACCTTAAAGACATACATATTTTACGGAAAAAAATTGTGCTCACATACATACAACTTTATGTCTTCAATTAAAAAAAAAAATTAAACACCACATATATATGCATAAATTAACTTTATGTCTTCAATTAAATACATACAACTTTATGCAACGCAATCACATAAATGCTTAATCATACTTAATCAAACTAAATATATCTGCTTAATCAAACTAAAATATACTCATAAATTAAATTTCCCTAAAGAAATATAAATACCATATTTAAACCTAAATTTCACACAAAATTCCTATGAAAATCAAAATAAATAGCTTAATCATAACAACTAAACCCATACAAATTAAAATCTAATACATTTGATATATTTAGGGTTAAAAATATCTAAATTGGCGAAAAAAATCAAGAATAACCCTTGCGAGCTTCTCCTTTATCGGCGACAACCTCCCTGTGGCTGGCGGCGACCTTTCTTGGCCAGCGGCGAGATGGGTCTTGGCTGGCGACGGGGAAGAGCGGCGGCGGGCACCAGATCTCAACGGAAGGGACGGAATGGCAAAAAAAACGAAATAAAACCGAGAGCCGATGAGCTCTCGGTTTCTATTATCACCTAAATTAAGGTATGGGCTAGTTGCCCAGTCAGCGGCTAATCGGTGATTTGACGACTTTATTTTGAAAGTTTTTTTGGGATCTAATTAATTAATTAAGTTTTTAATTAGATATAATTTGAAAATTAAGCCGGTTGCTTTAGCAAAGCAGCAGCAGTCCAAACGCAGCCGAAGTCTCTTGCAAAACTACGCGCAGCCGCATATTTCAGAGACGACGGCAACTCGTCCGTGATTCGGCTAAAGGATCCTAAAGGATCTCGTACCACTATTTCGATCATTTCTTCTTCCAACCACAGAATCTAAAATAGTGTCAACAACGTCCGATCAGATTTTCTCTCTGACCTCCTCTGGCCTTCAAATCGGCAACCTCATCATCGCCTTCATGTGTTCCGCTAATCTCCATCTTCGTTTGGGGTTGATCCAATCCTTGGGAGCCGGTTCTCAATCCTTCGTTTCCAGGAGAGCATCAGTTTACTATGCCCCGGTTATTGGATCCGGTTCCGTTATCAAGGTCTAAAACGAAACCAAAACTTAAAACATTTCTATTAGCAGTGAATGGTTTGGTGTGATCGTAGTACTAGCACTGTTTCTGATTCCTGTTTGCAGCACATTAGTCCGGAAATTAACTTGCGGAGATGCGAGTCGCGTGATTCTGTGCATCCTGTTGTGGCGGCTATTGATGAGGTACTTCTTCAAGCTCGAAGGATTTAGGCGGAGAGAAAATAATAGAGAATGAAGTATACAGATTATTTTCTTTTTTATTAGAGGTTTTAATTTAGAAAAAAAGACTTGTTTCATTTTTGATTTGCTGTTGAAAGAAAATAATGAAAGAAAATATTATAATTAATTTGACATTTATGTTCTCCACTTTCACTCTGACATTTATGATCTCTTTGTTCCGTCATATATTTTTTTATTTATTTGAAACTTCCAATAAAAAAAGTTCACTTGCCCTTCGTGTTCTTCATTTCTCTCTTAATTTTAACTCACGATGGGAATGGGTTAATTTGTTTTATATCTTTCATTTGTAATGAGAAAAGGGTTTCTTGTTTCTTAATGTTGATGTGGTCTTCTATTGCTGCATAGGATTTTGGGGATGTCTCCTTTTCACTTGAGGATTATGGAGTTTATGAAGGGAGCTCTGGTTATGTAGTTTCTTCTAGTGAAGGGGAGGATAGTGATGGTGATACCTTCCTAACTCCTTTTGCTGAAACTGACCTGCCATTGAGCAAGGAACGGTTAGAAACTCCCAATGCTGCATTGACTCTATCGGCCCACCGGTTGGCAACCATTCAAAAAGGTTACCGAAAGAATAGGTGAGCATTCAAAATTTAGATGAAATGAACTTCCATTTTGAATGTTTCTAGTTAATGTAAGCGAAACTCTTTGAACATTTGATTATTATTTTAAAAAGGGTGATTTACATACAGACCATACAATTCTTATGTATTTGCATATCTAATACCTAAACTTCAATTTTTACATAATATAGCATCTCAATCTTTAATATCACATTAAAAATATCATCATCACTTATTTTTATCAAAGTGAAATGCATCTTTTCAAACAGTGGAATTTGTTTGATAAGTAAATATCTAACTTAGGATTAGATGTGTAAATGCATAACAATTGTTGTGGTATGTATGTAAAACTTTCTTTAAAAATTGGTTATCATATTTCTTTCCATACATGTGTTTGATTTCATACTTTTTTTCCTGGTCATGTCACGATATGGTATAGTTATTACTGTAGGCTCCTACATTTCATGCGTAAATTGAGATGCACTTCTCATGCTTCATGAAAGGATATTTCTTCTGGTTCTAAAACTGTTTATAATTTGACAAATGTTTTCTTTTATAGGACTCGACGAGGTGTCATTCTTACACTGGGATTGACAGCCGTCATGGTATTGCTTCTTTTATTTGTTGACTGGTGCTCATGGAGGATTGTTAGGCTACCTCTGGAGCCATTTTATTTGACATACCCATTTGCCATAGCAGTACTTTTATCAGCATGCGTTGGATTTTTGTTTGTCGCTGTTGTTGATGGCCTGAAAATACATCAGTTCATCAAGAGAGAAAGATCTCATAATTCCCTTAAAACATCAATACCTACAATTGGTGGCTTATTTTTTCTTCCAGTTGGCATCATCACTTGGAGAGCTATAATAGGGCATCATTCTATCTTTGCTATTGGAGTTGCAGCAGTGACTCTGGGTTTTGCAGCAATTGGGTTGCTTGATGATATTTATCGATTTATCAAGAATTATAACCACCAATTGCCCAGATGGCTGAAATTATTATTACAAGTATTAAGCTCTCTTTTGAGAAATTTGAAATTTGGAAAGTAACTAATTATTTCCAGTGAGCAGGATTCTTATTCATCTTAAAGCAGCCAAAATTTCACTGTACTGTTCTTTGCAGGTAGCAGTTGGGATGTGGTTTTCAATTTGGCTGGAGACAACCAATTTACCAACACCATACAGCATGTATACTTCTTCGTAATAATATGACCAATATTTTTCCAGGGTAACAATCTTTTAGTTACTGATTTAAGCAATTAATGGTTTGCGTCTTAATAATTAAACCTATTGGCAAGTTTATTCTTTCAATAAGCAATACAGAATTGTTTAATGGTATAATCTTCTTTGCAATCTTCCTTACAACCTAGTCATGATAGATTGTTATTTTTGGTAGATTTTTCACAAAGTTATTGTTTTAAAACATATATTGGATCCTTAATATGTGCATGACTGTATTTGCAGTTTTGTATCATATTAATAGCAGGTTCGCAAGCATTTTGTCGATAGTTTAATCATTCTACTTTTGTGTGGCACAATTCATCATTTATCTTAAATATTATCTGACAATCAATAGCAAATTTGGATTTATACAACATAACATATGTAAAACTTGCAAGTCACATTAATTTCTTATAGTCACGTTAAATTTCTGTGATACTTCTCATTATCTCCTTTTTAATAACTTGATTTTAATTCTAGAAGTTATGTTCTCAATTGTATCTTTATTCTTATGTAATTTTGCATTATAAATTAAGATAATTAAACTTATTTATTAACTATTGAAGCTAGTTGGGAAGGATTGACAAACCAAAGAGCTACAATCTTGATCGAATTGTCATTGAATGAAATTAGGCTTGAGCATTTTGGTTGGGTTAATTCTAATGACACAAGAAAGTTGATCGTCCATATTATAGAGTGAGAAAATAGAGAGTAAGCGACAACACACATGCTTTCATTGGTTAGGTTGGTACCTACGTTCACTATAGGAGTAGGAGGGGGAGATCTACTAACCAAATATGGGAGTTATATAATCTCTCAATTTCTCGATTTCCATTCTTTGAAGTTAAAATTGAATAGATTTCTCGCTTATGAGTTCGTGCAATTTTGTATGTTGTGTATCATCCTTTGTGAAGGTATAAGGATGAAATGAAAGTGTCAAAAATGACCTTACTTGTAAATCCAGCTTGAACTCGTCTCAAAAAAGTGTAGTTTTGGATTGACCTATTTATTATTTGACTCAAGTTTGGGTCAAAATTATAGACCAAATTATTATTCAGATTGGATTTTGGTTGACCCATATAATCTAAAATCAACTTGAAAACGAGTTGATTATTATTCAAGTTTAGGCTATGTGGGTTTAGGTTTAGCTAGTTGAGTTAAGTGAGTCATATTTAGATTAATTAGGCCATATTGATCCAAACCATGCATGATTCATATGATAAATGGGTTAGCTGGGTTGAGTTCTAGTTAGGCTGGTTTGGGTTGAGTTGGATTTGTCAAATACTTTGTCCCATATACTAAAAGGGTCAGGTTTGGGTCAATTATATTTGTGTTGAGTCAAGTTTGGGTCAGACCCTAACCCTACCTATTAACCTGAATTAACACTTTTAGGAATTATGCTTGCTTGAGGTAGTTTTAAGGTGTATAGAGATGTGGAAGCCATAGGCATCTGGTTTTGGTGATGCATGCCTAATATTCCATGTCATGATTTTTTTGACAAGCATAATATTCCATCACAAAATCGAGTTGGGTCAATCATATACGTGTTGAATCAAGTTCGGGTCAGACTCAAACCTTACCTGTTAACCTGAATTAATACTTTTAGGAATTGTTCTTGCTTGAGGTAGTTTTAAGGTGTATAAAGATGTGGAAGCCATAAGAATCTGGTTTTGGTGATGCATGCATAATATTCCATGTCATGATTTTTTCGAAAAGCATAATATTCCATCACTAAATCGAGTTTGGTCAATCATGTTCGTGTTGAGTCAATTTGGGGTCAGAATCAAACCCTACTTGTTAACCTGGAATTGTGCTTACTTGAGGTAGTTTTAAGGTGTATAGAGATGTGGAGGCCATAGGCATCTGGTTTTGGTGATGCATGCATAATATTCCATGCCATGATTTTTTTAAAAGCAAGTTTTTCTGGTCAATCATGTTACTTTAATGTAATTGACTTTTCTCATTCAGGACTTGGGACTCAGCAAAGGTAGTGTTAAATGCGTTTTATGTTACGAAAGATAGAGGTAGACCTAAAAAGACTTAGTTAGGATGTATAAAAAATGATCTTAATTTATTAGAATTAAATGAGAATTTGACACTTAATAGAACATAATGAAAAAAAGATTCATGTAGCCAATCCAACATAGTGAGATAAAGCCTTGTTGTTGTTGTTGTCTGCATAATATTCCATGTGACAAGCTTGGAAGCAATTAGTACATAGGTGACTAAATGATCAATTGATTGGTGAACAATTATGATTCTTGAGAGCCATGGGGATATGTGGCAAAAAATGTTAAAATGCTATAGAAAATCTTTAGGGTGTGGTCATTTTTTTTGTATGAAGTGGCCACATGGCATCTCCTAAGTGACTAGATCAAGCAATGATGGTTATTACGACATCAAGATGAAAGTAGGATCCTTTGGGATTCGAGAAATAAATTTGGTCAGATAACATGATATTTAAAGTGGCCTAGCTAGAGTCAATTCTTGTTGGTAATTTTTGGATTATTCAATTAATATGAGTTGAGTGATGACTTTTGTGGTGGCATCTTGGATCAATTTGAAGGTCTTCTCTTTTCTGGTTGACAACAGTGCGAATTTAAGATTGTTCACACTCAAAGTATTACATCTTGGATGCATGGACAACCTTGATGAGGTGTGTAAATCAAAGTATTGCACTTTTCTTGTTAAAAAAATCTTTATAAATTTATATTTTTAGTGACAAAAGATGCCTCACACTCACATCTCCTTATTCCCTCTTAATCTTTTTCTTCTTTGAAGTTGTAGACTAAGGTGGTGAATTGAAAAGGGCAAGGCTTGAAGAGGCAACAATGGTGGTAATAATAGCAACTACAACCTCTTTCCTTCTTCATCTCTTGGGGTGGCATAGTGGAAGGGACATTGTTGGTGGTTTTGAAAATAACAAGAATTGATGCCCCAGTTGCCACGACTATGAAGAATTCATCTAACTTCAAGAAAAAGTGTTGGGTTGAGGTTCTAGGCAGATATTTGAAAGTCTCATCATTGCAAGCCTTATGCTTTCCAAGCTCGAGTGTTGTGATTTCGGTCAATTCTCCCTTGGCATTAGTTGATGAAGAGATAACCTGAAGGTAATATGGGCTACTCAAAAAAGCAATTGCCCAACAATATGAATGCTGATGAACTAAGTAGTTGTTTGTGTGGACATAGAAGTGGACAATATCACTAAGCTAAGTTATTGAGGATGATCAACAGGCGTCCCATGGAAAAAGAGATAACTTGATGACTTAATCTCTACTTATGCTTCTTTACTGTGGATTCACCCTCTATAATAGCGAGGTCTACTTTGAATTAAGCCAGCTTGAACTTGGCTTAATAATGAGCTTGCTAGTTGAGCTTATCAAGCCACAAGCTCGAGCTCGAGTTCAAATTTTGAGCTCGAGTTAATTATATATATATATATATATATATATATATATATATATATATATATATATATATATATATATATATATATATATATATATATATAATCTAATATTTATTAAAATTTATTTTATTAGATATTTAATATTTTGAAGGGAAAAAAGCTACTGATTTTTAAAACAACAAAAAAAAAGCTGCTCAGTTTTCATATAAAAAAGCAAAAAAGCTATTCCGTCTTTACTTCCTATAATATAATAAATGCCGCTCTTCGTTCAGAATAATTGTTTGTGCCTTTGGCACTATATTCTTTTAAAAAAGCCATTTTCACTTACACTTTTCTCTTACCTGTCATCCCTTGTTGACTTATTTCGTCAGAGGCATTGTCTCGTTGAGCTATCGCCAAAGGAAATTTATCGTTCTATTGAGCTGTCGAGTTGAGATTTCGAGTCACACGATAAATGAACTAGTCGAGTTCGAGCTTAAGTTCTTTGAGCTTATTGTCATTGTATCATATTTTGACATCTTTAATTGTCATTACTCAAGTATTGAATATCTAGTCATATTTATTGTGACGTTCGTTCAACATCATGTTTCTAAATCGAAGTGATATACATATGGTAGTGGATGGATTTATTTGATATGCCCAGAGAATGATTGACAACACTTTGTATGGTGTCTATTTTGAGGAGCTAATTTTTTTTTTATCTTGTTTATAATTGTATTATTCATGATTTTAATTAGGCGCCTTTATCTGTGATAATGGTGGAGGCAGATCAGACCTTATGTTGGAGCTTTTATCACCACCCATTTTTGTATACTAGTCTACCAACACTAATAAGAACAATGTTTGATGGTAGGGGGCTAATAAGGACAAAATTTATCTTTTATGTGATGAGCAACTAGGGATTGGTGATTGGTAGAAGTCCTAGGACTAGACGATGTGGGATATAAGCGTGTGCTTGATATTACTTGCTTCATTGTGAATTCGATAGTCTTTTTTGATTGGCAACAAAAAAATTCTTATCCAACACCTTTTTGCAAGTATTTTCGCTCCACAGAATGAACTTCTAAGAATTCCAACGCTTTGCTTTGGGGTTAGGCATCAAAGGAAAATTCTAGAGAAGTTTTTCATAAAGAGAACAACATCAAAGATAAAGTACATAGCCACTCATTACCTGATTGACTGCACATTACTGTGCTCTCCAATAATGTCTTGTTGGTTAAGTGGAGTTTTGTATTGTCTATTCAACTTATTACTTCGCTGAGCTGCACAGCTCTTGACTCTTGATTGTTGATGCGATTAACTCTTTGATGGACATTGCATGTGGATTGTTGTATTTTACTAGCAAGTTAGCATGTTGATTTTTTTATCTTTATTTATGCTAGGAGTGGGTTCCATATTACATGAGTTCCAACAATCTGACTTACGATCAACTAGAATCAGCATGGTGGACCAACTTCACTTCAACTTTGATCACCAAGCTCAACGTAGTCAGCATAGCTTCATTCTTCCTTGATTATTGCCAATGTTGAATAACAATCAAATTGCTTATATGATGATGATGACTTGTAGAGACTTGCTAGAACATTGATTGTTGGTAGCTTGGAACTTCAACTCGATGAGACAAATGATGATGACACCTTACGAGCTTGTTAGGACCATGTTGACTCCTTGCTGTTCTCTTTGAATATACCATTACTGTAGAGGTTCCATGCGTCTTTGATTGGTACCAAGTAGCACTAGTCCTTCTCCAGAGTCCACTTAACATTCAAGTCTCTTTTATGTTTTGATTGAAAATCATGTAAGATATTTAATATCATATTTTTTTTCTATGCAATGGACCACTTGAAATATTACAGCTTCTTGAAAAGTTATAGCTTTTACAAAACTTTCACCTCTTGAAATAGATGGGCTTATAAGTATGGCTTTAGATGCCGAGTGAACATAATTAATTCAAGAACATACTTATTAATTATTAGGCAATTGCATTCTGACTCATTTAAGGAGTGTTTGAAATAGTAGATTGATTGTTGTCTTGCCTTTTCCACACCAAGATTGAGTTGACCCAACTTACGTGCTCCATGATAAATGTTCGAGGTTTCATCTAATTAGGAGCTTCTTAGAATGGGTGACGATATGAGTTGTACAACCCATTAAAGGCTATTTCACCTTTGCCCATACACAAGAATCTCTGACTTCTGAAAAGCAGAGCACTTTATTCGCTTGAGCACAAGATAAACCTATTAAGTTTGACAAACTTGTCTGTCATCTTTTGGATATCTTTTTTTTTTAATCGATGATGTAGTTTCAAGAATTGTAGACTTTGTTTGAATTAGAGAAATGTGGTGAAAATTATCATGATAGCAAGGAACTTCCTAAGTTGGCTCCAAATAGACATTTCTTTGGGTTTAAATTATATTGAACTTCCTTAGTGGGTTAAATATCTCATATAGGTTGACTAAGTGTTTGACAAGAGACCTAATCTTTCTTTACAAGTCATCAATGTTGGCTTCAATGTTTCTCCTCGGTGTGTTGAAAAATTGTTGCCCATTAGCCTCTGGTTGGTGGCACCCATATTCTTTAATTTGGATGATATCATCATGCTGAAAGTGTCTTCATCTTTGATAAAGTTAGTTTTCTCTTTGTTTGCTGGATTCACTTGATTGGTCATACTCTAAGAAGACATCAAGGAAGATCATGGGTTTTCAACATCAAGGTGTTGATACTCAAGAACTTGTATGAATTTTTTGGGTAGATATCATTCACCTCCTTGAAGTTGATGCACATACACCATTTGTTTTTCTTTTTTATCATTACTATTTTCAAGAACCAATCAAGATATATGGCTTTTCTAATAAATTCGACCTTGAATATTTTATTTTCTTTTTCCCAGATGATAGGTTGGATCTTGATAGAATTATGCCGCTTCTTTCTTCTTATTGGCTAAGCATCTGATCAAACATTAATATGACTTGTGGCATCAAGGTTAATACTAGACATTTTAGAAGGATCCTAGAAAAAAACATAAACATTAGCTTTAATAAAATGGATTGAGTTAGATAAGTAATTACTTTTTTGCTAGTTGCTCCTACATTATGTTGAGGTAGCATTGCAGTTAGGTTACCATGCACTCCCCAACTATTTCCTTGCCATCTGGTGTGGAGAACTTAATGATTAGATGCTAAGTTGAGACTATCACTTAGAATCCATTGAGCAGGATCTAAGATGGTGTTGTCAGTTGATGGTGCCGAGAGCACAATGAAGACCTCTTTGCAAGCTTTGAGATACTTGTTGCCCTTGAGAGTGACTTCCATTATGATCCCTTTTCTCTTTAGTAGTTGGTGCACACCGACAAACCTAACGAGGTCTCTCTTAGGTGCTCAAGAGTTCTAATGTTAGCTTCATGTGGCTGGCAAGGTGCTAGAACATCATGCCCATTGAGTTATGCGCATCAATCAATATACGGAGTATTTTGTAATGATTATTGATCTCTTGAATGAAAACTACGCCTTTGTAGAGGTTATGACCAAAAGGAAGGCATGAGAAGAATTATCAAAGACTGTGGCTCCAGGCAACCTCAAATGGCACACCTAAGTTTTATTACTTTGCTTGATGATTTGGATCTTGTATTGATTATATCATTTGGTGGGAGGAGTTGACGATGGTTTTTATATTTGTGTAGGGTAGCCACATTATTGTTTACAGTTGGAGGTGTAAGGCATGTTGGTAACTCTTTAGTTCCTTTTCTAACAACTTTTTATGGAGCATCTTTGATACCTAATATTCTTTTTTCTTGTGGTTGCTCCTGTTGTGCTAAAGGCACAGCTTAGAGTGGACATGATTTCTTAAAGGATGCCAAGGAGCGTCAATTATCAGTAGTACTTGCTTTCTTGAATAAACTTTTAGATTATTGATCATGTGGTCAAACCATGGTAATGGTTGCTTAGGATTGAAAAAACTTCAAGACTAGAGATTTTTCATGACATTGTTAGTTGCTTAGTAGCGGTGGTTTGGTTGGTGGTTGGGGCTTAGATGTTGTTTCAAAAGGTCTTTCTTTAGGGCCTTGATTCTCATCATTCATTTTTGGGATGTTCCAACCATGAGTTGGTGATATGTAGTCATTCCAATGGTGTTATTGAAAGATGTATACACTATAACTTCATGGATGTTGATAAACTTTAATGCCTTTTTGAATATTTCAATGATTGTTGCTGATGGTTTTTTGGTGACAAAATACTTGAACTTTGAGATTGGCAATGATTGGCTTGGAAGTGGTAATCTTCTGAGTTGCTTGAGTGAAGTGAGCAATGTAGTCCTCTTGTTAGACATTGAGAGAGCCTAGTCTACCTTCAAGGGGTTTTGGGAAGCATTAATTTTGGTTGCGAACGAATATTGTTAAATGAAGAGATGCTACAAGGAGCTAGGTGAGCAGACCAGCTTTGCACTACATTCTAGAGCGTGGTACCGAATACCTAGGACTGAAAGTTCTCAGTGATATCACAAATCTCAATTTACTTATTTCCTTTTCTTTAGGTGATATCACAATTTTTATTTGATTATATTTTTTTGTTAAATATGTTTACGTATCATTTCTAGAACATTATTAAATTTCTTATTACAATATTTTTATGCAACTATCCATTTTATCCCATTTCAAATTTAGTTCAACTTTAAAGTATCTATTTTTTAAAAAAACTTATTTGGGAGATTTACAACTCCTTGCTTTTAAGCTCGCTATCTTATCTTTGTACAAATATTTGTTTTGATTACTTTGTTTATACTTGTGTGATTTGCATCCATAACTTTTGTTTTGTTACATGTTTAAACTTTCTTCTATAATCATGTTATTCTTTATGCAAAATGATGTCTCGGTAAAAAATATTTCATTTATGATTGCTACTTTTGAAAGTAAATAAACACTCTCTTTTTTAAAGTTTGTATTCATGTCTTCAGATCACATGTTGCTACAAAATGATTATACCTTCTCTTTTTACAATTTTTTTCTAATTTTTTATCTCTTTTTTATTATGGACCCTTCATCATAACCCATCATATTAGAACTTTTATATCAATGTAAATAACCACTAATAATTATCATTTCTTTATAAGTTTACATTATAATCATACATTCATTTCTGTCTAAAAATGGTTTTATGTTTTTTTATTAATCCAATTTGGAGAGCGGAAGCAGTAACCAACCTATAGAATGTTCCTTCTTGTAATTTAATTGATACAATCATTTATTAGTTACTCTGTTTGTCTCAACACATTTATGTTTTAATTTTATATTGAGGATTACCCTTATTTTTTCCTATTATTACACTAACTTATAACTTTATCTAATGCATTTGAATTTGTCCTTTCAATTAATTTCTTGCTAATATGCAACAGTTATTTCTCTCTTTATCATCCTGTCTAATGAAAGTCCCTAAGTTTCATGTAACAAATATAATCTCAATTTTATACTTGGTTAACTCTTACACACTTCCATCAAAAATGAGTTTAGCCGTGAGCTTTATTTAGGTGATTTCTTTGTGTACTTAAATATCTTCTCACCAATTGGGTTTTAGATGTTGCACTTCCCTTGTGTCTTGGCATCCTAGTTAATCTTTCTCCACTTTTTGCAACAATCACCAATCTCTGCCCAATTCTCACAACAATCCGCTAGGTCTTGATTTCTTGACTATGAAACATCATATTAGGATTCATTTCATGAATTTTGGCATTGGTTTTGAGATTGATTGCCAATCTAACATCAAGTCTCAACAATTCTTAGTGGGCTTGGGACTAGAAACAATGGGTTTATCTTATTTTATTTTTTGTGTGTGGCGATATTTTATATTCATTTTATTCTATGGAGATTTTATCACTACCAATCCCAGGTCCAAGCTTTATTGTGCTTAGAATGCAGAATATTCTTCTATATATTGTATAACATTTTCATGCTTTCACTAAGTTTATTATTGGGTTCGATCCAAAATAGTCTACCTATATATGTGGACAATTTAGTCTCAAGTATCACATTTTTTTCAATTTAGTTTTTTGATTCAAAATGTTTTCTCTTCTATTAAAATATGATCAAATTTGTATAGTTGAGGTACTAAAATGAGATCAATTTTGCATCACAATTTCTACCGAGGGACCATTTTGTATCAAGTTTGTAAGGTTGAAGGACTAAAGTAGAGAAATATGATACTATGTGACTAAATTGGCCACATGAAATAACAAGGGGGCCCATTTTGGAATTAATTTTTTTTAATATCGTTGAGCATGTACATACTTGAGTATGAAATGCTTCTTTTGAACAAGCATTTGCATTGCTCTATTCCCCCATTATCCAGGTGTTTCTCTTACTGCCTTTAATTTATTACTTACTGAAGGAAATTCTTGGTTCCTCTGCCTCCTCCTTATGGGCTTGTTCATCTGGGAAAGTGCTATCGGTTATTGACGCTAGTTAGTTTCGTTGCTATGCCCAATGCTGTTCACTTAACTGATGGAGCCGATGGCTTAGTTGGTGGGGTTTCTGCATTGGCCTTTATGGGGATGTCGATTGCTGTTCTTCCAATTTCTCCCGGTTAGTATAGTTGCGCTGCTGCTCTTCTTTCTGACAGTTCCCCAATTTATAGTCAATTGCAAGTGTGTCATCTTTAAATGATTTACCTTTTTTTGTTGTTGGTGTTATTATCATCCGGAAGAATCTTACAGATTTAACATTCAACAAATTTGGTTTTATATTAGCTAATTATCACATTTATGCATTATTTTCCTTTTATTTAATGGAAGAAAATTCCAACAAATGCTTCAGCCCGAAGGTGGTAGAGAATTACATTGGAATTTGGTCAAAGTCATAAGGAAAAAAAACTTTTTAGTTTAGTTAATATTGCACTTTAGATACTATAACAGTATCAAATCTTTGAATTCTGTAAAATGGTTTAGGAGGTCAAAAATGGTTAAGTTTAGTGGTGATAGATGACACATTGGAATTACCCAAGTCTTCTTCCCGTAAGAAATAAAGATCGTTTAATTTGTGGCATGTTGTAGAAATTTACAGTAATGTTTTTTCTGTATCATGTTATGCATGCACTGCATTGCCATTTTTCATTCTACAATATTCTCTCTCTCTGTAAAACTGTGTACGCCTAAAGATATGACATGCATTTGACGTGTGCTATGTGGTGACAAATCAATGGTAACGCCTCTTTATTTTTTTATTTGATTTTTTGTTATGATTTCCGTAGCATATAGTTTTTCTGAACAGATATCGCCAAGGCACTTTAAAGTTAAAATTTTGGCTGATGGTAAACTGTATATCTTGCTTTTGACTAACACAACAATTTAGCATAATAAGTCGGGATAAAGCTAATTATGATAATGATTATATGATGCTAATGCTGATGCTGAAAACATTGTTCAAAGGCTACCTTTGTTTGGTTTATGAAAGATGAATAATGAATGATGTTGAAAAAAGATAAAGGAAATTTGCAATAGATCACAGATCACTCATTTTTCATGCAAGATAGAATTTTTTTAAAACACCTCCAAGTAGATATCATTTCCATCAGATACATAGTCGTTTCACTAAATTTGATCAATTACTTATTTTTGTAATATGGTGCAGAATGTTGGCCAATAAAAGAGAAGCATAAGACTAAGTGTTACAAAGATGAGGATGCTCAGGTGGATGAGTGGCTTTACTCTTAGAGATAAAATGCGAAATGAGTATGTTCGGGAAAAAGTTGGAGTAGTTCCAGGTGGAGATAAGATTAGAGAGAGTTCTTAGATGGTTTGGCCACATAAAGCGTCGGCCGTCAGATGGCGGTTAGGAGAGTAGATCATTAGATTTGTCTTATGTTAAGAAAGGTAGAGGAATTAAAAGACTTGGTTAAGATGTATAAAAAATGACTTTGGTATACTTGAATTAAATAAGAATTTGACACATAATAGGATCAATGGAGGCCGAAGGATTCATGTAGCTCATTAGTGGGATAAAGGCTTGTTGTTGTTGTTGGATGCAAACTCTCCTTCTCACATGGAATTTTTCCTCTTTTTAGCATAATGGAGAAATAGGCATGGGAGCGCTTGAGTTGTTTGCATCCACTTAAAGATCAATGAAGCTTATAAGGAATATAAATTTAAATGAAGCAATGTCGTTCTTATTCCAATTTTATTAGCAAAAGTGATAGAAGCTGCTAATAGACATTCATATTCACTAAGTGGGATAGGACCTAGTGTAATTCCATTAATAATGAGGGATGTATAGGCTACTTAGGCTTATAATTATTATGAAATTATTAGAAATCTTGCAAATATTATAGTGAGCAAAACAAAAGCTACAACTTTTAATTATCTGGGTAATAGGCTTGATATATAATAATTATATGGAAGCTTAAAAAATCTTATAAAGAGTATAAACGGGCAAATTAATTATTCTTTTGTTAATCATATGGGACTTGGTATTAAAATAGAGTATATATGTGTGTGTGCGTATATGTATATGTATATATGTATGTATGATGTGTGTGCGTGTGTGCCCGTGTGTGTGTAAGAAAAAGATAAAACATTTGGTGGGTCTGATTAAGTTAGATTCCTTCGAAGCAAATATTATAGGATCTTAGTTAAATATGAAGACATTTTGGAAAGATAAAAATGCTACCTGGAGAATTTATGAAAAATGCTGACCTTGGATAGTTGTGATAAGATTTATGAAGATGTATGCATACACAAAATTCCATTAATTTTATTTTTTGTGTTTATTTATTGAGAATGAGACTTTGTGATAATTGTTTTCAAAGTTGAGGTGGAAATATTCAACTTCTTTATTTCAAATTGAATTAATCAAATAATTATTTAGGGTTTCTTAGGATAAGATATCTTATTGCCATATTTGTATCAACTATTGAAATGCTTAGGAAGCATATTCCAAGTGTTGCTCATTGGTGTATGTGATTGCAGATGATAATGTTTTCATAGTTGAAAATGTTAGATGAACATACAGAATTTTCATAGGATAATGTGTTTAGGATTTGTAAAGCAAAGATAATCCGCATAATATGTAATTTTAATGGAATTAAAAATAAAATTATTGACGGTATTATTGGAAGTTTATGTGATACACAAGTACCTTGAATATTTTGTGTAAAAGATGCAAGGAATTAATTTATAGATCAAGCTTGGTGGTTAACACTACATTGCCGGTCCCAAGTTTGGATGTGAAAAGTGGAGGGTTGCGATAGAGTCGACAGCCAGCGTAAAACTTGTCGAAATAATCATGACATGAATCCTTTAAATCATTGTGTTAATGCTAGGGTGTCTCCTCAAAGCGATGCGCAGTATGGCTTGAATATAGTGAAAAAATGCGATGCACGCCGCAGTGTAGTGTTAAATAAGCAAGGGTTCCCACATTATGGGCGGATGCGGGCAAAGAGTTAGCATGAAACTAGAATTAGGTTAGGATCTTGGAATATAAGTACTCTTATAGGTAAATTAATGGAATTAATAGATATTATGATTCATAGAAAAATAAATATTTTATGTGTTCAAGAAACTAAATGGGTTGGGGAGAAGGCAAGGAGATTGATAGTTTAGGTTTTAAACTTTGGTATTGGTAGAAATTAGAAATGGTGTAGGTGTGATTATAGATAAAAGTTTGAAGGATAATGTTATAAATATTAATAGATGTGGAGATAAAATTATAGTTTTAAAGATTATTGTTGATCTTAAGATTATCAAATGTTATAAGTGTTTATACTCCTCAAGTAGGTTTGGATGTAAGCTCAAAAGAAAATTTTTGGAATGAATTAGAGAGATTAATACAAAAGATATCTCTTGAAGAAAAAATATTTATTGGAGGAGATTTAAATGGACATGTTGGTAGAGTGGTAGAAGATTTTAAAGTGTTCGTGGTAGTTATAGATTTGGGTAGTAATAAAGAAGGTAGATTATATTAGATTTTATCTTTATGATTTTAATTCTTAATCTTTATTTAAGAAAATAGATGAACATATTATTACTTATAAAATGATCTAGTAAAATATAGATTGATTATTTTTAATGAGAAAAATAGATCGATTAGATCAGAAAGATTGTAAGGTTATTCAGTGAAAGTTTAAAATCTAACATCGATTGTTAGTTTTATATTTTAAGATAAAGATTGTAAGAGAAAAATAAATCAATTATTATCACAGATTAGATGACTTAAAGCAATTAATATATTTTTAAAGCAATTCTACAAGCTTAGAATTTGATGTTTAAGAAAATTTAATATTATGTGTGGGAAAAAATAAGTGAATTAAGTTGTTAAAAAATGTGCTTGGAGAATCAAAATGAAAAGCTTCTTTTAATAAAAATAGTTGGTGTGTGGTGTCTGCGAAAAGATAATAAATAAGAAGCATTGTTATAAAATTTGGTTTAGATGTAAAACTTGGAGGTGAAATATATAAAGTGGCGCGTAAAGATTTTAAGAAAGCGATATATGATCTGAAAATTTACTTTTAGTGATTTATGATAGATTAGATCTGAAGGTGAAAGATGATATATAAGTTGTATCAAGATAAGAGTAAAACACAGTTAGTGAGGTGTATTAAAGATGAAGATAATAAAGTCTTCTTAAAAGATATTGAAAATAGGTGGATGAGATATTTTGATAAACTTTCAATGAAGGATCAGATATGATTGATTTTAGCAACCTTAATACCTAAAAATAGAGAATTTTATTTTTATCGTATTAGTAAATCACGAAGTTAGAGAAGCTTTAAAGAAAATGAAATGTGGAAAAAGAACGATGATATTCCAATAGAAGTGTGGAAATATTTGGGAGATCAAGGAATTTCTTGGCTTATAAATCTTTTTAATGTTATTTTAAAGACTAAAAGATGCGGATGAGTGGAGAAAGAGTTTGTTGGTTCTATATTTAAGAATAAAGGTGATGCACAAATGCAAATTATAGAGGAATTAAGTTAATGTGTCATACATTAAAATTATGGGAGAGTAATTGAGCATAGGTTACAATGTGATACAAAAGTTCTCACAATCGGTTTGGTTTCATGCCGGGTAGATCTACTATGGATCTTTATACATTTGTTAAGAGGTTTGATGGAGAAGTATAGAAAGTAAGGAGGATTTACATATGATATTTATTGATTTAGAGAAAGCTTGTGATAAAATTTCAGATGTTCTTTGGAGAGTTCTAGAAACGAAATGAGTTAATATTGGTTATATTCAAGTCATTAAGGATATGTATACTAGAGTAACTTGTGTCCAAAACAAGGAGGATTGACAAAATATTTTTTCAATTTCAATTGGATTACATCAAGGATCGCTTTAAGCCCTTATCTTTTGCTTTAGTTATGGATGTTCTTACTTATGCATTTACGGAAGATGTATCTTGGTGTATGCTTTTCTTGATGACATTCTTCTTGTTGATAAGACTAGAGAGTCCAAAGAAACTTGAATTATGGAGGTCAACATTAGAGTCTAAAGGTTTTTCGTTTAAGTAGATCTAAAGCGAATATATGGAGTGTAATTTTAGTTGTAGAAGTTAGTGGTAATGTTGTGACATTAGGTGAACAAGTCATTAATAAGAGTGGCGATTGAGATATTTAGGCTCTATTGTTCAAAATGATGGTGAAATAGATGGAGATGTTATTAGTAGAATTCAAGTTGGATGGTTGAAGTGGAGGAATGCATTTGGCTTTGTTGTGTGATAGAAAAGTTCCACTTAAACTTAAGGAAAATTTTATAAGATGGTGGTAAGACACGCAATGACTTATGAGTGCGAGAATGTTGGCCAATAAAAGAAAGCATAAGACTAAGTTAAGTGTTATAGAGATGAGGATGATCTTTGAGGTAGATGAGTGGCTTTACTCTTAGAGATAAAATGAAATGAGTATGTTCGGAAAAAGTTGGAGTAACTCGGTGTGATAAGATTAGAGAGGCGAGATGGTTTGGCCACATAAAGCGTCGATCGTCCAGATGACGAGGAGAGTAGTTGCATTAGATTTCTTATGTTAAGAAGGGTAGAGATGACCTAAAAAGATTTGGTCAAGATGTATAAAAAATGACCTTAGTATACTTGAATTAATGTGAATTTGACACATAATATGACACAATGGAGACGAAGGATTCATATAGCCGACCCCACTTAGTGGGATAAAGGCTTGTTGTTGTTGTTGTTGTAAGCTTGGTGGTTAATATGAAATTATCTGAAGTGTCTTATGTAATTGGAGAATATCGTGGAGATTTTAAGACAATATTTCAAAACTATAATTTGATCTATTTGAATCATAGATTTATGCAAGAAAAAGCCACTTATAGCCTATTTAGAATTGGAGAAAATGAGAATACTAATTTGGATTTGTGGGAGTATATGAATGATAGAGATTGAAGGTGGGGATAGCTTCTATTGAAGAAAATATAATAACCTTGATGGTTTGAGCATGGGCTATAAAGGTCAAAAAATACACCAATAGTATGGCTATGCAGAATATTGCAAAAAATTAAGAAAAAAGTAGGAGACTAAAGGTAAACTACCTAGATGTGGTAAATAAACTTGCATTAAAGAGAGTGGAAACGTTGCAGCACTTTACAAGAATCAATGGAGAAGGATTGATAATGATGGTCACTAAGAGTGAGATAAAGGCAATGATTATGATGATAATGAAAGATAATGTTGAGAATGATGATAATATTATTTGAACAGTTCTTTTGTGGAATAGAAATATCTCTCTTATAATTGCTGCACTGCTATGCCTGCACCTTTGTAGCATCTCATCTTTATAGAAGGAAAACTCAAATGATTAGATTCTAAATGTTTGTTTTACCATATTATTGTCATTGAAGATCAAACTACTCTTATGTTTTGCATTTGCATCCTTATACAATAGCCATCTTGTATTCTTTCCTTGAACATATAGGCGACAGGATGATAGTGATGCAAGTACCCGGCGATAGCCTGTATTCTAGATTTTGTTGCTATTTAGCATTGTATTTGACCTAAGATATATCTACTAGCTCATATGCACAGCTTTTTAATTTGAAAATATATGTTTCTTTGTTACCTTCTTATTTTATGACTTTCAACACCCTGGTTTTGATTGAATTCTAATCGAGCTATGATGTATGAAAATATCCTGAGTTTGTATCTATTATGAAATAAGACTGAATAATAGCTTGTCTTTTCATTTATTCAAACCATGTATAGAGCTCGCTGTCTTTGGAGCCTCCATGTCTGGAGCAACTTTGGGATTTCTTTTCCACAATCGCTACAAGGCTTCCATACTATTGGGTGACGTAGGGTCATTGGGATTGGGTGGAGCACTTTCAGCGATGGCTGCTTGCACAGGGATGTTTTTTCCCCTGTTTATATCTTCTGGTGTTTTTATCCTTGAAACATTCTCAGTTGTACTTCAGGTATGATTTTGCATACCAATGCTTTCCCATGTAATTATTAACTGTTTCCTTGGAAAACAACTTCTTTACTAAAAAACTGAACAAGAACTTTCATCTTGCGGTTGCAAAGAAGGGTTCAAAGGATGACCTCAAATAGTCTGTTGAAGTGATGGCTGCTGATAATTTTCTTTCCTACTGAGATCTGCTTTATACCTTTCATTATTTTTATTTTGTGTGCAAAACTTTATTTTAGATAGAGAGTGAGATAATTCATGGAAGGTAAGAAATCAAGCCCCACCCTTGTATAACTTCGTTAGCTGGGAACCACACTCATAGAGACTTTCACCCTCTTTTCTTTTCTTTTGCCATTTTATTAGTCCATGGGATGCATATTGCCAACTTATCAATCCATAGACCATTGTAATTATTTTATAATTATTATTTTATCTACTTATTAATCCATGGATTATTATATTTATTTTGTAATTATTATTGCTTAATTCTTATTAAATTCTCTTCTAAGATTGTATGAATACTGCACAAATATTGAATTGAATTACTCAATCAATTCTCTTAAATTCTTGTCATGGTATCCAATCTCTCATTTTTTTCTTTTGATTTTTACCCATTTTAGTAACTTAAAGTCATTGGTAGTAGATATATTTATTTCCATCTACGACTTGTGTTTCTGTTCAAAGTGCACAAGTGCACAGGTAACCCTGCAACCTTGCATCGAGCATTATGCTTTCTCTTAGCTCTCTTGAACACTTTAGTGCTTAAAGAAGATTCTTCATATTCATGTCTTCCAGTAGCATGATATAACTAATCCCTTTGCTATAAACACATCCATTATATTATAATTGCTCAATCAGAGATTTTGGAGAAGAAATTTTAAATTTTAAATTAAAAATGGAGGGAGAAGTATTCCTTAATGAAGTGGTCAGAATTCTGATCGCTCAGGAAAACAACCGATCTCCGCTATCTAAGATTTTATGAGTTCATTTTTCGCAAGGTAGATTAATATTTATTCAACTAAATTTCCCTTGATATTTATGCTATGATTTATTTAGTTATGGATTTTATTTTCTATGAATGCAAGCATCCATAATTAATTGTCCCTCTTGCTATAGTAGGATAACACTCTTGATTAAGATTGGATTGTGGGATCAAAATTGTCTCTTTTGAATGAAAGAGTGTTTAAAGTGAAAATTTTAGAGAGATGAATAGTAGATAAGACCTTGCAGAGATTTCATCCTCATTTTGCGACATTAGATTTGGTTGGGTTTCCAGATTTCATCCTCATTTTGCGAGGACATTAGATGCGTTCTAGGTTTCTATGCACTATAGTTAATTACCCCTCTCAATACTAAGAGAACACTTTCGATTAAGGCTAGTCGATGAGTTGTTAAATAATGAGTATATAATAACAGTGAGTGGAGTTTGAAAATTATGAAATTTATCATTTTAATTTAAAACTTTTGGTTGGGGAAACGATGATTGGCACCTGATCCCATGGTTCTCATCCGGGTTATCGCGTCGGTCCGCTTAGAGGGTAGTCGACTTAACCGAAGATCGATTTGTCACAACACATGGGTTACGTCATGGGCTCAGAAAATTATACCCGATCTCTCGATGAAGAGTGCTTAAAGTGTCGGTGTAATTTTCAGAAGGAAGATGGAATAGTAGATAAGACACTACCCAAATATTTGCCCTCATTTTGTGAGGACTTTTGCTCAGTTCCAGATTTCTATAGCCTATAGTTAATTACCCCTCTGTCTTGAGAACTTCGATTAAGTGATGGGTTAGTAAACAGTGCGTAATATAATAGCGACATGTGGAGTTTTAGAATTTAGATTTATGAAATTTATTGTATTTAACTTAAAGCGGATGGTTGGGGGAACGTTGACGCCCCGTCTAGATCCCATGGTTCAATCATCACAGCATGTGATACGTAGTCTACTTAGTCGGAGGAGGTAAAATTAACGACCAGGGTCCTATCGACAACATATGTGTTACGTCGTCCAAGGTGTCTTTGTAGACTTGGGGTGGTGTTTGTTTAAGGAGACAAG
The DNA here is from genome assembly GCA_021442155.1 of Cymbidium sinense. Lineage (NCBI taxonomy): Eukaryota > Viridiplantae > Streptophyta > Magnoliopsida > Asparagales > Orchidaceae > Cymbidium > Cymbidium sinense. The sequence goes on along the minus strand of CM038224.1, from coordinate 12,343,561 downwards.
CTTAAATCTACCTTAGCTAAAGAGCTTTTGCACTATAACCTATGGTTCACATCTCAAAGGCGGTATTGGGAGCATCTGATACAATCGTGATCGTAATATAATGGTGTCATTTAGCGATAACGGCCGAGGACTACGTCGTAATTACATCATGTGTGGAACTCTTGGCCAAATCACGCGGAGGACACGGGCCACGTCCTTGTTGGCATGAGATTATTTGAGAGTAATGGTGTGATTTGACTTTTGACTCCTGTGGTAGGGTTTTCTTAATTTGTCACCCCAGACAAACAATTGCGGATGGTGAATTGAATTTTTTAGCTTTAAGTTCTTTAAAAATTAAATTTCATTTAAACATTTATAATTTGGTGATTTATTTGATTTTATAGTTGCATTGATACTTGAGTTTGATTAATTCAATTTGAGGTTGTAAGCACATTTTTATGGTAAGTATCCTCTTTGGTTAAAATCTTCATTCAACACAGCCATCATCGGGGTGATTTATTGTTTATTTTGATCACGTATTATATTAATTTAATAATAGAGGATCGATCTGTATTATATAAACGATTTTATTATGTTGAAGATATTATAATAATCATTAAATTTTGTTAACTTGGGATCTTAAGACCCAACTTGGAATCAACCCGCATAGCCTCATTCTGTTAAGTTTAAGCGTTCGTAATGTCGCTCATGTGGTTGTTAATACTTGCTAATTTGGAAATATCAAATTAAATTGAAGATTGATTTATATTTTGTACAGAATTGTCTTTCAATGATTGCACAAGTTTTGAAGCACTTGAATTGAGTGATAGTTGCTCCATAATTTATACAAAATTAATATATTTGAAGTCTATTTAGAATTTAAGCCACACCTTCTGTCTGCTTCTAATTTTATGTTGTAGATTCGGCGGCGTAAGATTTTTTTTAAATCTTATTCAATTGTTTATATTAATATTTATTTGTTTGCATTTAGATCATAGCTCATTGAGTTCTTTAAGTTTCAATGAAACTTAGCTCGTGATCGCTAAGAAGCTTATAGACTTATTCTTATTTGAAGGCCTTTAGAAATTTTTTTGTGAGTAGGTTTGGCTTCGATTCATCATTTTTTTATTTAAGTTTAATTTAAGCTTATTAATACTCTTATTAAATCATATTTAAGCTTTGTGTCAATCCAAATTTTTGAAATTCGTTCAGGAGGTATCGGTGCTTTGACTACCCATGCTCTTCTAAGCGCGTGGGTGTCACATCGCGGTCGTCTTCAAAGCCACTTCGAGTGTAGAGGGTCTTGAACTCATTCTCTTGAGCGTAATGAGGTTTTACACAATTTCAATTCATATTTAATTTTGAGCTTAGAGTTTATTTTATATTAAATTAGGTCCTCTGTTAATTTGTGTCCGACGTCATAAGCTACATTGAGTGTTTTGAGCCACGCTCTTCTAAGGCGTGGCCGGTGTCTTCATGACATGGTGTCTTCAAAACGCTTTTCTAAGCGTAGAGGGATCTTCAAACTCATCAACTCTATTGAGTATAATGAGATCTTCAAACACTCTAATGCTACATAAGTCAGCATGATCCATCTCCTTGGGCTCATCAAAATACTCATCATTAGAGAATAGGTTAGTCCAATGGGCGTCTTGAAAATCCTCACCAATGCGTACTCAAGATCTATGTGGACGAATGTCTCTCAACATGGATGCTATATAACCACCACTCTCAGAGACATTGTCACGACCCGACCCAAGAGCTTGGAATATCAAGGCGGGAACAGACGGTCGGACGGATAAAAAAAAACTTTCATAACACTTTCAAGCTTAAATAAAATCTCCAATCATATAAGAGTCACTATAATTCATAATTTAATGATTTAACATATATATATCTTAACAAAGTTCGTATGACGTCTGATTTAAACATAATTCAACATAACGGCATAATTACCATCTCCCTTAATATCTTTACGACGATAATCTCCCTATCAACTATTTAGTTAGGATAGTTATCGAAAAAATTTAAACAAGCATTTAATAAAATTCAGGTTAATTATCTGCATTATAACAAGAAGGTGTAGAGAATATGCACGGTTTTGTTATATCGTAAAGAAATTTCGAACAATCAAACATATGGGTAGGTATACATAAATATTTAAGCTTTACTTTCATTTATCACTGTCTTGTGACTCTACCTTTATCAATCTTCATTCGAAGAATGATGGCCATTCTGCCAATTTCTTGGCCATATTTTAGTTTTTAATATTGTCGTATCTGTCAAGGGTGAACTCCACTTTCAACATACACATTCATAGATACCGGTTATATAAGTATCGTATTAACTCATGTAACGATACCAGGTTAACTTTAAAATGATGAATGTGATATTATAATTGAGTTATCTACATGAAGATCTGAAACTACATTACGCTTTATGAAAGCGAGAAAAATAAATCACAACTGCGATGAAAAAGTCATAATCATATAAAGTCGTTTCATCACAAAGAAATTAAACATTTTACTATAAATGTAAGAACATAATTATCCATCTTAACTTGCAGTTTCTCTTGAATCTCCTTTCTTTAATGCTTCATTCCTTAATTGAAATTCCTATGAAATAAAATATTGATTTGGATCAATATTAGAAAGTAATATATTTTATTATTATTATTATTTATTTCTTATATATGATACTTATGTATACTTTTTTTGATTAACGCATTCATTGATATTCATTATTTATTTTATAAATCAAGTTAAATTAATAATTAATAATAATAATGATAATAATCATATTTAGTTAATTTATTTATTAAATTATGTACATTTATTAGGCTAAATATCAAGTTAATACTTAAGTTATATTTTGCATGTAGCATGTAAAATTTAAATAATTAAGTTTAATTTATATTATACTTAAAGAAATGTACAATTTAGCTCTCAATTTATTAATATAATTAATCGTACTTTTACTACATCCATTTCATTCATAAGTTTCAAATATTTGCATTTCATTTATAGGTTCTCCTAAATTTAATACTTTTATTTATTATTTTTCTTAAAATGATTCTTGAAATGATCTTAAAATGATATCTTAAACTTAAATTTAATTATGCTACATATTCCTAGTTTAATTTATTTACTGAAATCGATAAACCCTAAGTTAAAGTTGAAATAACATTAAAATCAAAACTAATAACATTAAAATCAAATTTCAATTAAACATATACTTATATAATTTATTTACTTACCTTTTTATATTCCCTTTTATTCCCTCTCGGTTTACCCTAAGTCAGCACTCATAAGACGCGACGCCTCCTCGCTCTCTCCTCTCTCGGGTGGACAAGAGCCTCCGACGATGTCGATGCGTGGAGCAGCCTCACTCACTGGCAGAACTCTTCTTCTTCCTCGGTGACGACCCGAAAGACTCTCCTCCTTCCTCTCTTTGATCGTTGGGCATCTCACTCGGCTAGGGAATGCGTGAGTCTTCCCCTTCTCCTTCTCCTTCTCTTTCTTCTCTCAGTGTTTTGGGAGTTCTATTTGGTTTGCGAACTCCCCTTTTGACTTTTTCCACGTCGCGGCGGTTGTATTTTTCTTTTTTTTTTTCTTTTTTTTTCTTGGTCATTACAGACATCACCCACATTACCTGATGATGTTTCCATATTCTTCTTCAGTAAGTGCTTCCGTTTCTTTATGAAGCAAGACTGACAATACCATTCATCCCTAGGTAGCCTTTTATTTTTGGTCTGCAGCAAGACAAATGAAATACTTCTTCACAATCATCACAAATTAGCATTTTTAGAGCACTTTCTGAAATCCCGTAGATTTTGCATGGAGAAAACAAAGGTCTAACAAAACCCAGGTTTTCTGATGATACACAAGCACTCTGCCTACTGCTTTCTCCAAGCAGTCCATGCCTTCTAAGAACATAGATGCACATTTCCTCTGGTGACTCAAACTTCTAAGAGATTCTAAAAAAAAATAGCACCGGATGTAGAGCAATCCTCACTATGCTCTCCTGCCGCTATAGAAATTGAAGCACATGGAACGCAGGATTTCGTTGCTACAAAGGTAGTACCATTGGTGGTACTGCAATTTTCTGTTAAAGAACAGCAAAGTTTATTGGTGAACCCTTCTGCGGGGTATGAGACATCCCTAGCAGAACTGTCATCATTGTTTACACATTTTTTAACAGATTCTAGGTTCTTATTATCAATAAGTTGTGAGTTTAAACTAGCATGTACATCAAAATGACGTCTTCTAGAAAATGGCCTTTCACTATCTTGACAGTCATTAGAAAGATATACAGCTGCTTGAACATCATCAGAACTATCCTCATACACTGCCAAATGATAGTCTGAGGAACTAAGGTTAAACTCAGATACTGTATTTTCTTCAGTAACTTCAGCTGCATTTTCACCTGACAGAAGTGCAACAGTATTCCTTTGCATTTTCCTTCTCTTGTAGACAAAACCACCCTTGATGGGAGATGATGTGGCGCGCATTTTTTATTGTGGAATCAAAACAGGATCTAGATATTCCTTCAATATCTGTAGATATATTAATGTCTTCCACAACAGATATATCTCTCTTGCAGCTACTCAACTTATACTCATTAGATTTCATGGACTTTGAGTCAGGGAGCAAACCCTTGGTCAATATTTCACCTGATATGATAAGAGAATCGTCAAACAATGAAGCTTCCTTGTGCATCTTGAGGTGTAGCTACTCTAAATGAAATTGGTTTCAGGTTCAAGCATAGCGGTGTAATTTCCTTGAGGGCGGAGACAATCAAAGAAATACTGGGAGCCGACGAGGCAATCCACGCCGACGCCAGAGTCAAAATGGGATGAAGGCTGAAGGACGAAGGCCGGGAGTTTGAGTTGAAGGCTCCCACACAGCGCGTGATAAGAGATCTGGATTTCCAGAGAGAGAATAGGTTTCGCTCGGTTGTCTTTTTGTCCGTGCAACTCAATACCATAGTGAGAGAAGAAGCAGTGATCCTCCGAAGCCGTGACTGCCTGGATGAGGTGCAATGGCAGCCGTGCAAGCCAAGCCTCCACATCCTTCTTCTGAATCTCGACAAGATGCTGCCACCGATCAAGAAAATTGTTCGTGGTTATATTAAGATGCCGGAGTCGAAACAACAATGCGACCTCCGAGTTGAACTGCTGCTCAAGAGCAGCAGCCATGGTTTCACCCTCCTCTTTTTGCTTGTATATCTCATGATAAATGCTGCTAAGTCGGAGAGACAGAGGGAGCTTGCCTCCTTGTCCGACGCTGCTGCTCGGTTGAGATTGGAGGCCAGTTTATTTTGCTGTGTCGAGCTGGAGCAAGAATGGGACAGACGGAGGGGAGTGACGGGATTCCAATGGAGGAAAGCTGCTCGTTCGGACAGCAGGAGGAGGAAAAATGGAAGTTGCCAGAATGAGGTTGGAAATGGGTTTCGTTTTTTTTTTCTTGTCCGGCTAAGACATTAGAGATGGGATAAGGCTAAGGGTGGCATGGGAGGGATGATGTGGCGACTTATTATTGGTCGAATGAGAGGTGGAAGCATGGGGATGGGCGGCTGCGAGTTTCGAATTATTGATCGAGTATAATCAGAAGATAATTAGACGGATTTACCTCGAAATGCGTGCTAATTTCGACGAAATTTTAATTGTAATAACTTTAGTTAAATTGGATGTCTATTCTAGGTAATTTTGATGTTTGGGATCGCGATCCGTTTTGGCATTTAGTTCAGTTGGGGTAGTGTCTTTCACTCAAAATGCGCGTCGCCGCTTTCGACCACTCGACATTTATGCAGACTTGTTTGAATTGAGTGCGAACAGTCTTATTTGATAGATTTCGACGTTTCGAAGCTAATGGTGCAATCAATTTCGCGAACGGATGTCATTTGGATTGCGTCAGTGCCTCCTGACTTCGATATGCACGTTGATGCTTGACGACCTTCTTTCATGATCGATCGACCGTCGAATTGTACAATATTTATATTCTGATCAATTTCGACGTTACAAACGGCGAAATCGTTCGTCGTCGGTGGTCATTTCACCATTTTTTAGGTGCATTTTGAGCAGGTTTTGACCGGACCGGCCGTTCGGTTCGGCGGAGCCGGTCAATGTCGTCGAAAATCAAAACCGCCTGGCGAAACCGGATTCGGCATGGAGTGGTTTAGCATGGCCATGGTCGGCCGGTCCACTTAACGTTTAGTTCCCACTGTCAGTCTCACGCGATAGCTTCCACGCGCACCATGACAACCACTCCTCTCGTTCTCTCTCGGTTGAATCCCTTCTTGATCCATTCCTTCCTTCCATCGCGCCGACAGCGGCACCTGAAGCTCTCGAGCTCCCTATTTCGCATCTTAGCCGAGGAAACGAAGTTGCTCCCTCTCGAGCTCCTCCCGTCTCCTCTGCGTGTAAGTTGCTCGAGCTTAGCATCACCAACCGAGCAATCTCCCTCTCTTCGGTTCGAACAGCGAGACCCTCTTTCTTCTTTCCCTCCTTCAAATCATTTTCGGGTTGTCCCTATTCAATCCTAAGTTGTATTTTGCTATTTGGGTTTCTCTTGAATGAAATGGGCTCGACGAATTACTTTTTCGCATGCTACGTAGTTGGATTAGAGATAAAAATGTGAGGCCTGATATGTTATATGACTTAGGCCTTGTTTTGTTGTCAAATATTTATTTGTTTTTGTCTTTGGTTTGCCTTTACTTGAGTCATGAAGTAAAGTTAAGATGAAAATCGAAAGAAAGACTGCGCTCTTTGAAAGCGAGGCTGGTACTTCATTTTCCTCCCATTTCGAAGAGGAGCTAGTAGGAGACAACTTTGTTCGGTTTTGCCTTAGATCTGCGATTATGCACTCTCAATTGCTTTAGATTTTTTACCTTGTCTCCTTATTCCTAGTGGGAGCTTTTGTTCGATTTTTACCTTCTTGTCTGCGCTTCTAGAATTAATATTTAGAGATGAATTTAGAGATGAATTTTAATATATTTGATTAGAATCTATTTCTTTTGAACTTATTTTAGAGATAATTTTAATATGTATTTGATGTTTTTGTTTTAGCGAAGTTTTGTAAACATAAATTATCGATACATCATATGCCATCTTTATTGAATTATTAATATCTCAAATTTGTTATGACTTACTATTTATCATAATTTATAATATCTTTTTGTAGTTAGTTTCGTTTATGTTTTACTTGTATTTTATATAGTTGATGCCAAATTACTTTTATTTAATTTTAATTCCATTTTAGATAACCAATTTCTGCTATGGATTATTTCAAAGAATTATCATACAAAAGGTTAGTATTTATAATTTTATATATTCATGTATTTAACTTTGAAATTGTATGAGATTTTTTTTCGTATGATTTATATTTTATAATTTATTTCTCTCAAACATATTGTATGATTATTTGATCATTTAAATCTCATTTAATTTATTTATTATATCATCCTGTTCATTCTTGCTCGACCTTTAAACTCAACCTCTCTGCTTATGTCCGTCCGGTTTTCACAACCTTGGTTTTGAGCCCCGATTTCGCCTTTATCCGAGTCGTCAATTCGATTGACGATTTATGACATATACATAGAATGTCGGTGTCCTAGACGCAGTAGTAGTTTGTCTTAGGGGATAAATATAAGTCAATCTTAGCTAACATATGACTTTTTGTCTATTCAAACACATTCTATAATTCACAGCTCAAAGAGCAAAGCCGTTGGGAAACATCTTTCGGCCGTAATTTAAATATCGCTAACCACCTCGGAGGCTCACGTCGTAATCGCCATTTATCTGGTGCCATTTTTCAAATCAGCGCTTAGAAACAACGCCTTATGGGCTTAAGATTATTTGAGTGTGAAAATAGTTATGATTTGACATTGGTTCTTTTATGAGCAAAATTTTTTTTAATTTGTCACCCCTAGGCAAACAATTACGGAGTGGTGAATTGATTTTAATTTTAAATTTAAATAATTAATTTCATTTAATATATATATATATATATATTTATTTATTTGAATATTTGATCATTTTATAATTGATTTGGATTTGAATATATGATCATTGATTAGTTAAAACATAATAATGATAATCTTTTGAATGTAGTAGACCTTGTTAACTCTGTTTGCTTCCTTACAGTGGATCGGGTTTATATTCAATGCTCTCATATTTGTAATCCTTTAAACCTTGTCAACTCTAGCTTGAGTGTAGAGGATCGGGTTTGAGATATTTCTCTTAGGACTTTGAATTTGAGAAGTGCCAATAGATTTATCATTTGTCATTTTATGATAGAATTAACTTCTCAAATTTTATTAAATGAAAAATTTTATAATATCATAATTAGATTTTTAGGTTTTGTTAACGGATGTCTTAAGACCGGGTGTAGATATATCTTCGTTTTGCACGACTTACATATCTTTTTTCTTGATAATATCTAACATATATACATTCTCTTTTAAAATATATGGACATTTAGATGTAGGAAGTAATTGTGTTGACATGACATATCCGATTGCAAGCATAGGTTTTGATATGGATTTTTAGATTTTGTTAACTTGGACTCTCAAGATCAAATCGGAAGTCTGTATCTTCTTTTGGTATATGACTTGCACTTTCTTAAATTTACTTAGTGACATCATTACAGTATATTCTTTTAAAATATTGTATGAACATTAAGATGTCTAAGTTGAAGTGTAGATGTCAAATTGCAAGTATGGATTTTAGTATGATATTTTTGGGTTTTGTTAACCCGGACCCGGTCCTAAGACTAAACCGGGATGTAAATATCTATTCTTTTTGCTTGCATTTGACTTGGATACCTTTCTAGATATTTGATTTAATAGATACTTCAACATATATACGAATATTTGTTCTTTTAGGATATTAATATGTCTAGGTTGAAGTAATTATATTTGGTATGACTTACGTGTCACATCTAAGTTTTAATAGAAGGGATCACAAATCAAATGTATATCTACTACTTTTCTTCTAAATGATCTAGCATGTATCCATACTAGAAAACATGAGTTATCTAGTTAAGCGATCAATCATGTATCCATACTAGAGAATATGAGATATCTAGTTGGCATAAATCAAGTGTATCTATCCTTGTAAAATTTGCTTTCGACCCCCTTTCTTTTTAAACACTTGCTAAGCACCAAGTGTAGTATATGTTCTATTTAAAGTTCCCATGAAATTTAGAGGAATGTCATAAAATCAAATATGAATTTAAACAATAAAACATCATGTCATAAGACATGTAGATTTTTCTTCATTAACATATGCTATATGTTAAACTCAAAGAATATGAGATGTCACAATACACATACAAGATGATCACGTTTAAACCCCTTATATATATTAAAATATGAAGGTTAGTTTAATTATTTTCCTCACATATGAATTTAGGCCTGATAGGCTTTTGGACTTAAGAGAAATTGTGGGCTTATAAGTTTCATGAAAGGAGTTTTTTTTTTTTTTTTTTCCTGTTTATGAGTTTGGGCTATATATCCCTTTCATAAATTTGATCCTTTATGATTGTAAATGACCAAACCATAGGAGGAGGCAAAAAGGAAGGGTAATCATGAGCTTCCAACATATAAGTCATGGCAACATGACAACTTAAACATGTATCCATCCCATTAAGCCTTATATTTATCATGCTTTGCATAAGCTCGTTTGTAATATTTTGTATAAGCCCATTTAAGAATTTTTTTAGGATAGACCAAGTATGAAGAAAGCTCATGACATTATGATCCATTCATAATATCATTTATTATATTTTAGTTATTTTTCATGTTCCCTTTTTATCATGACATGCACTCATAAATGAGAGAAGAGGGAATGACAAAAGAAGGTAAATCTCCCCTTAAATCCATGCACATTTTATGAGGCATTAAGAGAGAATGACAAAAGAAGATAAATTTCCCTTAGATCCATGTATATGTCATGAGGCATTAAGAAAGAATGATAAAGAAGTGTAGATCTCCCCTTAAATTCATGTATATGTCACGAGGCATTAAGAGAGAATGACAAGAAAAAGTAATTCTCCCCTTAGATGTCATGTGACATTAAGAGAGAATGACAAGAAAATATAAATTTTCCCTTAGATCTATGCTCATGTTATGAAGCATTAAGAGAGAATGATAAAAAATATAGATCTCCTTTAGATCTATGCTCATGTCATGAGACATTAAGAGATAAATGACAAAGAAATAGAAATTTTTTCTTAGATCTATGCTCATGTTATGAAGCATTAAGAGAGAATGACAAGAAAAAATAAATCTCCTCTTAGATCCATGTGTATGTCATGAGACATTAAGAGGTAATAACAAAGAAGTAAAAACCTTTCCTTAGATCCATGTATATGTCATGTGACATTAAGAGAGAATGACAAGAAAAAAATAAATCTCCCCTTGGATCCATATATATGTCATGTGACATTAGAGAGAATGACAAGAAAAAGTAAATCTCTCCTTAGATTCATATATATGTCATGTGACATTAAGAGGGAATGACAAGAAAAAGTAAATCTCCTCTTAGATCTATGCTCATGTCATGTGATATTAAGAGGTAATAACAAAGACTAAAGGCCTTCCCTTAGATCCATGTATATGTCATGTGACATTAAGAGGGAATGACAAGAAAAAAGTAAATCTCCCATTAGATCTATGCTCATGTCATGTGGCATTAAGAGGTAATGACAAAGAAGTGAAAATTTCCTCTTAAATCCATGCATGTGTTATGAGACATTAAGAGATAATAACAAAGTAGAAATTTTCCTTAAAATTCATGCATGTGTTATGAGACATTAAGAGAGAATGATAAGAAAGTGTAAATCTCCCCTTAGATCCGTGTGTATGTCATGAGACATTAAGAGAGAATAACAAGAAAAAGTAAATCTTCCCTTAGATCCATGTATATGTTATGAGACATAAGAGGTAATGACAAAGGAGTGAAAATTTTCCCTTAAATCCATGCATGTGTTATGAGGCATTAAGAGATAAATGACAAAGAAATAAAGATTTCCTCTCCTTCATAATGACATAAAAAAAACTATAAAAATTAATGGGATGACACAAGTCCCATTTCCATTTTTTTTTGGCCTCATGTTAAGGGGCTAATCATTATAAATAAGAGAGAAACTTTCTCTCATAAAGATTTTACTTTCTCACTTCTCCCAATTTTTCTTACAAAATCTATTGCAAGTCTAAGTCTTCTAAGAGAGAGTTCATCTGCCATTCAAAGGAAGAGATCCCCAACACGTAAGCTTGTTCTTATCATAACATATCAACTTGTAAGTTATGTCTAACTTGATGCTTTTAAATTTATCCCTTCTCACCTTATATGAATAGATGTATCTCAATCTTATTTCAAGATTTAGGCAAAGGGGAAACAATCATGTCATAATCATATGCTTAGTAATAAGACAAAATTTAAATCACATGGCACATAAGATGTCTTCTTTCAAATAACTCATTAATGTAGCATAAACACCATTTAGGCAAAAAGAATTTGCATTTTACACAAGAAATTGTCACATGTTATGAAGATTCAAATAATGATGAACTAAGCATGAATAAATATATTGTAATTACTTTTCTTCTTAAGAACTTAAGCATTTATACAAACTCTTTTTTTTGTTTACCAAAATTTCGATCTCTCGGCATCATCCCCGCATATGGGGGCTTCTTCTGCCTTCCGCCGAAAGGCATGCATGGTAGGTGTCGTGAGGGAAATTTTGCAGCCAAGAAAGGCGCATGAGATAATATAGCATAGCATAACATTTCCTTGCCATGTTAGAATAGCGTGAGCAAGCACTTATATCATAAAAAAATAATTTTCCTACGTTGAATAACGGCGGATATCTTATCTAGATTTCTACGTTGGAACGCGTGAACATGTACTTATCACAAGTTTCTCGTCGCGTGGAACAATGTGAGCACTTATCACAGATTTTCACGCCGCGTTGGAACAACGCGTGAGCAGTACTTATCACAAAGTTTCTGCATTGAAATAATAATGAGCGGTACTTATCGAAGCGATTGCCGTCGTCGAACAGCGGCAGTACTTATCACAAATTTTTCCGTCGCGTTGGAACAATGTGAGCGGCTTATCACGATTTCACGCCACGCGTTGGAACGCGTGAACATGTACTTATCACAAATTTTCATCGCGTTGACAATGTGAACAGTCTTATGCAAAACAATTTTCAAGCTTGCATTTACACATAAGCATTCATGTACATGTAATTGGGCAAGACATATGACATTTATGAATTTAGCTAAGCATTGCATTGAGACATCATTAATAAGAAATCATCACATGACTTTTTATTACATATGTCATTTGTCTCTTTTTTTGTTTCAATATGAGGGATGAAATAGCTTTTTCAATTTTAGTGAGCAGGATAACATTCATGCGTTAAACTATAAACATATGCTTTACTTCTTACTACGCATATTTAATATTCAACATTCCATATTAAGGCCATATACTTCATTTTTTTTGTGCAAGAGAAATAAGCAAGTGGAATAAAGGTTTATGCCAAGTATAGCTAACATTCAACCTTCCATAATGTGTCATAATTCTAAGGAAGAAATTTCTAGCCTTACAAAAGAAATTTATAAATCTGAAAATTTACCACTCTTTTTATGCTTGTATAAGCTTGAGGAGGCATTAAAGTAAGGGGTATAAACAAATTCATGCTCATATGAAGGAAATGTAGAAATTCCATTCACTTTTGTTTACCTCTAGCCTCCCTTTCATCTCTCATTATGATAGCCACAAGAGTTTGAGCCATAAAAAAAAATGAATAGCCACATTAAGCATGACATTACATAAACCCAAAAGAAAAGAGAGGATTCAGATTTAGTAAGGCGTTGGCAAAACCCACAAAATTGAAAGGAGTTTATATTGAATCTTGCTAAAGAAGATCTCAAATTTAACAATCATCTTTAAAATCTTAAGAGATAAGACAAAGATAATAAATCCAACATATAAAGATCTCACAATTCACTTCAAGGATTTATCACTTAGATGATAATAGCAATTAGAAAGAAGGTAAGCAATGTTAATAAAACAAGGTTATGCCTTTCAATCTTCTTTCCTTTAGCAAGATTCTTAATGAACTTAATCTATATGAAATACACCATTTCATTTAGACTAGTAAAATCCAGAAAATCAGTGTATGTGATAAACACTTGCATTTAAACTTAACAAACCTAAAAAAAATCTGAAAACTATTCTTCACCCAAATCATTATTTTCTTAATAATAACTAACCATGTTATAGAATGAAGAGCTCCCCAACAAATGATTTTCCTTCCTCCCTTTTTTTTAAAGGAAATAACATATACATAAATCTGAATTTTCAGATTCAATTAAAAGAACACTTTTCTTTTAATGGAGAAAGATGAGAATAGAGCCTATTATTGATCAACAATTGCAAGAAAGTCAATGTACTAAGCTCATTCATAAGCTTTAAACTTTCAGATTTTAGCTAAAGGTATACTTGCATATTAAAGAAACTTGTTAAGAATAAAACTCATCACTAATAAGTAGTGGTAAAAAAAAAAAGAGCAAGCAGTTATATTAGACCAATATGCATAAGCCACTTCCCTTCATTTCTAACCATAGGATAACCATTCATACTTGCTGTTTTATCATTTCTAACCTCATTTTCACATTTCCAATTTTATTTTAAACATATAAGAGAAGTTTAATGAAGCATTATTCCATCCAAACAGAAATTTGAAGCATGAAAGTGAAGGAAACTTGCATATGACTTAGGGTTTGAGCCATGCATTATCTCAAACCATATTTCCACACTTCTAATTGCATTTTAAACATGTAAAAGAGGTTTAGCAAGTATCATTCCATCCAAACAACAAAATTGAAACATAAAAGAGAAGGAATCTTGCATATGATTTAGGGTTTGAGCTATGCATCATCTCAAACCATATTTCCACACTTCTAATTGCATTTTAAACATGTAAAGGAGGTTTAGCAAGTATCATTCCATCCAAACAGCAAAACTGAAGCATAAAAGAGAAAGAACCTTGCATGTAACTTAAGGTTTAAACTACATAACCTCTCAAAACCTTATTTCAGATTTAGGATTTCATTCTAACATGTGAAAGAGGCATAACAAATATAATTTCATCCATGGGGAATCATTTCAAGTAAGGTAGAAGCAAGAAAATCCATAGGTAATAGAAAATAACATGAGATTTGGGCCATACACCATCCCAAATCTCAAGATTAAAACCCTAGCATCATTTCAACTAAGGAAAAGAAACATTCACTTCACTTTATTCACAAGAAATGATGTTATATATATATGTAAAAGTATGCTTAGGGTTGAAAGGAAACAACCTGGAGTTTCCGGTTGCAAGGAGGAAAGGAAGAGAGGGGTTGGGTCGAATCGATTAGGGTTGGGCTCTAGCTCGGAGGAGGGGACGGGAAAGTCTAGTTATCGAGGGAGACGAATGAGAGGGAGTTCTGCTTGCTCGAGAGGGGAGGAGGAAGAACCGAGCGCTCCGTTGAGAGGAATCGCGTGTGAGGAGAATTGCGTGTGAGGGAGATGTCCTCGTTCGGTTAGGGATTTAGGTTAAGCCACGCACTCTCATTGGCTGCCCTTGTAGCGTCCAATAAACTCATTTGGGCGACGAGTCTAATTGGAGGGTTTATGCGGCAGATTAGGATAAGGATTAGGGGGTATTAAGAGATTAAGCAGCCGCTAATCATTTTAATAACAAATTAATATAATTTCGCATTAAATATGATTAAATTAATTTGTGCGATAAACCCTAGCAATATGGGTGCCAATTTTAGGTGATTTCACTGTGCCGGACGCAATGATGCAGTCGATTTTGCGATTGGAGGTCATTTGAGCGACTTCGACGATAATCATAGTGAAATCAAACTTAAATTGCGCGACGTCGCATTCAAATTGATTGACGTTCATATAGACTTTGTCGAATTGATCGCGGAAGGCGTCGTTTGATAGATTTCGATGTTTCAACACGCGTCAATTTTGCGGTATCGTTCGGACATCGTCGCTTCTTGACCTCGATATGCGTGTAATTCCATTAAAATTAATTTTAATTGATTGATTAATTATGAATTGATGGAATGAGCTTTATTTGATTAATTTTAATATTTTGAGCACAATTATGCAATCAAAATTTTCGGTTTAGAAATATTTTATTTAATTTTGATCTCGATTATGAGGTTTTAATCTCCAATTATACGACGTCATCGTTGATTTTCATAGATTTTGTCGTATACGCTTAATTTGAATAATGACATATACTTGTAGGTCAACATGGATGTAAATATTCATCTTAGATGTGGGGTGTTTAACAAAATTTTGCGGATGGCTATTTGGGATAAATGGAAGTAGTTTCAATCAAGATCCTATAATTTCATTGTCCCAAGACTATCATTACTCTTAGTATACCGATAGAGGGCTATTAGTTGCAATATCTAGGTAACCTGATTAGCAATCATGAGTTGCCTCATCCCAGGAATCCCGAGTAGATTAAGGTGAATGTGTATAGGTGTTCATTGGGTTACTTGGGTTGGATTCAATTTGTAAGTTTATCCGGTAATTGGGCTTATGATCTTATCTTTTGGCAACCCAAGAATTTTATAATTTAAATGGAGCTTACTACCCTTGGTATGCCATATTGGCGGGACTTATAATCATTGGAAAGGTTTAGGTGAGAGTAAGGTTCGCCTTATAGGGCTAGGTTCGACCTACATCTATTGGAACACCTTAGATGTGAGTGAAGTGTGTCTTGCAGATGTAGATCAGATTTACATCCATTGGAAAGCTTATATTGGAAGTGGAATATGCCTTGTGGACATAAGTTGGATTTACATTCATTAGAATGTCATTGTTGGCAAGTGATGTCTGCCTTGCAGACATAAGTTGGACTTACATCTATTAGAATGCTATTGTTGGCAAGTAAGGTCCGCCTTGCGGAGATAGGTTGGGCTTACATCTATTGGAAGGCTTTTGTTTGGTTTTAATGTCATTTTGTAAGTGCGACAAGCTTTAGATTTGTCGAGATTGTACTGATTTTTATAGAGGACAATTAGATTTACATCCATTGGAAAGCTTATATTGGAAGTGGAATATGCCTTGTGGACATAAGTTGGATTTACATTCATTAGAATGTCATTGTTAGTGAGTATTGCATAAGTTGACTTACATCTAGAATGCTATTGTTGGTTATCATTGAGATAGGTTGGGCTTTATTGGAAGGCTTTTTTGGTTTTAATGTCATTTTGTAAGTGAATTTAGATTTGTCGAGATTGTCGATTTTTTATGAGACAATTAGATTATACTCCTTGACACATTATGCTTGATCAACTAAGTGATTTATATTTGTTCATGATTTTATTCGCATGAACATTCTTATCCCTAACATTAGATTTTTACACTTTTATGAATTTTATAAATTTTTTATGTGAGCAAAATAATTTCAGATTCGCTGATACTTTTAAATTCATTAGATGTATTAATGATTTAGATTTGATTGTCCCTTTATGATCTTAATTAAATTGCATACTTAATAATCTAGTATTTAATAAATTCTTATTTTTATTAAGATTTTAGTACAAATGTTTGTGTAATTTTAGTAGCATAACGGTCTAACACTGCTGTATTTTGTGAAATTTAGCGTAATCGATGTGCTTTTCTCTCTGCTCTGGATCTAAGATCGACGAAGGGAGGTTTCGTCTCTTGTCTGATCTAAGATCGATGACAAAGGTATTCAATAATTATCAATCCCGCTTGGTTTCAAGTATAAGCCCTCGTGGAAGTCCACTCCTAACACATATAGAAACCCTATTGATATAGGTGAAAATCACAAAGAGAGACAAGTGCTAACCTGCTTAAACGTCTTTCTAATGGATGTGCTAGCTGTTAAGAACTTGTACCTCTTGCACCGATCGCTAGGATATGGTTCCTGAGAGGACCAGAGACTAGACTACAATCAAAGTCATGAACAGTAGCGAAGGCTCTCCCATTCCCACTGGGAGCCCTTCCCATGGTCACAAATAAGCCCGACCGGGAGGCGTGAGCGAGATGTCGATTTGGTATGTCTTCCTCCTTATAGTCCTCCTAGAATCCAATGCATTTCGTCAGGATGTAGTGCGCGGTGATGAAAAATCCTGTTAGTTTTCAGCTGGCTAAGAACATTCATCACCCATAAAGGCCGAAAGAGCGCCTTTCAAATAAAATCGGGTTGACCTATGTCAAACACGTGGATTTTCCGCCCTCGTTACTACTACTTTCATTTTACCTACGAGACACAACAAGACTTACATAGGAGCATCGACTAGTAGGGGCTAATCCGCCCCCAAGTGTGTGACAGGCCATGTTTCTCACCGGTTTGTCCCATTTCCCGTTCTCCTATCGGCTCACTACTTTGTACCTTACGGCTCACGACACATGGTCTTTTTCTCTTTTTGCTCAATAGGATCTGATCGACAAAAGGAGGCTTTCTCTCTCGATTTCATATTTTAGAATGACTTGTCTCCGTGGTCAGGGGAAATGCATTGCTCTATGAATTTGTTATTCCAATAATTGTATTCTAGGTTATTTGACCAGAGTCAGAAAAGGCGCATCGCTATTGATTGTGCCAGGAGTCCGAGTTTATCCTCCAACTTCTTGATCCGTAAGTCGCGTTTCGTGGATACGCCTCTCGCGTGCTTGCTCCAAGCCCCACCTGGATAGCTAGTTGCACCTTCCCTATGAAAAGAAAGCGTGCATCTCAGCAGCAAGCAAATTTCACCTTGAAGGCTCATGCCGATCTTTCGATCTTTGTTCCAATACAAAGACTTGCTTCATCCGTAGATCTTTGAATTGTCCTTGATGCCACTTGGACCAATCCACATCGGCTTTGCCATACTCTGACTATTCCAATGAAAGGTAGGGATTAAAAAATTCACATAAATGAGCAAAGCCCTTACTAACCTATGTCAAATTATGATAGATCAAATGATTTGCCATGTTCTTCCACATGTACAAAAAAAAGATCAAGAGAAAACAAAACATCCTTAACTACTTGACAAGCAACGCTTTTCTAATGTTAGAAAGCATTTGAAAAGTGATGTTAGGTTCTTAGTAGTAGTCGGCGACCTTTTGTTCTTTTACTTCACATAGCTTTTCGTCTCCTTGATAGCTGGAAGTTCTCCAAAAGTATGAAAAGCGGAGGATTTTGTACCATCCATTCTAGTGTGGTTGTATTCTGTTCAACAACCTAAGGACTCGGAGCACATTTTTTGTTATTTCCACTGCTTGAAGTGATTGTGACAACCACGAAGAAACGATGAATCCCAACTATGGATATATAAGAGCCGAAATTGCTCAGAGAATTCCATCTGGCGTAAGAATCTAGATAATTTGGAATGCGACGTGGAATACCCGAAAACCCTAAGAAATGCATGGGAAAGAGGGTCAGATTAACCTCGAAAGAAGTGATCCAGATATGGATTTGACCTAAAGTTTCAGGGTATGTCCGATCAAAGATTTTACCCACCCAATAGTAAAATCCCGCAAATAAAGCAATATGTTTCTAATATTAGAAAAACAAAACATCGTTTTCAAATAGGATGAAGACATGGGTTTTCCAAATTTTGGAACTTGCAAATAAAATTTTCTTCAAAATTTCAAAGACTAATATCCATTATACCTAAAAAGAAGTCCTAAAATTTCCAAATTTGCCTTAATTTTTCTTGTTTGTTTTTGGATCGGGCAATTCACGTGAGACTAAGCTCGCATCCCTACTTGTTTGGTCCTTCACGCTTCACGGTTCCCTTCTCTTGCATGATCTGCCCACAATCTCTCTTCTCTTTCTCTCGATTTCTCCCTCTCTCTCTCGGACTCTCTTGCACACCTTCACTCTCATTCAGCCTCGCTCGCCTACAACAGAGGAAGCTTCCAATCGATCTTAGCTCCCTCTTTTATAGAGGATTGAGCCCTAATTGTTCGCAATCCTTCACTCTCCCTCTCTTTCACTTCATTTTGCGATGTGGAAGATCGTGGGTTTTGTTTGTGTGAGTTCGTGTCTGAGAGTGGGGAAGACATGCACTAGTCGTTCAATTTGGCGTCATGGAGCCCCAACTATTTGTTCGTGCGAGTTTGTGGTTCAAGGTGACGAGGAGATTCGTGGTTTCTTCTTCCTTTTTTTTTAGTTGAAAACCAACAAGTACTATAAATACTTGAATGAAACTCAAGCTCAAATAATGTTTTTGGCAAATTAGTTCTTGTTTGAGCAAGATTTGACTCAAATTGATTCATTTGTATCCCACTTCTAAGTCATTATCCTAATACTTTTCAAAGATGTATGACCCAAAAGGAAGTAAAGATGTACCTGATACTGCCAATGAACATGAATCAAAAGGTTTAGTAGGAGAAGTTTTTTGGGCCTCTGAGTATTTTTAGTTTTGTTTACTATTGAATTCTTTTTTTCTCTTGACTCTTGTGGTTGTTAAATCAAATGAGCTTGAAATTGAGGTCTTTTTTTTCCCTTCATTTTTCTCATTCTTGGCCAGGTAATTTACTTTTACTATGCATTTTCAAGCAATGCTCCTTTGTATGTATTGATTTCTTGTAGCAAGTGCACCATAGAATTGTCCTTTTTTTGTCTTGCCCAAAATAATTGAGTTGACTGCCCTCTTTTTTTATTTTTTGCATTTGAGTTCCAATCTTGGTTCTAGGGTAGAACTACATTAGGTTTGAGGTTCAAGCATTATACCTCTTCTGCCTTTTATAATCAAATTAGAGAGATTGTTTTCTCCAAGGTTTTTCTTCCATTCCAAGATTCTAAAGTTTGATGTTTTGTTCCGACATGAAAGTCATAAAATCATCCTTTCTTCAAAGAAGTTTTTGAAGTTACATGTTCCAAGTACTTGATCTCAAATACTCAATATTGATTCCACCTCTAGCACCATTTTGTCAAGTAAACTTGTTTTTTTTTTTTTGCATTGTTGCCAAGGTTGTTAGTTTAGCTTGAAACTCGAATATTGTTTGAAAATCGAATCGAAATTTAGATCGAATCAAGATCGAAATGAATATATTGAGTTTAGCTGTAAGCCGAGGTTTGAATCGAACCTTTTTTGAGCTGATCTCGAGCTAGTCATAGATTGGATTGGACCAACTCGAGATTGGATCAAATTTTTTTATTATTAAAATAATTTAAATTTATATATAACACTTGTAAATTTGAAACAACAATATTTTCTTAAAATTAAATTTATTGAGTCAAAATTTGTAATCTTTTAAAATAAATGTAATATATTTATAAGTATAAGCATTATCTATTTGAAAATCATATATTTTTTTATTTCACGCACTCAATTCAAATTTTATAATTTTTAATAATCAATTTTTTTATAAATTTGAACTAGTTTGATTAAAATGAGCCAACTCCATTCAATTTTGAGCTAAAATAAGATGAAAAAGTTCAATTCAAGCTAGCTCAAAATTAATTAGAAAATGAGCCAAGCTACTTGAAATCGATTGATTCAAGTCATGAGCCGATCTCGAGTCACTAAAAAACTTTACAGTCGATCTCAAGCTAGCCTCAGATCGGCTTGAAATTGGCTCATTAACGATACTATTGTTGCCTTGTTTGGCCTCACTAGTCTTTACTTTGATTTCACATACAAAGGAAGCATCAAGAGCTTTTGAATAGGTGTGGCAGATTGAGTCTCAAATCTCCATAGCAATGGTCAAGGACATACAAGTATCTCTAATTGATGGATCCATCGAATCTCATAGAAATGACATGATCAAAGAGCTAGCTTCATTGCATGCTTCAAACATTAGGTCTCCTTTCTTGGTCCTACCTCAAGAATTGATACTTTAAATATGTTATGATTTCATTCAAGTGATACATAGACCTGACATTTTGCAAGTCTTCAGTCACTTGATGTGAGTTGACTTCATTAGATTGGATGGTGGTTTTTTTTTTCTTATGTTTCATAGGTGATAGAACAATAGTAGGAAATACAAAGGTTGAAGGTTGTGGCTCCAAAAAATAAGGAGGCTGTAGCAACAAGACATGCTGCGGCTGAGAAGACCATAATTAGATAAGTACTACAAAAGGTCATAGCATTCAAATACTGTATGAGCTTTACAATAAGGAAGAAGATGAAGATTATAACCTTACATTTTCTGGCTGAAAAATCTATTTCACATTAGCTTTCCTAAAGTACCAATATGATTTGAATTCAAACTTTTCTGTAACAGCATTTCTTTCATGCTTAATACATCCAAGGCTATCCAAAAGGGGCTGCCTAGTCCTTAATGCAAGTGAACCTCCAGGACTTCCATTCTGTGCACCAATGCCTTCATCAATTTATTTGTGCCATCCAATAAATTATTTAGTATGATTAGTACCAAGGAAGGAGAAAAGTAGATAAATAGAAGGTAACAAACATAGAGATTTTGATCAAATTTAGTGTATAAGAAGTGAAGATAATAGGTTTTGTAAAGATGAAGGCATCAAAGAAGAATGAAAATACATTTTACAAAATGATTAAGTGAGGTTTTAAGAATGGTATGATTTTGGACGATTAAAATGAATGAAATAATGAGATGAATTATAGATTGATCTAAAAAGAGTTTAAGTGAATTTGTTTTGAAGATGTATAAAAATAAAACTTTAAATTTGAATGAGATATCTTTTGTAATTAAGAGAGTTATGAGGGATATTGTAGTAGTTTGATTAATAAATTTTTTTAATAAAATTTTGAATACTAAGATGACTTTAAATGATTGGAAAAAAATATATTTTGATACTGATATGCAAAAACAAGAGAGATGCTCAAAATTATGCTAATTATAGATTAATCAAATTTATGATTTATATAATGAAGCTATGAGATAGCGTAATAGAATATAGATTTAAAAGTATGATGATAGTCTTTGAGATTAAGTTTATTTTATGCTCTAAAGATTCGCTTCTATTAATGAAGAAAATAGAGAGCAGAGCAGAGATTTTCATATGATTTTTATTGATTTTGAGAAGACATGGTTGAGCACTATAAGAATTGATTTGATGCTCATTAAGAAAGATGTGTATCAAAAATATTTTAAAGATATTAAAGATATGTATGATAGAGCAATTACTAGTATTAGATATGGTGTGTAATGGTCAATGAGTTTCCAACTGTAATAAGATAACATCAAGAATTAACATTGTGTCATATTTTTTTGTATTAATTATGGATATTATGATTAAAAAGGATAATCAAAGTACTTTGGTGTATGCTTTATTTACAAATTTCAGTTTTAATCAATTAGATAACTATTGAAGTAAGTGATAAGTTGAAATAATAGATTAAACTTGTAGAAGATAAAGGGTTTATAATTAGTGGAACAATAATTAAGTGTACATTATGTAATTTTAGTAGGTGATTGAAGTAATAATCCGTCAATTTTATTAGAAAATAAAGTGATATATAAGATGACGAGTTTAATTTATTTTGCATTTACTATTCAAAATAATAAAAAATATTGGGAATATAGATGAGGGTATAGCATATGTGGGAAAATAAATAATTGTCTTCAGATTATTATGTGATAAGAGGGTGTAATAGAGATTTAAAGTTTAGACTGGTGAAACAGTCATCTTTGATCGCTTTGCTTTGTATTGCTCCTTGAGTTCCAAAACCACCATTAATCCAACACCCTCATGAATATACCTATCATCAATTGTTATGAATACTGAAAGCAAATGGAAGATGCTACTTCCTGTAATCATTTGTGCTATTTAGAAGATATTTGTGAGAACAACTACTTGGATTGAAACTGATAAAATTAACAATAATGATGGCTTCAATTGTTCTTGTTTTTTAATTACATTTTTTATTTTTCATCCATCATGAAAATGATTGAATTATGAATTTTCTGAATCAAAAAGAGCCTTTTACATGTGTCAGGTCATTGTTCTTAAAGCTACAATACGCAGAAAAGGAGCTGCCAGACTTATCTCCCGTGTGGTCCCTTTGCACCAACAACTAAGGCTATACGGGTTAAAAGTACCCTTCATCGTCGCGAGCGCATATGTTGTGTCGAGCATCTTGGCTATGTTTGCTGGATATGTTGGTTTGGTTTCAGCTTGATTTGCAGATCTCCATCTTCACATATTATAGCATCATTTTTACAGCAAGTTTCAGAAATCCAGCGGAGAGCTAGCTACATAATTGGCCACCGGTACTTTTTCAACTTTCATTCTCTATTGTTCTTCAAAATAAAAATATAAATCTCGTATGTTTTGTTAGCAAACTGTATGAAACTTTGATATGTTCCTGGTCTTCATGAATTAGATTCATCATAAATCTAAGTCAGTTTTTTGTTCTTTTTGAGAAACATTTTGAATGAAATGCTGATCCATTATGTGGCATTAACCTTCCAGCTATTGTTTTTAGAATATGACAGAATGAAATTGCATGACAATATTTCAACAAATTGAATTGGCATAATTAACACATTATCTCCGTGGTAGATAAGATTAGAGAGATTCGCCTTAGATGGTTTGGTCACATAAAATGCCGTTGTTCGGTGACTCAGTTAAGACTTATGAGAGTAGATGTATATATTAAAATTAAAGAAGAATTTGACACTTAATAGGACTCATTGACGAAGATGAATTACTGTAATCAGACACCACAGTAAGATAAAGGTTTGTTATTGTTGTTATTTCATATTTTTCCTATATGATATTGATGATGTGGTGACATTGTTTTAATTATTTTAATTATTTTATTTTTTAACTTAGAAGTTTCTGCCATCTCCCTAATATCTGCAATTAATTTTATGCTTATTAAATATGAGATATATATATTTTTCATTTTAAAAATTCTTTTCTTTGCAGTAACGCTAATGCAAAGTGGATTTATTTCATACTAAATTATAAGTAGTTTCCACCTCACTGCCACTTTTGTTTTAGGCATTGCAGTTCTCAGGGCTGTTTGGTATCAATTTTATTGTGTTTTTTTTTTTATTTTTATATTATTTTTTAGAACATATTTATTTAGTCTTTGAAGTGTTTTTATTTTTTAATTTAAAAATTAGTTAATATTATTTTTAAAAACACTCATAAATAATTTTTAAAAATAATAATTACAGTTAAATATATTTTATTTTGAAATAAAATATAAATAAAATAAAAAATAAAATGGATCCCACATGGTCCATTAGTTTTCCATGGCTCTCTCTCTCTCTCTCTCTCTCTCTCTCTCTCCTTTAAACTCTAACATTTGATGATAGTGACATGACCTTGGCCTTTAATGGCAGCCTTCCATTATACATAACTTCTTAATCTTACAAGTTATTGAGTGTGGTGATAGGCTCCTATATAATAATAATTTTGTTCTCCAACAAATGTGAATGCTCTATATGAATTAAGAGATAACAACAATTTCTTCTTTTAGGACTCCACTAGGGTGACAAAATAGTGTGATGGCTAATACTATTTTCCCTTCTTTAGTTGTGTAAGTTGGAGGAGAAACAAAACTAATTAAAAAAAAAAATCTTCATTGCAACGCTATCATTGGCTCATTCCATTGATGAATGCCGCGCTCATTTTATTTTGTTGATGATAGACATCGATCCTTTTAATCGATTAATAATGACAATTCATTCATGCATGATTGATATTGATAAGTGTTTTGGTGTTGCATTCATTGAAGAATAAGCATAACTTATTATTGCCTACTAAAAAAGCCATTAAATGGATAAAAAAGATACACATTTTAGCAAAATTCATCATAAAATATTCATTCCAATGGAACATAATTTATTGAAAAAAAATGATATTAGATGGAAAGTTTATGTAAAAATATAGTTATTTTGTTAGAAAAATTTGATGGTTTTTCATTGTAATTCATGTTAAGATGAAACTAATGCCACATATTATTACAACTAATATTGTTAGAATACACACTTTAATAAAAACTTTATCATAATATATTATAAAAGCTTCCATTAAAAATGTTTTTTTTTTATGATATCATCTTTTATAAAATATTGGCATGAGAGTCAAGGCCATGTGTAATACCCTTCTTCCTTCAACTTCCTGAATTAATAAATACATGATGGTTTGGAGTTGGCTTAATTATATCTCTTCTAAACTTACATTTTTTAACCCAATAAATAATAATAATAATAATAAATTTTTTAAAAGCACTGAGAATAATTTTTGGGTAATTTATTTACATATCATACAATTTTTATGTATTTATATATCAAATATTTAAATTTTAATATATATATATAATATTAAATAAAAAATATTGAAGATTGTGATATTGTATATATAGCTATGAGTAACTGTTCCTGTTAAAAAAATTTGTAATATTTTAAAATTTTGGTGTTAAACATGTAATATTTGAAGTTTTAAGTGTTATTTATGCAAATCTCTCTAAAAATAAATTTTAAAATTTTAAAAATGTATCATGATTAAATTTTAATTATTCTCATCCAATTGATTTTTCTATCATTGGCAGGAGAAATTGTTGATCTTTTAAAATAATTATATCATGCAAAAATGCCTCAAAAGCATAAAATATTTACTCAAAACATCAAATCATTTTGGTTAAAAAAACAAATACATGAAATATTAAAATTAATTTAAGGCTAATAATGAATTTGATTCATATCTTCACATGGAAGATATGGTGTCCACAACTAGCGAGAACTATGGCTTCAACATGGACAATCATGTCGTGGATCTAGATCTCACAGAGCTTCTAGGCGACGATTTTGAAGGCGGCGACGATGCTGATGATGATAGGCTTGCTAAGTTCATTGAGTCGCTCGGACCGGAAATTATTTCTGAGAGAGGAGGGTAGAATGAAGGATTTGCTGTTGTAGGATTTCAATGGCGGCGGCGATGTGGAGGGGTGGTGGAGATGGAGGAGATAGATGGGTATGGATATGTGGAAGGAAATTATGGAAATGAATTCTTTTATGCTCAAGTGGAAGGGGAGGGAGAGGAGGATATGTATGGAGATTACTATACACTGTGGTAGTAAAGGTATGATGCATGGAGAGATTATGGTTGGAGATTAAAATTTTTACAATATGTATTTTTGATGAAGAGAGAGAGAGAGAGAGAGAATATAACATAAATATATGTAAGAGGATGAACACTTAGGCTGTGTTTGGCATGATATTTCGTCTGTATTTTGAAGAATTTATAGTGAGAAAGTTGGGTTTTTTAATTTTAATGTGCTCTCTATGGTGATGGCTATAAAGTTATGATTTGATTTTTTGAAAAAAAAAATTTGTAAGTCTCATCATATATTTCTAAGTAATAAATTTTTCTGTAGTATTTCTATCATTATTTTTTAAGACAATTATAACTGTTCAAAACAGACCCTTATATTGATTTTAATTTCTAGTGAAATAAAGTATGCTCTCTCATATCTCTAAGTGTATTCGTTTCTAGAAATTATTACTTACATAGTCTGGATACGTCTGGATTATGCTGTGCATTGGTGCACACAATAATGTGTATGAATTTTTTTTAGGAAAATTTAAATACATATCACGTAATTCTTATGTATTTACATATTTCACATTCAAACTTTAATATTTATAAACTCAAGACTCTTTGCACAAAAGGTGCATTTCACTTGGAAAAAAACAATGGTATTTTATGTAATAATAAAGATTTAGGTGGTATTTAAGTAAAAATTAAAGTTTGGGTGTGAAATATGTAAATGCATAAGAATTGCCGTGATATGTATGTAAATCCCTCTTTTTTTAAGGGTTTAAGTGATATACAATAAAAATTTAAACATATTTTTAAGCATGGACTTTGCACATAATAATCTCTTCCCAGTTTCTCCTTCTTTCTTAATTCTCTCTCTCTCTCTCTCTCTCTCTCTCTCTCTCTTTCTTTCTTTCTTAAGTTCTCCCCTTGCCTCTCTTTATGCTTATAATATGATTTTCAACAAAATCAATGCTTTGCCATTTATATAGATTATCCCAATGTTATCTTCCCTTAGACGACACGAAAGAGAAAATCAGAAGAGAGAGTAAGGTACAGCGGCACCCGAACCATTGCAGAAGATGGCAACTGTAAAAACTGACTTTGTATTAACTTGCGAAAATGCTTAATATTAGGTTCTATTGCGAATCTAATATTGTTTAATAAAATTATTTAAATATAATTTATCTACTCATTAGTCACCAAGACGTAATAGGAGTATTTGCATCATAGCACAGAATTCTTATATATTTATATATATAACACTTAAATTTTAATCTTTATATATATATAATAACATTACATAAAAAATAGCACTTTTACTAATTTTTAAAAATAAAATTCACTCTTTAAATATAAAAAATGTGCTATATTTATAAATATCAAATTTTAGATGTTAGATATGTAAATGCATAAGAATTAAATTTTAAAGTAGAACTTGATTTTTAATAAATTTATGCTCAATATTAAAATTTTCTTTGCTCAAAAGTAATCAATTAAGCCAAATTATATTTTCGTTCGATTTTTATACATGTATATATTGTGATTTAAATTTAATTAATTTAAAATTAATTTGAGTAAAAAATTGATGATATAATTTTATTCATAAAATTTTCATTACAACCTCTTTTTTTTTTGTTATTTTATGAGAAATGATAAAAAATATTAAATATATGAAGGTAAAATTTAATTTATTTCTAAGAAGAAAAATTATAAGAATTTGATATTTATAAAATGGTCTCGTGTTTGCATGTGGGAAGCAGAGTTCTGGTCCTCGGAGCCACATGCTTCTATGCTTTTATGCCTTAGGCTTCACATGCGGCTACATCCAATATTTCTTCAACAATGGCCAAATTGTTATTTATTTCATTAAATAAATAAATAAAACTATTAGAATGATGACAATATATATTTTTTTTATTAAGTAAATATCTCTATCGAGAGTCTATTTACTTAGTTTTTTTAAAAAAAATTAATGAAATTTTTAGTCACATAATGAGCTCAACTAAAATATTTGAAATATATTTAAAAAATATATATTTCTTATAAATTTTTTTTTTTCATTTATGATTATTATACGAGCTCAGGTTGTCTTTCACAGCTCATGAAAAAAAAATTACTTAATTTCTTCAAATATCACTAAAACCGCTCATAAAATACCAAATTGCATAAACTATTGAAATCATTATATTACAGTGAAACGAAATTATAAATAAATTTTACACATAATTTTTCATTCAAAAAAAAAGAAGCCATATCCAAATACAATAATTATTTTCCGAGCAAGAAAACACCCTTAAATTATTATCTTCATCACCTCCAGAACCAAACTCCACCACACTAAATAAAAAAAAAAAAATCTAAAAAAGAATAAATAAATTACAAATTGCAAATGAAAACTTTTTTTTTTTTTTGCACTTATGAGACAGCCAATGTCGAATTTGCAATTGAGAAATTAGCTGAGGGGCTCTTTGTTATTTCCGTTCTCTGGCGTTGACGCTGCCTTCTGCCTTTGGTAAACCTGCCTTAGCCTCTCTATCTCCTTCCTAAGTGCCTCCTGGTGTGCTGTAATTAATAATATTACAAATTATTTATTATTTTTACATATTTTAAACACCATTAAATATTTTTTTTTTTAAATTTATGCAATTGCTTTATTTATTTATATGAGTTTTAGCGATTATTTATTTTGTAAGGTTATTCTAACACATTTTTAATACAGATTATGAGATTAAGAGGACTAATTATAATTAATCAGATAATTAATCATAATTAAGCGCACTTACCGTCCTGAAAAATCTTATCTTGCGCAAGAGCAGCAATTCGCTGCTTAAGGTGGCTGTTTCCGACGGTGAGGATCGAGCGTTGGTGATCGAAGAATGCCACCCGAGGAGACAGCGCCGATACTTCAGTCTTCATGCAAAAAAAAAAGACCGCAATTAAATTAAAAACATATTAATTAAGGGATTAAGATGTTAATTAAGAAATCAGAATCTAAAATTCTGTGTTTAGTTAATTATTATACCTGCAAGGTTGTGACGCTTCGCTCAAGCTCAGATATGTACTGTAGTTTCCTCACCCTTGATCTCTGTGCAGATTGTCTGTTGGCTAATATCCTAATGATAATCATAAAGATTATAAATTTAATTTAATTTTTTGCTTAATTAACTTAGTTTAAGAAGAATGATGGAGTTTAATTAGCAAAAAATAAGCTATAAAAATATTATTTTTGCTATTATTTTAAGTTTAGAATGACAATGTTCCAAAATCTCACAATTTTTTTGTGTTATTGCTTAATTCGTTTAATATTTTATTTGATTGATTTCATGTTATCTCTCATATTGTGATAATTTGAATTATTTTGACTAAATAATGGTAAAATTACCTCAATTTTGATGATTAAAAAATTAAATCACAATGATTATACTAATTAAATAATATTATAATTATTAAATGAGCTGATATTAAATTAAATATAAAATAATATGTAAAGGATAGCTTTATTATATAAGTAGATTATTTAGATAATATAATTAAACTAAATTAGGCTTAATAGAAATTTTATTCTTTTATAATAACATTTGATAATAATAATAATAATTTTGTACTTTTTGGGATTTACATTTATGCCTCCTATTCAATTTTTATGTATTTAAATTTTTAATATTTAAATATTTATATTTATATATACAAATATATATATATATATATATATATATATATATATATATATATATATATATATATATATATATTTCTAGAATTAGCGTTTTCACGAGACTCCGATCGGTATGCAATTTGCCGATTATCCTTACCTCTTTACCCTCTTGCTGTCCACAATTTGCTCCGTCGTCGCCGACGCCATCGCCGGCGGACCTTGATCCGCCGTCGCCGCCGCCCCTCCGAGCAGTCCCCCATCCATACATTGGCTCTGCTCCTCCTCTAACTCACTCTTCATCTTCCGCTCGCCGCCGCCACCGCCGCCCTTCTCCGCATTAACACTGTTATCATCCGACGCCATAGAATTGTTCCCCGACGAGGCCGCCGCCGCAGCCTCCGTCTCCAGGGGAGGCTGCGCCACTTGGTCAGAGAACATAGAGATCAGTTGCTCCTCGTCGAGGCGGTCGAACTCGCTTGTCACCGGCTGTTCGAAGAAGGTGGCTGATTCGCTCACCGACCGCCGGTGAGCTCCGCGCCTCGCCGCGGAGAAGTCGAGGAAGTCGTCCGCCCATGAAAGGTTCTTCTGAAAGTAATTTGGCGTAATCGCGGGGAATTTGGGTGGCAATTGGGCCATTTTTCATCAATCTGTGCCTTTGAAGCGAAGAAGCTCTCTCTCTCTCTTCTCCTTCTCAGGAGAATAGCAGACTATTAATGCCTGAGATATCTCGCTTTCTCTCTTTAGTCTCCCCTCAATTGCTGTGCAGCGTAGTTTATGTTTCTCTCTCTAGATGAGTTACTCTTTCTATCTCTACTGTGATAGAGAAGAAGATATGATCACATGGCCGATGGCAGGGGTACAGCTTGAGCCAGCTGTGAGAGAAAGAGGGGGGATCTGAGTGCTGCTCTAAACGGTTAATGAGAAAGCCGACAGCAGTTAAATTAAATTAACCGGCTAAATGCACAGTCACTGACACGTGGCGAGAAATCCAGATAGGTATGGTCCACTCTCATTTCCCATAAAAACGCTTGTCAAATATAAATAAATAAATACATAATGAGAAGAGATGGAATTATCCAACCCTAAAGCAAATTACATCTATTAGTGTTTTAATTAATATTTTATGATATTAATTTTCATCTATTTATATAGTATATATTTAAATACTAATTAATATTAATATTAATATTTTATTTAAACATTAATTATTTTTGTCATACAAATTTTTTAAGAGATATATATTTAGAAAATTTTCTCATGAATAAATATATCTCATAAATGTATTAAATTTCTTATTTTGAGATAGATTTATCTTTTAAGGAGGCATATGAGGCCATGTGCATCTAACTATTTAAAACACATTGTTATATACACAATAAATAATTAAAAATAAATTAATATATTATTGATATTTGATGTTTCTCATTATAAATATTCAATTAATGTCCCACAAAAAAATTAATAAATTTAAATATTTTTTAATAAAATTCTTAGGGTGTGAATTTGATTTTAAAAAATTATATTATACATCACAATAATCATTAAGAGAAAAAAAATAAATTCATTGAAAAAAAAAAGGTTTTCTCTTTCTCTTACTTAAATGTTCTGAAAAAAATCATGTAGACGAGCTGTGTGTGTGTGTGGAAGCCAAAGTATAGAACTTTAGAGAGAGAGAGAGAGAGAGAGAGAGAGGCGAAGGTGTGTATCATGAGGGCCATGTGCACTACAATTGTTTATCTCAGACCCTCACATGCTCATCATAACGTCTCTTTCCTTATCCATTATATATTTTCACTTCTTTCTCTTTTATACATGTAGATATTCTTGCCTATCATTTTGTAAGTAGTAAATAGGACTGCAAATGAATAGAGCGAAGCTTGATTCAGATTGGGCTTATCGAGACCGTTAAGCAACTCTTTTAATTAAATAAATGAGCTTTAATCAAGCATTAAGCAGGTCTGTTCATGAGTAGCTTATCGATGAATATATAAGCTATATCAATTAAAGTTCATTTAGCAATTGAGTAGTTACATAAGTGTTCAAGCTCGTTTGATCAGTTAATCGAGCGAATATAAATGAGCTCTAATTAAGCCGAATCATGAGTAACTTGTTGAACACTCGGTTCATTTGCAGTCCTAATAGTAAACCAACATTGGAGATTGTACCTTGGGTTATGATTAATCATAAATTAAAAAAAAATTAAAATAGGAATAATTTTTTTTTTAATTCAAATTCTACACAATTAAAATAATGCAAAATCAATAATAAGATATAAGTGTGTCTCTGTGTGCCTATGTGTGTATTAATAGATAAATAATAATATAGTACACAAGTGATAAAATATATAATATAATATGTGGTATATTCTAAAATGAGTAAGCTAAGTCAACTATAATATAATTGGTATTTTATTCAATCAAGTGAAATGATAATATAAGCAAGGTGTTGAAATTTTTGTGAGTGATTGAATTATTAGTTCAATTTTATATAATAGGATTTTATTGCATTATCTTGTAATCTACTTCTTGTTAAACACCAAAACACCATAGTTGCATGAAGACTAATTAAAGTTAATGAAGACCTACCAATAATTTAAATTGCACTTAAAAATCATTGTGATTTTACAATATAATATGAAGACTTATTATCATTCCATTAACTTAATGATGATCCATCAACTTCAACATAAATTTTTTGCATATAAATATTTGACAAGTTAATCAATAATTTACATAAAAACTCACAATCAAATGTAAACATATTAAATACAAAAGATATAATATTGTTATAAGAAGAGTATAATAATTTCATAAATTTCTTTTAAATGGATCTATCCTTTAATTTTGAACTAAGGTGCCATCTCTTGACTTATATCTCTTCAAATGCATATATAAGTGCATGCTCAATCAAGTTGATGAAACCAAGCAAAACAATATTATTTATAATCTATAGAAATAATTAAAATATATAATTAAATCTATATTAAAGAATATTATATCAAATGTTAGAATTATAAATATTTAGAAAATTAGCTGAATTTTAGTAATGTATTCTAAATTACTCACACGTTCCATAAAAAATATGACTCATAAGTTTTAAAATCCCAAATAAGTTTTAGGTCACATATGTATATATCACTTAAACTTGATATATATTTGTTGGTCATCTTCTAGGATTGAACACATTTAGATATTATTTATCCATTTTTAATTTAAAAAAATCAAGGTTTAGGCTCTTGGATTTTTTTTTCATTATTTAATATTTGGAGCTCTAAATTATATCATCTTCTATGCATAATAATATTTGCCCTCACTTTCTTGTCTTTAATTTTCATTTTGATTTTTATCATGAAACTAAATATATTTAAAAAAAAATGATATGCATGACATCCAAATTAAAATTATTTTTGGTCCAAAAAAATTATTATTGACATCATAAAGTGAAAGCCTAAATTCTACTAACATAATGACCTAGTATCATGCTTGATATTCTTTCAATTTTAGTGGAAAAATAAAGTTTTTTGCTCTATTCTAATAAAATATATCTTCATTTCTTACAAATATATAACTAATCATGAAGAGCATTTAGTTATAATAAAATTATGAAATGTTTCATCATTTTTTTAATTTGAGTTCCTTTGGAAGATCTATGCAATAAGAAAATATTAGTCACCCTATAATACTCTTTGCTAAAAGCATAAACTATAAAGCCACAAATTATTCACTTATGTGTTATTTTCATCTAATTTTATTTATTTATTTATGTGCCATACATTAACATACTTTTTTAAAAAAAATAGTTTATTTATTAATGGATGTAGGTTAACATCAATTTTACTCTTTAGATTATTGACCTATAAATAATCACTATAAGAAAACATAATTAGTTATTACTCAAAGTAACTATGTTTCTTTTATAAACCAATATTTGATAAATTATATATGGCACTTAGTTCATTATCTTTTTATTCGATATCATATCATATGCTCAGCTGATTTTATGGATGCATATTATCTATTTAACAATAGGGTAAGAGATAAGTAATACAATGACTTGAAGGGAACTAGTTTTTGTTGCATTGCTATTCAATTTATCGTTTAAATCTTGATAAGCCACAAAGCTTGTATTCATTGTCCACAATTATTGTTGCACTTAGAATAAGTTGATCTTGTTGAATTTAGAAGTATTATTTTGGATTTTGTGTTTCACCATCAATCATTTTGATAGTGGGAGAAGAACAAAGATGATAGCCATCCATGAAGCTCATATGTTCCTATTCCATTAAAATGATGTGAAACCAAAAGGGCTAAGAGTTATAATTTGTACTAGTATGCTTAATTCCGACTAGCGAGTTTACGTGATAGACATGAGAGAATTAGCTGAATTTTAGTAATGTATTCTAAATTACTCACATGTTCCATAAAAAATATGACTCATAAGTTTTAAAATCCCAAATAAGTTTTAGGTCACATATGTATATATCACTTAAACTTGATATATATTTGTTGGTCATCTTCTAGGATTGAACACATTTAGATATTATTTATCCATTTTTAATTTTAAAAAATCAAGGTTTAGGCTCTTGGATTTTTTTCATTATTTAATATTTGGAGCTCTAAATTATATCATCTTCTATGCATAATAATATTTGCCCTCACTTTCTTGTCTTTAATTTTCATTTTGATTTTTATCATGAAACTAAATATATTTTTTTTAAAAAATTGATATGCATGACATCCAAATTAAAATTATTTTTGGTCCAAAATAATTGTTATTGACATCATAAAGTGAAAGCATAAATTCTACTAACATAATGACCTAATATCATACTTGATATTCTTTCAATTTTAGTGGAAAAATAAAGTTTTTTGCTCTATTCTAATAAAATATATCTTCATTTCTTACAAATATATAACTAATCATGAAGAGCATTTAGTTATAATAAAATTATGAAATGTTTCATCATTTTTTAATTTGAGTTCCTTTGGAAGATCTATGCAATAAGAAAATATTAGTCACCCTATAATACTCTTTGCTAAAAGCATAAGCTATAAAGCCACAAATTATTCACTTATGTGTAATTTTCATCTAATTTTTTTTATTTATTTATGTGCCATACATAAACATACTTTTTTTTTTTAAAAAAAATAGTTTATTTATTAATGGATGTAGGTAAACATCAATTTTACTCTTTAGATTATTGACCTATAAATAATCACTATAATAAAACATAATTAGTTATTACTCAAAGTAAGTATGTTTCTTTTATAGACCAATATTTGATAAATTATATATGACACTTAGTTCATTATCTTTTTATTCGATATCATATCATATGCTCAGCTGATCTTATGGATGCATATTATCTGTTTAACAATAGGGTAAGGGATAAGTAATACAATGACTTGAAGGGAACTAGTTTTTGTTGCATTGCTATTCAATTTATCATTTAAATCTTGATAAGCCACAAAGCTTGTATTCATTGTCCACAATTATTGTTGCACTTAGAATAAGTTGATCTTGTTGAATTTAGAAGTTTTATTTTGGATTTTGTGTTTCACCATTAATCATTTTGATATTGGAAGAAGAACAAAGATGATACCATCCATAAAGCCCACATGTTCCTATTCCATGAAAATGATGTGAAACCAAAAGGACTAAGAGTTATAATTTGTACTAGTATGCTTAATTCCGACCAGCGAGTTTACGTGATAGACATGAGAGAAGAAATTTACGCAAATGGAGAGGCGCATGTCAAGCAAATTTGTGAAATTGGATGCAACCATCATAGGAGCGTTGGCCACTAAATTGCTATAGAAGGGAAATGAAATATGATCCTTGCTCTTGAGAGCTTTCATAATGCTCTAATACCATATTGAAAACCAACACTACACAAGGCCAATAGAATACAAAGACAATAATCATAATTTACTTTACTTTGTTAAACCTTAATGATGCTTCTTAATATAATATAAAATTATTTTCGAAAACAAGAGAATAATAAGAATAATAATAATGAATTCATACCTAAAGTGCAATTCAACCTCCCTAATTGCAATCATTTATGCTATTAATATTTGAATGATAACATTCCTTATTACTACTCTCAAACTCAAAACTCTTTTCTCATCTTTTTGAGTTATGAAAATTAAAAATAAATAAACAAATGAAATCACTTTAAATAAAATAAAAATCTATTCATATTGGAACACATATAATCAAACAAATCAGTCATTATTATATCATGTAAATAGAGTAAAGATAGGCAAAGGATGATATAAAAGACAACTAAATATTTTAACTCTCTTTTTATCATTTTCTTTTTTTTTTTCAAATAAAATAAATGAAACAGTGATGGAGCACCACTTGCCTCAGTTTGGCATGTGACAACAATCATGCTCTCTCTCCCTCTCTCTCTCTCTTTTATTTTTTATTTTCTTCAATTTAATAATTTTTATTCAATTCTTCTCTTCATTTTTTTAATGTTTTCAGTGCTCTTCTCTCTTTGCAGTACAGGAATTATTGTATAAACAGTTTATACAACTCAGCAGATGCTGGCAAAAAAAAAATCGTAAGTGGTTTATTTATTTATAAAAATATGAACATAATATAATATATATAAATATAAAATAGAAATTTATGTTAGATTTAATGTTAATCTATATTTGAAAAATATATAATTTTTAAAACATATATTTTAGTTGTTTTTTTTTTTATCAAAATAAGAATTCCATTTAGTCTTCTATTCTCTGGCAATTATGTCATTTTCATTGCAATATTTCACCTAGTGGATAATTTAGTTTAATATATATATATATATATATATATATATATATATATATATATAATCATTATGATAACTATATTTGGCGTCTCCTCAAAGCCACCAATCCACTGGAGGCTAAAAACACTGAAAAATTGTAGAGAATCAAAATCCCAATGTTATATGTTTCATTTATTATTCATCTCATATATATATATATATATATATATATATATATATATATATATATATATATATATATATATATATATATGGGCAAATTTTTAAAATAAGTATGGTTTAAAATATAATTAGTAAATTAAGTATTGTTAAAAGAAATTTAGAAATAGATATAGTGGCCCACTAAGTGGGTGACTAACTACTTTGACAAATTTTGTAATTTCTGTAGTTAGTGCCTAGTTGTGGCGTATGTTTTAACGTCGACCGATACTTCGGCGACTAGCTTTAGCGTATCGAGCTAGTCACTATTAAGCTACTCTTCATCCGCGACTAGCTTGGAATACCAAGGCGGGAACAGACGGTCGGACGGATAAAATAAAACATTTCTTAACATTTC
This sequence comes from Cymbidium sinense, assembly GCA_021442155.1. Classification (NCBI taxonomy): domain Eukaryota; kingdom Viridiplantae; phylum Streptophyta; class Magnoliopsida; order Asparagales; family Orchidaceae; genus Cymbidium; species Cymbidium sinense. Next base: position 12,306,563 of record CM038224.1, on the reverse strand, counting down.
CAATCATAAATAAAATCTCCAATCTTCAATCATAAAAGAGCCACTACAAACCACAAATAATTATACAATTTGTCCATACATAAAAATTCTAACAAAGTTCAGGAGAAAACATACTTTAAACATAACTCAACATGACATAATTACCTATCTACTAAAGTCCCTCTACGGCGGTAAACATGACTTTTCCTTCTATCAGCCATTTAATTAGGATGGTTACCTGAAAAAAATTTAAGTAACTAACAAATGAATATAATTCAGTGGGTCAATTATGCTATTACACTATAGTAAACAAGAAAAAAGAACTAGTATGCATGCTAATTTTTGTTATCACATGTACATAAAAGAAATCTGCTCAAACAATCAAACATATGGGAGGTAGGTATACATAAATATTTATCAATAATATATGGGGTCGGTATACATAAACATTTATCGGTAGATATATGGGGGTTGTACATAAACATTTATCGAGCGTATGAGGGTCGGTTATAAAAAATTTATCATATAAACTTTTACTTTTTACTTTTATCATCCTTCCAAGAGTCATCGTCGAAATACTCATTCAAAGAACAAGTATTTATTACCATTGCCATTTGCTAATTTCATTGGCCCTTTTGAGTTATTTGTCAATTTCATTGGCCCTTTTGAATTATTTTGTGCAGTACGTGCATTAGTCTGGGGGTGAATCAGGTTTATACACATTCATAAAGATATAATTATACCACTATGCATTAATTCATTAACGATAAATCGTGAACTTTATAAAATGATAAGCGTGATAATATGATCTAGTATTCGGTTATTATCTAACATGAAGAAATAGTAAGCTACATCATGCTTTAAGAAAGAAAGCGAAAAAATCATCAACTGGCTTTACTGAAAAGTCATAATCATATGAACATGCGTTTCATCATAAGAAATTAAGATATTTTTTACCATAAATGTAAGAACAGTTACCCACTTTAACTTGTAGTTTCCTCTTGAATCTCCTTTCCTTTAACGCTTCCTTAATTAAAATTCCTATAGAATCAAATATTAATTTAATCAATACTCTTGAACCTCCTTACATATAGCTTTTATAATTTAACGCTCACATCCGTCCTTATTCATTAGCTATTTTCTAGGTTAAAATTAAATCTTCAATTAATAATAATAATAATTATTATCATATCTTGTAATTTAATTATTAAATTCTGTACATACACAATATATTTCCATTCTTCTCTTTTCAAGGATTAATTTTCCTAATTTAACCTATTCTTGAAATTAATAAATCTTAAGTTAAAACTATAAACTTTAAATCAAAGTTTGAGATCATAATATTAACATAAAAAATCAATTAAACATTATTTTATAAATTATATACTTACATTACCTCTCGGTTTTGCCAACACCGCGGCTCGGCTTCTTCACTCATGCACGCCTGGAGGCTCGACTCTCCTTTCCTCCCTATCACTCACTTCTTCCTCGATCATCGCACCGTGCGACAAAGGCCTTCTCTTCTCCTTCCTAGGCGCTGCGTTGGCCAGGTAGGGCATGGACGTAACTAGGGTCGGTTTGCTCTCCTTCTTCTCCTCGGTCGTCGTCGTCTGCATCTCCTCGTAGAGCACGCATGTAGAGTCTCCCCTTTCTCCTTCTCTCGTGTTTTGAAACCGACTTCCCTCATATTCTTTTCTTTCCTTCATGCGGCTACGCAGTTCATATTTTTTTCCGGTTATTACAATCTCCCCCTCTTATAAAAATTTCGTCCTCGAAATTAAATGACATTAATAGAAATACACATACATTTAATTAAACAATTGAGGATAATGCTCTCGCATTTCTGATTCCTTCTCCCACGTAGCTTCTTGATCTGATCCATGTTTCCATAGTACACGGACAAATGGAATTTCCCTATTCCTGAGATGCTTGACATCATAATCTATAATTCTTTTTGGCTCCTCCACAAATGAGATCGGTTGAATATCAATGGGATCAACAATAATCTTATTGGCTTCATGTATATTTTTTGCAAGAGAAATATGAAACACATTGTGCACTCCTTGCATGTGAGAAGGTAAAGCCAGTCTATAAGCTACTTTCCCAATTCTTTCCAAGATTTCATATGGACCAATATAGTGTGGGCTTAACTTTCCAACTTTGCCAAATCATTTTATACCTTTCATAGGGCTGACTTTAAGAAATATAAATTCTCCCACTTCAAACTCTACTGGTCGATGTTTAGCATCATAATATTTTCTCTGCATATATTGAACAGCTTTTAATCTATCACGGATCAATATGATCTTTTTAGTGGCTTCATCTACTACATCTGCACTAATGATTCTTCTTTCACCTGTCTTCACCCAACAAAGCGTTGTTCTGCATTTCCTTCCATACAATGCTTCATAGGGAGCTATACCAATACTTGCTTGAAAGCTATTGTTGTAAGCAAACTCAATCAAAGGCAAATGAACTTCCCAATTTCCTCCAAAATCAAGGATACAAAGTCTAAGCAAATCTTCAAGTGTTTGAATCGTTCTTTCTGACCGGCCATCAGTTTGAGGATGAAATGCGATCGAAAGTAAGCTTCATTCTAAAGCTTTTGAATTTTTTTCAATCTAGATGTAAATCGGCCATCCCGATTGGATACTATAGATTTTGGCACACCATGTAACTTCACGATTTCATCAACATGGCATCAGATTGTTTAATAGATATAAAGTGTGCAGATTTAGTCAACCTATCAATAATAACCCAAATAGTATCACATCCTTTTCTGGATCTAGGTAAGCCAACAACAAAATCCATAGCAATATCATCCCATTTTCACTAAGGTATCGGTAAGGGCTGTAAAAGTCCACTTGGCTTCTGATGTTCAGCTTTAACTATTTGACATGATTGACATTTATAAATAAATTCAGCTACACTTCTTTTCATTCCTGGCCACCAAAATATTTCCTTGAGATCCTGATACATTTTGCTACTGCCTAGATGAATTGTATAATTTGAATGATGTGCTTCATGTAAGATATCTTTCCTCAAATCTCCAACATTTGGAATGCAAACCCTACCATGATACTTCAGTAATCCCTCTTCATCGATTTCAAAATCTTCTGTATGACCTACTTTCACCAAATCTAAAATTTTTTGAAAGTCATCATCTTGAGGTAAAGCATCCCGTATTCTGTCTTTCAAGTTTGATTGTATAGTCATTTGGTTTAACAATAAAGCATGATCATTTATAGATTTAATAATTGAAATTTCTAATTTTTCTAAATCATTAATCAATTCATTCTATTGAGAAATCAACCAATAAATATTACTAAATATTTTTCTACTTAAAGTATCAGCAACTACATTTGCCTTCCCTGGATGATATTGAATATCTAAATTATAATCTTCAATGAGTTCCAACCATCTCCTTTGCCTTAAATTTAGCTCATTCTGAGTAAAGATATATTTCAAGCTTTGATGATCAGTAAAAACTTCACACCTTACTCCATATAAATAATGCCTCCAAATTTTTAATGCAAACACCACTGCTGCTAGCTCTAGATCATGAGTTGGATAATTCTTTTCATGATTTTTCAATTGCCTTGAAACATAAGCAATCACTCTTCCATTCTGTATAAGTACACATCCCAAGCCTCTTAATGATGCATCACTATAAGTTTAAAATCCCTCTGTCCCTGATGGAAGAGTTAATACTGGTGCAGTCATTAAATAATTCTTCAATTTTTGAAAAGCCTCTTCACACTGATCTGCCCATTCAAATTTGACTGCTTTCTAAGTTAGCCTCGATAGTGGCATGACAATCTGTAAAAACCCTTCAAAAAATCTCCTGTAATATCCTGCCAACCCTAAGAAACTTTTGACTTCTGTGACAGTGGTTGGTCTGAGTCATTCAGCTATTGCTCTGACTTTACTCTGATCCACTAAAACCCCTTCACTACTAATCATGTGCCCCAAGAATATGATGCTATTTAACCAAAATTCACACTTTGAAAATTTTGCATATAATTCATTTCCTTTTAGAGCTTGCAAAATAATGTGAAGATGGTTTTCATGAGCTGCTTCATCTCGTGAATAAATTAGAATATCATCTATGAATATAATCAAAAATGAATCTAAAAATAGTTTAAAGATTCTATTTATGAGATCCATAAATATAGCTGGAGCATTTGTTAAGCCAAAAGGCATCACCACAAACTCATAGTGCCCATACTTTGTACTGAATGCAGTCTTTGGTATATCTTCTTCTTTGATTCTCAACTGATGGTAACCTGATCTTAAATCAATATTTGAAAATACTAAAGTCCTTAGTTGGTCAAAGAGATCATTCTTGGCAAGGATATTTATTCTTCAATGTGAGTTTATTAAGCTCTCTATAATCGATGCATAGCCTTAAGCTCCCATCTTTCTTCTTCACAAATAATACAAGAGCTCCCCAAGGAGATGTCTTGAGCTAATAAATCTCTTCTCTAACAATTCTTGTAGGCGATTCTTTGTAAACTCTTGTAATTCTGTATTTTTTTCTATAGGTTTTGCACATTGAATTAAATCAATAGAAGTCTCTCATTTGGAGGTAAACACGGTAAATCATCTAAAACTTACGGATACTCTTTTCTTCTTGATACATCACTATTCTTTACCTCTTTAGTAACATCAATAATTTGAGCAAGAAACCATTCATAGTCTTTTCCTAGCATCTTTTGAACTTTTAATCAAGACACCATCATAGTTAATACTCCTTTATGCCCCATGAATTTGAATTCTTCTTTTTCAGAAATATTGAATTTAATTATCTTTTTACAATAATCTATAGTAGCATAATGTTTAGATAGTCAATCCATTCCTAAAATCACATCAAATCTCTTCATAAAATTTATCCTCTTCCTAATGGCTCTTTGATTTTAATCATTACTTATGCCCCTAAATCTAAAATCTAAAATCTAGCTTTGATACCACTCTTGTCATGACCTGGCCCGGGAGCTTGGAATACCAAGAAGGAAACAGACGGTTGAACGGATAAAATAAAACATTTCTTAACATTTCCAATCATAAATAAAATCTCTAATCTCCAATCATAAAAGAGCCACTACAAATCACAAATAATTATACAATTTTTCCATACATAAAAATTCTAACAAAGTTCAGGAGAAAACAGACTTTAAACATAACTCAACATGACATAATTACCTCTCACAAGTCCCTCTGGCATTTTCCTTCATTTAATTAGGATGGTTACCTGAAAAAAATTTAAGCAACTAACAAATGAATATAATTCAGTAGGTCAATTATACTATTACACTATAGTAAATAAGAAGAAATAACTAGTATGCATGTTAGTTTTTGTTGTCACATGTACATAAAAGAAATCTGCTCAAACAATCAAACATATGGGAGATAGGTATACATAAACATTTATCAGTAGCATATGGGGGTCGATATACATAAACATTTATCATATAAACTTTTACTTTTTACTTTTATCATCCTTCCAAGAGTCACCGTTGAAATACTCATTCAAAGAATAAGTATCTATTACCATTTCCATTTTCCAATTTCATTAGCCCTTTTGAATTATTTTGTGCACAGTACATTTGCGTGATCTGTAAGTGAACTCCAATTTCAACATACACATTCATAGCATATAATTATACCACTATGCATTAATTCATGATTAATAATAAATTCGAACTTTATAAAATAGCGTGATAATATGATATAGCATTCGGGTTATTATCCAACATGAAAGCGATAAGCTACATCACGCTTTAAGAAAGAAAGCAGAAAAATCATCACAACTTTACATGAAAAAGTCATAATCATATGAACATGCGTTTCATCATAAGAAATTAAGATATTTTTACCATAAATGTAAGAACATATTACCCACTTTAACTTGCAGTTTCCTCTTGAATCTCTTTTCCTTTAACGTTTCCTTCCTTAATTGAAATTCTTATAGAATCAAATATTAATTTAATTAATACTCTTGAACCTCCTTACATATAGCTTTTATAATTTAACGCTCACATCCGTCCTTATTCATTACATATTTTCTAGGTTAAAATTAAATCTTAAATTAATAATAATAATTATTATTATCATATTTTGTAATTTAATTATTAAATTATGTACATACATAATATATTCCATTATTCTCTTTTCAAGGATTAATTTTCCTAATTTAACCTATTTCAAATTAATAAATCTTAAGTTAAAACTATAAACTTTAAATCAAAGTTTGAGATCATAATATTAACATAAAATTCAATTAAACATCATTTTATAAATTATATACTTACATTACCTCTCGGTTTTGCCTAACACATACATTCGTTTCTTCACTCATTCACCTTGGGAGGCTGCTCTCCTTTCCTCCGTCATTTTCCTTCCCATCATGGTATATGTAAAAGGCCTTCTCTTCTCCTTCCTTGCCAGCGCGCGTTTGGCCTGGTACTAGGGGCCTGAGGCAGTCGGGTTCTTCTCTTTCTTCTCTCTATTGGCGTCACGTCGATGCAGTCTCACTTTGACGCCGCAGTGAGTCTCTCCTTTCTCCTTCTCATGTTTTGGGAAAAGTGACTCCCCTCAGATTCTTTTCTTTTCCTTCCCAGCGGTTTATATTTTTATTTATTTTTCCGGTTATTACATAGCCTGCCGACAATTTTTTTTTTTCAATTGGGTTACACCAAGTCATTAAGCATATTCAAATCGTTAAGGTGAATTAATATCAGGCATATTGAAGTCATTAAGGATATGTACAGTAGAGCTATTACATCAAGGATTGCCTCTAATCCCTTATATTATTTGCTTTAGATATGGATGATCTTACTAGGCTTTAAGCCCTTATCTTGAATTATGGAGGTCAACCTTAGAGTCTAAAAGTTTTTGTTTAATTAGATCTAAAACTAAATATACGGATTGTAATTTAAGTTGTACAAGTTATAGTGTTAGTGTTATGACATTAGGTGAGTGATTCAGATGAGTCATTAAAAAGAGAAAATAATTTAAGTTGTATAAGTCATTACAAAAAGAGTGAGTATAAGTCATTATAGGAATGGACGATCCAAAAACAAAAATAAAATAGACAAGAACCAATGTAGTACAGACGCATAGATCACACTATCCGAAATTGCTAACGCCTTCGTCGTCTGCGTGGAATTACACCACTATGAGGTGTGTACTGAGGTGCACGTGGTGGACGATCACGCAGCTGATGGTGGCCCTTCAATGCAAGATCTTCAGAAGTTTGCGTAGGATAGTCTTGTGACGGGAGGAAATGCAACTGTGACTCATACGTAGACTAGTATGTAGAAGAACCTTGATCAGTATATTTAGATGGTCCGATGCTCCAGTCATGCTGTGTGACATCCTCTGTAACCTCTGATCCATAATGTGGGTCGCTGATATGTACCCACAACCTCAAGTCTTTGCATAATACCTCATACCTATTTACAACTCCATGTAACTCGTGCTTATCTGTACGGCCAAAGTACAACTGGAAGATGTCTTGAGTTGACAAGATGTTCTTTAACTACATGAAAAAAATAGCATGTGAAATTAGCCTCAACTAGGTATGTAACATATTAAATTTAACAGAATACTTATGTTAACGCTTACATATATGCACTCTACAGGTGCTCTTGGATAGTAAGTGGTGGGAGGATCTCAGGCGACCGAAGTAGAGAACGACACATATCGATTGATAGCCATCAGCCTGTCCTCATCTTCGTCCAAGTCCTCGACTTTGTAATCCCTCAGCCTCTCCCAAGTGGCAAAGTGCACCTAGTGATAATCAACCCAATCTACATCTACTTTACCTCGACCATTGGCCTTTTGACTAAAGGTGGTGCCACATCAACTTGTGTATGAGTCCGTGCCTCGATCAGTAAGTGCCACTCTACCCCCTCTTCCAATTGGTCTCGCCAACCAAATGTCTAAGCTGTACATGACAGACGTTGCGTGATCTGCTCAGTGTATGGCTCCCAAATCTCCTGTACACATTAAAAAATATATTAAATTAGTATATACATTATAGAAATTAGAATCAAAATGTACTCTACAAGTCTCACATGTGTATGCAGCAAACCATCCAACTCATTCCTATATAATGCCACGTTCGCCATTGGCATCTGACAAACATATCTCTCAATCCACTTATGCACACAACACATTTTAAACAAACATATAAGTCAAAAGTTTAAAATTACATAAATTAAATATACCTCAAACCAATGTTGAGACTGTTAAGATCAGTCGGATATGACACATATAGGGTCAGCCTCCTCACATGAAGATGGTCCCAAGACCATATCTATAGAAGATGTAGACATCGAGCCATATTGGCCCTATTGGGCCTAATAAACTCGTATAACTCCCTATAGATGTAGGCTAGAACTACTCCTCCTATAGAAAGTGCAATAAATGAATCTAGGTCCTCAAGTAGTGGAAGATACTATAGATGGACCTCGGAACCTGACGTGTATGATAGTAGGAAGCACCCAATAAGAAACAAAATGTAGGCACGCAGGTTCCTAAAGTACTCCTCAATGCTCAGATGTACATAAGACTCCCTGTAGAAAGACCACCGAAGCCACCTCAGAGGCATGCATGTCTATGCCTATGCTTGACCCATCCTGAAGGTCGATATGATGTGTGGGCTGATTGTGTCATGATACACCACATATGGTAGGGGATGTCGACCCAATAACTCATCGCAACAGTCTGGCCAACTATGCTACCTCTTCCCCTCACCAGTCATAATTAGGCCAATAATAGGCGACCCATCAACATGTAATTTCAGGATCATCGTCACGTCTTGGAGCATCACTGTCATATCACTAATGGCAAGGCGGAAGGTATTGGTCTATGGAGACCATCTCTCAAACAGGGTAGTAAGTAGATGATGATCCAAGCGAATGAAATGTAGTTGACTAGCACACTGTAGGCCTACTACTTCCAGGCCACTGATGAATCTCCTGTAAGTGATGGACCACTCCTTCAGCATAAGCAAGTGTGAAATAACCTCTAGAACAGTGCTCTGTAATAAAAAAAAAGGATCAACCATTAGTCAAACTGAAGGCTGTGCATGTGTAATGTAGAAACTGAAATTAAATAACACTTACATTATCAGGGTAGACGCTTCTATGCTGACCACGTAGGGAGGCTATGCTAGGGTGAACTTCTGTAAGTGGCTACTCTAACTGTGGGGTGTCCTCCCTAACATGGCCCCGACGCCTATGTCTAACAGGTGGGTTGAAAAAAAATGCATTAGTCAGTGCAAGGCAATTATAAATATTAAATGAAAAACTGTAGCATAAAGTAAGATAAAAAAGAGTACTGCAACCTACATGGAAACTCTAACAAGGAGCACAAAACATATAAACGGGTTGCTATTATAACTACAACATACCTTCTACTATTGACATTGTGTAGGCACGATAACTGTGGTAATGGCTTTGCATAGATTCTGTTCTTCTTCTTGCTCTATTTTCATTTATTATATTTCTGAACCTATTAGTACGAGGTCTACCTGGCCTTTTGCAAAAATTGGGTGGTAGCAATTCTATTAAACTTTGCTCAGTAGTGTAAGCTGGCCAATCAAAATGGTCAAGTGGAAGTGTGGAACTTGTGAGCTGAATATATATAGATGCAAAGATCTTGTGACACACACATCAGGTGGTTTAATCTTTTGAACCCTAGCGCAGCAATAACATGCAGACATAGTCAATGATATAAGACAGTCTTATTGCAACTACAACTACACTGACAATTATCTAATAAATCAACTCTAAATGGCCAAACGACTATCAAACATCACGCATCTCCAGAGTTGATGTTTCGCCGATTTTAATGTCACATTTAAGTATGTTGTAAGATGGTTGATACCCTTTGGGTGAACATAGATAAATTGGCCTCCTGTTGTTGAGTTGTAGAGGCAAGTCTTTTCATGAATAGTGCAACTAAATTATAATAAATAATAGTGATTAGAGCATGAATTGGCAAATCACATGCACGTTTCAGAACACCGTTGAAAAATTCAGATGCATTGGTCGTCATTGTACCATAACATATTCCACCATCATGTACTAGTGACCATTTAACTAGGCCGCATTCCACAAGCCATTTGTGAGCTTCTTCTTTCATATTTTTTATATCTGTCATATATTGATTAAACTCATGAATGTCATCAGTGTTTCCTGCCATATATATTTTTTGACAAAGAAATTCAACATCACCAATTCCCAATCTCATTTCACCTTTTTGAAATTTTCACGCAGATGGCGGAAGCAGTGTCTATGAGCGGCCCATAGAAAAATATCTCTACACCCATGTAACAATCCATCATGCTTATCAGATATTATGCATAAATCACATCTAGACACACCAGCAGTATATCATGTAAGCACATTAAGAATCACAACTAAGAATCAATCGACTCAGGCTCAACGACAGTAAAGGCGAGAGGAAACAAACCATTATTTTCATCTATTCTAACAACAGTAAGTAATGTACCACGTTACTTGCTTAACAAAAATGTACCATCTAAATTGAGGACAGGGCGGCAATTACCTCAGCCCAAAATGGAAGGACCAAACGCCTAGAAAAGTCTCGGATACTAGCTCTTTTTATACGTGCAGTAAAGTAATACAAACTACTTATATGAAAAGGCTGAGAGTCCTATAAGACTCTTCTCAACTACTAAAAATTACTTTTATTGCTTTAAACATCCTAGGTCTTCATGTTGGAAACTTTGACATTAAACTTTGATTCCATTCTACCTATATCTCCCTAAGTTTCAGATCAATTTGATGCCTGATTATAGGTATAATGAAATAAGCTATGAATTTGGAACTGCACTGCTGATGACCACCAACACTAACTGCATTGATACATCTGTGGTGTTCCCCAATTTTGGAGATTCTCCAGGCACCCCATAAACGTCTGCTGCTGTTACAATGCAGATTCCAATTACATGGTCTGTTAGGACTATCGTGATGTACACATATCACAATATAGTTCTTTTGGTTTGAGGTAACTATTTGAAATTGAACATTATTAATTATACACCATCCAATAACAGCAAACTGAAGACACATTTTACTTGTAAAACACATTCCTTTTACAAGGTCACCTGGGATTCCAACATCATCTATTAAGACATTTTCATCAGATGGATCATCAAAGTAAATATAATTACCTCACTCTCTCGTGGTTTGACACATCCGTACATACTCGTTAGTAGACAACATCTGACTTTCACTATCAATATTCTGGAATGAATGATTTTTTAAATGATCCTGACTGGCTACATTCTCAACCATAGTAACTTCTAACCCAAGTGAACAATCATCATCACTGATATCCTGCAAAGAGTCACTACTTGAGCCACTTCTCATAGTCTCATACACATCATCGCCTGTAACACTCTGAGGTACATACGGTTCCTCTGAACGATAAATAACATCATCGCTATCACAAAACTCATAAGTATGATGACACACATTGATATTAAATATTAACAGTATAAGTGGGGAAAGATAAATAAGGTATTACCTGGGAATCAATTCGTCAAAGCTGCTCTGTGTTGCCACAGGAGTAGGTGTGATGAAATCCTATATATGCATCGATGGTATATCTGCTGACCTTAACACCAGATTAGCTGATGTGGATGCAACATTAACATCTTCAACTTTCACATACAACACTAATATCTGACGAGAAGCTTCATCCAGTGTAACGTTGCTAACTTCATCATCAGAAATAGCAGATGCTATAAATCCATTACCCATCAGATAACGATAAGTAAGACTGATAGTGTGACGCTTTGAATCAATGTGCAAGGATCTCATAATTCTTTGTTTCAATTCCAATAAGGTGTTGTGCCATAAAAGCTTAACTAGACGATTTCGTCCACCCATTTAACTTGGAATGAACTGTTCATCGACACTTAGTTTGCCTCTATAGAATATGATCAATGAAACAAACTCTCTACTCATTCCTTAAATAACTAAAAAATAACCAATCATATCAGTATTCCCTAAATTTAGAAAAATTATGCGCGTCCAAATTTATTTGTAGTATAGACTACATAAATCAAATGATGTTTAACTTAATCGACACGTTATGCGAACACCTCCATCTAAGGTGACTTGCTCTAAAGGCAACTGACTCTAATCTTATAAGCCAATTGCAACGACTCAAATCCTACTCATATCATTCATAAATATTTCACAATCATTTTTAATAATATACCCGGCATATATTAAATGTGAAAGACTGTATTATCACCCAAAATTACAAATCAAATCCCTGAACCACAATTATAACCCAAAATTCCAAATCAAATCCTAGTACACAACTCTAATCCCACAACTCTAAGTCCTAGTACACACAATCTACTTAATTATAACTGAGAAAAATTAGGGATTTACAGTATGTTTATGAAGAATGATGATAATGTGCGCTCAAAACTATAGAATCCGCCATAGGAAACTTTCCTGAAAGGAACGGAGCCGTCGGAATCGTCGCCAGAAGTTAATGTTGGGTTCCAAGGGATGTTAGATGGAGAGAAAACCTGTCGAGCGCAGCGGATGGGGCTGTCAGTCAAAAAAATGACGGCGGTTCGGCAAGAAGCGGAGAATCAGCGGTTAGAAACAAGCCGGCAATGCCGGAAAGGTCGGAGAGGAAGGTAATCGTGCTCGGAAGGGAGGAACGGGGTGGGCAGCTCGCGTGGAGGCTTTGGATGCGGCAAGGAGCTCAGATCGACGGAAAGGAAGGGCTCACGAATAGGGCTGATTGGTCGATCGACCCTATTTGTGTGCCTAACGCCCTAAGTGGCGGCTTCATGAATGATAATTCCTAATGGATACTCCATACTATATTAATCTTATGATAATTCCTAATTCGAGAATAGTACCCATAAAATTTGTTATTATTATCTTTAATTTATTATATTTATACAATCCTGTAATAATAAAATCTGCTAATAACATAATATTATGTTATAACACGTACCACATGCAATTTGAATAAAACATTTATTATAAGTTCGAGAAAAAACAAGCAATTTTATTGTGATACCTACTTTGGAACTTTATTAATGCCCTATATATGTATAAAATATATACCATTATTTTCAAATAAATATTAATCATAATTAAAAAAAATTATTCATTTAACAAAATATTAATTAAATTTAAATTATTTTATTAAAAAAATATAATTTTAAATCTAACATAAATTCATTGATTCAAGTAATTTCACCCATTTCAAACAAGACCAAGTATCATGCATTTTTCTTCGATAATATCAAAGTATTAAATTAGAAATAAAAATCAAATAATAAGTTTAAACACAAAATAATATTCTTATAATTTCAAAATAAATTTTTTTTTGAAAATTAATATAAATAATTAGTTAATTTAATTATTTCAAGTAATTTGATTTAAATAACCATATTATTCAAACTCACCCAATTAATTAGTATTGATATGACCCTGAAAATTCCTCTATGAAGAATCTTGATGCGAGCTAATCGTGAAACAAACTGAGATCAAGCACTTAAAATATCATTAGAAACTTTGAGACATCAGTTAAATTCTTAAAAGCTCTCAAATATGGAGTGTTTATAGTCAAATCGAGCGTCTCGACGAGCCGGTTCCAACAAGCCAAAGATCTTACAATTCCGACTTCATTTGAGTATTCAAATATACAAAATACATCATATGATCAAGGGAATCATCATGAGCCGTCCGATGGAGAGGAGTGATTCGGATTTTGCATGTATTTACAGAGATCCTCCTCTATAAATAGCCTCATTCCTCTATGAGGGAGGCTAAGCAAGAGAGAGGAGAGAGCTCTAAAGATCCTCCAAGCCGTCGTGCCATTCGACGGTTGTCGACCGCCGCCGGTGCCGCCCGGGCCGCGCCGATTGATCCTTGCCGTCGTCGATCTCGTGGTTCATCATGATGACTACCGGTGATTGTTCCCACATTCGGATAATTGTTCGCATTTCTCTGGTGATTGCTCCACGCGTTCACCATCATCACTACTAACAGCTACGACTTGATTCGTTGTCACATAGCTATTGTTCCTTCTCATATACACGTAATCCGTGTCGGGAAGATCTTGTACTCAAATACATAGTGGATGCTTTTTGTTTGACGCGTGATTTTCCTCTTTTGAGGTTTTCCAAAAAAAATTAGTTTTATTGTTCACTCTTTAAATACTTGTGTGTGTGCTGGATTTCACGACAAAGCTAAGACATAAACTTTCACTCTACCGCAACTGATTTTCTAGCACACAACAAGTATTTTAATAAAAAACATGAACATTAAAATTTTTAAAAAACATTTTCCCTTAATTATAAATTATAAAAATAATTTATGATTAATTTGACTATAATAAAATCTTCAACTTAACTTGTATTAATAATATTCTATAGTTCATAAATTTGACTAAATAATATAGTTTATGTGCGGGTAAATTTTTAAAATAAGCACAATCCTAATCATAATTAGCCGTTTATGCATGAATTTTTTTTTTTTAAGAAAATAGGCTGGTCGTCCGTCTGACGGGCGGACGCTAACGTGGAAAGCGTCAACGCGATCGTCCGTCAAATGGATGACTGGCTACTGCATAAGCTAGTCGTCCGTTTGACGGATGACTGGTGCCGATGTGGCCTCCACGTTGGCGCCAGTCGTCCATCAGACGGACGACTGGCTCGATTTATATATTTTTTTTAAAAAATTGTGTTGCAGTTATCATATTTTGTGCGTATCAGAGTTATACGGTGTCAGAATTGAGCGAGCTTTGTATCGTTGGAATCATAACAAAATTTTCTACAACTTTTATGTTGTTTGAAATTTATGATTGCGGCTTGATGCGCATCAGATTTTGCAAATACGCGCGGAAACTGCGGCGCGGAGCTGAAAATTCGGAGCATCAATCGTATTTTATGCGTATCGAAGTCATACGGTGTGAGAATTGAGCAAAATTTGTATCGTTGGAATCATAACAAAATTCTCTACAAGTTTTATGTTGGTGAGAATTTACGATTGCTGCCCGATACACAGCAGATTTTGCAATTGCGTGCGGAAACTGTGGCGCTGAGCTGAAAGTTCAGAGCAACAATCATATTTTGCGCATATCAGAGTCATACGGTGTCAGAATTGAGCAAAATTTGTATCGATGGAATCATAACGAAATTGTTTACAACTTTTATGTTGGTTGAAATTAGTGATTGAGGCTCGATGCGTAGCAGATTTTGTAAATCTTGGCAACGGTATGGTGAAGGTTTGGATGAGCAGTCTTATTTATTTAAAAGATTTGAATGTATTATATGATAAGCAACAATCTCACGAGTAGTTTTACAAATAATATATAGAAGCTTTGATAAGTGGATTCACAAAAAAAATTCTTAAGAGATTCATTTCCTCTTAAACCAATAATTATAATATTTAATATCACCTCACTATTTCTACATTATTCAACTCCTTTTGTCATGAAACATTTTAGATAAACAACATACAAATTAACAAATTTCGTGTACGACAAGCCTTGAATGCTCTTCAATCTAATTGAAATATATGCTAACAACTACATACCCACATAACTAGAGTCTAGAATGCATACTACTCATAATGAGATGATATTTGAGATTAGTTGATTTTCCTCCCAATTTCTTATAAAAACAGTCATTTAGAACCTTAAATACCATGTACAAGTCCCATCAACAAGTTGTAGTGAAATCTAATGATGTATCACAAACATCTTATAAAAGCAGTCACTTTCGAAGTAAGTAAATATACAACAAAATGTAATCCGTATGGAATGAAGATAATAATACATACTATCTCGACGATGATGATCGGTATCGCATCACTAGGTGTGTAATGGGCGGTGGTAGCCGTGCGATCTCGGCTCCAGTCGTCCGTTCGGACCGCTCGGATGGTTGTTGCGAGTAATCGAGGTGTGTAGCACTAGGTACATAGACTGAAGACTGTGTCAAAAGCGAGAAACCATGATATAGTCCATACGGGGGTGTCATATGGAATGAGGGAGGCCCATCGTAGGAACGGTTGTGCCAAGTGCATCTGTGACCACATAGCTCCCTGGTACGAATACTATGGTGGCTGTGTGAATGTATATGTAGATGGTCCAACCACTGGTGGAGATGATGGAGCAATATCCATCGGCCAATTTTGCGGCGATGAAACACGGAATGCTAGTGTCCCCGGTATCGAAATAGACATGTTTAGGTGCAAGTCCTTGCACAACCCCTCATACTCGTTGATTGATTGTTGAATCTCGTGTCCTCCTCCCAAAATAGCGTCAATATATCCTGTATTCATATGTGCTCACGTGTTGTGAGAACTCAATTATGATTTAATTAGTAAAAAAATTTATCCTTCTGATTAAGAAATCGGCTTACCATGAGTCAATCTCCGTGAGCTCGGGGTATACGTGTGCAGGGGTACGTGGGTGCCTTTAGCATATATAGTGAAGCCAAGACCGATACCATCTCATGTATCGATTAATGACTCGATGGGAAGAGTCTACCACCACAACTAACTCCGTTTGCTCTCCACGTAATATATGTATGCGGTGTCGACCCATCCATCGCTTTCCTCGACCATCCACTCACAGAAGAATCTGTGTAACCTCAATGTAGGTGGAAGGCGCGAGCCTCGGGAAGGTGCCACTCAACTTGTTTCCAACTAATGGTACTCTAGCGGTTATATGTGATCCCCATGTAAGCATATATGACATGTGCACGGATCCAACTCCAGATGGCTCCCGGATCACTGTTGCTTGAGATGAATATTAGTTCTATCTACATACAAAAGTTAGCCCAAAAAATGCACTTACAAAAAAATATTTCTGATGAGCCATCTAGCTCGTCTCGTAAACTCTAATATGGGGCGTCCTCTGGACAAACCCTTCATTCCAAGCGACAACCCGAGCCCATCTATGTCCGGTGTGGAATATGTAATGTTGGTCCGCCATGAACATGCTACCCATACGCGATGTAAGCAACCTACCATATTCGTGCGCCGACTTTGCCTCATGGAGCTCACTGTGAAATGAAGCACAACCGCTCTAATGAGAACTCCTAAGCGTGTCAAAATCCTCCAGGTGAGGCGGAATCAAGGTGAATCTCACGATGTATAAGAAAATACAATTGCAAAAGTATAGCTCGACATGCTAAACCGAAGCTCGACGGATCTAAGTAAGAATCCCCATAATATGTCCGGTAGCGACCACCGTAGAACAGTCTGCGTGCCCCATTCTGAACTCTGATGTGATATGAGGTTGGATCGGATAGTGGTAGACAATGTGCGGCTCAAGATGTGCTCCTATCAACTCATCCACAATCAAGATGCGCCCCCCTCAACAACATTATTCCAATAATAGGTGGGCCATCTATCTGAACACCGAAGATCATAGCAACATCCTGCAGTGTGATCGTCATCTCGCCAATGGGCAAATGGAATGAATTTGTCTGAGAAGACTACCGTTCCACGAATGCTGTGAGAAGGTGGTGAGTTTAATTCAATTCAATGAACAACACCAATAACTTCCAAAATACCTAGAATAATTGATTCATAAAATGAAAGGATTCCGAGTCATATATACAACACATGTAATGCATCCTTATATCACTCATATGACCAAAATATATGATAAAGCACTAGAAATGGTGTTACTTCTCATTGCGTAGAGGATAACACATACAACAAGTAAATAACATATAAGGTATATACAACCAAAGACAAGAATGACAATTTAAATAAACTAAGTCCCACTGATGCTTCGTGAAGTATTACTTTTATGAACTAGAGTGTTCTTGACTTATATCATTTATATACATATATTATGCGCATGCAATTATCATTTAATCAGTCAAATTTAAATCACATTAGGTATTAATTTGACATCAAGATTCATACTTTGACTAGTGATATTTTAAGTGTCATATCACCTATAATGGAAAAACATAAACATGGTGTCTAAACACCAACTCTATAACTAACATAATGCTTACGTTCCTCTCAATAATATTGATTTTCTAGTTGTCTTTTACTATGAGATTTAACCATCAAAATTTATAGAAGTTATTTATCAACGTCTCTTGATACAGTACATTCAAATTCATAAATTTTTCTTTGCTAAATTAAAACAATGTTGAAGGTTTCGCTTCTTTTTTTAAAAAAAACATATGTTTATTTTGATTGATTTTCATAATGATGGCTAACATGGATGTTTGTCTAAGATACTTTAGCCCACTTTTAGCAAGATCATGAGTAGGTTCAAATTTTTGAAATTTTGCCTTATCTCTTGTTCTTACCATAAAGCATATGTTATGTGAAAACCTTTTAGAAGCCACACCAAGTAGAATAGTTTTGTTGAACTTACAATTAGCAATGAATTGCATTACTTGTGAAACTGAAACAAATAAAGTTTTGGTGAAATCATACAAATTAATGTTAGGAGTATTAAAATCTAGAGCTAGTCATTGCTTTTAAATTTGAGCTTAAGCTTGATTAATTTATAAAATATGAGGTGAAGCTTAATTTAATGAGTTTGAGTGAACTTGAACGAGCTTATTTATTATGAAAGAGATAATATTTTTCTAATTTAAATGCCTGTTATAATAAAATGATAAAAATAATGATAAATTAAAGAAAAAATAATAATAAAATAACTAAGATAAGTAAGATAATTTTTAATTACTTCGTATTTAAATGTTTGAATCTTAATATATTCTTAAGCGATGTTAAATGTGAATTTTTTTTATAATTAATTTGTTCTTGAGTTAATGAGTCGAATCAAAGTTAGTTTAAATTTGACTCAATAGCTCATTAAATTAGACTCAAAAGTCATTTATGAGTCAAATTTGAGCAACTTAAAAATCTATTTCACTATTTGAAAGCAAAAAAAAAAAAAGATCACATATATAAATATTTAAGTGATGGAAATAAGCAAAATCAGACACCACAAAGCAAGATTTATCACAAATTAAGCATGCAGAAAAAAATTTACCTTAGTCGGCGCACAAACGAAGAAATAACCTGTTTCCAGCAATGGCGCACTCGACGGACGGCAGGGAGCTCTCCCTTGGCCAGTGGCGACCTCCCTTGGCGGTGTGCTTGATTCATCCTGGGCGGAGGAGCCGAAGGATTGGGAGGAAAAGACAAAGGAAATCGCGATCTCGGTTTACGGTTTGTTTGCCCGAAATAGGGACGGCGGCGAGCTCTCCCTTGGCCGGCGGCGACCTCTCCTTTGCCGGCGGTGTGCTTCGGTTGTTGAAATCCGCGAGAACGAAGGAGCGCGGAGCAGATGCGGCAGGAAGGAAAAGAAAAATGGATGCTCAAGGGTTTTTTGCTCGATATAGGGATGAGCCGTCGTCTCAGAGATTAACTTATCATCTGATCATCCATTTGTGGATATTTCGTATGGCATGTATTAAGGTTATAAGACAGGCCTATTTTCTTAAATTTTTTTTTTTCATGTCTAAACTGCTAATTATGATTAGGATTATGCCTATTTTAAAAATTTGCCCTTTATGTGCTCATTCTAAGATGAGCGTCTATGAGACCTCACACATTTCTTAGGTCTATAATATTTTGTGAAGAAAATTATCACATTGTGATATGTGTAATGGCATCGACTAGAATCATTATATGTGCAATATGTCTATTGTGTTGAAATGACACAATACAAAAAGCATTTGTTGAATGTTGAAAGCTAAAATTTCATGTTGATGTATGCAATATAAATATATAATTTTATGTCTGTTTTAGAAAAATTTAGGGTTCTCTATATATAGTTGGAGCAACTAAGGATGTTGAAGTTTTGTTATAT
The DNA here is from genome assembly GCA_021442155.1 of Cymbidium sinense. Classification (NCBI taxonomy): domain Eukaryota; kingdom Viridiplantae; phylum Streptophyta; class Magnoliopsida; order Asparagales; family Orchidaceae; genus Cymbidium; species Cymbidium sinense. Next base: position 12,286,709 of record CM038224.1, on the reverse strand, counting down.
AAAGAGAGAGAGAGAGAGAGAGAGAGAGAGAGAGAGAGAGAGAGAGAGAGAGAGAGAGATATGGGTTGCTATGATGCACAGATACGACAACGGAGACACGGGGCACTTCTACTTTTAAAAATATGGGATATAGACATGCGTTGGATATGATATTATAATAATAATTAAGAATAATATATATAAATTAAATAGATAAAATATTTAAAATAGTAAAAAAATAAATCATTTAATTAAAAAATATAAATTAATACTTAAATAATATATATTATTTTAGTAATTTAGTTTTTGTATTTTAATAATCTTAATGAATAAATTTATTATCAATTCTGAAGTTATAAATTTTATTTTATTTTTTTTAATTTTAATTATTTATAATAAATATATCTTATTATTCTCTCTTTTTAGCTTAAATCTTATTCTCAAAATCTCTAAAACTCTCTATAATAATTTTAAATAATTTTAATTCAATTATTTAGGACACACGTGTCCTTTTATTGTTTTAATATTATTTTAATCGAGTGTCATCCGACAAAGATCGAGCTGTCATCGCATGCCCAACGTGTTGAACATTACATTTTATTTTCAAATTGAAGGTAATGGTAATTTTGTATATTATTAATTACATATTATTATGACCAATGAGTGAAAATGAGGCAATGGTAATTTTGTATATTATTAATTACATATTAATTGCATTATCATTATTATTTTCTAAAATCATTTTATGTTTTTATTATGCAGAGTTTATACATATAAAATTGAAGGTAACTACCTCGAAATGAAAACATATTTCTCATCCTTCCGAGATCAAAGAAATAATTAATATTTTTCATTTTTCGATCAAATAATTACTTTTTAAAATCTCTGAATACTTGCAACATATTGGTCTGTATTATATCGTATATATACATTAAAGAGTAAGAGTAAAAAAAAAAAAAGAATGTTATAAAATACTTCTATAAATTGTATCATTTCAATTGTGCTATTTTTGGAGGGCGTTTATTTCTTAAAAGTATAGTCTGAGCTTCAATTATTTTCTTTCAATTTTATTTATTTACTTTTTATTTATGGGGAAATTTACCTGAATATATATATATATATATATATATATATATATATATATAATTAAAATTTAATGGCGACAATGAAATGAACGGTCTTTTTCTCAGAACTTGTTTGGTTTATGTATTGTGTAATGTAGTTTTCATGATGATGATTAGGAAATGAACGGTCCTTTTCTCACAAATTTGTCTTTTTTCTCACAACTCGTTTACTATATGTATTGTCGTTTCCCAAAAGAAAAAATATGTACTGTCGTCGCAAGAGTGGCAGTCATGGACTCTGCAGATGTGAAAAAAAAAAAAAAATCTCAAATAACAATTTTTTTAATTATTTTTCTTAAAGATTTAGGCACATGTCTTAAAAAGTTTCTTATTTATAAACTAATATGAAGATTTTTTTAAAGAGATTTACATACATATCACATAATTTTTATGTATTTATTTACCTAAATTTTAATTTATATTTATAACTCTCCTAAACTTTAATATTACATTAAAAATATCATCATCACCTATTTTTTAAAAATAAAATATACTTTTTTAAGTATAAAAAAATATTAGATAAGTAAATATCTAACTTTAGGTATTCGATACGTAAATATCTAAGAATTGTGTGATATATATGTAAATCATTTTTTTTATTGAGCTCATGTATTTGCTTATGCTATACCAAGACTATTAAGAATTTAATGAAACTATATGGTTTGAGATTTTGCTAAGTTTTTTTTTTAAGATTTGAGTGATATTATTATAAAGATAGATAGTTTGATATTAATCTTATAAATAAATAGGAGCAAGAAATTATCTCTTAATAGTATTACTTTCATTTCCTTTATTATCTTTGTTCTACGAGATAATTCAAAAGGGAAACACTTTAGTGCCAACTCAAAGATCAAAATTAAATTTTCAAGATTGTTGAGTAGGTAACATATGATATATGTATATGTTAGAGCTTATGACCTGAATTCTATTTAGTTTGAATTGAGAATTTTATTAAGTGAGATAAGCGACATGAATTATGGGTAAAATTTTTAGCATCATTAGTGGTAACAGAGGGTTTAGGTTGATAGACCTAATCTCGAAGACCATCACTGATCGCTGGAGTGTGCGGGGTGGTACTCCTATAGCATAGATCGGTATTATTTTCGAGCTCACCCCCACTTCCCCATGCACGCATATACAAGCATTTGCACACATAATATGTGAATTTACGTTCATCACGCTCTAAACTAAGCATTATAGTATCACTATCATGCATTAAAAGAAGAACACATATATTACTTAATTATAAAGATCATCTCTTCTCACATTTTTTTTTTCAGTATTGGCTTGAGTTGGGGGGCCCCTACCTTTCCCTCTTCAAGTTTCCATTTCCTTTTTCACTAAAGATCCTCATCTTCACCTTTAACACAAGCTCCCTTCAAAAGGCTCATTCAATGTAGTTCATTTTTATAATTTATATTTAAATTTTATAATCTATGGTTGAATTAATTTACTTTTGGTGATATTCAAAGATTGAGGAAGTATTTTTACCTTAAATTTTTTTTCTTGCAAATTGAGTAACTTAAGTATAAAGGTTATGGAGATTAGCATATATAACAATCAATTCTTATATATATTTATATATGATATCTAAACTTAAATATTTATGTAAATAATATTTAAAATTTTAATATTATATAAAAATATCATTATCATTAACTCTTAAAAATCTCCCGTGAATTATGGGGTAATTGGTGGAGATTCTTCTTCTCAACTTAAAACCTATGTTTAAGAGCTCAAACTAGAGGGGAAAAAAAAATGAAAGTATGATTCAAAAGTAATAAATAAATAACTTAAAGTGCTGCATATATAAATATGTAAAAATTCTCTAACATGTATGTAAATCTCCTGAACCCAAAAATTTAATAGGAATTCAATTTTAAGATTATCAAAAGTATGACTAGTTATACAAGTTCTATGCTATGACATAAGCTGCTAGTTTTAACAAATGATTTTTGACTGAATTAATTATGATGATGATATGATGATAAGGCTGGTCATTACAATAAAGACTAGATCGAAAATTTTGAGTCATGTAATCTCACCAAGTTTTAAATATAAGAGCTCTCATAAATAACTTATTCAAGAATATTGTTGACCTCACTTTTGGAGTGAGTTTTCAACTTCCTCATCATAGATGTAAGACTGTTATAAACACTAAGACCTCCTTAGTCTTAAGACACTTCTAGTGATTAGGTGAACACTTAACCTAACCTAGAGACTTAGAAGAGTTAGCCATATGAATAGGTTATGCTTTAGGGACTTAGGAAAACTTGCCAACCCTATAGCCTAAACCCAATCCATGCTTTCCTTCTCAAACCAAACCTAAAATTCAACTCAAATACCAAATCTAAATCCAAATTCCTAATCAAATTATTGAAACCCATAATCAAATCCAAGATCAACATTCTTCCTAAGCCCTTTGATTTCATTTTATGGACTTAGCCTTAACCAAATTCAAATCAATCCCGATTCAATTGATTTTCTCAAATATCAATTCAATCTCTCAATTATTTACCAAATCCTAACTCAAGCCCAATTCCAAATGATTCAAACTTCAGCTCAAATCTGAAACCAAAATTTCTTCTTAAGTCTTATGACCCACTCTCATAAGCTTAGCCAAATCTACACCTAAACTATCCAAAACTTGATTGATTTATTTATAAATCAATTATTCATTCTTTTATATTCACAAATATAAATGAAATCCTTACCCAAATGACCAAAACCAAACCAAAAATAAATCAAACCAAGCCAAATCCCCTCTTAAGCCCTATGGACCTACCTTCATAAGCTTACTAAAATCTTAAACTAAATCAACCCAAAATCAATTGGTTTTTTTATAAACCAATTACTCCTTCATTTATATTCATAAATATAAATGAAACCCACCCTCCAATGACCAAAAATAAATTAAACTAAATCAATTTCCTACTTAAGCCCTTTTGACCTACATCCATAAGTTTGGTCAAATTTACTTCCAAATCACTCCAAACTCAACTGATTTTTCATAGATATTTTATATCTTCATTTATATCCCTAAATATAAATGAAATATAAATCCAAATAGCCAAAATCAAATCCAAAATTAAACCAAAATCCAATCTAAGCCTTTTTAGCTAATTTCTTTAGCTTGGCCAAATACTATTCAAATCAAGCCAAAACCAATATATTTTCTCATGAATTAATCACTCCCTCAATCATTTAGCCAAATATAACATAAACTATAATTATCAAATCAAACTCAAGTCAACCCAAGTCAAACCCAAGTTAGCCTTTTTGATTTGAAAACTCAAATGAGCCAAAATCCACTAGACTCCAAATTGATTATAGTTTGATTTATATTTCAATCTTAGGCTCATATGTGTGTTCAACTAAACTTGGATCAAGCCAAAACCAAACCAATTGACCCATTTAGGTTCTCACATGACCTAAATGACCTAAAGATCTTTTTTGAGCGAAGTTCTAATCCAACCTAAATAGGATTGAACTAAGCCTATCCAAACCTCATATCATGATCAACAATCATCCTGGGATGATCAACCATCTTGACTTGGGTCAAACCAAGTCAACTTGGTCCTTTGAATAAGTCAATCTTTAGCTCAAATGAAACCTAAACTAGCCAAAATCCACCATATGCCAAGCTGATTGAAACTATTGATCCAAATCAACTCATAATCAATGATTAAACATGACCAAACCCTCAATTGAGCCCAACCAAGTCCAATTGATCATTTGACCTAAGTTGACCCAAATTGGCCTAAAAAACCAAAATGGCTCACCTCATGATCTAATCCAAATTGATTGCAACCAAGGACTCCAGCTTAGTCCAAATCAATTATTGAACTTGACCAAAGCCACAATCAAGATCAATTTGTCCAATTTGTCAACTTGACCCATCCTAACCCAAATTGACATAAAGGGCCAATATTGTCAAAATCCAAATTAAAACCAAATCAAATCAAACCAAAGCCTACCATCATTTTCAATTAATCAATTGAACTTGAACCAACACCTAACCCAACCCAATTTGGTTAAATTGTTCAAAGTAGTTAACTGGACCCATTTGACCCATTTGATTTCAAAAGAGCCAAAATCAAGCCTAAGCCAAACCAACACAAATCAATTGAACTAAAACTCTCCAAATAATCATTTGAATCTAACCCAGGCCTTAGTTTGATCTAATTTGATCAATTGTCCAACTCAACCCAACATGAACCCATATGAACCCATATGAACCCATTTGACCAAATGAAGCCAAAGCACCCAAAACCAACTCATGGGACCTTTGTGGCTGACCAAACCTTGATTCAAATTGACCATAGCTCAGCCCAAAGTCTGTCTATAAGCAAAGTGGTCCCCATCCAAGGTGATTGTGCATTAGACAAACACCTTTGCATTGGATTCCATCCAAAATAGGCAAAGTCCACTCTCCCCTTTTCTTAATAGCCCTAAACTTTGCCATTTGGAGTATCATCTGCCCCATAGTCCAATCTAAGAAAGCCTAGGACTAGCCATGGACCAAAGGGAATCTAACTCCTCCTCCTCACTCAAAGACGAACTCCATGGATAAAGGAAGGAGGAAATTAGCCACCACATGCCCATATCTTTCCTTGGACCTCTTGCCATAGCTTCCTACACTCTAGTAGTGCCACATGGACATGATTGAGACCCCTCTGGTAGGATGGCGGCAGTGAACCGGCCAAAAATTAGGGATGGAACTCGTCCATTCATCAGGCTCAATTGAGGGGTATACTCCCTCATTTCTCATAGGGATTGACACAATTCAAACACACTGAGCTTCATGAGTGTTTTAAAAATCCCAAAGAGCCTCCCCAAGCCTTCCCAAGTTTACCTTCGCCAAAATTCTCCATTCCCATGCGAAACCGAAATAGGGCATCCAACCTTCAAGCAATTCTCTTCCTCCACATAACCAAACCCAAATTCCTCTTGCACACACCATCCTCATGTGTCGTCGAAGCCATTCCAGCCTTTTCCCAAGCTTCTAAGCTGCTGGAGGGGAGAGTTCGATCAAGGCCAAAGCTCCAAAGCATCTATCTTGGTCATTCGAGGGATCCACTTCTAGGCCCAAGCTTCTCAATAGAGCTTTACTGCAACTAGGAGAAGTTACCTCTGTCGTTTCCACCACCGGTCTTGAGCTCCGACAAGATAATTCCTCAAAACTGTGGCTTTAGGAAAAAGTGGTTGGTCTTTTGCAAAGAGAATTTGTATGTCATGTGATTTTGATTGTTGGATGTGTTCCTCTCCTTCCCTTGATAGTGTGAGATCATTTTGGAAGTAATCCGAGCTTTGGTGAGATTGAATCGAACGGAGAAAGACGAACGACATCCATCTTTTGTCGCTCACAAAGGAGAAAGATCATGGGCCATCCGTTTCGCCTGATTGGAACGGACGATCATGATTAGATCACGCATAAATCCCTAATTTTTTCCTTCTAAACTGTGGGATTAATCATGGTCGTCCGATCTTAGATCAAATGGTCTACGAGAAAGTGCGTCCGCCATCGACTGACTCAGCCACTCGATGTGATAACTTAAATAACCTATCCCATCACGCTATGTGGAAAGCGCACCGCGTCAGCAACCACGTGGCGCCGATGGAATTATGACTTTAATTAGGGTTAATTAATATATTTTTAAGACTGAAACTTCTAAAATTTATAACTAATTGTAGAAAAATCCAAAAAAATGCAAATGAGGGCTTGTTTAAAAGATATTTTAGTGTAAAATTTAATAAAAAATGTTTCCAATGGATTTTGAATAGTAAACAGAACTTAATTATAGTTTACTTTAAAACTTAATTAGTTTAATTACTCCTTAATTAATCATCCAATTGATTTCAAACTTTTTGAGAATGTTTAAGAGGATGACCTCTGCCACCCTTATTTTTCTTGGAATTTATTGGTTGCTTAATTAGGAAAATTGATTGATTAAGCCCTAATTTCCCTCTTAATTTTATTAAAGGGTAATTAAGCATATGAACAATGATTAATTAATTATTTGGACTTCTTAACCACTATTGAATAGTAAGGAGACTTGAGGAGTGGGTTGGAGCCTCCCTCCTTATTCCTTTTCTAATTATCCCTCTCTTTTCAACTAAAGTCATAATTATTCATTAATTAACTATTCAAAAATTTAATTAGCTAAACTAAAATCCAAAACACATCAAATCATGCTTAAGTGCAGTGGATTGGTTATGGGATTAGGTGGGGACCTCTTTCCCCTACCTTTTCCCTTAAGCTCATCTCATTTCAAGATAATTATTAATTTTGGTTAGTCTTTTTTTAGGAGAGGTGAATTAGAGGATTAATGGGTTTAATTGATTTGAAAATTTTAATTAAATCTATTTTTTCTCTTTAATCCATCTTAGGTAGAGCTTTAGGTGTTCAATAACCTAAAAAGAGAGCTAATGAAATTATGGTTAGCTCACATGTGTGAGAAAACCATAAGAGTAATTAAGTGTGTTCCTTAAGCTTAATTGTTAAATGATTATGAGCTAATTGTACTAGACCCCTTTCATTTTATAAGAGCATTATTTTTTTACTATTCAATTTATTTACATATCATATTAGCTCATAATTATTTAATTAATTACCTTAAGTTAAAATAGGTAAGGGTTAATTAATTAATTTAATCCATGCTTAACTTAACCAATTTATAAAATCAACCTAATCACTTTTCATTAAATCAAATTAATTCACATATGGGGAATAGAATTAGGATTAGAGCCTCTTTCTCACACTTCTTAAATCAAGTTAAACATAAAATCAAAAGTGACATTAAGGAACTTTAGTTTGTTTTAAATATTCTTATTTAATATGATTATCCTTAGGAATTAATTAGATTGAATGAAATTATGTGCTTATGTTCTTTTATTTCAATCCAATTGTATTAAATGTTATATGCCACTTGTGATTCATGCATTCATTCCTTTTCAAAAGTTAATTAAATGAAATGATTTCTTTTATGTCAAATTTATATGTGTTGACTTAATTAATAATATGTGTGGCTATTATCACTATTAAATTTCAAATGTATTTTCAAAAAACTTATTAATGAATAATAATACATGTTGAGACATTAGTTATATATACATAGGAGGTGCATGTGAATATAAGCTTAATGTATGAAATGAAGTTCCTTTCTTTCATTCATGTGTTGATTTGCATAAGTAAGAATGTTAGTGGGTATATTAGTGACATTGGGATGAACTTTAAGTAGCCCCAAGGAGATTCCTACCTCACAAAATAATGGCGACGTACCCATTTGATTTCATTCTTATGCATTTTGACATTAGAATTTGGATAGAGCTTTAATTCATCCACACAAATAAATCAATTAAATTAAATACAACTTTTACATGGTTTTCTATTCTTATAGTTGCTTATACATCCATATGTATTTAAGAATAGCGGGTATATTAGTTTGGACATTCCAGGGATGCACGACTTTAAGTAGGCCCAAGGAGGTTTCTACCTCACTCGCCTGGTGCAAAATGATGATGACGTACTTGCTTAGAATTTTTATACATTTGAATGTGTATTTAACTAATGAATGAAACTCCTCTTTTCTATAGAACTCATTTATGCAACTTGCATTTAAGTGTGCCAAAATATATTGTATGTATAGATATGTCTAGGGCTTAATCATATGCATGTTATATATGATGGAAAGAAATGGATGGACATGTGTCATGTAATAGTAGTTCATTCTAATTAATTTTAAGATGCCTCTCTTATTGAATGAGATTATTTAAAGCGAACATAAACTTAGGATTAATTTAAAATATGTAATAAGCCATTCATTAAAGGAAATTGATTAATCTGCTTTATAACACTTAATTGTTAAGTGTAAATCAAGTGAAACAAAAGAAAATATTAAATAAAACTTACAAATCAATTAAGCCACTTAGAGTAAAACCACCATTTAAATTAAATCCTTTCTCATTTAGAAAATTATAACAATGCCTAGTTAAGGCATACCACAGAAGCCTTAATACACACACCTTAGATTAGGTCACCATTTCTGGCTTTACATTATAGCGGTGCATGGTTTGATGTATGTTTGGTTTTATGATACATTATTGTAGACTAGATGTTATGATAAATGCTTCGTAGACTGGTTGTTAGGTTGTGATTAGCTTAATTATGTCTTATGTAGGAGATTGTGCTTAAGGGATGCTTAAAAATAAATAAAAATTCTCTCTTTTGTAGGTTTCTTAACCCCTATGCATAATCTAAATTAGGATAGGTGGACTTGGTGATCCATATGTAGGGTGCTAAGTCCAAATCATACATATAACTCCTTGGGTTGTATGGTGTGTTTAGCTAATACTTATTTTGCAGGTGTAGTTAGATTTACTTTTCCTATTTTTAATGTAATCTTGCATCAGGAATTAGGAATAGTATTATGGGGGATTATGATGAGTGGTGGCTAGAAGGCTTTGTCCTAGGAGGCCCCTGTGATGCCTTTGGAGCAAGCAAACCTAAAAGAAGAAAAGAAGAAGAGACATGAAGATATGAAGAATGAAGACCCTCATAACATTTATTCATTTATGTAATTGTAATTATTCTTTAATATACCGGGTTGTATAATGGTAGAGCTCGACTACCCATTTCTCTTTTTTGGGTTGTACGGTGGTACCCGACCGCACCAGCCTATTATTCTTTCATATTAAGTTTATAAATTGTTTGATATTTTGTTTACAATTATGCAATATAAATGACATGTCTTTTCCTAATTTCTTCATATATGGTGATTTAATGTATGTCCTGGATTCGATTAGGTTCTTAGGAAAAAATAAACTTTCTACCCCAACTAAAACTCATAACTAAACAACTCATTACCTCATTTAAAGCTTAGGTATTAAATCAAGATAATTAAAAGATTTAGCAACCCCTTAGCTGGATGTTGTATGCTAAATATTATGCATGCCATATTATTTCACTTTTATTAAGAGAGGGTTTCCATCCATGCACGATAGAGGAAGACTTGACCTTTGAGGGTCCCCTTTATGGTAGAAAATACTTCTTTCTATCTAATTTAGCCAATAATATTATTTCATCATGCATTTAGATATATAAAAATCCTATAACCTTTCTTAAAATAAAGAGTCCAAAAAATTAAATTAAAATTGATAAAATTTGCATTAGACTAAGTCATTCTTCATACCACTCATGCTCTAGTCTCTTAAGGGGTGGGTTTAAGGACTTTAGTTGCTTTCTAATAATAATAATCTAATCATCTTACAAAATATATGACTTGACCACATGGGTTTAAAAGCGTAGTAGGAGTTAGCTGGCTACCACTCCAGGTGATTATAAATTTAATAGTCGGGTGATTTATCCTCTCTTATGAAGGTAAACTATATACCCATCTTTGCTTAGATTTAGGACCTGCTTTGGCCCTCACTAAAGCTCTATAGATTTAGGATCTGAGGTTGCTGTTTCTCATCGAGCAATAAGCATAAATCCTTACCTTTTAGGCATTTCCATAGTATTGTATTGTGGGATTATAAGTTCTACTTTTCTAATAAATTTCAACTCAAATAAATAATCCTCATTAATTTCAAATATACAATGCTCAACCATAGAATAATTTGGAATGCTCACTAAGTTTTCTAGTATCATGAGCACTCCCTGCTCATCTCCCTTTGGCTTCGATAATAAGTCTCTCCTTTTTGATCTAACCCATTTGATTTAATAACATAACTAATTTATTGATAGTCCTATCTTTGAAATCTTTGGAGACAATAATTGCCTACTTTAATCGAGAGTATTCCTAAGAGACTCGCCTTCCTTAGAATGTAATTAACTATGAGAACTTTAGAACCTAGTTTAAATAAACTCTGCTTTATTCATCCATATAAGGTAGGAAAAAAATCTCTGGTATATTCGAAGACCCATCATACCTTAGGAGTCCTTATTAAGTGATTAGGTTCATTATAGGGTTGTGATTTCTATCTTTCAAGATAGTGCACTATTCCTTGATGTCGTACCTGATCACCTTAATAAGTACACCCTCAGATTTGTATGGTGTCTCCCATATAAATATATTCCAAAATAAACACCACAAATATCTTTTCATCTAATCATAAAAAATTGAGTTAATTAAAATGAAAGACAAATTTTTTATGTAAAAATCTAAGATATGGTCTAATATATTTAGACCATGGCAAAACATATATTAATTATTATCAAGAAAGTTATATATATATATATATATATATATAGACCAAAAGTAAATTAATTCAACCATAGATTATAACGTTTAATTATAAATTATAAAATGAACAGCATTGAAAGAGCCTTTTGAAGGGAGACTGCGTTAAAGGTGAAGATGAGGATCTTTACTGAAATAGGAGATGTAAACTTGAAGAGGGAAAGGTAGGGGTCCCCCAACCCAAGCCACACTAAAAAAATAATATAAGTGAGAAGAGACGGTCTTTATAATGAAGTAATATATGTGTTCTTCTATTAATGCTTCATAGTGATACTATAATGCTCAATTTAGATATTAATGGAGACACACATTAATACTAATTATTAAATTTATTTTTAATTTTGTGTATATTCATAAATCATAACATAATATTGTAATAAAAGGTTATTAAAAAAATTACAATGAATATTAGAGCTATTCTCATAAAAATAATATATATATATATATATATATTGCATGCTAGAAAATCAGTTGTGGTAGAATAAAACTTCACATCTTAGCTTCTATGGAAATTTAGCACAGATACATATAGTTGAAAATAAAATAAGAAACTCTAGAATTTTTGCATGGAAAAATCCCAGAAAGAGGGGAAAAAATTATGGGGCATAGCCTAATAAAAATGTTCCACTATACGTCTGCTTTAGAGTACAAAGTTCAAATCTTCTCGATAATAGGATTACAAGATTATATGTAGGAAATCATGATAATAAGAATTCCAAAATCAAGTTGCAATAGCTATCGCTATCTTGTAGTAGTTGGTTAACGATTGTTAGTGGCGGTCGACGATAATAGGCGGTGATACGGTGGTGATTTTGAACTTAGCTCTCTCTTGCTTTTCTCAAGTTCACTTCTCCTCCTCCTGATAAGAATGGGGTCCTATTTATAGGATTCTGAGAGAGGCATTTTGGTCATTATAGCCAAAATCTCAAAACACTCAATTATATGGTGTATATCGATTCATTTTATCATAGATAGTTTTTTTGGTGATTTGACCATTTAAACGATCTTCGATTCGAGTGATCTTAGACTTATTGAATTCATCTCATTGAGTCACTCGATTCAACTATAAGCATATCAAATTTGGAGGTCATTCAATCATCAAATCAGTATTTTGAAGTTTTTTACATCACTTGGGATCGATTTGACCCGATTCTAACATTGTTGGACTCGTCTCATTGAGTCATTTAATTTGATTGTATACATGCTTTAGCTGGAGATTCATGCTTGATTTATAAATTTTAGAGAGATATATCATTGGCCCCCTATTTTTGGATGATAAAACTTATTTCATCCAAAAATATATTAAATTTTCAAAATAAAATAACTTTAGCTAAAAATTATTATAATTTGTAATTATATACATTATGCATATTATTTTATTAATCTATTTATTAACTAGTTATTAATATTTATTTAATTTATTATACATATATATATATATAATAGTAATACTAATAATAATAATAATAATTTACATAAATTATTTTATTATATACTTTGGCTTTTGTTTTAAAAAAGGGGTGTCGTGGGCCTCCCAGTTTTTTTATTTTAAATCATGAAAGAGAGAAAAAGAGAGAGAGAGAGAGAGAGAGAGAGAGAGAGAGAGAAGAATTGATTCTTTTTTAATTGTTAAATGGTTGGCATTTTGCCGATCATTATTAGAAAACCCTAATAATTTAATTTAATTTTTTCTTTTTTTTTTTAGAATTTGAAAAGTCTTTTCTTCAAGTATAAATACCCCCCAAAGGGTAAGTGAAAACTCACTTTACTTTCTCTACTTTCTTTTCTTTGGTAGCATCCACTAACCTGTATAATGGTGCCGCCCCCCCTTGTAGGCTCCAGTTCTTTCTGATATCGGAGGTTCCAACTGACATAGTTAGGTTATGTGCATCCCAAATTTAGACTATAGTGTGCTTCCAAATTTCTTTTCAATTCTTGGTTTCTCTGATTAAATTATACATCGACTCCCCAGGCTCAGTTCTTGCCGATCTCATGATTTCAACTGGATATGTGCATCCAATTCTCAGATTATCTCTTATGTAATTTATGGCCTTTGCATAAAAGTATATATTTTTGTATTGTAAAGTTTTTTCCCCCCAATGTTGACAGAAATTATATATTCTTTTTCATACTTTGACTTTGAAAGGATTATGATTTATTTATATCTCATGACATTTTGTTATACCTATATTTTTTGAGATTTTTAGTATACTTGTATCTTCTAAGGCCTTTGTATTTTGAGGCTTTTAATATACATGTACCTTATGAGGCTTTTGCCTCTTGAGATTTTTAATATGCATGTACCTTCTGAGGCTTTTTCCTTCTAAGGGTTTCAGCGTGCACTTCTTTTGCCTTTTAGGTTTTAACACTGTATCTTCATTTTTTTGAGGTTTTAATGTATCTGTACTTTAGCTTTTTTCTTCGAGATTTTGATGTACTATTTTAGGCTTTTGCTTTTGAGATTTTGATGTACCTTCTAAGGCTTTTACCTTTTGGGATTTTAATGTGCAACCAGCGCCTCGATGTTTTGGCTCTATACCCTCTAAGGCTTTTGGAATTTGAGATTTTTGATGAGTGGAGACCTATTGACCTCACTTTTGGAGTGAGTTCTCAACCTCCTCATCTTAGATCTAGGACTCTTATAGACACTAAGAGTTTCTTAGCTTTAAGACACTTCTAGTGATTAGGTGAACACTTAACCTAAGCCTAAAGACTTAGATGGATTAGCCATAGGGGTAGGTTATGCCTTAGGGATTTAAGGAGACTTGCCCATTCTGTGGCCTAAACCCAACCTATGTTTATCTTAAATCCAAATTTCAAATCAAATGATTGAAGCCTGTGATCAAATCCAAAATCAAAATCCTTCATAAGCCATATGATTTTATTTTATAGACTTAGCCTTCAAATCAATCCAAATTCAATTAATTTTCTCTATGATCAATTCAATCTCTCAATCATTTATCAAATCCAAGTCCAAACTCAATTCTAAATGATTGAAACCTAAAATCAAACTTAAACTCCCAAATCCTCCTTAAGATTTATGATTGAATTCCATGGACTTAGCCAAATCTCCACCAAATTCAAACCAAACTTGATTGATCTCTTCATCAATCAATATCTTCATTTATATCCACAAATATAAATAAAATATAAATTAAAACAACCAAAATCAAATCATACAAAGTCCAAGTCCAATCAAACCCCAAGCTAACCCATATGGACCTACCTCCATGAGCTTAGCCAAATCCCATTCAAATCAAATCAAAATCAATTGATTTCTTTATAAATCAATTATTCTAACATTTATATTCGCAAATATAAATGAAACCCACATTCCAATGATCAAAACTAAATCAAACTAAATCAATTTCCTTCTATGCCCTTTTTGATCTATCTCCATAAGCTTAGTCAAATTTGCCTTCAAATCACTCCAAACTTAAGTGATTTTCTCATGAGTTATTTATATCTTCATTTAAATTCCCAAATATAAATGAAATATAAATTCAAATAACAAAAACCAAATCCAAAATCAAATCAAAACCCAATTTAAGCCCTTTAAGCCAATTCCTTGAACTTGGCTAAAACCCATCTAAATCAAGCCAAAATTAATATATTTTCTCTTGAATTAATCATTCCATTAATCATCTATCCAAATATAAATGAAACTTACAATCATCAAGCCAAATTGAAATCAACCCATGTCAAGTCCCTTTTGAATTGAAAATTCCAAATCAACCAAAACACATCATAGCCCAAATTGATTGTAGTTGGATTTATATTTCAATCCTAAACTTATATATAAATCCAAATAACAAATCAAAACCAAGCCAATTGACCCACTAGGCCCACTTGACCCAAACTGGCCTAAAGAACCCATATGAACCAAGTTCTAATCCAAACCAAATTGGATTGAACCAAGCCCATTCAAATCTCATACCATGATCATTGATCACCCTAGGATGATCAATTGCCTTAAATTGGGTCGAACCAAGTCAACTTGGTCGTTTAACCAAGTCAACCCTTAGCCCATAAGAAACCCAAATTAGCCAAAACTCACCATACACCAAATCAAATAAAACCATTGATTCACACTTGCCCATAATCAATGATCGAACTTAACTTAGCCAGCAATTGAGCTAAACCAAACCCAACCCAATTGGCCATTTGACCCAAGTTGACCCAAATTGGTCTAAAAAGCCAAAATGGGTAAAATCATGATCTAGCCCAAATTGATTACAACCAATGGATCAAGTTCATTTCAAATTGATTATTGGACTTGACCAAAGCTATAATTGAGCTCAATTTGACCAATATCAACCAATTAACACTTAGCCAAATTGACCTAAAAATTTGGCCAAAATTCAAATTAAATAATTGATTCAAACCAAAGTTAATCATTTTAACCCAAATGAACTTGAACCAACACCAAACCCAAGCCAATTTGGTCAATTTGGTCAAATTAGTCAACTTGACCCATTTGACCTATATGAATCTAAATGAGATAAACTCAAACCTAGGCTAAATTGATTGAAATCACTTGAACCAAAATACTTCAAATCATCATATGAAGCTAACCCAAGCCTTGGTTTGACCCAATTTGATCAATTAATCAACCTAACCCAACATGACCTAAATTGACCCATTTAACCAAATTAAGCCAAAACCCATGAAACTAACTCATGGGACCTTGGGAGCTGACCTAAACCGACCCAAACCCATCCTAGGTTAGCTCAAAATCAACCCAAACCCAATTGGAACCAAACCCAAGGCAATTCTCCCTTGGATATGCCTCCCCATGTGGGATTTTGCTGTAATTAATAAAGTTCACTTATCCCATTAGTTGGCAAC
This sequence comes from Cymbidium sinense, assembly GCA_021442155.1. Taxonomy (NCBI): domain Eukaryota; kingdom Viridiplantae; phylum Streptophyta; class Magnoliopsida; order Asparagales; family Orchidaceae; genus Cymbidium; species Cymbidium sinense. Next base: position 12,270,517 of record CM038224.1, on the reverse strand, counting down.
CCTCACTCACCCCATTTTGGGGTCTCACCTAGCCACATAGCCCACCCTTAGTGGGATAGGCTTGCCATGAACTAATGGGAGGTGAGTTTATTCACCTCCCTCCCAAGCCGAGAAACTAAAAGATCAAGGTAGAAGCTATCAGCCATGTCAGCCTTTAGCCACCTCCCAAGCATTCCTCCACTCAAACTGAGCCACGTAGACCTGATGGGGGTAACTTGAGTGCTTTGATGGTGGATGACCAGCTAAAAACTGAGAGACAATACCATCCATCCACCTCAGCTAATTGAGGGATATACCCTCTCAATTCGAGCAACAATTAACACGATTTGACTCGCCAAAGCTTCCGAAGGAATTTTTGAATCATCATGTGAGCTCTCGAGCGATTCCAAGCCCTCCCCACTTTGAATTTCTCCTTCTCGAGTGAAGCTAAAATAGGGAATTGATCCTTCAATTCCAACTTCTCCATTTCTTAATCAAAACTCAGTTGCTTTTGCACACACCTTCCATGCACATGATCGAAGCCAAGCGAACCTTCCTTCGAGCTCTAAGCCCATCGGAGGATGGACTTTAATCAAAGCTAAGCATCCAAAGCATCATTCTTGGCCAACCGAGTAATCCACTTAGATCTAATCCAATTGCTGCTCAACAGGGCTTCGTCTCAACTAGATGAAACTTCCTCAAGCATGCAAACTGCTTCTCTTAGCTCTGGTGTTGTAAATCCATTGAAATTGAGCTTTAGCTTAAAATGAGTTGGAGATTTATGAAGAAAATTTACATGTGAGATGATCTTAGCTGTTGTATCTTCGTGGATCCCTCACGTGAAGGTGTGGGGTTGTTTTAGAGTGAATCCAAGCTTGGGTGAGCTCAGATCAAGTGATCCATGGTGGACGGACTCCGTTGTTCATTGCTCATGAGCTGATAGGTCATACGCCATCCGTTTCACGTGATTGGGATGGATAGCTATGATTAGATCACACTAGATCAATCAATTAATCTCTCTTTAACTACGGGTTTGATCATGGCTGTTTGATCTTAGATCAGATGGCTCATGAGAAATCACATCTCACCACCATCCGAGTCAATCGCAGATATGACTACTTAAATAGCCAATCTCGCGGTGCCACATAAAAGCATGCCGCATTAGTGTGCCATATGGTGCCAACATGATTAGGCTTAATTAAGGCTAATTAATTAGTTTTTAAGGCTAAAACTTCTATAATTCATAACAAATTGTAGGAAAATCTAACAAAATATAAACAAAGGCTCATTTTAAAGGTATTTCAGAGAGGAATCCACTAAAATTATCCTTAATTAATTTTGAACAATAATTTGGGCTTAATTAAAGTTTAATTAAAAAGTTAATTACCTTAATTACTCCATAATTAATTAACCAATTAACTTCAAACTTTCTGAGAGTGTTTAGGGGGTGACCTCTACCTCCCTTATTTTTCTTGGGATTTATTTGTTAATTTATTGGAGAAATTGACAGATTAAGCTCTAATTGCCTTTTTAACTTAATTTAGTGATAATTAATGATATGAATAGTAACTTGCTTAATTATTGGGTCATTTATCACTATTTAATAGTGAGGAGGCTTAGGGAAATGAATTGGGGCTTCTCTCCTAATCTTTTTCCTAAATTTCCTTCACTCTTTCAAGAGAAATTAATTAAAAATTAATGGATTAATTAATTAATTAATTAGTTTAATTAAACTTTAAAATACATCTGAACCTAATTAATTCATGGGTAGATCTTTAGGTGTTCAATAACCTAAAAAGATTTAATGAAATTATGATTTGTCCATATGTGTGGAAAAATCATAAAAATAATTAAGTAAATTTCTTAAGCATAATTAACTATTAATTATGAGCCAATTGCATTAGACCCTTTCATTTCCTAGGACCATTGATAATTTTCTTTTCAATTCATTTGCATATCACATCAGCTCATAATTATTTTGTTAATTACTTAAGGTAACATCGGTAAGGGTTAATTAATTGAGTTAACTCATATCTTAACATAATTAATCCATAAAATTAGCCTAATTACATTCTCATTAAATCAAATTAACTTACAAACATGGGATGAGATTAGGATTAGTAAACCTCTTTCTCTCTTTCTCTCTTTCCTTAAATCAAGTTAAACATCAAATTAAAAAATGATATTAAAAAGCTTTGATTTGTTTTAAATGGTTTTATTTGATGTGATTGTCCTTAGGAATTAATTTGATTGAATGAAATTATATGCTTATGTTTATTTATTCTTCTCTAATCATATTAAATGTTATATATCATTTGATTCATGCATTCATCTTTTACAAAATTAATTAAATTAAATGGTTTCCCTTATATCAAGCTTGCATGAGTTGATTTAATTTGATATATGTGTGGCTATTCCAAAGCTTATAAATGAGTTATTATATTGCTATGAACGCTAGTTATAAATATATAAGAAATTTATGTGATTATACCTTAAGTGTATGGATTGAAGCTTTCTTTTCTTCGATTCATTTGTAGCTTTACGTGTATTTGAATGTTGATAGGTATATAGTTCGAACATCCAAGGAATATGAGATTTTAGTTAGCCCTAAGGAGGTCATTTGATTACCTCACTTCCCTGGTTAACATCGATAAGTACTTTTTTGATTTCATTTACATGTATTTCTACATTAGAATTTGAATAGGAACTTTAATCGAGATGCATAAATGTTTCAATCAAGTAAAAATATAATCTTTGCATGGTTTTACTTCCTTTACTTATGTATACATCCATATGTATTTGAAAAAAAAACAAATATTTAGTCTAGACATCCTGAGAATAAGAGGCTTTAAGTAGCCCCAAGGAGGTCATTTGATTACATCACTTCCCTGTTTAATAATGACATGTACTAGCTTATGTCTCTTATACATATGTGTGTGTATTTAATTATGGAATTAGAACCCCTTTTATTTTATCAAAAATACATGCATTTGCAATTGTTCAAGTGATTGAATTAATTGAACATGTGATTTCGAGTTCTCTTTCTTATGATTCATGTATGTAAAATTACATATGGTTGAATGTAATGGTATATAGTCTGGACATCTCGAGAATACAAGGCTTTAGTTATCCCTAAGTAGGTCATTTGATTACACTTCCCTAGTTAACAATGACACATACCTATTTAATTTAATCTCAATGTATTTTTATAGAAGAATTTAGATAGAGCTTTAAATTAAAATGATAAGATAATTAAATCAAATAAAAAATATAAACTCTAAAGGTACATACTCATATCCATCATTCAAGTGCTAAAACATATTGTGTGTGTAGGTATACTTAGGATTTAATCATATGCATGTTATATGTGATGGAAAGAAATGATTTAACATGTGTCATGTGATAGTAATTCAATCAAATTAATCTTAAGATGTCTTTCATATTGAATATGATTATTTAAAGCAAACTTAAACTTAGGAATATTTTAAAATATGTAATAAGCCATTCACTAAAGAGAATTAAGTTAATTAACATGCTTTAGAAATGACTTAAGGTAGGGATGAAAGAGAGTAATCCTCTCCTCTTCTTCTCTTTATAACACTTCGTTGCTAACTGTAAGTCAATTGAAATAAAAGAAAACATAAACTAAAAATTCTCAAATCATTAAACCACTTAAAGTGAAATCAATCTCTTATAATTAAATCTTTTCACATTTAGAAAATCATAACCTTAATGCCTAAATAAGACATACTAGACAAGCCTTAATAAACACACATTAGAACTAAGACACTGCTTTAAGCTTTATGTTAGGAAAGTGCATGGTATGATGTATTATTTTAGACTGGATGTTAGGGTGTATATTTCGTAGACTGGATGTTAGGACGATATTATCCTAATCATATTTTCTGTAGGAGATTATGCATATGGGGTGCTTAAAATAATATAAATTCTCTCTTTTCTGGATGCTTAAGCCCCTAAGCTTGATCCAAGTTAGGAAAGGTAGGCTTGGTTACCCAGGTGCAGGGTGCTAAGTCCAAATTATATATATAACTGCTTGATATTGTATGCATTTTAGCTAACACTTATTTTGCAGGTGTAGTCAGATTTACTTTTCCTTTTTTAATATAATTTTGCATTAGGAATTAGGATTAGTGTTATGGGTGATTAGAATGAGCAGTAGCTAGAAAGCTTTGTCCTGGGAGGCCTTGTGGTGCCTTTGAAGCAATCACATCCAAATTAAAGGGGGAAAGAAGATGAAGACATGAAGAATGAAGATAAGAAGACCCCATACCATTTAATCATTTATAAATTGTAATTATTCTTTCATATTCTGGGTTGTATAAGAGTAGAGCTTGACTACCCATTTTCTCTTTTCAGGGTGTACAATGATACCTGACCACACAGGCCTGTTATTCTCTTACGATAGCTCTAAAATATTTGATATTATGTTTAGCTTGTGCAGTAGAAATTACATGCCTTTTCATAGTTTCTTTATGATTGGTGTTTTTTTGTATGACTTGGATGCGATTAGGCACTTTAGAAAAAATTAATCTTTCTACCCCTACTACAACTTATAACTAAAGTTTTAAATAACTCCTAAAATAATATAAAACCCAGGCATTAAATCAAGATAATTAAAATATTTAGTAACCCCTTACCTGAATGTTGTATGTCTCACATCATGCATGCATATTACTTCACTCTTGCTAAGATAGAGTTTCCATCCTTGCACAAGATTTGACCTTGATAAAAATTTCTCATGATATTTTTCAAATGAAGTGTCAAGTACAATAAAATTTAAAAGATTTATTTGAAGTGTTATTCATACCACTCATTTGAAGATTATTCATTTTAAGGACTTTAGTCTCTTTTTAAATAATAACAACCCAACTATCTTGAAAAATCATATGACTTGCCTACATGAATTTAAAGTGTAGGAGGAGTTAGCTACTGGTACTCTAGGTAGTTATAAGTCCAGCAGTTGGGTGATTTATCCTCTATTATGGAGGTAAACCATATACCCATCTTCTCTTAGATTTAGGTCATATTTTATCTCTTGCTAAAGCTCCCTAGATTTAGGATCTAAGGTAGCTGTTTCCTTCAGACTATAAGTATAAATTCTCACCTCTTAGACATTTCCTCAATATTATATTATTGGATTATAAGCCCTAGTAATCTAATAAAAAATCAACTCAAACAAGTAACTCTCTTCAATTTTAAACATATAAAGCCTAACCACAAGATAGATTGGAATGCTCCCTAGGTTTCCTAGTATCAAGAGTATTCCCTACTCGTTTCCTTTGGCTTCAAAAATAAGTCTTCTCCTTGATCTTTCCCAATTGATCTTCCAACATAGCCAATTTATTGACAGTCTTTTCCTTGAAATCTTTGGAGATAATAATTGTCTACTTTAATCGAGAGTATTCCTAAGGAATTCACCTTTCTTAGGATGTAAATAACTATGGGGGATTGCCCTCATAGGAAACTTTAGAACCCAATTTAATATAAACTCTACATTATTCATCCATATAAAGTAGGGAAAAAATCTCTAGTATACCCCCCATCGTACTTTACGAGTCCTTATTAGGTGATTAGGTCTATTGAAGGGTGATGTCTCTATCTTTTGAGATAGTATATCATACCTCAATATTGTACCTGATCACTTCAATGAACACCCCTCAGATTTGCGTGGTGTCCCCTATATACATCCCAAAAATAAACACCACAAGACCTTATCAACCACTTTCTCTCTTGGAGTTTTTCTAGTGAGGACCTTGTCCACTACTAAGTTCCCATCGAGGCTTCCTTAGGGACGTGCCTTCTAGGATAGGAATCCATTAAGGATTTTTGACCTATTTGAGATTATTTATCAGAGAGTTACTCAGTGACATTGAACCTGTGTGGAAGTGGTAAGAAGTTTTAACTCTTAACCAAAGTTATTTTGTCAAAGTGTTATTCGATAGCATTAACCTGTGTGGAAGAGGTTAAACATTTTAATTTTTTCGAGGTTATTTGTCAGAGTATTACTCAATGACGTTAACCTGTGTGAAAGAGGTCAAATTAAAATATCTATTTGAGGTTGTAGCCAAAGTTTCTCCTTGATATTTGCCTTATTTTTTCATGAGTATAATTGAAGAATCACAATTTGCAAAGCTATTGACCTCATTTTTAGAATGTGCTCTCAACCCCTCCATCTTAGACATAGGACTCCTCTTAGACACTAAGACTTCCTTAGTCTTAAGGCACTTCTAGTGATTAGGTGAACACTTAACCTAACCCTAGAGACTTAGAAGAGTTAGCCATAGGAAGAGGTCATGCCTTAGGGGTGTTAGGAAAACTTGCCTACCCTATAGCTTGAACCAGATCCTTACTTCTTTCTTTCAAGTCAAACTCCAAATCCAAAACAACCTCAAACTAAAATCAACTTCAATTCCAAAAACAAACCTAAAATCTATTCCAATGGATTTTCTCAAATCATGAATCAATTCTAAATGATTGAATTCCAAATCAAAAAATTTTCCTAAGTTACTTTGATTTCATCTTATGGACTTAGCTCAAATCCAAATCACTTCAAACTCAAAATATTTTCTCATAACCCATTTATATTCTTATTTATATTATAAATGAAATATAAATTCAAATAATTAAAACTAAACCCAAAACTCAAATCCAAATCTAACATAAATCCAACCTGAACTCTTTGATAAATCCTTGAACTCCTTCAAATCAAATCCAAATCAATTCAAACTCAAGAGATTTTCTCATAACCCATTTATATTCTCATTTATATTCACAAATATAAATGAAATATAAATTCAAATAACTAAAAACAAATTCAAAACTCAAACCCAAATCAACCCTAAAACCAACCTATGCTTCTTCAAGTCAAATTCTTGAACTTAACCAAATTAAACGCAAATCAATCGAAACCCTTGGATTTTCTTCATGATTCAATCAATACTACAGTCATGAAACCAAATATAAACATAAACTTCAATCATAAAACCAAAACTAAATTCAAAATTCAAACCCAAATCTACCCTAAAACCAACCTATGCTTCTTCAAGTCAAATTCTTGAACCTAGCCAAATCTAATTCAAATGAATCCAAACCCTTGGATTTTCTTCATGGTTCAATCAATCCTTCAATCATGAATCCAAATATAAACAAAAACTTCAATTTTCAAACCAAAACTAAATTCAAAACTCAAAGTCTAGCCTATATTAACCCTTTTGACTTGAAATTGTCAAATGAATCAAAACCCATTTGACTCTAAATCACTTGCAAATGAATTTATATTTCAATCATAGGTCCGTATGTGAGTTCTACCAAACTTGAATCAAGCCTTGATCAAGTCAACCCACTTAGGCTCACTTGACCCAAAGTGACCTAAAGTACCTTTTTGAGCTAAATACTAATCCTACCTAAATTAGATTAAACTAATCCTCATATTATGAGCAATAATCATCATGAGATGATCAATCACTCAAATTGGGTCAAATAAAGTCAAACCTAAGGGTTGACCAAGTCAACACTTAGCCAAAATGAAACCTAAATTAGCCAAAATCCACCATAGGCCAAATTGATTGAAACCATTGATCAAAACTAATTCATGATGAATGATTGAACATGACCAAGTTATCATTTAAGCATAACCTAGCCCAATTGGCCACTTGACCCAAGTTGACCTAAGTTGACCTAAAAAATAAAAATGTGTCAAATCTTGATCTAAGCTAAATTGATTGTAACCAATGAGAAAAATTCATTCTAAACCACTTATTGAACTTGACCAAAGTCTCAATAGGCCAACTAGACCCAACCCAGCCCAATTGACCATGAACCCAACTTGACTTAAAAGGCCAAATCAAGCCAAAATCAAATCAAACCAAAATTGATTAAAACCAAAGCTTGCAAAATATATCAAATGACCAACCAAACCTAAATCAACCCATGACCTAACCCAATTGGGTCAAATGGGTCAAATTGGTCAACTTGGCTCATTTGACCTAAATGAAATCAAATGAACTAAAACCAAATATAAACCAAATTGAACCAAACCAATGATGCTAGCACGTTTCAAATAGTCATATGAACTTGACCCAACCCTTAGTTTGACTCAATTTGACCAATTGGTCAACTTGACCCAAGTTGACCCATTTTGACCTAAATGGGTCAACATGAGCCAAATGATATCAAATCAACTCCAAATTCCTTAAAATTTGGCCCAACCCAATTTCAAACTATTCTAAATATGGCCAAATTGAAATCAAAGCCAAATGACCATTTTACCCCTAGGTCAAGGAGTAATTTATGACAAATTCCACTTGGAATTTGGTCAAATCCTTTTCATGGCCACTTGACACCCTCTCAGTGGACCAAATGACCACTGAAGGAGGTGGTACAGATGACACAATGGGTTTGGGTTAGCCAAACCCAACCCAAGGCCAAAATTGACCACACCACTCAAAATGAGGACATGGGATCACCTCCCACACCTCATTTAACACATGGAAACTCCTCCACTCCCTTCTTCTGCCAAAACTGAACCATGTGGAGCTTAAAACAACCTAACAAACCCACTCAATAGGATCAATTTGATCAAAATGGAAAAGACACTCTCGACCATCTGATTAATGTAGGGGGAGATATACTCCCCCTAATTTCATTCCAATAGAGATCACTTGCATTCGATTGAGCCATAGGAACTCAGAGGAAGCATTTCCAAGATCTCCCAAGGTTTCCCAAGATTAATTGAATTCTCCATTTCTCGATTTCCTTAAGCCAAAAATAGGGGAGGTGAGTGAGAAATCCACCTTGCTCAATTCACAACCAAACTCCAATTGCTCTTGCAAGCATCATCAGAGGACCCAATTGAGCTTACCCAAGGTGTTTCCCAAGTATTCAAGCCACGAAAAGAGGGGTCTGGATCAAAGCCACAAGCACTTGAAGCTCATTTTTACCAATAGGAAGATCCACTCCATCTCAAGCATCCAAACTTTCAATAGGGCTTTGTCTCTACTAGAAGAAACTACCTCGATGGTTGGGAGCATTGGTGATAGCCTCCGGTGAGGTATGAATCAAAACTGAGTTTAGGCTAGATTTTCTTTGGTCCTTTGTGAAGGGAACTTTCATCCCAAGTGAATTTAACTGTTGGATGTCTTCCTTATTTCTTCTTGATGGTGTGTGTTCAATGCATACTTAATCCGAGCTCAAGTGAGCTTGGATCAAGCCTTAAGGGATGGATGGTTGCCGTCTCCCATTGGTGAGGGCAGGGATGAATCATCGAACATACATCCCACGCATTTTGGATGGATGATTTTGATTAATCCATGTTAGATCCTGCAATTATCCCCTTTGATAGCGCAGGCTTGATCCTGATAGTCCGATCTTTGATCGAATGGTCCAAGGGAAAGCGCATACCGCCTTGTTGACCTCATTTTTAGGATGAGCTCTCAAACCCTCCATCTTAAACATAGGACTACTCTTAGACTTTAAGTGATCTTTAGTCTTAAGACACATCTAGTGATTAGGTGGACACTCAAACAAGCCCTAGAAACTTAGAAGAGTTAGCCCTAGGAATGGGTTATGCCTTAGGGTTGTTAGGAAAATTTGCCTACCCTAAAGCTTGAACCAAATTCCTCACTTCCTTCCTTTAAGTCAAACTTAAATAAATTCCAACTTAATTAATTTTCTCCAAACTCAAATCAATTCCAAATGATTGAAATCCATGATTGACATCCATGCTCAATTTCAAATGATTGAATCTTATGATTGAAATTCCAAGCTCAAAACATTTCCTAAGTCCATTGATTCCCTCTTGAGGACTTAAGCCTAAATCAAGTTCAAATTAATTCAAATTCAAGAAATTTTCTCACAACCCATTTATATTCTTATTTATATTGATATATATAAATGAAATATTAATGCAAATCAATCAAACTAAATCTAAAATTCAAATCCAAATCAAAAATCTTTCTTATGTCCTTTGATTCTCTCTCATAGACTTAGCCTAAATCAAATCTAAATCAATTCAAATTCAAGAAATTTTCTCATAACCCATTTATATTCTCATTTAGATTCACATATATAAATGAAATATAAATTCAAACAACCAAAACTAACTCCAAAAATCAAACTAAAATTTACTCAAAATCTAACCTAAGTTCAAGTCAAAATTTTGAACTTAGCCAAATCAATTTAAAATCAAGCCAAACCCTTAATTTTTATTCATGATTCAATCGACCCTACAATCATGAATCCAAATATAAACACAAACTTCAATCACAAAACCAAAACCAAATAAAAAAATTAAACCCAAGTCAAACTCATGTTCATCCTTTTGAACTTGAAATTGTTAAGTGAATCAACACCCATTTGACTTCAAACCACTTGTAAATGGATTTATATTTCAATCATAAGTCCATATGTGAGTTCAATCAAACTCAAATCAAGCTTTGACCAAACCATTTGACCTACTTAGGCTCACTTGACCCAAAGTGACCTAAAGTACCCTTATGAGCCAAATTTTAATCCTAACCAAATTGGATTGAACTTAGCCCACCTAAACCTCTCATCATGATCAACAATGGTCATAAGATGATCAATCACTCTCCAATTTGATTAAGCTTAGGGAAGTCAGGGCAAGCCATTGCAAGCCTCCTCAAGCTTTCTAGAGTGAGTTTGAATTTTCATTTTCTTGATTTTCATAGACTGAAAATAGGGGAGCTCTACTTGAAATTCATCTCACTCAATACTCCAAACCAAACTAATTCCTCCTTCAAGCTCCCTCACAGGATCAAATCGAACTCAATCCAAGCTTCACACAAGTTCTCCAATCAAAGGAGGACTACTCTTGATCAAGATCAAGCTCAAGTGAAGGTGAAGTTGGTCCATAGGAAGATCCATCCAATTTCAACACCTCAAACCTTCAACAAGGCTTCGTCTCCACTTAATGAAGCTACTTTGAGGGAATCAAGCACTGGTGATAGCCTCCGATGAGGTATGCCATTAAACCAAGCTTAGATTAGCCATAGTTTGGTCCTTTGTGAAGTAAAGTTTCATCCCATGAGAAACTAGTTGTTGGATGTGATCTCCTTTGCATGGTGATGGTGTGGGTTGAATTTTGTTTTAATCTGAGCTCAATCGAGCTTGAATCTTCCCTTAGAAGATGGATGATGACCATCTCTTGTAGGGAAGATCATGGGTGAATCATGGGCCATCCATCAATGCATTTTGGATGGATGACCATGATTAAAACACATAGGATCCATGGATTATTCTTTAATTTCATGGGTTTAATCTCAACCATCCGATCCTTGATCGAACGGACAGGGAGAAAGCACGTAGCACCGCCACTAATGCAGTGCTATGATGTGACAACTTAAATAGCCACTCCCGTTATGCAACATGAAAAGTGCACACAATGTCAGCCTCCACATGGCACCGACGAGATTAGCTATATAATTAGGGGATTAAATTATCTAATTAATCAAGAAAATTTCAAATATTCATATCTAAGTGTAGAAAAATCAGAAAAATATGAAATAAATTTCATATGAAAGATAATTGAAAGTAGAATATTATAAATTTAATTTTGATGGATTTTAAGTAGTGTTATTTTCTAAATTTGGATTTTATTAGGAATGTAATTAGGCTAATTACTTTTTGATTGTTCCATTAATTAATCTCAAACTTCTTGTGTGTATTTAGTGGTTTGACTTCTACCTCCCCTAAGCTTTTTAGGATTTATTAATGCTTTAATTAGGATAATTGTTGTATTCATTCTTAATTACTCTCCTAATGTAATTAAGCATAATTAAGTGTGTAATCAGTGATTTAATCCCTTGATTGAGTTAATTAAGGTTTGTTTAAATGAATAGTAAGTTTAGGGAATAATTTTGGGATATTTTCCTTAAGCTATTACTTAAACCCGCTCTTTCTTCCTTAATCCAAACTTAAATTAAGGATTAATCCATAAATTACCTACCTAATTAATTTTATAAAATTCTAAAACCTTCTAGAACTTAAGTAATTGATCATAGGTAGGTGCTTAGGCGTTCAATAACCTAAGTGCATTAAGGAAATAAAATTCCAACTCAAATGTGTGAGAGGGATTATGAAATTACTTAACTTAAACCCCTTAGCTTAATTAGTCATTAATAATGAGCCAAATGCATTAGGCCCTTTTCTTCTTAGGTGCATTGTTGATTTAAATTCCCTGTGTGGTTTTATGTCATATCATTGGCTCATAATTATTTGATTAAATATGCTAAGGTGGTATAGGTAAGGGGTAATTAATAAACTTAATTCACACCTTAACCTAACCAAAATATAAAAAATCATCTAATCATCCAAAGATTAAACTAAAATGCCTTACACATGGGAAAATGGGTTAGGGTCAGCAAACATTCTTTCACATTTCCTAAACCAAACATAAAGCAAATTTAAAATAAAACTCACATTAAACAAACTTTGATTCACTTTAAACTTTCTTATTTCATAGGATTGTCTTTAGGAATTAATTAGGGTGAATGAATTTATATTACTTTCATCACTTGATTTCTTTCCTAGCATGCTAAATGTGTATGTCATATGAAATTTAAGCATTCATATTTTTAAAAGATCAAAATTAAAATTGAAATATTTTTTTTTATGTCAAATTACATGTTTTGGATAAAGTAGAAATATGAAGGACTATTAGTTGAATTCAAAATTATTTTCAAAACTTATAAATCAAATATCAAAACTGAAAGGTATGCTACTTATATTTTATTTATAAGCTTGCATGTGAATATAAAAATGTGTCTTATGTTTGCTTCCTTTCTTTCCTCTTAACATGGATTTGAATAAGATTTGCAAAGTGTATAGTTCTTTTAAAAGAACATAACACTTAATTAAAATCTATTCTTATCCTCTTCCATGTTATAACTTAAGAAGGATCTTTACATCTGCACATATAAATTACATAAACAAACCAAAAATTAAATTAACATAAACTTTGCATCTTTCTTTTTTCCATTTATCTCTTTTATACATGCATATGTATTTAAGAAAAGTGGTATATTAGTCTAGACAATCCCAGGATTGCCAGGCTTTAAGTAGCCCTAAGTAGGTCTTGTACCTTACACCCCTAGTGCTAACAATGACATCGTACTCACTTATGCCTTTCATACATACACATGTGCATATGAATAAAGGATAAAAGAATACCCCTTTTTCTACTTAATAAAAATCTTGCATCATAAAGCATTCCAATTTCCTTAAGTACTATTTTTTAGCATTCATCATAAAGTGTGCTAAACATTTCCATTTGTATGTATGGATATGCTTAGGATTCATTCATATGCATGTTATACATGTTGGGAAAGAAAATGAAGTGATGTATATTTTGTGATATTAGTTCACCTTACTTAATCTTAAGATACCTTTCTTTTTGAGATTTGTTTAGGGAAAATCTAAACTTAAGATTAATTAAAAACACCTAATAAACATCCACTAAACAAAAGTAAACATGAACCTACTTTAGAAATTACTCAAGGTAGGGAAGGAAAGAGAAGTTCTCTTCTCTTTTCTTCTCTTTATAATACTTAGTAATTAAGTGTAGGTTCATTCAAACCAAATCAAATCAACAAGTAAAATTTATAAAAATTAACTAAATTAATTAAATGAAACCACCCTCTAAGTTGAAAACTTCACACTTAGAAAACTCTAAACTTAAAGCCTAACGAAGACATACCACACAAGTCTTAAAGGTGGCTCTCAAAGGTCAAGTCATGACTCTCAAAGGTCAAGCCAAGTTCTCTAGCAAAGGTGTAAGCCCTCCAAAATTAGAGTGAAATAAGATGCTTTTTATGCATGAGATTAGAAAGAAAATACAACTTCTAGCTAAGGGGTTGCTAAATCATATATCTTGTTTATAACCTATTCTTTATATGAGGTTATGAGTTGTTTACTTTTAGTTTGAATTGATTAGTTCGATATAAAATTTATTTTCCTAAGAGCCTAATCATCATCCATGCCATACATCAAAGCAAGGAAGAGATTAAGAAAATATGCAATCTTAATGCACAAGCTAAACAACATCAATCAATTTATAAAGACAACGCAAAATAAGAGGGCAAGTGTGGTAAGGCTCCATCACACAAACCCAAAAATAAATTGAGTAGCCAAGCTCTACCCTTATACAACTCAGATTACAAAATGAATTAATTACAATCAAGAATGAATTCATGTTATGGGGGTTTTCATTCTTCATTCTTCATTTCTTCTTTCTTCTTTTCGTTGGTTGGAATGTGGTTGCTCAAAAAGCTTTACATGGTGCATAAGACATAGTCTTATGACCAATGTTTATCCTAATCCCCATAACAATCATTCCAAATCCTAATTTACAAAATTACATGAAAAAGGAAAAGTAAATCTAACTAAAACCTACAAAATAAAGATTAACTAAACAAACCACACAATCCCAAGCATATATATGAGTAAATTGGACTTAGCACCCCACACATGGGCAACCAAGTCCACTAGGCCTATTTTGGATTATGCTTAGGGGTATAAGCAACCTGCATAGTAAAATTAATTATATTTTTATTACAATGCCCTTAAGCACAATCCCTTACAGAAGACAGTAATTAGACTATGATCGTCCTACTATTTAGTCTACACACATACACCCTAATATCCATACTAAAACATCACATCACAAAATAAAAGCAAACATCAAACCATGCATCGCCCTAACATATGACTAGAAATGGTGACTTAGCCTAATGTGTGTGCCATTTAAGGTTTGTGTGGTTTATTTTAGCTAAGCTTTAAAATTAGAATTTTCTAAGTGTGGAAGGTTAAACTTAGAGGGTGGTTTCATTTAAGGGGTTTAGTTGATTTGGTTAAGTTTTATTTCATGATTTGATTTGGTTTGAATAAACCTACAACTTAATTACTAAGTGTTGTAAAGAGAGGGAAAGAGAAGAAAACTTCTCTTTCCTCCCTACCTTAAGTAGTTTCTAAGGTAAATTCATTAATGGATTTTTATTTAGTGAATGTTTTGATTAATCCCAAGTTTAGATTTTCTCTAAACAAACCTATTCAAATAAGGAAGGCATTTTTAAGATTAAGTAAAGAGAATTACTATCACAAAACACATAACACCTTATGTCTTTCTAACATGTGTAACATGCATATGAATGAACCCTAAGCATATCTATACATGCAAATGGAAATATTAGCCCCCCTTAATGATGAATGCTAAGGTAGTTTGTTTAAGAAATTGGGATGTTTTTATGATGCATAATTTTGTTAAGTAGAAAGGAGAGATTCTTTTATCCATTATTCATATGGACATTTACATGTTTGAAAGGCATAAGTGAGTACGATGCCATTATTTTCTACACTAGGAGTATAAGGTAGAAGACCTACTTGAGGCTCCTTAAAGTCTCGCAACCCCGAGATGTCCAAAATAATATACCACTTTCCTTAAATACATGTGCATGTACAAAGGCAAATGAATGGAAAAAGAATCATGCAAAAAGTTTGTATTTGTTTAATTTGTTGGTTGATTAATTTATATGTGCAAGTATGAATATCCTTCTTAATTGATGACATTGGAGTGAATAAGAATGAATTTAAGCTAGTGTTGTGTTCTTTTCAACTAAACTATACACTTTGCAAATCCTATTCAAAACTATGTTAAAAGAGAGGAGAAGGAAAGTCACACAATGCACACCTTATATTATACTCACATGCAAGCTTATAAATAATTATAAGTAGCATACCTTTCAGTTGTAATATTTGATTTATAAGTTTTGAAAATAATTTTTTATTTAGTAGTGATAATAGCCATTCATATTCTTACTTTAGCCAAAACATGCAATTTAACATAAATGTAACATTTCATTTTAATTTGATTTTTCAAAAGGCATGAATGTATGATTTTCATATGACATACACATTTAGCATGCTAGAAAAGAAATAAAGTGATGAAAGAATGTAAATTCATTCACCCTAATTAATTCCTGAAGACAATCCTATGGAATAAGATTATTTAAAGTGAATCAAATTTATTTAAAGAAATTTTTAGTTTTGTTTTGAGTTTGATTTGAATTTAGGAAATATGAAAAGGTTTCCTAGTCCTAACCCATACATATCCCACATGTGTATGTTGTTTTAGTTTAATTTTAGAACCATTAGATTGATTTTATATTTTGTTTAGGTTAAGGTGTACTTTAAGTCAATTAATTACTCCTTATCTACACCCCTTTAATATATTTGACCAAATAATTCTAAGCCAATGTATGACATAAAACCATAAGGAATTTAAATCAGTAATGCACCTAAGAAAGAAAGGGGCCTAATGCATTTGACTCACAATTAATGATCAATTAAGCTAAAGGGTTTAATTTAAGTACTTTCATAACCCTTCCCACACATATGGGTTAGATATGGTTTCCTTAAGCTACTTTGGTTAATGAACACCTAAGTATCTACCCAAGAAAAAAAAAGATTAAGTTCAGATTGATTTGATTTTAAAATTTGAATTAATTAAGCCATTTAATTAAGTGATTAAACTATTTAATTAATTTGCACCTTAATTAGATTTTTATCCAAATGAAATTAACTTAGGGGAAAGGATTTAGGAGAGGACTCATAATCTCATTCCCTAAGTCCATTCACTATTCTAAGGTAATTAACAAACTTAATTAATAAATTTATCACTATTTAATAGGTTAATTATTCATGTAATTAATTAATATAGTAATTGGGAGTGAATTAAGTAATTACCCTAACTAAATCATTAATAAATCCCAAGAAAATTAGGGGAGGTAGAAGCCATCCCACTAAACATAACTAAGAAGTTTGGAATTAATCAATGGAATAATTATGGAGTAATTAACATAATTACATTCCCAATAAAACCCAAATTATAGAAAAATTATTATTCAAAATAAATTAAACTTAATTTTATATTATTCCCCTATGAAATATCTTCAACACACATTTGAGTTTGTATTTTTCTAATTTTTCTACATTTAGTTATGCATTTTTGAAGAATATGTGATTAAAACTTAATTAAGTAGCCTAATTATATAACTAATCCCATCAGCACCACGTGGACCGCTAACACGGTGAGCGCTTTCCACGTGATGTGATGGGATTGGTTATTTAAGTTATCACATCGGCTAAACAGTCTGCCGGCGGTGCTACGCACTTTTCCTTGGACCGTCCAATCAAGATTAAGCCCATGATATTAAAGGGATTAAAACATGGATCTAACTTGTATTAATCAGAATTGTCCATCCAAAATATGCAGGATGGATGGTCTATGATTCATCCTTGGGCTCACCCGTGGGAGAGGGCAACCGTCCATCCCTTAGGGCTTGATCTGAGCTCGATTGAGCTCAGATTGAGCTAAGATTGATCACACACCATCTAAGAGTAAGCACAAGAAGATCTAACAACAAATTTGCAATGGGATGAAACTTTCTTTCACAAAGGACCAATAAATCCTACACCTAAGCTCAGTTTTGATCCATACCTCACTGGAGGCTATCACCGGCGCTCCCAACTGTCAAGGTAGCTTCATCTAGTGGAGACAAAGCCTTATTGTAGCTTTGAGGGCTTGAGGTTGAGTGGATCCTTTAATTGACCAAAGTGGTCTTCAATTAGGTGTGACTTTGGTCTAGCTCCCACCTCCTTTTCCTTGGAAGCTTGGAAGAAGCTTTGGATTAACTCGATTGGACCTTCTGAGGGTGTTTGCAAGAGGAATTATATTGAAATTGAGTGATGGATGAGTTTGAATTTCCCTTGAGCTCCCATCTTTTCAGCTTGAAGAAATTGAGAATGGATAATTCAAATTAGCTTAAGAGACCTTAAGGGAGGTTAGAATTATTTCCTCTGAGTTCCTATGCTTCAATCGAATATGAATTAATGCAATTCCAGTGAAATTAGGGGGAGTATATCTCCCTATATAAGGATAAGATGGCCGAGCATGGCTTTGCCATTTTGATCAAATTGATCACAAGGGTTGAGTTGGTTAGGCTATTTTTAGTGGCATGTGATTCAATTTTGGATTTTAAGTGGAGTG
This sequence comes from Cymbidium sinense, assembly GCA_021442155.1. NCBI lineage: Eukaryota > Viridiplantae > Streptophyta > Magnoliopsida > Asparagales > Orchidaceae > Cymbidium > Cymbidium sinense. Next base: position 12,252,456 of record CM038224.1, on the reverse strand, counting down.
GTGAAGCTCCCATGTGCTAAATGAGGTGGAGGAGTGATTCCCATGTGCTCATTTTGATTGGGGTGGTCAGTTTTGGCCTTGGGTTAGGTTTGGCTGACCCAAACTAATTGGGTCATGTGCTCCACACCCACTAGTGTCCACTTGGTCCAGTAAGAGGGTGCCAAGTGGCCATGAAAAGGATATGACCAAATTCCAAGTGGAATTGGCCATAGGTTACCCCTTGACCTAGGGGTAAAATGGTCATTTAACTTTGATTTCACTTTAGGCAGATTTAGAATAGTTTGAAATTGGGTTGGTCCAAATTTTAAATAATTTGGAGTTGATTTGATGTCATTTGGCTCATGTTGACCCTTTTAGGTCAAAATGGGTCAAAATGGGTCAACTTGGGTCAAGTTGACCAACCCTTGGTTTGACCCAATTTGACCAATTGGTCAAATTGGGTCAAATCAAGGGTTGGGTCAAGTTCATATGACAATTTTAAATGTGTTGGCATCATTGGTTTGGTTCAATTTGGTTTATATTTAGTTTTTGTTCATTTGATTTCATTTAGGTCAAATGAGTCAAGTTGATCAATTTGACCTATTTGATCTAATTGGGTTAGGTCATGGGTTGGTTTAGGTTTCATTGGTCATTTGAAATATGTTGCAAGCTTTGGTTTCAATCAATTTTGGTTTGATTTAATTTTGGCTCAATTTGACCTTTTAGGTCAAGTTGGGTTCATGGTTAATTGGGCTAGGTTGGGTTTAGTTGGACAATTTAGGCTTTGGTCAAGTTCATCAAGTGATTTAGAATGAATTTGACCCATTGGTTTCAATCAGTTTGGCTTAGATAAAGTTTTTGACCCATTTTAACTTTTTAGGTCAAGTTGGGTCAAGTGGGGTCAAGTGGCCAATTGGGCTATGTTCTGCTCAAATAATGATTTGGTCAAGTTCAAACATTGATCATGAATTGGTTTTGATCAATGGTTTCAATAAATTTGGGTTTTGGTGTATTTTGGCTAGTTTAGGTTTCATTTTGGCTAAGTGTTGACTTGGTCAACCCTTAGGTTTGACTTGGTTTGACCCAATTTGAGTGATTGATCATCTCATGATGATTGTTGCTCACAATGTGAGGCTTAGGTGGGCTTAGTTCAATCCAATTTGGGTAGGATTAGAATTTGGTTCAAATGGGATACTTTAGGTCACTTTGGGTCAAGTGAGCCTAAGTGCGTCAATTGGCTTGATCAAGGCTTAATTCAAGTTTGGTTGAACTCACATATGGACTTATGATTGAAATATAAATCCATTTGCAAGTGATTTGGAGTCAAATGGGTTTTGATTCATTTGACATTTCAAGTTCAAAGGATGAACATGGATTTGACTTGGGTTTAATTTTTGAATTTAGGTTTGGTTTGAGGATTGAAGTTTATGTTTATATTTGGTTTCATGATTGAAGGATTGATTAAATCATGAAGAAAAATCAATGGTTTGGCTTGATTTGAATTTTATTTGGCTAAGTTCAAGAATTTGACTTGATAGGCTTAGGTTGAATTTTAGTTGAATTTGGATTTGAGTTTTGAATTTAGTTTTTATTTGATGATTAAAGTTTGTGTTTATATTTAGATTCATGATTGAAGGATTTATTGAATCATGAAGAAAAATCAAGGGTTTGGCTTTATTTGAGTTTGATTTGGCTACGTTCAAAAATTTGAATTGAAAGGCTTAGGTTAAATTTTGGTTGAATTTAGATTTGAGTTTTGAATTTTGTTTTGGGTATTTGAATTTATATTTCATTTATATTTATGAATATAAATGAGAATATAAATGGGTTAGGAGAAAATATTTTGAATCTGAAGTGATTTGAATTTGATTTAGGCTAAGCCCATAAGATGGAATCAAAGTGACTTAGGAAGGATTTTTGAATTTGGAAGTCAATCATGGGTTTCAATCATTTGGAATTGATTCTTGATTTGAGAGAATCCATTGGAATTGATTTAAGGTTTGAGAAAATCAATTAAGTTGGAATTGATTTGAGTTTGAAGTTGGTTTGGATTTGAGAAAATCAATTAAGTTGGAATTGATTTAAGATTTGATTTGGAATTGGTTTGAGTTTAAAGTTGATTTGAATTTTGAGTTCGACTTGAAAGAAGGAAGTAAGGATTTGGTTCAAGCTAGAGGGTAGGTAAGTTTTCCTAACACCCCTAAGGCATGACCTATTCCTATGGCTAACTCTTCTAAGTCTCTATGGTTAGGTTGAGTGTTCACCTAATCACTTGAGTGTCTAAGAAGTCTTATGTCTAAGATGGAGAGGTTGAGAGCTCAATTAAAAAATGAGGTCAATAAAGGGTGCCCAATAGGTGTGGTGTGACTGATAAGGTACACCACACATATTGGTATTGATCAAAATGATCAACAACATCGAACGATCACAAGCATTAATAGAAACAATCTACTCCTAACCCAAGGTGTAGAAGGAATCAAGTGCTTAGTGCAATGTGACTCCACTCATGTCAAAGACATAAGAGAGTGAAGGAAGATTCTACTAGGGACTAAGTATGTGAACCTTCCACTAGGGAAAGAGGTTCAAGTTATCCACAAGGGAATGTGAGATTTTGATTTGAGTCTCACTGGGGAGAAATATTTGATTTGATTTCTGATTGTTTAGTTGTGTTTGTTTCGATTCCACTGGGGATAAAAAAGTGAACTCTCCACTAGGGGAGTAAGTTCAAGTCATCCACTAGGGAGGAGAGGTTGTGAAATTTGCCGAGGGATTATAATTCTAGATCTGTTGGGTGAACTAGAAAGACTTGCAACTCACTGAGGAGAAGCAGATCAAATTGATTATTTTTGTTTGATTATTTATGTTATTTGTTTTGATTTGTTCTGACTCCCCTGAGGGTGGAGGGTTGATTGTATTTGTTTGGTTTGTTTAGTTTGATTCCACTAAAGGAGGAGGGTTGAATTTGTATCATATTTTAATTTTTTGAATTTTGAGATGGACCTTATTGGTTTGTGATGGATCGCACTGAGTAGGAGCCATGGAGGCCTAGACCTAACTCAGATTTACCAATCCAAAGGGGTAGTCTACCAAACAGATAATAGGACTAGCCAACTAAAGGGATTTCCTTTCAGTGTGTAGCAGTTGTACTAGGAAGAAAGAATAGTAGACTTACATCCTCCAAAGTAGGGATCAGTTGCTGGGGTGATCCATTGGCGAGGCAACAGATTGAACCCAACATGGGGCTGACTTTTGAGTGAATGCCTCTGGGGGACTGTTGACCTCATGTTTAGAATGAGCTCTCAACCCCTCCATCTTAGACATAGGACTCGTCTTAGACTTTAAGAGTTCCTTAGTCTTAAGACACATCTAGTGATTAGGTGGACACTCAACCTAGCCCTAGAGACTTAGAAGAGTTAGCCATAGGAATAGGTCATGCCTTAGGGGTGTTAGGAAAATTTGCCTACCCTTAGCTTGAACCATTCCTCACTTTCTTTCCTTCAAGTCAAACTCCAAATCAATCTTATTGATTTTTCTCCAAGCTCCAATCAACCCTGTGATTGAAATCCATGATTGAAGTCCATGATTGAAATCCTTGATCAAAATCCATGAATGAAATTCCTAAGTCCAAATCTTCCATAAGTCCTTAATCTTCTCTTAAGGACTTAACCAAAATCATGATCAAAACTGATTCAAATCCTTGAGATTATCTCATAATTCATTTATATTTTCATTTATATTCTCATATATAAATGAAATATAAATTCAAACCAATCAAACTAAATTCAAAAATTCAAGCTTCAAACTCCAAAATTTCTTCAAGTCCTTTAAGTCTCTCTTCTTAAGGACTTATTCAAAATCAACCCTAAACTAATTCAAATTCATGGGATTTTCTCATAATTCATTTATATTATCATTTATGTTCACATATATAAATGAAATATAAATATAAATCAATCACATCAAATCCTCAAATCAATTTCCAAATCTAAAATTATTTTTAGTCCTTTGAGTTTTCCTTCATGGACTTAGCCTAAATCATGATCAAATCAATTCAAACTCATGGGATTTTCTCATAATCCATTTATATTCTCATTTATATTCACATATATAAATGAAATATAAATTCAAACCAATCAAACTCAATTCAAAAATTCAAGCTCCAAAATCCAAAAATTTTCTAAGTGCTTTAAAATTCTCTTTTAATGGACTTAGCCTAAATCATAATTAAACCACTTCAAATCCTTGAAATTTTCTCATGATCAAGTTATATCCTCATTTACATTCACCTATACAAATGAAATATAAATTTAAACAATCAAAACCAATTCCAAAAATCAAACTCAAATCCACTCAAAATCTAACCTAAGCCTTTCAAGTCAAGATCTTGAACTTAGTAAAATCAATTTCAAATCAAGCCAAACTCTTGATTTTACTTCATGATTCAATCAACTCTAAAATCATGAATCCAAATATAAATACAAACTTCAATCACTCAATCAAAAATTCATTTAAAAAATCAAACCCTAAATCCTTTCATATTCTTCCTTTGAATATTAAATTGTCAAATAATTAAAACCCATTTGACTTCAAACCACTTGCAATTGGATTTATATTTCAATCATAAGTCCATATACAAGATCAATTAAACTTAAATCAAGCTTTGACCAAGCATTTGGCCCACTTAGGCTCACTTGAGCCAAAGTGACCTAAAGTACCCTTATGAGCCAAATTCTAATCCTAACCAAATTGGATTGAATCAAACTCACCTATGCCTCTTATCATAATCAACAATCATTATGGGATGATCAATCAATCAAATTGGGTCAAACCAAGTCAAACCTAAGGGTTGACCAAGTCAACATTTAGCCCAAAATAAAACAAAACATATCCAAAATCTACCATAGGCCAAATTGATTGAAACTATTGATCTAAGTTCATTCATGACCTATGTTTGATCTTGACCAAGTCAACATTTGAACCTAACTTAGCCCAATTGGCCACTTGACCCAAGTTGACCCAAGTTGACCCAACTTGACCTAAAAAGTCAAAATATGTCAAAACTTGATCTAAACCAAATTGATTGAAACCAATGGGTCATGTTCACTCCAAATCACTTGTTGAACTTGACCAAAGCATCAATTGGCCAGCTAGACCCAATCTAGCCCAATTGATCTTAGACCCAACTTGACCTAAATGGGTCATGTTGAGCCAAATTTAAACATAACCAAAATTGATTGAAGACAAAAATACCAATCCACTCCATATGACCAACCAAGCCTAAACCTACCCATGACCTAGCCCAAATAGGTCAAATGGGTCAAATAGGTTAACTTGACCCATTTGACCTAAATGAAGTCATATGAGCCAAATTCAAACTAAACCAAATTAAGCCAAACCAAATCCACCAAAATATTTCAAATGGTCATATGAACTTGACCCAATTTGACCAATTGGTCAACTTGACCTAAGTTGACCCATTTTGACCTAAATGGGTCAACATGAGCCAAACCTTATCAAATGAATTTCAAATCTCATGAAACTTGGCCAAACCTAGTTTCTCCACATACCCAACATATCCAAATTGAACAATCATCAAAATGACTATCCTACCCCTAGGCCATAGAACAAATTTTATCCTAATCCATGGGTAATTTAGTCATACCCTCTTCATATCAACTTGATGCCTTCTTAACAGCTCAAGTGGACCTAATGAAGTGTAGTGCACCCAACCCAATGGGTTTGGGTTAGCCTAAATGGACCCAAGGCCAAACCTGACTCCCTTGCTCAATTTGGTCAATTCAAAATCCTTTTTCCACTCAATTTGATGCACATGGGAGGTTTCTAATCCACTTAAGACCTCAAACCGACCATGTGCACAGAGCTAACAGCCTGAACAATCCTTTCCATGTGGTCAATTGGATCAAAATGACAAGATAGGTGTCAGCCGTCTGATTACCATAGGAGGAAATATACTCCCCCTAATTCAATTTGAAATCATCATTCCCTCATTCAATTGAAGCCTAGAGAGTGGTAAGAAAGATCAGAGATCCATCCTAAGCTTTCTAAGAGGGATTTAAAGCAGCTACTTCTCTATTTTCTCCATTGAAAAATAGGGGAGCTCACTTCAATCCTCAACTTCCTCTATACTCAAATCCATTCTAATTCCTCTTGCACACTCCCTCAGAGGATCAAATAGAGTGCACTCAACAGGGCTTCATCTCCACTAGATGAAGCTACCTCATTGAGCTCGAGCACCGGTGATCACCTCCGACGAGGTATGAAATTTTTCGACCACTTAGCTTAGGGGGTGTTGGTCTTTTGTGAAGGCAATTTTCAAGTCACGAGAAATCCACAATTGGATAGGCTTCTCATTTGCTTTAGATGGTGTGGGAACAATTTCGTTCCAATCTGAGCTCAATTGAGCTCAGATCTTCTCTTAGATCATGGACGGTCTCTATTGAGCCTAAAAGAAGAACTCAAGTGATCCTGGCCATCCATCCACACATTTTGGATGGATGACCATGATTATTCTCACATTTTAGAAATATTTTATCCCTTTTGAAATCGTGGGATGATCCCTGGCCATTAGATCCTTGATCAAAAGATAGGGATCAAAGCGCATCCCGCTGCTGCGCTGCCACCCTGACTTGACATTTAAGTGGGTAGCTCATGGCACGATGGGTGTAAAGCGTGTTGATCACCGCCGCCGCATGTAGTGATCTGAGCTGAGGGATTAGTTAGGAGATTTAATTAATGTTAATTAATCTCCTGATCTTCAAAAATTCATATCTCCTTCACTAAAATTTAGACAAATATGAGATAAAATTCTATGAAAAGATAATTCAACCTAGAATATTTTAAAAATTATTTCAATGAATTTTGAATTATCCTTTTCTATGATTTTGAGTTTTATTGGAAATATCATTTTGCTAATTACCTCTTAATTAAATGTTTGATTAATCCCAAATTTCTTGGGTATGTTTTAGGGGATGACCTCTGCCTCTTCTAATTTTCTTGGTATTTATTGAAGGCTTAATTGGGGAATTGCAAATGTGTTTCCTAATTACCCTCCTTATGTAATTACGGATAATTAGGATTTGGATTAGTGTTTTAATCCATTATTAAGGTTGATTAAGGTTAGATCCAGTGAATAGGAGGCTTAGAGAATAATTTTGGGGTATTTCCCCTAAGCTTTTCCCTAAATCCCCTTTTCTTTCCTTAATCCTCTCTTAATTAAGGGTTAATTCATTAATTATCCACTTAATTAATTTCTATAAATTATAAAATCTTCTAGATCTTAATTAATCTACTTTGGGTAGATTCTTAGGTGTTTAAGAGCCTAAGTCCAATTAAAGAAATCAAAAGCCAATTCATATGTATGAAGGAGTGTTTTGAAATTACTTATGTTAAAGCCCTTAGCTTAATTAAACATTAATCATGATCCAAATTACATTATGACCTTTTATTCTTAGGTTCATTGCAAGTTTAAATTCATTGTGAGTTTTTTTGTCATCTCATTGGCTGATAATTACTTGGTTAACTATGCTAAGGTGGTGTAGGTAAGGGTTAATTAACTTGTTTAATGCATACCTTAACCTAATTAATATATAAAAATAAATCTAATCATCTAAAAATTAAAAAGACATATTAAACACATGTGGGAATGGATTAGGAACAAAAAAATTAACTCACATTTTCAAAATTAAATCAAACTTAAAACTAAACAAAAATCACATTGAATAAACTTTGATTTATTTTTAAGCCTTCTTATTCCATAAGAACGTCTTTAGGATTTAATTAAAGTGAATATGTTTACATACTTTCATTGCTTTGATTCTTTCCCCAACATGTTAAATTTGTATATCATGTGGTTTCATGCATCCATATTTTTCAAATTCAAATTTAAAAATGAAATTGTTTACTTTATGTCAAATTTGTATGTGTTGGCTAAAGTAGAAATATGAGTGGCTATTATCACTACTAAATTCAAATTATTTATCAGAACATATAAATCTATTGCCTAAAATTGAAAGTGTGCTTCTTATATTTTAATTATAAGCTTGCATGTGAAAGAATATAAGGATGTGCTTAGCATATATTTCCTTTCTCTCTTATGTTAGTATAGTTTTGAATAGGAGTTGGTAAGATGTATGGTTCATTGGAAAAGAACCTAATACTTACCTAATTATATATCCTATTCATTCCTATGCTATCACTTAAGAAGGGTTATCTATGCTTGTACACATAAATTGCATAAATAAAATGAATCAATTAATACAACTTTTGCATTCTTTCTTTCCAATTTAATTCTTTTGTACACATATTTGTATTTAAGTAAAGTGGTATATTAGTCTGGACAACCCCGAGGTTGTGAGTATTTAAGTAGCCCTAAGTAGGTCTTATACCTTACACCTCTGGTTAACAATGGCGTTGTACTCAGTTATGCCTTTTTTACTTTCATGTATGCATGTGAAAAATTGGATAAATAAACCCTTTTCTATTTAAGAAAAAAAATCATGCATGTTAAACTTCCAAATTTCCTTAAATAGATTACTTAGCATGCATCATAAAGTGTGTTAAATATTCTCATTCGTATGTATAGATATGCTTAGGACTCATTCATATGCATGTTATACATGTTGGGAAAGAAATGAAGTGATGTGTGTTATGTAAATTTGATTCATTTTATTTAATCTTAAAATGCCTTTTTTGAATAGGTTTGGTTAGAATTCATCTAAACGTAGGATTAATTTAAAGACTTAATCAAAACATTCACTAAATAAAACTAAAAACATGAATCTACTTTAGAAATTACTTAGGTTAAGGAAAGAAAGAGAAGTTCCTCTTTCCCTCTCTTCATAACTTAGTTATTAATTCTAAGATTCATTTGAACCAAATCAAAAAAATGAAATAAAATCAACCCAAAATAATTAAATAACTTAAATGAAATCCTCCTCTAAGTTGAACATGTTTTCACACTTAGAAAATTTGAACCTAAATCCATAGCTAAGTATACCACACAAACCTTCAAAGCACACATATTAGCCTAAGTCACCTCTTCTAGCCTTAGGTTAGGGCGGTGCATGATTTGATATTTTATTTTGTTTTGTGATATATATTTTAGACTAGATGTTAGGGTGTATTCTCATAGAATGAATAGTAGGATGCTCTTACTTTAATCTTTATTTTCTATAGGGGCGCTATCATAAATAAAAATATAAATGCTTTTGCTTGCAGGTGCTTTATACCCATAAGTACAATCCAATAGGTCAGGTGGACTTAGTCACTCATGTGTGGGGTAATAATTCCAATATACAAGCTTGAGATTTTTATGGTTTGTTTTAGCTAATCTCTATATTACAAGTGTTAGTTAGATTGTCATTATTTTCCTTTTCATGTAAATTTGTGCAATCAGGATTTTGGAATGATTGTTATGGGGATTAGGATGAGCATTGGTCATAAGATCCTATCTTATGTACCATGTGAAGCCTTGGAGCATCTACCTTCCAACCACCCAAAAGAAACAACGAAAAGAAGAAGAAGGAAGAAAAGAAGAAAGAAGAAATGAAGCTTGAAGACCCTCATAACAATGAATTCCTTGCTTAATTGTAATTTCATTCATTTGTAATCTGAGTTGTATAAGGGTAGAGCTTGGCTACCCAATTTATTATTTTTGGGTCTATGCGGTGGTGCCCAACCACAACACCCTTTTATTCTTTTTGCGATTGACTTTATAAATTAATTGATGATTTATTTAGCTTTTACATTAAGTGGCAGCTTTTCCTAGTTTTTTCCTTGCTTTATGTATGGTCTGGATGTGGATTAGGCTCTTTAGAAAAAAAACAAATCTTTTACCAAACTTAACAACTCAAATCAAAAATAAAAAACTCATAACCTCACTTAAAGCTTAGGTTTAAAATCAAGATAAAAGAATTAGCAACCCCTTTGCTGGATGAGTATTTCTTTTATAATATCTTGCATAAATGCATCTTATTTCACTCTTGATTAGAGGGCTTCCACCTTTTCTAGAGAAACTTGGCTTGACCTTTAAGAACCATGGTGGAAACACACCTCCTCCCTTCTCACTGATTTTGTCCAATAACTTCATTTCTCATGCATTAGGCATATGAATCTTATTAGCCTGAGTTAAAATAATTGTCCAAAAAAAATGAAATTTGAATTGCATAATATTTAAGTCATTTGAAGCATGTTCTTACATGACCTAGTATCTTTAGGGAGTGAGTTTAAGGACTTAGTCTCTTTCTAAATAAATAACAGCTTAATTATCTTGCATAAAGCATATGACTTGCCAATTTGTATTTAAAATTATAGGAGGAGTTAGTTGGTGCCACTCCCAGGTGTCCAAGCAGTGGGGTGGTTTGTCCTCTCTTCAGGAGGCAAACCAATTACCCATTTTTGCCTCAGATTTAGGTTGTGCTTTTGTCCCTCGCCGAAGCTCCATAGATTGAGGTTCTGAGGCTGTTTCTCCCCTTTGTGGGCCATAAACTTAATTCCTCACTTCTTAAATATTTCCTTAATCTTTTGTTAAGGAATCATAAGTCCTAAATTTCTAATGAAAAATGCAACTTAAACAAACTAAATCAATTTCAAAAATGTAAAGCCTAATTATAGGATAGTTTGAGATACTCGTTAGGTTTCCTAATATCGTGGGAATCTCCTACTTATCTTCCATTTTGGCTTCGATAATAACTCCCTCTCTTTGATCAATCCCATTTGATCTTCAAAAATGAACTAATCGATTGATAGTCCTTTCTCATGTCTTTGAATACAACGATCATTTACCTTAATCGAGAGTTTTTCTAAGGATGTAATTAACTATAGGGGCTTGCCCCTGTAGGGAACTTAATGAACCTAGTTTAAAAAAAACCCTGCTTTACTTTTTCATATAAAGTAGAGGAAGAATCTCTGGTACATGTGCAGACCCATTTTCGTTAGGAGTCCTTATTGAGGTGATTAGGTCCATTAAAGGGTAGTGACTTCTATCTCTCAAGATGGTATACTATTTCCTTGATGACATACCTGATCACTTGAATAAGCACATCTGCGGATCTGTGTGGCGTAAAAAAAAAGACAAATTTTTATAGTCTTGCCTTTCTTTTCTCACCACAGATTTGAAGGTAACTTTATAAAAAATTTTCACCATAGGGACTTAAATCAACTCAAAGATAGTCAGAGATTAACTTCATTTTTAATTTATTTTTGATTGATCCCATCAGTTTGCGATGGATTGCACTGAGTAGGGGCTATGGAGGCCTTGGGTTAACTCAGATTTACCAATCCAAAGGGGTAGTCTACCAACTACATAGTAGGACTAAAAAACTATAGGGATTGCTTTCGATTTGCAATGGTCAAATTTAACAAGAAAGCATGGGGACTCACATATTCCAAAACAAAGAACCACTGGGGTGACACATTAGCGAGGTAACATATCAACTTGACCTAAGGCTGACTATTTAGTGAATGCCTCTGAGGGACTTAAATAAACTCGAAGACAGTCAAGATTAATTTTATTTTTAATTTATTTTTTATAGGTTTCATTTGTTTGTGATGGATCACTGGAAGAAGCTTATATCAGCCTACACCTATGTCAGATTTATTGAACCAACGAATAACTTCGACCGAGGGAGCTATCAACCAAAGGAGTGCCTTTCATTTATAATGGTCAATTTGAAAAAAAGCATGGGGACTCATCTTCCACTACAAAAGACCATGATCGACTTGGAAACAAATCAAATCTGAATTGTCCATAGGTTTGCAAAAATCATGCTAGAAAGAATGCATTGTAGGCTTAGATCTTTCAAAGAGAAATGACTTTAACAGCCTCATGGAAAAAATAGATTGAATTTGACTTGACTAGGAGAGTCTGAGCGACTTATTTCAACTTAGGTAGTTAGGCAATTCCTATAGGGAGTTCTACTGACACTGCCTTAAAGATAGGATGCATGCTTAGGAAAAGGGGCCCTTTGGGGGCTTGAATTTCTAATCCACAAGCGAACATTTTGTTTGTTTGTTTAGTTTATTTATCATGGACCCTGTTGGTTTACGAGGGATCAAATTGAGAAGGAGCTTATATCAGCCTAGACCTATCTTAGAATTACTGAACTAAGGGAGAATCTGTGCATTTGCTGAACAAACTCTCCAATCATTGGGGTGACTACTAGGAAAGGGGGGCTGTCCAATCCAAAAGTAACCTGGTTAGTGTCTAAATGGGTCACGAAGGACGTGATCCAAATAGAATGCCCGTAGGGAGAGGGCCCGCTAAAGGTTTGATCTAAAACCCTAGAGAAGATAATATCATAGGCATTCAATGGCCAACTCAAGGAGAAAGCACGGGGACTCACATATGCCAAGAGTGGTGTATCCACTAGGTGAGTCACGGTCAGCATAGCGAATATCAACCAAACTAAGGTGCCCATCGATTCGTGACAATCAGCCTAAGAAGAAAGCTCAGTGACTTACATCCTCCAATTACAGAATTGATTGCCGGGATAGTCTATCTTCGGCTCGACAAGTGCCATCCAACCTAGGGCTACTATTGAGTGAATGCCACTAGGGACTTAGATCTGCTCAAGCATAGTCAAGAGGAAAGAAGCCTCTGGGGGACTTATCCTAAGCCTCAAAAATACTCAACATAGTCAGTACATGATGGCTAGTACAAGAAAAAAGAGTAGGGACTCACATCCTATTAAACAAAGTCAACATGAGACAGCTTACTAGCTGCGTAGTGAAGCCTACCAAACTAATAAGGTGCTCGTTGGTTCGCAATGGTCAAGTTAGGAAGAAAGTCAGACTCACATCCTGACAAGTGACCAGGGGAAATTTGCGGTAGCATGTAGACCCAACTTAGAGCAGCTAATGAGTAAGTTCCACAAGGGACTTGTGGCAAAATTTTTATTTATTTCTTTAGAGAATAAGATATATGCTTCCATCTTCACTCTATGCGGGATAGAATGAAGATAGAAATATACATCTTTTTTCTCTTTATACAATTTGACATCACGTAGATCTACAAATATTTCTATTGTGGGTGATCGGGTATGACATTGAGAAGAGATGTACTATCTTGAAAGATAGAAGTGACCACCCCATAATGGACCTAATCACCTCAGCAAGGACTCCAAAAAATAAAGGATCTGCATATGTACCAAAGATTCTTTCCCTACTTTACATGAAAAAGTAAAACAAAGTTTATTTTAAATCGAGTTCATTAAGTTTCCTGTAGAGGCAATCCCCCATAAATAATTACATCCTAAGGGGTGAGATCCCTTAGGAATACTCTCAATTAAAGTAAATGATTGTTGTCTTGAAAGATTTCAATAGGTAAGACTATCAATCGATTAGTTATTTATTTTGGAAGATCAAATGGGACTGATCAAAGTGAGGGAGTTATTATTGAAGCCAAAGGAAGATAAGTAGGAGATGCCCACGATGCTAGGAAACCTAGCGGGAATCTCAAACTCTCCTATGGTTAGGCTTCACATTTTTAAAATTGATTTAATTTGTTTGAGTTGAATTTTTTATTAGAAATTTAGGGCTTATGATTCCATAACACAAGATTATGGAAATTCTTAAGAGGTGAGGATTTATGCTTATGGCCAACAAATGGGAGAAGCAACCTCAGAATCTAAATTTAGGGAGCTTTGACGAGGGCTAAAAGCACAACCTAAATCTAAGGCAAAAATGGGTGTTTGGTATACCTCACTCACCCATCTTCTTGTGGTCACACGTACGCAACTCCTTGTACATGTTAGATTCATTGGGTTAGCAAAAGAGTACATAAGCCACGTCGTAAACTCAGCGGCCCGCCAAATGAGCCATCTGCTTCATTAATCAGGGATCGTACATGTGGTTATTTTATCATTGGACATAGTCGATTCATGCCAGATATGAAGCGTGAAACATGAGACGATGCGATCCGGGAGCGATGGGCCAAAGCGGGCGAAGAGTAGGCATGAGTCTTGTAATAATGGAGAGGGCAGAGAGCGTCAGAGAAGACTCTTTTTGGCAGTTTTAGCTCAATCCTACAGGTCGGTGATGGGGTGGTGCAACTAACTCTCTATAATTTTAAATTCATGTAGGCAAGTCATTTGCTTTATGCAGGATAACTAGGCTATTATTTATTTAGAAAGAGACTAAGTCTTTAAACTCACTTTCTGAAGAGACTAGATCATGTAAGGGTATGCTTCAAATGAAGTAAATCTAATGCAATTTAGATTACATTTTTTTAATTTTTGGATAATTATTTTGACTCAGGCTAATAGGATTCATATGCTTAATGCATGAAAAATGAGATTATTGGCCAAAATCAATGAGAAGGGAGGAGGTGTGTTTTCACCATGACTCTCAAAGGTCAAGCCAAGTTTCTAGCAAGGTGGAAGCTTGATCAAGAGTGAAAATAATATGCATTTGTGCATGATGTTACAAAAACTCATCCTAAGGGGTTGCTAATTCTTTTATCTTAATTTTTAGCCTAAGCTTTAGGTGAGGTTATGAGTTCTTTATTTTTAGTTTTAAATTATTAAATTTGGTAAAAGATTTATTTTTCTCTAAGAATCTAATCCACATCCAGGACATACATAAAGAAAGAAAGAAAATAAGAAAAGGATGCTACTTAATGCATAAGCTAAACAAATCATCAATCAATTTATAAAGCTAATGCAAAGAATAAGAATTATGGTCCCGCACAAATCAAAAATAAATTGGCTAAGCTCTAATACAACTCGGATTATAAATGAATTACATACAATAAGCAAGAAACTCATTGTTATGGGGGACTTCAAGCTTCATTTTTTCATTCTTCTTTTCTTCTTTCTTCTTTGGTTCCTTCTTTTGGATGGTTGGAAGGTGGATGCTCTAAAGGCTTCACATGGTGCATAAGATGAGATCTTTTGACAAATGTTCATACTAATCCCCATAACAATCATTCCAAAATTATAATTACAAAAATTACATGAAAAGGAAAAGTAAATCTAGCTAATACCTGCAAAACATATATTAGCTAAACAAATCATGCAAAATTTCAAGCATGTATATTGGATTTATCACCCCACACATGGGTGACTAAGTCCACCTGGCCTATTGGATTATGCATAGGGGTATAAGCATTTGAACAGTAAAAGTATTTATATTTTATTTATTATAGCACCCCTTAAGCACAATCCTTTGCAGAAGATAATAGTTAGACTAAGGTCACCCTACCATTCATTATACGTACATTCACCCTAACATCCAGACTAAAATATATCTCACAAAATAGAAGCAAATATCAAACCATGCACCGCCCTAATCTAAAGCTAGAAGTGGTGACTTAGCCTAATGTGTGTGCTTTATAGGTTTGTGTGGTATGCTTAGTTATGTCTTTAAGGTATAATTTTTTAAGTGTAAAGCATGTTCAACTTAGAGTAGGGTTTCATTTAAGTGATTTAATTATTTTGGGTTGATTTTATTTTATATTTTGATTGGGTTCAAGTGAATCCTACAATTAATTTCTAAGTTATAAAGAGAGGGAAAGAGAAGAGAACTTCTCTTTCCTTCCCTAACCTAAGTAATTTCTAAAATGGATTCATATTTTTAGTTTTGTTTAGTGAATGTTTGAATTAAGTATTTTAATTAATCCTAAGTTTAGATGAACTTTAGAGAAACCTATTCAAAAAGAAAGGCATTTCAAGATTAAGTAAAATTCACAAAATTCACAAAACATACATCACTTCATTTCTTTCCCAACATGTATAACATGCATATAAATGAGTCCTAAGCATATCTATACATACAAATGAGAATGTTTAACCCACTTCATGATGTATGCTAAGCAATTCATTTAAGAAAATTTGAATGTTTGTGATTCATGATTTTCATTAAGTAGCAAAGGGGTTTCTTATCCAATTTTCATATGCTCACATAAATGTATGAAATGCATAAGTGAGTACAATGCCATTATTAACTAGGGATGTAAGGTAGAAGATCTACTTAGGTCTACTTAAAGCCTCGCAATCCCGGGTTGTCCAGACTAATATACCACTTTCCTTAAATACAAGCCTGTGTACAAAAGAAATGAATGTAAAAGAAATAATGCAAAAGTTTATGTTGGCTAATTTTATTTGGTTTATGCAATTTATATATGCAAGCATAGAAATCCTTCTTAAATGATAGTATAGGAATGAATAGAATATGGAATTAGGCAAGTGTTAGGTTCTTTTCAAATGAACCATACACTTTGCCAAATCCTATTCAAAACTATACTAAAAGAGGAAAATCTACACTAAGCACATCCTTATATTTTACTCACATGCAAACTTATAAGTAAGATATAAGTAACACACTTTCATTTTTGATAATTGATTCATATATTTTTGAAAATAATTTGGATTTAATTGCGATGATAGCCACTCATATTCTTACTTTAGCCAACACATAGAATTTGACATAAAGAAAACATTTTCATTTTAAATTTGATTTTTGAAAAGCATGGATGCATGAAATCATATGACATACATGTTTAGTATATTGGAAAAGAACTAAAGTAATGAAAGCATGTAAACACATTCACCTTAATTAATTCCTAAAGATAATCTCATGGAATAAGAAAGTTTAAAGTAAATCAAGGTTTATTTAATATGATTTTTTGTTTGGACTTGGATTTGATATAATTTTGAAGATGTGAAGTGAGTTTGCTGTTCCTAACCCATTCCCACATGTATTTGATATTTTTATTCAATTGTTATATGATTAGATTCATTTTATATTTTGATTAAGTTAAGGTAGGAATTAAACATGTTAATTACTCCTTACCTACGCCACCTTTGCATAGTTAATCAAATAATTATGAGCCAATGAGATGACATAAAACCACACAAGAATTTAAATTTGTAACACACCAAGAAAGAAAGGGGCCTAATGCAATTTGACTCATGATTAATGATTAATTAAGCTAAGAGGTTTTACTTAACTAATTTCAAAACATCCCTCACACATATGAGTTCAATTTTGATTTCCTAAATTGAACTTAGGCTCTTGAACACCTAAGCATCTATCCCAAGTAGATTAATTAAGTTATGGAAAGTTTTAGAATTTTAAAAAATTAATTAAGAGAGTAATTAGTGAATTAGCCTTTAATTAAGAGAGTATTAAAAAAGAAAAGGGGGTTTAAGGAATAACGTGTGGGAAATGCCCCAAAATTATTCCCTAAACCTCCCATTCACTGAAACAGACTTTAATTAACTTCAATAGAGGATTAAACCACCAATCAGACCCTTCATCATACTTAAATAGATTAAGGGGTAATTACAAAATGAATTAGCAATTTTTCCAATTATGCCACGAATAAATCCCAAGAAAAATAGAAGAAGCAGAAGTTATCCCACAAAATATACTCAAGAAGTTTAAGAATAATTAGTGGATTAATTGAAGGGTAATTATCAAATTAAGATTTCTAATAAAACCCAAATTCAAAGAAAAGAAGTAGTCAAAATTAATTAAAATTAATTTTAGAATATTCTATGTTCAATTATCTTTCTAATGCAATTTATTTCATATTTTTTTTTATTTTTTCTAGGTTGAGATAAAAATTTTAGAAGTTTAGGTAATTAATTAGAAATTATTTAAACTTTAATTAATTCCCTAATCTCTGTGGCATGCCACACATGCACTGACGTTGCTTCCCTTTACCCACGCATGATGCGATTGGGCCATCTTTGCATCGTGCTTTGCGTGGTGGTTGCTTTGCCTTCATCGATCAAGTTGGACTGAGATTAGAGGCACCATTCCAAGGGGATTAAATTAATTACAAACCATGTTTTAATCTCGGTTGTCCATCCAAAATGCTCGGATGGACGGCCAGAAATCCTCGCTATTCTTTCATGTGAAAAATGGGGACCGTCCACTCTCAAAGAGAAGATTCAAGTTTGATCGAGCTCAGACTGGATTGAAAATCAACCCACG
This sequence comes from Cymbidium sinense, assembly GCA_021442155.1. Taxonomy (NCBI): domain Eukaryota; kingdom Viridiplantae; phylum Streptophyta; class Magnoliopsida; order Asparagales; family Orchidaceae; genus Cymbidium; species Cymbidium sinense. The sequence continues at coordinate 12,234,519 of CM038224.1, read as the reverse complement.
CCATCTAAACCAATTGACAAGCACATCTAACGGTCAAAATGTCATGGGATTAAAATTCCTTTCATAAATCTCCACACCACATTGAGTTTAATGATAAAAAAATGTCATACCTTGCCGGAGGTGATCACCTACGCTCAATTCCCTTGGAGAAGCTTCATTTGGTTGAGACGAATCTTTGGTGAAATTTTTAGCTCTTGAGGTTGAGTGGATGGATTTATGGACTAACTCCTCCTCCAAGTGAGCTCAACTTTGATCAAATTGGATCCTCCCTTACCTTTGGAGCTTGGGAAAGAGCTTGGGAAAGCTCAACTTGATCATCTGATGGAGCTTGCCAAGGGAATTTGGTTGATATGGAGTATTGGCTAAATTTAAATCTATGGAGCTCCTATTTTCCTTGTGAAAACTAAGAAGATGATTGGGCAAGTGCTTGGGGAGCTTGGGATCACTTGGGAAAAGACTCCTCTCTTTTTACACTCAATGATGATGGGGGAGAAGATTCAAATGAATTAGGGGGAGTATATCTCCCCTTTTGGAAATCGGGCGGCCGAGAAGGGAGGATCCGTTTCGATCCAATCGAGCTTAGGAAGTGGGTTTGTTAGGCCATTTAGGCTATCCTTGAGTTTGTTTTAAGCTACAGAGTGGATTAGTGGAGTGGCCATGTGCTTAAAACAAGTGGGAAGCAGTTTGCCATGTGGCCATTTCAAGCCATGTGCTCGGTTTGGCCATATGGTGGAGTTGGGCTTATCCAAACCCTTTAGGTTGGGTGCACCACCCTCCCTAGGGTTCACTTGATCTACTATGAGAGTATCAAGTAGGTATGAAAAGGGTTTGACCAAATTCCAAGTGGAATTGGCCAAATTTGTTCTATGTCCTAGGAGTAAAATGGTCATTTGGATGATTTTTGAATTTGGATATGTTGGGTATGTTGAGAAAATAGGTTTGGCCAAGTTTCATTGGATTTGGAGTTCATTTGGTATGGTTTGGCTCATGTTGACCCATTTAGGTCAAAATGGGTCAACTTGGGTCAAGTTGACCAATTAGTCAAATTGGGTCAAACCAAGGGTTGGGACAAGTTCATATGACCATTTGAAATATTTTTTGTGGCTTTGGTTTGATTCAATTTGGTTTAGGTTTGAATTTGGTTCATATGACTTCATTTAGGTCAAATGGGTCAAGTTGACCAATTTGACCCATTTGACCTATTTGAGCTAGGTCATGGGTAGGTTTAGTTTTGGTTAGTCATATGAAGTGAATTTATATCTTTGTTTCTAATCAATTTTGGTTAAGTTTGAATTTGGCTCAATATGACTTTTTAGGTCAAGTTAGGTTCAAGGTCAATTAGGGTTGGTTAGGTCTAGTTGGCCAATTGAGGCTTTGGTCAACTTCAACATGTGATTTGGAATGAACTTGACCCATGAGTTTTAATCAATTTGGCTTAGATCAAGTTTTGACACATTTTGAATTTTTAGGTCAAGTTGGGTCAACTTGGGTCAAGTGGCCAATTGGACTAGGTTAGGCTCAAATGTTGACTTGGTCAAGTTCAAACATAGGTCATGAATGAACTTAGATCAATGGTTTCAATCAATTTGGCCTATGGTGGATTTTGGCTATGTTAGGTTTCATTTTGGCTAAGTGTTGACTTGGTCAACCCTTAGGTTTGACTTTAGTTTGACCAAATTTGATTGATCATCTCATGATGATTGTTGATCATGATGAGAGGCATAGGTGAGTTTGATTCAATCCAATTTGGGTTGGGATTAGATTTGGCTCATAAGGGTACTTTAGGTCACTTTGGGTCAAGTGAGCCTAAGTGGGTCAAATGGCTTGGTCAAAGCTTGATTTGAGTTTGATTGAACTATGACTTATGATATAAATCCATTTGCAAGTGGTTTGAAGTCAAATGGGTTTTGATTCATTTGACAATTTCAAGTTCAAAGGTGAACATGAAATGGATTTTGGCTTGATTTTTGAATTGAGTTTTGATTAAGTGATTGAAGTTTGTATTTATATTTGGATTCATGATTGAAAGATTGATTGAATCATGAAGGAAAATCAAGAGTTTGGCTTGATTTGAAGTTGATTTGGCTAAGTTCAAGATTTTGACTTGAAAGGCTTAGGTTGGATTTTGAATGAGTTTGAGTTTTATTTTTGGAATTGGTTTTGGTTGTTTGAATTAATATTTCATTTATATATGTGAATATAAATGAGAATATAAGGGGATTAAGAGAAACTTTCATGAATTTGGAATGATTTGATCATGATCTAGGCTAAGTCCTTAAGAGAAAATTAAGGGACTTAGAAAATATTTGGAGTTTGGATTTGATTTTTTTTTTAGTTTAGTTTGATTGATTTGATTTGATTTGGAGACGATTTTGGCTAAATCTTTAAGAGAGCATTAAAGACTTAGGAAAAATTTGGAATTTGAAATTTCATTCATGGGTTTCAATCATGGATTTCAATCATGGTATTTAATCATGAATTTCAATCATGTGGCATTGATTTAAGTTTTGGAGAAAGTCAAATAAGATTGATTTAGCGTTTAACTTGAAGGAAGGAAGGTGAAGAGTGGTTCAAGCTAAGGGTAGGCAAATTTTCCTAACAACCCTAACGCCTGACCTATTCCTATAGCTAACACTTCTAAATCTCTAAGGCTAGGTTGAGTGTCCACCTAATCATTAGATGTGTCTTATGATTAAGGAACTCTTAAAGTTTAAGAGGAGTTCTATGTCTAAGATAGAGGGGTTGAGAGCTCATCTTAAAAATGAGGTCAACAAAGAGCGCCCAATAGGTGTGGTGTGATTGACAAGGAACACCGCACGTATTGGTGTTGACTGAAATGATCAACAACATCGAAAGATCATAAGCACAAACATAAACTATCTATCCCTAACCCAAGGTGTAGAAAGAATCCAAAAATTAGTGCAACGTGGCTCTACTTATGCCAAGGACATAAGAGAGGGAAAGTGGAATCTACTAGGGATAGAGTATGTGAGCCTTCCTATGGGAAGCAGGTTCAAGTCATCCACAAAGGGATGAGGGGTTTGATTTGATTTGGGTCTTGCCGAGAAGAAATTTCCACTAGGGAAGAGAGTTAAATTTGTTTTAATTTTTAAATTTGGATTTTGAGATGGGCCTTGTTGGTTTGCGATGGATCACACTGAGTAGGAACCACGGAGGCCTAGACCTAACTCAGATTTATCAATCAGAAGGATAGTCTACTAAACACGTAGTAAGATTAGCCAACCAAAGGGATGCCTTTCAGTATGCAGCAGCTATACTAGGAAGAGAGCATAGTAGACTTACATCCAAAAAAGTAGGGACCAGTTCTTTGGGTAATCTATTTGGCAGATTAAAATAATCTTGGGCTATTGTGAGTGAATCCGGACTCAGATCAACTCAAAGATAGTTAAGAATAATTTCATTTTTTAGATTTATTTTGATGGATTCCATTAGTTTGTGATGGATCACACTAAGAAGGAGCTTATATAAGCCCAAACCTATCTCAGATTTACTGAACTAAAGGGAGTAGTTTCCCGGCCGATGGGAGAACTATCTGACCAAAGGAGTGCCTTTCGGTTTGCAATGATCAATTGAAAGGAAGAAAGCTCGGGGACTCACATCTTCCACTACAAAAGACCACTTGGGTGATTTTTTTTGCTTTGGGAAACAAATCAAACTTGAGCCCTCAGGGTTTGACAATCATGCTAAAGAATCATAGTCTTTCATAGTCTTACACTACGGGGTAACTTGTTTATGGTAAAACAAATTGAACCTAATGGTGACTTGAGTTATGTGCCAGGATTTATCTCAACTCAGTTGTCGGGCAATTCTATAGGGAGTTAGTGACCGCCTAAAGATAGGATGCCTACTTGGGAAAAGGGGGCCCTTTGGGGGCTTGAGTTCGTAATTCACAAGCGAATTAATTTGTTTATTTATTTAGTTTGTTTATCATGGATCCTGTTAGTTTGTGAGGGATCAAACTAGAAATGAGCTTATATCAGCCTAGACCTATCTCAGATTTACTGAACTAAAGAGAGAATCTGAGCATCCACTGAACAAATTCTCCAACCATAGGGGTGGCTACTAGGCAAGGGGGACTATCCAATCCAAATGTAACCTGGGTAGTGTCTAAACGTGATTCAAATAATGTGTCCGCAGGGGATGGGGCTGCTAAGGGCTTAATCCAAAACCTTGGAGAAAGTGACATAGAAAATCATATATCCGATAGGTATTTGGTGGCCAACTCAAGGAGAAAGCTCAGGGACTCACATCTCCCAAAAGTGGTGTATCCACGGGAGTCTTGTCATATAGAGCATCAACCAACCTAAGTGTCGGTTTGCAAAAATCAGCTAGGAAAGCTGGGGACTCACATCCTCTTATGACGATTCTGGGATAGTTCTATCTTCGACGTGTATCCCTGACTAGTACTTGAGTGAATGCCTGGGGACTTATTTTGACTCAAATGTAGTCAAGAGGAAAGGAGCCTCTGGGGGACTTATCCTAAATCTCAAATATACTCGACCTAGTTAGATCATGATGATTAGTTCAAGAAGAAAGCGTGGGGACTCACATCTTCTTAAACAAAATCAACATGAGGTAGCTCTTGGGCAGTAGTGAAGTCTACTATACTAACAAGGCGCTTGTTGATTTGCAATAGTCAAGTTAGGAAGAAAGCGCGGGGACTCACATCTTTCAAAGAAGTGACCATTGGGATGACATACTAGCGAGGTAACATATATACTTGACTTAGAGCAGCTAATGAGTTAGTGCCACAAGTGGCTTGCTCCCACATCAAAATAGTCTGAGACAAAAGATTTGTGTTTATTTTTGTGCATGTGTAAAAAGGAGTAGGATGCCTCTAGGGGCTCTTAAACCTACCTTAAACACGTTAGGTGATTCAGATGAAGTGGTGCCACAGATGAAAAATAGGATTTCCAACTAAGAAAGGATGCTTCTTGGGTTCTCTCACACTTAACTTAGTTGTGCTAATCAAAATAGAATGCCTCTCAAGTTCTCTTACACCTATTCTAATAGCACCAAGAAATTATGTTTGTGTTGTGAAAGAGGGATATGATGCCACTGGGGGACTCTTACACATACCATAAACACATCACAGTGGATTCACAAGATAAGCAGACAATGCTTCAAAAGAAGAGAAGATTTGATGAATGGAATATGATTTTGTTCTTTTTATTAAAAATTATTTTCAAACATGATTTCTTTCATTGGTAATATTTCTTTAGATAGAGCCCATTAATTGGAATCATCGGGTGTTCCTCTTTACAATCAATAAGCATCGGGTATTTCGTTAGATAGATCCTCCTTGGTAGGCTTTTTCTATGATATAGTGGGCTTCCAAAGTGGGTTCAAACTTGCCCCCATCTTGCGATGGGCAACAATTGCTCTCTTTAGGACTAACACAAGTTCTCTTACTCGAAAAGACTTAGGGTGGACTAGCTTGCTATGAGCTTGAATCATTTTGGCATTGTACAACTCGATGTTCTGGCACGCCCATAGGTGACTCTCCTCCAAGCCTTCGATCTCTTCTAACCATAACTATGCATTTTGCTCTGTAGTGATCTTGCTACTCAATGCTATTCTTAGTGACGAGAGTTAAACTTCTAAAGGTAGAATGACTTCGGTCCCATACACTAAGGAAAATGGGGTAGATTGAGTTGGAGTTGGGTATGTGGTGCGGTAGACCCACAAGGCTTCAACCAACTGCTCATTCCACTACTGCTTGTTGTTATCAAGAGTCTTCTTTAGTATATGGATGAGAGTTTTGTTGAATGCTTTTGCTAAGCCATTTGCTCTGGGGTAGTAGATGGTGGAGTATCTCCAATCTATAATGTGTCTTCTGGCAAAGCTGTTGATCTTGGTGCTTTTGAATGCAGTACCATTATCGGATATAATTTATCGAGGCACCTCGAACCTATATACGATATGGTTCTTGAAAAATAAAGCACATCTTGGTGACCTCTTAAGTGGGATGGCTTCCGCCACTTGGAAAAGTAGTTGGCGCTAAGATGAAATGACCCTTGGAAGAAGGAGGATCGATTGGTCCAATGTAACACTTGAATGGCCATGAGGCTGTGTAGTAATGTTGGGTGGTTGGTGGAGGACCACCGTGTACGACGATGGCATCTAGCTACATCCATGTAGTCATGTCATCAAGGCCAATAATATCTTAGTCTCATCTTTGATCTTCATCTTTCAACCAATTGATGCTCATAGACTAGTGTACCTCATTACAATGCCATGCTTCATGTTTGTCTAAATGTAACCACATTTGATCAAAGGATGGGTACGAGGGGTCCATCGAGGAAATAAGAGAATTATCTTTCACGATGGGCTTATGACTTTTCTTTAGGTAGTTTGCCAGTGTTCAAATAATCTATGAATGGTTGCCTCCAATCTAGCTCCTTGCCCATTTTGGCAACAACAACCTCCCCTTCAAGAGAAAGTCTCTCATTGAGTTCAATATCAATAAAGGATAGGACCTGTTTGTTTTAGACCCTTATTGAAATGGACTCATCTTCCAGACATGCCAATTTCTTGGCAAGTTTGGCCAAAGTATCTGTGTTTCTCTTGGGAACCTTGTAGATGGTGACTTGAGAATTTGGGCTAACGACTTCATGGTATATCATGGTAATGACTTGGGTTTGAGAACCCTTAGGACCCGACAATTTGGTTGATGACCAACTGAGAATCCCCAAAGATGTTGATGCTCTTGACACTGATAGTGATGGCTAACTCTAGACCTGTAATCAAAGCCTCATACTCAGCTTCATTGTTGGTACAAAGGTTAGAAAGATAGTATGAGAATCTCATCACATTGCAGTTTGGAGTTAGGAGAACTATTCTCACCCCTTCCTTTCCTGAAAGAGTAAATCGTGGTGCTTTCCCTTTATGTAAAGAAGCTGCGCCATCAAAATACATCTCCCATCGGTAGTTGTCAGCCTCCCCTAAGTTCATGATTTATTCATCAGGGAGATCATCACTAAGCGGAGAATCAGCAGGAAGTGGGTGTGCTGCTAAGAAATATACTAGGGCATGTCCTTTTACCCCACGAAGTGGTATGAATGTGATATCAAACTATGAGAGAATCATGGACCATCATAGCGATAAGTTGGGCGTGTCATGAGAATGCTTAGTGGGTTGAGAGATCAAGTTCACCTTATGAGAAAGCATATAATGCCATAGCTTTTGGGAAGTAAAGATCAAAGCTAAGAAATGTTTCTCAATAGGTGGATAGTTTTCTTTAGCAGGAATCAAATGATGACTGAGGTAGTAGAGAGAATTCTCCTTTCCTTTGTTGTTGGATTAGGCCAATAGAGCGCCGAGAGAGTCATCCAATGCAGCAGTGTAGAGGATGAGTGGCACACTTGATATAGTGCTAGAGCTGGCGGCTTCACCAAATCTTTGATGTCTTCAAAGGCATTGTAGACACTTCTCATCCTCTTGAACTTGCATCATTTTTGACAAGTCTGAAATGGTTTGCATCTCCCGATAGGTTGGAGATAAAGCATCTTAGATATGTAACCATCCTTGAAAGGATCGAGTTGAGTTAAACTCTTAGGGGTGGCATTTCTAAGATAGCTTTAATCTTTTAGGTCTATATTCTATGTGTGACAAACCCAAGGAATTTCCGAAGCTACTCGAATGCACACTTTGGGGATTCATTTTGAGGTTATATTATCTTAACCATTTTAAAACTACTCTCAAGTCAAAGATGGTCTTCCTTTTCTCTTGACTACTAGATCATCAACATAACACTCAACGATGATGGATGAGTTCATTGAAGATCATGGTCATTGGTATGTAGCAGCATTTTAAGGAAAGGCATGACCCTATGTAATGAAGATTCGATCGGGGTTGAAAGTAGTGTTTCTTTCATCTTAGGAGACATCTTAATTTGGTTATAGCCGGATGATACATGAAAGACTACATGAGATGAGGCGATGTCCATCATTAATTCTAGTATAGGAAGAGGAAACTCATCCTTAGGACATGCTTTATTTAAGTCCCTAAAATTGATGCATATGCGAATTTGGCCATTCTTCTTCTTAATTGGGACGACACTGGTTAACTAGGTAAGATATTTTTCTTCCATGATGAAACAAGCATCAATCAATTTCTTAACTTCAGAATGACTTATTGTTTGATTTTTAATTGCATGCATCTAGGAGCTTGCTTAATAGAGGTAGCATTATGATCTATTGCTAGCTTATGGACTGCTATGTCAGAAGATAATTCAGACATCTCTTCATAACTCCATGCGAAGCAGTCTTTAAACTTAATCAATAGCCTAACTAAGTAACTGATTTCTTCTTCATTCAGAAATGAATTGATGTTCGTAGGGCATATATTTTCTTCTGTCTTGAGGTTTATTTCTTTAAGCTTTTCAATTATTGAATGAATCTCCTCTTCAAATTATGGCGGAGCCTCTTTGATTTGGAGATCTTCTGGATCATCTGAGATTTCTAAACACACATTCTCATAAGAGTTGGTATTGTGTGAAAAGAACTTATCAGATTCAAAATGATTGGTAACAATTAAGCAGTAATCATCATCAACGATTGGACCCATTGTACTGAATCTTAGTCCTACTCTTGATTATGCTTCCTTACCTGTATTGTTCCATAGGTTTTCAAAGTACCCTGATATGTTCCTAGACCATGTATGAGGAACTAAACATTTCTGTATAAGATTATGAACATAAGGAGAGTAAAAGTCAAATGGTAATTCCATTAATTCTTTAAATGTATCTTCCTCAGGTTCTTCATCAACTTTAGGACTTGAAGATGATGATCCCAAAAAGAATCTCTTTGGATTCATATCACTAGAAGATTTAGGGACTTCCTTAACTACTAAACTGTCAATTTTCTGAAATGTAAGTGAGGTTAGTGCTAAGGTTCCCAGCTACTGCCTAATAGTTTCACATAAACCTGATTCAAATACTTTGCTTTGTCTGGAGGCCGATCTTCATCTCTGTCTGGATCGAAAGTCACCTCCAATGGAACCCATTGAGAGGGGTTGGCTGGTATACTAATCACATTAGACTCATCCTCCAAGATAGATTCTAAGTCTGTATGAATATTAGGGGTACTGCTATGAACTGGAACATGACCTCTATTAACTGATGGCCAACCAGGGGGTCTTTCACCTCAAGAACTGCCTTTATTTCTCCCTTTGCCTCTACTTAGTGGAAGTTGAGCCATCCTACCAGCATGTTCATATGATTTAATAAACTGTGGATGGAATGTGATATGTAGATCTATTTCTTCTTTAATTCCTCTTCCTTGTTCACTTAGATGTTCATTTTTCTTTTATTTTTCTTTTGCCTTTTTGTTATCTTCATTTTCTTTTGCTCTGAATTTTGTCCAAGTTGATGAGAAAGGATGTTTTGAGGAAGATAGTAGGTCACATATTCATAAATCTGAACCTCTTTGACTGAAAATGGCTTTTTATCTCCATTGACATGGTATTCAATCCCATCTTTTATGAACTTGATGCACTGATGGAGGGAGGATGGAATTATCTTATTCTGATGTATCCAAGGCCTATCGAGCAAAATAATGAATGAAGTATTTGAATCAATGATGTAAAACTTAGCTTTAATCTTCCAGTCACTTATCTCCAAATGTAACACTATGGAACCTAAAGCCCGCTCACCTTGTTCATTGAATTCTCTCAACATCATTCGATCTCCTTGGAGTGCGGAGATGTCGATCCTCAAATAGGCAAGGGTCTTTAGACTCATAATATTCACTGATGCATCTAGATCAATGAGAACTCTAGCAAGTCTAAACCTATCCATGTCAACTGTGGTGTAGAGGGGATGATTGTGCTCCAAGTCCCCCAGAAGTTGGTTTTCATCTATGAAGGTGATCCCCTGAGCTTCTTTTGTGTAATGTGTCTCCTCACCTATAGCGGCCAGCTGAGCTAAGCATATCTTGGGATCAAGGAGAGCATTGATTAATGATTCTCTCATCTCTTTGGACAAGACAATGACATCATATATGCTTAGCTTAGATGTCAGCTTTCTTTGATGAGAGAGGACATTGTAGTCCACCTTGGGTTGATCCTCCACAAGCATATCCAAGGGTGGAGCATCCTGTGGAGGGGCTTCTCAATCTTCTATACCAATGATTTGTATCCCTCTATCTTTAAGTGTAGCCCTAGGAGGTAGAACCATGCCACTATGGAGGTTGACTTTGATGATCTCTTATGGCAGGGTAATGGAAGGTTCTACCTGCACATCAGGCTCACTTATAGCTTCTCCTATGGGACCCTCAGAATCATATGATTTCAAGTCTATCTTAAGAGGTGAACCCATAGTATTTAGAGTAGGAAATTTCAACTTTGAATGAAAAAGAGAAAGATCAGAATTATTATAGTTATTTTGACTTGAAGAGTTATCATTAAGAATAGAAGTAGATAACCCATCAAAAGTGACACAGATGTAATTCAAGCTAGCTTTATTCCTAAATTTCTTGGATTTGATAGGTGGTATAAAGTAGAAATGAAGTAAAGTGAGCGGGGTAAGGGATTTGATGTTCTTATTCACTAATACAAGAGTTATACTAGTAGTAGAAGAAGAACTAGCTGAAGCAGAGGAGGTCACCGATGTGGTAGCTGCAATGGTAGGCTGGTGGCTAGACTCAATCGGTGGTTGTGGCACTGGGCTATCAGTGACACATCTTTGCTCCTGAGCTCCCCTTTCTGAGTTGGCACTTGCAAACCTTCCATGATGTTGAAGGTTTGAGCTGACTAAAGAACTTGCAAGGAAAGTTTTTTGATCTTCTAGACGATCTCTTTAGAGGTTTTGGATAAAGAGATATCCCATCCTTCTTTAGTTTTGGAAGGATCACATGTATTTCCAAGAATTACCTTAATAAAACTAGATGGTTATTCCACAAGGTATTCCTTTGGGATAACTATAATACCAGTCTTGAAGCTATGTTCAAGCTAGTCCTTAAATGTGAAATAATCCTCTAAACATGGCCTAGCATATATGGTAGGGGCGAAAGTTAGGATCATGAATTTTGCCTACTTCCTCCAGTCTCTTAGGCTTGGGTAGGTTTCTTTAAGAGATTCTTAAAGATCTTCCTAATTACCTCCCTCTTAAATGAATAAGGTTTGTGAAGCTTATCAAAAAGAGTAGGTGAATCATAGCTACGGCGGTATGTGTGCAGCATGGTGGTGGTATGGGAGGCGGCAGTCTTGGCCATGGAGGCTATGTGTGGAGGCAGTAGGCTATCGTGGTGGTAAGGAGGTGGAAGCTGAGGTCATGGTCTCTCAGACTGGTCTCTAGCTAGTTGCTTCCCCTTATCTATCGCTGTCACTACTCCTGGATTTTTCTCATAGACCTTCTGCAGCTTTGCTTTGGGCAACTGGTCTTGAAAAGGCAACTATTTGGCCTCTTCTTATAGACTAGCTGCCTTGTTGATTAGCTTCTCAAATGTTTTGATGGTGAAGCCCTTAAGTATGAAGGCGACTGGACCATAGATATTCTTTAGAAGAATTTTAATGGCATGTTGCTTAGATAGTCGCGGCTCGCATTTCATACTCAGGTTAAGCCATCGAAGAATATAGTCAACAAGGGACTCATCTGGGTGTTATTTTGCTACAATGAGATCACTTACAATAATCACTTGCTGAGCTCTAGCAAACCTCTTGATAAAGAGTTGCTCCAACTTAGCAAATATCTTTACTGAACTGTTGGGAAGTTCATCATACCAATCGAAAGCAATCCTTGATAGGCTACTAATGAAGAGGCGGAATGGCAAAACATTGCTGCACCGACGTTCCAACAACCGGCCCTAAAGTGTGCAATATGGTGCCTTGGGTTTCCACTACCATCAAAGCTTTTGAAGGAAGGTGGCATGAAACCCTTGGGATATTGGATTGCATCGAATTCCAATGGGTAGGGTCTACCCTTTAGAACTGATGATCCTCCCCGGGCTTGAGCCAATGCTTCCTTCACTTGCTACTCAACCATAGATCTGATGTCTTTCTTCTGTATGGAGGTACTTTCCACTACCTTCTTACTCATTTTAATTCTACCTTGCTCAATGGGAGGTAAAGTCTTGGCTGGGTCCAAGACATGCACTAATTCTGGCTGACTAATATCGACTGCAGTAGGATGAACTGCTAGGGCTTATTTCTAAAGTACTGAAATTGCTGCTAATAAGTCCTCAAGCTACCTCTCCATCCTATATATCTGCTCATCTTTCTACTTTAACTGATATCAGAGGTGTTTGGTTGATTGGGTTGTGTCATCCTGATCAACCTCATCATATTCCATGGCCTGTTGTTCCTTGAAGAGAGATCCCCTGGTATCTATCATACAGACCTCGACTGAGTCTCCCAATAAATAATCTTTGTGGGATCAAAGCTGATCTTCTACTCATCTGACTAATCATACCCCAGAATATCCTTCTTCTCTACAAGATAATGTGCTACTATCTCTTCAAGAGAATGATCAATCTGAATGAGCATGAATGATTTTGGTATGTGATCCTATCATGCGAGAGGCAGGACTTCACACTGGAGAGTCAATCCTATGAGGATGTACTCACTAGAAGACACACTCGATTGCCTATGAAAGGGTGACATTCCTAGGAGGTTCTACTATCATCGGTGCAGCTGGACTATCATACACTTAATAGCTCTACCATCACCATGTTCTTGAACGGTGAGTTGGTGAAGGGATGACACTATGCTTAGGGGTCACTCCCTCCCACCACTAGGGGAAGGTTGAGTAGAGCTCGCCTCACCACGGTAGAGGTGATAGATGGATCCCTTGGCCATGTCGGATCATCAACGGTATGCTTCTCCCCGGATATGGCCTTCATGGCCGATGGAGATCTTTGTGGCGTGGATGGTGATGGATGGGGTAGAGCGGTGTGGTGGAGACACCAATGACTCTCTATGAATTGAAGCTGTCCTCCTATGATGACTGGTCATAGTAAGTAGGAAGCTATCTATATGGTCAGCAGGTAGTGCCGGGTTGGAATTGTGAATCAGGCTGTAGGCGGTGACCTCTCCTCCCTATATATGTATGGGCCTCTCTGGACCTTTCCTATCACAGGTGTTTCCCCACACTGTGGGGGATGGTGGATCTCAAATCAAATTAAGCTTCGCCAACCTAGTGTAGGCGATGGAGGTGACATACGACCTCCCCTCCAGTGGTGAGGCGTCTGAACCAGTGGAGGTGATGTATGAATCCTCCTAGCATCTTCTTTGTCTGACCGAGAGAGAGGATGAAACTAGTTCGCTGTAATCGGCGGGGTGATCAAAGTAGGTACATTTTTTACTATTGACTGCGTAGTGGCCTCCATCTCCATAATAATATTGGTATGATACTGCTTGATCATTTGGTTTTTATTTCTCCTCTGTGTCTGGGAAGGATGAATAGAGTAAGAACTAGACCCAACCTCAAAGGTTGGGGAGGCAATCTCTGGAATTAGAGGAGCCTTACCCTTAGAGGGTTCCAAAGAGTGGGTGCTAGCCATTACTGGGGTAGAATGGGAAACCATGGGGTGCACAGGTGCTATCTCTGTCACTGCTAAAATTGGCGGGACTTCCACTGCTTTTCTCTTTAATGATGAGATGTCAGAATCTCGAGTAGTCGATGGATGACCTTCTTCCCAGCTACCATGACCTATGGTTGTGAGGGGTGCCCTCGTGTGATCTTCACTCCCTCAAATCCTCTAAATGGATAAGGTGGACATGATCATCGAGGAGGTTGGCGATCCAAGGCCAAGTCCATGCCATGTGGGAAAGTGAAACAAAATTTACGTGAGCTATCATTTAATCAACTACAAAAATTGAAAGACTGAACTATAGCTATAACTATGATTGATTTTGAGAATCTGCAATATAGGAAATGAGCTTGAATCAGATTTCTATTTTTGTTGATTTTTAAATTTGAATTTAGAATTTGAGCCCACATCCAACATCTTGGAAGTGTTAAGTGGGGTTCAAATGGATTAGAGGAGATTTGGAAATTTGATTGAAAAGAAGAATTTTGAATATGAATCCAACTTCAATATATTTGGATATGTTGAAAAATGGATTCAAATATTTTTTAGAAGGATGCTTCCATAGGTTCATGTTTGAAATTAGATTTTGATTTGAGGACCCTTTCCTTTAACAAATTTTAGTATGTTAAAGTAAGGGTCAATTTGTTTTATTTTTGATTAAGTATTTTAGAATTTTACTCACTTAGCAAATTTGTGTATGCTAAGTGAAGTGTTTGAAAATAAATTTTTTTTTTCTGAATTATTGTTGATTTTGAAAGTTGGAATTCCCACTTAGCAAATTTTGGTATGCTAAGTGAAGAGCCTAAGTTCATTTTGAAAGATTGTTGAAAATAGGATTCTTAGCAAATTTGAGTATGCTAAGAAAATCCTAAAGTGTTTCATTTGTTTTGGATATTTTGATTTTGCAAAAGTAGGATCCTTAGCAAATTTAGGTATGCAAAGGAAATCTTAATGTGTATCTTTTTTGTTTGGATTTATTTTTGATTGAAAGTGGAGATTTTATCATAGCAAATATGGTATGCTAAAGATGAAGTTTCACTTAAATTTGTGAAATGAAAATTTCACTTAGCAAATTTGAGTATGCTTAATGAAATTCTAAAAGATGTGTTTAAAAATTTTATGTTTTGATTTTGTTTTGAAAAATGGAAACTTCTCTTTAGCAAATTTGGCATGCTAAAGAGTGAAGTTCAAAAAGTGCTTGAGAATTTTTGGTTTCGAAATTGAAGACTTCACTTAGCAAATTTGATTATGCTAAATGAGGTTCCAAATGTGTTTAAAAATTTTTGGTTTTGAATTTGGAGACTTCACTTAGCAAATTTGAGTATGCTAAATGGAGTTCCAAATATCTTTGAAGATTTTTGGTTTTGAATTTGGAGACTTCACTTAGCAAATTTGAGTATGCTAAATGAGGTTCCAAATGTGTTTGAAAATTTTTGGTTTTGAATTTGGAGACTTCACTTAGCAAATTTGAGTATGTTAAATAAAGTTCCAAATGTGTTTGAAAATTTTTGGTTTTGAATTTGGAGACCTCACCTAGGAAATTTGAGTATGCTAAATGAAGTTTCAAATGTCTTTGAAAATTTTTGGTTTTGAATTTGGAGACTTCACTTGGAAAATTTGAGTATGCTAAATAAAGTTCAAAATGTGTTTAAAAATTTTTGGTTTTGAATTTGGAGACTTTACTTGGCGAATTTGAGTATGCTAAATGAAGTTCCAAATGTGTTTGAAAATTTTTTGTTTTGAATTTGGAGACTTCACTTAGCAAATTTGAGTATGCTAAATGAAGTTCCAAATGTGTTTGAAAATTTTGGGTTTAGAATTTGGAGACTTCACTTAGCAAATTTGAGTGTGCTAAATGAAGTTCCAAATGTGTTTGAAAAATTTTGGTTTTGAATTTGGAGACTTCACTTATGTGAGTATGCTAAATGAAGTTCCAAATGTGTTTGAAAATTTTTGGTTTTGAATTTGGAGACTTCACTTGGCAAATTTGAGTATGCTAAATGAAATTCCAAATATGTTTTGAAAATATGATTGTTAAGTCTTGATTTTTGAAAAGAAGATTTCCATTCAACAAATTTGGGTATGTACAAATGAAAATCAATCTTATTTTTACAAAATGTTAAAATTTTGTTTTGTCTGTGATTATTGCTTTTTTTTTTGAAAGAGGGAATTCCAACTTAATCATATATGGGATATGTTTAAGTAAGATTTCCAAATGATGTTATTTTATTTGGGAATGAAATCTTCATTCAATAAATTTGGGTATATTGAATGGAGATGTTCATATGTGCTTTTGAAAAATTTAGCCTTGTTTGAAAATGAAACTTCCATTAAATAGGTGTGGGTAATTTGAATGGAAAGGATCATGTGTGCTTTTTGAAAGTTTTATTTTTAATTATGATTTTGATTTTTGGAAAGTTGATTGTTCATTTTATTCTTGAAAATGAAATATTTATCAAAATGAATTGTGGGAAGATGTTCATTTGTGCTTTTGAAAAAGATAGTTAGTTTTATTTTTGAAGATTCCTACTTGTAACAATTATGAGAAATGTTAAATGAGGGTGATTTAAGAAAATTTTGTGGAAAATATTTTATTATGTGCATTTTTTTTGAAAGAGTGTTTTTTGAAAAGCGAGGTTTTTTATGAACAATTTATTTTGTCTTTATTATTTTAGAATGAACCTTTCCTTATCATAAAATGATAAGGAGGACGTCTTTAAATGTTTTCTTTTTATTTTTACCTATTGGAAAAACCAACGGAGGTTTTAAGACAAAGACGGGGTGAGGTCCTAAAACCTAAAGATGTTGGCTAGCTTAACTTAAGAATGAAATAAGCTAAGTGATAACGGAACGAAAGATAGTCTTGGATTCATACCAATGTACAAGTCCACTATCTATACTTGAATACAATGATCATTTACCAAATATGGAGAGAGGAATTCTCCCCAGCAAAGTTGCCAGAAAAATCTGTGGTGAAAATTTTTATTTATTTCCTTAGAGAATAAGATATATGCTTCCATCTTCACTCTATGCTGGATAGAATGAGGATGGAAATATACATCTTCTTCCTCTTTATACAATTTGACATCGTGTAAGATTCGCGGATGTTCTTATTGAGGGTGATTGGGTACGACATTGAGGAGAGGTGTACTATCTTGAAAGATAGAAGTCACCACCTTATAGTGGACCTAATCACCTCAACAAAGACTCCTAAGGACAATGGGTTTGCATATGTACCAAAGATTCTTCCCCTATTTTACATGGAAAAGTAAAGTAAGGTTTATTTTAGACCTAGTTCATTAAGTTCCCTACAAGGGTAGCCCCCCATAGTAATTACATCCTATGGGATGAGATCCCTTATGAATACTCTCGATTAAGGTAAATGATCATTGTCTCCAAAGATTTCAATAAGTTAGACTAAAAATCAATTAGTTTATTTTGGAAGATCAAATGAGATTAATCAAAGAGAGGGAGTTATTATCAAAGCCAAAGGAAGATAACTAGGAGATGCCCATGATGCTAAAAAACCTAGCGAGCATCTTAAACTATCCTATGGTTAGGCTTTACATTTTTGAAATTGATTTACTTTGTTTGAGTTGAATTTTTCATTAAAAATTTAGGGCTTATGATTCCACAACACAAGATTATGAAAATGCCTAAGAGGCGAGGATTTATGCTTATGGCCCACAAAGGGGAGAAGCAACCTCAGAACTTAAACTTAGGGAGCTTTGGTGAGGGCCAAAAGTAGAACCTAAATCTGAGGTAAAAATGAGTGTTTATTTGCCTCCACAAGAGAGGACAAATCACCTGACTGCTTAGACTTACAACCGCCAGGGGGTGGCCGCCAACTAGCTTCTCCTACAGTTTTAAATTCATGTTGGCAAGTCATATGCTTTATGTAGGATAGCTAAGCTATTATTTATTTAGAAAGAGATTAAGTCCTTAAACTCACTCCTTAAAGAGACTAGATCATGTAAGGGTATGCTTCAAATGACATAAATGCAATTGATTACATTTTATTTTATTTTTGGACAATTATTTTGGCTCAGCTAGGATTCATATATGCATGAGAAATGAGATTATTGGCCAAAATCGAAAGGGAGGAGGTGTGTTTCCATCATGGCTATCAAAGGTCAAGCCAAGTTTCTCTGGCAAAGGTGGAAGCCCTCCAATCAAGAGTGAAAATAATATGCATTTGTGCATGATGTTACAAAAGTAGTACTCATCCAGCTATGGGGTTGCTAATTCTTTTATCTTTATTTTTAGCCTAAGCTTTAGATGAGGTTATGAGTTCTTTATTTTTAGTTTTAAATTATTAAATTTGGTAAAATATTTATTTTTTTTCCTAAGAGTTTAATCCACATTTAGGGAATACAAAAATTAAGGAAGAAACTAGAAAAATGATGCCACTTAATGCACAAGCTAAACAAATCATCAATCAATTTTTAAAGCTAATCATAAAAGAAAAAGAGGCCATTGTGATCGGGTACCACTGCACAAACCCAAAAAAAAATTGGGTAGCCGAGTTTTACCCTAATACAACTTGGATTACAAATGAATTACATACAATTAAGTAAGGAACTCATTGTTATGGTGGTCTTCAAGCTTCATTTCTTTATTATTCTTTTCAACATTCTTCTTCTTTTCTTCTTTCTTCTTTGGTTCCTTCTTTTGGATGGTTAGAAGGTGGATGCTCCAAAGGCTTCACATGGTGCATAAGATGAGATGTAATGACCAATGTTCATCCTAATCCCCATAAT
The DNA here is from genome assembly GCA_021442155.1 of Cymbidium sinense. NCBI lineage: Eukaryota > Viridiplantae > Streptophyta > Magnoliopsida > Asparagales > Orchidaceae > Cymbidium > Cymbidium sinense. The sequence continues at coordinate 12,216,209 of CM038224.1, read as the reverse complement.
AATCATTCCAAAATCCTAATTGCAAAAATTACATGAAAAGAAAAAGTAAATGTAGCTAATACCTGCAAAATAGAGATTAGCTAAACAAACTATGCAAAATTCTAAGCATGTATATTGAACTTATCACCCAACACATGGGTGACTAAGTCCACCTGGCCTATTGGATTATGCTTAGGGGTATAAGCACCTGCACAACAAAAGTATTTATATTTTTATTTATTACAGTGCCCCTTAAGTACAATTCTCTGCAGAAGACAATGGTTAGATGAAGATCACCCTACCATTCAATCTATGCACATTCACCCTAACATTGAGACTAAAATATATATCACAAAATAAAAGCAAACATCAAACCAACCTCTGCCCTAACCTAGAGCTAGAAGTGGTGACTTAGCCTAATGTGTGCTTTAGAGGTTTGTGTGGTATGCATAGTTATGGCTGTAAGTTAGAATTTTCTAAGTGTGAATCCTGTTCAACTGAAACGAAGGTTTTATTTAAGTAATTTAATTATTTTGGGCTTATTTTATTTTATGTTTTGATTTGGTTCAAGTGAATCCTACAATTAATTCCTACGTAATTTCTAAAGTAGATTCATATTTTTAGTTTGTTTAGTAAATGTTTTAATTAAGTGTTTTAATTAATCCTAAGTTTATATGACCTATTAAAAAAGAAAGGCATTTTAAGATTAAGTAAAATGAACTAAATTCACAAAATATACATCACTTCATTTCTTTCTCAACATGTATAACATGCATATGAATGAGTCCTAAGCATATCTATATATATAAATGGGAATGTTTAACACACTACATGATGTATGATAAGCATTTCATTTAAAAAAATTTGAATGTTTATAACACATGATTTTCATTAAGTAGCAAAGGGGTTTCTTATTCAATTTTTACATGCACACATGAATGCATGAAAGGCATAAGAGAGTATGACACCATTGTTAGCCATGGGTGTAAGGTACAAGACCTACTTAGGGCTACTTAAAGCCTTGCAACCCCAGGGTTGTCCAAACTAATATACCACTTTCCTTAAATACAAGCATGTGTACAAAAGAAATGAATAGAAAAGAAAGAATGCAAAAGTTTATGTTGGTTGAATTTATTTTGGTTTATGCAATTTATATATGCAAACATAGGTATCCTTCTTAAATGATAGTATAGGAATGAATAGAATATGGAATTAGGCAAGTGTTAGGTTCTTTTCAAATAAACCATACACTTTGCCAAATCCTATTCAAAACTATACTAAAAGAGAGGTGAAGGAAAACCTACACTAAGCACATCCTTATATTTTACTCACATGCAAACTTATAAGTAAGATATAAGTAACACACTTTCAATTTTGATAATTGATTCATATATTTCTAAAAATAATTTTGATTTAATAGTGATGATAGCCACTCATATTCTTACTTTAGCCAACACATGCAATTTGACATAAAGAAAAAGATTTTCATTTTAAATTTGATTTTTGAAAAGCATGGATGCATGAAATCATGTGACATACATGTTTAGCATATTGGGAAAGAACTAAAGGAATGAAAGCATGTAAACCTTAATTAATTCCTAAAGACAGTCTTATGGAATAAGAAATCTTAAAGTAAATCAAAGTTTATTTAATATGATTTTTATTTGGTCTTGAATTTGATTTAATTTTGAAAATGTTAAGTGAGTTTGCTGTTCTTAACCCATTCCCACATGTGTTTGATATTTTTATTCAATTTTTAGATGATTAGATTCATTTTAAATTTTGATTAGGTTAAGGTAAGAATTAAACATGTTAATTACCCCTTACCTACGCCACCTTAACATAGTTAATCAAATAATTATGAGCCAATGAGATGAAATAAAACCTCACAAGGAATTTAAATTTGCAATGCACTAAGAAAGAAAGGGGTGTAATGCAATTTGGCTCATGATTAATGATTAATTAAGCTAAGGCGTTTAACATAAGTAATTTCAAAACACCCTCACAAATATGAGTTGAATTTTGATTTCCTTAATTGAACTTAAGCTCTTTAACACCTAAGCATCTATCCAAAGTAGATTAATTAAGTTCTAAAAAGTTTTAGAATTTTAAAAAATTAATTAAGAGAGTAATTAGTGAATTATCCTTTAATTAATAGAGGATTAAAAAAAGAAAAGGGTGTTTAGGGAATAGCTTAGGGGAAATGCCCCAAAATTATTTCCTAAACCTCCCATTCAGTGAAACAGACCTTAATCAACTTCAATAAAGGCTTAAACCACTAATCAAATCCTTAATCATACTTAATTACATTAAGGGGATAATTAGGAAATGAATTAGGAATTTTCCCGATTAAGCCACAATAAATCCCAAGAAAATTAGGGGAGGTAGAAGTCATCCCCCAATACATACTCAAGAAGTTTGGGAATAATTAGTGGATTATTTAAGGGTAATTACCAAATTAAGATTTCCAATAAAACTTAAATTCAAAGAAAAGAAGTATTCAAAATTAATCAAAATCAATTTTAGAATATTTTATGTTCAATTATCTTTGTAATGAAATTTATTTCATATTTTTCTGATTTGTTTAGGTTGAGATATGAATTTTAGAAGTTTAGGTAATTAATTAAGAATCATTTAAACTCTAATTTATTCCCTAATCCCTATGGCGTGCCACGCATGCACTGGAATGTCTTCCCTTTACATGCAGCGCACTTAGATTGGCCACTTAAATGTTGTGTTGTAGCACCACATGGCGGCAGTGCTATGCACTTTTGCCTCAGTCGTTCGATCATTCCAAGGGGATTAAATTAATTATAAACCATGTTTTAATCTCGCCTGCCATCCAAAATGCGTGGATGGATGGTCAGAGATCATCCCTATTCCTCCCTATGAAAAATGGTGACCGTGCACTTTCAAAGAGAAGATATGAGCTCGATCGAGCTCGGATTGGATTGAAAATCAACCCCTAACGGTCAAAATTCTATGGGGTTAAAAATTCTTTAACAAAGCTCCACACCACATTGAGTTTAATGGTAAAAAAATGTAATACCTCACTGGAGGTGATCACCGGTGCTCGATTCCCTTGGAGAAGCTTCGTCTAGTTGAGACGAACCTTTGGTGAAAGTTTTAGCTCTTGAGGTTGAGTGGATGGCTCTATGAACCAACTCCTCCTCTAAGTGAGCTTGGCTTTGATCCAATTGGATCCTCCCTTGCCTTTGGAGCTTGGGAAAGAGCTTGGGCAAGCTTGACTTGATCCTCTTATGGAGCTTGCCAAGAGAATTTGGTTGATATGGAGTATTGGCTAAGTTCAAAATCCTATGGAGCTCCCCTATTTTCAAAATCCTATGGCTAAGTTCAAAGTCTAAGAGGAGTACTATATCTAAGATAGAGGGGTTGAGAGCTCATCCTAAAAATGAGATCAACAAGATAAAAGATATGTGTTTGTTCTTGTGCTTATGTGTGGTAAAAATTTTTTTATATACATCTCTACCTTCATCTATCCCCTTTCACTTTTCAAGAAAAATAAGGATAAATGAAAACAAAAATATATATAAATTATACCTTGTTGGGACGCCATGCAGATCTATAGATGTTCTTATTAGGGTGGTCGGGTACAACATTGAGGAGAGGTGTACTATCTCAAAAGATAGAAGTCACCACCCTACAATGGACCTAACCTCCTCAATAGGGACTCCTAAGAACTATGGGTCTTCGGAATGTACCAAAAATTCTTTCCCTACTTTACATAAAAAATAATAAAGTAGGGTTTATTTTAAACTGGATTTGTTAAGTTCCCTATAGGGGCTAGCCCCCATAGTTAATTACATCATAAGGAATAAGATTCCTTAGGAATACTCTTGATTAAGATAATTGATCATTGTCTCCAAGGATTTTGAAAAGGTAGGACTATCAATCGATTAGTTTATTTTTAAAAAGTTAGGTGGGTTTGATCAAGAAGAGGGAGTTCTTAACGAAGCCAAATGAAAACTAGTAGAAGATGCTTAAGATACTAGGAAGCTTAGTAAGCATCCCAAACCACCTTATGGTTGGGCTTTACATTTTCAAAATTGAATTAATTTGTTTGAGTTGAATTTTTATTAGAATGCTAGGGCTTATAATTCCATAATACAAGGTTATGGAAATACCTAAGAGGTGAGGATTTATGCTCATAGCTAGTAAAAAAAGTATCAATCTCTGAACCTAAATCTAGGGAGCTTTGGTGAGGGCCAAAAGCACAACCCAAATCTAAGGAAAAAAATTTGTATTTAGTTTATCTCCACAAGAGAGGATACACCACCCGACTGTTGGACTTACAACCGCCTGGGGGTGGCTGCCAATTAACTCCTCCTACGATTTTAAAATATGTAGGCAAGTCATATGTTTATGCAAGATAGTAAGGTTGTTATTTATTTAGAAAGAGTTGAAGTCCTTAAACACACTCCCTAAGAGACTAGATCATGTAGGGCATGCTTTAATGACTTAAACCTAATGCAAATTTTTGTTACATTTTATTTTTATTTTGGACAATCAATTTGACATAGACTTTAGGATTCTTTATGCCTAATGCATTAGAAATTTGATTATGGGCCAAAATCAGCAAGATAAGGAGATGTGTTTCCACCATGACTCTCATAGGTCAAGCCAAATTCTCTAGTAAAGGTGGAAGCCCTCCAATCAAGAGTGAAATAATATGCTTTTATGCATGATGTGAGAAAAGTAATACAACATCTATCTAAGGGGTTGCTAATTCTTTTATCTTGTTTTATAACCTAAGCTTTAGGTGAGGTTATGAGTTATTTATTTTTCATTTGAGTTGTTTAATTTGGTAGAAGATTTATTTTTTCCTAAGAGACTAATTGTTATCCAGGACATACATCGAAGCAAAGAAGAAACTAGGAAAATATGCCATCTTAATGCGCAAGTTAAACAAACATCAATCAATTTATAAAACTAGCGCAAAAGAATAAAAGGCCTTTTGTGGTCAGGCTCTATCGCACAAATAGGAAAACAAATTGGGTAGCCGAGCTCTACCCTTATACAACCCGGATTACAAATGAATTAGTTACAATTAAGCAAGGAATTCATGTTATGGGGGTCTTCATTCTTCATTTTTTTCTTTCTTCTTTGGTTCCTTCTTTTGGATAGTTGGAATGTGGTTTCTCCAAAGGCTTGACACGGTACATAAGATATAATCTTATAACTAATGTTCATCCTAATCCCCCATATCAATCATTTCAAAATCTTAATTGCAAAATTACATGAAAATGAAAAGTAAATCTAACTAACACATGTAAAGTAGAGATTAGCTAGACAAACCATACAAATCTCAAGCATGTATGAGCATATATTAGACTTAGCACCCCACACATGGGTAACCAAGTCCACCTAGCCTATTTTGGATTATGCTTAGGGGTATAAGCACCTGCATAATAAAAGCAATTTTATATTTTTATTACAGTACCCCTTAAGCACAATCCCCTATAGAAAATAATGATTAGACTAAATCATCCTGCCATTCAGTCTATGCACATGCACCCTAATATCCAGATAAAAACATTACATCACAAAATAAAATCAAATATCAAACCATGCACTGCCCTAAACTAAAGCTAGAAATAGTGCCTTAGCCTAATGTGTGTGCTATTTAAGGTTTGTGTGGCATGCTTAGCTAGGCTTTAAGGTTTAGGTTTTCTAAGTATGAAAATGTTCAAATTAGAGGATGGTTTTAATTTAAGTTGCTTAGTTGATTTAGGTTAATTTTATTTTGTGTTTTGATTTGGTTTAAGTGAATCCTATAATTAATTACTAAATTATAAAGAGAGGAAAAGAAAAGTGAACTTCTCTTTCCTCCCTTCCTTAAGTAATTTCTAATGTAGATTCATATTTGATTCTTGTTTAGTGAATTTTTTTTATGTATTTTAATTAATCCTAAGTTTATATTTTCCCTAAACAAACCCATTAAGAAACAAATGCATTTTAATATTAAGTAAAGTGAATTAATATGACAAAACACACATCATTTCATTTCTTTCCCAGCATGTGTAACATGCATATGGATGAATCCTAAACATATATATATATATATGCAAATGGGAATGTTTAGCACACATTAATGATGAATGCTAAGGATTGTTACTCAAAAAAATTTGGATTCCTTATGATGTGATTTTCATTAAGTAGAAAAGAGGGATTTCTTTTTATCCATTTTTCACATGCACATTTATATATATGAAAGGAATAAGTGAGTATGGTGCCATTATTAGCACCAGGGGTGTAAGGTGTAAGACCTACATAGGGCTACTTAAAGCCTCATAATCCTGGGGTTGTCTAGACTAATATACCACTTTCCTTAAATACATATGCATATACAAATGAAATGCATGGAAAAGAAAGATGCAAAAGTTTGTGTTTGTTTGTTTGATTTATTTATGCAGTTTATATGTATAAGTGTGGATGTCCTTCTTAAGTAATAACATATGAATGAATAGGAAAGGATTTAAGCAAGTGTTGTGTTCTTTTCAAATGAACTATACACTTTGTCAAATCTTATTTAAAACTATGCTAAAAGAAAACAGAAGGAAAACCACACTATGCACATCTTTATATTTCTACTCACATGCAAGCTTATAAATAATCATAAGTAGCATATATTTCAGTTTTGATAATTGATTTATAGGTTTTAAAAATAATTTTAGATTTAATAGTGACATTAGCCATTGATATTCTTACTTTAGCCAAAACATGCAATTTGACATAAAGGAAACATTTTATTTTTAATTTGAATTTAAAAAAAAAACATGAATGTATGAATTTCATATGACATACACATTTAGCATGTCAGGAAAGAAATAAAGTGATGAAAGCAAGTAAATCCATTAACCCTAATTAATTCTAAAGACAATCCTATGAATAAGATTAGTTAAAGTAAATCAAATTTATTTTAAGGAGAGTTTGAATTTTGTTTGAGTTTGATTTCAACTTGAGAAATGTGAGATGTGTTTGCTGGTCCTAACCCATTCCCCCATGTGTGTATTATTTAAGTTCAATTCCTAGGTGATTAGGTTAATTTTATGCCTTGGTTTGGTTAAGGTGTGAATTAAGTGTGTTAATTACCCCTTATTAACTCCACTTTAACATATTTAATCACATAATTATGAGCCAATGATATGACATAAAATCACATAAGAAATTTAAATTAGGAATGCACCTAGGAAAGAAAGGGCCTAATGTAATTGGCTCACAATTAGTGATTAATTAAATTAAAAAGTTTAATTTAAGTACTTTCATAACCCTTCCCACACATATGGGTTGGATTTTCATTTCCTTAAGCTACTTAGGTTATTGAACACCTAAGCATCTATCCAAGATGAATTAGTTAAGTTCTAGAATGTTTTTGATTTTAAAATTTTAATTAATTAAGCTATTTTATTAAATGATTAAATGATTAATTAATTTTTCACCTTAATTAAATTTTAATCTAAATGAAATGAACTTAGGAAAAAAGATATGGGAAAGAACTCCTAATCTCATTCCCTAAGTCCATTTACTATCCTAAGATAATTAGCAAAATTCATTAGTGAATTTATCACTATTTAAAAGGTTAATTAGGAATGAGCCAAGAAATTACCTTAATCAAGCCATTAATAAATTCAAAAGAAAATCATGGGAGGCAGAGGTCATCCCATTAATCAACCCTAAAAGTTTGGAATTAATCAGTTAATGATTAGGGAGTAATTAAAGTAATTATATTACCAATAAAACCCTAATTTAGATAGTATCATTGGTCAAAATCAAGTGAAATTAATTTTAGAATATTTCTCTTTAAATTACCTTTTCAATGCTTTTTATTTTGTATTTTTATGATTTTTCTACAATTAGTTATGAATATTTGAAATTTCCTAGCTTATTAAGTGATTAATCCCTTAATTATATGGCTAATCCCATCGGTGCCACGCAAAGGCTGACGCAGTGTGCACTTTTCATGTGGCGTGATGGGAGAGGCCACTTAAGTTATCATATCATAGTACTGCTTCAACGGCGGTGCTACGTGCTTTCTCCCTATCCATCTGATCAAAGATTAGATGACTGAGATTAAGCCTGTGGTATTAAGAAATTAAATCAGATATCCTACGCATCTTGATCATGGCCGCCCATCCAAAATATGTGGATGGATGACCCATGATCCATCCCTGAGTTCTCTTGTGAGAAAGGGGAACCGTCCACCTTCCATGGCATGATTCGAGTTCAAATTGAACTCAAAATCAACCCACACCATCATCATGCAAGGGAGATTACATCTAATGATCAAATTCTCATAAGGTAAGGATTTCTTTCACACAAAGGAAAATACCATGCTAGTTTAAGCTCATGTTGAGGGCATACCTTGCCAGAGGCAATCACCGATGCTCAAATTCATTGAGGTAGCTTCGTCTAGTGGAGACAAAGCCCTGTTGAAGATTTGAGGTGAATTGGTTGAGTGGATCTTCCTATGGAACAAGCTTTCCTTTAATTGGACTCAGCCTTGATCAATGTCCTGTGGTGAAATTTTTATAATTTCTAAAGAATAAGTTTATACTTCTATCTTCACTCTATGTGGGAGAAAGTGAAGATAGAAATATACTTCTTCTTTTTATGCATTTTTGTCCCCACGTAGATCTGCATATATTTTTATTGAGGGTGATCAGGTACGACATTGAGGAGAGGCATACTATCTCTAAAGATAGAAGTCACCACCCTACAATGGACCTAATCACCTTAACAAGGACTCTTAAAGACAATGAGTCTGCATGTGTACCAAAGATTCTTCCCCTACTTTACATGGAAAAGTAAAATAGGGTTTATTTTAAACTGTGTTTGTTAAGTTCCCTATAGGTAAGCCCCAATAGTTAATTATATCCTAAGGAATGTCCCTTAGGAATACTCTTGATTAAGGTAATTGATCATTGTCTCCAAAGATTTTAATATGTAGGACTCTCAATTGATTAGTTTATTTTGGAAGATCAAATGAGATTGATCAAAGAGATTGATTTATTATCAAAGCCAAAGAAAGATAAGTGGGAGATGGTCACGATGCTAGGAAACCTAGTGAATATCTTAAACTATCCTATAGTTGGGCTTTACATTTTTGAAATTGAATTATTTATTTGAGTTGAATTTTTATTAGAAGTTTAGGGCATATAATTCTATAATACAAGGTTATGGGAATGCCTAAGAGGTGAGGATTTATGATTATGGACCATAGAAGGGAGAAGCAACCTCAGAACTTAAATATAGGTAACTTTGGTGAGGACAAGCAGCATGACCTATATCTAAGGAAAAAATGGGTATTTGGTTTACCTCCATAAGAGAGGACAAATCACCCGACTGCTTGGACTTACAACCGTCTGTGGGTGGCTTCCAACTAACTCCTCCTACGATTTTAAATTCATGTAGGAAAGTCATAAGATTTATGCAAGATAGTTATACTGTTATTTATTTAGAAAGAGACTAAGTCCTTAAACTCACTCCTTGAGAGACTAGATCATGTAAGGGCATGAGAAATGACCTAGATCTAATGCAATTCACATTACATTTTTATTTTCATTTTTGGACAATTATTTGACTCAGGCTTATAGGATTCATATGCCTAATGCATAAGAAGTAAGATTATTGGATAAAATCAATGAGAAGGGAGCAGGTGTGTTTCCACTATGGCTCTCAAAGGTCAAGCCAAGTTTCTTTGGCAAAAGTGGAAGCCCTCCAATCAGGAGTGTAATAATATGCTTTTATGCATGATGTTATAAAAGAAATACTCATTCAGCTAAGGGGGTTGCTAATTCTTTTATCTTGATTTTAAGTTAGGTTTTAAGTGAGGCATTTATTTTAATTTTGAGCTGATTAATTTGGTGGAAGATTTATTTTTCTCTAAGAGCCTAATCTTCATCTAGGCCATACATCAAAGCAAGGAAGGAACTAGGAAAACATGCCATCTTAGTGCACAAGATAAACAAAACATCAAACATTTTATAAAGCTAACACAAAATAATAAAAGGCCATTTTTGGTCAGGCACCACTGTACAAACCCAAAAACCAATTGAGTAGTCGAGCTCTACCCTTATACAACCCGGATTACAAATGAATTAATTTACAATCAAGTAAGAAAATTCATGTTATGGGGGGTCTTCATTTCTTTTTCTTCTTTCTTCTTTCTTCTTTTGGTTCCTTCTTTTGGATAGTTGGAATGTGGATACTCCAAAGGCTTTACATGGTGCATAAGATGAGATCTTATGACCAATGCTCATCCTAATCCCCCAAAACATTCATTCTAAAATCCTAATTACAAAAATTACATGAAAAGGAAAAGTAAATCTAACTAACACCTATAAAAAAGAGATTAGCAAAACAAACCATTCAAATCCCAAGCATGTATATTGGACTTAACATCCCACACATGGGTAAGAAAGTCCACCTGGCCTATTGGATTATGCTTAGGGGTATAAGCACCTGTACAACAAAAGCATTTAAATATTTTTATTGCAGCACCCCTTAAGCATAATCCCCTGCAGAAAATAATGATTAGACTAAATCATCCTACCATTCATTCTATGCACATTCACCCTAACATCCATACTAGAAATAATACATCATAAAACAAAAACAAACATCAAGCCATGCACCGCCCTAACCTAAAACTAGTAGTGGTGACTTAACCTAATGTATGTGCTTTAAAAAGTTTGTGTGGTATGCTTAGTTATGACTTTAAGGTTTGGATTTTCTAAGTGTGAAGATGTTCAACTTAGATGGGTGATTTCATTTAAGTGTTTAGTTGATTTGGGTTGATTTTATTTTGTATTCTGATTTGGTTTAAATGAATCCTACAATTAATTACTAAGTCTTAAAGAGAGGTAAAAAAGAAGAGAACTTCTCTTTTCATCCCTATCTTAAGTAATTTCTTAAATGGATTTATATTTAATTTTATTTAATGAATGTTTTATTATGCATTTTAGTTAATCCTAAGTTTAGATTTTCATAAACAAACCTTTTCAAAAAGAAAGGCATTTTAAGATTAAGTAAAGTGAATTAAATTCACAAAACACACATCACTTCATTTCTTTCCCAATATGTATAACATGCATATGGATGCATACTAAGCAAATTTATACATTCAAATCATAATGTTTAGCACACTTTATAATGAATGCTAAGTGAGTTACTTAAGAAAATTTGAATGTTTTATGATGCATGATTTTCATTAAGTAGAAAAGAGGTTTTCTTATCCATTTTTCACATGCACACATGTATGTCTGAAAGGCATAAGTGAGTACAATGCCATTATTAACCAGGGGTGTAAGGTACAAGACCCACTTATGGCTACTTAAAGCCTCGCAACCTTGGGGTTGTCCAGACTAATATACCACTTTCCTTAAATACAAGCTAATGTACAAAAGAAATGAAGGGAAAGAAAGATGCAAAAGTTTGTACTTATGTTTGGACTTGGTTATGCAATTTATATGTGTAAGTGTAAGGATCTTTCTTAAGTCATAACATGGAAGAGGATAAAATAAATTTAAGCAAGTGTTATGTTCTTTTAAAAAAACTATATACTTTGCAAATCTCATTCGGATCCATATTAAGAGAAAAGAAAGGAAGTAAACATAAGACACATTTTTATATTCTTATGCAAGCTTATAAATAAACTATAAGTAGCACACTTTCAATTTTAGGTATTTGATTTAAAGATTTTTTTGAAAATTATTTTGAATTTAATAGTGATAATAACCATTCATATTTTTTACTTTAGCCAAAACATGTAATTTGACATAAAGAAAGTATTTCACTTTCATTTTGATTTTTGAAAAGAATGAATGCATGAAATTCATATGACACACACATTTAGCATGTTTGGAAAGAACTAAAGTGATGAAATCATGTAAACACATTCTCCCTAATTAATTCCTAAAGACAATATCATGAAATAAGAAAGTTTAAAATAAAATATATTATTTTTTAAGAAGGTTTGATTTAATTTGAGAAATGTGAGGTGAGTTTGCTGTTCCTTACTAATAACTAAAAACTTAAAACTTAAAACTAGAAACTAATAACTGATAAACTAATAAACCAAAAAAAAAACTATAGTAAATAACTAATAACTAACTTAACTAACTAAAACTAATAATAAAACTAACTAATAATAATTAATAATAGTTAATAAGTAATAATTAAATAATTAAAACTAATAAAAAACTAATAACTAATAATTTACTAATAAAACCTAACCTAAATTAATAACTAATAAATAACTAATAAAAAAACCTAAACTAATAACTAATAAATTTTTATTGAGCTTTAGCTTGAGCTCTTATAGTTGGGCCTATTTTTTCTTTTCTTGCTTATGCTTACCCATATGAAGACTCAGCACAAGAGATTTCTTTTCATGATGTGATACATTAAATCATCCCAGACTCAATTGAACTCTACTCCTTAGAGTTGACATCTATAAAATCTTTCACCATTTATGGGGCCAAGGTCTCCAAGTCAATCCAGGCCAACCAAACATCATCAATATGTAGTTTATTGTTCTAATGAACTAAAAATTAAGGCTTAATAGTTGTAATGGGCACATCTTTGATGATGATATAATAAACTTTCAAAAATGATGGACTTTATAGGTGGAGAACTATATCTTGTTCTAAAAAGCTAGACTAAATAAGTGAAAGTTTAATAACTCCCTCATATGATAGAATATCTTTAATATTAATAACTTGATGAATTAATATATCAACAAGTAAATCAGGGTAATAAGTATTAGATCCAATCTTCCTAAGTACTTTGGATGGCTAGAAGCTCTTGCATGTAATTTCTTAAATTTAGTGACATGGTATCATTCAGGATAGATGTGAATCAATTTTATGTTTATTATTTTAATTTAATTTTTAGGTGATTAGATTAATTTTATGCTTTGGTTGGGTTAATGTATGAATTAAATGTGTTAATTACCCCTTACCTATATCTCCTTAGCATACTTAATCAAATAATTATGAGCCAATGAGATAACTTAAAATCACACAAGGAATTTAAATCAGCAATGCACCTAGGAAGAAAAAGGGCCTAATGCATTAGGCTCATGATTAATGATTAATTAAACTAGGGGGCTTAATTCTAAGTAATTTCATAACACCTCTCACACATGTGAGTTGAGTTTTGATTTCTTTAATGTACTTAAGCTCTTGAACACCTAAGCATATACCCAAGATAGATTAATTGGGTTTTAGAAAGTTTTAAATTTTTTTTGAAATTAAATAAGGAGGTAATTAGTGAATTAACCCTTAATTAAGATGGATTAAGGAAGAAAAAAGGGGTTTAGTGAATATCTCAAGGAAAGTATCCCAAAATTATTCCCTAAACCTCATACTCACTCAATCAAAATTTAATTGACTCAATAAGAGGGTTAAACCACTAATGATGCCCTTAATTAAGCTTATGTATATTAAGGGAGTGATTAAGGAATGAACTAGCAATTTCCCTAATTAAGCCACCCATAAATCCAAAGAAAATTTGGGGAGGCAGGAGTCATCCCACTAATTAAGCATGAAAATTTTGGGATTAATCAATGAAGTAATTAGAGGGTAATTAACAAAATAACATTCCCAATAAATAAATTCAGAAAAAATTACTAAATCTATTGAAATCAATTTTAGAATTTTCTATATTCAATTATCTATCCAATGCAATTTATTTCATATTTTTCTAATTTTTTAGGCTTAGATATGAATTTTAGAAGTTTCCATAATTATAGAATATTTAAATAGCTTAATTAAGTATTTAATCCCGTCGGTGCCACGTGGGCCACTGACGTGACATGCGCATTTGACATGGCATGATGGGGTTGGATATTAAACTTGTCACATCATATCGATGCATCAGCGGCGCTATGCGCTTTCTCCTCAGCTGTCCGATCAAGGATCAGATGATAGAGATTAAATCCACGGCTCTAAAGGGGAAATACGTGGGTGCTACGTGTTTTAATCTCAACCGTCCATCCAAAATGTGTGGATGGATGGCCAGAGATTCATCTCTGTAATTCTCTGTGAGCAATGGAGACCGTCCATGTTTTTGGCCAAGATCCTAGCTTGGTTGAGCTCGGATTGGGCTAAAAATTAGCCCACACCTTCATCATACAATGTAGATCACATCCAATGGTTAATTTATCATGTAATGAAAATTCCTTTGACAAAGCTCCACACTATGGCTAGATTAAGCTCAAAAAAATAGTTCACCTCGCCGAAGGTGATCATTGGCGCTCGATTTCCTTGGAGAAGTTTCATCTAGTGGAGACAAAACTTTACTGAGAGTTTGAGGTCTTGAGATTGGGTGGTTACTTCTAGAGACCAACTCCACCTTAAACTCCTTGCGGCTTTAATCGAACTAGTACCCCTCTTGCCTTTGGAGTTTGGGAAAGAGCTTAGGCAAGTTTGATTGGGGTCCCTGAGGGAGCTTGCAAAAGGAATTGACTTGATTTTAGGTGTGGAGTAAATTGGATTTTGAGTGGAGCTCCCTTATTTTCAAACAATGAAAACTGAGAAGATGAGATTTCAAACTCTCTCTAAGAAGCTTGGGAAGAGTAGCTAGGGCTTTCTTTGAGTTCCTCTACTTTAATTGAATTAGGGAGATTGAAGATTCAGTTGAATTAGGGGGAGTATATCTCCCCTCAGACATCTGCAATCCTCCTTGCCATTTTGATCCAATTGAGCTTATGTCATGAGTTTGTTAGGCCATTTTGGATGTCCTTGCATTCGGTTTGGCCTAAGGAGTGGAATGGTGAACTTCTCATGTGCTTAATTCAAGTGGAAGGAGGATCCCATGTGCTCCATTTCAAGGCATGTGGTCGATTTTGGGTTTGGTTGACCCAAACCCACTGGGTCATGTGCACTAGGTCCATTAGTGACCATTTGGTCCACTAAGAGGATGCCAAGTGTCCATGAGAAGGAATTGACCAAATTCCAAGTGGTTTTGATTTTGGGTTATCCTATGGCCTAATGGTAAAATGGTCATTTGACCTTGGTTTCAATTTAGGCATATTTGGTATGAAGAGAAAATAGGTTTGGCTAAGTTTCATTGAGTTTGGAGTTAGTTTGATGTGATTTGGCTCATGTTGACCCATTTAGGTTAAAATGGGTCAACTTGGATCAAGTTGACCAATTGGTCAAATTGGGTCAAACCAATGGTTAGGACAAGTTCATCTGACCATTGGAAATGTTTTGGTGGCTTTGGTTTGATTCAATTTGGTTCATATTTGGTTTTGGTTCAATTGAGTTCATTTAGGTCAAATGGGTCAAGTTGACCAATTTGACCCATTTGACCTATTTGGGTTAGGCCATGGGTTGATTTAGGTTTTCTTGGTCATATGAAATGGATTGGTATCTTTATTTACAATCAATTTTGGTTAAGTTTAAATTTGGCTCAATATGACCCTTTAGGTCAAGTTGGGTTCAAGGTCAATTAGGCTAGGTTAGGTCTAGTTGGCCAATTGAGGCTTTGGTCAAGTTCAACAATTATTTTGAGATGAACTTGACCCATTGGTTTCAATTAATTTGGCTTAGATCAAGTTTTGACACATTTTTACTTTTTAGGTCAAGTTTGATCAACTTGGGTCAAGTGGCCGATTGGGCTAGGTTAAACTTAAATGTTGAGTTGGTCAAGTTCAAACATTGATTATGAATGAACTTAGATAATTGGTTTCAATCAATTTGGCCTATGGTAGATTTTGGCTATGTTGGATTTCATTTTGGCTAAGTGTTGACTTGGTCAACCCTTAGGTTTGACTTGGTTTGACCTAATTTGAGTGATTGATCATCTCATGATGATTGTTGATCATGATGAGAGGCTTAGGTGGGCTTAGTTCAATCCAATTTGGTTAGGACTAGAATTTGGATTATAAGGGTACTTTAGGTCACTTTGAGTCAAGTAAACCTAATTGGGTCAAATGGCTTGGTCAAAGTTTGATTTGAGTTTGATTGAACTTACATATGGACTTATGATTGAAATATAAATCTATTTGCAAGTGGTTTGAAGTCAAATGAGTTTTGATTCATTTGATAATTTCAAGTTCAAAGGGGTGAACATGAGTTTGACTTGTGTTTGATTTTTGAATTGAGTTTTGGTTAAGTGACTGAAGTTTGTATTTATATTTGGATTCATGATTGAAGGATTGATTGAATCATGAACAAAATTCAATGTTTGGCTTGATTTGAAGTTGATTTGGCTAAGTTCAAGATTTTAACTTGAAAGGCTTAGGTTGGATTTTGATTGAATATGAGTTTGATTTTTGGAGTTGGTTTTGGTTGTTTAAATTTATATTTCATTTATATATGTAAATATAAATGAGAATATAAATGGGTTATGAGAAAATTTCAAGGATTTGAAGTGTTTTGAACTTGATTTAGGCTAAGTCCTTAAGAGGGAAATAAAGTGACTTAGGAAAGGTTATGTGATTTGAATTTGAATTTGCACTTTAATTTGAATTTATATTTCATTTATATATGTGAATATAAATGAGAATATAAATGCGTTGTGAGAAAATCCATGAGTTTGAATTGATTTGAACATGATTTAGGTTAAGCCCTTAAGAGGGGATTAAAGGACTTAAAGAAATATTTGGAATTTAGAATTTCAACTTTGAATTTAACTTGATTGATTTAAATTTATATTTCAGTTATATATGTCAATATAAACGAGAATATAAATGAGTTGTCAGAAAATTTCATGAGTTTGAATTGATTTGAACATGATTTAAGCTAAGTCCTTAAGAGGGGATTAAAGGACTTAAGAAAGATTTTGAACTTGGAATTTCAATCATAAACTTCAATCATGGGTTTATGATTTGGGTTGGGAGAAAATCAGTTAAGCTGGAATTGATTTAGGTTTGTTGTTGATATGATTTGGAGTTTTTGACTTAAAGAAAGGAAGTGAGGAATGTGGAAGCTTTTGGGTAGGGAAATTTTCCTAACACCCCCAAGGCATGACCTATTCTTATGGCTAACTCTTCTAAGTCTCTAAGGTTAGGTTGAGTGTCCGCCTAATTACTAGATGTGTCTTAGGACTAAGAATCTCTTAAAGTCTAAGAGGAGTCTTATGTCTAAAATGGAGGGGTTGAGAGCTCATCCTAAAAATGAGGTCAACAAGTCTCCTCCCCCATGCCTTGAGAACTTGGATAAAGCTTGGTGTGAGTTCGATTGAGTCCTATGAAGAAACTTGCAAGAGGAATTGGCTTGATTTTGTGTATTGGATGAGATGGAATTTCACTTGAGCTCCCCTATTTTTGATTTGAAGAAATTCAAAAAATGGGGAAATGGAAAATGCTTATGAAACCTTGGGGGAGCTTGGAAATTCTTCCACTAAGTTTGTATGCTTCAATCGAATATGAGACAGTGCAATTCAAGTGAAATTATGGGGAGTATATCTCCCCCTTGGTGTATCGGACGGCTGCAAGCTCTCATGCCATTTTTGATCAATTGATTAGATTGGATCAGTTTGTTAGGTTGTTAGGAGTGTCATGGCATTCGGTTTTGAGTGTGGAGTGGAGTAGTGCAGCTCCCATGTGCTTGAAATGAGTGGAGGAGGGATCCCATGTGCAATTGTCCATGGGGGGTGGTCAATTTTGACCTTGGGTTGGGTTTGGATGACCTAAACCCATTGGGTCATGTGCACCATGTCCATTAGTGACCATTCAGTCCACTACGAGGATGCCAAGTGTCGATGAAAAGGAATTGACCACATTCCAAGTGGTTTTGATTTTAGGTTATCCTATGGTATAAGAGTAAAATGGTCATTTGACTTGGATTTCATTTTGAATGTGTTTGGTATGATTGAAAAATGGGTTGGGCCAAGTTTCAATGAATTTGGAGTTGGTTTGATGTAATTTGGCTCATGTTGACCCATTTAGGTCAAAATGGGTCAACTTGACCAATTTGTCAAATTGGGTCAAACCAAGGGTTGGGTCAAGTTCATATAACCATTTGAATTGTTTTTGCAACATTGGTTTGGTTCATTTGATTTGTTTTAGGTAAAATGGGTCAAGTTGACCAATTTGGCCCATTTGACCTATTTGGGTTAGGTCATGGGTTGGTTTATGTTTAGTTGATCATTTGAAATGGATTGGTATCTTTGTTTTCAATCAATTTGGTTTATATTTGATTTTGGCTCAACATGACCTTTTAGGTCTAGTTTGGTTGATCATTTTATGTTTGGTTGGTTTATGTTTGGTTGATCATTTGAAATGGATTGGTATCTTTATTTTCAATCAATTTGGTTTATATTTGATTTTGGCTCAACATGACCTTTTAGGTCTAGTTGGGTTCAAGGTCAATTGGGCTAGGTTGGGTCTAGTTGGCCAATTAAGGCTTTGGTCAAGTTCAACAAGAGATTTAGAATGAACTTGACCCATTTGTTTCAATCAATTTAGCTTAGATCAAGTTTTGACACATTTTGACTTTTTAGGTCAAGTTGGGTCAACTTGGGTCAAGTAGCCCAATTGGGTTAGGCTCAAATGGTGACTTGGTCAAGTTCAAACATTGACCATGAATGAGTTTTGATCAATGGTTTCAATCAATTTGGCCTATGGTGGATTTTGGCTAGTTTAGATTTCATTTTGGCTAAGTGTTGACTTGGTCAACCCTTAGGTTTGACTTGGTTTGACCCAATTTGAGTGATTGATCATCTCATGATGATTGTTTCTCACAATGTGAGGCTTAGTTGGGCTTAGTTCAATCTAATTTGGGTAGGATTATAATTTGGCTCAAAAGGGGCACTTTAGGTTACTTTGGGTCAAGTGAGCCTAAGTGGGTCAAATGGCTTGGTGAAAGCTTGATTTGAGTTTGATTGAACTCACATATGGACTTATGATTGAAATATAAATCCATTTACAAGTGATTTGAAGTCAAATGGGCTTTGATTCATTTGAAAAATTTAGGTTCAAAAGGGTGAACATGAGTTTGATTTGGGTTTGATTGTTGGAGTTTATGTTTATATTTGGATTCATGATTGTAGGATTGATTAAATCATGAAGAAAAATCAAGGGTTGGGCTTGATTTGAAATTGATTTGGCTAAGTTCAAGATTTTGACTTGAAAGGCTTAGGTTGGATTTTTGATTGAATTTAGATTTGATCTTTGAATTGATTTTTGGATTGATGATTGAGTTTGTATTAATATTTGGATTCATGATTGTAGGAGTAATTGAATCATAAAGAAAAATCAAGGGTTTGGCTTGATTTGAAATTGATTTGGCTAAGTTCAAGATTTTGCCTTGAAATACTTAGGTTGAATTTTGATTGGATTTGAGTTTGAGTCTTGAATTTAATTTGATTGATTTGAATTTATATTTCATTTATATATATGAATATAAATGAGAATATAAACTGGTTGTGAGAAAATTCCTTGAATTTGAATTGATTTGGATTTGATTTAGGCTAAGTCCATGAGAGGGAATCAATGGACTTAAGAAATATATTTTTGGTTTGGATTCAATTTATATTTGGTTTGATTGATTTGAAGTTATATTTCATTTATATATGTGAATATAAGTGAGAATATAAATGGGTTGTGAGAAAATTTCTTGAATTTGAATTGATTTGGACTTGATTTGAGCTAAGTTCACAAGGTAGAATCCAAGGGACTTAGAAAATATTTTGGAATTTGGAATATGGGTTCCAATCATTTGGAATTGATTCATGATTTGAGAAAAATCCATTGAATTAGTTCAAGGTTTGAGTTAGAGTTAGAGTTGATATGAGTTTGGGGAAAAATAATCAAGTTGGAATTTATTTGAGTTTGGAGTTAAAAGGAGGAAGTGAGGAATTTGGTTCAAGCTATAGGTTAGACAAATTTTCTAACACCCCAAAGGCATAGCCTATTCCCGTGGCTAATTCTTCTAAGTCTCTAGGGCTAGGTTGATTGTTCACCCAATCACTAGAGGTGTCTGAAGAGTAAGGAACTCTTAATGT
The DNA here is from genome assembly GCA_021442155.1 of Cymbidium sinense. NCBI lineage: Eukaryota > Viridiplantae > Streptophyta > Magnoliopsida > Asparagales > Orchidaceae > Cymbidium > Cymbidium sinense. The sequence goes on along the minus strand of CM038224.1, from coordinate 12,196,253 downwards.
CTAAGAGAAATCTTATGTCTAAGATGGAGGGGTTGAGAGCTCATCCTAAATGAGGTCAACGTTGTGTTAAAGGGAATAGGATGCCTCTTGGGTTCTCTCACAGCTACCCTAAACATGCTTAGGAAATTTGATGAAATGGTGCCACGGATGGCATCCAAAAATCACCCCAAGAAAGGATGCTGCTTGGGTTCTCTTATACCTAACATAGTTGTGCTAATCGAAATAGGATGCCTCTTGGGTTCTCTCACACCTATTCTAGTAGCACTGGGGAATTATGTTTATGTTATGAAAGAGGGATAGGATGCCTCTTGGGTTCTCTTACAGCTATCCTAAATACATCGTGGTGGATTCGCAAGATAAACAAGCAACGCTTTGAAAGAAGAGAAGATTTTGAATAATTGGAATGAAATTTTATTCTTTTGTTGATAATTATTTTCAAACATGTTTTATGAGTAATATTTCTTCAAATAGAGTCCATTAATTAGAAGCATTGGGTGTTCCCCTTTACAATCAATAAGCTGATAAGATCCTCCTTAGTAGGCTTTCTTTATGACATAAGGGCCTTACCAAGTGGGTTCAAACTTGCCTCTCATCTTTTGATGAGTAATAATTGATATCCTTTGGACTAATACAAGTTCTCCTATTTGAAAAGACCTAGGGTGGACCAACTTGTTATGAGCTTGAATCATTTTTTCCTTGTTCAACTTGAGGTTTTGGTTGAGAAGGGTTGGCTGGTAAGCTAATCACCTTAGACTCATCCTCTAACCTAGATTCCAGGTCTATGTGAATAGTAAGGGTACTCCTATGAACTGGAACATAACCCATGTTGGCTGGTTGCCAACCAAGGGGTCTTCCACCTCTAGAACTGCCTCTGTTTCTGCCTCTACCTCTGCGTGGTGGAGGTCAAGTCATCCTACCGATATGTCCATATGATGGAATGAATTGTGGGTGGAATGTAATATACAGCTCTACTTCTTTCTCAATTTCCTTTTCTCGTTCACTTGTATTTTCATTTTTCTTTTCTTTTTCTTTTTCTTTTTATTTTTCTTCTTTTTTTGTTTTGAATTTAAATTTTGACCAAGTTCACAAGAAAAGGTGTTTTGAGAAAGATAGTAGGTCGCATCCTCATATATCTCAACCTCTCTAACTGAAAATTGCTTTTCATCTCTTTTGACATAGTACTCGATCCCATCCTTTATGAACTTGATGCACTGATGGGGGGAGGATAGAGTCATCTTGTTATTATGTATTCAAGGCTTACCGAGCAAAGTAGTGAAGGTAGCATTCGAGTCAATTATGTAGAATTTGGCTTCGGTCTTCCATTCACTTATCTCTGAAGGTAACACTATGAAACCTAAAGCCCTTTCTCCTTGTTCATTGAATCCTCTCAACATCATCTGATCTCCTTGAAGTGTGGAGATGTCGATTCTCGAATAAGCAAGAGTCTTTAAACTCATAATGCTCACCGATGCACCTGGATCAACAAGAACCCTAGAGAGTCTGAATCTTCCCATGTCCACTGTAATGTAGAGGGGATGATTGTGCTCCATGTCCCCCCAGTAGAAGGTCTTCATATGTGAATCTGATTCCCTGGCCTTCTCTGGAATAATGTGCCTCCTCTCCAACAACGATCAGCTGAGCTAAGCATATTTTAGGATCAAGAAGAGCCTTTATTTATGACTCCCTCATTTCCTTGGATAAGACAAGGGCATCATATATGGTAAGCTTAGATGGCAACTTTCTTAGGTGAAACAGGACATTGTAATCCACTCTGGGCTGATCCTCCACAAGCATATCCAAAGGTGGAGCATCCTGTGGAGGGGCTTCTCGATCATATGAATAAATGAATTATTTTCCCCTATCTGAGGTGCTGCCCTTGGAGGTAGAACCTTGCCACTACAGAGGTTAACTTCGGTGATATCTTGTAGCAAGTTAGTGGAAGGTTCTACCTACTCGTCAGGATCACTTACAACTTCTCCTATGGGACCCTCAAAATTTGATGATTCCAAGTCTATCTCAAGAGGTGAACTCATATTATTTAGAGAAGGAAAGTCCAACTTTGAATCAAAAAGAGGAAGATCGAAGTTGTTATAATTATTGTTTAGACTTGAAGAGTTTTCAATAAGAATAGAGTTAGGCAACCCATCAGAAGTGACATAGATATAATTCAAACTAATTTTGTTCCTTGATAACTTGGATTTTGAAGGAGGCACATCGTATAAATCAAGTAAAGTAAGTGGGGTGAGGGATTTGATGCCGTCATTCACCGATACAAGATGTCTATTAGAGGAAGAGCTAGTTGAAGTAGAGGTGCTCGCTGAAGTAGTAGTTGCAATGGTGGACTGGAGGCTGGACTCGATTGGTGGTTGCACTACTTGGCTATCCTGGGTTAGCATAGGCAGCTACTGAGCTCCCCCTTTCCCTGAGTTATCCCAAACATCTTGCAAACCTTCCTTGATGTTGGAGGTTCGAGCTGCCTCAGGCACCTGTAAGGAAAGTTTCTTTATTTTGGAAACAATTTTCTTAGAGGTATGGGATAAGGAGATATCCCAACCTTCTTTGGTTTTCGAAGGATAACAAGTATCCTCAAGGATTACCCTAATGGAATTATATGGTTGTTCTACAAGGTATTCCTTCAGCATAACTATAGCACCGGTCTTGAAGCTATGTTCAAGCCAATCCTTGAATGTAAAGCAATCCTCTAAAACATGACCTAGCATGCGATGGTAGGGGAAAAAGTTTGGATCATTGCTCTTGCCCACTTCCTCCGGCCTTCTAGGTTCGGGTAGCTGGAAATTAGGTTTCTTTAAGAGTTTCTTAAAGATCTTCTTGATTACCTCCCTCTTAAATGAATATGGTTTGTTTAGTTTATCTATAAGAGTAGGTGGACCATAGCTACCAGTGTATGTACCACTGCTAACAAAGAGGTGGAAGAGTAAAGCATCATTTCCATTGACATTACAATAATTGGCCCTAAAATGTGCTATGTGTTGCCTTGGGTTTCCACTGCCATCGAAGCTCTTGAAAGAAGGTGGCACGGAACCCTTAGGATACTGGATGGCATTGAATTCCTCTGAGTAGGGTCTACTCTTTAGAACTGATGATCCTCCTCAGGCTTGAGACAACACTTCTCTCACCTACTACTCAACCATGGTTTTGATGTCCTTTTCTTATATGGAGGTACTATCCACTACCTTCCTATACAAACTGGTGCTGCCCTGCTCTGCTAGAGGTAAAGTCTTGGCTGGGTCCAAGACATGCACCAACTCTGGCTGCCTAGCCTCTACTATAGTAGGATGAACTCTTGATGCTTGGTTTTGAAGTGCTAAAATAGCTGCTAGCAAATCCTCAAGCTGCTTCCCCATCTTATCTATTTGTTCATCCTTTTGCTTTAGTTGCTGACAGAGGTGTTGGGTCGAGTAGGCTATGTCTTCTTACTCGACCACATCACCTTCCAAAGTATGTTGATCACGTAGAAGAGAACCCTGGTGTCTACCATGTGGACTCCCTCTGAATCCTATAATAGATCATCCTCTCAAAATTAACCTTTTCATCCTCTAGATCAGGCTAGACATATCCTAAGATTTCTATCTTCTCCGCTAGATACTGAACCACAATGTCATCTATGAGTTAGTCTAACTGAACAGGTACAAAAGATCGGGCCTGACTAGTAGTAGGATCACTGTCATGAATAGATATGCATCTAACCTCTGCTATTGTTGGAGAGCTAACCCTATGAGGGCTATGCTCGATGGAAGCAAGATGCTCCTGACTATCAGTAGATCTGGAGGGAGTAGTACTCTTAAAAGGATCTATGGCTATGAGGGTGATTGAATTGTCTCCTACTCCTTCTACTCCTGCAATCTCCATAGCCTGCTGAGGTGGTGGTGGTCATGGGACGAATATGATACACCACGGATTTCATTCCTTCCTCACCACAATAAGGGCAAAAGGTCAAGATGGAGAGCTCGACCTCACCATAGAAGGTGGTGTAGATAGAACAGAATCTCTTGGTCATAGCCGGATCACCAGTGGGGTTCTCTTCTCCTCGATTGTGGCCTTCATGGCCTTTGGTGGAATAGTAGATGCTAGAATATGTATAGGAGACGGTGGGCGTGGAGTAGAGCGGTGTGGTGGAGGCACCACCAACTCTCTTTGAATAGGAGCTCCTCTCCTATGATGGGTAGTCCTCGTGAGTAAGATAATATTAGTATGATTGACGTGGGAAGCATGCTGATCGAGAAAGTCCACAAGTGCAGAGGCTGCTGATTGTCGGCTGTACCTCCACTGCTCCCAACTAGTAACATGAACTGATGTATGAGCCTCTTTGGCCCTCTCCTGCCTGATCTGCCTACCCATACTATATAAGATAGCTGACCTCAAATCAAATTGAGCTCCAGGCTCTGATTGTTCATAGGCTCTACCTACTCAGCAAAGAACTAACCTCAAGCAGGTGTACGACCTCCTCCTCTCACTGATAGGAGCCTAAAAATGAACTGCTAGTAGAGGTGAAGTTGAAATCCTCCTAACATCCTCTCTATCAGATCCAGAAAGGGGGTGAAATCGATTCTTTGTAATGAGAGGAGACAGTACCCTAGGTGACTCCTCCACAGTAGCCTGAGAAACTTTCTTCAACTCCCTCGCAATGCGAGTATGATACCACTTGATCATGCAATTCTTACTTCTGTGCTGAGTCCTGGTAGGTTGAGCAATATGGAAACTAGACCCAATCTCGAAGGTAGATGAGACAATCCCTAGAATCAGGGGAGCCTTCCCCTTAAAGGGTGCTAATGAGTGGGTGCTAGCCCGAACTAGGATAGTAAGGGAAACAACAGGGCACATAGGCACTAGCTACTGCTATGAGAACTGCCATAACCTTCCTCTTCAGTGAGGGGATCTCCGAATCATATGGTAACTCAACCCGGATGACTGGCTCCTGCCTGCTCACCACGCTCCTGCTGACTGTCATGAGGGTGGTCCCCTCACATGTAATCCTGGCCCTCTCAAAGCCCCGGGCAAAGTGGATGAGGTGGGCATAGTCAGATCATGGGAGGCTGGTCTGATCCAATGCCAAATCCATCTCATGAGAAAATATGAAAACATACTTTGTGCTGCCATTGGAAACTGAGCTAACTGAACTGAAATTGATTGAAAACTGACTAAAAGTCTGCAATCTTGAAAATAAGTTTGAATCAGATTTCTACTTTGTGGATTTTTTTTTGAATTTTAATTTATAATTTGAACCCACACTCAACAACTTGAAAGTGTTCAGTGGGGCTCAAATGAATTTAGAATAGCGATTTTTGAATTGATTGGAAAGGAGATTTATGAATGTAGAATCCATTTTCAACAAATTTGGATATGTTGAAAATGGGTTCAAGTATCTTTGGAGAGATGCTTCCATAGGTTCATATTTGATTTTAATTTTTTGAGTTTTAGGGCCCTTCATTTAACAAATTTGAGTATGTTAAAGTAAAGGGTCAATTGATTTTGTTTTGATTTGAGATTTTTGGAATTTACCTACTCAGCAAATTTAAGTATGCTAGGTGAGGTGTTTGAAAAAAATTTCTTCTTTTGTTTGCTTATTTTTGAATCATGTGTGAATTTGAGAATGGAACCTTCACTTAGCAAATATGAGTATGCTAAATGAAGAATCCAAGTGTTTTGTTATTTTTGAAAAGAGGATCTCAACTTAGCAAATTTAGGTATGCTAAATAAAGGATCTATGTGTTTTGTGTTTTGATTAATTTGAAGAGAGGATTCTAAGTAAATTTATGTATGCTAAGAAAGTCCAAATGTGTTTCAAGTTTTTGTTATTTTGAAAAGAGGATTCTTTACTTAGCAAATTTGGGTATGCTAAATAAAGGATCTATGTGTTTTATTTTGATTTTGTGATTTTTGAAAATAGAATTCTTAGCAAATTTAAGTATGCTAAGAAAATTCAAATGTGATTGATTTTATTTATTTTTATTTTGTAAAAAGATTTCTACTTAGAAAATTTAGGTAAGTCAAATAGGAAATTCAAATGTGTTTCATGTTTTGATGATTTTGAAAAGTGGGTTCTTAGCAAATTTAGGTATGCTAAGGGAATCCAAATGTATTTCATGTTTTTGTGATTTTGATTTTAAAAAATGGATCTTCACTTAACAAATTTTGGGTATGCTAAATGAAAGATCCAAATGTTGTTTGAATTTTTTATTTTGAAAAGTGGATCTTCATTTAGAAAAATTGGGTATGCTAAATGAAAGATCCAAATATGTTTCTTTTTTGAAAAGATGGTTATTGATTTTTGTTTTGAAAATGAAATCTTCATTCAATAAATTGAATGAGGATGTTCATTTATGCTTTTTGAAAATATGATTGTTGATTTTGATTTTTCAAAATGATTGTTGATTGTTGATTTTTTTGAAAATGATATCTTCATTCAAAAAACTTAATGAAGATGTTCAGTTGGTGCTTTTGGAAAATATGATTTTAGGATTTTATTTTTGAAAATTAAGCCTTCATCAAAATGAATTGAGTGAAGAAGTGCATTCGTGCTTTTTGAAAAATATGATTGTTGGAATTTTATTTTTGAAAATGAAGTCTTCATCAAAATGAATTGAGTTAAGAAGTTCATTTATATTTTTTGAAAAATATGATTGTTGGAATTTTATTTTTGAAAATGAAGTCTTCATCAAAACCAATTGAGTTAAGAAGTTCATTTATATTTTTTGAAAAATGTGATTGTTGGAATTTTATTTTTGAAAATGACGTCTTCATTAAAATGAATTGAGTGAAGAAGTTCATTTGTATTTTTTGAAAAAATATGATTGTCGGAATTTTATTTTTGAAAATGAAGTCTTCATCAAAATGAATTGAGTGAAGAAGTTCATTTGAATTTTTGGAGAATATGATTTTTAATTTTAATTTTGGAAAGTGAAATCCACATTCAATAAGTTGAATGAGGAAGTTCACTTGTGCTTTTTGAAAAGGATGATTATGGATTTTACTTTTGAAAATGAATTCTTCATCAAAATGAATTGAGTGAAGATTTTCATTTGTATTTTTGGAAATTGTGATTGTTGATTTTAATTTTGGAAAGTGAAATCCTCATTCAATAAATTGAATGAGGAAGTTTAGTTATGCTTTTTGAAAAGGATGATTATGGATTTTATTTTTGAAAATGAAATCTTCATCAAAATGAATTGAGTGAGGATGTTCATTTGTATTTTTGGAAATTGTGATTGTTGATTTTAATTTTGGAATGATCCAACATATAACAATCATGAAGATTGTTAGATGAGGGTGATTTAAAAAAAAATTTGTTCAAATATTTTATTATGTGCATTTTGAAAAAGTGCTTTTTGGAAATTGATATTTTCATAAAGAATTTTATTTTATTTTTTTATTGGAATGAACCTTACCTTACCATACAAATGGTAAGAAGGAAGTCTTTAGTTATTTCTTTTTTTATTAAGTTTTTATTTTCATCTATTCGGGAACCAACAGGGGTTTTAAGACCTATATGGAGTGAGGTCCTAAAACCTAAAGGATGTTGGCTAGCTTAGTTTAAGGATGAAATAAACTAAGTGCCAATGAAAAAGAAAGATAGTCTTGGATTTACGCAAAGTATAAACTCAAAATCGATACTTGGAGATAATGATCATTTATCAAAGATGGAGAGAGGAACCTTCCTCAGCACGGAGTCGCCAGAAAAATTTGTGGACAAAATATTTCTGCCTTCATCTATCCTTTGGAATGATAAATGAAAACAAAAATATACACTTTTGTTGGGACACCATGTAGATTCACAGATATTCTTATTAGGGTGATTGAGTATGACATTGAGAAAAGGTGTACTATCTCAAAAGATAGAAGTCACCACCCTATAATGGACCTAATCACTTGAATAAGGGCTCCTAAGGACTATGGGTCTTCATATGTACCAGAGATTCTTCTCCTACTTTACATGGAAAAGTAAAATAGGGTTTATTTTAAATTGGGTTCGTTACCTATAGAGGAAAGCCCCCATAGTTAATTACATTCTGAAGAATAAAATTCCTTAGGAATACTCTCGATTAAGGTAAATGATCATTGTCTCCAAAGATTTCAAAGATAAGACTATTAATCAATTGGTTTATTTCTAGAAGATCAAGTGGGATTAATCAAGAGGAGGGAGTTATTATCGAAGCCAAAGAAAGATAAGTAGGAGATGCTTATGATACTAGGAAGCCTAGTAAGCATCCCAAACTATCCTATGGTTGGGCTAAATATTTTTGAAGTTTGAAGGGAATTACCTATTTTGAGTTGAATTTTCATTAGAAATCTAGGGCATACAATTCTATGACATAATATTATGGAAATGCCTAAGAGGTGAGGATTTATGCTCGTAGCTCACAAAGAGAAGTAGAAACCTCTGAACCTAAATTTAGAGAGTTTTGGTGAGGGCCAAAGCACGACCAAAATCTATGGTGAAAATGGGTATTTGGTTTAACTTTACAAGAGAGGATAAACTACCCGACTGTTTGGACTTACAACTGCTTAGGGTTAGCCGCCAACTAACTCCTTCTATGGTTTTAACTACATATAGGCA